>CM057452.1:1608060000-1609463750 GCA_016271365.2 Neoceratodus forsteri
GGAGGCACCCCGTTATTAAGCTTGAGGATGGCCGGTAGTGTGGCTTGCAAAAATGCAATCATATCTCTTCCGTCTGCACCCTCAGGTATACCTATGATTCTCAAGTTTTTGTGGCGTGCCCTGTTCTCTAGGTCGTCAGCCTTGTGCAGTAAGTACTGGATCTGTCCGTGATGCACTCAGAGCCTGTGATGAGAATGCAGTATCCAGTGTTGGGTAAGTTACTTTTTCTATTACTTTCTATTACTGTGCAGTCACTAGCAAGGATGGAGAAGTACTAGAAAAAGTAATACAACTTAAAGTTACAATTAGTTATGTCTTTTTTATATAAAAGAAGTATGTAACTGTAACTGATTACATTTATTTGAAAGTAACTAGTAACTAACCTATTACTTTCAAAAAAGTAGTCTGTTTTAGTTAGTTTTGCATTGTTTTTGTATAAAAGGAAATAAGTAACTATAATTGTAAGGTGTAGTACTTTTTCTAGTACTTGTCTATCCTTGCTAGTGACTGCACAGAGCTTTCTGGAACAAGTTTCCAAACGTAATAGAAAAAGTAACTTGCCCAACACTGGCAGTATCTTCTCATGGCATCTCACCATCCAATCAGGTCCAGATACCTGTGTCATGAGTGCCTGCACCTCCTGGCTTGTTCTTGATGTAGTCGCTTTCAACTCTGCAGTGTCACTAAATTTGATTTAGCATCTTGGTAATATTTGCTTTCAGTTGCTGCCAGAGGCATCGGTTGTTGATTCATTGTCTGCTGATCAGTGGCGGCTCCAGCTTCTGTTGATTACCAGGGCACTGGGTGGGGCATGACAGTTGGGAGCCAGGGCACCTACAGAAACTGGAACATAAATCATGCGTGTCTATTCCTGCGTGCCCATCCATTTACAATTTGAAAAAATTAATGTTGTGTTTCTGACAAAAATGCCATTTCCATTTTATGTTTTAGAGCTTTTATCTTGCATTTGTAAGACAGCATGAGATGATGATGATTGATTGCTGCAATTCTCAAATAAAATATATTAATTACCTTGCTGTCTTGACTCTTGCTTTGCCTGCAGCGACTATGGGGAAAGAAGGATGAGGGGTACGGAGTACAGAAGGAGAGATCCGCAAAGCAATTCCATTCGGCCTCTCAATCTGCAGACTGAAGTACAGCAGGGTAGGGTTCTCAGACTTTGTCAAGGTGTGCCTCCCCTATGGTACCGGGGGAAAAGCTCAAGCCTTCCCAAGTCTCAAGCAATATGGCAAACACGCCAAACAGATAATGAATGACTTGGGAATGGCCCTATTCCCCCAAGCAACACCACTGGGCACTTCAGAACCCACCCACCCTTCATTGCAGACCCATCTTTCCAGAACAAACCCAACCATGGAGGGAAAAAAAAATTCCACTTCAACCCTTCACAGTGCAGACAGGCAGCATAAACAACAGCCCATTTAAACAGCTCACAGATTCAGTATATCCTCCCCAGACACAGGCCCATCTTTGAAACACACCCAAACATAAAATTCTGCACAGTGCACACCAGAGGCATCATGTATGCACCCCGTCCCCAACACAGGTTCATCTTTGAAACAACCCCGACTATAAATAAAATGCTGGGCAGTCACAGAGGCATGTATCCTCCCCCAGTCACAGGCCCATCTTTCAAACACCCCCAACCATTGGCAATATGCTGCAGAGACTACAGTCAGAGGCATCTGGGCCCATCACTGAAAGACCCAGTGAAGAATGGCAAACACTGCCAGCCATAAACACCCCAGCTTTGAGGCATGTATGTCTCTTCCCCCCACTGATATAGTCTCATCTTATACACGCACCAAGCCTGGAGGCATGCATGTCCTACCCCACCAAAGACTCCCTTGTGGTGAAACACAGGCCAGCATTAATTTGCAGCAAAATTCAGCGTGCTTACCTTACCAGCCCAGAAGAGGAAAGGTTCACTTATCAAGAGGCTCTGGAAACAAGTGGTTGAGCAGTTGCAGTCGGCAGCTTGAGGAGCTCCAAATTAGCAGCCTCAGGGGATTGAAAGTCCATGTTAGCATTAGCGGCAACAGAGTTCCGCAACAGCAACCTCAGTCCAGTGTCAGAAGGCAGGCAGCTTCAGCAAACAGGAGGAGAGTGGTGGCATTAGCGGGCAGGAGAGTGGCTTCACTGGCTAGTCTGAGGAAGTGGCAGCAGGGGAACTCTGGCAATCAGCAGGCACTCCAGGCAGCTTCAGCAAACTGGAGGAGAGTGGTGGCATTAGCAGGCAAGAGAGCGGCTTCACTGGCCAGTCTGAGGAGTCAAGGACCGGACGTGGCAGCAGGGGAACTCTGGCAATCACTATCACAGTAGCAGGTGCAGCAGTTTGAAGAAACAATTCCGTCGGTTCACATGGCATGCTATTTTATTTCCGGGATGAAATGCAAGAAAGTTCAAGCGACACACCTCATTGGATGAGGAAGCCTGGTGCCGATTGGCAGAGTTTTGCGGCCATCAGTTGGCTGCAGCCAACTCCCTGCCATTGGGCAGAATTCTCCCCATTGCAATTGGTCTGTTTAAAGACCTTGTGCTGCACTCCAATTGGCTGGCTCAAGATCAGTAGCTAGCCCTCCCAAGCTCTGCAGTTCCAGCATTAAAGTTGGGAGTCCTGGGGCTCAGCAGGGATCTGGATCTGCCTGAGCTAATCCAAGTGACTGCCGGCTTGACGCAGACACTCCCCCTGGCCCCCTGCCCCAACCCAGGAAAGGCATTAGTCGGTCTTAGCTTTAACTTGCAGGACGGAGGCTTGCAATGCCAACAGAAAAGTTATCCATTTTCAGACTTGGAGCACCGGGGCACGAACTGGGGCACAGCATTTTTTTGACCAGGGCACGTGCCCTGGAGTAGCGCTGCTGATGCCCCACTCTCTCTGGCCTTGTCCATACAACTCCTTCTGCCAGCTGAATGCAAACTGTGACACCGGGGATTCTGGCCTTGCTCTTCACCTTGTACACAAGGTGAGTGCCAGCTATTCCTTCATTCGATGCAGTATCTGCTCTCAGAACTGTACCGGACTCGGATAGGTGTCATTTGAAAGCTTTGGATCTGAAGAGTCTATTCCTAGCATTTGTTCTCTGATTGCTGTGCCGCAGACTGTCAGATGGGAACAATTAGGCCCTCTGGGGTTCCTTCAGTTCCAATTATGCTGCCACTATGTTAATTGGCAAGACCACCCTCTGTTTTTTTGAGAGTGTGAGTGTGGAGGGTGAGTGTGAGTGTGAGTGTGAGTGTGAGTGTGAGTGTGAGTGTGAGTGTGAGTGTGAGTAATGATGTGCCCCTGCCCCCCAATCCCAACCTACCACTGAGCACCCCCCACCCTCACTCCCCTGAACAGGTCCCAGTGTGAAGATCCACTTTCCCATCAAAGATGCATCTTGCTGATGGAAATGGCTACTGTTATATGACAAAGTATGAGCAGTTGAAAATCCTATTGAAATTCATTGAACCACACTTACCTTAGTTCTCATACAACAGTCGCCGGTTCCAGCAGCAAGACGTGTATTCGACAGGAGACTGCATCTCCACACTGGGACCTGTTCAGGAGAGTGAGGGCATGTGGGGGGTGCTTGGGAAGATAGGCTGGAGGGCTGGGGGCGCATCAGCAAAGGATAGGTTTCCCTAGTATCTAGTTGTATCCCCCATTCCCACGCCAGTTATGAAATCTTATATCCTTGGCATCTAATGGCAACCCCCACCTTCCAATCATTGCCCTCCATTTTTTTTATTATACAAGGTTATTATCAAATTTTTCCCTGGTGTCTAGTGGTACCTCTCTACCCTCCGATCATTGCCCCCATATTTGCTTTTATGTTGGCTCGTGCTTGCATATTGCAGTAGTAGCAGATCTGGAGGTGTGGTTACTGTGGACGAATGCAGGGCATGCATCAGTAGGTGCGTCCCTCATTCCCCAATAAGCCAACATGCAGGCGATACGTAAAGTGGCCACCACATTTAAGAAAAGTGCTGCTGTACTGACAGACAAGCTCGTCATGCAACGGCACAAGAACATGCCTCATGACATGTCCTTCCTGGTGAAGCATTCCAAGAAACATGGCAGCAGTGACTGCCGCTGCTGCCTGCCACAATGCTGACTTCAGGGGTGTCCAATCCCCCTGTTGGCATGCCCTGATCCAGTTCATGTGCCGATGGGGGAGCCAACTCCCCATCGGCATAGTGTTCGCCCCTCCCATTTCAACTGTGTGCCGAGGGGGTGCCCAATCCCCTTGGCATCATGCGCCCCCCAAAACGGTCTTTCTTTGCCAACAAAGGTGCCCAATCCCCTGTGAGCAACAGCTCCCCCCAAAAAACCACCCCAGCATGCCAAATGTCAAAAAAAAAAAAAAAAAGTCCTGCAATGTTTTGTTGTTGTTTTTATGTGTTTAACCCTGTAAAACAAAAAACAGTCCCTCACCAAGTCCGGTGGCTCCTCTCCCAACCCACGCCCCCACCCTCTGCGCTCCACACCCCCCTCACCCCATGCTTTCCTCCGGAGCATGGTGCAATGATCTTCAGTGGACCAGGAATATGTCTGCGCTCTTCAAAGCTGACCACGAACTGAGGAAATGCCAGTAAGCTGTATAATGGCATAAATAGGGTTTTTTCAACTTTGGTGCATATCTCTGGCATTTTTGGGAATTTTAGCACCAAATTTTCAGCATGGGGTTACTGGGACCCCTCCTCATGAATTCAGTCACTGTCATGGTGTTATTAGGTCCTGAAAAGTGACTTTGCAGTCACCGCGTGGAATGACCTTTCGGGACCGAGTAATGAAATGACAGTGCCACTGTTCATGAGGTGGACTCTCAAAAAGCCTATGTTACAAATTTGGTGGAAAAAATAAAAAAAATGACTTTCTCATGAACATGCATTGCGCAGTTTCCATGCACACTTGTAACTTCGTGAATCTGTAATATTTTCACTCCAGAATGTGTTTGTTTTTTTTTAACCATTTTTTTCCAGGTTTTTTCCAGGTCTTGTCTCTGCCCTGGTCACGGTCCCCCAAAGCTTCCACCAGCTGCTCCCAGTTACCTCCGGAGGGCAGGGCCCCAGTGCCAGTCCCCTCAAGTCCAGCGCCGAGAGACTAGTATCTGGTAGGGAGTGTGGCGGCAGTGGCTAATTGAAGCCCAGGGAAGGGCTTCATATAGTCTGAGGCTTCCCCCTCTATTTTCTAGTGTTTCCTCCAAGGTGGGGACGCGCAATAACATCCAGCATCCGCCCCACCTCCCTTGAGTGAGAACGCTAGTGCTGTGGGACCCCTGGCATCTGCTAGGGGTCCTTCATGCACTGGACACTTCCCCACCCTCCCCCCGGAGAAGGAGAGCTGTCCGTAGGATGCTCAATCCTTCTCCCCCTGGCCGGCCCTCTGGTGACTCGGGTCCGTTTCCGAACCCAGGTTGCCAGCATTGCAAGTGGAAATCCAACTGCGGTGCTGGTGGGCTGGCACCAGATTTTCAACATTGGCATTTTGCCACACCTCCTTATGAACAGTACAGCTGTCATTCTACATATCCTGGCCGAAATGTGTTTTTGCACTTTCGGTGCAGAATAGCGCAGTTGCTGTGGGAAATCAGTTTTAGGGACAGATTGAGAAAATGACAGTGACACTGTTCATGAGCAGAGGTTCTAAAATGCCTATGTTGAAAATTTGGTGATGAAAGTCCATAAAATGACTGTTACAAGCATACGTTGCACAGTTTTCATGCACCCTTGTGACTTCGCAAATCTGCAATATTTTCATGCCAGATTTTCAACACTGGCATTTTTTTCACACCTCCTTTTGAACAGTGCAGATGTCACTTTTCACGTCCTGCCCAAAATGTGTTTTCGCACCTGTGGTGCGCAATGGAGTGGTCGCTGTGGGAAATCAACTTTTGGGACAGATTAACAAAATCACAGTGCCACTGTTCATGAGGGGAGGTCCCAAAATGTCTATGTTGAAAATGTCTCTGCAGGGTGGGGGTGAGGTTGGCATCAGTTAAATACTTCACTGCCATTCCTGTTATGCATCTCTAACTCCTGCACTAACAATGCCAATGCCAGCAAGACAACATTCGGCATTGACAAATGCTTGTTATATTTGTTACCCTCCAATCATTTCCCCCATATCCCTGGTGCCTAGTGGTGCCCCCATCCTTTGTTTCCAATGGATGATTAATTCCTGCTTTCTACTAGCACCCGCTACAATCTGATGGCTGCCCTGTTATCGTAGGATGTATCCCTGGTAGTTAGTGGCTCCCCCTCCCAATGTTGTTCTCCGCCTGTAATAAAGAAAATGGCCCATTGATGTGTGGGGTATTTGGTTGGGTTGGCCTGGGAAAAAAAAAAAAATGGTCCTTCACTGATTGAACCCCCTACCCACCTACTCTCTGGGCCCTGTGCCAAGTGGGGAGTCCATCTAGCTGTGGAAGCACAATGTCCAGAGGGCCCTGTGCTTCCTGTGGCTACATATGCAGATGCACAGAGCCTAAAGGGCCCTGTGCCAAGTGAAGAGTCTGCCCGGCTGTGGAAAGTGCCCTACACATCTGTGCAGCTACAGATGCACAGTGCCCTTGTGCCCTGTGCCAAATTTGGGGTCCATCAGGCTGTGGAAGCACAAACAAAATTTCAACATTCACTCATAACTTCATTTTACCATATTTTTACATCATATTTTCAACACACCCTTCTGGTGACACCACATGAACCTGGTAGGTGAAAATTTTCAAATCCCTGCCGAAACAATTTCATGCTACTGGTGTGAAAACACATTTTGGTTAGGATCTGAAAAATGACATCTCTCGCCTTCATGTGGTGGTATGAAAAATGGCTATGTTGAAAATGTGGGGTCAAAATATTGAAAATTATGGAACTTGTGAGAAAATGTAGAAAAATGTCAATGTGCACTCATAACTTTGCTGGTTGGTCGTCTGTTTTTTTTGTTTTTTTGTTTTTTTAATCGTGACCCCAAATTTTCAACATAGCCTTCATATGACTTCACTCATGACCCCAGAAGGTAAAAATTCTCAAATCTAGATCTCTCTCCTGACATTCTAAGCATCGCTGAATCATAGCTAAAATCCAACATTTCTGATGCGAGTGCCTCAGTACTAGGCTATTCCTTGCTCTGACAGGACCGCGATACCAGAAGAGGTGGCATTGCCATGTATATTGCCTCATCCATGCATTTCACCCCATTTCTCATCATATCCCTCCCGAAGGCCTATGACTTATTTCTAGTAAAAGTCTCCTTCCCTTGCTGTCTACCCATTTATGTAGCTGGAATTTACTGCTGCCCAAATTTTTCTCCTTCCTCTATCACAGCTCTTGGCTGCACTTCAGTCTCACCCCTCTTATGGTGAACTGTATATACTGGGTGACTTTAACATCAACTGGCTTTCGCCCTCTCATAATAAAATTCAAAATGAAATTGCTGTGCTAAACCTAACCCAGTTAATAGACGAACCCACCCATCTAAACTGTAAATCCCTAAATCCCTCCTTAATTGACTTTGTCCTCAACTCCCACCCACATTGCATCATTGCTGCTGGTATACTACCTGATGTCCTAAATGATCACCACTTGATATACACTGTTTGCAAAATCCATCGCCCTAAAGCCTCCCCCGAAAATTTTATTGATCCGGTCATATAAATCCTTGGATCTTGCCTCTGTTCTAAAATGACATATCTAACACTGACTGGTCCCCCATCTCCCTGTCTTCCTCCATTGATTCCACTCTGGAATATTTTATTTCCAAACTACTTGCTATCTGGGATTACTGTGCCCACCTAAGATGAACCTGCGTTCACGGCTCGCACCTCGCTTGGATGTAGGTTGAGCCGTTAGCATGTCTACGTGCTTGGGATCAGGCATGGAAGTTGTATAATCAATCCAGCTCCCCTATAGCCCTCCAAAGTACCACACTCTCAGAAATGCTTGCACTAGGGCACTTAGACTGGCCAAAGCTGAATACTTCCTAGCCATGTTCAATTCCAACATCAGCCACCCGTCTAAATTCTGGAAGGTGGGTCATTCTTTGTTCTCCCCTATTTCCCATCCTCCGCCTCCTATTCTGAAAGTGGGTGATATCTCCCTTACTGATCCCCTCCCTGTTGCCACTGAGTTTAATACAATTTTTTTTTTTAACCTCTTGTGCCTCCTCACTTCTTTCTATTCTCCCTCCCTTCTCGGCTCCATCTTCCACCCATGATCCTAGTCATTCTGATTCCACCTCATCCTCCTCTTTCTCCTTCCATCCTTTATCCCCTACTAATGCTCTAAATGCTTTTATGGCCCCAAACCCCATTAAGGGTAAGTGCCCCTCTGGTCTCTACTCCAGAATCCTTTACCTCTCTGCTCCTGCTACTGCTCCCCTTGCTTCTTTACTACATCTATCTTTCACTCTTTCTTCTGTACCATCTCTCTGAAAACACATCACTGTCATTCCCCTTGCGAAAGGTGGTGATTCCTCCTCCCCTTGAAATATCCGGCCTATCTCTCTGCTCCCCATTCTTGCCAAGCTGCAGGAATGCGTAGTTCTATCCCAACTCTCTTTCTACCTTGATTCCTCCTCTTTCTTCATGCCTTACCAGTCTGGTTTCCACAAACATCACTCCATCATCTCCTCCCTCCTGAGGCTCTCTGATTTCATACTTACTGAGATGAACCAGGGTTTCATCACCTTTGCTATTTTTATCTATCTTGCCAAGGCATTTGAAACAGTCTCCCACCCCCTTTTGCTTGCTAAACTCACTGCTGTGGGGCTGCTTAATGTTGCCATCAGCTGGTTTCATTCCTACCTTCATTTTTTTTTTTTTTTAGCCTGGCATATACTGAATTTTAATGCTGCAGCTATGAGTTTTAATCTGTTCATTTATGGTTTTAATTGATTTGTTTTAATTTATTTTAATGTATTATGTACAAGCACCTTGGTTTTGGAAAGGCGCTTTTTTATAAATTTTCTACTCTACTCTACTCTACCTAGTGGGTAGAACACAGTCCATTTGCATTAGTGATGCACATTCCCCTTCCCTTCCCATCAATACTGGTGTTCCTCAGGGCTCTGTACTGGGCCCTCTCCTTTTCACTATCTTCCTAAATGACCTTCCTATAGCCTGCCCCCTCATCTCCATCCACATGTATGCAGATGATACTGTCCTGTTTGCATCTGACCCTTCTTCTGTTGTAGGATCAAAACTCCAGCATGATTTTGACAAATGACAGCTCAGGCTTCACTCAAACCAGTTATTTTTAAATGCCAAGAAGACGGTCTCCATTACCTTTGGCACAAAGCAGAGGCTCTTGTGGCTAAAATCCCTCCCTTCTTATCACACCCTAGATGGTACACTACTTGAGGACAGTTCCTCCTTCAGATACCTTGGGGTCTGGCTTGACCAGCACTTTACCTTTTCTGGATACAATAATGCCATCCACAAAAAACTACAACCAAAACTGGGTGCATTATACAGAAATCGTGGTTGTATTCCTTTACCAGCTCACCAAGCCCTGGTACAGAAAATGATCCTACCTATTTTTGACTATGGTGATGGAGTCTACAGTGCTGCTCCCAAATCTTCCCTAATTAAGCTAGACTCTTTTTTTCATTCTTTCTGCCATTTCACTCTTGACTGTCCTCCCCGTACCCATCACTGTACCCTTTACCAGTCTTTCTTCCTTCCCTTGCCAATAGGCGCCACATCCACTGTGCCAACTTTCTTGCCAAATTTTGGTTTCACTCCCTTCTCTATTTCCCTCAGTCTTCTTCTCATTCACTCTGATACCATGACTATTGCACTCTAACCATCCCACCCAGGACTACCTCAGTTGGTCAGGCTGCATTCTCGCACCATTTTCCCAAAATCTGGAATGTCCTCCCACCTCTTATCTGTCATGCTGCCACTTCTCATATCCTCAACTCCCTCCTCAAGGATCATTTTCCCCCCTTCCTGTAGATGTGTTTAATGTTTAGTTTTTAACCTTTCCCTTTTTCACCACTGCACCCATTTGCAGTTTAGTACCTTTCCTTTATTAATTGTGATAATACTGTATTTTTATTTATTACAGTCTCAGAATTTGACATACTTTTGAGTCAGAGATTCATTTACAAAGGATCCACGTCCAAAAGAAATCATAACAATTAGCTAAATACAAAATTGTAATAAAAAACATAACAAGGATATAACAAAAAGCCTGACCCTCAATTTATTGTCCCCATCCTATGACATCACTTCCTGCTGTCACTGTTTCTAAGTCCCCACTTGTCGATTTGCAGGTTATACCCATAGGCCACTTGCAGGTTCTCCTGCCTGCTACTCTATTTCTACCTAAGAGCCCTTCTATCCACCTCTGCTACTTCTCTCCCTCACCCTTATCCTTGCTTAACCCCTTCTCCCAAGCCCATACCCCCTATTTCTCAGCCTGGTCCACTGACCTGCCACCCCCCCATACTCCTGCCCCCTGCTGACCACCCCCCAGCCCACCTTTCTATTCCCCTGTTACCACTAGGAGTCACTATTTCACCCCATCCAGCCTCAAACCAAGCCTAATCCAGCCCCCAATGTCTGGAATCCCATCTCATCCTGGTCCTAGGGCACTCTCCCACCCTTTCAGAAGCACAGCCTAGAATCTTATACCATCCACCTTTACTGCAACCTTAGGGATCGTGAATGCAAACTTCCTACTAACATGCCTCATTTTCTTAACCATCCTGGTGCTTGCTTCTCACCAGCCAGCTCACACCCTCTGCCTGCAGAGGACTGCACCCCCATATCTCCCTGGATTATCTCAGCCTCCCCCAACTCTGGCCTCAATTCCAGAGCCCCAGCACCCACTTCCTGACAGCCCCCCAACCCCTCTGCCTACCCGGGCTCTCCCTGGATCCACTTCCTCTCTGCCATTTCAACCCTTCGAGCCCTACCCATCCCCTGTTCCCCTGTGGCCTCCCCCACACCTCGACGTGCATCCAAGGAGATCAACAGCTACTGCCCCCAGGTTAGAATCATTACTTTACTACTGCTCCTCTCTGGTAATGTTCACCCTAACCCGGGCCCTACCCCCAACAGTCCTCCCCAGACCCTGTCTTCTGGACTCCGCATTGCCTCCTTGAACATATGCATGCTGCTGAAAAAATCCGCCACCCTCCAAAGCTAGATCATTCTTCACCAGCCTGACATCATCACCCTAGCGCAGATCTGGCTTTCTAAATCCACCCCTGACTCCTTTGTCTCTCTTCCTGGGTACATCCTATACCGGGAGGATCGAGTAGGTAAATGCGGTGGTGGCTGTGCGGTTTTTATGTGACACTATTGTTGGTCATGAGCTCCCTGCCCCCAAGCTCAATAATGGTGCCCAGGCCCTTGCCCTCAAACTCATCCCTGCTCCCTCTAGGAGACCGCTCGACCTCACTGACTCCTATGTTTCTTCCCCCCCCCCAAGGAACCAGAACCTGGCAATCTCGTCTCTTACAGATTATCTCATCACCCTCCCTTCCAAAGCAGAACAAGTCCTTGCTGGGGACCTCAATGTCAATTGGCTTATTCCCTCCACCTCCCAAGCAAGGGACACCTTCACTGCCCTTGACCTGACCCAACTAGTCTTCCAGCCCACTAGACTCTACCCCCTCTAGTGAAACCAGCACCCTCCTGGATGTCATAGTCACCAACCGCCACTTCAAAATCCTCCCTGACTCTTTTTAAGTGACCACTGTCCTATCCTATTCCTCTGGTACACCTCTACCCCCAAACCAGTAGCCCAAATGACCCTCCGGAGGCTCCTCTGCCCTAAGAGTGTGAACAAACTTAAGCGATTCCTCGCCCAGATGGACTGGACTCCCATCAACCAGGCTCCCAGCATTGACTCTGCCCTCAGCCTTTTCACACTGGCTGTTAACAAGGCCTGTGGTCTCTCTGTGCCACCTACCAAACTCCACACCAAAAAGCAAAATGCACCACGGGCCACCCCCGCCCTACTCCAAAAACTCAGGGAAAGGGACAACCTCTGGCACCTAGCCACTGAGACTGGCAGGACGGCAGACAGTCAAGCCTACAATGCTGCACAGAATGGGTGCATGTGGGCCATCTGTAAAGGCCAAGGCTGATCACAACCAGGCCACCCTCACCCCCTCATCTGCCTGGACCTTTTGGAACAATATTAAAGAGCTGAATGGAATATCACGCTCCCCTTCCCTGTCACAAATTACTATTGATGGCTCTATTACCACTGACCCCCTTAACATAGCAAACTGCCTCAACACCTCCTTCATGGATCTAAGCTCTGTCTTTCCCAGTAATTTCTTTGACCCAGCTCCTGATTCTCAGCCCCCTGTCCTTCAGCGTCCTCGGTTCTACTTGCACAAAATATCTACCCATGAAGCTAGACCATTCCTACTAAAAGCATTAGGCAGCAACAGCCCAAGCAACGACTCCTTGGATCCCAAATACTATGACTGGTCCTGGATGACATCCTTGTCCCACTTACAAGCTTAGTAAACCGATCCCTCTGCCTGGGTCAATTTACCGGTGTTTGGAAAAACTGCTGTTGTCACACCTATTCAGAAAGGTGGGGACAGGTCCACCCCCAGCAACTATCTGCCAATTTCCATCCTTTCCCCCACTCTCCAAAGCCATAGAAAAAGTGGTGGCTACACAGCTCACTGAGTATCTGACTAAATATGCCGTTCTGTGCCCAGAGCAGCATGGTTTCCATGCAGGCCATAGCACTGGCGCAGCCTTTCTGGAACTTTCAGCTTTCTTCACTCCTCTCTTGACTCTGGCAACCTTGCTGGAGCAGTGTTCATTAACCTCTCAAAGACCTTTGACACTGTCTGCCATCCCCTCCTACATGACGCCCTCTACCATATTGGTTTCTCTACTGGTCCCCTCGCTTGGTGCTCTAGCTACCTGTCTGCTCATTCCCAGTGCATCAGAATCAATGGGACATTCTCAGAGATCCACCCTGGGTCCCCCAGGGCTCCATCCTGGGCCCCCTTCTTTTTAGTCTATACCTAAACACCCTGTCCAGTGCCTGATCTGGCACAATTCTGCTATACGCAGATGATGTCATTCTTTATGCCTCTCGATGAAATTCTACCTCCCTCTAAGACTCTCCCCAACACACCTTCAACCAAGCAGAAAGCTGGTTCAAGGAGCACAGACTTGTCATTAATCTCAAAAAGACCAAGTCGATTCTCTTCTCCCACCATCAAAACAAAGCAAGAAATAACCCCCTCCATATCCTCCCCAGCATTCAAAACCCGCTCGAGCAAGTACACACCTACAAATATCTTGGGATTACTTTTGGCACTGCCCTCACTTTTCACGCCCACTTTAATGCCCTCGCGTTGGCCACCAACACCCAGATTGGCCTCCTATACTGCCATAGGGACCACCTTCCACCTGACTCTCTCCGGCGGGCCATCACATCCTCAGTACTGTCCCTGGTGGGTTATGGTTTGCCAGCATATGGAGCCACCAAAAATACGGCACTCGATAAGATCTGAATCATTCTGAACAAGGCCTGAAGACTACTGGCCCCCAGGCTCACCCACACCAGTAATCTCTATTCCACTGCTAATCTCTTCAACCTGAAAGAATGTCTCCACTACCAATCCTGCCTACTAGCCAAGAACATTCTGCTCAGGCTCCCCCCCCCCCCGTGTATCTGTCTCCCTTCAACATACCTCCCCCACAGTCTCCACCCACAGCTCCAACAAGGCCACTCTACTGGTACCCAGAACTAGGACCTCCCTAGCTCAGAGATGCTTTTGCTACAGGGCCCCTTCCTGGCTTAACACTCTCCCTGTAACTGTCACTAACACTCCCAAAATCACCTCCTTTAAAACTGCTCTTTGGAACCACCAGTTCAGCTCCTACTGCTGTACCTGTCACTAACGGGTTGCTCGCATACTACTAAGTGCCTCCTCCGCCTCCCTCCCCCCCTTCTCCCACTTGGTTCCTTCATCTCCACCCCCCTTGCTCTATCTCTATCTCTATCTCTATCTCTCTATATGTCAACCTTCTGTAATATTGTAACACTGTTGTCCTCTCTGTGATGAGGTGCCTTCATAAATGAGCCTCTGGCTCAAAGGTTGCAAATCCGATTGTTTTTTATTTGTACAATCAGAGCCGTCATATCAGACTTTGTCAAAGCTGGCAAATAAGAACCAAAAATAGATACCAGGGTAAAAGCTAAGACAAATACAATAATATATCGGTATGTGATAATAGGTTGTCAAGAATAACTTTGTCATAGCTGGCCCGGTGGCACTGAGGGTTAAGGCGTGGACGCCACACCTTGCACCACGCCGGCAACTCTGGTTCAGTGACAGACTCGGGTGGCCGGGGGTTGGCAGGGGAGGGAGAGGATGAAGCATCCAAAGGACAGCTCTCCTCTCCCTCAGGAGGGATCCAGCATTTCTTGGTGTCCTGGTGACCTGCAATGGAGATCAGGGGCACTGCAGATATGCCAGCCAACGTAAGGGGAAGAGTGCGACAGATACCAGCAGAGCATCCATGCACAGGTGTCATTGCACACTGCACTCCTAGGGGAAAGAAGAAAGCAGAAAAACCCTTGCCAGATGGGTGAGGCGACAGTGGTCCTCCAGGGGCTGATGCTCCACATGCCCAACGCCAGCCACGATTCCACCCCTACTCCCTGGGGGTCCTCTGCCTTCTTCTCTTGGGCTGGGAGAGGTGTGGATCCTGACACTGATGTATCTGTTGGAAGGAGTGGTTCAGGCTGGCAGTTGGGGGCAGAAGTTGAGTGAGTTCAGTCTGGCAGGAGAGGAAGAGTCATAAAAATAACTTTGTCAAGGTCAATAGGTTAAAATGGGTTAGCCAAAATAAATAAAAAGGAGCAGTGAAAGAGGGAGGAAGGGAATAGGTGGAAATCAGGGTTCTGGGGCTACAGAGTGAGGTGAAGTAGAGCAGAAATGCATCAGAGAGGTACCTATGGGGTGGTGCAGGGGAAGAGGGGAGAGTGGCAGCTGTTTAGCCAGGAAATGAGGTGATATGTGAGGGTGAGGTAGCTTAAGCTGGGCAGTCACAGTGTTTGAGAGAAAGCAGGTACTGTCTGAAGTTGTGTTTAAACTGCCCTAACTTGGAGCAGTTTGTATATCAGGAGGGAGATCAGATAGTCAGGTGGGAATTATGTAGAGAAAGGCCCGCTGTGCTTGATTAGTCTGACAGAATGGGGCCTGATAGGTAGGTCTAGTTGTGTTTCTCATCCTTCGAGGATTGGGTACTGGGGTAAGGAGTTGTTGGAGGGTTTAGCCCCAGACAGATCTTATTACCTAGTAGGTAGGTCTGGTACATGATCCTGCCACTAAGATTCCGCCAGTAGGTTTGGGTATACAGATCGCTGGTGTGGGTGTACCTGTGAGCCCCAGAAACTAATCAGCAAGCCTTATTGAAGGTAACCTTAATACATTTAAGTGAAGTGTCAGTAGCTGTTCCATAAATGACTAGCCCGTAGTATACAAGAGAGGACAGAGCTAATGACAGCAAGATGGAGTGCATTGTGGTAAGGCTGTGACAGTGTTTGTAGAAGAGCCTATTCAAGTATTAACAGCTTTAGAAATGTTTATATGGTCATTACAAGATACGGTCCTGTCTAGTGTAATGCCTAGGTACCTGAAGTTGTGTACTTGCTCCAGAGGAGCACGACAGCTGTTAAAGATGGTGAGTTGAGCTGACTTATGCTTGTTGTGAAAATTTGCAGACAACATCACTTGGTCTTTTTATAGTTGAGAATTAACTTGTGTTCTGTAACCTAGGACTTGACCAGGGCAAAACTGTGCTGCAACTCTCTAGTAAGGAGGAGGAGGATTTGGCTGGTGTGTGAATAAGACGGCATCATCAACGTAGAGGAGGAGTTGACTAGGGCAGACCTGGAGGAGGGAATTCAGGAAAAGACTAAAAAGAAGAGGGGCCAAGAATGGAACCTTGTGATACACTGGAGGGCACAGAACAGGAGGTTGAGCGGGTACACCTAATTCTCATCCATTGCGTTCTGCCAGCAAGGTAGTCTGAAACCAGGAGGAAACTGCATGTGAAAGACCAAGGACAGGGAGAGACTCAATAAGTAGGGAATGATTAAATGTGTCTAATGCTTTAGTTAGGTCAATGTAGATGGACCCAACTAGGTGGCCACAGTCAAGTGCTCTGTGAATAAATGTAGACTATTCAAGAATTGAGGTAATGGTGCTATGATTTTTTTCTAAACCTGTGTTGCTATGGACATTAAGTGTTGTATTTGGACAGGTAATCAGAGAGATGATCAGAAACAATTTTGTTCAAGCACTTTGGAGGGGGTATAGAGATGGGATGGTGGTTAGAGTGCAAGCTCTTGTCTCCACTCTTGTAGACAGAGGTAACTATGGCCGTCTTCCACAAGAGAGGGAATTGACCTAGGCAGAGGAACAGATTGAAAATCTTGGTGAGGGGTAGCAGTATGGCATCTAGGGCAAGGCGGAGAAGTTTTAGACCAGGGGAATCCTTGCTGAAGAGTGATCTGTTAAGGACCCAAAGGAGGTGTTTTTTGTCTCTTTGGCTGAGACTGTCCTAAAGTAGAAGGGGGGAAGCTGTTAGGACTTCTAAGGTGTAGAGGGGATGTTGGATAAGACATCAGGGGGAAGGACTCCATTCAGGTCTGAGAAGGCATTGTTAAAGATGTCAGCAATTTGTTGTGGATCCTGGGTGGAAACCCCGTTGATGTTGATGTTGATAAGTGAGGATGGAGTTTTGTTGGGCCTGCCAGTCAGTTTCTTGATATTCTCCCAAAAATTCCCAAAACTTCCAAAAATTCCTACTGTTGCCCCATGTGTCTGTAAACACAGTTTTGTAATAATCAGATTTAGCAAGGCGAATTGCATGAGTACAGTTGTTCCTAGCCACCTTGTACCTCTCCCTGTCAGAGGGGTTCCCAGTGGCATGGGCTTTATGCCAGAGAAGATCTTGAGCAGCCATCTGATTTAAGGAGAGAGGTGGAGATTCAGGGGTTACAGGCACCTTTTGGATTTCCTTTTTCTGAGAGGGTCGAAGATATCACAGGCTGCATTGAAAGTGGTGATAAGGTATTCTAGTGCAGAGTCAACATTAACAGCCATAAAAATAGGCATCCAGTCACACTGCTGAAGGTAACATGAGAACTGCTGCTGCTGCCCTTTTTTTCGGGACGCACTAATGAATTGCCTGGGGGGGTGGGGCTTAGGGGCCTTGTTAGACCAGAAACTGATAACTGGGGAGTGGTCACTGAGTGAGTCAGATAAGACCTCAGTGCCCATAAACCTTTCAGGTTG
The DNA here is from genome assembly GCA_016271365.2 of Neoceratodus forsteri. Taxonomy (NCBI): domain Eukaryota; kingdom Metazoa; phylum Chordata; order Ceratodontiformes; family Ceratodontidae; genus Neoceratodus; species Neoceratodus forsteri. Next base: position 1,608,077,303 of record CM057452.1, read on the forward strand.
GTTGGTAAGAAGCAAGTCTAACTGCTGCTGCCTGTTCTATAGTTGCACCTGGTGGGGGAATTAACCAATTGGGAGAGGTTAAGGGCGGTGAGTGCATCTTTGAAAAGGTCAGCTTCCTGGACAAGCCAGTATACACTAAAGCCACCAAGAACTACTATTTCAGAGTGACTTGCAAGGCTACAGATGTAGTCAAGTATAAGACTAAAGCCCATGCAAGTATCCTTTTGGGGATATACACAGAGAGAACCATGAGGGACTTACCACTAGTGCCAATTGCAATTTTGACTGCAAGTACCTGGGCATTATCAAATGCAGTTGTCAGGAGGACTTGACCCTGTAGTGGGTCTGATAAGTAAATAGCACACCCTCTTCCCCTCTTTCCCAGTCTATCCTCTCTGAACAGTGTGTAATCATCAAGCACAACAGCAGTGTCAGGGATTTGGAGGGAGAGCCAGGTTTTGACCACTACTGTACAAGTACATCAGGTTTGTGCTGAAGAATCCATGTTTGCAGGAGTTCAAGTTTGGGCAGAAGACTGCAGATGTTGATTAATGCTAGCTTAATGCCACCCTGTTTGCACATGCTTCCAAGTGGTTGCTGTACAGGACCAGGATTAGGCTGAATATTGCCAAAGAGTAGCAATAGAAGTAGGATGCAACGCATTATGAAGTTCCTAAATGGCTTAGAATGAATAGGTAATCTGCTTTCCAAGGGTTTACATGCAGAAGCGAGGGGTGGCTGTGAGGCAAAAATTGGTACTGGGGAGGGTAGGAGAGTTGAAATGGTTAGAAGTGTGGTAGGTCAAGATGGGGGGGGGCAAGGAGAGTGGGCTGGTGTACGTCTTACAGTACCAGTATCTTGAGGTGTGTTAGTTAAAAGTCGCAAAGTGGGGCAGGGTTTGGATATGCAATTAGCTAGATCAAAAGGGAGTGTGAGCAATATAATGAATACAAGCATTATTCAAAATAGTAAGTGTCCCATGATAACATAGGCTAGATATAGCAGGCATCGGCGAGGGGGTGGATAGTGACAGATGAATTGAGTGCAGTTGGTAAAAAGGGGGGATGGGGAGAGTAGAAATCTTCCTGAGAAACAGGGGGAGCAAGCAAAATTAAATATAAGGCAGAGAAACTGAGCAGGAGAAATTGTACCCCACAGTGGTATAGTGGTTAAGGTACCTGACTTTGGGGAATAGGGCCAGGGGTTTGAATCCCAGGAGAGGGCAATGAGAGGTATAGGAAAAAGGCAGTAGGGTGATAGGGTAGAGGTTGTTGGCTGGGGGGGGCTTTGATAATTGGGGTCAAAAGAATGTGGGGAAAAATACCAGGGAGAGGAGAGAAAAGAGTGCACAGGAGTGACTCCTAGTGGTCACTGGTATAATTAATGAAGGTAGCAGAGAGAGACTTGTGAGGAGGAGTTAGCATATTAGGGGTGACATCTAGAGGTCAAGGAGTATAACCTGCTAGTGTGAAAGTGGGGAGATCATGTGACAGTGATGGACAGGTCACGTGACAATGATGACTTCTAAATTAAGGGATGAGGAGGGCAGGGCCATTAATGCAAAGCATTGACAAGCTAACGCAGTATGCTGCTGTATCTTGTGCAGTGGAGGGCTGAGGGTGATTGTGTGCTCAGGGAGTGAGTCTGTGACCTCCAAGTTCTGTGTGACGAGCCGAGGCAGGTGAAAAGACTTGTGGATAGAAGGGACAAAGTGTTATAGGGGAAACTTCTGCAGAAATGCACAAAGGCCAGACAAGGGGCGGGTAGTAGGACCAGAGAATGGGGGAAGGAAGGGTGATTGAGCATGTGTGAAAACTATGCAAAAACTATGCAGGGAGGAGAGATGGCTTCCTGAAACAAAGACTCCAGCAACAAGTAAGAGGCTGTGAAACTCCCTGTGTTAATGTAACCTTCATTCAAATGGGGGTTCCTAGAAAGCCTGCTTGGGCTTGCCTCTAGCCCTGCCACTCTGTCCTCCTTCTGCTTCCGGGCTTCTTCCGATTTCATTCAGCAATTTCTTTTGGTCCCCTAGGTCCTTTTCTGCCCCTCTGGTGCCCCAGCCTGCAGCCCAAGTAATAATCCAACTCCTAGGGGCTCAGAACATCTGACCGCGATCTCCCATTTGTTGTTCTGCCCCCAGGGAAGCGGGAATCGGGCGGGCGTGACTAGCACCTTTCTTTCATTAGTGCCTGTCTTCCCCCAGGGTAGCTGTTCTCGGCTGCGGCCAAGAAAAGAAAAATACATGTCGTTGTTTTTTTTTTGTTTGTTTTTTTAACTTGCTGTGTGTTTGAGGAAGATGTGCAAAAAGGGGGAAAAGTGTTTATTTAAAAGAAATGCTTCTTCCTGTCTGTACCAGAACTTTATTGTGACTCAAATTGTCAGCCTGTCTGCTACTTCAGGGGAGCTTAAAAACTTGCAATAGTGACAGCAAAAAGAACTAGGCAATTCAGTTTCTCTGTGCAGCAACAAGTATACCCTCTGGGCTACATAACTGTGGGGCAAGGGGGCAAATATCTCTCCATCTCTGGCTGCACCAGAACTTTATTTTGGACTATGCTAAATCTGCTAAAGGGACAGTGGGATAAGCAGCCATTGCAAGCAGCCACAGCCAATTGGAAAGCCAGCAAAACAAAGCTAGGCCTCGTGGGATTTTCACTAAAGCTCATGGGTAAGCACCAAGTGCTCATGGGGACCTACTGGGACCTAATTCTAGGTGCCAAAACACCATACCAACAGTGCAACGAGTGAGCTTCTTGCATTATTAATTTCTGTGAGTGACAAGTCCTCCAGCCAATCGGAGGTCAATCAGGAGCCTATGGAAAGCCCTATTAAAGAGACTGTGTGAGCCAGCATTTTGTAACATTTGCCAGATTATACAGATTGAGACAGATTCAAGGAGATTCAAGCAGGACCCCCCCTTGAGGGAGGGGGTCCAGGCTCCATTCATGCTGCCAAGCCTGGAGTTCCAGTTCATCTTCTCCAACTTGGAGAGGATTTGCCTCTTTATTATTTAAGATAGTTAAAGTAACTTAGTCAAATTTTGTGCCTGCTAGTCTGGAGGTTGCCAGAGATGTCCTCCAGGTGCTAGCCCTTCATCCCACATCGGGGAAAGCTGTGGACCAAAGACCAGATGACATCATGCAGCAGTGAGCACACCAACCAAAACCTCAGCCATGAGAAGACTGAAGACATGATGCCTTCTATAGCGGATGACCACCAGTGGAGGACCTGCAGGAGTACCTTTGAACCCCCGGTGCAAGGGAGAAGTTCTGCAAGTTTAATCTAAGGGTCTGTTGGCCCTTGCAATTGTTTATGCCAGATAAATGAAATGCATAACCTTGGGGTCAACATGCTTCCTATCTTCTAAGTTGAGAATATCTGCGAAAGTAACTAGTCCAAGCCACTCTGCCCGAAGAGACTGTTCTCTCTAGTGTGTATCCTGTTTGCACCTTGCTTGCTGCCTAAATAGCCCAGTGCAGGTGTATTGGGTTCTGTGTGATTAAATCATATAAATGTGTTGATATCTACCTGTATCCTCTGAGTCAAGACTGCCCTGTTGAAGCTGCCAGCCTATGTTATGTTGCAACTTCAATAAGGACATGAGGCCCTAGAGTTTGCTATGTCTGAGTTATACATCTGGAAATGACATATTTCCACATTGCTTGAGTTCGTCTAATAGTAAAAGATGCTTTATTGGTATCTAAATGTACTGGATGAGATTCCAGTTTGCATTGTGCTGAATTTTCAGGATTTGTGAATCCAGGATTTAGCCAAGTTGCCTGTTCTGAAATGTTCAGTTTCTGTGACATGCCGGGCATTCCCTGCCTTCTGTGATCAGCAGGGCCACCCCCTGCTACTCTGCCACAAGCAGGGAAATCACTGCATTTGTTAGAATATTCGACAGCCATTGCTGAAAGCTGCTTTCCAAGTTTGCCCCCTTCCTTCTAATCAAAGCCGGCCAACTCGACCAGCTGCATCACCCACCAGGCCTGTAACATCCAGGACTTTGGTATCTGGGCACCCAGTGTATAGTGTGAGATTGCAGGGTTTCAACTGTATCTGGAATTGGTACCAGTGGTAAAACATTATGTAATACCTGATTTAGTCAGCAGCTTAGATAGCCAGGGCTCTGGGTATCAATGTTTGGTTGAATTGTAACTGTTTTTTCTATTAATGAAGTAGCCACCCAGCTGGTGGGTTCACCAGCAAACCAAACCAACACTTTGTATAAAGCAATCGGCATAACTTATATTCCTCCTGTTTCCCCATCCTAACTCCTATTTCCCCAAAATAAACCTTGTTATTACTGCTTTTTCAAATCAACATGTGTGAGCATATTATTGGAGAGAATCATTAATTACAAAATGTCTACAATATGTGGAAATGCTTATGGGTCGTGTGTGGGGGTGGCTAATGGTATTTGTGGGTGGAAGCTATGGCCAACCCAGGTACGACCCAACTGTTTGTTGGATGGTTTGACCTGGTTGGGCCTCTGATTGCTGGGGTTGTCTGGAGTTCCTTGAGGAGTGGGGTCTTCCCAATGGCCTTGAAAGAGGCTTTGGTTAGACCCCTTTTGAAAAAAACCCTCCTTGGACCTGGACTACCTCAGCAATTACAGGCCGGTCTCAAACCTCCCATTTTTAGGGCAGGTTATTGAAAAAGTGGTGGCCATACAGCTTGAGAGACATCTTGCCTCTTCCTCCACCTATAACCCTTACCAGTCTGGGTTTTGTGCAGGGCATAGTACAGAGACCACCCTGGTGAGGGTGCTTAATGATCTCCTAGTGGCGAGGGACAGGAGAGACCAGACTATCTTAGTCCTCCTGGACCTCTCTGCAGCATTTGACACCGTGGACCATGAGGTGCTACTTGATCGCCTGCGGTTTTGGTGTGGCTTGGCGGGTAGTGTCATCAACTGGTTCAGGACATACCTGACAAGCAGAGGGTGATGATGGGGTTAGCCTCATCTAACCCGAAGCCTCTGTGCTGTAGAGTGCCGCAAGGTTTGGCTTTGTCACCCTTGTTGTTCACGGTGTAAATGCTGCCACTGGGGAACATTATCAGGGGGTCCGGGCTGGGTTTTCACTGCTATGCAGATGATACCCAGCTGTACCTGTCCTGTGCACCCAATACCCAGGTGTCGGACTCTGTAGCTAACAATTGTCTCTATGAGATCCAGGCTTGGATGACTCAAAACTGGCTTAAGCTCAACCCAGACAAGACAGAGGTACTTGTTGTGGATCCAGTTCATCAGAGCAGAGGGCACTGTGAGGGGTGACCTTGTGTTGGGGGTTGTTCCCCTTGCTCCGTCTAGACAGCTGAAGGATTTGGACATGATCCTGGATGACTGTTTGACACTTGATGCTCAGATGTTGTCCGTTGTCAGGAATGGATTTTATCATCTAAAGAACATTGCACGACTCCGAGCCCTGATCCCGTCGGAGGATCTGACCACACTTGCACATGCTTTTGTCACTTCCAGGCTGGGCTACTGTAATGCCCTGTACCTAGGGTTATCTAGGCGCAACCTCTGCAGGCTGCAGCTGGTGCAGAATGCGGCAGCAAGATTATTGGCTGGGGTGAGACTGAGTGATCATATCACCCCGGTCCTCTGCGGACTGCATTGGCTGCCAGTCAGGTGGAGGATTGTCTTCAAGGTAGGGCTCCTGACCTATAAATCTCTACATGAAGGGGGACCTGTCTATCTGCAAGATCTTCTTACCCCCTACCGTCTGCCCCGGGCACTCCGCTCTGCTGGTGGGGGGGGGACTCCTTGGCGTTCCCAGAGTGAGGCTGCAGCACTCTGGGGATAGGGTATTTTCAGTAGCAGCACCCACTCTGTGGAACTCGCTCCCTGTTTATTTAAGGGAGGCCCCCTTGTTAGAGGTCTTTAATCTAGTACTAGTACTGACTAACAGGGAAAGGATCACAGATCTCCAGGTAAAAGGTCACCTGGAGGCAAGTGACCATCACATGGTATGTTTCAGTTTGGCCACTACAACTAAGTCATCTCATTCCAAGGCAAAAATATGAGAATTCAGAGGAGCTGACTTTGATAAGATGGCCAACAGTTAAGCTAGCCCTGGCAAAAAGAAATACAGGTGAGGGGGTACAGGCAAAGTAGGCAAGTATTAAGGTTGCAATACTTGAAGCAACATCCCAGTGTGTGAGAGAGAAAAGGAAGTGCAAAAGAAGAAGGAAACCACTTTGGTTCTCAAAAACAGTAGCAGAAAAGGTCAGAGCCAAAAAGCTGGCCTTCAGGAAATATAAGGAAACGCAGCGGGATGAAGATAGGGAGGCATACCAAACTTCCCTAAGGGAAGCAGGGAAGGCAGGCAAAGGCCCAAACTAAGGAAACACTAGCACAGACAGTAAAATAAGGTGACAAGACTTCCAATAAATGCATTAGTGAAAGGAGAAAGTCCAGAAGGGGTATTGCTAGGATCAAAGGAACTAAGGGGGCATGTGAGGAGGAGGACCATGTAAAAGCATCTATCCTAAATAGGTACTTCTGCTCAGTATTTATTGAAGAGAAGGTAGGGCAGGGTCCACAGCTCTGCACCATGGACACAGGGGGGAAGGAGGTGAGCACTAGTCCCTTCACAAGATAAAGGGTCCTACAAGAGCTCGATAAGGTCAAGGTGGACAAGGGAATGGGACCTGATGACATACACCTCAAGGTACTAAAGGAGCTAAGGGTGGAACTAGCAGAGCCATTATCAGAACTGTTTAGTGAGTCTCTGAGCACAGGAGAGGTCCCAGAAGACTAGAGAAGGGCTCATGTGATCCCGCTCCACAAGAGTGGTAGCAGGGAGGAGGCAGAGAACTACAGACCATTCAGTCTTGCCTCAGTAGTGGGCAAGATTATGGAAGCACTCCTTAAGGAAAGGATAGTGCAACATCTGCAATCCATAGGAGCACAGGATCCAAGACGGCATGGGTTTACAAAAGGAAGGTTCTGTCAAACTAATCTCATATTTCTTTGACTGGGTAACCAGAGTGGTGTACCATGGGGGAACAGTTGATGTCGCCTACCTTGACTTCAGCAAAGCTTTCTATACTGTTCCACATAGAAGATTGATTGATTTAATAAGCTGGGTAGGCTCGGGGTGGGTCAGAAGCTGGTCAACTGGGTGGCAAACTCATTGACGGCCAGAAAACAGAGTGTGGTGGTAAACAGTATACAGTCAGAAGAGATGCAAGTCACAAGTGGGGTACCTCAGGGATCAGTCCTGGGGCCAGTCCTCTTCAATATCTTCATCAGTGACATTGCAGATGGACTGGAGGGTAAGGTTTGTCTGTTTGCAGATGACACCAAGATCTGCAACAGAGTAGATGATCCAGATGGGGTGGGCAGAATGAGAAGAGATCTGGATAAACTAGAAAAATGGTTGTAAGAGTGGCAAATGGGGTTTAATGCAAAGAAGTGCAAAATCATGCACATAGGGAAGAGAAACCCTGAAGCCACCTATAGGCTGGGAGGGAAGTTGCTGGCAATCACAAGGAAAGATAACCATCACCATCACCATCTAATAATCCCTCTTTACAAAACACTGATTAGGCCCCATCTGGAGTACTGCATGCAGTACTGGAGGCCACACCTTCACAAAGACAATAACCAAATTGAGGCAGTCCAGAGAAGGGCAACCAAAATGGTGCAGGGACTGCATCAGAAAACATATGAGGACAGATTAATGGAGCTCAATATGTATACCCTAGAGCAAAGGAGGGAGAGAGGTGATATGATCAAAACATTCAAACACCTTTAAGGCATTAACAAGGTGAAAGAGTCTAACATGTTTCAATATAAGAAAAATAGCAGGACAAGAGGACACAGCATGAGATTAGAGGGAGGCCCGGTTAAGGGGTAATGTGAGGAAGTTCTTTTTCACAGAAAGGGTGGTAGATGCATGGAACGGCCTACCTCAGGAAGTGGTGGATATGAATACAGTGCAGGGTTTCAAACATGCATGGGATAGGCATAAGGGAGCAATACAGCTGAGTATGAATAGATAGGCCATTGACAGAGCAATGGCAAATGGCACATTTTATAAGGTAGAAAAAGAAATGGGCAGACTGGATGGGCCTTGCGGTCCTTATCTGACATCAACTTCTATGTTTCTAAAGCATTAAAAATCTACCTGTTCCAGCAGGCTTTTAATGATTGACTTTGGTTTCAATGGGATGAATAGAATTTAAAATTTGTGTTGAGCTGCTGCTTATATGTATGTTATTGAATTGTTTTGTACAGTGCCCAGAGTCTATGGAAAGACGCTTTATAAATAATATCTCTCTATCATCTCTCTATCATCTCTCTAACATCTCAGGGAGTTGTACCAGGTAACAGCTAGCCCACGTAAAGCATAGTCTGAGTGGTGGCACTGCGCAATTGTTTTTAAACTTGATATAAGTTAACAAACCCAACCCCCTTAGCCTATTGTACAAAGTAGTAGGCAGGGATGTAACTCTAGGAGTAGCACTGGCTAGGGGTTACATTAATATAACAGGGTAGATGCAGGCAAAGAAAGGACGGCAGAGAAGGGTACAGTACCTAACAGGAGGAGGAGTAGAACTGGGGAGTATAACAAAGAGACTGCTGTGAGGACACTTGTTTAACAAACACAACCTGCAAATTCATGAAGTGAGCAGGGTAAAACAGCACAAGCAGCAGAGCAAAAGCACTACAGGCTTTTAAAGTAATGCTGGAGAAATGGTCACAGTACCTAAACACAGGCTCTTAAAGTAACACTTGCATAACAAGCAAAAGCAGCTAAGCACAGAGAAAAGTAAGGTAGCAAAAAACTATCTGTACTAGTTAGCCGTACAGGAAATAAAAATGTAACGAGATGCAGTTTGGTCTGTTAAATGAAGGAAAGTCCCTGAAACTGTTTGTTTTAATATGCTCCTGTACCTTGTGCAGTGAATGGTTCAGTGTCTGCTGAGGGCAACTGTGTGGCCAAGGAGTGATTCCGTGAGCGCTAAGCTCTGTGCTGCAAGGCCAGGCAGGTGAAAAGACCTGCAGATAGAAGGGGCAAAGTGTTTATGTAGTCTCCTATTCATCTTTATTGTTGTTTATTGTAATGTACTGTTATCTATTTTGCTCATCCTGTGTATGTTAGTATTCTATTTCCATTATGCACTGTTTTTTGATTTTGCTGCTGTAACTGTATCTGCAACAGCTGCGAGTAGTGCTGGTTGTTGCTACTTAATTATAATAAGAGTTGTAGCACCTACAAACTGCACTATAGGTGGACATATTATCTGCCCATTTGTTTTATATTGAGATTGCCAACAAACCCTGCTAGCGAACAGGAAGTAACGTTAGAAATTTTGTACAGTATTCTGGTCGGACACTAACGTGATACTACTAAGTGAAAATGGCTGACCCAATAAATAAGACTGACAGTCATTACACTGGATGGGGAAATGGGGATTAAATGCTGCATTTGTAGCATGTACCTTATAACAAGAAACAACATTCCCTTGTAACAACAATTTTTTAATTGTGTAACATTTTTAACTAATTTGAACTTACCAAATGTATTTCTGTTTGTAACAGATTACAGACCCTTGAGACAAGTCGGAAGGATATGCTACAATGTCTTGACATGTCACAAAATATACAATCCTCAGCGTTGAGTACACACAATAATGACTTATGTGATGAATCCAACACTTCCCCAGGCACTACTTTAAAGAATCCCTGCCAACAAGGACCTCAGAACTTCATCCATCATCAGATTAATAGTTCTATACCTCACCATGCAGGAACCTCCAAAAAAAAAAAAAAAGGCAAGAGACCTTGATGATGAAGGTATTGAGGCATGTCAAGATTTTGATGACAGTCACAACTAGGGTATCAAAGAAGGGAAGGAAAGCAGAGTGATTCGTTATTCCTACCTCAAACAGGTTTAGCATTTTCCAGATAGAAAATGATGTTGATAATCCAAATACTGAGGAGATAAACCCAAATACGCCAGACAGTACCCCAGCATTTATTCCAAGCAGAAATAATGGCACATTACTGATTAACTTGAGTGAAGAACCTAATAATGTTACCGTAACACAAAACCATATACACTACACAATCTGATCAACGCATGGACACAGAAATGAAACATGATGAGAACCATATCAAACCTAATATTTTTGTACTCTGAGACTTTATCATCAAGCATCTTGATAGGGCAATTTGTAACCCAGATAAGGAATATAGAACTTGTTCTAGCTTCTGTGGGGCTAAAGTTGCAGAAATAACTGCTATGGCTAGAGAGATTTTGCAAATTGCGGGTAAAAATCCACTAGTAATCATTCATGCAGACACAAATGATGTTGGCCAAATAAATTTAACTGAACTTCAACAAGATTATGTGGCCCTCTCTAACACACTAATTGATTTGTGTTGTACCCCCATGCTTTTCAGAAATCCTCCCAGTTCCTAGAGCAACATCAGCTAAAACACAAAGTATAAAACAACTAAACGAATGGTTGAGGAAATGGTGTTTCAAACAAAACATTACTTGTTTGACCCACTAGAAGCAATTTTCTGACAGGAATGCCTTGTTTTGCTGGGATGAACTCCATTCAAGCTGATGGGGTAGTACCCTTTTGGGGAAATCCCTTTCCAATTTCATTGATAATTATTTAAACTAATTGCAAGGGAGGAGAAGGGGAATGATCACCCTTGTCTAATAACCAAAGCTACTGAAAATCATGACACAAATTGCAAAATCCTTTTATTTATTTATTTATTTATTTATTTTTATTTTATTTTATTCAGTTAGTTTTTGTTGACTGGGTAAGTGCACTAGACGAATCCTGCCTATTTTCAGGCACGACCCGGGAGAGGGGGATACAGATGAATGCCAACTGACAATGAGCCACATTAAGCTGTTGTCTGTGTTGTCTGTGTTGTCTGTGTTGTCTGTGTTGTCTGTTGTATATTATAATTTATTTTTAATTTTTTTAAGTGAAGGAAATTTGGCCAGGACACCAAGGAAATTTCCCTACCCTTTTTGATAAGTGCCATGGGATCTTTAACATCCACCTGAACTACCACCAATCCAGGCAGATGGGACCTCAGTTTGATGTCTCATCCAAAAGACAGCACCTCAGATGTGCAGCACCCCTCTCATGCTGCACTACAGTGTCAGTACTGGATATTAACCCAAGTGCCAGATGTGGGAACTGAACCCACAGCCCTCTGATCTCCCAGCCTCAGAGGTGAGTGTGCTACCAACTGAGCCACTGACATAGCAAATGCTATGCCATTTATGCTAAATGCTAGAAGTTTGAATGAAAATAAATTGGCCGAATTGGAAGCTAGAGCTCTAATACTGTATCTTGGGATCATTGCAGTTTGAGACATGGTGGGATATCTGTTCCACATGGATTCAGAATATCCCTAACTACAAACTGTACTACAAAAATAGACGGGGGGGGGAAGGAGGTGGGGCTTGTGGGTCTGTACATAATGATATTGACTTGCATCAACTTATTCAGGAAAAAAATAATGATAATGAAAGTATATGGATAAACATCAGATTTAAGGGTCATTGTAATTTACTAATTGGTAGCTGCTATAGACCACCTGCAGCTGATCATATCTATAATAAATCCCTATTTAATGAAATAGTTGAAATGACCAATAAAGGAAATGCTTCTATTCTAGGTGATTTTAATATCCCAGGAATAAACTGGAATACCCTAAAAGGGTCTGGTGAAATAGAAAATAACTTCATTTTTTTCTTTTTCTTACTAATTGCCCTCCACCCACCCACCCACCCAAAGCCAGTTCTACTTTTATAGCCACTGGATTTGACTGTCAACAAGGAACTTCCTGTTTGGCAGTAGGAAGGAAAGGATCATAGAGAAACATTGGTTTTGTCAACCCTAAAGGAAAAAAGTAGCTCACTCTCCCCACCCCCCCCAGCTGCTGGTGGTCTGATATTGAGCAAGGAAGAAGGAGGCTACTGAAGAAGATAGGAAGTTGCTGTCCCAGAACAGGAAGGGTGAGAGCTGTAAGGAGAGGCGAGGATAAGCATCCAGAGAAACAGTAGAGAGGACACAAAATAAGACATGATAGGAGTGGTGCAGTGCAATGGCTGTGGGGCGGCAGTGTTCCGGGAGACATTCTAGAGGCTGTGATGCTGCCCTATTTGCAGGCACCTCTCTGGTCTGAGAGAGGAGGTTGCCCATCTCCAGGCTGACCTGGCTAGGATTTGTGAAACCTCCTCCCCCACGCAGGGACCACCAGGGCTAATGCCACTACCTCAGAGGTTGCCAAGAAAGAGAAGAGGCTGGACCAGGGTGGGCTCAAGGAGGGAGAGGGTGGTGGAACAGAGTTGCATCCCTCCAGCTGTACCTCTCCACAATTCATTCACTCTTCTGGTGGATAGTGGTTCCTCTATGGAGGCACCTGCAGTGGAGACCAAGGAGGATGCTGGGAACCTTCACAAAGGAGACCCACAGGAGGGTGGCATGGGACCCCACAGGGGAAGGAAACAACTCCTGGTGGGGGACTCAATGGTTAGGGGGGTAGAAATGGGGGAGGAAGGGGAGAGGGAGGTAAGGTGCCTTCCTGGCGCCATGGCTTGGGGGGACAGGAAGTGAATCCTCAGGATCGTGGGAGGAGCTGCACGAGTGAGGGAGCTGGATGTCATTGTCTACCTAGGGACAAATGATCTGGCTAGAAATGGGATCAGAGCAGTGCAAGAGGAGTTTGTAGAGTTGGGAAGGGGCCTTAGACAAGTAACGCATACGGTAACCTTCTCAGAGGTGCCTATGTCTATGGCAAGGGAGATGCTAGGGCACTTCTCACCAGGGAATTCAATGAGTGGTTGAAAAACTGGCGTGGAGCTCAGAGTTTTGTCTTTATTGGGGACTGGGGAGCCACCTGGAGGGATGCAGACCTATACTGGTACAATGGTCTGCATTTGTCGGGGGGGGAACCAGGATCCTAGGTGAGAGGTTTAAATGCTTCATTGGCAAGCATTTAAACTAGCCAAGGGGGGAGGCATTGAAAAGAAGCAGGGAAATCCAAGCCTCCCCCCACAAAACATGGTGATTAGTGAGGTAAACACCAAGGTACAAAAGTTATTAGGGAGCAGAACAGATTTAAATGTAAAAAAAGGCAAAGGCAGTAAGGACAGAAATGGGGCTAAAAGGGGTAAGGCTATCAAAAGGTGGAGGGTGATAAGTACCAATGCCCGTAGTCTGTGTAACAAGCTCCCTGAACTAGTGGCCTTGATGGAAGAGGGTTGTCTGGATATTGTGGCAGTCACAGAAACATGGTACACAGAGAACCATGACTGGGATGTCAACATACCAGGATACACAATCTACAGGAGGGACAGGGAGGGTAAAAGAGGAGGAGGAGGAGTAGCTCTCTATGTAAAGGAAGGTATCAAAGCAACAGAACTAAAGAGTAAACCGGGAGCAGATGAGGCACTTTGGGTCACCCTGGAGACAGGAAATGGCACCACAATCCGCATGGGGGTTGTATACAGACCCCCATCTCAGGGGGAGGGAATGGACAAGGAAATGATAGAAGGCTTTCTTAGAATGGCAGAAAAAGGGGAGATATTGTTGATGGGGACCTGAATATGCAGATGTAATGGAGCACCTTTGTTCAGGCACAAGAGCAGGGTCATTCTTGATGCCGTACAGGGGCCATGCCTCAGACAGCTAGTATTGGAACCCACTCGGGAGGGAGCAATCTTAGACCTGGTACTCTCAAATGGGGATGGAGAAAGAATCTCAGATTCAGAAGTGGGTAGCCATCTGGGAACAAGCGACCACCAAACAGTGTGGTTCATGATGAACACAGCCATACAATCAAGCCATACAAAAGCAAGAGTACTGGACTCTAGGAGGGCTGACTTTGGGGAAAATGAGTGTGCCTCAGAAAAGCACTAGCAAACAGGCAAGAAGGAGGGGTGGAGGAACAATGGGAAGTGATCAAAACAGCCATCACAGAGGCAACAAGCCTTTGTGTAAAGCAAATGAATAAAACGCAACAAAGGAAAAAACCGCTATGGTTCTCAAAAGAGGTGGCAGGGAAGGTTAAGGAGAAAAGGACAGCATTCAGGAAATAGAAGGAAACACAGAAGGAGCAGGACAGAGAACTTTATCAGTTAAAGCAGAAAGAGGCTGGGAAGGCAGTCAGAATAGCAAAGGCCCAAACTGAGGAAAGGATAGCCAATTCTGTTTAAGAAGGGGGATAAAATCTTTTATAGGTACATTAGGCAGCGAAGAAAGACCAAAGAAGGGATACTGAAGCTTAATAAAGGGGAAGGAATGTGGGTAGAGGGTGACAGTGAAAAAGCAGGGATACTGAACGAATATTTCTGCTCAGTATTCACAAAGGAAGAGGAGGGGGAGTTACCTAAACCAAACAAGAGAAACACTCTGAAGATGGGGGTCAATACCAGTCCATTTACAGAAGAAAGGGTTCTGAAAGAACTAATAAAATTGAAGGTGGACAAAGCAATGGGGCCTGATGGGATTCACCCAAGAATTCTAAAGAACTAAGGGTAGAACTAGTGACACTGCTGACTACTCTCTTTAACAAATCATGGGAGGATGGGGTGGTACCTGAGGACTGGAGGAGGGCAGATGTGATTCCTCTTCACAAAAGTGGGAGCAGGACAGAGGCAGGAAACTACAGACCAGTTAGTTTGACCTCAGTGGTAGGAAAATGATGGAATCACTTCTGAAGGAAAGAATTGTTGAGTACCTAGAGGCCAGTGGGGCACAGGACCCAAGGCAGCATGGATTCATGATGGGAAGGTCGTGTCAGACGAATCTAATAGACTTCTTTGACTGGGTGACCAAAGTAGTAGACCAGGGAGGGGCTGTGGACATGGCCTACCTAGATTTTAGCAAGGCATTGATACAGTCCCACACAAAAGATTAATACACACGATAGCCAGCCTTGGAGTGGGTCCCAAGGTGGTAGCCTGGATAAAAAATTGGCTAGACAACAGGACACAAAGGGTAGTAGTAAATGGAGTACACAGTGAAGAAAGGAGGGTTACTAGCGGGGTACCACAGTGTTCAGTACTGGGACTGGTCCTTTTTAATGTCTTTATGTGACATTGCAGAGGAACTGGAAGGAAAAGTATCTCTTTGCAGATGACACAAAGATCTGCAACAGGGTTGATACACAAGATGGAGTGGAAAGGATGAGAAGGGACTTGGCAAGGTTGGAGGAATGGTCAAATGTATGGCAGCTCAGATTCAGTACAAAGAAGTGCAAGGTAATGCACATGGGAAACAAAACCCCAGGGGAAGCGTACACAATGGGGGGTGAGATACTGACAACAGTAAAAATAGAAAGGGACCTGGGGCTAATTATATCAGATGACCTAAAGGTGGGCAAGCAATGTGAGAAGGCAGTAAGGAAGGCTGGGGGGATACTGGGATGCATAGGAAGAGGCATCAATAGTATAAAACAGGAAGTTGTTATCCCTCTGTACAGACAGTTGGTGAGACCCCATTTGGAGTACTGTGTGCAGTTCTGGAGACCCCATCTCTGCAAAGACATAGACAGAGTGGAGGCTGTCCAGAGGAGGGCAACCAAAATGGTGCAGGGTCTGCACCAGAAGACATACGAAGAAAGACTAAAGGAGCTTAATATGTATACCCTTGAGGAAAGAAGGAAGAGAGGGGACATGATAGAAACTTTCAAGTACCTCAAGGGAATTAACAAAGTCCAAGAGGGTAGCATCTTCCAGAAAAAGAGATGTGCAAGAACAAGGGGGCACAATTTGAAGATTGAGGGGGGACGGCTCAGAGGTAATGTGAGGAAGTATTTTTTCACTGAGAGGGTTGTGAATGCATGGAACAGCTGCCCTGAGGAGGTCGTGGAGTCAAGAACAGTGGGGGGGCTTCAAGAATGCATGGGACAGGCATAAGGCAGTCCTAGTGGGGGGTAGGAGGAAGTAAGCTGTTGGTTAACTAGGATCTGCAGCTTATCTGTTGGTAGGAAAATGGGCAGACTAGGTGGGCCAAGTGGTCCTTATCTGCCATCAAATTCTATGTTTCTATGTAACATGTTAACTAATATTGGATTGGAACAATTAATAAAACATCCTACCCGCGGTAATAATATTTTTGGATTTATTTATGACCAATAATGAACAAATCATAACAAATATTAAAATCACTGAAACATTAGGGAACAGTGATCATAATTCTGTCTTGTTTAGCATTCCCATAAAAATCCATCAAAAATGCAACATCAACAAGACTAAACTATGACAAAGCAAACTACATAGAAATAAACACTTAAATAACATAGATTGGGGTACAGTACTCAATCGTTTAACAGTTGAAGCAGCTTGGAACTACATAAGACAAACCATATTAGACTTGGAAACTAGGTTTATTCCCACTAGAAAGAAATGAAATATAACAGAAAAGGTAAAATTCTCCTCTGGTACTCTAAGTCAATACAGAAACTAATAAAACAAAAGAAAAATTATTAAAAAAAAAAAAAAAAAAATATCCCAGTCTACCAAATATTAAACAATATAAACAATCAGCTAACATCCTAAAGAAAGCAATACAGAATGCAAAATATAGACAGGAATTTAAATTGGCACACTCAAATAATAAAAAAGCCTTACATTCACATTTGAAAGGTAAAAATCAGACAGTTAAAACAATAGGTCCTATTAATAAAAATGGGTCATTAATTGTAAATAGGAACTAGCAAACGGCTTAAACATCTATTTCTGTTCAGTATTTAATAAAATGTCAAGTACAAATGTTAGTCACATTCCTGAATTAGACCCTAAACTGATAAAACAAATTGTATACAATAACACATTAAGATGTCTTTATCAGCTCTACCTACTATCAATAAAAACAGAAATTTCAGTCCGGGACCAGATCACATTCATTCAAGATTTCTAAGTAATACTGCTTCAGTCATTTCCATACCCTTAACTATTTTATTCAACAAATCATTATCCAATAAACAAATACCATCAGATTGGCACAAAGCTATGGTTATTCCCATATTCAAGAAGGTAAATCGGGCAGATGTTGAAAATTATCATTTTATAAGCTTGACCTCAGTGGTCTGTAAACTAATGGAGAAAATCATAAAGAAACTCTTTGAAAGTGAAATTAAACAACTTGATATTACTGACAAAACACAACATGGATTTAGAAAAGGATATTCATATACCACCAACTTAATTTCATTTTACAATCCTATTAGTAAAGAAATTGACTTGGGGATACCAATGGGCGTAAACATTATTAGATTACAGCAAGGCCTTTGATCTTGTTCCCCCACCACAAATTGCTTAAACTTATTAAATTTGGCTTTTCATCATGGCTAATAGATTGGGTCAGGGAACGGTTAGTTGATAGAACCCAACAGGTCAAAGTAAATGGATATGTATCTAATCTTGGAAGGGTAATCAGTGGAGTACCTCAGGGGTCCATTTTGGGCCCACTCTTATTTAATATTTACATTTTAGATATAACCATAAGTAAAAATAATATCCTCTCCAAGTTTGCAGATGACATAACATTGGGAGGTAAAGTGGAATGGAGTAAAAAAACATAAAATCAATCACCAATGATCTGCTACAGATTGAGGAATGGGATATCAAGAATGGCATGTTTAGTGTTGATAAATGCAAAGTTATGCATTTATGTACAAAAAAATCCATGTATAGACTACTTCCTTAATAACCAGCCAATTTCTAAATCAACTTGAGTGAGGTTTGGGTATTATGATTAATAATAAACTAACATCTGACCACTGTATTAAAATCTACAAACAGGCAAATGGCCTACTAAACAGAGTAAGGAGGACATTTGTTTCTAGGAACAAACAATGCCTAATCCCACTCTATAGGAGCTACATTCGGCCACAGTTGGACTATGGTACACCCTTCTGGAATCCATACCAAAAGGGTGATATAGCAATGTTAGAAAGGGTCCAGAGGAGGGCCACTAAAATGGTGCCAAAGCTACGTGGCAAATATAGATTATGCTAGTAGACTAATAAAAACAGGCCTGTTCCCACCCAGTTGAGAAGATGCAGAGGTGATTTACTTCTCCTGTACAAAATTCTGAAAGATAACAATATAATAAACATTTTAGACATAAAATTAACTGATAGATGTGTTGTGGGCAGATCTCACAACAAAATCTTAAATTCAAAATGGGCCAATATGTCTAAAAGAGATAATTTTTATAACGTCAGAGTGGCCAAACTCTGGAATACCCTCCCTCAAGACTTAACAATATTGGACAATCTTAATTCCTTTAACAAAAAATTGGATGAATGGCTACTGTCAACTACATAATTGGTAATAAAGGGCCTGCAGTTGCAGAGGACAATCTTGATGGGCTCAGAGCCTCCTTTTGCCCTACCAAACCTAAGTAAACTACTGTGTATCCCTTTCCCCTCTCCCCCAGGACGCATCGGGAAATGAGCATGCCTGCTCAGTATATCTTTCCTGGCGAAATGTTTAAATAAATAAATAAATCCAAACTGAAGCATCATTTCACGGCACTGTCCAAAACCATGTTTCAACAGGATTTGAAAAATGACAGCTATTGCATTAATGAGGAGGTGTGGGAAAAAAAAAATGTCTATGTTAAAAATTTGGGGTAAAAAAAATGGAAATTACCTAAGTTATGAGTGTGCTTTTAAAATTTTCAATGTATGCTCATAACTTTGTTGTTTTTTAATATTTTTACTCCAAGAGTTTTAACACAGCCTTCTTATAAACCCACCTCATGAACAAGGGTGAAGAAAATGTTCAAATCCCGTCTGAAAGGTGATTTTACTGCTTGACACAAAATTACCTTTATGGATAGATATGAATAATTTCAATCACTCTTGTTCATGTGGTGGGGTCTCTAAATGGCCATGTTGAAACTTTTGTGTGTATATGTGTGTATATGTGTATGTATATGTATGTGTATGTAATATATATATATATATATATATATATATATATATATATATATATTCAACTTTATGAATTCAAACCCCATTGAAATGCATTAAACCAGACTTACCTTATTTTCTCATATTGTAGTCACCAGTTCAGCAACAAGATGTGTCTTCAAGCAGAGACTGGATCTGCATCGTGGGACATGTTCAGGTGAATAAGGATGTGTAGGGGTGGGTGCTGAGTGGGGGGTTAGGGTGGGGGATCTGGAGGGTCAGATTACTGATGGGCTGTTTGTCTTTTTTTTTTCTGGTTATACTAAAAATTAAAAAAAATAAAAAATAAAATAAAAAGATCAAAAAGGGAGAGTTGAAAAGTTTTCTTTATTTTTAGGGAAACATAGGCTGAAAATGGGGATTGGTCACCAAGTGTCAGGATGATCTTCGGTGGCACCAAGGGTGGGGCGCTTCATTCCACCACATATATTAAGGGAAGAGGGCGGGTGACCTGGAGGGGAGGGAACAAGAAAAGTGATACTGGGGATGAGCACTCCAGTCCACTTATTACTGTAACAAAAAAATTGTAAAAGGGGGACAATTGACCTGGAGGGGAGAGTGAGAAAGAAGTTGTACCGGGGGTGGGCATCTGTCTGTTTAAGAAACATTTAAAAAAATACATAGATTAACACGAGAGAGAGATCGATCGAGAGATCGATGGCTCACTGCTCCAATTGAAGCCAGCAACATAACTGTAGCTGCAGATTCACAATTCAAGAAAGTCCCACTCATGGGACTTCCAGGGAACAAAGAGGAAGTGGGGAACTACAGACCAGTCAGTCTGAATTCAGTAGTGGCGATGATCATGGAAGCACTACTGAAGGAGAGATTGGTGGAACATCTGGTTGCCAATGGACTACAGGACCCAAGACAGCATGGTTTCACTGGGTGTAGGTCAAGTCAGACCAACTTCATTGAATTTTTTGACTGAGTGACAAGGGAGGTGGATCAGGGGAGGACAGTGGACATGGCCTATCTGGATTCAGCAAGGCCTTTGACACTATGCCACATAGAAGGCTATTAAACAAACTGGGGAATATGGGAGTGGGCAGGACAGTAGTATCGTGGGTAGGTAATTGGCTGGGTGGCAGGACACAGAGGGTGGTGTTAAATGGCTGTCACTCCACAGAAGGAAGAGTGACCAGTGGGGTACCACAGGGATCAGTGCTGGGACTAGTCCTATTCAATGTCTTCATCAGTGACATTGCGCAGGACCTAGAAGGCAGAATTTCCCTGTTTGCTGATGACACATAGCTCTGTAAAAGAGTGGACACACCAGAGGGTGTAGATAGAATGAGGAGGGACCTGCAGAAGCTTGAAGAATAGTCAAGGGTTTGGCAGCTGGAATTCAATGCAAAGAAGTTCAAGGTAATGCATATGGGGCACAAAAACCCTGGCACAATATATCAGTTGGGGGGAGGATATAGCATGCACCAAGCAGGAAAGGGACCTTGTGGTTATCATCTCTGATGACCTCAAGGTAGGGAAACAGTGTGACAAGGCAGCAGGTAAAGCAAATTGGATGCTGGGATGCATAGGGGGGCATCACCAGCAGGAAAAGGGAGGTCATAATTCCACTATACAAGACACTAGTGAGGCTCCACCTGGAGTACAGTGTACAGTTCTGGAGACCTTGCTTACGTAAGGACATAGACAGGGTAGAGAAGGTTCAGAGGAGAGCAACAAAGATGGTACAGGGACTGCATCACAAGTCCTATGAGAGCAGGTTGAAGGACTTGAATATGTATTCCCTGGAGGAGAGAAGGGAGAAAGGGGATATGATGGAGACATACAAGTACCTTACAGGGAAGAACAGGGTGTAGGAACACACTATTTTCCAGCAAAAAAAAAAGATGTCCTAAGACTAGAGGGCATGGGATGAAGTTGGAGGGAGGGCGAATCAGAGGAAACATGAGAAAGAATTTCTTCACAGAATGAGTGGTGGATAAGTGGAACACCCTGCCAGAGGAAGTGGGGGGGGCGAAACAATCAAGTGATTTAAGAATGCATGGGATAGACGAAAGAGAATTCTGGCGGTTGGGGATAAGGGGCAACAGACTCCTAGGAAAACCTAAAGTGAACTTACAAGCTCAAATGGGCAGACTAGGTGGACCATAGGCCCTTATCTGCTGACAGTGTCTATGTATCATGGACAGTTCTTTCATAAGATCCCATGAAAGAAAAATGCTTCTTTTATGTGTTCTCACTAAATAACTGAAAAAAAACTAAGTCCCATCCTCTTCTTTTGTGAGCTGACCTTCTTTCATGAATTATTTCATGACTAATGAAAGAAGTTTGGCTCACTAAAGAACTATGAAACAAAAACTAAGTCCTTCCCTCTTCTTTTGTGAGCCAACCTTCTTCTTTTATGACTCATGAAAGAGATTCAGCTCATGAAAGAACTACGAAAAAAAAAACATTCTTCTTTCATAAGACTCACGAAACAAGAAGTACAGCTCATGAAAAAAAGAACTGGGATTCCTTGATAAGTCTTGTACCTAGAATTGTAGGTATGTCCCAAATCCATATTTTGGGGACTTTTTTCCAAAAACCAACATAAGAATCTAGCTAAATGGGTCCTGTTTAGCTAGATTCATGTGTTTGTTTTTCTCCAGGGCATAATTTTTATGGGTTTTAATTTTTTTTTTTTTTTTTTTTTAATAATAAAAAACAAACAAAATGGCTATCATACAAAAGAAGATGTTTTCTCATGAAAGAGGAATCTTATTTCATGAGAAAAAAAAAAACTAGGTCCAAATTCGTCTTTCATGTCAGACCTATAAATGGAAGATCCTAGTGAGCATGCTCAGATCTGACATTTTAAATCCTTGTAACTCTAGAACGGATTAATATTTTTTTCCCCAAACCTTTCTAATGTAAGCCTTTTCTACCCTGCAATTTTAGAACAAAATTACAAACCATCTGGGCTGTAGGTGAGCACAAAAAAATAAAAAATTTGTGTACTTTATGTACTACCAAATCTTGGACTCCAGGCATCTGACCATCACAAAACTTGCCAAATCTAGAGACCTTGCCCCCCCCCCCAACCGTGCATGCAAAATTTTCATGTAATTCCATTGAATGGGGGGCAAAGATATTAAGATGCAAAGTTAGGGAGTAACATCAAACACCATACTCAACCCTAATCTGTGTGTGTGTATGTGTGTGTGTGTGTGTGTGTGTGTGTGTGTGTGTGTGATGTATGTATGTATGTATATGTATGTATATATATATTATATATGTATATATATATATATATATATATATATGTATATATATATATATATATATATATATGTATATATATGTATATATATATATATATATATATATATATATATATATATATATATATATATATATATATACACACACACACACACACACACACACACACACACACACACACACACACACACAATCAGTTATTTCCTCATACCTAATAGTGTAATTACACTACCTATAAAACTACATAATGTATTGCAAAACAATGACTCTGTTCATTTACTATTACAAGTATGGATAAAATATATACACATTACAATATTATTAACATGTGTAGTAACCACCCCAACTGCACATATAAGAATAACCTACTTCACCTACATTGCAGCCCTAAAATCCTCTCCAACTAAAGCCTCTGCAAAAAAAAAAAAAAACCCTCCTGAATCACTACCAGACACTTTTCCTGTTGCCTCCATATCACTAACCAAACTAACAGCAACGCACGGAAATCAAAGTGAAACTATGTAAGTAAATAAATAAATATGTCCCAAATCACTTGACGAACACTGAAGCGCTCCCTTCCATCTTGCTATCCTTTGGGGGAGGGGGGGGGACTAAAGGGAGAAACACTGGCATCATACCTATTCTTATAGGAAGTAAACTATGGAAACCCGAAAGGGCTAAAACTATGCAGCCCAAACCAGAACACTTTCTTAAAGTAGAACAGACCAACTTTTTCTTAAAAAGCACTTTCCTTGGTTCTAACAAGCAGAAATGTGGAGCTCCTTTGCATCAATGGGAGCTCCACTACAATGTTTAAATAATTGTCTTTTAGCCCCGAAAGGAAAGGAAGGGATCATAATTTGCTTTTGAGGGGCTGGCAGCATGATCCCTTTCTACTTTCTGACTCTCTGATGTTCCCCTGTGCTTTGACATTTGCGACAACTCTATAGGGGGAACATGGGGGCATGCTCCAGTCATTTGAATGGAGTGTCTTTTTCAAAGCTGATTTCCCAATTTCGGATCAGGTTTTGGTATTAACTGATGTCAGGGTTCAACTAACAAGGTTCTTTTTAGTTGAACCCTGTCATCAGTCAGTACCAAAACCTGATCTGAAATCGGGAAATCAGCTTTGAAAAAGGCACTCCATTCAAGTGAATGAAGTGCGCCCCACACTGTCTCTACAGAGACCTCACATAACAGAGTGCTGGGGCAGATCACAGAGTCAAAGTGAAATGGGATCATGCTATCAGTCCCCCAGGAGCAAATTACATTCCCTTCCCTTCCTTTGGGACTAATGGAAACAAATGTTAAACATCGAGGTGGAGCTCCCTCTGAGGTAAGGGAGCTCTGTTTCTACTTTTATCAGAAAGAAAATGCAGGAAAGGGTCACTTGAAAGCTAAACCAACTGACTTTTTAATGCAATATATAGAATATCAAGATAGGTAAGTGCCAGATATTTATGAAATATCACCATTTCATTGTCAAACAAGGTCCTAAAGGCCACTCACCTTTGGATTTGTGGCTTTATGGTTTGCTGACCCAAAATGGAAAGGGACCTGGGAGTAGTTATATCAGATGACCTAAAGGTGGGCAAGCAATGTGAGAAGGAAGTAAGGAGGGCTGGAGGGATACCGGGATGCATAAGGAGAGGCATCACCAGTAGAAAACAGGAAGTTGTTGTCCCTCTGTACAGACAGTTGGTAAGACCACATCTGGAGTACTGTGTGCAGTTCTGGAGACCCCAACTCTGCAAAGACATAGACGGTGGAGGCTATCTAGATGGCGGCAACCAAAATGGTGCAGGGTCTGCACCAGAAAACATATGAAGAAAAACTAAAGGAGCTTAATATTTATAGTCTTGAGGAAAGGAGGGAGAGGGGGGACATGATAGAAATTTCATGTACCTCAAGGGAATCCACAAAGTCCAAGAGGATAGCATCTTTCAGAAAAAGAGATGTGCAAGAACAAGGGGAAACAATTTGAAGATAAAGAGGGAGCGGCTCAGAGGTTACGTGAGGAAATCTTTCTTCACAGAGAGGGTTGTAGATAAATGGAACAGCCTCCCTGTGGAGGTCGTGGAGTCAAAAACAGTGGGGAAATTTATGAATGCATGGGACAGACGTAAGGCAATTCTAGTCGTGGGTAGTAGGAAGTGGGCTGTTGGTTAACTAGGATCAGCAGCTTATCCGCTAGGTAGGGAAAAGGGCAGACTAGGTGGGCCAAGTGGTCCTTATCTGCCATCAGATTCTATGTTTCTATTTTTCTGTGTTTCTATATCTGGCATTTACCCATCAAATATTCTCTCTAGTTACAAAACCATATTAATTTGTGTGGATAAGTGAGTGTTTAACAATTCCTTGTTTTTTATTTTGGTTTGTGTATATCTGTATGTAGTTCTTAGAAACAATAAACTATCGTATTAATAAATCAGCTAATTTGTTTGCATGTACTTCTTTTTGTGCTTTGTCAAGCTGTGTGTAAAAAAAAAAAAAAAAAAAAAAAAACTCTTACATAACAGACATCAAGTACACAAAACAAATCATGTAAAACAAGTGTATCTGTGTGAGTCATAAAAATAAGTTTCTAAATGCACATTAGTGATCTAGAATTGTAATTATTGTTATAAAATGAGAGTTGATCCCCTAAACAACTAGGAGACCTGGGGTCAGATTTTCAAAGGTTGGCACAGGGTCTGTATCAAGCCTTAGGTTAAATTCTTGCATTGACGCAGCTGTGCCAAAGTCAAATGGCACAACTGCTCCTAATTTTTTAATCTCTGATGCAATTGTCTTTGGATCCCCCATATATGGCAACTTGTGGCTGTCTGGCCACAAGCTGCTTGCGGAAGTTCAGTATTGACACCTGCTAGACACAGAACCTTGACTCTTAGTGTGCGCCAAAATGACGCGTTGGATGGAAATTCTGTTTTTGCTATTGCAAGCCCAGTGCACTACATCTTCGATGCACTTGGGGCTTGCAGCAAAAAGCATCTTTTGAAAATCCAGCCCCCAATTTTCAGCATCTTGAAAGTTAATGGAGAGACACTAAATTTAAAATTCAGCTCCACAGGATGCTAATTAAGCTGAGACAAAACAATACAATGATTGATCCAGCAAGACTCCATCAAGGCAAATTTCCCTATCTTGATAAGCAGTAGCGATCTCTTTGATGGAACTGAGGCAGGAACCAAATAAGTAACAATAATACCATAATTTAAAATGAGTAAACTATGATCTGCAGTGGCTGGTGCTTCTTTGGTCAATAAATTCATCATTCTGTATAATAATCCCAGTGGCTTTATTTTGCTCATTCTATATAATAATTCTAGTGGCTTTATGTTTCTCTGACAGCACCTTTAAATAACCCTGCAGCTGAGACCAAATTACAGTAGGATAAAATAACAAATCTCAATGAAATATTTTATACAGATTTACAACAATTGAAAGGCTATGCCTGAAGTTCAATGAGGGAGCAACCAGCCACACTCCTTTCCTGAGCTATATAAACAGTTCCTTCCAGCTTCCTTCTGAAGCATTTTTTTCCTTGCAGCTGGAGGCTCTATCAGTCTGTCTTCTCCCTTGGGGCCTACTGGGTCTTTGCCACCTCCCCCCCCCCCCCAATGTTGCTGTGCTTTTGGCTCTGCTTGGTTTGTGCTGGACTTCTGTGTTTTGTGTTCTCCTGCTTTGGTTTTATTGCCTTGCCTCCAGCTGCTCCATGCTTGCCTATTTCCTTCTGCTCCTGTAGTTGTGTTTGCCTTGTTTGTTGCTTTTGCGCTTTCTAGTTTTCTAGCACCCTGTATATCATTGTTTCTTTGTGCTTTAGGTTTCATATTGTTGTCTCCTTACCTTCAGTCCTGTCTTGTGTTTGCAGTGCTTTCCAACCTAATCATTTGCACCTGGACCAGGCTTCACCCTGTCACTCCTTGTGGCTGTGTGTGTGCTCACGGCTCTGCTCTTACTCCACTCGGTGCTAGCTCAGTTCATTCAGTATTGGAGTTCCATGTGCTCTGCTCAATTTAATCCATGTTTGCTCAGCCAGGCCCAACTGCTGCATTGTTATACTAACACTTTCAGCCATTGCACATGCTGCTAGGTCTCTGCTTCAGCTGCAGGCATTGTGGCAGTTTATTTCTGAATTTAACAATTTTGCACCTTTCAGTCATTAATTTACTTCCTCTGTTCACATTGCTCTGGCAGCTTGCTATCCTATGGCTTTGTCCTTCACTAGGACCTTGCCTGTAAAGGCATCTCTTTTGGGGGTTCTTACTTTACGAACATACAAATATGCCAGCAGAAACAGACCTTTACTAGCATTACAGTTGCTGTTGGTCTTATGATACTCAGCTTCTGGCTCTCTGTTATTCCTATGGTGGGGGACTGCAGTGCCACAGTGGGACATGGTGACTCCAATTTGCAGAAGCATGCTTATGTAAGCTATATGATTTTGCCCTGCTCTTTTGCCTACATGGCTTTTTAGCTGTCCATGCATAATTGCCTTTGCGACTTTATTATGCTTCAATACATTTACCTTGCAGCCTACTGGCTTCAGATATTCAATGCATTTCATTGCTGCATTGCAAATATCTACTGCCTGTCAATGCAGTCTACTGGAATGACCAATACTTATTGCTTTGCATGAACCCATCTCTGCCTTAATGGCATTTAAGGTAATCCTGCCAATCATATCAATCACTATTCATGCTATCTCACTATTCATGCTGAAACTGTACAATACAATGCCTTATTATTTTTTTTTTTGTTTAGTTATTTAACCAGGTGAGACATACTAAGCTGAAAGCTTTTTTTTACAGGCGCAACCTGGGGGCACAGGGAAGTTAAGTGACTTGCTCAGGGTCACACAGTATGCAGGTGGAAGCTGTGAGATTCAAACCCAGGTCTGGTCTGCTGGATGTCACCAGATTTGCAGCTAGAGCCTTAAACCACTGCGCTATACTGCCTCCCTTATGTAAACTACAAATTACTCATTCATGTAACTGGCTGGCTAACGTAATTCAGCTCATCTCGCATGCAATGTATCATGCTTACCTGTGCTGCAGCCCACTTTATTGCTGTGGCAAATGCTATTGCAAATCAGCTACATGTTTCCTATTTGCTAAACATAATTAGTTTCCACCAAACCTCCTTGATTCAATCATTGGCATCATAGCCTCTCACTGCCTAAAGGTCTACCTTCTAGGTCACCATCAGTTTGGCTCCTTAATTGATTTGGTTGGCTTGTTTTCTACTGGTTACTACTATTATCAAAACACCAATTGTTGCTCGCACTACAGATTTCTACCTTACCCAGGCCCCACCTTGGTAGTTCTCATGGTTGCAGAGTTTGCTCACGAACGTTTAATCTTGTGGTTGCAGAGTTCGCTTGCAACCTTTCAAGGCTTGCCGGTCCCCTCCTATCAAGCACTCAAAGTTGAATCATGCTCTCATTCTTAAATTGGAGGTAAGCCAACCATGTCTATTACTTTTTTGGCTCAGGGCTCATCCTGTAAGCTAACGGTCTCACTCTGCATTCATGAAGTCCACATCTTGAGCATGTGAACCTCAGGGTGGGGCCAGTGGGAATGTCCTCACTCCAGGCAGAGCTTGAACATGCAGTTTCATATGGCACTCCTCTTGCTGCAGAATTTAAGACTTCAGCTGCTGAGGGGTGGGGCCCTTCCAGCCCAAGAGGGCTCCTTTGAGTATGGCTTCACCGTGGTACCTTCAAAAGCTATTCTCCCTACAACCACCTCTGGTTCACCTGGTTTGTGTTGGTCTGTAGGCTGGGTGAGTGCCTCAGCAGTTGTCACCCTCCTCCTCCTCCCACCTTGGGGGTCCACTCTCACTCAAAGTACCCATGGCTGCAGAGGCTTCTTGCAGCCCCTCACGGTGTTCGCATTAGAGCGATCGTGAGAACTTTCCACCAAATTGGAATATCCTCTTCTTGACTGGGTTTCTAAATTGCAGCAGCACAACCGTCACTAAATAAATTACCCCTAGCCTGAAGGAAAGGCAACCTAGGCCTTGAATTCCCAGAGGTTTCCTCCTTTTAAAAGGTTTTTTTTTTTTTTTCCTCTCCTCCATGCCAAAGGTCACAATATATAATGAATTGTTTATAGTATATTGCCTATTTTCCTTAGGTAGGTTTCCGCTGTTGGATGGAGATGGATGGTGACTCAACTTGCTGTTTACTCTCTCCTTAGGAAGCCCCTGATCTTATCAGTGCAATCCATTCTACAGTGCAATCCTGGCAACCTGTGCATCTCATTTGTGTTTCATCAAGCTGTCTCATTGCCATCAGTCAGATTCTCTACCTCATAGTCAATGTTTACTGCTCAATGTTCTTTTTGGTGCTCCTTCCTAAGGTACCTTTAGCCAAGGGAATCTTTCCCACAGCACCTGTAGGGGTAGAACCCTCTACAAGGGTTCCTTGCCTTCGGTACCCCTACAGTGTGGTAATTACCTGTGGAATAGAGTGGGAACAACCAAACAGTTATCACAGCTGCACAAGCATAACACTACTCTGGTTGCATAAGCCCATTGAATTGGAAGGCTATGCCTGTAATTCAATGGGGAGCAACCAGCCACACCCCCCCCTTCCTGTGCTATATAAGCAGTTCCTTCCAGCCTCCTTTTGAAGCAATTTTTCTTTGCCCCACCATCCTTCCCTCCTCCAGTGGTGCACCTCTCTCTCCTCGGGGGCTCCTTCTTAAGGTACCATTAGCCCAGGGAAT
This sequence comes from Neoceratodus forsteri, assembly GCA_016271365.2. Taxonomy (NCBI): domain Eukaryota; kingdom Metazoa; phylum Chordata; order Ceratodontiformes; family Ceratodontidae; genus Neoceratodus; species Neoceratodus forsteri. Next base: position 1,608,106,244 of record CM057452.1, read on the forward strand.
CTTTCCTGTGACACCTCTAGGGGTGGAACCCTCTTTGAGGGTTCCTTGCTTCTGGAACCCCTACAGAGTGGTAATTCCCTGTGGAATAGTATGTGAATGACCAAACGGTTATCACAGTTGCACAAGCTATTGCAACACTACTCTGGTTGTGTAAGCCCATTGAAATGAAAGGCTATGCCTGTAGTTTAATAGGGGAGCAACCAGCCACACCCCTTCCTGAGCTATATAAGCAATTCCTTCCAGCCTCCTTCTGAAGCATTTTTTCTTTGCCCCACTGTCCTCCCCTTCTCCTCCAGTGGCACGCCTCTCTCCTTGGGGGTCCTTCCTAAGCCCAGGGAATCTTTCCCATGGCACCTCTTAGGGTGGAACCCTCTTTGAGGGTTCCTTGCCTTCGGTAGCCCTACAGGGTGGTAATTCCCCGTGGAATAGAGTGCGAATGGCCAAACAGTTATCACAGTTGCACAAGTATAACATTACTCTGGTTGTGTAAACCCATTGAATAAATAATACAGAATAATTTCTGTCACGTGAATGTATTACATCACCCTGCTCGGAGGAAAGCTTTAGGTTTATCAATGTACTAACCTGTGGTATTAAAAAATGTTGTTTTCTCACAAGTTTATTATCTTCCGATACTTAAATGCCTTTGAAAACAAAGCAGTGCAGGGATTGTGATATGGTTAAAAGTATCCATGAAAGTATAGAAGCTGAGGGCAGCAGTGAGAAACAAGCATTTGTCAATGCCGAACGCTGATTGCGTTGGTCTGTTCAGCTTGCTCACTGGCCCTCTGTCACTCGCTAGGTCTGTTTCTTCCCATGCTGCAGGCTGCTCTTTTGTACTGGGCTCCTGCCTGTGTTGGTACCTTGTTCTGCCCACTAACAAATCTGCAGCTGTCCCGACAGAGCTCCATTGAGATGGCTCACTTCCCCTCTCTCATTCACTCGTTCCATTTCTACCGGCTCTGCAGGCTGCCCTTTTCCATTGGGCTCCTGCCTGCGTTGCTGCCTTCTTCTGCCCACAAACAAATTTGCAGCAGTTACAATAGAGCTCTGTTGAGCTCGCTCACTCCCCCTCTCTCACTCGCTCATTCTGGTTTCCCCACCACTGCAGGTTGCCCATTTGTACTGGGCCCCTGTGTGCATTGCTGGCTTTTTCTGCCCACAAACAAATCTGCAACAATCCCAACAGAGCTCCGTTTAGCTCGCTCACTCACTCCACCTCCCTCCCTCCCTCCCTTACTTGTTCTGTCTACTACTGCTGCTGCAGGCTGCCCTTGTGTACTGGGCTCCTGCCTGCATTGGCGGCTTGTTCTGGCCAGAAAGAAATCTGAAGCAGTCCTGACACAGCTCCATTGAGCTCTCTCACTCACTCATTCAGTTTCGGCCAGCGCTGCAAGCTGGCCTTTTGTGCTGGGCTCCTGCCTGCGTTGCTGCATTTTCTGCCCACAAAGAAATCCGCTGCAGTCACAATAGAGCTCCGTTGAGCTCGCTCACTACTGCTCTGTCACTCTATCGTTCTGTTTCTCTTGGCGCAACAGGCTGCACTTGTATACAGGGCTCCTGGCGGTGTTGGCACCTTTGTCTGTCCACAAAGAAATCCACAGCTTTCCTGACAGAGCTCCATTGAGATCGCTCAGTCTCCCTCTCTCACGCACTCATTCTGTTTGTCCTGGTGCTGCAAGCGGCCCTTTTGTATGGGGCTCCTGCCTGCATTGGTGCCTTTTTCTGCCCACAAAGAAATCCACAGCAGTCCTGATAGAGCTCTGTTGAGCTCACTCAGCCCCCCCCCCACTCGATCATACTGTTTCTCCCACCACTGCAGGCTGGCCTTTTGTACTGGGCCCCTGCCTGCATTGACACCTTTTTCTGCCCAAAAAGAAATCCGCAGCAGTCCTGACAGCGCTCCGGTGAGTTTACTCACTCCCCCTCCGTCACTTGTTCTCTCCTTCTGTTTCTCCCAGTGCTGTAGGCTGCCCTTTTGTACTGGGCTCTTGCATTGGGGCCTTTTTCTGCCCACAAACAAATCTGCAGCAGTCCCGACAGAGCTCAGTTGAGCTCGGTCACTCCCCTATCTGTTGTTCAATCTTAATCTGTCCCAAACAGTGATTTCCCACAGTGACCATGCTATTCTCTGGCAGTAGAGCAAAAACATACTTTAGCCAGGATGTGAAAAATGGCAGCTGCACTGTTCATAAGGAGGTGTGGAAAAATGCCACTGTTGAAAATATGGCATGAAAATATTACAAAATTGCGAAGTTACAAGGTTGCGTGGAAACAGTTCAACACACTTGTAACATAGTCATGTTATGGAGTTTCGACACCAAATTTTCAACATAGGCATTTTAGGACCTCTGCTCATGAACAGTGCCACTGTCATTTTCTTAATCTGTCTCGAACAGTGATTTCCCACAGTGACTGCATTATTCTGCACCAGAACTGAAACACATTTCAGTCAGGATGTGAAAAATGACAGCTGTACTGCTTATAAGGAGGTGTGAAAAAATGCCACTGTTGAAAATCTGACGTAACAATATTACAAATTTGCGAAGTTATAAGGATGCGTGGAAAGTGTGCAATGCACACTTGTAACACAGTCATTTGATGGGCTATCATCACCAAACTGTCAACATAGGCATTTTAGGACCTCTGCTCATGAACAGTATCACTCTCATTTTCTTAATCTGTCCTGGACAGTGATTTCCCACAGCGACGCTCTATTCTGCACCTGAAGTGCAAAAACACATTTTGGCCAGGATGGGAAAAATGACAGCTGTACTGTTCATAAGTAGGTGTGGGAAAATGGCAATGTTGAAAATCTGGAGTGAAAATATAAATTTGCAAACTTACGAGCATGCATGCAAACTGCGTAACGCATGCTCGTAACAGTTATTTTATGGAGTATTGTTACCAAATTTTCAACATGGGCATTTTAGGACCTCTACTCATTAACAGTGTCACTGTCATTTTCTTAATCTGTCCCGAACACTGATTTTTCCACAGCGACCGCGCTATGCTGCGCCGGAAGTGCGAAAACACATTTCTGCCAGGATGTGAACAATGACAGCTGTACTGTTCACAAGGTGGTGTGAAAAAAAAAATGTCAATGTTGAAAATCTGCTTGAAAATATTGCAAATTCACGAATCTTGCGAGCGGCAAGTAAGTAACTGCACAACCACGCTGTAAAACTGTCATTTTTTGATTTTTCCACCAAATTTGCAACATAGACTTTTTGAGAGCCCACCTCATGAACACTGGCACTGTCATTTCATTACTAGGCACCGAAAGGTGATTTCGTGCAATGACCATAAAATCACCTTTCGGGGCCAATTAACGCCGTGACAGTTCGAGAATTCATGAGGAGGGGTCCCAAAAACCCCATGTTGAAAATTTGGTGCCAAAATTCCAAAAGTGACTAAGATATGCATTAAAGTTGAGAATACCCTATTTCTACCATTATACAGCTTACCGGCATTTCCTCAGTTCGCGGTCAGCTTTGAAGAGTGCAGACGTATTCCCGGTCCACCGAAGAGCATCGCGCCGGACTCGGAGGTAAGTATGGGGTGAGGGGGTGTGGGGAGGCAGGTGGGTGCGGGTGGTGGGAGGGGGCCAGGAGACCACGAGGGACAATTTTCTTATTTCACGGTTTAAAAACAAAAACCATCAGCGGGACAGTTTTTTTTACTAGGGGCATTAGGCACACTGGGTGGGCTCCCAGCATGCCACCCAACTGCTTTTTGAGGGCCAGTAGCTGACTGGGGATTGGAGCACCCGTCGGCACACAAGTAAAGGGGGTTCACATTATGTCGACGAGTTGGGCACCTCCTTGACACACAATATCAGTGGGGGGTGTTTGACATAATGCCAGCGAAGTGGGCTCCCATCGGCACAATCAACATTGGACCAGTGAAGCCAATGGGGATTGGGGCACCCGTCGGCAACTAAACATGGTGGGGGGGTTATATTGTTTGTGAACACGGCGGCAAGCCACTGCCGTGTTCATAAACAAAATCGGGGTTTTTACATCCCGCCCTGCAATGATAGGTCACTCCCTCATTGCAGCGGATGGCTGACGCTGCAATGACGAGGCGGCCCCTGATTGCAGCAGGTACTTTCTTAGAAGGTTGTGGTACGCTAGCTGAACTAGTGTCAGCAGCAGCGTGACACAGCATTGGGGGAAGCGGGACAAGCCTTTGGAGACTGTGGGGGCATTGGCCACAACAGTGCCGCGCCTCCACAACCTGCTTGTGGAGAAAGCTGCCGCAACATGTTTCTTGTGCATGCGCGCAATCAACATAAAAAGGTGGCCTTCAAAGTATAAAGTAAAGACAGAGGAAATTGATAAGGCAGTGAGAAGGGCCAAGGCATAGGTACAACAAATGACTGTGGAAGGGTTGAGGGAAGGAAGAACAAGGGTGGAACAGAGAGCTTGAGATAGGGCAAGAATAGATGGAGGAGGACTGGCAAAAAGCTGATATTTTGAAAGAATACTTCTGCCTGGTGGCCAGCCCACTGGTGCAGTGATATTGCTATCACTCATGATGCCAGCAACCTGGATTCAAAAACGAACCCGCAGAGTTGGAGGGATGGCTAAGGAGGATTTAGCATCCGTGGGACTGCTCTCCTTCTCCGGGGAGGGTGGGGTAGGACTCTGTGCTTGACTGGCCTCAGGCTGAAACCAGAGGAAAGTCAGCCCAAGTTCAGACTAGAGGGGAAAGCATGACAGACATTGGCACACATACCTTGACATCATGCACACATCATGTCTCTGGGAGAAAACCAGGAAAAATGGCCCCCGAGTACCAGAATGATGGAGCGCTCAGCATTGGATCTCTCCTGCCCAACCCACAGCCCTGGCCTCCCAATGAAGTGAGAGAATTTTGAGGGAGAGGGCTCCCTTGTCCCCAGTTGGGCAGTAAACTGGGCTGATGGTGCCCGTGTGTGGTTATGGAGGAACACTAGCCACAGTGATGCCTTGGCAACTCCTGAAGAAGTCAGAACTCAGGTGGCCAGAGAGGATAATAGGTTCATAGAGGGAAAAAAAAAAGAATACTTCTGCCTGTGTTTTTTTTTTTTTTTATATAGATAGATTTTATGGGGAGGGGGAGATGGATAGATGGATGTAGAGAGAGAGATATAGGTAGATAGATAGAGGTAGGTAGGTAGATAGATAGAGGTAGGTAGGTAGATAGATAGAGGTAGGTAGATAGATAGATAGAGGTAGGTAGATAGATGTATTTCTGTTGTGGGAAAGGGATGAGGGAAGCAGGACAGGATACGAAGGGAAGTAATAGAGGAGTTTTTAAAAATGTTAAAGAACAACTGAACAATTACTGGCCTATTAGCTTGACATATGTGTTGGTAAGCTGTTGGAAGGCATTATAAAGGACAGGCTGTTGGTTTCACTTATTAATATTGATCCGTTACAGCATGGTTTCACTAAAGGAAGGAGTTGCTGCACAAACCTGTTAACTTTTTATGAAAAGATTAGTGAATAGCTTGATAAAAATATCTCCTGTGACATTTATATACCTAGATTTTGCCAAAGCTTTTGATTTGACCCCTCACTGGGTGATTATAGAAAAACCTGGAAAAAAACACAAGGTTGATAGTACCTTGGCACTCTGAATTGCCGAGTGGCTAAGAAACAGAAAACAGAGTGTGGTAGTTAATGGCCATATTTCCTCTGTTGAACCTGTTTTTGAGTGGTGTGCCCCAGGGGTCAGTGCTTAGACCGGTCCTGTTCCACATTTTTATCTCTGATATGACTTTGGAAGTTTTTTCATGGAGTATAAAATATGCAGATGATATAAAAGTTGGTGGTCCCTGTGGCAGTTTAGATAATTGCATTAGTATACAGAATAATCTTGATAAAATCATGGACTGGACAAAAAGATGGGACATGGCACTGAATCTAACAAAGTGTAAGGTGATGCACCTAAGGAGACAGAACTTGGAATATGACTGTGATGGATGGTCACAGGTTAGAAAAAAACAAGAGTGAGAGGGACTTGGGAATCAACATGGGGAATGAATTGATGGCCAAGGAATAGGTTTCAGATGTAATAAATAGAGCTAACCAAATTGTCTATTCAATTAAAAAATGTAATATTGTATCGGGTCAAGTGATGTCTTGATGCCCCTGTATAGATCTTATGTACGCCGAGATCTAGAGTACTCCTCCTAGATATGGAATCCTTATAAAAAGGGACAGAGGGTTCAACTGGAACAAGTACAATGTAGATTTACTAAGATGCTCCCAGACTTAAAAGAAAAAGAATATGAAGAAAGGCTGCAATCCTTGGGCCTTATGTCATTAAACTCATCGTGCTCTTGGGGATCTGTGGTTAATGTTTGATGTTGTACAAGAACTCCAGTTGATGTGCGACCTGGGCATTGAATTTAAGGATTCTGTCATAGAGACTAGAGGTCACCCTCTTCAGATAAAAGGAAGGAGGTTTCGGTCCAATACTCAGGATTTTTTCACCAATAGTAAAATAGTAAAACTATGGAATGAACTTCCACTTGATGTGATTATAGCAGACAGCAAAGCTAGTTTTAAGCATAAACTGGATAAACTTATGTCAAGGAGATCATCATGCCATTTCTCATAAGAAAGAAGCACTAATGGGTTGCTTCAACATCTACCTTAATATGAATATTAGTAGAAGTTTAGTGGATCGTTTAAGATATGGTGTGAGGATATATTGTATAGTATTTATTATACTGTGTTGGTCTTTTCTGTTCTTTTTATGCTTCACTTGGTTGAATTGTAAACTAATGTTTTAGTCCTCCTGTAACCCAATCCCTCGGGTCACACCTGGAAACCAGCCTTGGCTCAGTGAGCTTTTCCCAGTTATCTTTAAATAAATAAATAAATAAGGGGTACTACTTTGTGGGGGACTGGGGGGAGCTTCTAGAATAGAAAAATCTTTGAGGGTGATGGACTTCACCTTAAAGAAGAGAGGGCCTACACGCTGGGGCAGAAATTTGACATCTATATCAGGTATTTAAACTAACTGCAGGGGAGACTGGGTCTGGGGAAACCTCAATGACAGGGAAGAGGAAGGGGATCCTATCTAGTACTCCCCCACATCCGGGGATTTGTAGCAGCATAGCAGGTACAAAGAAAGCTATGACCTGTGCTGGACTATGAGGGGACTTTGGAGAGGAGGAACTCAAAGGGTGCAAGCACCAAGAAAAAAACAAGTGGATGAGAGGATATGCAAAGCACAAGGGTAGTAGCAAAGCAGGACCAGGGATCAAATGGAAGGGGGCATGTTTTAATGCCAGGAGCTTGAGTAACAAAATCAGTGAGCTCCAGACACTGATGGAAGGCACTGCAGTGGACATTGTGGCAATAACAGAAACATGGGCTTTGGAAAATAATGACTGGGAACTGATGGTCCCTGGGTACTCTATGTTCAGGAGGGATGGAGGAACAGGTAGTGGGGAGGAGTAGCCATTTATGTCAAGGAGGGCACAGAGGTAATGGAAAATGGGAGTAACTGGGGTAGTAATGGGCAGACTGAGTCACTGCAGGTGCAACTCACGGCAGCCTCGGGCAAGAAACTGCTTGAGGGTGATCTGTAGACCACCAGGGCAAGGGGAGGAGAGGGACAGAGAGCTCATGGAAGAACTGGAAAGAGGGGTAGCTAAGGGGGGAGTAATGGTGGTGAGTGATCTGAATCTGCCAGACATCGATTTTAGGGTGTTTCAGTGGCCTGAAGTACCAGACGTCAGGTCTTGCTGAATGCATTCCAGGACTGTTTTTTTGTTTGTTTGTTTTTAAATAGCAAATTTTATTTGATTTTATGCAAAATAACACTACAGCTACAATTAACACAACACAGTCAAAACAACAGTAAGATGCCTACCTGACCCATCAACATTCAGGGAACAGGTCTTAAAGAGAAAATGCTGATACATTGTTATATGAAGTACTGTAGTTAAAAACACCACTAACAGTTTAATCTGATTCAATGTCAGTTGGCATCCATCTGTATCCCTCTTCCCCGGATAAGGCTGAAAATAGGCAGAATTGTCTAGTCCTCCTTCCCAGTCAACAATAAATAAAAGAAAGGTATTAAAAAGACAAGAGTTTCAGTTATAGGTATTATCAACATACTGTAAAGTTACCCCCTATGCCATAAAACACAAGGCGTCCAACATACCCCATTGTGCTAGATAAAGTGCAAGGGCATTTCTCATGGAACAATCATTTTCTCCATTCTTGGGGCTTCTAAGATTGAATTAGGCCATTCCTTATATGTAGTTATAAACTCATTCATCCAATGTTTAAGGATGATTTTTTTGACTATTGCTGCTATGAGGAAAATATAATACTTTGTGTCCAAAAATGGAATCCAGATTGAGTCCAGGTAAACAAATTGAGGAGTAGAGGCAATTTCCAGTCCCAAGAGTGGGTCTGTCTTGGCTTTGATTTCTTCCCAAAGAGGTTGTGCTTTAGGACAGTCCCATAAAATATGTTTTAAGTGTGCCTTTGTGCATTTTACATCTGGAACACATAGCAGATTCATGCTTCCCCATCCTATGCAGTTTCACTGGAGAATAATGTAAATTGTGGTTAATCTTATACTGCATTAATCTGAGGCCATCAAACTTGAGGAATTTATGGTTATTCTTCCACCATGCAGTAGTGTTTGTGGGATTTATTAATTCAGGAAATTCAGATTGCCAATAAGCACAAGTTGTGTTATTCCTAGGAGAAGTGGGTGTCAGCAACTTTCTATACAGTAAGGACATTGCATGGCGTTGGTTTGCCAGTGTTTCCAGTTCATCTCAATGACTGAAATTCCCAGTTCCCCAAGGTCTGGGGCCTAGTACCAAGGCTAGTAAAGTGTTCAGACTGAAGAAATGGGAAGATTGCCAGGGAGTTTGGTACCCATACTTGTTTAAGTTTGTAATAATGTAACCCCTAGATGGCGCTATCCCAGGGGCTACTACCCCTGCCTGATTTGCCACTAACAGGTTGAGGGGCCTGGATCCAATGGCGGGTGCCTCCACCCAGAGGTCAGGGTTTGTAATAGTTAAACTAACTTGGTCACAGCCCTCTGGGACACTGCAACCCCCCTTTCTTCCCACTAGTGGCCCACACAATATATCAAATTACCTTCACAGTATACACTTACCCCCAGGTCTGGTTCGGCACTGGGACCTCCTGTGAAATGAGATACAGTGCAACAATCACAGTACAGTACTTTAACATAGACAAATACCTCAGGCAGTATAACTTTGCTGAAACAAGCAGCTCTGATTTATTTAGGGGATATAACAAGGACAGGGGAAATCAGGTTAATTAGCTTATCACTCTAATAATCTACCTATGGCTCTGTGCACAGGCCTATCCCTATCAGTTACTGTCCCTGGGTACCCAAGCCCTAGTGGCTAGTCAAACCGTGGCAGCTGGTATGGGCCTTCACACAGAGAAAAGGAGAATTAAACAGTCAGCAGTACAGTAATTCCATTTGGATTTAATGTGGCAATTCAACAGGGAGCGACCCTGAATTAGTACTCACGACCTCCAAATAAGATAGGGTCCTTCAATGTCAGCAGGGCTCACGTGAGGTACACAAACCTCTTCACACATCCATATAAAAGAAAGCACTATACCAGGCAGGCTGCATCTGTATCCCGATCGCAATTACTGCACAATACCCGGGAGAACACACAGCAGATTCAGTTCCTGACAGACCGAGTGCAATTTTCAGCAATTTCTCCAGTCTTCTACAGGGTGAGCCTGGTTCTACTCTTCAGAGATCCTTTGATTCTTTTCACAGGACGGATTCAGTCCTAACAAGCTGCAGACCGGAACTCTGGGCCTTACACAGGTTTTGACTAAAACTGCACACTGAAAAAGCACAGGGCTCCTTCCTTCTTCACTGCCAAAGCTCAACTGAAACTCCAACCGACAAAACCGGGCACTTCCTTTGAGTTCCTCCAGTTCTTGACTGGATTGGCTGTCACTCACAATAGACTGCTGCTGTTGGTCCAAAAGGCACTGAAGTCTAAACTACATCTTCCAGAGTCACTGCTCATACAATCCTCTTGTGGCTGGCTCAGATTATGAGTCCAAGTTCTGATTCGTCAAGGGACCATTTTAGAGCTAGCTTACCCCACACTGATTGGTCCAGTTCAGCAGTTCAAAACTAGAATGGGGAACTAGCAGACACAGTTCTGACTGCAAAGAAAGCAGGTTAGACAAACTGTAATTTCATTATTACTCTAAATAATTTCTGGCAAACAGTTACATCTTTCAGATAGGTTCCTTTGCACTCCTAGTGACTGCAAAATGAAGTGAATTAGCAGCAGCTAGTGGTACTCAGAGAAGCACACAGTCCCCATACAAACTAATTATGTCTGCAAGCAGACAGCTCTTAGAACAGTACCAGAGGCTCTAAAACACTCACTGATAAATGGCTTAAATGCACAACACCATTCAGGCTTGGAGCATTCAAGCAAGCTCCTGGAAGTCTTTTAGGAACCCCCATTTGCAGGGGTTACACCCTTCCTAGCCTGGGAAAGCTTGACTCCGTGTCAAGCAAGTACCCTATAAGTTTCAACTGCAACCATATACATTTGCATTAGGCTCGCATGTAATCATCAGTCAATATATCATTTTACCAAGAACACATTTCTGAAACATTGCAGTACGTCCTCTTTACACAGTATTACATACACATTGTACCATAACTCAAGTTATTACCTCTTGTACATGAAACCTGAAGAGAGGGGCCCTTCCCTATCAGTTACCTTGGGGCTGGACGGGGCAAGGGCACCATATGAGAGGGCAACACAAGTAACTTGGAGTTAGCACTGGCGCTCAGTTTGGGCAATGAGCTCGGGACACATACACTCCTTTATGGACAACATTGAGAGGCAAATCCACAGGCCTCCCAAGGGAATCATAACTGAGGTGCACCACAGGCTTTACAGCTCGACCAGTCTTTCTAGGGGAACTGTTACAGTCTCTGCACTCTGAGCCTCATTTTCAGCATTGTCCTCACTTGTCAGGGAGTCTCCATGGGGTAGAGAGGCTAGAACTTGGGGCACTTTCAGCTCCAGGAGTTACAGTTTCTGAGTCCACAACATTTGGCTCGCATGGAGAGCTTTCAGACACTGGCAGTGGACTGTCAGGGCACTTAAAATACTCTTCTTGTTCGGGTGTATCACCAGTCTGCCCCAATCTATCATTTTCCTCCCCTGAAAGCTCAAACAGTTCAACCATGCACAATGATTCCATTTCATCTGATCTGATGCTTTGCACTTCACTTTCTGGGAGCATTGGCTCCAGGGATGAAGCTGGGGCTTAGACAGTCCAGAAGGCCCAGCTTCATCTCCAGTATTGACTAGGGATTGCCCGAAACAATTGACTCAGTTCGTAAGAAGGATAGTATTCAAAGTCACTCTCACTTTCTTCCGATATGGACTGACAGTCATGCTCAACTGGGACTTGTGGAGGGAACACTTTAACTTTGCTTCTGTAGGTGCAGACTTTCTTGATCTTTTCTTAGCAGCAGTTCTAGTCACTGGTCCAGAGGGGCATCTTCTAGGGGCTCAGACTCAATTAAGATTTGTCCAATGGGCAGTAAATGATTTCTATGCATTGTTTTACATCTTTTGAATTATTCTCAGGCCTTACTTTGTACACTGGCAGATCATCTAGTTTGCCCACTACAATGTGGGGAGATGGTGCCATCTGTCAGCAATCTTGTGCTTGCCATGCAGTCCCAGATTTCTTAGCAATACCTGATCTCCCTCCTGGAGTTCCTGTGCTTTCACCTTTTATCATACCTTTCTTTGTTGGCCAGATTTCTTTTGGCAGCCATGGTTTGAGCCAGTTAGTACGCATGAGTTAGCTGGGCCTTTAACTTTTGCACATACTGTAAATAGTTGTCAGCTTGAACCCCATCAGGAGAGACCCCAAAACACACATCTACTGGTAGTCAGCTTCTCTTCCAAACATCAGGCGGTGAGGGGAGAATCCAGTGGCATCACTTTTGGTGCAGTTATAAGCATGTACCAGGGTGCTAATTTGTTGGCTCCATCTAGGCTTGTCCTTTGGGTGCAGGGTGCCTAGCATATCTAGCAAAGTGCGGTTGAAACGTTCAGGCTGTGGGTCCCCCTGGGGGTGGTAAGGAGTGGTTCTGGACTTTCGCACTCCCCACAGAGAAAGCATCTCTTTGATCAGACGACTCTCAGTCTCTCCCTTGATCAGAATGGATTCTTTGTGGAGCCCCATAGTGAACAAAAAAGTTTTCTACAAGTACTTTGGCCACAGTGGATGCTTTCTGGTCTTTGGTGGGGAAAGCTTGGGCATATCTCGTGAAATGGTCAGTGACCACCAGCACATTACTGATATTTCTTTGATCTGACTCCAAACTCAGAAAATCAATACAGACCAGCTCCATGGGTGCACTGGTGGTGATGTTAACAAGGGGGGCAGCCCTCTGGGGCAAAGTTTCCTCTGTAAGCAGCGACTACAAGTTCGAATGTGTTGCTCCACATCAGCCCCATCTTAGGCCAATAGAATCTGGATCTCACCAAGTCAAGTGTTCTGTCTATACCAAGGTGCCCCATGTGGTTGTGCAAGGACCTCAGTACTGAGTCTCGAAGGCAGTGGGCAGCACTAGTTGTTGTTTGTCTACTTGTCCCCTCTGTCTACTGTTTCTCTGTATAACAGTTTATTGATCAGTTTCAACTTAGGACCTTCTTTGTATAACAGTGCAGTTCTCAAATCAGTGGAGCGTAATTTGGACACATCTTTTCCTGCATAGAGGGCTTCTAAAGCTGCTTTGATCATGGGATCGCGGGATTGAGCCCGCCGAATACTGTCATTGTCCAGCTGAGGCAGTGCACCAATGTCTATTGCAAAGTGGCAATAAGCAGCAGGTACAGTGGCGTGAAAAAGTATTTGGCCCCTTCCTGATTTTCTCTATTATTGCATATTTGTCACACTGGATGTTTTCAGGTCTTTAGAGAAAATGTAATATTAGATAAAGGGAACCTGAGTGAACAAATAACACTTGTTTTTTTTTATTTCACTTATTTAATGAAAAAAAGTTAACCAACACCAACTGGCACTGTGTGAAAAGTAATTGCCCTTGACACTTAATAACTGGTTATGCCACATTTAGCTGCAATGACTGCAACCAAACACTTCCTATAATTCAATATCAGTCTTTCACATCGCTGTGGAGAATTTTAACCCACTCTTCCTCATAGAACTGCTTTAATTCAGTAACATTTGGTAGGTTTTCGAGCATGACCTGCTCGTTTCAGGTCCTGCCACAGCATCTCTATTGGTTTAAGTCTGGACTTTGACTAGGCCACTCCAAAACTTTAATTTTACTTCTTTTTAGCCATTCTGATGTGGACTTGCTTTTGTGTTTTGGATCATTGTCTTGCTGCATGGCCCAACTACGCTTCAGCTTCAGCTGACGGAAGGATGACCGGACATTCTCCTTAAGAATTTTCTGGTACAGAGCAGAATTCATGGTTCCTTTAATTATGGCAAGTCATCCAGGTCCTTAGGCAGCAAAGCATCCCCACACCATCACACTACCACCACCATGTTTGACTGTTGGTATGGTGTTCTTACTGTGGAATGCTGTGTTTGCTTTACAGCGAGACATTATGGGATCCATGTCATCCAAAAAGTTCCACTTTGGACTCATCTGTCCATAGAACATTTTCCCAAAAGGCTTGTGGATCATCCAGGTGCTTCTTTGCAAATGAGAGAGAGCATTTATGTTCTTCTTAGTTAGCAGTGGTTTCCGCCTTGCTACTCTCACATGAAGCCCATTTTGCCCAGTCTCTTTCTGATTGTGGGGTCGTGAACACTGACCTTAGCTGAGGCAAGAGAAGCCTGCAGTTCTTTGGATGTTGTTTTAGGATCCTTGAGACTTCCTGAATGATTTTACGCTACGCCTTGGAGTAATTTTGGCAGGCCGCCCTCCTGGGAAGATTCACTACTGTTCCAAGTGTTCTCCATTTGGAGATTATGGCTCTCACTGTGGTTTGATGGAGTCCCAGAGCCTTAGAAATAGCTTTGTAACCCTTTCCAGACTGATAGAGGGCAACACATTTTTTCTGATCTTTTCAGGAACTTCTTTGATCATGGCATAATGTGCTTGTTGAATCTTTGTGCTGGCAACGTGACTCTGATGGTAAGGGTCAAAATAAGTGAGATTTATATTGAGCAGGGCTGGCTGTAATCAAGCCTGGCTGTGTTCAATCAGCTGACTCTAATTATCCCTTTAATTGGGTGATTTAACTAGGGGCAATTACTTTTACACAGTGCCCGTTGGTGTTGGTTAACTTTTTTCATTAAATAAATGAAATAAGTAAAAAAAAAAAGTGTTATTTGTTCACTCAGGTTCCCTTTATCTAATATTATATTTTGTCTAAAGACCTGAAACATCCAGTGTGACAAATATGCAATAATAGAGAAAATCAGGAAGGGGGCAAATACTTTTTCACGCCACTGTATGCAATTCTCAGAGGCTCCCAAGCAATCCACCATGCAGTCCACTGCATCCGTGGACATTTGTTCCTCCCTGTCAAACTTCCGACAGAGTGCCCGAATGTCGGGTTCTGCAAATCGGACCCAATCATTCTGGGGAACAGGCCTCCGGGAGAGAGCATCAGCATCTATGTGGTTCAGACCTGCTCGGTATTCGAAGCATAGTCATATGTAGATAATGCAGAAAGCCACCTATGGCCAGTGGCATCCAACTTAGCTGAGGTCTGCACATAGGTCAAAGGATTATTGTCAGTTTTACTAGTATTTTAGCCCCATACAAGTACTCATGGAATTGGTCAACAATAGCCCACTTCAAAGCTAGGAACTCTAACTTATGTACAGGATAGTTCTTTTGGATGGGGTCAGGCTTCTACTGGCAAAGGCCACTGGTCTCAGGCCATTCTCGTGCTCTTGGTACAACACAGCCCCAACCCTTGCAAGCTAGCATCAGTGTGCAGGGCGTAAGGTTTTCTTGGATCGGCATAGGCCAGCACTGGAGCATGGGTAAGTTGATATATGATCTCATGAAAAGCAGTCTCACAATCAGGAGTCCAGCGGGCCCCAAATACTTCACTCGGATGAAAATACACTCTTTCAGTCTTGAGGGACGTGACTTTTGGTATTTTTTGTGGGTTGGGGATACCCTTGGAAAGGTTAAGTAAAGGCGGATCACTCTTGAATAGTCCTTGATGAAGCGCGATAATAACCACAGAATCCCAGGAATCTTTGCAGTTCTTTTAGATTTTGGGCTGTGGCCAGGTGGTCAAGGCCTCAACTTTACTTGGGTCAGTCTCTATTCCTCGGTGGATACTATGTGTCCCACATACTTTACTGATGTTTGAAAGAATTGACACTTATCAATGGACAGTTTAAGGCCAAAGTCCTCCAGTCGGTCCAATACCTTAAATAATCTGCTCTCATGTTCCTCCAGTGAGCTGCCAAACACAATAACATCATCTAGGTATACCAGGCACTCTAGTAAGTTCATGTCCCCACTGCACGCTCCATCAATCGTTGAAAAGTGGCTGGGGCACCTGAAATCCTTGAGGCATCCTCATGAATTCATAGAAACCAGCGGACAGATAAAGGCCGTCTTCTCACACGGTCCTCTGGGGCCTCGGGATCTGGTAGTACCCACTGCGGAGATCCAGCACAGAGAACCACTTGCTCCGCTTAGGCAGTCAAAGCATCCTGAATGCGGGGCATTGTGTACTGATCAGGATAGTCCGCCCGGTTTAAGGTGCGATAATCCACACATCCTTACTGTTCCATTCTTTTTCCTCACTACCACAATGGGGAAGCATAAGGGCTTCTGGATTCTTGTTACACCAGCAGCTAACATCTCTTGCAGATGCCGTCTCACATCATCTATGTCAGCAGGTGCCAGGCGTCGAGACCTCTCACGAAATGGTCTTCGTCATGCAGCCGGATATTGTGCTCAGCTCCTTGCACGCATCCTACATCCCATTCCTTTAAAGAAAACACCTGGTCTCTCTGGAAAAGCTTCTCACTGATCCTCACTTTCCATTCAGCTGGCAGCGGAGTCGCCGAAATCAAACAAGTCAGGCGTTACTCTGTCATTCTTCCTTGAACTCTTGTGCTGGGTAGCACTGCAGTGTCTGCACAATGCACATTAGCCAGGATGCAACCTCTGTTTACTCGAATGTCTCTTTCAGACACATTATGAACTTGGACCATTACCCTTCTGGCATAAGCATGGGCTCTAGCGGCAAAATACTAGGCTTGACCAGCAGTCCCTCTGGCAATTTTCCATCGCCTGGTGCATCCAACATTAATATTTTATTCTTAACATCCTTTCTGATACAGACCTCTCCCTGTAAGGTACACTGGGCATTTGGCGCCAGGATCAGAGACTCAGGATCCTTCTTCCATACAATTCTGACCGGTTCCTCTGGTTCTGTTTTTCAGCATCTCTGTGCCTCATAGGCCTTCTTAATTAAAGCGGAACTCTTAAAGCTCTACTAGTCTTTGACCCTGTTTTCATAACACAACTGTGCCCAGCCTTCCGAACATATGAGCATTTGTTCCAATCAACAAAGGACACCATCATACAGTCCAGTGGGGGACACACTAAGGCTAGAGTCTCTACTTGTTCGGCCACTCCAGCCACGGAGGTGAGGAAAGACAGCCAAATTCGGATATACCCGGAATAGGGTAGGCCTTCTCACTTAACCCCCATACATGCAGTCCTTCTAATGGTTGTAAGGGTACATCTGACAAATGCTTCTGATACCAATCCTGGAACATAATTGTCACTTGGGAGCCACTGTCTAATACAGCTCTTGTAGACACTCCATTCACCTTTACAGTGGTCTCCATGGAGGGACCCACTATTCTGGACCAGTCTGGAGAGGCGGTAGTGGGGGCCTGGGCAACTGACCTTGCCACAAAAGGATGTGAATTAGCATTTTTGGTGCCCTCACTGGGATCATGTCGTGACCTCTTAACCACTGATTTCTTCTCCAAGCTCTCCTTGTAGCCTATATGCAACTTTGTCAGTGTCTTTTGGGACTGGCATTCCCTTTTCATGTGCCCATCTTTCCCACAATTATAGCAAAACATACTTTCTGGAGTTTGAGCTGGCGAGGCGCACACTGGGAGCCAAGGCGGGTATTACTAACTGGAAACCTGGGTGCCATCTCTGTCTGCGGCGTGATAAGCATTTGGAGACATCTCAGTTTCTCCACTTCCATGGTCAAGGAATTGAGTTTGGAGCTGTTATCAGCAGGAGATATGGGTGGGTACCCCACCCCATAGCAGATGCAGTCGGATATAGGTCAGGGCCCGTGCTTGCAGGCGTGGTCTTCATAAAGGGACTGTTTTGAATTCCGGATCTCTCTCAACAGTTCGCCCCATTGTGGCATATCTTTTCCTTGTCAGAGCACTCATTGACTGTCAACCTCTGCCCCTGAACTTCACTTGATGGGTCACCCTCAGTCACTCGGGTCGTAGCCACAGCTGTTGGTGCAGGTACCTCCGAGGTCAGCCTTTCTCAACTCCTCAATTTCTCTCATTAACTCATCATAGGAGGGTGGGGATTCCAGTCGATTTGCCAGGCGTAACTGAAGCAACAGCAGTTCTGAGAAGGGGCAGACTTAAGGATTCTGTCCAGTCTGGTTCGGTCCAGTTCAATCGCTGGCAAACTACCCTTTCTGAGGCATTCTTGCAACAATTTTTCCAGCCGAGACATACACAGACAACAACTCCCTTGGTACTGTTGTGCATTTCTTACTCTCCACCATAGGTCCTCATCAGAATCTGGGCTCCCATACACATTCTCCAAGGCCTCAAGATAGGCCTGTGCAGTCGCTTCAGGGTTACTGGCCCGTTTAGCACGGATGGTAGCCAGGGCAGGACCTCGGAGGCTCTCACTAACCCTCTTTAAGCTTTTCGCCTTCGAGCATTGCCATTCTAGCATGAGGAGACAACATAGTCTATCCAGGTCTCCCAGTCATCCTCCCTTTGGGGATGGGGAGGTGCCAGAGAAGATCCTCAACCTTCGGTAAGAGTCGTGACTAATGGCAGGTGCAGAAATAGGAGTCTGCATTGGTTCAGCCACCATTACGGGCACTGGAGCAGGAGAGGGTGTTGGGGAGGAACACCCCAGGTGGCAAGAATAGTTTCTTCAAGTCCTCCACAGTTTTCCCTCTCCCAGCAACCATTCAGCAAATTTCTCCTGAAAAGTTTCAGATAGTGGTGGGGCTTATTCCCCGGTCTTTAGTCCTTAGTTATCACTCTCCAAGCAGTGAGTGCTCCTCTGGGGTAATGGTCTGTGGCACTTTGGAGCTATCTATGGGATCCTTAAACTCTACTAGGGCCAGGAAAGTGTGGGTGAGCAGATTAGCATGCCGACCCACCACCACAGGGTTTTGTAAACCTTCCACCTTGGAAAGTACTCCCTGCACAGTGTCCGTATTGATACCCAGGGGATGTCCAGGATAAGCATAGCATTTTGGGGTCGATCTCCCAGTACACACTCCACCACCCGGTGCACAGCCACTTCTGTCGGGGTACCCATTTTTCTTAACAGTGGTTCGTAAATATGGCCACTAGAGGACACACACAATCCCAGCGGTGAGCCTCAAGATGTAACCCCTAGATGGCGCTATCCCAGGGGTACTACCCCTGCCTGATTTGCCACTAACAGGTTGAGGGGCCTGGATCCAATGGCGGGTGCCTCCACCCAGAGGTCAGGGTTTGCAATAGTTAAACTAACTTGGTCACAGCACTCTGGGACACTGTAGCCTCTTCCACTAGTGGCCCACACAATATATCAGAATTACCTTCACAGTATACACTTACCCCCAGGTCTGGTTCCGGCACTGGGACCTCCTGTGAAATGAGATACAGTGCAACAATCACAGTACAGTACTTTAACATAGACAGATACCTCAGGCAGTATAACTTTGCTGAAACAAAGCAGCTCTGATTTATTTGGGGGATATAACAAGGACAGGGAAATCAGGTTAATTAGCTTATCACTCTAATAATCTACCTATGGCTCTGTGCACAGGCCTATCCCTATCAGTTACTGTCCTGAGTACCCAAGCCCTAGTGGCTAGTCCAAACCGTGGCAGCTGGTAGGGGCCCTTTCACACAGAGAAAAGGAGAATTAAACAGTCAGCAGTACAGTAATTCCATTTGGATTTAATGTGGCAATTCAACAGGGAGCGACCTGAATTAGTACTACGACCTCCAAATAAGATAGGGTCCTTCAATGTCAGCAGGGCTCACGTGAGGTACACAAACCTCTTCACACATCCATATAAAAAGCACTATACCAGGCAGGCTGCATCTGTATCCGATCGCAATTACTGCTATACCGGAGAACACACAGCAGATTCAGTTCCTGACAGACCAGTGCAATTTTCAGCAATTCCTCCAGTCTTCTACAGGGTGAGCCTGGTTTCTACTCTTCAGAGATCCTTTGATTCTTTTCACAGGACGGATTCAGTCCTAACAAGCTGCAGACCGGAACTCTGGGCCTTACACACGTTTTTGACTAAAACTGCACACTGAAAAAGCACAGGGCTCCTTCCTTCTTCACTGCCAAAGCTCAACTGAAACTCCAACCCGACAAAACCGGGCACTTCCTTT
Organism: Neoceratodus forsteri; assembly: GCA_016271365.2. Taxonomy (NCBI): domain Eukaryota; kingdom Metazoa; phylum Chordata; order Ceratodontiformes; family Ceratodontidae; genus Neoceratodus; species Neoceratodus forsteri. The sequence continues at coordinate 1,608,125,905 of CM057452.1, forward strand.
GAGTTCCTCCCAGTTCTTGACTGGATTGGCTGTCACTACAATAGACTGCTGCTGTTGGTCCAAAAGGCACTGAAGTCTAAACTACATCTCCCAGAGTCACTGCTCATACAATCCTCTTGTGGCTGGCTCAGATTATGAGTCCAAGTTCTGATTCGTCCAAGGGACCATTTTGAGCTAGCTTACCCACACTGATTGGTCCAGTTCAGCAGTTCAAAACTAGAATGGGAACTAGCAGACACAGTTCTGACTGCAAAGAAAGCAGGTTAGACAAACTGTAATTTCATTATTACTCTAAATAATTTCTGGCAAACAGTTACATCTTTCAGATAGGTTCCCTTTGCACTCTAGTGACTGCAAAATGAAGTGAATTGGCAGCAGCTCGAGTGGTACTCAGAGAAGCACACAGTCCCCCCATACAAACTAATTAAGTCTGCAAGCAGACAGCTCTTAAAGAGACAGTACCAGAGGCTCTAAAAACACTCACTGATAAATGGCTTAAATGCCAAACACCATTCAGGCTTGGAGCATTCAAGCAAGCTCCTGGAAGTCTTTTGGGAACCCCCATTTGCAGGGGGGTTACAATAAGATATAAAAGAGTTATTGTCCAGAAACATACCTAGGTTGCCTAGTGGGACCTTACCCAGAAAGTTGCTGAGAGTGGTTTCTGTTGGATTGTGAAATTAGGATTCCCAGTTATGGGTTGCTCAGGGTCATGCTGGGATCTCGTACCCAGCAGCTTGTGAAGCTGCTTACTGACAAGCACAGAGGTCCCAATTGGAGTAGGTTTCAGAGCTAATAGCAGTTTAGCAAATGGTGTGCTAAGAAGGGCCTTAATATTAATGCCAGATTTTTTACATAAATTGATCGTCATGACCTTCCACTGTGGGAGGTGTGACAGAGAGTCCTCTGGGTTTGCATGCCTTCTCCACCAGAGGAATTGACTCGCCCAGATAGCAAAATAATGTAGTTTTAAAATCTGGGCATTGCAGTCTACCTTGTTCTTTTAATTGCGTAAGTTTGCTGTAAGCCCATTGTGGGGTTTTGCCCGCGCCCCAAGACAAAGGTAGAAAGGGCAAATTTAAGTTGTAAATGTGTTTGACAACATGTAAGTTATCATTCCTATGGGATACAGTAATCTGAGAACAATCATTTTAACTGCTAATCTTTACCCAGAGGGTTAGAGGGAGGGACTGACGGCGGTTAAAATCTGTTTGTCTGGCCAGGAGGGAGTCCAAATTTTTACTGTGCATTACGCTTGCACTCTGGGCAACGAAGATGCCCAAGTACTTAATAAAACCTGGACACCAGGTGCGCCCCCCCCCCAATGTAGTACCTCTTCTTTTCTAGTATGGCAGTTGAGGGGCATTATGCAGGTTTTAGTTAGGTTTAGTTTATACCCTGATAGGTGGCTAAATTCTTGTAACAGACTAAATGTAGCAAGTACTGAGTCAGAGGGACCTGTCTGGTGGAGCAGCACGTCATCTGCATAAGTGGAAATTTTATAGGCCTGGTCACCCACAGAGATACCTTTTATAGATTCATAGATATGTCAGCAGAAAAGTACCTTCTTTGCCCATCGAGTCTGCCCATTGCCCCACTCCTTACTTGCCCCCCTCTCCCATAGATGCCATCCTCTGCTCCCTAATCAACCCCTTGTGTTTGTCCCATGCCCTCTTGAATCCCTCCAGAGTTCTGGCTCCCACCACTTCTTCTGGCTGACTGTTCCAATGCACCACGACCCTCTCTGTGAAGAAACACACCCTCACATTCCCTTTAAAAATACCCCCTCCACCCTAAGTCCTTGCCCTCTAGTTCTTGCACCTACCTTCCTTGTGAATAAGCTCCCCCTCACTTTATTAATCCCCTTCACATACTTGAATGCCTCTATCATGTTCCCCTTCTCTCTCCTGATCTCCAGCAGGTACAAATCCAACACCCTCAACCTCTCTTTTTATGGCTTCCCACTTAGCCCATGCACCATCTTGGTGGCCCTTCTCTGTACTCTTTCCATGCTATCTATATCTTTTTGTAGCTGAAGCCTCCAGAACTGAACCCCGTACTCCAGGTGGGGCCTCACCATGGATTTGTAGAGTGGCATCAGCACCTCCCACCTTCTGTTAGTTATCCCTCTCCCTATGCACACCAGCATTCTGTTCACTTTGCCCACCACCTTGCTGCATTGTGTCCCCACCATGAGGTTGTTTGTGATTATGATTCCTAGATACTTCTCCTGCTCAGAGGATTTCATTTCCTCCCCCCAGTGTATACTTTGCTTGAGGATTATTCCACCCCATGTGCATCGCTGTGCATTTTTTGAAATTAAATTTTAGCCAACATATTTCCAACCACCTCTCCAGCAACCTTAGATCTTCCCTCATAGCCTTCACCCCCTCTGGGGTGTCCACCTTGCTGCAGGTCTTCGTATGATCTGCAAAAAGGCAGACCTTCCCCAGTAACCTCTCCACTATGTCACTGATGTAGATGTTAAATAGGGTGGTCCCTAGCACTGATCCCAGGAGGACCCCACTCATTAACCCTACCTCCCCAGAATGCACCCCATTTACCACCACCCTCTGGTTTCTGCCCATCAGCCAGTTCTCCACCCACCTTGTTATTTCCTGCCCCACCCCCAAACTCTCCAGTTTATTTACCAGTCTTCTGTGGGGCACAATGTTGAAGGCCTTACTGAAGTCCAAATAGGCCATGTCCACTGCCCCACCAATCAACCATCCTCATCACCCAATCGAACAACTCGTTCAGGTTCATCTGGCATGACCTCCCCACATGAAGCCATGCTGATGGATGTCCTGTAGCCCACTGTCCTCCAAATAGCTAACCACCCTTTCTTTCAATATCACCTCCATCACTTTTCCCACCTCTGATGTGAGGCTGACCGGGTGATAATTGTCTGCCTCCTCCCAGCTGCCACTTTTGTGAAGTGGCACCACGCCTGCCCTCTCCCAGTCCTCTGGCACCCACCCTGTATCTAAGGATAGGTTAAATAACCCCACTAGTGGTGCTGCCAGCTCCTCCCTTAGCTCCTGGAGCACTCTAGGATGCAGGGCATGTGGCCCCATAGCCTTGTCTACCCTCAATTTACCCAACTGCTCCCTGACCCTGTCCTTTATGGCTTTGTCTGCTATAGTATGTCTGGTCAGAGGCTCCAGGTACAGGTTAAATAAGTAGGGAGATAAAGGTCTCCGTTGTCTTGTGCCTTTCTCTAATGCAAAAGAGGGGGACAGGATGCCATTGCAAAATATTTTGGCAGAAGGGTAAGAATATATTAATTTGACCCAATCAATGAAGGAGGGAAGGAAGCCAAATTCTGCATGTGTTTCAAAAAACAGGGCCATGGCACTCTCAAAGGCTTTCTCTGCATCCAAAGAAAGGAGTACTGCTGGTTCATGTGAATACATAGATACATAGAATTTTTCAGCAGATAAGGACCACCTGGCCCATCTACTCTGCCCATTTTTTCTACCTTTAACTTATGCTGCAGACTATAGTTGATCTGCGGCTTTCCTACTCTTCCCTTTTTCTAGGGTTATCTTGAGTGTGTCCCATGCATTTTTGAATTCTTCCACCATTTTGCCTCTGCCACCCCTGCTGGGAGGCTATTCCAAGCATCCACCACCCTCTCTGTAAAGAAATACTTACTCACATTACCCCTGATTCTTCCTCCCTCCAACTTTATCTCATGTCCCCTAGTTCTTGTCCATCTTCTTTTCTGAAAAATGCTTCCCTACCCTCCTGATTCCTTTAAGGTAATTATACATCTCTGTCATGTCCTCCCTCTTTCTTTGCATCTTTAGAGAATAAATATTGAGTTCTTTCAGCCTCTCTAAATATGACTTCTGGTGCAGCCGCTGTACCATTTTTGTGGCCCTTCTTTGGACTGCCTCCACTCTGTCCTTCCTGAGATGCAGCCTCCAAAACTGGGCACTGTACTCCAGATGAGGTCTCACTAACTATCGGTATAGTGGCATCACCATCTCATTTTTTCTGCTGGTGATACCTCTCCTTATGCACCCTAGCATCCTACTGGCCGGCCTCATGGTGGCCAAGAAGGGACACTAGGTATCACGACTCATGAGGAGCCCTGGTATCTCAACACAGGACAGCCTCACCATTTTCTGGCTGTCCTGTCACTCAAGCTGCTGCTGCATGCTGCATCATGGCCATGTTCACTCCTCCTGCTCGACTGCTCACTCATGCCGCTCCAGCTGGCTCCACCATGCTCTGCCATGCTACTGACCTTCGGCTCCCTCATGGCTGTCATGCCTCCTCTTTCTCTTGCTCAGCCGTTCACTCCTGCTGCTCCGATGCCAGCAGATTTGGCGTCTAACACACAATCCAGCACACTAGTGACAAGGAGAAGAAAGCAGGCTACTGAGGAAAGTGTTAAAAAAAAAAAAAAAAAAAAGTGCATTTATTGTTTTGCTGGTTGTTCAATGGACAACCAGATGGGTACCTGGTGCTTGTCCCAGCCAATGCACTGATAGCTCCAGATGTTGGGCTATGAGATTTCTGACTGTGATGCCTCTCCCTATACACCCCAACATCCCGCTGGCCCTTCTAACCACCTTTTTCACATGATCCAGCCACCTTTAGGTCCTCAGATATTATTATTCCTAGCTCTGTCTCCTGTTTGGTGGCTGACAGTATCCCCCCCCCCACTGAGTACCCCTCTCTTGGGTTCCCGTGACCTAAGTGCATAATTTTGCACTTCTTTGCGTTGAATCTCAACTGCCATACATTTGACCAATCCTCCAGCTTGCCCAGGTCCCTTCTCATTCTTTCCACCCCCTCCCCCCGGTGTGTCTACCCTATTGCAGATCTTTGTGTCATCTGCAAAGAGTCACACCTTCCCCTCCAGCCCCTCTGTAATGTCACTTATGAAGACATTAAAGAGGACTGGGCCTAGCACCAATCCCTTGGGCACCCTGCTGCTCACCTCCCTTTCTACGGACTGAACTCTGTTCACTACCACCCTTTGTGTCCTACCACTCATCCAATTTCTAACCCAGTTAGAAATCCAAATCAAATCCAACTCCCAGGCTGCTTGATTTGTTTATTAGCTTTTTAAGTGGCACGGTATAAAAGGCCTTGCTAAAATCCAGGTAGGCCACATCTACCTCCCCACCAAGATCAATCTCCCTTGTCACCCGGTCGAAGAAATCTATCAGGTTTGTTTGACATGACCTGACTGCTGTGAAGCCATACTCTCTCGGATCCTGCTGTCCATTGGATTCAAGGTATATCACAATCTTTTCCTGGAGTAATGATTCCAACAATTTTCCTACCACTGACGTTGGGCTGACTGGCCTATAGTTACCAGCCTCCTCCTTGCTCCCACTCTTATGGAGAGGGACAACATTTGCCCTCTTCCAGTCTGCCAGAATCACACTCATTTCTAATGATTTGTTGAACAAGACTGTCAGTGGTTCTGCTAGCTCCTTTCTTAGTTTCTTTAGAATTCTGGGATAAATTATTTCCAGCCCCATTGCTGTATCTATTTTCAGTTTTTCTAACTCCATTAGGACTCCCTCTACTGTGAATGGACTGGTATCTACACTCCTCCCTTGGTACTCCTTACACCTAGCTGTGGTCCCTCCCCATCCCCTTCTACAGTGAACACTGAACAAAAATATTTGTTCAGAGTTTCTGCTTTTTCCTGGTCCCTTTCTGCTGACCCCCTCCCTTTCCTTTTTAGTCTCACAATCCCATCCCTGGTTTTCTCTTCTCTCTAATGTATCTAAAAATGTTGTCTCCTTTTTAAATTGCCTTGGCTATTCTTTCCTCTGTCTGTGTCTTGGCCTTTCTGACTGCTTTACCCACCTCCCTGGACACAGATAGTATGTGTGCCAATTTGCAAAGGTGATCAGTAGCCAGACGACCCTGTATAAAGCCCACTTGCTGAGGTCCAATTAGCATTGCCAAACCTCGTTAACTCTAGTAGCTAAAATTTTAGCAGGTAATTTAATATCGGTGTTTAGAAGTGATATATTGTAGGCCTATAGCTGCCCATTAAGAAGGATTCTTTCTCAGGTTTAGGAAGTAACGTAATTAGTGCCTCTTGCAGAGATGAATCCAGTTTCTGGTTTATTTTGGCCTCATTAAATAGTGCTTCAAGGGGGCTTGATAATTCAGGGCCCAAGACTTTATGAAAATTTGGAGAGAAGCCATCTGGGCCAGGCACCTATCTATCTGGAGGGAAGAAATGGCCTGACTCGCTTCTTCTGCTGAGATAAAGCCCCCCAGCTTGTTGAGTTGCTCCTCAGAGAGCTTGGGCAGGTTAGCCAAATGGAGGAATTGTTGAATTTCAGCTATCTAGACTGGGTTTTCTTTTGTACATAAATTGATAAAAAGTCACTAAATGGCCAGCCCAGTGGCACTGAGAGTTGAGGCACTGGATGCCACACCTCGTGCCATGCCAGCGACCTGGGTTCAGGAACAAGCCCAGGCCGTCGGGGGTCAGCAGGGGAGGGAGAGGATTGAGCATCTGATGGACAGCTCTCCTCTCCCGGGAGGGAGAGAGGGTCATGCTCAGTGCTTGACTGGCCTCTGGTGGAAGTCTGAGGCACAGCAAGTGCAGAGCTAACTTCAGGGGATGGAGTGGTGACGTTGGCGGTGATGCCATGACATCAGGGTACATGCCACTCCTCCTGAACAGGGAAAATCAGTGCCCAGTCTCCTAGATAATGGAGCACTAAAGCAGAGATCCTGATTGCTCATGCCTGCCTGATGACTCTGAGGAATCCGACGAAACTCTAAGTGTTTCATGGTGTCTCTGCCCCACCCCATATCTGCCTAGGGGGTATAGCCAAGGCTCCATGAGGACCTGACCAGAGGATCAGGCAGACCATGATGTGGGGATACTGCAGTGTGTCTCCTGAGGGACTGGAGACCAGGTGCAGGGGAGGAGTATAAATAGAAATAATAATAATAATAATAATAATAAAAAAAAGTCGCTAAATGCTTTGGTTATGTCTCTTGGATTAGAGAACAATTGCCCAGATTTATCCTTGATTGTTCTAATCAGTCTGCTAACTTCCTGTTGCTTAAGCCTGAGGGCCAACAACCTTCTGGCTTTCTCCCCCTGGTCAAAAAATTTGGTTTCTGCTTTAAATATAGTAAATTCTACCTTTTCTCTGAGGAGTTCTGCATATTTAACTCTGGCTGTATTTAGATTAAGGAGAACAGTAGTATTTTTACCTCCTGAGCTCTTGGATTGATTTGTAAGAGTTTTTTACCCTCCGCTTCTCATTTCCACTTCCTCGTGGATAGTAGACGGAGAAGCTCACCCCATTGACGTGGAACTTATGTATAGAGCTCCCAGCTCAAAGATGTTTAATCTGAGATCTAAATAAATAAATAAAATAAATAAGGCAGATTTAAAAGCTCCCCATAGACAAGTCTGGTTAGTTGCAGAGGGTGAGTTAATTTGAAAAGAATTGGTGATACATTCTTTTATTTTCGCTAGGCATTAAGGGTCTTCAAGGAGGTTTATTATTCAATCTCCACATTTTATCTCTGTCCTCCTGATGGGTGGGTAGGAAGGCTAAAACAGTCGGGGAGTGGTCAGAAATTACCTTAGCTTTAATTTCACAAAGGGAGGTGACCCTAAAGATATCTGGGCTTGCAAGGAAAAAATCCAGTTGTGAGTGAAAGTCGTGGGCTGCAGACCAGAATGTGTAGTCCAGCACATTGGAGTGCAGAATCCTCCAAATGTCCACTAAGCCCATTTAGTTCTGTAATTCTCTAAAGGTCCTTTGAATGGAAAAGAGACCCATTCATCTGGTTTTAGACCTATCAAGCAAATTATCTGACACTAGGTTCCAGTCTCTGCTAGGAGGATAGGTCGGCTGGGCGTGAATAGTAGTTTGGTTAAAAGGTTGTGAAAAAGTGGGGTTCCTCTACATTTGGACCAGAAATTGCGGCCAGGGTTATTTTGGAAGTACATTGTAATCCTTTGACTATAATGTATCTCCCTTGTGAGTCTACTTGTTACTCTGACATTTGAAAGGGAATACAACTATGAATTAATATGGCCACACCTGCACGCTTATTACTGGTGCCAGAGTCGAACACCTGTCCATCCCACTCCCTTCTCCAGAGTGTAGCTTGATATTAAAGTGTGTGTATCTCCTGCAAAAAGGCTATTTGGCCCCCCATCCCCAGGGATTTAATATGCTTGATAATCTGGTATCTCTTTTCCTTAGTTTGTGCACCTTCACAGTCCATGTTACACAGCAGTATGGACTGATGAAAAAATGAAGAAAATGAAATAAAATCCAGAGGCCCTCTCACTGCCTAACAAGGCCCACAAGTCACCACAGGGTTCCACCACTTTAATCTTGTTATCCCAACACAGTCTTCTTCGTTTCAAAGGGAGAGAGCCAGATAATCCACAGCAACGATATGGAATTGGACCAGCCAAAGACCTGCTACCAGAGTCGAACCACAATCAGCCCAGCACAAATCCCTCCCAATGAGTCAGAGCCCCAGAGATAGCACAGTCACACAACAGCGCTGCTCTGAGGGGGCCCCCAAGGTGGAAGAAAGCTACACCCACCGGTGAGCTCTCACCTAACCTTCTTACTCCAGGTTGGATCAGGCCAGGCTGTAGTCCCAGGCTCCAGCTGCCGGTCTAAATAAGATGAATAATCCATTAGACAATGCTGCGATTCAAACAGACATCAGTCACATCCAAAATGAAGTTCCTTAACAGATGTTTCAGTCAAGCAAGCAGTCAGGACCCTGAGGCGTCAGACCGTTTTGCGGCATACCCAAACCAAACCCTCTCCTGGGTCAGAGCCCCGAAACAGAGCAGTCCAACAACTGCTCTGCAACAGAAGCTCCCTGGGATGAACAGACATACAACACCATCCAGTGAGCTCCTGCTCAGCCCCTCACCCCAGAGATCACAGCTCAAGTCACCCCTCCCCAGTCAAAACCTCCAGTTCCAACCACAGTTTACACTGACAAATGGTTTTAAGAACAGGAGCAAGTCCCAGAGGTAGTTCAGTTCAATGCAATGATAGCACCTGGTCAAACAAGCTCACCGCCTCCCACAGTTAGAAGACGATGTATGCGTTCATCTCAGTAATCCAGTTTCTGTGCGATTTTTCCGGTGGCAAGAACTCGAAGTGGCATCTTCACTCCCATGATATCTCAGATCCAAGCATTATTAAAGCGGTCACAAAGTAGTAAAAAAGTTGTGATTGTGAAAACTTTTAAAAGGCAGTCATGTCCTGATAACTGCCAACAAAATCGAGTCACCGCAAGGCGCATAAAACGTTAACTTGTAATGTAAGGCACATAAAATGCCAACTTGTAAAAAAGCTTTAAACCTCCAAATGACTCGAGCTGAAAAAAAATTGATGGCCCCCGGAAAATAAACACACCCTCTCTAATCTACCTCACTAATAACTCTAACTATCCAGCAAGCTAATTACAAATAATAAATGAAAATGAACAAAATTAAACAAAGATAAAAGGTTTTAAAACTGAGCTACTGCAGCAGCTGTTAAGGCAGTCCCACACCAGTCACCATTACGCCATTATATTGCAATGTTCCCATATAATTTCAGTTTACCAAGTTCCTAGTAAACTGGTGTAACCCTGACACCGGGTATCTAGAGGGCTACACCACCTGTCTTGCTGGTCAGACCAAGGCTGAGGGGGCCTGGGTTCCCATCTTAATTTTAAACAACAGCTTAATCTGGTTCAATTTCAGTTGCTTACCATCTGTATCCCCCCTTCCCCTGGTCACCCCTGAAAAAGGGACTTCTAGGCCCAGTGGGCTTACCGAGTCAACAAAATTCAACAACAACAAACAGGTACTTTCCCAAGAATAACATATTGTACAGTGCCTCCAGCCAGAGTATACCTTTAAGTGGGCTAGAATAAAACCTGGTACAGCCCTCTAGGATGCTGTACCACCCACATTACCATTAGGCCATCCCAAACATGACCCAATAAACAATTTCCAACAGTTTAGACATTGTACAATTATTGACTCTCTCTAATAATATGCTCACGACAACAGATGTATGCAAAAAAACAGCAACAATAATTTATTTACATGGGGAGAGGGTTAGGAGAGGGAAATTGGATACAAAGGTCAAGCTATTTACAATTGGCATTGGTTTGATTTTGTTTTAAATCATTTTATATTTAAATTTAAACATTAATCACAGTGGCCACCCCCAACCTTCTGAGGCAGTTAGCATGTTTGATCTGGCTGCCTAGCTAGCTGCATTTGACATTTAGATAACACATGCCCCATGCCCACACTGGTACCAGTTTTCAGAATGCATTAAAACTTCGCAATTCTAATACCTATACCTGGGTACCCAGTACTAGAGTTTTAAGGTGCAGGCCTGTTATGCGGTGCAGCTGTGTTGGCCGGCTACGTTGAGGCCCTTGAAAGAAAACAGATTAATCTTAGCTTTTGATAATTTATCTTTACAACAACTTTGTCAGATGGTTACCCCCTTGATTAGCTAGCTGGGGTCTTAAACCACTGAAACTGGGCAATAACTTGCAATAACTATTTACATGTCCCTCCAGATTTGAACAGTGCATGGACCCTGAGTACTTACGGTTTGGTAGTCATCATAAGCAAGTCAAAATTAGGCTGTCCATGGTAGATTCAGGGGACTGCAGCATGTGGGCTCTGCTTTAGATGCTGAGATGCAAAGGCTTACAGCCAGAAACCCTCTAATTGATTTCAAGATCTTGCAGCTTTTGCAGGTAGAAAGCGTCTCTAGCTTCTTTAGAAATGCCCCTCTTCATAGTCGGAAAACATCTTCTGGTACAGACCAGGCCAGGACCAGGGCCGGCACACTTCAGACCCCACATCTAGGCTATACCCCTCAGGGGAAGCGCATATGGCTGCGCCCTAGGCAGCACACTACCAGGCTGTCTCCCAGGCTGATCCAAGATTGTTGTGTTGCATTCAGCAGATTTATCAGTAGAACATTTATACATTAGCTCACAGTAGTCGCGATCAATTTAACCATGTGGCAGTGTGATAACCATGGTCCTCTCAAGCTTGCAGACACAAGTTTTAACTGAAGGATGCTTCTTCCCTAAGGCTAGGGTGACCCAGACTCTCTCAATCCATGCAGTGTAACTTGAATCCTTAACGTCATCAGACGGAGCTTGAGGCTTAGCTCTTTACCACTTGATGGCTTTACTTGACAATACAACTGGTCACATGCAGCTTCTCTTAAGCTTAATACACAATCATCACAGCCCCTTGTGGCTTTTCTGGCATTAGCAGCTCCAACTTGGACATTCAAGGCTTTCACCGGCCTCCCAGGCACTGTTAGGACAGTTCCACGTGGCTAGGGAACCTCCCTCCAGTCCTGTAGGTACTATTAGCAGTCGCACTCAGCACATATGAATACTGGACCCTTTTTTTTTTTTTTTTTTTTTAAACTTATTATTTTTCCTTCTTACTTGCCCCAGTCGATCCACTCTTTCAGATCCCTCATACATACACACAGTCCAAATGCTGAGGAGTCTACCCCTAGAGTGCGGTGCTATTCCGGTAATTTCTAGAGGCCCGGATGATCCCCTGGGTGGGGCGAGGAAGGTTCCCCTCTTACCTCCCTCAACTGTCAGAGAAGCATGCGCCTGCACAGCGGAGTCTGCCCTTTGCCTTTATGGATATGTGGGCTGAAGGGATCATTACCTAGGCTCAACGAGGATTTTTTCCACCTTACTGGTGCTCCTGCCTCCCCTGCCGATGTCCACTTACTAGGAGGGCCAATGTGACAGAGGTGTGCAGAGACGCGTCTCTGCTCAGGTCCCCAGATGACATTGGTCCATCCCCCTTCTTAGCTTCCCCCTTGCCACACTGCCAGATACCTGTGGTCACCAGGAGGTGGCAGTATCATGGTGGGGTTAGCTCCCACCCCTCCCCAGAGAAGAACAAGTTGTTGGGTGCTCAATCCTTTTCTTCCCGGCTGACCCCCGGCGGCCTGGGTCGCTGGCGTGGCACGAGGTGTGGCATCCAGTACCTCAACCCTCAGCGCCACCAGACCAGCATACTGGACCCTTTCTTGGTCACTTTTCAACAGAAGTCCACCGTCACTTGAGCATTGGTTAATGCAGGGTGCAGACAAACAATAAGCACTTCCGGGGCTTTCTGGGCTTCTTGGCCCCAAGCAGGATCTTAATTTCTCAAAGATGTACCATGGTGTACTGTAAAATGTCATGACAATGCAAGCAGATGGTTACTCACTCAGACAAATTCAACACTTTCCTTTTCTGGAAATTACAGGTTTCTTCAGCACTCTCACTGCTCAGGCAGAATATGCGTGCTGCTCTCTCGCAGCTTAAAGTTCAGATTTCGCCCATGCTTTTCCATTTTGTCTAGCTGGCGGCCTAAGCCTCCCTCCCTGTGGAGGGGCTCCCACTCAAACTGAGTTCAGCCTGGAAATCCCTAGGTTTTATGGAGTCCTTCTGGGGCTCCTGATTGGCTGAGTCCTCTTGTGAGTCCCGAAATAATTGGCTGAATTAATTTGTCAAGCCCCAGAATGAATATTCATTAGCCTCCTTCGGCACTTGATAGGCTTCCTGTTTTGGTGCCTGAATTTAGTCCCTGCTTTTCCCCACAAGCCTTTTACACTGCCCCATAAGCCTCTGACATTGTCCCAACAATCCTTGCTCTAAAATCCTGGCTTTCTGATTGCCTGCTGTGCTGCTAATATGGCTGCTAGTATACACAATTCCCATGCAGTTTATCACACTCACAATAATAAAGTTCTGGATGGTGCAGCCAGATAAAACATTTTATTTAAACCACTGCCCCTTGTGCCCTACTGAATGTTGCCCATTTTACACATTTTACTGCAGTCTCATCTGTCACTGCTACCAATGTGAGCAGTCTCTAGGCAGCAGACAGGCAGCGTATAAAGTCCCCATATAACAGTCTGGTGAAGCCAGTACAAATACCTCCTGTTTACTTAGCCCCCTTTATTTAGTAGCTCCCTCCATTTAGTAACCCTCTTTATTCCCTAACCAGCGCTCACAAATATTTAGTTATGTACATTTTAGTACCTGCCACTAGCGCCCATGTTTCGAGTGCTATTGTGCTAAAACAGGCTTGCTCTTTAATATTGATTGGGCTCTTTAATATCAGGAGCTCTTCATTTCCAGCACTCATGGAGCTTCTCTATTTACAACCCTTGACGGCTCCTCCAGTCCTGTCCAAATCACAGGCCCCCAACCTGTGCCCGACAGGGACTGGGACCACTGGAGAAACCACCTGTTGAACTGCAATTGCGGTCGGCAAAAGAAGGGTCACCTTCCTATGCAAGAGCAGCCACCAGCTGCCCCAAGGAGCAGGGAGTGAGCGGCATCCAGCGATCCAACTCCAAACGCCCATTGCAGGTTGCAATTAAATGAAGGGGCTGCTGGGGAGTTTGTCAGGGGCACTCCTGTACCCGGAGCTGCGGTGGTGAGATTGGGATGACCTGGAGGAATCTCTGCAGGAGGAGGAAGAACAGGAGAGACAGGCAATAAGGTAAGCCCCCATTTGGGGGGGGCATTACACCGGGTAGGTAACTGGCTAAAGGGGAGAGAGAAGAGGGTGATGGTCATTGAGGTTAGATCAAAAGAGAGGGAGGTCAAGAATGAGGTTCCACATTGATCTGTGCAGGATCCAGTCCTCTTTAACACGATCATCAGCAACATTGGTAAGGGAATCCAGGGTAGACTGTTTCTTAGCAGATGAAAGCTCTGAGAGAGGGTGGATAATGATGAGGAAATAAAGGAAATGCAGAGAGACTTGCAAATGCTGGCAGGTGGTTAAGGGTTTTGACAGTTGAAATTTAATGCCGGAAAGTTCAAGGTGATGCACCTAGGGAACAAGAACCCTAGGATGAAGTAGTGGGTGGGATGGGTGAGACACAGTACCACAGCTGAGGAACAAAGACCTTGGAGTTATCATCAGTGACTCCCTAAAGAATCGAGTCAGTGCAACAAGGTTTATAGCAAGGCAGATAGGATGCTTGTATGTAACAGGAGGGGTACCGATAGCAGAAAAAGGGAGCTAATACTTCCCCTGTACAGATCCTTGGTGAGGCCACACCTGGAGTACTGGCCCAGTTTCAGGAAGGATAGAGATCATCTCGAGATGGTGCAGTACAGGGTAACAAAAATGATTCAGGACCAACAGGGAAGGTCCTGTGAGGAGCATCTCAAGGCATTGAACAGCTCCTGTCAGATGAACCACGTGGATTTCTTCAATTTCATGTCGCAGGCAGTGGATAAGGTCCAAGTGCTGCCTATCCTGTACCTGGACTCTGGTCTTAAGCAAGGCCTTTGACTCTGTGCCCCTCAAGATGCTGGTAAAGACATTGGAGGACTTGGGTGATGGGGAGAAAGTCACTAGCAGCTAGGGGGAAACCCAAAGTGTGGTACCAATCGGTACATACTCTGTGGTCAGGGTAGTTACAATACAAGTGGGGCCCCACAGTAATCATCCCTGGACCTGGTGCTTTGTAATGTGTTCATGTTCAGTATTGTAGAAGGGATTCAGGGTAGGATGTGTTTATTTGTGGATGGTACAAAGACATGCTGGCAAGGTAGGTAGTGTGGAGTGTAGCAGGAAACTGAAGAAAGATCTGGGGGAAATTGGAAAGGTAGTCCAAGATTTGGCAACTGAAATTCAATGCCAAAAAGTGCAAGATCATGCACTTGTGGTGGAGGAATCCAAAGACTGAATATTGGATGGTTATTACAACTGGAGAAGACCTCAGATGATAAGGATCGGAGGGTTATATTTAGTGACAGCCTAATGACTTCAGTCCAATGTAACAAATAACAGGATGCTGGGATGCACGGGTAGGGTCTTCTCAAATAGGTGGAAGGAGGTGATCATGTCCCCATGCAGGTCCTTGGTGTGGCTTTATCTGGAGTACTGTGCACAGTTCTGGAACCCTCACCTAGAAAGGGCAGGAAGACCACCTGGAGCTGACACAAAGGAGAGCGACTAAAATGATTCACAGCTAGCAGTGGAGGACTGATTAGGAAAGACACTGCTAAAATGGTAACCAGGATTCAAGTATGCATGGGATGCACACAAGGAGACCTTAGAAATAAGGCAAGGGGGGGGCCTGAGATTAAGTGGGGTCTGGTGGCACAGTAGGTAAGGAAAATAGGGCAGAGTAGGTGGGCCAAGAGGTCCTTCTCCGCTGACAACTTCTATGTTTCTATAACTGGCTGAGATCAATATGTATTCACTGGAGGCCAGGAGAGAGGGTAGACATGGATTAAAACCTTTAAGCAGCCGGCTCGCCAGTGAAGCAGTAGCACTACCACTTGAAAAACCTGAAACTTGGGTTTGGGAATGAGCCCGAGTCACTGGAGAGCAGGCCAGGGAAGGAGGGATAAGCATCCCATGAATGCTCACCTCCTCAGGGGAGGGAGGGTTTTGGTCTCCGCTGTTCTACTGCCAGCTAGGTGACCACAGGTGGCAGTGCAGCAGAAGCCAGTATCGGGGAAAGAAGTGTTGTCATGCTGATGTCGAGACATTAGACTGCATCACTTCACTGATACTTGAGGTCGGGGCAGCACCAAAGTGGAAAGACCCTCACCAATGCAGGATGCCATCTGCCATCCAGTCACAGATCCCACACTGACTGGGCTCTTGCTCCTCACTGAAGCTAAACTCTGCCTGTGGATTAAAGGAAGAGGCCCTGGGTGGCCCTTCCTATGAGGGGATCATCCATGGGGGGGATATGGAGTGAGGTAAGTCCCAGGGATGGAGGGGATGGGACTGGGCGGGGCAGAGGACCGAAGGGGCCGGGTGTGCGGTATGGTAAAAGATTAGACATAATTAAAAAATAAATAAAATAATAAAACCTTTAAGTATCTGAAGGGCAGTCAGCCCAGTGGCATGGACGGATGAGGTGCTGAGTGCCTCACCTCCGGCCACACCAGCAACCTGGGTTCGGGAACAGCCACAGATTGCTCAGAGAATGGTCTAGGGTGGGAGGATTGAGCATCCCAATGACAGCTCTCCTCCCTCAGGGAGGAGGATACATGTGTTCCACTAGGCAGCTGCCACCTGGAGGTTCCAGGTGGCAGCGCAGTAGGATGCCAGGGAAAGTGTCCTGCCTGCTTCACACTGGGGGCATCTCCACAGAGGTGGAGCTTGCACAATGCATCATTGCATGCACTATGGGCCCAGACAGTAAACAAATGAAGGAAAACCTCCAGCTGTGGCAGGATGAAAGCCCGGTCCCCCACAGGCCCCACACTGGTAACTGGGCTCTCCAGGTCCTTTGCATGAGGAAAGATGACAACAACAATGGTAAGATGATGGTATCTCAGGGTGACAGCAGCAGGGCAGGGAGTGTGGGGGGTGGATAGCTTGGTTTAGAACTCTGACTGGACAATAGATTCCAGGTTTGCTAGTGTTTATCTGCAGACTGGATAGACCAGTGATCTTTTTCTGTCATCATTTTCTAAGTTGCAGAGAAGCTGGGTGATGGGGCTGGGAAGGACAGTCCAGAATGGGGCAGGTCAGCAGTCATAGAGATGAAATGTTAACTGAAAAAAAAAAAAAAAGTACCTGAAAGGTATAAATAGGCAGAAAAGCCAGCAACTGCTCAAGCATAGGGAAGGTCCCTCCACAAGGGGTCACAACAACAGTTGCCCGCCAAAGACATGGACAGACATTTCCTGAAATTTCTGTGACATTTCTAGAGAAATTCCCTGTCTGCCTGCAGTGCAACTGTGAGACAACAGAGAGAATCTCTTTAGATATACCACAAAATATCTGGAAATATCCGAATGTATCTATGGCTGCAACTAATTAGTGGGGGGGATTTAGGAGGGATGTGAGAAAATGCTTCTTCATGGAAAGGATGAGGGAAAGTGGAATTATCTACCAGTGGAGCTAGCCAGTGTCAACATGGTGGGAAGTTTCAATAGTGGGTGGGATTGACAAATGAGAATGTTGAGGTTGATGTGGAGGGGTTGGTGCTAACTGGGATGTGGGTGGAACTGTGGGATAGAAGAAAATGATGTCATAAAAAGGCCCAGTGGCCAATCCAGTCTGCCTGCCCTAACTAACTGCCCCATGTAAGCCATAGTGGCTATCCCTTTGCCTCATCTCTGCCCTCTACCCTCTTTCTATAGCAATGTGCCTGCCGCAAACTACTCAGAAACCACAAACTCTCTTGGCCATCACCACCTCCTCTGGAAGCCTTTTCAACTTGTCCATCACTCTTTCAGTGAAAAAGTGCTCACAGAAATCCCTTCTGACCCTTCCCCCTGGAAATGTTATTGAATTTCCCTGCATTCCTGTATTCATACTTAGGATAAATATGTCTTTGCAAGCCACCTTGTTTTCCTTGTGCAGGTATTTCTTTGTTTCTATCGTGACCACCCTCTCCCTTCTTGTCTCCAGCGTAGTACATGTTGAGGTACTGCAGCCTCTCCTCGTAAGTCTTTTCCCCCAAACCCTGGATCATTTTGGTCATCTGTCACTGCACTTCTTCTATCCTCTTACAGCCTTTATGTAGGAATTAACTCCAGAACCTTGCACAATACTCAAGCTGCAGGCACACCAGTGATCTGTATAGTGAAATGATAATCTCGTGGCTTTTGCTCTTTGCCTTGCTGAAAAGATGGTGGCTTTATCATGAGGTATCATAAATGATCATTAACAGTTTTGTTCAAATGTCAAGTTCAGTCTTCAGAAACCATCACTGCAATCCAGACAGTTAAACCTGAACGTAAAAGGGTCACCAGTTTAAAAAAAAAAAAAAAAAAAATATTTTGGAAATAACGATTTTATTTATTTGATTAACCAGAAAAGTGGACTGGATCAAAAATTAATGATTAATGACGACCTTATGTCATAGTTTTTCAGGACTGCCCATGGTCAAGATTAGTGAGATACATTTTTGGAAAACTAAATTTGCCCTTTTTCTGCACTTTTGGAATTTACATAGTATTCTCTTTTGACCTATTAATTGATGGGAATCATCAGTTATGATGCATCTTCTATCTAAACACATCACTTTCATTTATGCTTTCTCTTACCTCACTGCTAACTCATGTTATAAAAGCTCAAACTGGTTTTTACAACTCCATAATGTGGTCCCATTTATGGCTGTGGTGTGTTCCTAAAAGTACTTGCACAGTGCTCAAAACCTTTCCTTACAGGTGACAGGTAAGACATAAAGGAACTCTAGCAATAGGAAAGAGAGGGTAAGTTGCAGATCATTTAGGATCTGTGGTATATGAAACAGGTAGGGAAAATGAGCAGACTAGGTGGGCCAAGCAGTCCTTATCTGCCATCAAATTATGTTTCTACAGTCTGCAAATTGATATTATACAGTCAAAATTATTTTAAATAACATGAAAACATAGGAACATAGACAATGACAGCAGAAAAAGACCATTGGTCCATCCAGTCTGCCTATTAACCATAACAAACCCGGGACCTATTGTCCATACAGGGTTCTAATCCACACTATCAACGCCCATGCTCCCCACCCTACTGCTACCATCCTAAGCAACCATTAAACCCTTCACCCTGTCCCAGCCATGTTTGCAACCATTGATAGTTTTGTCTCTTACCACATCAGCAGGCAGATTGTTCCACAGCTCCACGACCCTTTCTGTAAAATAAAACTTTCTCACTTCCCTCTTAAACTACCACCCCTCCGGCCCATCAGCGCAGTGGTAGCACTGCCACTTGTGATGCCTGGGACCTGCATTCAGGAACAAGAGTGAGTTGTCCAGACCAACAGGATAGAGGAGGATCGAATGTCCCAGAGGCCACTCTCCTCCTCCTCCAGGAAGGGAGGGCAGCTAGCCACGATACTGCCACCTGGGTGACCCCAGGTGGCAGTGCAGCTGGAGTGGCTCGGAGAACATCAGCAGGTGCCCGCACCATTCATGCTCGCGTGCGTACATGGTTGGCGCACCCTTACACCGATGTCCTGAGGGAATGGGGAATAAATAGGAAAATCCTTGGCAGTGGCATGAAGCTGACCTCACTTGCAGGCCCTGCACATTTCTACCTGGGCCCTGCTTCCCAGAATGGGATCCATGTGTGGCAGGGGTATGGGGGGCTTCCGCCACTCCCACTGGGGGGGGAGCTCTGGAGGAACACAGGATTGCAAGTAAGTCCCAGGAAATGCCAGGGTGATAGGACTGAAGTAAGGCAGAGCAAATTGGGGGTGGACCAGTAAAGGAAGGAAGGAAAAAAACAACCCTCCATCCCATCAGTTTCCACTCATGCCACCATGTTCTTGATCCACTACTTATGATAAAATAGTTCATTGCAGTTTACCTTGCTCATTTCTTTCAGGAATATACAGGTCTCTAGCATATCTCTACTTTCTTGTCTGGCTTCTGGCCAGGGCCGGGCTTAACCATTATGGGCCCCTGTGCAGCTCCCTACTGGGCCCCACCACTCCATTCCCTGTGGGTCCCTATATCCAACATTTACACCTAACTAACCCTCCTGTCCTGTATTAATAAAGCAGTACCAGTCTACTAGTCTAACCAGCATCTTTTAATTGGTGCCATTGACTTGTATTGAATTATTTGACTTTACCATTGGAAATGAATCTGACTGAGCCTGGAGCAAGAACTTAAGTAAAAACGGCACTACTACTGTATTAATTTCTGTAAGGACAGGGACATCATCACTGGACACACACCTCCGATACTCTGATTTTCAAACAAGTTAAACAGCTTAACTTTTTTCTGGAGGTGTGAGTGAGAGAGAACAGAGAGGATTATCATGGGGCACCAGTAAGGTTGCCACCAGTCAGTTTTTTTCACCTGATCAGGTTTTCAGGGTCCCTATCCGGAAATCCGGTGTTGCTCTGTGCTGGTCAGGTTTGTGAGCCATTTTGAGTGCTCACATACTTTTGAAACAGATTTTGTCATGTCATCATCAGGGCTAGATTAAGGGCGGGGGGGGAATGCCTTGGGCCCCCTGCCATAAACTGGCCCCCTGGCTGGCCAGAGCGTGAGCAAGGTATTTGGGCATTGTCCTAGTGCAGTGGTGTTCAATGTTCATTCTACAGTACTTTGCTCTGCACCGCTGCACAGGTATTTTAATTAAATCAAGCAGGCCCCTTCCCTCAGCAGCTGAGAGGTATATAAATCAGAGCGAGCCCCCCCCCCCAGTGAGCGACTGGAGCACAAGATATTTAATTTAATCGCAAATTCATTAACCCCCCCACCGCCAATACATGGCCCCTGGGTGGGGAAGGCTAGCAATGGGACTTCAGAGGAAAATGAAAGTCCAAGCCCTGACTCCGCCATGGATATAGAAGGGCCCCTGGCCAGCTGAGCCATCGTGATGTGAGAGAGATAAGCAGTGCCAAGTCCTGTAATTCAAGTAGTCTGTATAGACTCTCTAAAAATCGGATCAGCCAGCCAACACCCCTGCCCTGTTGTAGATGGGTCTTTCTCTCCCCGTGACAGGCAGCAGATGTGGTGTAATTTAAGTAACACAGGCCAGCCAGGATACATAAGGTGGTTGATTGGGCAGTGGCCCTCCATTTACACAATTTACAGATGCAGCAGGTCCAGTGTCACCTACTCAGTTTTTCTTTTTCCCCGGCTGGGGGGCCTCCCAAATTGATTCCTCCGCTCCTGCAGCCGGCACAAACCCCGCAGCCATTCTAGTGCTCCAGAATGAGTGTTCAGCTTCTCCGAGATTCAAAGGGAGTAGCAGCAACCTGGTTTAAAGTTCAGAAAGTGGCTTAGGAAGCTACCCAATCAGAGTATGGGGGGGGAAGGGCAGAACAGACTTATGATTGGTTCCATTAGGAGAACCAAAGACAAGCCTGCACTGATGCAAATGTGCAGTGGGAAAAACAAACAATGGGCACACTTGGCTACTTTGGGCTTTAAACCCCTTTTCCACATCTGGACCATCCAGTTTGCAGGGAGGCATCAGCCACTGCTACTACTCATCATCATCACTTCTGGAAGAAGATACTCCAGAAAGGCATTCACCATCATGATCTCCAGACCGATCAGCAGGACGAGCCCTACCCAATCAGCCAATTCAGAGAACCAGGACCTTGGACACGTTTTGAGCCAGAGACCACTGGACAGTAGACACTATGTCCTGAAGAGATCCCGACTCGTCACAAGAGGTGAGTGACTGCAAGCTGTTATTGAGGCACACTGATCTACACCGGAGCTAGCAGCAGACTTTATTTGAGGTATGGTAATGTTCAGCTATGGTGGTGGGGGTTTATATTGTGTTTTTATTTGAAATTAGATTGTCAATTTGTCATCAAATTGAAGGGGGGGTAGATCATTGTAACTGTTACTAGCACTGCACAACTCTGTACCATGCACATACAACTTTATCTGAGGTACACTCAAGCATGTTGATGGGGGTTTATATTCTTGTTTTATTTGAAATATAAATGCCAGATTGTCAAACTGGGGGGGTAGGGTAACTTGTGGAACTTTGGAACTGCACACCTGTTCCATGCATATATGCGGTAACTTACTGTCCTTTGGGGCAGGATGCATCATAGCAAAGCACTGTTTATTTTTTCTTAAAAATAAACTGATTAAGGGTTGTGGGGGTTGAGCATCCCATGGACTACTCTCCTCCTCAGGGGGAAGGTGTGTGTGATGGAGTGTCCGGCGCAAAAATGTGGCTCCCTGGTGGAGGCTGAGGATCCGATGTGACTGGCACCTAATATGAGGGGAGGTTGTCAGTGAGAACAGAGAATGTCCTATTAACCAATTGTGTTCAAATTAAAACAACAATGCAAGAGCTGGTTTAGCTGGTCATTTGCATGGTTACAATATAAACAGTTACTGGAATGTATGCACGGTACAGAGCCAGAGGTGTGCAGTTCCAATGTTCCATGATAAAGTAGTCTAGGCCATAATGCAGTTTGATTCTGCTGTGCAATTAGCAAAAAGCCCTCTGCCCATGTCTGTACCAGACATAGATGCAGTAACTTACTGTTCTTAGGAGTAGGATGTGATGCATCAAACAAAGCACTGTACATTTTTGTTTACTTAAAATAACTCGTGATTACATTTTGGACCAAATCTGAAGTGGGAAAAACAACAATGCATGGTTACAATATAAACACTTATTTCCACATCCAATTTGCCTTCTGTTCTAATCTGTGGCTGGTTAATCAGGACATTCTCTGCTGCTGGTTGCATTTGTTCATCATGCCTGATTTCTTGGTTTACCTAGCGCACATCTACTTGGCTGGCAGGCTGGCTGGCTAGTTTGTTGGCAGCTACTCGTAATTATATTTCCTTCCAACATTAACTGATTGTTACAGCTGGCAGGCTGGCTGGCTAGTGTTTGTTTTTTTGGCAGCTACTGGTAGTGGTAGCTATATTAGCTGGCAACTGTAACCCAGTGTTACAGTATGTTATGAGTTTTTTTTTTTTCTAAATAATAAGAAAAAATACTGGCTACTGCTGCGATGTTGAGGGCTTAGCAAATTTTACAGCAGAATCTAACTGTATAATGGGTTATTTTTTTTATAAGACTTAAATATGAGAAGCGTGTGTGTGCATTCTTAGGAAATAAATCCCTAATTCCTGTAGGAGCCATCCAGCTTGTAGTGTTGGCCCAGAAACCTATGCCAGTACTGTGATTTGAAACAGAATATACTAATGTACTAAGAGCCAGCAGAAGAATGCCACTTGGACTATCTAGTCTGCTCATATTGTAGGGTCAGGAACTCGAGCTTCAGCTACTGCCGCTCCCCCCAACTCCTCCCATCCTCCCAACACATGATCCTTCACCCTATGCCTATCCCAGTCTCATTTGAAGCCACCCACTATGTTAAACAAGATCAC
Source organism: Neoceratodus forsteri (assembly GCA_016271365.2). Taxonomy (NCBI): domain Eukaryota; kingdom Metazoa; phylum Chordata; order Ceratodontiformes; family Ceratodontidae; genus Neoceratodus; species Neoceratodus forsteri. The sequence goes on from CM057452.1 coordinate 1,608,148,756, forward strand.
CTCTCTCTTTCAGCAGTGCATTCCAAGCGTCAGCCACCCTCTCTGTGAAGAAGTGTTTCCTGACCTTCTTCCTAATCCTCCCACCCTGACTGCCCCACTCGTGTAACGGTTGCCACTCTATTTAAAGAGACCTTCTCCACCTTATTTATCCCTTCAAGTACCTGAAGGTCTCAATCGTGTCTGTCTCTGTCTCTCCTTCCTTCCTTCCTTCCTCCCTCCCTCCTCCCTCCCTCCAGGGAGTACATGATCAATGCCTCAACCTCTCCTTTATGCCTTACCCTGCTGACCCGCTGTCATCTTTGTAGCCCTCCTCTGTAACTTCTCCAGCAGGTTAATGTCCTTTTTGAAGTGTGCGCACCAGTACTGAACTCCATACTCTAGATGTGGCATCACCAGTGACCTGTAAAAGGGCAGTATAGTCTCCTCTCTCCCACAGCTGATCCCCCCCCTTCCCCAGCTATATATCCCAGCATCTTGTTTGCCCTTGCTGCTGCTTTCTTGCACTGCATGGAGTGCTCTTCAGGTCACTAGTAATCATCTCTTCCAAGTCCTTCTCCTCCTCTGGTGCAGATAGCAGGACTCCAACCAGGTAGTACTCTGTCTTGGTATTCTTGGCTTCAGTATGTTGAATTTTGCATTTCTTGGCCATGAAGCCAAACTGTCAGATACTGGACCACCTCCCCAGCTCATCATGTAGGTCCTGTATCCCTTCAGCCAACAACCTCACCAGTGATTTTATTCTTTCTGTTTGGGCGCTCTGCCCACCCCCCACACTTCCGGGTGTACCGATGAAGCTGAATTTACAATAATATGTTCAGTAGTCTTCCCTGCTCCCACTGGATAATGAGTGGCTAGACTGTGTTGGGGTGTTCCTAAGTCCAGGAAATAGGCAGGTGGAGCCGGTCAAGAAATGTAAACAAGCATGTTTTGCTGTGGTAACACCAGTATGGTGGGCAATCAGTTTCTCACTCTTCAAAACAAAAAAGGGAAGTGATTAAAACTACCACCTGCATCAACAGTCCTATAGAATGCGAGTAATCAAAATCTTTTTTTTTTTTTTTTAAATGAGGACACTTTGAGGCCTAAGGGGTGTCACAGTGTCCCTTTAAGCAGCTGAGATGCCATTTTTTGGAAGACCTAACAAGTATTTTTGTCTTCAATAAAAGCCCCAAAACTCACCACAGAGCATCTAAACCCCCAGAGCTTCTGGGGGCCTTGCGGCCCCCAGACCCGACCTTCACATGTCACATGACAGGGTGTGTGCAACAGAGGGCACTTCTGGGGACTTTCGTTCAGCAACTATAGTTAAAATTACCCTCCAGTGTTGTACCTCAAGTACTTTTTTCTCCTGTAAATAAGGGGAAGTTGTCTCCCCATATGGTGGTTTTTATGGTTAATAAATTAAAACTATAATTTAAAACAATATGCTTGGTCAATGTTATGCAAAATAAAACATTTTTGTTTGAAAAGTTTGGTTTTTTGCATGGTCACTCAAGTTGAGTGTCCCGGGCCCCCCTAAGGCTTGATCTGGCCCTTCATATCATTCTATGTTTCAGCTACATGTCCAGGTTACAAGCAAGTTCTCTTGTCAGTATAGTCCTTTGTTTGCGTGAAAGCAGTCAACCTAGGAGGTGTAAAGTATGGGTGGCCATTAACACCATTAGCACTTACTTAACCTAATCTTTTCCACTGCAGCAAAGCTGCCCCCACCTTTTGAAACAGTAACAGAGCCAGTTGTCTTCCACTTTCATTATGTTGGTAAACATTTTCATCTCTAACAAAATGTAGGCATTTTTAAATGTTTTAAATTATTTTTTTCATCAAGCAAAAAGTCTGGGCCCCCAAAGTGCAGGGGCACAGTTTGCACCTTGCTAAGGCCGGCCCTGCTTCTGGCTAGTGTATGTTGAGTGTCTTGAGCTGATCGATCTGGCCTGCTGTCCCTGAATCATTTTGGTCACCTACATTGCACTGTCTAGCCTGTCCTTGTCTTTCCTTAGGTGAGGACTCCAGAACTGGGCACAGTACTCCAGGTGGTACCTCACCAGTGATCTAAAAAGAAGTAGTAGTTGCCAAGGTTATAAATGACTGGCAGTCCGCACTTGATAACAAGCAATATATATACGCCTTGTTTCTGGACCTTAGCAAGGCTTTCGACACGGTGGACCACAATTTACTCCTGGTGACCCTGAAGAAAGTTGGGGTGGACAACCTCGCCCTAAGTTTGTTTGCAAACTATCTTGTGGACAGAGAGCAGCAGATCAAGGCTGAAGAAGACCGATCGCCAAAAAAATACTCCTTAGAGGTGTCTCCCAAGGATCCATACTTGGTCCACTACTCTGCCATTTATACTAATCAAATTGACACTGGCCTAAAGTCATCTAATATCCATCTCTTCACTGATGATACAGTGCTATACATTGACAGATCAACTCAGGATCAAGCCATTTTGGACCTCCAGAACGATTTTGACATCCTCCAAAAAAATTTACTCAACTTGAAACTCCTGCTCAATGCCAAAAAACTAAGGCCATGATTTTCTTTCCACTAGCCCCTCATCTCAAAATAAACAAACAAAAAAAAAAAAAAAAAACCCCACAGATAAGGTTCCTCACGTAAGCACCCTTTTGGGAGAAGCCCTGGAGTTCGTGGAGCAATTCAAATACCTGAGGGTCTGTATTGACTACAAATTGTCCTTCATTGATCACATTGAAGAACTCACTAAGAAACTGCATCAAAGGCTTGGTATTTTCTTCAGAATCAAGCGCTCACTAACCCAGGAGGCTAGAAAAATCCTAGTCCAAGCTACCTTCTTGCCTCTCCTAGACTATGCAGACTTCCTATATGGCCATAGTACTAGCACAGCTCCCTCCAAGCTTGATATCCTATACCACAGAGCCATTAGGTTCATTTTGGATGCCCCTTATGACACGCACCACTGCATCCTCTATTCTTCCGTAGGCTGGAGCTCCCTTAGCTTCAGGAGGCAAAATAATGCTATTCTATGGACATATAAGGCAAATACTCATAAATTACCTCAGTAACTCACAAGCTGCCTAACTCCCTGCATCCCGAGTGCCTATTCTCTCAGAAGTCTTACCATCTTATCTCTGGCTATCCCTAAAGTTAAAATGTGCTTTGATAGAGCCTCAATAAGCTTCACTCTTCCTGCGCTCTGGAATAAGATCCAGAAAACCTTAAGGCTCACTTCCCCCATCACGTTATCCCTCTTCAAATCCTTGTTCCTGAGGACCTTCTCCGAAGCCTATCATTGCTTCAAGTCAAGGTCTTAACATCACAATTTGTTACTGCTTTAAATTCTGGACTTAAACCTCAACTATTTCCTGAGGCGTCATTTGAGTTCTTCCTTCTGTCATTGTCCAAATCAAGGTCCCAACATCACGATCTGTCTTTGCTTCAAATATTGGACTTAAACCCCAACTATTGCCTGTGGCATCTGTCGTGTTCTCCCTTTGAACAGTCCTTCCTCCCTAGGCTATCATGTCCAACCTTCTCCTGTCTCTGCTGACCTTCCCTTCCCTTTCCACTCACCAGGACATGCCTATAGTACTTATCAAAGGACTCTTGCATCTCAGTCTTCTTCACACTTTGACACTAGAGGAACTGCCACTCCTGCTCACTGTGACTCCTCCAATGATGTTTACTGTATAAACTTTAGCTCATTACCTTATGTCCATATATCTGTATCCATGCAATTGTTTTTAAATGGCACTACCTCCTGTTGAACCTATTGCTATGTTCTGGTGCAAGCATCTTGTCAGGTGTGATAGTCATATGTTATGTTGTTGTTGTTATTATTACTATGTAATTGTTATGTACGTTCACGCAGCCTATTATGTCTTAACCCTGTTGGCAATTGTTTTGCCCCAGGTCCATCTTATAAATGAGCTTGTCTCAATGATGTTCCGCCTGGCAAAATAAAGATTTTGATTAAGTAATACCTCCTTATTTTTTTCGATTAGTACCCTTTCCTATACACCCCAGCATTCTGTGTGCCCCACTGTAGACCTTGTTACACTGGTTTCATTATTTTATGGCGTCACTGATGGTGACACTTAGGCCTCTTTACTCAGAGGTTGTGTCCAGCTTTACCACCACCACCCCAGTACCCTGTCCTGGGGCTTCTGTTCCCAATGTACATCACCTTGCACTTTTTGGCATTGCATTTCAACTGCGTAATCTTTGACCACCTCTCTAGGCTTTGCAAATCTCTCTGCACCTCTCTAACCCCCTACTCATTGTCTACCCTGCCACAGAGCTTATTGCCATCTTTGTCTGTGAAGAGATACATTCTGCCCTGGATTTCTTCTCCCATGTCACTGATGAACATATTGAAAAGGACTGGACCTAGGACCAATCCTTCCAGCACCTCACTGATGACCTCCCTGACACCTAGTCAATTGTTCCACTCCACAATCCATACACCATTCTGGGGGAGCATAGCTCCCCTATGGATGCACCCACAGAGAAGACTGATGACAACTGTCACAAGGGAGGCCCACAGGAAGGAGGCAGAGGACACCACAGGGAAAGGAAGCAGCTCCTGGTGGGGGACTCAATTATTAGGGGGATAGAACTGGGGGGAGCTGGGAAAACTGAAGTAAGGTGCCTGCCTGGTGCCATGGCTTGGAGGGACAGGAAGCGCATCCTCAGGATCACAAGAACAGCTGCAAGGGAGTCTGAGCTGGATGTAATTGTCCACCTAGGGACAAATGACTTGGCTCATCATGAGATTAGAGCAGTGCAGGAGGACATTGTAGAGTTGGGGAGGGGCCTAAGACAAGTAGCACACACAGTATCCTTCTCAGAGGTGCTGCCTGTCAATGGCATGAGGGAGGCAAGGGTAATTAGCACCATGCAGTTTAATGAATGGTTGAAAAAATGGTGTGGAGCACAGGGTTTGGCTTCATTGGGGACTGGGGTTCCACCTGAGGGACACCAGCCTATACTGGCAGGATGGTCTGCATCTGTCCAGGAAGGAACAAGTCTTTTGAGCAATCTGTTTAAATGCTTCATTGGCAAGCTTTTAAACTAGTCAAAGGGAGGCACTGATAAGCAGCAGGAAAATTCCAGCCTCTCCTACAAAAACAGGGTACTAAATGAGAAAAAGACTGAGGTAGAAAGATCAGTAGGGATGCTGCAACAGAAGGTAAAGCCACCAAAAATGGAGAGCAATGAGTACTAATGCCTGTAGTCTGGGTAACAAGCTTCCTGAATTAGTGGCCTTGATGGAGGAGGAACATCTGGATATCATGGCAGTCACAGAAACATGGTACACACAAAACCATGACTGGGACATAAACATACCAGGATACACTATCTACAGGAGGGACAGGGAGGGTAAAAGAGGAGGAGGAGTAGCTCTTTACATAAGGGAAGGAATAAAAGCAACAGAACAAAAGGGTAAACAGGGAGGAGAAGAAGCACTGTGGGTAAATTTGGAGACAGGCAATGGCACCACAATCTGCACAGGGGTTGTATACAGACCCTCTTCTCGGGGAGGAAATGGACAAGGAAATGATAGAAAGTATACTTAGAATGGCAGAAAAGGGAGATATTGCTGATGGGTGATCTGAATATGCCAGATGTTAACTGGAGTGCAGTTGCAGCAGCCACTTCGAAGAGTGGGGTTATTCTAGATGCCCTACAGGGGGCATGCCTTAGACAACTAGTATTGGAGCCCACTCGAGAGGGAGCAATCTTAGACCTGATTCTCTCAAATGGAGATGGAGAGAGGATCCACAGATGTAGAAGTGGGTAGCCATCTGGGAACTAGCGACCATCGAACAGTATGGTTCACAATAAACACAGCAATAGAGTCAAGCCATACAAAGGCAAAAGTACTGGACTTTAGAAGGGCTGACTTTGCCAAAATGGGTGAGTGCCTAAGGAATGCACTAGCAAATGGGCAGGAAGGAGGGGTGGAAGAACAATGGGGAGTAATAAAAACTGCCTTCACAGAGGTAACAAGCCTTTGTGTGAAGCAAATAAAAAAACGATGTAACAAACCACTATGGTTCTCAAAGGAAGTGGCAGTGAAGGTTCAAGAGAAAAAGAAAGCATTCAGGAAGTACAAGGAATCGCAGAAGGAGCAGGACAGAGAACTGTATCAGTTAAAGCAAAAGGAGGCTGGAAGGCAGTCAGAACAGCAAAGGCCCAAACCAAAAGGAAAGATGGCCAACCCAGTTAAGAAGGGAATAAACCTTTATAGGTACATCAGGAGCAAAGGAAGACCAAGGGAGGGATAGTGAGGCTTAATGAAGGGAGGGAGGATGGGCAGAGGAGACTGTGAAAAGGCAGAGATACTAAACAAATATTTTGCTCAGTATTTACAAATGAAGAGGGAGGTACCTAAAACAAACAGTAGAAACACTCTGGCTACAGAAGTTGATACCAGCCCATTTACAGAAGAAAGGGTTCTGAAAGAACTCTTAAAACTGAAGGTGGACAAAGCAATGGGGCCTGATGGGATTCATCCCAGAATTCTAAAAGAACTAAGGGTAGAACTAGTGACACCACTGACTACCCTTTTAACAAATTATGGGAGGATGGGGTGGTACCCGAGGACTGGAGGAGGGCAGATGTGATTCCCCTTCACAAAAGTGGGAGCAAGGCAGAAGCAGGAAACTACAGACCTGTTAGTTTAACCTCAGTGATAGGGAAAATGATGGAATCACTTCTGAAGGAAAGAATTGTCACGTATCTAGAGGCCAGAGGGGCACAGAACCCTAGGCAGCATGGATTCACAGCAGGAAGGTCATGCCAGATGAATCTGATTTCTTTGACTGGGTGACCAAAGTAGTAGATCAGGGAGGGGCTGTGGACATGGCCTACCTAGACTTTAGCATGGCATTTGACACAGTCCCACACAAAAGATTAATATAAAAGTTAGCCAGCCTGGGAGTGGGTCCCAAGATGACAGGCTAGGTAAAGAATTGGCTGGAGAATAGGACACAGAGTAATAGTAAATGGAGTCCACTCAGAAGAAAGGAAGGTTACTAGTGGGGTACCGCAGGGTTCAGTATTAGGACCGGTCCTCTTCAATGTCTTTTATAAATGACATTGCAGAGGGACTGGAAGAAAAAGTATGTCTCTTTGCAGATGACACAAGATCTGCAACAGAGTTGATGCACAGGGTGGGTGGAAAGGATGAGAAGGGACTTGGCAAGGTTAGAGGAATGGTCAAATGTATGGCAGCTTAGATTCAATGCTAAGAAGTGCAAGGTAATGCACCTGGGAAAAAAAACCCAGGGGAAGAGTACACAATGGGGGGTGAGATACTAACAACAACAAAATGGAAAGGGACCTGGGGGTAGTCATATCAGATGACCTAAAGGTGGGCAAGCAATGTGAGAGGGCAGCAAGGAGGGCTGGGGGGATACTGGGATGCATAGGGAGAGGCATCACCAGTAGAAAACAGGAAGAAGTTATCCCTCTGTACAGACAGCTGGTGAGACCCCATCTGGAGTACTGTGTGCAGTTCTGGAGACCCAATCTCCGCAAAGACATAGACAGGATGGAAGCTGTCCAGAGGAGGGCAACTAAAATGGTGCAGGGTCTGCACCAGAAGACATATGAAGAGCGAAGGAGCTTAATATGTATAGCCTCGAGGAAAGGAGGAGGGGGACATGATAGAAATGTTCAAGTACCTCAAGGAATGTTAAGTCCAAGAGGGTAGCATCTTTAAAAAAAAAAAAAAAAAAGTGTGCAAGAACAAGAGGGCACAATTTGAAGATGGGGGCGGCTCAGGAGGTAATTTAAGGAAGTATTTTCACAGAGAGGGTTGTGGATGCATGGAACGGCCTTCTGAAGAGGTTGTGGAGTCAAAATCAGTGGTGGAATTCAAGCATGCATGGGACAGTCATAAGGCCATTCTAGGGGGTGGAGGTAGGAAGAAGTAGGCTGCTGGTTAACTAGGATCTGCAGCTTATCCAGTAGGTAGGGAAATGGGCAGACTGGGTGGGCCAAGCGGTCCTTATCTGCCGTCAAATTCTATGTTTCTATGTTTCCCTCTCTTCAAATCTGACTCCATTAATCACAACCATCTGCTGCCTCCCTTCCAACTGGTTTTTCACCCATCTAACGTGTCCTCTGCAGTTCCCAGATCATCTAACTTCTCAGCAGCCTTCTGTGAGACAGAGTTTAAAGCCGTGCTGATATCAAAGTAGAGTAAATCTACAGCATGGCCCTTATCCATAACCTTGTTATCCGGTCAAAGACTACTATCCGGTTGGTCTATGGTCTAACAAGACCTCCTTGCCATGAACCCATGCTGTTTACTATGCTGGAGTCCATTGCTATCTAGGTAGTTCAGGATTTACTCTTTAAATAGTGTCTCCATCAGTTTACCCACAATGGCCCAAATGCACTAAGGTGTGTGTTGTCTACACGCTGCACATCTGCAGAGCATGGACAATGCTACGACTGAATGCTACACAGCAGGAGTCTGGGGAAACCCTGGCAGTATTAACAGAAGGGACACAGTCTCTTCTGCACCGGATCCCCCAGTAGGTCATGCAGCTATGTGCGTAACTAGTCTAGGGACTCGTCTGGGGGCGTGCACACGCTTCACGCCATTCGCAAAATCGTGGAGTACCAGGCAAGGGGTGCACAGGATATGGGAGTGTAGACCCTGTTGTATCTTTTGTGTGCCTCCCCAATCACACCCACTGGCTGTAGTGAGACAGGGAATCCCTCCCCCCCCCACTGTGTTGCCCCCACCCACAGGGCTGACAGTGAGGGCTGGAGGCATCCATTTTGGCACTCGTCTATCCTTTTTTTTTTTTTACAATTTCAGATCTTTGCCTTCCCAGAGTCTCATGCTCATGCAGAGCGGGGGATCAACTTTGAGACCCAGGATGAGCATCTGATTGGATGCCTGCCTGTGTCACTTGCCCCCCATGTAGCAGCATGCTGGGGGGCAGGGCAGTAGACAAGCACCCTGCAGAGGCATGCAGTAGTGCATACTGTGCACTGTGTGCCTGTCCACAGGTGCCAAGCTATGCAGTCCAGGTATGTGCAATAGCCCCCAACTGAGGTAAGACTGACTGGTCTGTTACCTTGTTTCTCCCTGTCCCCCTCCCTTATACAGCAGGACTATGTCCACTGCCTTTTAGTCTTTTGAAACTATCCCTGTCTGAATTAGGTTACTGAACAGCACTACCAGGGATTCAGTTAGTTTTGTTGCCAGTTCTTTTAGCACCCTCAGTTTCTCTCCCTCCATCATGTAATTCTCCCTTGGGTTCTTGCACCCCAAAAGCATGATTTTGCACTTTTTTTGCATTAAATCTCAGCTGCCACAGTCGAACGTTCCTCCACTTTATCTAGGTCCCTCCTCATTTCTTTCACTCCTCCCGGAGTGTCCACCCAGTTGCAGATCTTAGTGTCATCTGCAAAGAGGCACACCTTCCCCTCCAGCCCCTCCGCAATGTCTCTTATGGAGACATTAAACAGGACTGGGCCCAAGACTGATCCCTGTGACACCCTGCTGGTCACCCTCCTTTCCTCAGATTGAGTTCCATTTACCACGACTCTCTGTCTTCTATCACTCAATCAGTTCCTAACCCAGTTTACCACCTTGTGACCCACTCCCAGGTTGCCCAGCTTGTTCACAAGTCTTCTATGTGGAACAGTATCGAAGGCCTTACTGAAATCCAAGTAGGCCACATCCACCGCTCCCCCTGATCCATGATCTTAGTCACCCAGTCAAAGAAATCAATTAGATTTGTTTGACATGACCTTCCTGCTGTGAATCCATGCTGTCTCAGATCCTGTGCTCCACTGGCTTCAATATGTTCCACAATCCTTTAAGTAGGGATTCCATAATTTGCCCCACTATTGAGGTGGGGCTGACTGGTCCATCGTTTCCAGCATCCTCCCTACTGCCACTTTTGTGAAGAGGAACTATATCTGCACTCTCGCAATCCTACAGAACCACTCCCATATAGAGTAACTCATTACAGTGTTGCCAGTGGGGGTGCCAGCACAGCCTGTAGTTCCCTTAATATTGTAGGATGCATCCCATCCGGTCCCATTGCCTTGTCCATTTTCAGTTTTCTGAGTTCTTTTAGGACTCTCTCTTCTGTAAGTGGACTGGTGTCCATCTCATTCCCATATTTGCTCATGTTGCCTTACTGTGGTCACTCACCTTCTTCTACTGTGAATACTGAACAAAAATATTTGTTCAGTATTGATGCTTTCTACAGGTCCCCTTCCACACAATCTCCTTCTTCCCCTTTAAATCTTACTGTCCCATCCCTGGTTTTTCTCCTCTCACTATGGGAGGGCTTTAAGCCAGAGCTTCAATGGGTGGAGCAACAACGTCACTCCCCCATTAAGCTTAAAATACATCACTTTTCCTGGACGCCCTCAGAATTTGTTTTCGTTGCCCACCATCCAACCCTCCTCCTTCAGTGGCTAGCCTCTCTTACCCGTGGACTTCTTCCTAACCTACCTTTAGCTGAGTCATTCATTTCCGGCACCTGTAGGGGGGAACCCTCACTAGGGTTCCTTGCGTCGTACCCCTACAGGAGGTATATCCCACGGATAGAGAGGCGGAAAGCCACATAAAATTCAAGTTACTCAAGTTACACAAGCATTATCACATCATATCCAGTTGCGTAAGCACATTGAAATGTACCTATAAAAAGTCTTCTCTCCTTTCTTTATTTCCTATGCTATTTTTTCTCCGTTTGTGCCTTTGCACTCCTAACTGCTTTCCCAGCCTCCCTATGTTTATCCAGATACACTGCCCTGTCCTCCTGCTGTTTCCTTGTATTTCTTGAAAGCCAACTTTTTTGCCCTTACCTTCCCAGCCACTACCTTTATGAATCATGGTGGCTTTCTCTCTTTCTCTTGCCCTTGTTTACTTGCCTAATGCAAACGTTTGCCACCTACACTATGGCACCTTTCAGATGGGCCCACTATGCCTCCTCTCCCCCCCCCTTGTCCACCCCTGCCAGGGCATGCTTGAGATATATCCCCATCTTAGTAAAGTCTGTCCTCCTGAAATCCAGGATCCTTGCCTTTGTGTGGCTTGACTCTGCCACTGTACTCATGCTAAACCAAACTGTGCAATGATCACTGGATCCCAGGTGTTCATCCACTCTGTCCTCAATTCTGTCCCCACTGGTGAGTACCAGATCCAAAATTGCATCCTTCCTGGTGGGCTTTAGCACTAGCTGCCTGAGGCCTGCACCATGTACAGAATGCAGGATGTCCCTGCTCCTGGCTGAGGCAGCAGCTGGGATGCTCCAATCCACATCTGGCAGATTGAAATCACCTAACAGCAGCACCTCCCCTTTAGCTGCCATTGTGTGGATGGATTCCACAAGAACCCTGTCCACCTGCTCCCCGTGCTGGAAGTCTGTATATCATGCCCGTGAGAATGGCCGTGCCATTGCTCATCTCAAGGATGACCCAAAGTACCTCCACTCCCCCCTGCATTCTCTGTACCTCAGTTGCCCTAATATCCTCCCTGACATAAAAAGCCACCCCCTCCTCCATTTTTACCCTCCCTGTCTCTTCTAAACAGAGTATAACCTGGTACAGCTACATCCTAGTCATGGTTTCCAGTATACCACGTGTCAGTAATAGCTACAAAGTCCAGGTCAGCCTTAGTTATCAAGGCCACCAGGTCTGGGATTTTATTCCCTGGGCCGCGGGCATTGGTATACATGGTCTTCCATGTCCTGCCATTTGTTCTAGTATCATCCCCCCTGCTGTATTTCTGCCTCCTCTGTTTGTCCTTCCCATTTTCAACCCCCTTCCTTCTGTCCTTCGCTGTTCCCACTTCTATGGGTTTCATTTCCTCTGGCAATACCATAATGTTATGGTCCTCCATGCTGAATTCACTAGCCTGTGGATGTGGGCAGTTTGGTTCCCCTGCATCCTTCTGCCACCCCCCTTGCTAATATTATTTAAACACACAATGAATAGAAAATGTTGTATATGTGTTATCTTGTCATTTATCTGCCTTTATAAAAAATGTTTTTATTGGATAAGAAACTATTTTGCAATGTAATCAAATGACTATCCTGATGGTTTATATGAATATACAATATAAGAAAAATAAATAAAAAATTATTACTGACAAAAAACAAAATAAAATGCCAACAGGTATACGGGTGGGGGGACATGAATACCTGCACTGGATAAAGGGTGACTCTCCTGGCAGAAAGGATTAATGAATACCGGACAAATCTTAAACAGGAGGGCCACAACCCGGGCAGGGGACTGAGCTTAGAGCTACACCCACAATGACCCCCAGATACCAATCATGAGGCTCCAAAGGGATGGACTAGCCTAGGATCACCAGACACAGAGGATATATAGATACACATAGCCCCAGGTCTGTAAGAGATGCCACAACTGAGGTCGGATGTAGCTATCTTACTTGTGTTTATACTGTTGATGTGTTCGCTCAAACCCCAGAGGGACTCCTCGAGCCTTTGGCTGAATCCTGTTGAGAAGGCCGGGCTGATATCAGGAGTTCCCCCAACTGTTGATATTGAATGGTTTACTCAAAGTTTAAAGATGTGTACCAAAACTGAAACTTACAATGGTTATGTGAAGGTTATGTATATGGTACAATGGCAATGGTGAAACCCGGTGGTCCCCAGATGCAGGTGAACAATAGGGGTAACAGCCCACAAAGACATAAAAGCAGGCATGGGGTCGGGAGACTGTTTCTGTAACCTTTTTTTGTGTTTTGTGGTCGGAGAAAGTTTCACTACATGATAAATACAGTCATTCAGGCAGGTGGTGGGGAGGAAAATGTAGAAGAGGGAACAAGGGGGATAAGGAGATGGACAGATGAGGCACCTCAGGTGGGAATGCTAACTCTTACAACAATGACCATTAGGAAGGTGAAAGGGAGGAGCAGAAATCCTGATGAATAAACTAGAAATCATACAAACCACCTCTTGGAATGTGAGGGGCTTGAGTGCACCCATCAAAAGGAAAAAAATATAATCATGTCTCAAATAACTTAAATAGCATTCCTACAGGAAACTAAATTAGTAGAAGCAGAAGCTCAAACTATGGAGAGAATGGGTAGGATGGGAAATACACAGCAGGGAAGACCAAAAGAGGGGTATCTATATTTGTGCATAAGCAGCTGAAATGGATGCTCTTGGCTCAAAAAAGACACTGAGGGCAGATGGGTAGTGGGGAAAATGCAGACACTGGGGGGGTAACATTTTGCTGATTAACATCTACGCCCTAAATGAGGACTCACCCTAATTTTACCACCAAATCTCACAAGCTATACTGGAGATGATGGAGGAAAATATGGAAATACTGATTGGGGGGACTGCAACTTAGCCATGGAATATATTTTAGACTGTTCAGTTCAAACCCTGAGCCCCATATAAAGTCACTGCAAGCTCTTAGAGAGCGCCCATGATGCTGTATAGGTTGCAAGATGCCTGTAAGCTAAAACGCCCTATAGAAAGGGATTATACATACTTTTCAAGTGCAAGACAGATTGCAAACAAATTAGACTACTGGCTTACCTCCCCAAAACTCGCCTCCTAGTTACTAGATGTGGCAGTTGCCCTGATGTACATATCAGACCATGCTCCATTAAAGGAGAACTTTACTAAACCGGTTGATGTCACCTTCTGCTGTCTTGCCTCCGAATTCCCCCATCTACCCCAGACCTTATCTTCACTGTGCACTAACCTTCCTGATATGTGGTCCGTTTATTTCTGTGTCTCCACTGTGCAGCGTGCTCCATGCTGTGCGGCTCTGTTACCTGTTGCCGCACTTTCCATGTTAATCGCACTGCGTGTGCATAACCCCATGTGCTCGCATCCACTCGTGCTGCTGCTCTTGTCCCAATGTTAGTTCTGCGCATGTACGAGTCACATACATGCTTTGTGGATGTGCACCGCTGAGTTGTGCGTAAGCGCCAGCAACATATACATTGCTGGTTCTTCTGACTTCTGTTTTTTGGATACACATGTGGCGTTCAATGAAAAATTTTCAACTGTAACTTTCGATGCATGCATTCAGCAAAGCCACTTAAACATACATGAATCAGCTACTGTACTGCTACCCTGGTTGTTTAAATGGGAACAGTATTTAGCCCCTGATCACTGATCTCCCAGTGCACAGGCATTTGCACCTAAATGACAGCACTGAGCTCACTTGCTGAAAGTTATCCATTTCCACTGTTTCACTCACAGGGGGCTGTAAAGGGGATGGGTTACTGGGTAATGACCCCCCCCACCCCGCAAGCTGTGGTCAGTGTAGGCAATGGGAGGGAGCTATAAAGAGGGAATGGGTTACAGGCAATGCCCACTCTAACATGATGTGGACAGTGCAGAGAATGTGATGGCAAGGGGCTACAAAGGGGGATAGGTTACAGGGCAATGCCCACCTTAAGGTGTTTTGGTCATTGCATGCGATGGTCTGGCAAGGGGCTGTAAGGGGAATAGCTGTGGTCGCTGTAGGCAATAGGATGTGAGGGGGACGCATATGGGACAGGTTACAGGGCATTGCCCACCCCAGCAAGTTGTGGTTACTGCAGGCAATGATATGGGAGTGGTAATCAATGCCAACCCCACCAAGCTGAGGTCACTGCAGGCGATGACATGGGAGTGGCAATATAGGGGGCAGGTTACAGGGCAATGCCCACCCCACCAAGCTGTGGTCACTGCAAGAAATAAGATTGAATGAACAATTTAGGCAATGGGTTACAGGCCAATGCCCACCTCAGCAAGCTGTGGTAACTGTAGGCAATAGGATGTGAGGGGGACATATAGGAGATAGGTTATAGGGCAATGCCAACCCCAGCAAGTTGCGGTCACTGCAGGAAATGAAAAGTAAGGAGGCAACATAGGGGACAGGCTGCAGGTTAATGCACACCTCAGCAAGCTGTGATCCCTGCAGGTAATAAGATGATAGGGGGCTATAAATGGGATAGATTACAGGGCAATCCACACCCCTGTAAGCTGTGGTCACTGCAGGCAATGGGTTCAGTGGAGGCCATAAAGGGGGTTTGTTATGGGGCAATACACCACCAGCAAACCGTGGTCATTGCAGGCAATAGGATGGGAGGGGGCTATAATGGGGATATGTTACAGGGCAATGCCCACCCCAGCAAGCTGCTGTCAGTGCAGGCAATGACATGGGAGTGGCAATATAGGGGACAGATTACAGGCAATGCCCACATCAGCAAGCTGTGGTAACTGCAGGCAATGAGATGGGAGTGGCAATATAGGGGACAGGTTACAGGGCAATGCCCACCCCAGCAGGCTGTGGTCACTGCAAGAAATAAGATTGAATGAACAATTTAGGCAATAGGTTACAGGCCAAAATGCCCACTTCAGCAAGCTGCGGTAACTGTAGGCAATGGGATGTGATGGGGACATATATGGGATAGGTTACAGGGCAATGCCAACCCCAGCAAGTTGTGGTCACTACAGGAAATGAAAAGAAAGGAGGCAACATAGGGGACAGGTTACAGGTTAATGCACACATCAGCAAGCTGTGATCCCTGCAGGTAATAAGATGATAGGGGGCCATAAATGGGATAGGTTACAGGGCAATCCACACCCCAGTAAGCTGTGGTCACTGCAGGCACTGTACTGTGATGGTATTGTGAGACAAAGGGTATAGAAACAAAAACATGTGAGCATCAATTTGATCCATTTTAATTCTGGGTCTTACTTTCAATTACAGTGTTCATACCTTTCCCCAGAACAACTCCCATCAGAACCCTGAGGTCTTCCGCATGTTAATGTTGTACGCCTTGAAAGCATGGTGTGAAGTTAGTCAGCTCACCTTCCATGAAGGAAACAGAAATGAAGCCAACATCAATGGTGGGTGAGATAGTAACAACACCCAGTTTTATAGTTGATTCTAGTGGGGGACTCGACTAGTTGGATGAGGTAAACTGCTGAAACTACATCTTTGAAAGGGCTTGTGTCAGGAGAGAACCAATTGATACTGAAATCTCCTAACATGATAATTTCCGAATTAAGACTCAGAGAGCCAAAACGCTCCAGGAGCAAATCAAAGCAGGAGGCTGTCTGTCTGGGAGGAATATTGACTGAAAACACAGTAAGGGTTTTTTTGTATGCACCTAGAAGCACTTTTATGGCAAGGGCTTGCATATGGTCATCACTTTTGGGCAGAGTTAGGACGAGACCTTGAAGGTTGTTTTGGAGGTAGATCGCACAACTGCCCCCATGCTTGGAGAGACTATCTTGTCTAAAGACTGTGTAGCCTGAGATGGAAATTTAAGCATCCACTACTTTTGGAGAAAGCCCTGTTTCTACAACTGAGAGGATGTCTGGGTTATGTTGTAAGATCCATGCATTCAGTACGTACATTTTGGGAAGGAGGCTGCATATATTAAGTGAGGCAATTTTAAGTAACCCAGTAGATGACTGTGGGTATGCCATAAATTGTGGAGGGCCAGGGTTGGGGTGAATATTGCCAGAAAGTAGCAGCAACAGTAAGACCAGTTTACACAGATATTCCTTTAACTGTTTGTTGCTGAGTTTGTGAAGCTTTCTCTGAGTTGAGTGCGCTTTACAGCTGGCTTGTAAGTTGAAGATCTGAGGGAGGAGTGCCAAAGGGGGTAGCCATTTAGGGCAATGAAATGGCAAACCCCAGTCACCAGGGGAATGCAGGTTCCATGGCACAGTAAGAGAGTCACAGCATTGGGATAAGGTGATAGCATTATAAACATATAAATGATTACTATCCAATGTTGGCAAAGTAGATGTAACTGAATGGAATATTCAGTTCCATTGGCCTCATCTCATAATCCATGCTGCACAACCAAGAGGTCACAATAAAATCTACTTTTACTCTGTGTTAACAGCAATGAGAATGTTAAAACAAGTAATTCAGTGAGCATTTCATATCAACGTCATGATGACGATGAAGAGATGCATAACACATACAGTTTCAGCACCCACAAACATAGGGTGAACATTTGCTATGCGATGGGATTCATATATTAATGAAGAAATACTGCTATCCTAAGAAAATAATGGCAGTGTGATTTCTGCAGCGACATTAGCTGATTGATTTATTTTTACACAACATTTTCAATACTGCAGAGTTTCAAAAGGATATGGACCTTTCAATAACAGTAGCCCAATTATATGTGCTTTAGTAATGAAATATCCAGTGCAATCAGGCATCAAACACACAAAACAAGGGTACAAATACATGTATATAGCTACTCAATTAGAAAGCAAGTTACAGTTCGCTATTATCAGGACAGTGTTTCACTGTGCACATATGCACAACATGATAGGTTCTTACAAGTCAAATTTTGTCACATTTTTCCTGTCCACTGGTGCAGAGGACATCGGTACAGATGATATAACCATGGACTTGCAGCAGGATGGCAATGTCTGACAAGTGCGATACATTTTCTATAGAGGGTGATGGTGCTGTTACATGGGATACAATCCAGGGCAAGGGTGCTGACAAGTATTGTGCCACAATGAACACATCAGTTGACAACCATGGTTAGAACTGTTCAGTACCGACATTGAGGATGAGGTGGATGTAAAGGTATGCCGGTTTGAAGATGACAACATCTTATGCCCAGATTCATGGTACTGACATGCTGGGTAAAATGAGGATGGATTTCTCAAAGTTTGAAAAATATGCAGCTGGGAAATTTGAGGAAGGTATTTGTCACTGAAAAGGGTGGTGGACACAAAGAAAAGTGTGTGAAATGAAGTGTCACGGCGAGACCATTCTGTCAATGTAAAAATGACCCAGACAGTAAAAAGTGAACCTGTCAGGTGTGAAAAAGTGGTGAACAGGCAATAAGCATTCATCTTCACACATCATGACAGCTCATCATGACAGCAGCTACACAAACAAAGAGGTTAGGATAATTGGGAATGTTAACACAATGTCTCCATGTTTCACAGTAGTGGTGGTGATAGTCAACAGGTGATGCATCACAATATGCACTCGCTGCATGACTGTCTGCGGTGGGGTACATACAAGACATGTATGCCTGCAGGCTGCAATTCCATATAGCCAAAAAAAAGACATTCATATGATGGAGTAGAAAGCATGCTGTCCCATACAGTGAAGCAGTAATGCTGGACATAGCGGCTCTGCTTGCACACGCATGGAGTTTCCAGTTAATCATTTCCATGGTGGATGACTGACCGTAAAGTGTTCCATCATACCACAGATGTCTCCAATGATGAGCTGTTCTATGCTTGGACCTTGCAGCATTGAATAGAACCTTAACAGACAGTGAAGGGTTAGGGCAAATAAGTCGTGTGTAACTACACACAACTGAACACTGACTGTGCAGTATGTGTTTCACTGTGAACACATGTGCCACCACACTTGCTTGTTTCCCCTCATTCAGCTATGCTTAAAGCAAGAGAAATGTTTCTCGATTAATTCCTCCTTTGCAGGACGCTTGACACTAGCAATATTTGATGGCAGTTCTGGGCACGGAACAGGTGGTATATCCACAAGGGTGCCCTCCCTCATCTGAACTACATCATTTAGTAATTGTTCATCGTGACAGTATTTCTTCTGTTCTTTGACAGTTTTAACCACCCACTGTTTAGTCTGCTTGGAAAAAACAATCTTGTAATGTGGCTGTCCCTTTTTGATCCCTCGCTTTATGAATGCCTGAGGAAGGTTTTGGTTTTCGCTGTAGCCTAACATCGTCACCTGCCTTCGTGCAGTCATCCCAAGGTAGCTGAAATGCTGCCTTTTACTACAGTACTTGCTGAGCAGCGAGTTGAACACCTCCAAATTCCCAGTGTGACAAAACTTGGTGATTTTGTCCATGTCTTTTAGGAGGCACATATCCATCACCACCCTCCGTAATTCTTCATATGCTGGCTCCCCTTTTGTCAGCCAGTCAGTTTCTCTGAAATCTTCATCTGACAGCGGTCCATGGGCACAAGTGTGGAACTCTAATGCAACCTTCCAGCTGTGGTTAGTGGCAGTATGTTCCAGCACAGATATCCACTTCTCAGAGAATTGTACTGTTCTCAGAGCATGTATTTGCAGACCACCAAAAGTGGTTAGAGATTGATCGAATCCATCCCATGAGTTTGTCACAGTGCTTTTGTTTTAGCCTTGGCTGTCAGTTTCTTCACAATAGGCTTGGAGACGTGCCACATGTCATACTGGTCTTCCACACCAGGAAATGTTATTCCCTTTGTCATCAGGGAGGCTATTTGGGGAAGCCTATCTGTTGTGATGGTCTTAACCTGTATTCCAGAGTCGAGCAGGCTACACATACACCTTATAAATGCCTCCTTCTCCATTGCATTTGAGTTTGCAACCTCTGACACTTGCACCAGTGTTGACTCCAATATGCTATTTGTATACATATCCATTACTGTGTATGTGCAATACTTGGTGTCACAAATTCACTCAGCCAGTCAGCCCTCTACTTCCAAAGTGCCAACCTCTGAGCATAGGATTTGTGGACAGTTAACAGTACAAGGTAACCCTCTTGTCTGTTTTGTGGGTTCGAGTCATCTTAGTCTCAAGTTCTGGAGGGATTCAAACTGATAACCTCTTGTTGGCGTACCCAATTATCAGGCTCAGATAATTCTGTCTTCAGAGGGCCAGATATCTTTGCCTACAGGCACCTAACCAGGTCTACAAAATGAACCCTTAGAACTCTATGCAAGACCTCAGCGAACTCTGTCCATTTCCCAGTTTGGTATAACAATAAGCTCATACACAATGTCCACTATAACCTTTAAAGCTCCACTTATATAAAAAGAAATTTCAAGGCAAACCAGGCAGTTTCCATTTTAAAATGTATCTTTACTTTAAAAAAAAAATATGAAAACAGAAAATATTACAGAGCAAAATATCCCAACCCATACAGCCTTAAAATAAACAGGTTTAAAAGTGCAGATTCCTACAAACAATAACACTCAGACTAATCTTGTCTAAGGCCCTTACTTCTTAATCTTTCTTTCAGTGCTTTGATGATCCTCCTCTCTGTCAGAAATATGAAAGTACGTGTCTTCTAAGGTTTGCTCAGTAGGTTCGAAAACAGTCTTGAGCCGGCCTTGTCTCGGAGGTCACCAAACTCCGCCTTGGTATATAAAAAAAATCTGTATTTTGTAACACATGATGGCCTTCTAAGGTATTTAAAAAATAGTAGATGACAAAATAAATCTCCTCTTCTCATGTTGACTGGTCCAAACCGGTCTGGGCTCTTGCTTCTCACACACACATCAAAAGTCTCTTTGATGTAAGTCACTGTATATTTAAAGCAAAAGTATTTTGGCTTCCTTAATTTCATCTGGGCCCTGGTATCTACAGACGTCAAAGGTCTCTTTGATGTAATGCTGGCTTCCATCTGACGACACCCCCCCATACATGCATATTGAACTACAATGCAGTCTGGGACCTATACATCAAAGGTCTCTTTGAAGTGAGCTGGCTTCCTGGGAGACACCCAAAACACAAGCATGCTCTTTCCATTATGACACCTAGTGCAAAATCAAAGGATTTCCCTGAGGATGTCATGAATGGCTAATTTTTATTTCCTGGGATGAAAGCAAATTGACAAGGTAATTGCATTTTAGAAATCTGCAGTTTAAAATACCTCCTGTCCTTTGAACTTATCACTGGGGGTTTTTGTGTCAACTTCAGCAAGACAGCATTTTCTTTTGACACAGTCCATCACACATTGTTTTATATTTACAAAAACTGATACAGGGATCAGAACCGGCTGTCCAAGTGTGACACTTGGCAGTGTGTCCTGGCAAGTCACAGTGCCCATCGCCAGTCATAGTAATGAACTGATGCTGCAACATTTCCAAGTTTTCTTTCTTCTTACTTAACCAAGCCCTGTTTACCAATGGGAACATGTAGTTCTTTTGAATATTTGTATACTGTGCCTCGCATATGAATGGTATATGAAAAAATCTGAATAGTTGAGATGCGTACATAAGTATTACCACTAAACAGAATACAGGATGCCAACAATAGATTTCCAGCTCCCATTCGATTAACCAATAGCTGTGAATGCCATATAAAGTCATGGTTATTGGAACAGCAGAAACACACAACGTACACACTACCTCTAATGAAGGAGTCGGTGATCATCAGGGACAAATGACAAATTTAGCACACTGTCATATTCATTAGAGTGAGTAGGCAGCTTTTGAAAACTATGTACTTGGGCACCAGCAACAAGACCTTTGCCACGTCTAGGGAATTCTGCACAGGACCCTCACTGTCCACGTCTGACTTGTCTGCGGATGATAGCACATACAAGGAATACTGTGTTTCCCCTCTCATCCACTGACTCGGAAGACAGCATGGAAATGCTGTGCTGGAATGTGCATTCTGGGAAGCCAGTGACCTTCATTGGAATTGAAGTAAATGGCTGCAGATGTCTCCAGCCATATATCCTCATTGGGATCATCCATTTCTTTGACAGACTGTTGTACAGTTGAAGTTATGCACCCTTCGTTTTCAGTATGTGTATGTAGTTTGAATCGTGCCTTTGAACTGTAAGTATGGTCCTTGTAAACATTTTCTGGAGCCTCTGGAAACTGGCATTGAAAGTCGTGCATGTCAACAACACACTGCACAGCCACGGTATTCCATCTCATCTCCATCTCATCAACAGACATGCTTGATGGAATGGAATCGGAGGATTCTGTGAGGTTTACCTGTAATTAGAAAAAGAAACGTGTGATCAGTTATGAACTATTCCTCTTTTAAAAATACTGTTTTAGCAGTTTTTACAGATAGGAAGACTGGTATCCTGATCGCAGGCATGCTATATGGTTGTTCAGGACATAACCGGAAAAAGGCTGAGGTGGACAGGTCGATGAGAATGAAGACCTGGTGGCGGGGGGGCCTTGCTCCCAGGAGACAAGCTGTAATGTTCCACAGGGCTGAAACAGGAAGAAATGAGACCAAGGAAGACCGGTCTGGGACAGATATGGGTTGCAGTGATAGGAATAGGCCACTTTTTTGGCATGGGAGGGGGAGATGAGGAGACAACCATGGTAATGTGGGTGGGGGGGTGAGGAAACTGGGATACCAAGCAGGTCAAGGGATAAGGAGGCAGTAAGAGTGCTGCTCTTGTTGGACTCCATGATTAGAGGGATCAGGTGGAGCAGGGGATGGGAGGGGGGACTTCCTGAGGTGTTAAGACCAGGAGTATACCAGGATGCTTGGCGCATGAGTCAAAATATCACATCTATTCTATGGTGCAGGAGTGTGGTGGGACCCGAGACATAACAGTGCACCTGGGAACTAGCAATATACAGGGGAACAGTGAGCTGGAGATATAAGCTAGGCTTAGGGAGCTGGTCAGGGTCTGTCAGGATGTGGAGTACTCTGTCTCCTTCTCGGAGATTCAACTAGTGCCTAGGGCCAGTAAGGACAATAACCCAAAAATAAGGGATGTAAATGCATGGCTCTGTAAATGGTACAAGGCCAGGGGGCATGGGTGTGGGACTGGGGAGCAACCTGGGGGGACAAGGATCTTTTTGCAAGGGACAGGCTCCACCTCGGCTCACAGGGAAAAGACATCATGAAGCTTAGACTGGCAGAGTTCATCTGTTACAGGTTGGGCTTAAACTTGTGGGAGGCTCCATGGTGGGCCAGGACATGGGCCCTGGCCTTCTATCACAGGTGGGAGACAGATTGCACAGGGCAGGGGCACCCGATAGTACATGTTGATGTCCATGTAAGCAGAAGGCAAGGTGGTCGCAGGGGAGGGGGGGGCAAGGGGGCAACTTCGATGGTGGTCCTGATAAACACCAGCAGCATGGGAGACCAGATGCCAGAGCTTCAGGCACTGTCAGTGGAGGGGGATGGAGCAGATCCTTAGGTGTGATGTAGATGACATCAGGCCAAGCATGGGCACGGAGGCCCGAAGGGAAATTGTAAAAAAGGACTCCTGGAGACTACCAAGGCCGCACAAGGGAAAGACACAATGGGGGGGGGAAATGCTAGGAGGCAGACTTGGTTGACAAAGGAGGTCAAGGATGCGGTGAGAGGAAAAAAGTCTGCTTATAGCCGATATAAACATTCTAAGGGGGCTTTATCCAGGGAGGAGTATGATAAATCAGCCAGGACGGTCACCAGGGTATTGAGATTGGCTAATGAGGGTGCAGAGCTGAGATTGGCACAGGGAATTAGAACAGGGAAAAAATGGTTCTTCAGTAATATCGGGGAAAGAAGGAAAAGGAGAGAGACAGATCAGTAGGCTCAGGATAGGGAATGGATAGGTGGATGGAGGAGACAGGATAGAAGGTGGAGGTATTTAATGACTTTTTTGCCTCCGTCTTTACCAAAGAGGATGGGAGGGCAGCATGGCTAGAAGAGGGGGCGGGGGACAGGCAGATGAAGGTGAGGAATCGGGTGATGAGGTACACAGATGGAAGGGTGTGGGAAGCCCTCAACACCCTAAGAAGGGATAAGGCACGGGACCCAGATGGGATCCATGCCAGGGTGCTCAAGGAGCTGGCAGGTACCCTGGCCACACCACTAGCAGACCTTTTTAACTCCTCCATGCAGCCGGGGTGTGTACCTCAGGACTACAGGATGGCCCATATTGCGCCTATCCACAAGGGTGGCTCGCAAGAGGAGCCGGGTAACTATATGGGTTAGCCTGACATCAGTAGTGGAAAAAGTGCTAGAGGTCATCACGAAGGAGGATGGAAAGGGGTCTGAGTGCATGGGGTCACCTAGACGATCGATAGCAAGGCTTTAAGGGCAGAGTGTGTCACACCAATGTGGTGGAGTTCTGTGAAGGGATGATGAAGGCGCTGGACAAATGCAGGTTAGTGTATGCTGTCTTTCTAAACTTCAGCAGGGCATCTGACTCCGTGCCACATCATGGGCTACTGGGGAAGCCGAAGAATATGTGGGTGGGGGTGAAGATGGTCAGGTGGATAGGAAACTGGCTGTTGTGGTGTGTACAGAGGGTGAGAGTGGGGTGGGTGAGGTCTCATCCTCCAGGCTAGTCAAAAGTGGGGTCTCACAGGGGTCAGTGCTGAGCCCACTCATGTTTAACGCCTATATTGCTGAGATCAGAAATGGTGTCAGGAGTATGATGAGCCTCTTTGCAGGTGACTCAAAGCTGTGGGCATTGGTGGATGAGGAGGAGGGAAAGATGGATGTCCGTCAGGGCATGGACTATAGGGAAATGCTCACGAGCATGGAAACTAAAGTTTAAAGATCAAATGCCAATGTTTTACAGATTTACAATAACACAGGACTTCAAGTCCCTGTGTCATAATTAGTGTTTCCTGAAAATATCATGCACTTTGGTTTTGTGGTGTTCTGTAAATCAACATCTGTACATGTGCTCTGTAGTAACTGAAAAAGTGAAACAGTGAAGGTATTTATTTCCAAATTAGTGAGTGATGACATCACTCCTGCCCAGCCTGTTGGTGCAGCAATGAAATCCTTAATTACCTGAAGTAGCTGCTCAGTCAGAGTAATCTGTAGGGCTAATTGTCTTCACTCCAAGTGTGCTACTAACCCACCTGGTCTGTGTTTAGATAGATTAGGTTACAATCTAGCATTCTGTTCTCATGAAGAGTTGGTTATTTGTGTTTCAATGGGTAACTGAAGTGATACAAATGAATGTTGGTGAGAAAGCTCCTGTCTTTATCACACCTGAGTTCTGTCACATCAAAATTCTGCATTATTTTTTGGCTATGTAAACCCAGGGTTGTTTAATGGATATAAAATAAATCTAAAGTTTAAGTCATAGAGGTAGTGTGTTCTTGATGTAGCCTCCATACATATGTTCATGTGAGAACAGCACTATAGTGTATGGTAGAACACTGTTATTAGTCAAACTCCATCTTTTACCAGCACTGTTGTACTATCGATGTGTCGTCATGCTTTTTGTTATACCATCGATGGTACGTCACATCAATGGTACAACAACTTGGAATCCAATCGTGCCGTCACCTGCTAGTCTCCTCTAATGGTTGAATGGCCCAAAAGCAGTTTGAATCCATATAAGCACTAATAGTCGATGATTTCATCCTGTAGGATGGCACAGTAATTAAATGCCCCTGACCCATAGCAATAATCGCAGCACTACCGTGTTTTTCTCTGCCCCCATCTCAGTTACCCACCTTTCTGTAAGTATTAAAATTACTGTGTTCTGCTTCCTCTCTTGTATTTATATGTCCCAGGTTGTTCATCACAGGCATTGTTTCAGGCCTCATTCGTGAACGCAACACTTCCCACAGATTACGGCAGAAATATTTTCAACCAAAAACAAGGTAATATCTATGCCCATACACTATAAAAGACAACGAATGGGCATCAATGAACAACCACGCTAAGCTGGCATCTCGTGGTAACCTGGGCAGCTTCAGTAAACCTCTCGAGCTGCGCTCTTGAGCTTTACATAAGTTGCCAAGGTAACCACTCAATACCAGCATAGTGTGGTTGTTCATTAATGCCCATTCATTATCATCTATGTTATGTCAGATTGACAAATAGGTGTCTGACATACTTTGCTATTTCAGGAACTGTCCTGTATGAACTCTGAAAATTCACTTTTCTGAGGGATTCTGTGTGGAAATGCATCATGTATGTGTGTAACTAGACATACTATTGGTCATCCTGATGCCCCTCTCTCTTGTCCCTCAGTTGAGGCTACTACACCCTGCTTCCCACTGCCCCCCTCTCCAGTTAGGGCCAGTGCCACCTGTTGCCCCCGTTCCAGTCTTCACAGACAGAACTGATGTGCTCCGCTAAGCCCACTAAGACAGACTGTGACTGTTTGTCTGCACCCTGTGCCAGATCAGTGCTCAGAGAGGGTGGACACCTACCAATTTGAGTGACCGTGGATAGTCCTGGTAATTGTATATAAACGTATCTGATGTGCCAAGAGCGAATGTGTTGATAGCAACTAATCGTCTGCACCCTGAGTTCACATCAATGCTCAGAGGGTGGAGGTTGGCCAAGTGACCATGAGAAGGGCCCAGTAAAGTATATAAATGTGTCCTGATTTGAAAGTGCCTATAGGACTGAAAGGGGAGTACTCAGAGCTGGGGCTCTTCCTAACTTTGCATAGGAGGTCCAGTATTTTGTCCGTGGAAGCTGCCAGCACTAGTGTGTACCACAAGGGACTGCATGTGTATTGTCTGAGCTTAGAGAGCTACAGTAAACGGTTTATTTCCAAGAGCAAGTGTTTGCATCGAAAAAGACTATTGTGTCTGTTGCTAGCCAACGAAGTCTGGAGAATGGTAGTGGGCCTTGCCACAAGCCCAATCAAGCCAAAGTATCTTAATTGGTAGCGAGCCCAGCCTCAAGCTCGGTCTAGTGTGGTAACAAAAGTTGCGTTTAAGCTCCAGCTTTAATCATCAAGGAAGATGAAAGTTGTCCAAAAGACTGTGTCTTATAATCCGTGTGAGAGCCATGACCTGGACTCTGGTTGCACACATTGTGTAGGAGTGTGGATGCTTGTCCCTAAAATGCTTGGGAGAGCACCATGGTTACAAAGTTCTAGCTGTCTGGAAAAAGGGCTATGTCTGACATGACTAAATGGGACACATGGAAATGAGACTGGAACACAATTATAAATGTACTGAATGCATAAATGTGCTGGATGTAGACTTGAAGAGCAAAATGTGCTGGATGTAAAAGACTGAGCTACTCGGACCGGCTGGTCTGGATAAAACCGTGATTTCAGGTCAGAAGAGGGGCCCAGCCTAAAGAATGTTAAAGTACTGATTTCCACCTGCAAGAGCAGAAAGACCTTTGCAGTCGGTATTGGGGGGCCGGCTGTCAGCATTGCTAGTATTTTAGCCTTCCGGGATAGAGCCTACCTGCTGAAAACACTTGATTCTGACTTGCCTAAGCCTGTAAAGACATCTGACTGTAAGTTAATGCATGGCCAGCCCTGCACCACTATGGAAAAGGACTTATAAATAGTCCAAGGTTGGTAAATTCTGTCAGCTGCACTTAATTTAAGCTTAAGGAAGTGATCTAAAATGAATCTCCTTAATTCTCCTAAGTGCCCCAACTAGTCAGCCACTGTGCAGCTGCACCGTCCATCAGGTCTGTACCTTTTTAAGAACTATAATTACTGAGTACCCAGGCTGGCTGGGATTGCAGGGTCTTGCACTAAATGGGAAACTGGTACCAGTGTGGGCATTAATGATAAATGTTCTGCCTTAATGCAGCTAGCTAGTTAGTCAGGAAGCTGACCATTCTAGATATTGAAGAGTGGCTGCTGTAATGGCAACTGATTCAAAAATGCAAAATGCTTATCTTGCCTTCAAATTAAACAAAACGATACTAATGTAAACTGCTTAACCTCTAGTCCAATTCACCCTTCTTAACCCTCCCCTTGTAAATCAACCTGTTATGGTTGTTTTTGCATAATCCTGTCTCGTGAGCATATTATTAATGTCAAGTCGTTAAATGCCAAAGTGTTAAAATGTGGGGAAATGTTTGTTGGGTCATGCTTGGGTTGGCTCCACGGTATCGTGGGTGGATGTAGCTTCCCAGAGGGCTGCATTAGCTAAAGTTATACCCACTTAAAGGTAAACTCTGGGTGGAGGCACTCTAAAATTGGTTCTTCCCAAGATAACAAAATTGCAAAGTAATTTTGGGAGCACAGGCCCCTCAACCTACATCCCGGGTAGTAGGCAGGGATAATAGTCCTTGGAATAACGCCACCTAGGGTTACGTTTTTATTTATTGTACCAACCTGCTGACTGCCAGGAAACTGCACCTGCCGCCAGAGGCTGAGAAATAGAACTGTATCTACTGCTTCTACTCCAGCCTAGTTTTAGTATCTTGAGGTGGAAAAGTAACTCCTCATCCCAAAAATTTCACAAATGCCCACTGACCTATTGGAATATCTGCACTATCAGAATGACTGAACAACCTGTACACTGTCTCCACTGTATGTGACTGTATTACCTAATGCTTAACAAAACTTGTATAATTCTGTATTTTGAACTGTTGCTCATACCTGTATGTAATCTTTAATCTCTGTGAATCAATAAAAAGGTTAACTGCAAAAAAAGTACAATAAGCAGTTCCAGAAGAAATGCAATCAAGTCAGGCTCAAAACACTTGAGGCAGAACAATTACATATACTGTAGTTTTGAAAAAAATCCAAACAGATCAATGTATAAAAAGTCATAGGCAAGGCCACTGATTTACGGTGATTTAAGATAATGAAATTCCGTTTTCAAGACTTCAGATTCTGGAATTACACCGTGATTGTTACTCTAATTTCCGGATTTTACCAGGACTCTGCTATCATTCTTTTAGTATGTGCATAAGTAATCAGAATTAAAGAAGGCTTAATATACAGAGCATTAAATAGAGCAAATTGAAAATAGTACAGGAAGAAATTAAAAGAAAAACACAAGTTTTGTAGATCTACTGATCTGATATAAAATGCCAGATTCCATGAAATCTTTGTTTTTAACGGTCTTCAGGCAGCCCTAATTCCGGAATTTTACCAGATTTTCTGGTAAAAACCAAAAAACAGTGGCCTTGGTCATAGGTTATCTACAGAGAGAAATTGAATAACACTGTTTAACAGCTGCAATTGCACTAGACTCAAAAGGCAGACCACAAATGTCTCTTAAAGAGCAGCTTTACAGGTCTCCCCCACACCTGCCTCCAATGCATATGGTGCCAATATTTTCATTTGTAATTGCCTCTATGTTGGAAGGGAAGGGATCGTATTTTGGCTCCATGGAGCTGAGCCATACTGATCAGTTCCCATCCTGGTACCACCTGAGATTGCGATCCGCCCACACGCTAGCACATTTTCTGATGTCACTATATGGAGAGCAGGGGGCATGTCCCATAGACATGATATGGGCCATTTTTTTAAACGTTTTTCGTATTTTAGATGGCCATCACAAAAAAATCAAGGGCACTGTTCAACTAGCAAGGACTTGTTAGTTGAGCAGTACCCTTAATTTGTTCGCGATAGCCATCTAAAATACAAAAAGCGTTGCTTAAAAAAAATGGTCCCATTCATGTCTATGGGACACGCCCCAGCACTCTCCATATAGTAACATCAGAAAATGTGTTGGCGCGGAGGGAGGATCAGGGGTGGATCACAGTCTCAAGAGGTACCAGGAAATGGAAGGGATCAAGGAGGCTTGGCTCCATGGAGCCACAATACAATCCTTTCCCTTCCAACATAGAGGCAATTACAAATGAAAATATTGCTACCGTATGTAATGGGAGCATGTAAGGGTTCATTTATGGTTCTTGGGAAATTTTGAAAAATAGCAGGTTAGTTGCTCTTTAAACTGATTACACTTGAGGAGAGTCAGCAGTGTATCGGACAATTCATTTAACCAATTAGCAGTCCTCACAGCAAATAGGTGCTTGCCCAGATGAGTATGCCTGAAAGGAGGCTTAAGGGCATTCCTGTCTATGTTCCTGGTGTTGTATTGATTGGAGACAGTGTGTGAGCAATCTGTTAGAGCAGGGGATGTTAGGCCCAAGAGTGCCTTTTTGGCTAGCAAACAGGTCTGGAGCTTTATTCTGCTGGGTAAAGGTAGCCAGTTAGTGAGTGTGTAAAAGGTACAACTATGAGTGCAGTTATCTGCACTAAGTACAAAGTAGCACACCTTATTACAGATCAGCTTTACTTTGTTTAGCACTATGTCACAGGTAGCTGTGTAGGCAGGGAGCCCACAATCTATAAGTGACAGAATGAAGCTGGCCACAATAAGGTATCTAGCATCCCCAGTGAGACTGTTCTGTTACGGTACAGTCTTCTATTAACTATGCCCACCAGATTGTCAACATGGAGTGCAAAAGATGAGGTGTCATCCAGAGTTACTCCAAGGTATTTGAAGGACTCCATCTGTTCAAGATTTTGTCCTTGGCGATTTTGGATGACAAAGGATGGAACTTTCCTCTTCTGTGGGAGGCTAGAGAAGAGCATGGTCTTTATTTGTTTTTGTGTTTAACTGCGGTCCAGTTTGTTGTTGGAGAACCAGTTTTCAAGTGACCTAGTTACTTTGGAGAGCAACAGTAAGGCTGTCAAGTTCAGGGTTTCTGGAATAGATGACTGCATTATCGGCATAGAGGAGTATGTTGGCTGTCTGACAAGCATCATGCAGTGGATTTATAAAGAGACCAAATAGGAGTGGGCACAAGATGGAGCGCTGGGGGACACCAATAAATTCTCCTCTAAGGTCGAACAAAGATTTATCAATCTTCACCCGCTGGGAACAAATGGTGAGATAACTGTGTTCTGTGACAAATCCATGCCAAGGAATTTAGGAAGGAGCTTATGGTTGACCTGGTCATCCTCCTGTTGCATACTTCCAGAATATTAGGAGCACCCCAAACAGTTCAGCTACTTATGATGCAATAGTCTCCCCTCTCTCACTGCATCATGAGTGACTAAACTGTGTGGGTGTGTTCCCAAGATCAGAAAACATGCAGTGGAAGTTGATCAAGAAATCGAAACAAATATTTTTTGTATGGTAACACCAGTGTGGTGGACGTTTTTTTTTTTTTTCACATTTAAAAAGCAAAAAAGAATTGGTATCAAACTACCACATACATCAACAAATCCTACAGAATATGAACAATCATGAAGTTTTTTCATGTTTGCGCTTGAGCAAGCATGAACATGTTGGTATGAGAGTGGGTTTTGAGAGGTGTGTCACA
This sequence comes from Neoceratodus forsteri, assembly GCA_016271365.2. Lineage (NCBI taxonomy): Eukaryota > Metazoa > Chordata > Ceratodontiformes > Ceratodontidae > Neoceratodus > Neoceratodus forsteri. The sequence goes on from CM057452.1 coordinate 1,608,179,416, forward strand.
GAGCAGTCTGCAAGGGGCTTCATGGTGTCAAACCAATCATCAGCCAGGCTGATCATGACACTTTTCTGGTCTTACTGGGTGGAAACTTCATGTAGTTCAAAGAAAAGAACTGCCTGAATCATAGGGTGGCTTTTTCTTTGATCTGCATAATGCCACCCAGCAAGCACAACTGATCAGCGTCATGATCAGCCCACTGTGGTCCTCCCCCACAATGTAAAAACAATCCCTCCTGTCCTCTGCCAAGTATCCCTCCCACCTCCCACTGCATCCCCCTTCCTTCTTAATTTTCCAGCACCTGGGTACCCAGTCCCCCATGCCAGCTAGTTCACCCCAACCCACCCATTTTCATTGTGCAACACCAGAGAGCCCACCACCAGTGCTGCCAAACATAACACTGACAAGGGGGTGCCCAATCTCTAGTGTTGGTACCTGAAGTAAAGTAAACTATCCCTCGTAGTCTTTTCTTTGTTTTTATATATCCTGTAAAAAAAGAAAGCCGTACATCAATGTCTACTGCCACCACTGGCCCACTGCCACCATTACTTTCCCCCCACCAGACCCTCCCACTCAGCAATCACCAGCCCCCCCAACCCTCACTTACCTATGAGGGGTCTAATGCCTTAATCCTCTCTGGACCGGAGACACATCTTCACTCTTCAATGCCAGACCGGGAACTGAGGAAATCAGGTATGCCGTTCAATGTATTGCAATGTATTTTGAACTTGTGCTCATAACTTGGTAATTTTTTAAATATTTTTCCCAACATTTTGAACACAGCCTTTTTGGGACCCCATGTCATGAACAAGGGTGATGAAATTATTCAAATCTGTCCCAAAAGGTGATTTTGCAGTTGCTGCATGAAATCACCTTTCAGGCAGGAATTAAAAAAAAATCTCTGCCCTTGTTCATGAGGTGGGCTCATAAGAAGGCTATGTTGAAAGTTATGAGTATACTGTATGTTAAAAATTTGCAACACATGCTCATAACATTGGTAATTTTCAACACTTTGACACCAAATTTTCAACATAGCCATTTTTTCACACCACCTCATGAATGTGATGGCTGTCATTTTTTAAATCCTGGTCAAAATGTGTTTTCACACTTGTGGCACAAAATGATGTTTCAGCCTGTATTTTATAAATACCTGCTATGTTCAGAAGGAGGGGTCATAAAAAGACTATTGAAAATTTGGGGTCAAAATGTAAAAAAAGAAAAACCAAAAACTATGTTATGAAGAAACATTGAATTGTTTCAACATTTGCTAATAACTGTTCAGATTTTGGCCCCTAATGTTCACCATATCCCTTCTGTTACCCCACCTCCTGAATATGACAGGTGTCATTTTTCAAATCCCTTCTGAAACAACATCAGTCGTAAACAAATTCAGTCGCACTTCAAAATCACCTTTCAGATGGGATTTTAAAAAAAAATTCCGTCTACTGTATCTTGATCATAATGTCAGGTCATAAAAAGACTGTTGGAAATTTGGGGTCAAAATGTGGGAGCCCACTGAAAATTAGATATTGCCTCTCAGCTGGCCTATCCTGGATAAATACAATCTAACAACATGTAAAAACGGCACCAGTGAAAATGAGATGCTCCATGCCAGCTGGTCTATCATAGGTAAATATTTAGAAAAAATGTATAAAAGCAGGACACCGCTGAACTGTACTTCTATGCTGCTCTAACGTAGGGAAGAAACATTGTAAAAGCTGGACCCCAGTGAAAATGTAATTTGCCTTTCAACTGGGCTGTCCTGGGTAAATACATTACAAAAATCAGTAAAAGAAGAGCACCATCAAAAACCAGATATTACCATCTCAGCTGTGCTATCCTGGGTAAATAGAGAGTAAACACTGAGAAAATCAGGATCCCACTGAAAAAAAAAAATATGATCTGAGCTGTGCTGTCCTGGGTGAATACAATACAAGATTTGTTAAAAGAGGACCCCATTGAAAATGAGATATTGCATCTCACATGGGTTATCCTGGGTAACTATATTGCAAAACTGTGTAAAAATAGGACCATATGACAGATCCCCATTAAAAAGGGGATGTTGCATCTAAAGTGATCTGTCCTACAAAATATACATTATAAAAGCAGGACCATGCTAAAAACAAGCATTTGTCAATGCCAAGTTTTGCTTGCTGTCATTAGCAGTGGAAGTGCAGGAGTTCGACAGATGCAGTATAGGAATGGCAGTGAAGTATTGAACTGACGCCAACTCCACCTCCACCCTGCAGAGATGGGCAGGCATTGGGGTGCCTTTGGGTCATCGTCCATAAGTCACGACATTTCACCTCACCCTACCCTGCAGACACTTACAAGTGTTGAGGTGTGCTTTGAAGTGTTTGGGCTTTACACTCGGCTCATTCCATAAGGAAATGCACTGAAATGGGTGCAGTATAGGAGAATGGGGTGAACTCTGGGGCCAAAGGGTCCAAGGTGCACCTCAATGCCTTCCACTGGCTGCAGGGTGGGGGTGGAATGGCATGAGCATTACTGTCGACAATCTCAAGTCACACCCCTGATGCCAGTCAGTCCCTACAAGGTAGGGTATTATGGTCGAAAACCCTAACACCCTGAGCATTTCTTGGTATTTTTACTCCAAGTTTTCAACATGGGCTTTTTGAGATCCCACTGCATGAACAGTGACACTATCAGTTCGTTAGTTGAAAGGTGATTTTGCACAGCGACTGCACCATTTGGCACCACAGGTGCAAAAACACATTTCGAACAGGATGTGAAAAATGACAGCTGTACTGTTCATGAGGAGGTGTGTGTGTGTGTGTGTGTGTGTGTGTGTGTGTGTGTGTGTGTATAAAAAAAAAAAAAAAAAAAAGGCAATGTTGAAAATCTGGAGGAAACATAAAAAACTGGAAGTCACGAGTGTGCATAGAAACTGCACAACACACACCCGTAATGTAATTAGTTTTGGGATTTTTACAGCAGATTTTCAACACAGGCATTTTTGGGACCTCCGCTCATTAACAGTGTCACTGTGATTTTCTTACTCTATCCCTAACATTGATTTCCACAGTGACCGTGGCTATTCTCACGCCAGAAGTGCGAAAACACATTTCGCCAAGGTGTGAAAATGACAGCTGTACTGCTCATAAGGAGGTGTGGAAAATGCCAATGTTGAAAATCTGAACTGAAAAGATTACAAATTCGTAAGCTTACAAGGGTGCGTGGAAATTGCACAATGCACGCTCATAACAGTCATTTTATGGACTTTTGTCACCAAATTTTCAACATAGTCAGTTTTAGACCTCTGCTCATGAACAGTGTCACTATGATTTTCTTACTCTATCCCGAACATTGATTTCCCACAGCGACCGTGCTATTCTACGCCAGAAGTGCGAAAACACATTTCGGCCAAGGTGTGAAAAATGACAGCTGTACTGCTCATAAGGAGGTGTGGAAAAATGCCAATGTTGAAAATCTGAACTGAAAAGATTACAAATTCGTAAGCTTACAAGGGTGCGTGGAAATTGCACAATGCACGCTCATAACAGTCATTTTATGGACTTTTGTCACCAAATTTTCAACATAGTCAGTTTTAGACCTCTGCTCATGAACAGTGTCACTGATTTTCTTAATCTGTCGCGAACATTGATTTCGCACACCAACCACGTGTGGTAAAATGGCAATGCTGAAAATCTGGAGTGAAAATATAAAAAATGCTTGAAATTACAAGCATGCGTAGAAACTGCACAATGCATGCTCATAAAACAGTCACGTTGGGGAATTCTTTCACCAAATTTTCAACATAGTTTTTGGGGCCCTACCTCATGAACAGTGTCACTGTGATATTCTTAATCTGTCCTGAACATTGATTTTGCACACCTTGTGCAAAAACACATTTCAGGCAAGATGTGAAAAATGACAGCTGTACCGTTCATAAGAAAGTGTGGTGAAATGGCAATGCTGAAAATCTTGAGTGAAAATATTAAAATGCTAGATGTTACGAGCGGCATAGGAACTGTGCAACGATCCTCGAAAACAAATACTTTTGGATTTTTTCACCTTTCAACATAGGGTTTTTTGGGGCCTACCTCATGAACTGTGACATTGCTGTTTCATTAATCGGTCCTGAAAGGTGGCTCTGTGCAGGGCCACAAAATCACCTTTTGGGACCAAATAACAAAATGACAGTGACTGAGTTCAGGAGGTGGGGTCCCAAGAACCCCCTGTTGAAAATTTGGTGAAAAATTCCCCAAAATGGCCAAGATATGCACCAAAGTTGAAAGAAAAATATTTCTACCATTATACAGCTTACCTGCATTTCTTCAGTTTGTGGTCAGCTATGAAGAATGCAGACATGTTCCCGGTCCCCTGAAGATCGTCGCGCTGGGCTCCGGAGGTAAGTATGGGGTGAGGTGGGGATGTGGGGAGGTGGAGTACGCAGAGGTTGGGCGTGGGTTGGGGGGCAAGAGAATCAACGAGGAACCGTTTTTTTCTTCTAAGCCTTTTTTTTTTTTTTTTCTTTAAAGATGACAGGGAACTTTTGCCATGCTGGAGTGGGCTCCCAGTGTGGCACCAGGCAGTTTGTTTGGGGGGCAGTGGAGCCGATGGGGGATTGGGCACCCCTGTTGGCCACAGAGACTTTTGCCATGCTGGGGTGTGCTCCCAGTGTGGCAGATGGAAGTTTGTTTGGGGGGGGCAGTGGAACCAACAGGGGATTGGGCACCCCTGTCGGCCATACAGTGTGCTGGGGGGGGGTGCATTATGCTGACAGGGATTGGGCACCCTGTCGGCTTTTTTTTTTTTTCTTTATGTATTGAAATGTTTCACCAGGAAGGCACATTGAATGGTGGGTGATGGCTTTCCGTCGGCTTCCTGGGGACTGTGAGAGGCTGACAGAGAAGCCATCGCCATAGGGACACCACACAATCAGCTGTTTTGGTAGTTTGTAATGCACCAAAACCAGCTGATTGTGTGGTGACGTGGCCGAATTTCTTGACACATTGTGGCCTACTCCCTACCTGCTAAAGCAATGTGTAACCTCCCTACAAATGAGGTTTCCCAAAAAGTCTTCCTTGGGTGTGCCTAAATGCCCACTGCCAGGCTGGTATCCTGTGTCTTCGTGCTTTAAAAGTGTTTGTATGAGAGTGCCTTAATGCCTCTGTGCTCTGTCTCTTTAAGAGCTGCCTATAACGTGGTGCTTTTTTAATCTGGGAGGGGGCTGAGTGTTTCTATGCTCGAGTCCCGCCCCGGGCTGCTGGATAATCGCTCCATTCTGCCATTGTTATTTGCGCAGAGGGAGCTCTGTTAGAAGCTGTACTTATTTGCTGATTATCTATTAAAGTAGTAATGATATTGTAGTTTGTCTAACCTGCCTTCTTTGCAGCATGGACAGTTCTGTTTATCACCATCATCTTGGTCCTGGACTGCCAATCAGTACCTTTGGGGACTCTAAAATGGAGCCTGTCCCCAAGGGTCTTGTGGGAGCAAAACTCTGTAGGAATTGTAGTTCTGGGCTCTTGGTGCCCAAATGGACCTGGAGGAGGAGTCCTTGAACTGACTGGCAGACAGATCAGTTAAACCGAACCTTTTGGATCCTGGGGAAGGTTCCAGGTTGCTTGCAGCTAGAGTCGGTCTGAGTTGAAAAGAGTCAACAGCTTGAGATAGTCAAGCAGCGGTTTCCACATAGTTCACATGGGAGAACTGTGGGAGGATTGAATTTGGCCTGCCTGCCCACCTGCTGTCCCTGAGAGGGAATTCGTGAACATTTCGGACTGAATCCGAATGGGAGAGGAAATCAAGCTACTGAATTGTGACCAGGCTCACTACCTGAAGAAGACCGAAGAGTTGCTGAATGCGATCGGCCTGTCAGGGCTTGCAATTGCTGCTGGATTCCCAGTTTGGCACAGAGACTCTGTAATTGCAACCGGACTGCCATCCGCCTGGTACAATAGCGATTTCTTTGATATAAATGTGCTGTGTGCTGTTAGTGGGTCGCAGTTTGGTTCCCCACTGTGTGCTGCTTGCTGGAGGCTGCATCCAGCCCCACCAGACTGAATCCACATTCATCTCCACTTGGCCTGGGCCTTGTCACACTGTCCCAGCCAGATTACCCTCTACACAGAGAAAGCCATCAACAAGAGACCTGCCTGGGGATCAGCCCCCTGCTCAACACTTTGAACAGGAACAATGCCTCAGTGATTCGTGTGGGCCCTGCTTCTCCTGGCACTCCGGCTCATCAACCTGCAGTCTCAATTTTGTCCTGCCTGTGTCCTGTACTGGGTATCATGAGTAAACATCAGGGTAGCTCCCTGCAACAGCTAAATCTAAAGTGTTGTCATCTGATTGCCTTGTTGTCTTTTCTTTCACAAACTGAGCCCTCCAGCTCTGGATTACAAATAGTGTGTGTTGTGCATGTTCCTTTCTTCCATCACAGGGCCCCAACCAGCTGCGATGCAGGCCTGCCCCGGGCAACATTCCTGGCTAGCCCACCTTTGTCCTACCTGGGTACCCAGAGTGTGTGACTGTGTTGAGGGACTAATAAGTGCATGCATAATTGCCTGACTAGATCAGTTTTCGAATCAGTCAACCTGATTACGCCCCTCCCTTGTTCAATTCCCCTGAATAAATCGGATCGAACTCTTTTTGCATTTAATCTGACTGTGGTTCCCGTTTATACCAAAAGCACTGTACTGTTATTTGCTGTGCCTAACCTTGTTTTACAGGGGGTCTCCAGGGTCGAACTGGTGGAATCAGCCCTGATGGTAAGTGCAAACAGTGTGGGGAATTGTATGCTGAATAGGGGCTACTGTGAAAGTGTTTGTTGCATATTGTCTAGGCCACTAGAGGGGAAAGGGGGGTTACAGTGTCCCGGAGGGCTGTACCCAGGTTAGCCTTGTTACTAACAACCCTGTCCTCCGGGTGGAGGCACCTGTTTCAGTACCCAGGCCCCTTAACCTGCAACTAGCCACGCAGGCAATGGTAGTAGCCCTTGGGATAGTGCCACCTAGGGGTTACAAATGTGTTTCTTGCACATGCGTGCAAGCAACACAATGAGGTAACGCATCTCCCCTCTACTACCCTGGGTCAAAGCAGTATAAAACTGTGTAAAATCAGGGCCCCACTACGAATGACATACTACAGCTCATCTGGTCTCTCCTGGGCAAATACATACTAAAAATGTGTACAAGCAAGACCCAGTACAACAGCAATGCAGGCAGCGAAAATTCGGCATTGACAGATACTTGTTTAAACCAGGGACAATTTCAGGCCTAAGGGGGTTGACAGAGTCCCTTTAACACTCTAGGATGAAGCCCATCTGGACACATCTAGAAATGAGCTGCTTTCATCTCAGTATGCTTCTTTGGTGAAAATCATTAATAAATAAATTCATTTAATAAATTAAACTACAACTTAAACATTTTCCCTAATCTACCTGATTCAACCCCTTCAACATTTTAAAAACTGACTCCTTAGTTTTTTTTCTCCCAAGGAAAGCATAGCCTGTTCACCATAGCTTAATCTCACCATTCCCATATTAATTGTACTTGCAGTATGTTGCACCTTCTTAATTGCCACAATATCATTTTTGTACTGTGGCAACCAAAATGTAACACAGTGTAAAAATGTAGCCTTACCGCCTCCCAAAGACTAGGCAAACCCCATCATTTTGTGGCTTTTTGAAAGTTTCTATTTTTGCTGTCATTCTCCTCACCAGCTGCTATGTCCTCCTTCCACCTGTTCAAACCCTTATGCCCACCGTAGGAGTCCTCCGATATTCCAACCTGCAACGAGCCTTTTCTTGACATCTTCTCCAGAAACCCCAACCATAATCCACAGCTTGCCCCTGTGGATGGGGCCTGCTGGTTTTCCCAGTTGGGAGGAGGACACTTAACTTCACATTTGAGACCTGAGACCGACAAACAGTCAGCAAGGCGAGAAAAGATTCAGAAGGACCCCACTGTGGTGTGTGGGACAGGGTGGCTACATCTGCTTGGTGCTCCCATGCTATCCCCCCCCAAGCCCATCCTTATCCTTCCCCAGTGCACAGTCCTGAGAAAAGACCTGGCAGAGTGCTTATTACAACCATAGTAAGGGAGGGTAAGCCCACCCTACCTTCAGAACTCCTCTGCCAGCCCACTCTGAGCATAAGGCCACTCCAGAGGGACTACTTGTTCCTTCCTGCATGACACACTCTCCCCTCGGGCCAGGAGGGGGCAGCTGTGCAGCAGAAGGAGGCACCCACCCTCCCTAAGGCAGGAGGTGTCCATATAGATGCCAGAACCCCACCTCACTGGCTGGCACCAGATGTCCTGGACTCGGGGCATGAACCTGGGTTGTCTGGATGGCAAGCAGTAAATATACCACTGCACCAACCAGCCAGCTGACATGGCATCCCCCTTGCAATTCAGCTCAGCATTTAATTTGCTTTACCCAATGCACTGCAGCAAAAACAGCGGGAACATTCAAAAAGGCTTGGGATAGGTAAAAAATCATAACACTGAATAGCAGTTAGGGGAAGGGGATATGCTTATGGGCAGACTAGATGGATCTGAAGGTCCCCTTCTGCCGTCACTTTCTATGTTTCATTTGCACATTGCTGTGACAGCTTCAGGTTGCTAACAAAGTTGACCCCTAGATCATTCTGATTGTCTGCTGTTGCTAGTTGTTTACAAGGAAATTTCTAATGTTTAGTTTCGGGTTTATAGCCAGTTACCTCATAGCGGTGATAGTTCTTTGGTGACAAATTCAGAAATTTTCAGACACCCCTAATTCAGGCCAAAATGATGGCCAGCCAATCCTTTCCATTATCCGGTCCTTCAGCTCCACTCCTGCACTGAGACATTTTATGACATCTAACCAGGGAGAGCATGGGGGTGTGCCCCATTGTAGTCTCTGGGAGCAATCTTCCAAACGTTTTTTGAAGTGATACAGCTCCTTTGATCTAAATAAAAGCCACCACTCAACTAATAGGGTCCCTACTAGTTGAGCAGTGGCTTTCATTTAGATCAAAGGATGCTTTTAATGTCCGTAGTTTTAATGCTAAAATTAGGCCCCCAACATACAGAAGCCAGACTAGTAACAGTTTTGTATCATTTGAAGAACAGATATCAATTTGACTTCTTTTCTATTGTGCATTGCTTTTTTTTTTTTTTTTTTACAAAGACCATATCAACTTGCCAAGTTTTCTAAATACCTAACTTTAGTCTGACTGGATCCTCTTATTACTCAATATACTCACATGTACGTCTAGTTTTTGATGCTAAAAATACGCCCCCAAGAAGGGGGACTTGACTTATCTGCGAGGTCACCCGATTTCTGGAGTTTACAATGGTAAACCATTTTTGCAACAGTGCAGCCTGATTTTGTGTCCAGTTCTGGCTACAAAGACAGATTCTGTGCCTGATGCTGGTGACAAAACAGATTTTTTCCATCCAATTTAGGCAGCATTTTTTCTATGTTTGTAATTTTGATAAAACTGATAATGTAAAGGGGAGTTGACTTGTATTATGAGGTCAGTTTATAGGGTTGCATGTACAGTAATAACAATGGCAGTCAGTACCATGAAGAAAAAGAACACTGAATGGAAACGTCAATGGTTATGCATATTTTATATATGTAGTTTATAAATTGATAATATCTTGCAGTCTCCAAAGACTTCTGTCACCCTGAACACAGTAAAGTTCCCTTTCTATCAGAATGTAGGTGATCAATTTTCTAAATGTGAAACTAATTAAGCAGGCTGCAGCCCCAAAGCTCAATCATTTTCATATCTGTGTCAGACCAGCCATGTTTCCAAACATTTCATTTTTGATTACTGTAAATCTTCTATAGTCTTTTTTTCCATAGATAGAATATACCTATTGCATTTGTTTACCTACTGATGCAGAGTTGTTAGGGTCAACGATAACCAGTTTAGAGTTAATCCCTTGACTGCCGTGATATGCATTCTCTCCATCAATTTTCTGCTTTGGCGACAGGCGGCAAAAATACAGTGCAGTTCTCATAAAACTGATTTTGCAGCCAATTTACAACCCATTCTCTGTCTGAGTGTGCAATGAGTTGTCAGTTAGTTGGTTTGTTTTTCCCCTTTATCCTCAGAATATGGCTTTCAGCTGAAAGTATATTCAGGCAGCTCATTCAGAGGTCAGCAGAAATCTGCTAATCTGAACAGCTCTGATGCTAGTAGTGTCCACTTACTGTACAGTAATTTTAATGTTAATTATATAATAGTTGGGGAAAGACACCAAAGCAGGTGCTGTGCATCAAATATAATTTGAAAGGCAGTACAGAGCAGTGGCTTAAGGCTCTGAGCTGCAAATCTGGAGACCTGGGTTTGAATTCCACAGCCCCCACTTGCATACTGTGTGACTCTGAGCAAGTCACTTAACTTCCCTGAGCTCCCAGGTTGCACCTGTAAACAAGCTTTCAGCTTAGTGTGTCTCACCAGGTTAAACAATTGGGAGAAAAAAAAAAAGTCTGTCTAAATATCAGAGTTTTAACCTTCTATTCTAGTAGAGACAGCTCTTTAACTCTGAGCATAGCTATCTCCAGGTTTTCATCAGCAGTCCCAGCTACTTTTGAACACCAATTGTCCCATAAGGTCAAGGAGCAGTGTGTATCACGTTAGTACAACTTAGGCACAAGAAAAGAGATGTTAAAAAAAATGAGTGGTCATAAAAAGCTGAGAATACTGGTGAAAATGGAGAGAAGGCCATAATAATATGATCCTCCTTTTCATTATTTCAAATCTAACAAAAATGATAAAGGATGCTTCAGTCTGGGTGCAAAAGGGCATTGTATAAGACAGAGGGAAAGGCAATATAAAGTGGAATGAAAAGGTATAGGTTTAAAATTATCGTGTTACACACACTGCTGCTTTAATTAGTACCCCGGACCTGAAAGCTTTAGTCTAAAGGAAGGACGTTACACTCCTCCATATAGAACTTCATTTGCCACTTGTTGGCCTACCCCTTCACTACATTTAGGCTCCTTTGCAGACTATTTTATTCTCATCCCTGGAAGGTGCAACCCTTGATATTTATTTGGTTTTGTTACACTGCTGGGAACAAGCCCCTTTTACAGGGGTAATCCAGGAGACTGTCAATGACACTGTAGAATTCATTAAGTAGAACATATTACATAATATTGACAATATGCCAGGGGAGAGAATATGTGTGTGTGTGTGTGTGTGTGTGTGTGTGTGTGTGTGTGTATATGTATATATATATATATATATATATATATATATATATATATATATATATATGTATATATATAATATATATATTTTTTTTTTCCAGACTTTGTTTATCCTCCCCAGTCACAGGCAGGACCTCCTTCCACCAACCACCAATGTGCCCATTTCCGTCCATCTGAGATTCTGCCACACACCCTCCCAGGCCCTCTAGTCTACCCGCAAAGCACCATTGTACTGCCACCCTGGCTTGCTCCCTGGGCTGTTTACACCTTCAGTTCCATGGCATTTCTTCCATGCATCAATCTGGCCACCCGTGGCAGAGGTGAAGACTGGTGGTATCCCCAGGAGGTAGTGGTTCAAATCCAGTGTGGGACATGGTGAGCCTGCAGAGATTTGATCCCCCAAATCCTGCACTATTTTCCGATAGTCTCCCCAGCACCCCACAAGAAGCATGCACATTAGAACTGGCTGCCAGCGAGGCCTGATGCACCCAACCCATGGATGCAATCCAGGGGTCCCCTCCTACCATCCATGTATCCCCAGTGCCACCACCTGTGGTAACCCAGGTGGCAGTAAGGCAGTGGGATGCAGCACCCTTCCTCCCTGAAAGAGCGTGTCCTGCGGGGTGATCGATCCTCCTCTACCCCAACCAGCCCTCGGTCATCCTGGGCTCATTCCCAAACCTGGGTTAACAAAGTCGCAATTGGGAGGGCTACCACTGCAACAGTAGGCCAGGATAGTGAATACATTTGAAGGGGAGCAGTCAACACTAAGAGCCCTACACCCAAGTGTGAGGCTGGCCCTAATTGCACTTTGGGCAAGCGAATGGCCACATGGCCTCCCTTGAGGGGCTTATATTCCCAATTAGGCATCCCTTTCCTCTTTCTACCCCCCAAGCTAGGGAATGTGTTAGTGCTCTGGGGATATTGGCTGCTGGATGCCTCAAGGTGGCAGCAGAGAGTAGGTTTTAGTGAGTATATGAGGGAGCAGACAGGAAGTATCGCAGCCCTTTCCAGCCTGAGCATTAGGCCTGGGGCTGGGGGAGTACAGTAAGGTGGGCAAGTAATGGGGCTCGGTGGTTCGGGAGGGCCAGTGGGGGAACCCCCCAAAGTAGAGACAGGATGGCCCTCTAAGCATCATGGTTGATGAGGAGCTGGGAGAATGGAGCTCCATGGGGAAAGCATGGGTAGCCAGGTCCTGCATTGAGTGGGGGCAGGGATGGAAGGTGGCTTTGTAGGCCAGGAACATTAGGAGCCCTTAGAGACCAGTATATGGTGTACCCTGGGCCACCAGGTCTGTGGGGGCAGTGGCAGGGCCTCCACAGGATGAAAGCCAGTGGCAGTGGCTCCCCTCATACATGGTGTGGCAGGGTGGCCTAGGAGCAGTGAGAGAGGGGGAGCCCTTCACCCAGAAGGTGGGGCCTGCTATGGAGGGGCAGGTCCTGGGGCACCAGTACATTGAGGGCCGGGCAGGTCACAGGCCATAATGGCAGACCTTGGAGGGTGGCCCTTGGGCTGGAGCTTAACGTAAACCCAGGTAGGAGATGAAGGAGATGTGGGCCAGGCAGGGATCCCCCATAGGAAGATAAAGAGCAGAAACTAAAGCAGTTTTGGACCATCAGTGAGAAGGCACGGCAGTCATTAGCATGGGGCGAGAGTGATGGAACAGGGCTGGGTTTTGGGGCAGTTGCACCAGTAGAGCCAACCAGAGGAGAGGCTGAGCTGAGCGAAGGTGGCAGATGCTGAAGTAGCACATGTACAGTGCCAGCCTTGAAGTGGGTTATGTGGACTGGGTCATAAGCAAAAATCCTGGTGCCTCTGCGTTTTTTGGGGGACAACCAGTGCCAGTTGCAGAGTGAGTAACCTGGGTAAGGAAGAATAGGTTTAGCTTACCAGATCCAGAGAAGCTAGGAGATTGCAGGGATCTGAGTTCAAGAGGTACTGGGTAAAGCATCCGAGAGAGAGAGAGAGAGAGAGAGAGAGAGCTGGAAAAATCCTTGCTTGTGACTGCTCTAAAATTCATCATTTCTGCTGTTTTAAAATGTCCAGCCAGTATGACTAAAAAGTTTGATTGGCCCTGTGGAGCTGCTTATTTAGATTCATGAAGTGGGTGACCCCTGCATTGCTGGGAATCATTTGCTGTGCAGGAGCTGAATAAAGAAGCTTGTTTGGGAGGAAACAGCAGTGATGTGCCTTATTTAAACTGAGAGAGGGAAGCTAACAAAATAAATCTTTTCCCCTTTTATCTTCAGTTCAATTTTTCATGAGTTACATTCCAGATGAAGATTCATCCCGCCCTTGGTGGGGCATGGGAGCTCAAAAGGGGGTTCCAGAGATGAGCACTATGGAGTTCCTCATCTGGTGTGGAGCCTTCGGGGCAAAAGAAAAGAAACCAGATACTGTGGGAGAAGGTGAGGGTGTACAGGTTGAAGATGCCAGAAAGGTAGGATGCAACTTTTCCTGCCTTGTAGTGTGTGCATTGGTCTCTAATGTTTAGCACTTTAGGACACCACTCCCTCATTTGTCCCAGACCATCTGCAAAAGAAGTATACCCCTAGATGTGGGGCTGGGGGGGTACTGTTTACTATCACATAGTAGCTATATCAGGCAGATTCTGCCAACATCAAAGCTGAAATCTGCTGTACCTAGAAATCCCAGATCCTCTGCAGCTGACATTACAGCAGGGATGCAGCAGTGAGAGATTCGATAGTACGCAGTGCATGTTAGAGATTTAATAAGCTCTGATTTTTTTTTTTGTTTTCCGGTCCCACTGTCCTCCTGGGGCTAGGTACAGTCACAGAGGACTGTACATAGCCTTGACAGAGCAGCAGGAGTGGCAAACATCTGATCTGAGCTTATAAAAGTTCTACTATGCACTACAGGCTATTGAATCTCCCACTCTGGCATCCCTGTTCTGATGTCAGCTGCGAGGGATTCTGGGATTTCTGATTATAGCAAATGTCAGCTTGGATGTTGGCAGAATCAGTTTGATACAATCTACTATACTGCAGTAAGGCTTTTGCACACAAAGTGCAGATTGGGACCAGCCCCAGATTTGAGTGTGGGGCTCTTCGTGTTTACTGTTCCCTTTTAAGGTATACACTGGTCAACAGTCATGAGAAGATTTACATGAACTTTGCTGTAGAAAGTATTACTTAAGATTGTTATGGAAGGATCTGACTGAGGTAGGCAGTCTTGGGGTAAAGCCCCTAAAATGGGTAAACAAATATATTATCAATGCCTGTGTAATCTTCATTTGTAATTAAAATGGCACCTGCTGCGTGATGCACTGTTACAGCACTCCAGTCCCCATTCCTCATATGGCTCACACGTGCAGCATTTCTTCGGGTTGCGTATGGTTATTCATAGTGACAGAGTATTTAATTTGGTCATCACTGATTTCGTATGTGCTTTTATGCATACTGGAACCCTGAACTGAGGCTTCCTGGACATACTTGGACTACGGACTCGTATTTAGACCAAAAAAGTGCTGTATCATTTGATCCTTGCTAACGAGCAGTTTTCTCCCATTTTATGAAAGTTAGTTATCTGTTATTTTGAACATTAGTATAGGTTTGATTCAGGTGGGTCGTAGCAGGGGATGGGGAACAGATTACATATGTGCATATTACTCTCAGTGGTACTTCTGGATCAAAACAGGCTATTGATTTGCCTGAAAATTCTGTGGCTTCTTTGTATCTTGGGTGAGAAGTCCATTTTTGTGACTGTTTAAGATGATGCATTGCATAATTCCCCCACATGAGGTTTTAACGTGGGCACTTATAGTAAGGATCCTACTGTCATGATACGTACTTGATTATGTGATGGTAACTGCCATGGACATTCATGTAC
Organism: Neoceratodus forsteri; assembly: GCA_016271365.2. Taxonomy (NCBI): domain Eukaryota; kingdom Metazoa; phylum Chordata; order Ceratodontiformes; family Ceratodontidae; genus Neoceratodus; species Neoceratodus forsteri. The sequence continues at coordinate 1,608,194,434 of CM057452.1, forward strand.
AGTCTTCTTTTAAAACTAATACAAATAGATTTAAAAAAAAAAAAAAAAAAGACAGATTGTCTCAGTTGCACCAGGAGAGAGTGCCATAATTTAGCTATCAAGTAAACAAAAAAAAAAAAAAAAAAAACGCTGACCCGTTTGTGAAGTCATTCAAAGGACAAGTAACTGCAGATTACCTGAACTAAGTTTAATTGTGATACTTGTAGTGTAAGATGACTTGCCAAGAATGCTGGACAGGAGGAATACAAAATTTTGCAAATAATGGTGGCCAAAGTGTACTTCAGTCTGAGCGCAATAGGGAGCCATTCTAAGTCAGCATAAAACTAACCAGTGATGTGTCCTTCAGGGAACACCAATTCAAAAGCATCCTGTCCTACTGTACAGTACTCTTAGTCTTGCCATACTTTGTCAAAAAAGGCTGTCATTACAACTGATCCATGTTCAATCACAGATTAAACATAGAATTTGTCAGCAGAAAAGTTGGGCCAGCCAGTCTGCCCAAGCGTTTCTTGCCTTTTCTACATCCACAGACCCTATCTGATCTCTGGCAACGCTCTGCCCTACCTGCCGCTGTTCTAATATTCCCCTGTGTTCATTCCATGCATGCTTGAAGCCCCCTACCTTTCCAGCCTTCCCCACTTTAGCTGGCAGTCTGTTCCAGGCAGTTACCACCCATTCAGTGAAAAAATATTTCCTCACATCTCTCTTGAACATACCCTCCTCCAGCTTCATTGCATGCCCCCTAGTCCTGAAGTTTGACTCATTTGGAAGAGACTCCCTTCCTTCACCTCTCCACCCTTGTGAGGTACTTGTAGGTCTTGATAATGTCACCTCTCTCGTTTCTCTCTTCTGGGGTGTATATGTTGAGATCCCTTAGTCTGTCTTTACAGGGTTTCCCCTTGCAAACCTTGCTCCATTTTAGATGCCCTCCTCTGGACCACCTCCATCCTGCCTGTGTCCTTTCTGAAGTGTGCTCTCTGAAATTGGAAACAATAGATCGGGTAAGGGCATACCAGGGAGTGATACAGCAGCAACACCACCCCTCTCCTCCTGCTACAGATACCCCAGCATCCCAGTAGCCCTGCTCATGGCCTTGTCACACTGTGATGCCACCTTGAGGTCTTCTGATATAATTATCTCAAATCCCTTTTCCTGTCTAGTGACTGTCAGTACTCCCCTACCCTATACTCAATACTGGGTTTCTTGTGCCTATGTATATTACTTTGCACTTTTTGGCATTGAACCCTACCTGGTATGTCTTTTCTCACTCTTCAGATTTCCCTAGAGCCCTGTGCATTTTCCCCACCACATTCTGAGTGCTCGCCATAGTGCAGATTTTGGTGTCGTCTGCAAAAAGGCATACTTTTACCTCCAGTTCTTCTCCAATGTCGCCTATGATCCCAGCGCAGGGGAGCAGCTGCACACTGGGTCGTTGTGGAGGAATAACTCTAGCAGGAACTTGTTGATGTGCCTGTATTGCTTGTTCAGCAGGTATGCCACCATTACCTGCCTATTTTAAAAAAGGCTTTCTCTGAGTTCTTTCCAAACAATCTTCTGCTGCTAATATTAGTGCAGCTTGGTGTTCTCCGTCCCTCTTTTCTGGTAGGGACGTAGCTCAGAATTCCATTGGTGGGGTAGCCCACTCACTCCAACAGAGGAGTGGAAGCCCTGTGGAGGGTAGTGTACGGGGAGTTACATCCTGCATCTGAACTTGCTATGGACTTTCATCGCGTTTTCCCCTGCTCTTTCTTATTAAAATTTGTGTTGACAATATTACTGAATTTCTTGTTCCAGAACCTTAGCGTTGCCTCAGTGCTGGCTTCACTTAAAACAGTACAACCTGGGTTAAGAACAGGGTAGAAGCTGCAAAAATTATCGCTGCTGTTGACTTATTGTACCCGGTTAAGGTTCAGCTGATTAGTTGATTTTAGCAGACTTTTCATATATATGTATTTTTTTTTTTTTATACTTGGTTTTTAAAATTCGTGCTCTGTGCACCACATGATCCACTGCAACACAGTACAAGAGCGCATGCTCCGATCCTACTCTTAGATCAGTTTTACCTGAGTATCTGAAGTATCAGGTGTGGAGCGCATGGTGTAGCAGTGTACAGTGTGGAAACAGCAGTTTAATCCCAGATAGGCCCTAATTGTGGACTTTTTCATCCAGAATATCTGGGTGCTTGCACTCTTGACCCAATTCCAGCTTTGGCAGTTTTTCAGCCGAAAACCAAACTGCAGCTATGTTACAGACTTTCACTAAGGTAAAATAACCAAATTAACTTACTAAACCACAAGCCTAAATAATCAGTTCCCTATCTGGCTGCTGAGTTCCTCTTGTTTTTGAATTTTGTATTTTGCTCATTGGAGTTGTTTAACAAAACTTCTCTATTGTGTGGAGTATATCAATACTTGTGGACCGTTTTGCTGATTAAAAGCCCTTTAAAGGATATAAATATTTAAGCTTGACAAGCTCAATTAGCTCAAATGTTACAGGTTTTATACCACTTTAAGTTTGAATAGACTGCACATTTCTAAGGACTTGTTGCAACTTGTTACATATTATAGAGGCGCGATAGCACCTCAATAGTTTGGGTTGAGCAGCCGTTTCCATGTTAAGCCTGAAATTTTGCACTTTAATAACTTTGCAACCGATCAATGGATTTGCACAAAATTTGGTACGTGCTGCCCTATCAGGTCAATCTCTTGATGTGGCAAGTGTCATGCTGGTCAGATGTGCCAATTCTGTGATCTGGATAGTGGGGAAAAAAAACACCCTTTTTTGCTGTTTTTTTTTTCCTCATCGCCTTGTGGCCAGATGGTGTGGAATTTCTGCATGATTTTTGTAGGGTATAAAGAACTTTGGTAGTGGATCAGACAGTGAAAATTCCATGCAATAATATTAATCTGTTGAAATGTTGTTATGTTTTATATTTCCCATTATATCCTATAGGAGTTTTCTCAACATTCCAATCTTTAGGATAGATGTGTGTTTTTTTTTTTTTTTGTTTGTTTTTTGTTTTTTAAAAAGGATTTGTTCTCATGAAAAAGGATTGAGTCTTGCGAAAGCAATCCCTTTTCGCAAGATCACAAATACTTTTTTTGTGAGAGAAACTTCCTTTGTCATGAGCCGCCATCTTGTTTGCCTTTTTCCCCAAAAAAATTTTGAAAACCCACAAAAACGCAGTTCATCAGATACACCAAGGCATGTATCGTGTTCATCTGGACTCCCTTACATGGATTCTGTAGCAGTTTTATGGTAAAGGAGCTTTACAGGGTGAATTTCTCAGCTTTTAATATTCCTTTTTTGTCACTCACTAACTTCCTTTTTCGCGAGCCATTCCCTTTTTGCGAGCCAATTCCTTGTTTGTGAGTCATGAAAAAGTAATATAAAAGCTTTAAAAACACCCTCCAAGGTTCCTTTAGTTATTTGTTGATATCCCTGGTGACTAGTGGTGCACATACCCTCCAATCACCGTCCCCTGCTGGCATTGTCCCCAGTATGTTCTCCCCCTCAGCAATGTGGGACACTGGGTAGCCCACTTCTGGTGTCCCCAGCATGTTCTCTCTCCCTTCCCAAAGCAGTGTGGGACACTGGGTAGCCAACTCCCAGTGTCTCGAATTAAGTCTATCCTTGGTAAATATTTCCCTCTTCCCCTTTCCTTACAGTTTGCTGACAGTGGGGTGCCCAATCCCCATGTTTGCAGTAGTGCCCCCTCAGTGTGGGACACTGGGTAGCCCACTACCAGTGTCCCCAGTTAGGTCTTACCCCCAAAAGTGTTGTTGGACACTGTGGAGCCCACCCCCAGTGTCCATTGCTTGAATTAAATCACCTGTAAAAAAAGAAAACAGTCTCCTGATGTCTTTTTTTTTCCCTGTGAAAAAAAGAAAATGGTCCCTTGCCATCTGTCCATCCCCTCCCCCATCCCGACCCTCCATATGTGCACCCACCTCCCCTTAGCCCATATTTTCCTCCAGAGGTCAGCGGCTGTAATCTTCTCTGGACCGGGACACATCTGCACTCTTCAAAGCCAAACCACAAACTGAAGAATCAAGGTAAGTGCCGTATAATGGCTGTCAATGGCGTTTTGAACTTATGTTGATATCTCAGCCATTTATTTGTATATCTGCACCAAATTTTCAACATGGGCATTTTGGGACCCCACTGCATGACACTGGCACTGTAATTTCATTACTGGGTCATACTGGGTGATTTTGCCATCACTGTGTGAAATACCTTTTGAGACCAATTAACAAAATGACAGTGCCAGCATCCATGAGGTGGTGTCCCAAAAAGCTCATGTTGAAAATTTGGTAAAAAAATGCCTAAGTTATGCATGGTCATTGAAAGTTTGCTGTGCATGCGTGTAACTTTGGCAATTTTTTTTATATTTTCACTCCACATTTTCAACATAACCACTTTTTCACACCACCTCATGAACAGAATAGCTATCATTTTTTACATTCTGCTTGAAATGTGATTATGCACCTGTGGCATGGAATGGCGCAGGCACTGCATGAAATCACCTTTTGGGACCAAGTAATGGAATGACAGTACCAGTTTTCATAAGATGGTGTCCCAAAAAGGGCAGATTGAAAATCTGGGGTCAACATTTTCAGAAATGGCTGTATTATGGGCATTCATTACAATCTTGTGACACATGCCCGTAACTTTATAAATTAGTAATATTTTCACCCCATATTTTCAATTTAATCTTCTTCATACCCCACATCATGAATGCCACTGCTGTCATTTTTCAAATCTTGACCAAAATGTGGTTTCACACCTGTGGCACAGAATGGCTTTGTGCTTGTGCAGAATTATGTTTTGGTGGGGAATTGAACATTTTCTGTACTGGTTACATGCGGTGAGGTGATAAAGTTTTGTTTAACATTTGGGGTGAAAATTATTTAAGATGGCACAGCTATGACTATTTCTTGCAATTTCACTATGCCTGCTCGTAACTTTGTGTGTGGAAGCACAGGGACAGGAGGTCCCTGCATTTCTACAACTTGATACAGCATCTATGGAGGGATGGGAGCACAGGGTCCAAAGAACCCTGTGCTCCCACCCCTAAAGATGCTTCCACAGCTAGATACATATGCATATCTGTGGAGGGATGGGAGGACAGGTTTGGACCCTGTGATCCCACAGTAAAATGAAGATACTATTATGCTATCTCAAAAAGTAAGGAAATAAATTACAAAAAACTATATTAATGCATCGGTTAGGGTTAAAGCGACAAAAGTAGGGAAATGTGGTGTTGGGGTTTCCAACCCTAATACCCCATCCCCACCCTGCACAAATGAAGAGAGATGGGGGGTGGCATTGGCATCTTCACCCCTAACGCTCACCCCATTTTCCTATGCTGTGCCAGCCCAGCTTATTTTCTAATGGAATGGGGTGAACATTAGGGATGAAGATGACAATGCCACCCTGCCATACCTTTTTGTCTGTAAAAGATGTGGGTGGGGTGTTAGAGTTGGAAACCCAAATGCCACATTTCCCTTCTTTTGTCGCTTTAGCCCTAACTGATGCACAAATGTAGTTTTTTGGGTAATTTATCTAAATATATACAGTATATAAATATAATTATCTTTACTTGGTTTGCCCTCAATCTACTTTTTGTTATTGCAATCTTGAAACTGGTGGTGTGTCTTACTTGTAGGGTAAGGGGGTGCTTCCTCCTCCATTTGTACTGTATATTACAATATCTATTTTGAAATTTGTTTTAATAGTGCACCCAGAAGACAGCAAAGTGGCCCAGCATTACAAAGAAAGACCAAAGACTGATTACTGTTTTCCACCTAAATTTAACCAGTCTGTGGCCCATGGTCTCTTAGTTGCCAGATTTTTCAGTGTCTTAAGAAGAGGCTTGCTGATTATCTGGTTTACGATGTTCAACTGGCTCCACAGGGTGAAAAGCTGCCAACATGTGATACTACTTTTAAGAAGATTGTACTAACCAAGCATGAAGCACTGACACAATGGGAAGTCTGTGTAAGCTATAAATACTGTGGGACTCTTAGTGATAACATGTTCTTTATTTCTCATATATCACATGCTATTGTAATAGTTTGTTTTTTTTTATTATTTTTTTATTTAGTTGTTTAACCAGGTATAGCACACTAAGCTTGAAGCTTTTTTACAGGAGTGACCTGGGAGCACAAGGAGGTTAAGTGACTTGCTCAGGGTCACACAGTATGCAAGTGGAAGCTGTGGAATTCAAATCCATGTCTGGTCTGCTGGATGTCACCAGATTTGCAGCTCAGAGCCTTGGACCACTGAGCTATACTGCCTCAATCGTGTATATTGTTTTTTTTGAATGCTCAATGCCCAACAGTTTCAACCACATACAGTGGTAGATTTTAAAAATATTTTAATGATTAAATACATGTATGAGGTATTACCATTCATCCTCATGTCATTGGAATTTAGGTGAAGATGGCAATTTAGCTGTCTATGAAGTTATTATAGTTTGTCCTGGTGGTGTTGATATATTTTATTGATTTAAATCAGTCTTTTTAAAATTATGGTACTAACTAGGAATCAGGCTGCAGATTGTATAGATCATGGTGTGGATACCGATAATGAGAAACTTGTTCCATGCTTAATCTCCTTTACCCTCACAAATCCTGTTAGGATGTTAAATAGTAGCTGGGGCAATTGCCAGCTGAAATCTCCTGACCTGACAATGGCTCATAAAGTGTATACCAATAAAAAGAAATGAACAGAACTTTTATTCAAGGATTCTAAGATGAGAATAAAACAATCTAAACAATCCAAAATAAATGACCATTTTGATAAATTAGCAAACAAAAAATGTGGTCGCTCTTCTATGGTTCTGGAGCTTCAAAAAGAGGATATCAATAGAGGTAAATTAGATGAGATGGACCTATGTTTAATGTCCACACCAATAATTTTTAGTGGGGAAGGGATAAAGGAAACTCAGCTGTCTGATAATATAATAGGAATCCCTGAAACAACAAAATGCCCTCTTGGGTCTTGTTACCAGATCCTACTAATGGATCATCAAGGGTTAATATGACGAGCTTAGAAACCTCTACTGTGCTTATTAACTTAAAATCAATGATATAAAGTGTTCTATTTTCAACAGACAGCTCTTCAGTTGTTGAGCCGGCTGAGCCAGCTCAGACTGAGGTGACAGCTAATTTGTCTAATAACAAGCATTTGTCAATGCCGAATGTTTGCTTGCTGGCATTGGCATTGGTAGTGTAGGAGTTACAGAGCTGCATAATAGGAATGGCAGTGAAGTACTGAACTGAAGCCAACCCCATCACCACCCTGCAGATAGACAGGCATTGGGGTGTGCCTTTGGGTCATCGGGCATAGCGGCCATGCCATTTCACCACACCCTACCGTGCAGACACCAACAAGTGTCACGGTGTGCCTTGGGGTCTTTGGCCCTTATGCACACCCCATTCCATCAGGAAATATGGTGAGATGAGTGTGGTATAGGAGAATGGGGTGAACTTTGGGGCCGAAGAGTCCAAGGCACACCTCGATGCCTTCAGTGACTGCAGGGTGTGGGTGGGGGTGGAATGGTATGAGCATTGCAGGTGACAATCCCAAGTCGCAGCCCTGATGCCTGTCATTCTCTACAGGGTGGGGTGTTATGTTCGGAAACCCTAATGCCTCAGGCATTTGTTGGTATTTTCACTCCAAATTTTCAACATGGGTTTTTTGTGACCCCCACCTCATGAGCAGTGGCAAAATCAGTTTGTCAAAAGCTGCTTTTGCACAGCAATTACGGCATTTGTCACCACAGGTGCAAAAACACATTCTGAACAGGATGTGAAAAATGACAGCTGTACTGTTCATGGGGAGGTGTAAAAAATGGCAGTGTTGAAAATCTGCAGTGAAAATATTAAAAAAAACTGGTGAAGTCATGAGCGTGCGTAGAAACTGTTCAACGTGCACCCATAATGTAATTAGTCTGGGAATTGTTTACAGCAGATTGTCGACAGGCATTTTGGGACCTCTAGTCATGAACAGTGTCACTGTGATTTTGTTTCTGTCCCGAACAATGATTTCCCACAGCGACCACACATTTCTGTGCTGAAAGTGTGAAAACACATTTTGGCCATGTTGTGAAAAATGACAGCTGTACTGTTCATAAGGAAGTGTGGAAAAATGCTACTTGTGAAAATCTGGACTGAAAATATTACAAATTCATGAACTTACCAGGGTGCGTGGAAACTGCGCAATGCTCACTCGTAACACAGTCATGTTTTGGGTGAGATGTGAAAAATGACAGCTGTACTGCTCATAAGGAGGTGTGGTAAAATGGCAATGTTGAAAATCTGGAGTGAAAATATTGAAAATTTGTGAACTTAATGAGCGTGCGTAGGATCAGCGCAACAGACGCTCGTAAAACAGTCATTTTTGGGAATTTTTTTACCAAATTTTTAACATAGCCATTTTAACACTTCTGCTCATGAACAGTGTGACTGTGATTTTCTTAATGTGTCCCATACATTGAGTTCGCACACCGACGCGCGCCATTGTGCGCTACATGCATGGAAACACATTTTGGGTGAGAAGTGAGAAATGACAGCTGTACTGCTCTTAAGGAGGTGTGGTAAAATGGCAATGTTGAAAATCCGGGTAAAAATATTGAAAATTCGTGAACCTACAAAATGCATGGGAACGGTATATACGCTCGTAAAACAGTCATTTTAAAATTTTTCACCAAATTTTCAACATAGGCTTTTTGAAGCCCACCTTCTGAACACTGGCACTGTCATTTTGTTAATCGGTCCCGAAAGGTGATTTCATGCAGTGACCGCGAAATCACCCTTTGGGCCCGAATAACGCCATGACAGTGACAGAATTCTTGAGGAGGGGTCCCAAAAACCCCATGTTAAAAATTTGGTGCCAAAATTCCAAAAAATGCCTGAGATATGCAGCAAAGTTGAAAAAACCCTGTTCATTACATTATACAGCTTACCGGCATTTCCTCAGTTCGTGATCGGCTTTGGAGCGTGCAGACATGTTCCTGGTCCACCAAAGATCGTCGCACCAAGCTCCGGAGGCAAGTATGGGGTGAGGTGGGGGTGGGAGGCAGGATGCACAGTGGTGGGTGCGGTGGGAGAGGGGGTGAAGACAGCAGCGAGGAAGGTTTCTTCTTTCAGGTTTTTTTTTTTGTTGTTTGACTACGCTGGACGCTTATTATGTTGGGGTGGGCTCTCAGCATGGCAGCTGGAAGGCTGTTGGGGCAGTGAGCCAAAGGGATTGTGCACCCCATCGCCATAGGGACCTGTTGCCACGCTGGCTGGGTGGCTCCTCAGCGTGGCACCTGATAGTCTGGGGGGGGAAACAGTAGAGCTGACAGGGGATTGGGCACACCCGTCGGCCATACAGACTGTGAGGAGGGGAACAGTAGAGCTGATGGGAGATTGGGCACCCCCGTCAGCCATACAGTGTGTCTGTGGGGGAGGTAGGAGCACATGGGCTGTGTGTGTGTGTGTGTGTGTGTGTGTGTGTGTGTGTGTAGGGGAGTGCTGCTCACTCAAGCGGTGCTCTCCCTTTCAACTGTATGGCACTGCGTTTTGGATTGTCGCACTATGTTTCTTGCACATGTGTGCAAGTAAACATAAAAATTAACAACTTAAGGAAGTAATTGAAGATCTCCACTTTACCATAAGAGGTCTGAAAGAACTAAATGAACTGCAGTAAATTGGAGTAATATCACCCCTGTGCAATGCACAGGTTAGGGACAAGAAAAAGGATATGAGTTGGGGTCCTGGGCCCCAGTTGTCCAATTACCATCCATACAACTTTAGTGAGGATGTTATTAAAATCATGCTTGGCCCTTATGTGGTGCACCTAATGAATCTGGAGCAGGTTATTATATTGAAAAATGAAACTGACACCATTATAGAAAAAATTGCTATAAATGGTTGTAGACTTGACAATATCCTGCTTAAGTTACAAAATAGTGTTCCCCTACATGAATCTTCATCCATTACTTCCTGGGATGATAAACTGGGCTAACCTGACTTTACTTTAGTTGACATACCAGAACCTTCCCCAAAATTAAAAACTAAGAACAGAAATAGAAGAAAACATAATAAAAAGAAGCAAGAAGCAAAAAAGGAGCAAGTTGAATTGGGTACCATTCACAAAGAAATTTCATAAAATAACCTGTTGTCCAATACTACTCGGGAGAACATCCAGAAGTCTTCTGATAGTCCATTAAATCATCAAATGGAAGTTAAATTGCCCCTGCCCTGGCCACAACATCATTTTGTGTTAGCATTGACAACATTCCTGATTTAGACAATAATAGTGCTGTAACTATGAATAAAATATTGGACAGTGTCCAAACTTGACTCAGAATTGAAAGCTTTAGGCAAGACTGGTGTAATTGGAATAGTGTTCAAGGTAGCAAGGACCACCCTAGCTTATCAGCTCCCCCTGTGGATAAGAACTCCTTGTCTGAAAGAGGTAACTATTCTCATTGGCACGATACTTCAAAATTAATTTATTTAATGAGTGTGCCATCCTATGTTTTCATGGCCTATCAGTGGACAATAAAATAACTCGGTCTACATTAAAAGACAAGACTGTGCATTTTTTGACAGCAGAAACCGGGGCTTAAATTGGTAGGGATGACTTTGTCAAAATTATGGATGACAAAGATGAAGTAGGCATTCATTGTGTGTGTGTGTGTGGACAGGTAGGTAAGTAGGTATGTATATGTATGTTGTCCCCCCCAAGATTAGCGAACTACATTTGGATAAATAGTAGATCTCTTGAAATATGGTAATAACCTGAGGTTTGTTAACAGAGCAGCACTTAATGGAAAGCTCAGGTCAGAATCACAGGTCACATCTCAGATCACTATTTTTGGATACAAAGGTACTGTATTCCTAATGAAAATAAAAGGAAACTAAAAAATATCCTTATACAATTTATTTTTGCATTCCCTGCAGGTCCCCTCAAACAATATAAAGATCCTAGATGTTTATAGATGGGTTCAGGCAAATAATGAAGTCCAAATTGACATCCTATTGCAAGGCAAGGAGATTGGTGATTTAATTCTAGGAAAAGCCTCTCTGCTAGATGAAGATGGGGTGTATGTAATCAAGAGCGCTTCTCTTAATGGACCTGGTCTTGATCATTTGGCCCCTGTGGACAACAAAACTATAAATAAGGATGATGGTCTTTCACTAAATTTATATGGCTTGCAAAGACTCCCAAGAGAAAACATTGTTAAACTTAAAAATATTCTAAAGGAGCTGTTCGAGCAATTACTTAAGATCCCTTTGGGCAAAGATGGGGTATAATCTGTTTCTTGGGATAGGAGTTTTCAAGACTGATCAGATTTTTTTCACAGTCAATTCATTGGAACTGTACAATAATATCTGAAGTAATCTAAATGTTCTGGACAAGGTGGGTCTGCATATTGAGATGTCCAGCAACCCACCTCTAACCACAGTATTGCAAGAGCATACCCCAGACTACACAGTAAACGAGGTTCAAATAGGGAAGATTCCTACTCCTTTAGTTTAGCAAAAATCTTTATCCCAAGTCCTTGAAATTATGCTTCCAATCAGTAACAGATTTACCATTTTATCTAGCCAAGAAGTCTGACTACTTGGAGGTTTTAGTGCTGGTGATGATAACAGTATGCACATCAACACTGATTCAAGTTCTAAAGTTTCAGTAATATCATGGAATAAAGCAGGTCATTCTTCAAAACTTGCAGACCCATACTGGCACACATTTATGAGGAATTTTAACATTATTTGTCTACAGAAATCATGGCTCAATCAGGAAATGGATGCTTTCTTCAGTGGTCACTGCTGTTTTTAAACTCCAGGCAATACACTTTCCAGAACAGGCCGGCCTTCTGGAGGTTTGGTGTCCTGGTTTAAAATGAATAAAGAGCTACATGTCACTTTTTATATCTGACACTCCATATGTGCAGCTATTTATCATTGAGGTGACCTACTTAAAATTATGTTCAGTGAATACATACATTCCACCTGCTTCATTTAAATATTATGGCCCAGATATTCAGACTTTTGCCCCGAGCCTCAAGTAGCACTGCTCAGCATGCAAACTTTGCCCGGCCAAATCGCCTGCCATATTCAAAAGGAATAGCCCGGTGCTAACCCTGCTGAATATAGTATGCAAAGGAAGCCGGGCAAACTGGCCTGGGAGTGCAGGGCAAACATAGCCCAGGAATAGGACAGCACTGAAAAAAGCAACAGGGAAGTTCACACTGCAACAGCAGCCCAGTACACCCTCGAGCAAGCTAGTGTTACAGGTGGAGAACAATGTGTGTGAATGCACAGAGAAGTCCCACAACACCTGCAAACAACAATGCAAGCCACACACTGTAGAACTGTTCCATGCCGACGTGTAGTTTGCTCGGGCTAACCTGAGTGCACAGTGCTAACACATTAGCCTGGGGCAAACGGGAACCATATTCAAAGCTCCCATGAAATTAGCCTACTTAGGTAAACTGTGGGCAAACAGGTACATTTGCATCTCATTAACTGCTGCTTAGCATACATTACCATGCAGATTGCCCGGTGCTACTACATGGAGCATACAGCTCTACCTTTTGGTCAGAATGAATGTACAGGCTGGGTGCTGCAGGCCAAGGCATGCCCATAGCATCCCCTGTTGGTTGGCATGGAAGTACAGGCTGGAAGCAGTAGGAACTGTGTGCTGGCAGGCACAAACAGAGCATACAACCTGTCCATGCAGCACTGTAGGCAGTACAACACAAGGTATAGAGATGGAGATGGGGAAAGAGATAGATATAGATATAGATAGACAGGGAGGGCCCCGCGCTCCCGCCACATGATGTCTTGTGGCATAGTAACGAACAGCAACACAAACAGATGCGCTAACAGTGGCACACATGGTAACACAAGCACGAATGAGAACAGAAAGGGTAACACACTTGGTGGCATAGACGGGAACGGTCTGCCACGTGATGTGTTGTCACACAATAACATGGTGCCTGCAAACGGAAATGTCAATGGGCATGGTGACGCAAAGTGAAACAGAAAGAGAAACAGTACTGTAGACACAAATGGCAAAAAATAACAGAAACGCAAGCGCAAATGAAAACGCAAAGGATAACGCACATGGTGGCGCAGACGTCAACGGTAAGTGAAACGGGTATGGAACCGCAAGCAAAAAGGGCAACAGTAACAGTAATGTAAGCGCACTGGCTGGTTTTCCCCAAAACCTGCATAGAGAAAGACAGTGAGTACAAATAATATATGCATAATAATGAGTATTGGAGCATAAAATGAGAACTTGGAATACTAAATACGTTCTATCTCAGGAACCGTACGACATAGAAAAAAAATGTAAAAGTCATATGATTTACAACTGTCCTGGATAATTTTGTGCTTTTTTTCTGACTAAAAGCCCATATCTCGCAACCGCTTCCAGATATGGGCCCTGAAAGGCGTATGAATCAGAATGTTATCCCATGGGGAAAAAGAGAAGTTTGAGTGCCATAACTTTGCCTCCTGTAATATTTTTTCACCAAACTACTGAAAGGCACATCTGTGGGTTGTTTGCTGTGTTCCTCCGAATTTCAGGAAAAAGACTAAACCGTTATTTTGCAGCAGGGTGCCAAATGATTCCTGTAATATGTCAGGGCCGTAATGTTATCCTATGGGAAAACTGTCAAATTTGGAGTGCCGTAACTTTGCCGTGTAATATTTTTTCAATACAACACTGAAAGGCACATCTGTGAGATGTCATCTATGCTCTCCAAATTTCAGCCCAAAACTCCCAACCGTTCTTTTGCAGCAGAGTGCCAAAGAATTACTGTTACTTTAAGAGGTTCCAGTGGTGTTAATTTAGAAAGTGTCGCAAAAATTTGTTACACTTTCATGAGTGCGATAATTACTTTGGAAAGTACTTTTCCAGAAATTTGAAAAACATATTTCTGGGGTGTTTACCCCAAAATAAAGACATGGCTAGCATCCTCAGGGCCCGACTAGGTGAATACAAAAGAATTAGGTTGCTAGAGGTCTCAATTTAAATGCCAAGCATTTTCTGATCACTAACTGAAAACCAGATGGCGGATTTAGCTACAGTAAAGTGCATTTAGACACTGTCGAATTTTTTGTTAACTTTTCCCATTGACTTATAATGGGAAATTGTTTTTTGAATAACTTTTGAACCGTTTAATATTTTTTCACAAAATCTTCGAAAGGCACATCAGGGACCCTGGCCGCATGTTCCCTGAAGATTTCGGGCCGGTCGCACAAACCATACGACCTGTAGGCGCGACCACAGAATTCCAGAAAAGCGTAAACGTGTGCACAGATCACGCTTAAAACCTCCACAGCCGTATATCCGACTGGTAAGAAACTTGGCAGATCCCAAGGCCTATGGTTCTTGATCATAAATTCCAAATTTCAGGCAAATCCATCAAATGGTTGCAAAGTTATTAAGGTGCAAAGTTTTGGGGTTTAACATAGAAATGGCTCCTCAACCCTAACTATGGTAGCACTACCGTGCTACCATTATTTATTTATATATAATATATATATATGAAAAAGAGTGAGAGGGTGACACACACGTCCACTGGCCATTTGCACCCTTGTAGATGGGCTCCCCAACAACATAGGCACTCCACGGCAGGTGTTGGTGGTACACAGTGGGGTGACCCAAGAATGCATGGGACAGGCATAAGGCACATCTGGTGGGGTGGAAGGACATAGGCTGTAGGTTAATTGGGGCTTGCAGCACATCCATGCAATAGGGAACTGGGCAGACTGGCTAGGCCAGGCAGTCCGCTCTGCTGTCATGGTCCCTGTTGTCATGTGTGCCTGCTGCACACCCTGGTAGTCTAGTGGTCCCCCTTCCCCACTCCCCCAGGCATAATCCCTGACCCCTGTAGCTGTGATAGTTTAATAGTTTACCTGGTAGTCTAGTGGTCCCCCCAACCCCAGCACATATCCCGACACCCATTGTAAGTAAAATACAAACAGTTCCCTGGTAGTCTAGTGGTCCCCCCACACCCCAGCATGTATCCTGACCCCTGTTCCAAATAACATAAACTCGTATCACTGGTAGTCTAGGGGTACCACCGCTGCATTACTGCCAGCTTTTTGTTGGCAGCATTTAGTGTCGTCCTACAGGTCACACTAATGCCTGTAGCGCAGCACTATACTTTTGAATATGCCAATGCGCCGGCATTCAGGGCCCTGCCCCTCAGTCCCTCCCCTGCATACATTTTGACTTGGCATCAGTGCTAACACCCCTTTTGAATATTGCAGTCAGGTGCAAGGTCGGCGCTAGTCCAGCACAATGGCTTTGCGCCCAGCGATAGACTTTGAATATCTGGGCCTACAACTCTTCAATACTGAAGGATTTAGGGGCTCTTCTTGCAAAGATTTCTGAATTTCCTGGTATAGAAACATTTTACTTTGTGGTGACTTCAATGCAAAAATTGACCAATTTGATAGATATTCTGATAATTAGCTACAGAACTGGTTAAATGTTAATGCTTTATATTTTGTGAGAATGTCATTAGATCCTAAAATTAACAAGTCAGGACAAAAACTGATTGAGATATTGAAAGTATATAATTTGGCTCCTATTAATGGTAGAATAAAAGGCGTTGTTCCTGGTAATCTGTCCTTTTATAATTCTTTAGGATCTACTATTCTGAAATGGTCCCATGTAAATACGGGATTGTTGTAAAGTTATTGGTATGGGAGACAGTGATCATCTTCTGGTTGTTCTTTTCTGGGGAAATTCAACAGCACCCTCAGATACAATAACTCAGTTGATTCTGAATTAATCTACTGAAATCAGAAACTTTTCTAAAATCAGGTGAAACCTTATACACAAGGAGGAATTAGACAGCCTATTAGATAATATGTTCTCTCCGCTTGTGTCACGTTTGGGGTTTAAACAGTTTTTCAGCTCTAAATGATAAACTAATGTACTGTTTCAGCTATATGAAAGAATTCTTATACAGCCAGTCCATGGTGAGGACTGATCCACCTTCAGCCCCATCTTGGTTTGATCGAGCCTATAAGAGGGCAAAAACTGAACTTTCCCAACTAATAAGGTTTAATAGTTTAAGATTTCTTTTATCCATAGATTCTGTAATAAACAAAGCAAGAGAGCAATATAAACAACTCCTGAAACAAAAAAGAGAGTTCCCCCAAAACCAGTGGAAACATATACTTGGTATCATCAATAATAATGATACACAATCCTTTTTGGCTATTAGCTACAGGAGGTACCAATAATAGCAGGTATGAACTGGATTGCTTTATTCCACTAGATCGTTGGATAAACATTACATCAGTATTGTCTGTAACTCGGATGTTAGTAATGACACCCCATCATGGGATATTGTAATAAATACAGTAGGTCAGATTTTTCTTTATTTCAAAAAAAGAACTTCATCTAGCAATCAATTCACTTAAAAGAAATAAAGCCACAGGCCCAGACCGAATACCCACAGATTCCTTTCTTTTTGTTATACTTCACAGCGGCCTTTCTGATGGCCCCCTCATTCTGGTCCAAGGTTTTACTCCCTTTTTTTAATCTTAGTATTCTTAATAGATCAATTGCCCATGCATGGAAAGGGGCTATTATAATATCTATTTATAAAAAGGGGGATAAAAAGAATATGAAGATGTACAGGCCTATATCCTTATTAGATACAACTGGCAACATTTTAGCAAAAATTATTTTATCAAGATTACTTGACCAGATAAGTTCACTGTGGGGGGGTGTCTATTGGAGTCACAGGCCAGCTTTAGATCCGGTTATTACACTGCCAACAATTGTTTTGCCATGAATCGTTTATATAATAAATATGTAGTAATAAGGAAACAAAAGCTTTGAGACATGCATTGAGTTTAGCTCTGCCTTCTGTACTATTTCTTGTAACTCCCTTTGGGATTTTATGTTGGAGTGGGGGATTGAATCTAATTTGATCAACATAATGAGAGAATTGTATATCAATATTTGGGCACAGACCCATCAGGGCATCAAAGGGCAACTGTCAGCAGTTTTTCCAACCAATAAGGGTGCATACTAGCACTCACACTTTTTTGCATATATATTAACAAATTACTTCTACAGTTAGAAGAGCTAGTATCAGATTCACCAAAAATTGGTAACACCAATTGCTCGGCATTTGCATTTGCTGATGACTTGGTATTACTTTCCCTAATGAAATTCAGATTACAGCAAAAATTAGACCTGTTATCATTCTATGCTGATAGCTATCAACTTAAAATAAATGAAAATAAAAGTCGAGTTATGATCTTTGGATCAAATCTAGTGGGTAGTCTGCTGCTAGTTTCTGGCAGAGGGGAATCTTGCTTTCAGAGCAAGCAGCTGACTAAAAAAGCTACTGATTTTTCTTACTGATAAATCACTTCTATCTCAGCAGGAGTCAGTGCCTCTTGGGATTAAGCAAACAGATACTTTATTAGAAGCAGGAAGTCTCATTTAAGTAAAAAAAAGTCACTGTGTTTCTTTGTTTGGAGAAGGGGGCTGTATCAACTTAGTTTGCTAAATCAGGAGCAGAGGAGAGAAATTAATTGGGGGTGTAGCTTGAACAGAAGAAAAACAGCTTTCTCCAATTACAGTTTCCTGCTGCTAGTTTCTGGCAGTGGGAATCTTGCTTTCTGAGCAAGCAGCTGACTAAAAAAGTTACCGATTATCTTACTGATATAGAGAATACTGGATGGGCAACTATGCACAACCAGTGTGTTCTGCCACAGAGGGGTTCTGATTCTCTCTGATCTCGAGAACGAAGCTCGAGAGGTCCATGGGAATCAGAACCTCGAGGTGACAGAACACACAAGTTGTGCATAAAGTTTCTCATCCTGTATTTTTTATAGTGTATAGTAGTACTATGTGAAATATGTGCTTTGTGGGGTTTTTCTCTCTCTCTCATAATGAAACTGACTTAAAGTCTCTAGAGGTTCTAGAATACTGTCACCACAGACTTAGAGGAAAGCAACAATTTGCCAGGATTCCAAGTGGTTCTGCTGCAGTAGTGACATTACTACTGCAGCAGAACAACATGACATCACTACTGCAGCAGAACAAGCATATTCCAGACATAGAATTTCATGCATAACAGCATTCCATTATGCACTATATATAGGATAGTGTATGGTTACCCATACACTACGAGGCTATTCTTCCACTGAGTGGATACAATGCCGACTAATGACCTCGAGAGTGAAGCTCGAGCGGTCTCCAAGTCAGCATTGTAACTACGAGGTGAAAGAATAGCCTTGTAGTGTGTGGGTAACCATAAACTGATCTTTATAGTGTATGGTGCCTGAAAAAAAGACAAAAAGAGACTCACTTTTCCATATTTTCACTCTGTTCTGCCGAGGCTGTTGATTCACAACTGCCGCTGCCCAGCACACTCGCATGCCCCTCTCACACAGCTAGGGATGAATTGGGACATCTGCTGTAGCCCCTTGTATTATGACATCCTCACTAACGCAGAACGAAAAGTCATTCTGCGTTAGTGAGGGCGTCACTACTGCAGCAGGACAACTTTTTGCAGTGTATGGATTTCCATACATAACTACATTCCACCATACACTATAAATCACTTCTATCTCAGCAGGAGTCGGTATCTGTTGGGATTAAGCAAACAGATACTTTATTAGAAGCAGGGGGTCTCATTTAAGTGGAAAAAAAGAAAGTCACGTGTGTTTCTCTGTTTGAGGAAGGGGACTGTATCAACTTAGTTTGCTAAATCAGGAGCAGAGGAGAGAAGTTAATTGGGGTGTGGCTTGAGCAGTAGAAAAGCAGCTGTCTTCAATTACAGCTTCCTGCTACTAGTTTCTGACAGAGGGAATCTTGCTTTCAGAGCAAGCAGCTGACTAAAAAAGCTACTGATTTTTCTCACTAATTGCCCTCCTTCCCACCCCTCCACTCCCCCATCCTAAGCTAGTTTTACTTTTATAGCCACTGGATTTGACTGACAACAGGAACTTCCTGTTTGGCAGTAGGAAGGGAAGGATCTTAGAGATACATTAGTTTCATCAACTTTGAAGGAAAAAAAAATAGCTCTTTCTCCCCCCTATCTGCTGGAGTCCAAGCAAGGAGGAAGACTACTGAAGACTACAGGAAGTTCCTGTCCCAGAACAGGAAGGGCCAAAGTTGTAATGGTACATAGGCAGTAGGAAAATAGGTGGAAAAATGCATATAGGGAGGAGAGAGTAAGCATAACAAGCAACAGGAGAGGGGACACAAAATAAGTCATGATGGGAGTGGTGCAGTGCAATGGCTGTGGGGCAGCAATGTTCTGGGAGACATTCTGGAGACTGCAATGCTGCCCTATTTGCAGACACCTCTCTGGTCTGAGGGAGGAGGTTGCCCATCTCCAGGCTGACCTGGCTAGGATTCGTGAAACCTCTTTTCCCCCCCCCACCCAGGGACCACCAGGAACACCGCTGCTACCTCAGAGACGGCCAAGAAAGAGGAGTGGTTAGACCAAGGTGGGCTCAGGGAGGGAGAGAGTGGTGTAACAGAGGTGCATCCCTCCATCTGTACCTCTCCACAATTCATATGCTGCTCTGGTAAAGAGTGGTTCTTCTATGGAGGCACCTGCAGTGGAGACCAAGGAGGATGCTGGGAACCTCCACAAGAGACCCACTGGAGGGTGGCACAAGACCCCACAAGTGAAGGAAACTACTCCTGGTGGGGGACTCAGTCCTTAGAGGGGTAGAAGTGGGGGAGGAAGGGGAGAGGGAGGTAAGGTGCCTGCCTGGCACCATGGCTTGGAAGGACAGGAAGCGAATCCTCAGGATCATGGGAGCAGCTGCATGAGGGAGGGAGCTGGATGTCATCGTCCACTTAGAGACAAATGACCTGGCTGGGAATGGGATCAGAGCAGTGCAAGAGGAGTTTTGTAGAGTTGGGGAGGGGCCTTAGACAAGTAGTACACATGGTAACCTTCTTGGAGGTGCTGCCTGTCTATGGCAAGGACAATGCTAGGGTACTCTTCACCATGGGATTCAATGAATGGTTGAAGAACTGGTGTGGAGCTTAGGGTTTGGGCTTCATTGGGGGACTGGGGAGCCACCTGGAAGGATGCAGGCCTATACTGGTGCAATGGTCTGCATCTGTTTAGGGGGGAACCGAAATCCTGGGTGATAAGTTTAAATGCTTCATTGGCAAGCATTTAAACTAGCCAAGGGGGAGGCACTGAAAAGTAGAAGGGAAATCCCATCCTCCCCCCACAAAACACAGTAATTAGCAACGTAAACACCAAGGTAGAGAAGTAATTCGGGAGCAGGACAGGGGTAAATGCAAAAAAACGCAAAGGTATTACGAACAGGGATGGGGCTAAAAGGGATAAGGCCATCAAAAAATGGAGGGTGATGAGTACCAATGCCAATAGTCTGTGTAACAAGCTCCCTGAACTAGTGGCCTTGATGGAAGAGAGATGCCTGGATATTGTGTCAGTCACTGAACCATGGTATACAGAGAACCATGACTGGGATAGCTCTCCATGTAAGGGAAAGGATTGAAGCAACAGAACTAAAGAGTAAACATGAAGTAGATGAGTCACTATGGGTCACCCTGGAGACAGGAAATGGCACCACAATCCGTATGGGAGTTGTGTACAGACCCCCATCTCAGGGGGAGGGAATCAACAATGAACTGATAGAAGACATCTTTAAAATGGCAGAAAAAGGGGAGATCTTGTTAACAGGGGAACTAAATATGCTAGATGTTAACTGGAGCACCTTTGCTGCAGACACATCCAGGAGCAGGGTCATTCTTGATGCCCTACAAGCGGCATGCCTCCAACAGCTAGTGTTGGAGCCCACTTGGGAGGGAGCAGTCTTAGACCTGGTATTCTCAAATGGGGACGGAGAAAGGATCTCAGATTTAGAAGTGGGTAGCCATCTGAGAACAAGCAACCACCAAACTGTGTGGTTCACAATAAACACAGCCATACAAAAACAAGAGTATTGGACTTTAGGAGGGCTGACTTTGAGAAAATGAGAGAGTGCCTCAGAAAATCATTAGCAAATGGGCAAGAAGGAGGGGTGGAGGAACAATGGGGAATAGTCAAAACAGCCATCACAGCGGCAACAAACCTTTGTGTGCAGCGAATCAATAAAACAGAACAAAGTAAAAAAAAAACACTATGGTTCTCAAAAGAGGTGGCAGGGAAGATTAAGGAGAAAAGGACAGCATTCAGGAAATATAAGGAAACACAGAAGGAGCAGGATAGAGAACTTTATCAGTTAAAGCAGAAGAAGGCAGGGAAGGCAGTCAGAATAACAAAGTCCTAAAACTGAGGAAAAGATAGCCAATTCTGGTACAAAGGGGGATAAAACCTTTCATAGGTACATCAGGGAATGAAGAAAGACCAAGGGAGGGATACAGAGACTTAATAAAGAGGAGGGATTGTGGACAGATGGTGATAGTAAAAAAGCAGGGATACTGAATGAATATTTCTGCTCAGTATTCACAACAGAAGAGGAGGGCAAGGTACCTAAACCAAACAAGAGAAACACTCTGAATAGGGGGATTGATACCAGTCCATTCACAGAAGAAAGGGTTTTGAAAGAACTCTTGAAACTGAGGGTGGACAAAGCAATGGGGCCTGATGGTATTCACCCAAGAATTCTAAAAGGACTAAGGGTAGAACTAGTGACACCACTGACTACACTGTTTAACAAATTATGGGAGGATGGGGTGGTACCTGAGGACTGGAGGAAGGCAGATGTGATTCCACTTCACAAAAGTGGGAGCAGGGCAGAGGCAAGAAACTACAGACCAGTTAGTTTGACCTCAGTGGTAGGGAAAATGATGGAATCACTTCTGAAGGAAAGAATTGTTGAGTACCTAGAGGCCCGTGGGGCACAGGACCCAAGGTGGCATGGATTTACAGTGGGAAGGTCATGTCAGACAAATCTAATAGATTTCTTTGACTGGGTGACCAAAGTAGTAGACCAGGGAGGGGCTGTGGATATGGCCTACCTAGATTTTAGCAAGGCATTTGACACAGTCCCACACAAAAAATTAATATACAAGTTAGCCAGCCTTGGAGTGGGACCCAAGGTGGTAATCTGGATAAAAAATTGGTTGGACAACAGGACGCAAAGAGTAATAGTAAACTGAGTTCACAGTGAAGAAAGGAGGGTAACTAGCAGGGTACTGCAGGGCTCAGTACTGGGATCGGTCCTCTTTAATGTCTTTGTAAGTGACATTGGAGAGCACCTGGAAGGAAAAGTATGTCTCTTTGCAGATGACACAAAGATCTGCAACAGGGTTGATACACAAGGTGGGGTGGAAGGATGAAAAGGGACTTGGCAAGTTTGGAGGAATGGTCAAATGTATGGCAGCTCAGATTCAATGCAAAGAAGTGCAAGGTAATGCACCGGGGGGAAAAAACCCAGGGGAAGAGTACACAATGGGAGATGAGATACTAACAACAAAATCGAAAGGGACCTGGGGGTAATTATAGCAGATGACCTTAAGGTGGGCAAGCAATGTGAGAAGGCAGTAAGGAGGGCTGGGGGGATACTGAGATGCATAGGGAGAGGCATCAACAGTAGAAAACAAGAAGTTGTTATCCCTCTGTACAGACAGTTGGTGAGACCCCATCTGGAGTACTGCATGCAGTTCTGGAGACCCCATCTCTGCAAATACATAGACAGAGTGGAGGCTGTTCAAAGAAGGGTAACCAAAATGGTGCAGGGTCTGCACCACAAGACATGAAGAGAGACTAAAGCAGTTTAATATGTATACCCTTGAGGAAAGGAGGGAGAGGGGGGCCATGATAGAAACTTTCAAGTACCTCAAGGGAATTAACAAAGTCCAAGAGGGTAGCACCTTTCAGAAAAAGAGATGTGCAAGAACAAGGGGGCACAATTCGAAGATAGAGGGGGGATGGCTCAGAGGTAATGTTGGAAAGTATTTTTCCAAGGAGAGGGTTGTGGATGCATGGAACAGCCTTCTGAGGAGGTTGTGGAGTCAAGGACAGTGGGAGAATTCAAGAATGCATGGGACAGACATAAATAATTCTAGTGGGGGGTAGGAGGAAGTAAGCTGTTGGTTAACTAGAATTTGCAGCTTATCCATCAGGTAGGGAAATGGGCAGACTAGGTGAGCCAAGCCATCCTTATCTGCTGTCAAATTCTATGTTTCTAGGTAGTAACTGGAAGTTGAGCTCTAAGGACATAACATCATTGAATACTTATATATATCTAGGACTCACCTTTGCAACAAATAGCTTCTGGTCTAAACATATGAAAGACCTTACTATCAAGCCCTGTCAAACAGCTGGTGCCCTCTCCAGATTTAATAGGTAGTATGGGGGTAATACTGCAAAACCTCCATTGGAAGCAAGTAGAGCAAAATATATTTCTCCTTTTTCATGATGTTTGACTCTTATAAGGTAAGGTAAAATTGAGAAAGAAGGTAAAGTTTATACAGAAAAACTCAAGTAAAAAAAGGGGGCAGGGGGAGCAGTGCTTTTGAGCCCAAGCTTGAAGTCACCAAAATTTTGCAGCTCTGATGTAAATCATCTATTTTCATCAACTCTATTCTTTTAAACTTAGAGTTTTGGGATCAGGAGTTATTGCTGTAAAGAGGAGACAAAATTTTCTACAATGGGAACCCCTCATAAAGATAGAGGAAAAGGAACAGGAGGAAAAAAATGACTGGAAATGTGCAACCTCCGAGGCCTGGAGTGGAAACGCAGGCCACAACTGCACTGGACTCTGAGGAAACTGTCATCTATAGGTACAAAGCTGCAGTGTCTAATCACCTCTGTGTCTGATATGAATGCTAAATTAGACACATTCGGCACTCGAGTGAAGGAGGTAGAAACCACCATCGAAACATTACAGACAGAGATAGTTGATGTTGAGATAATCTGAAACTACCTCAGCTGCTACTTCTCTGGTGGTAAAAGAAAATGCGTATCTCAGGGCCAGGCTAGATACATTGGAAAATCAGGCCCATTCCTCCCATGTTCGGATGCTTGGTCTCCCAGAAGGGATAGAGGGCAGGGGTGTAGCCAGGGATTTCAGATCTGCACACCAAGTTGACTCACTGCTACACCCCCCCCCTTGTTAGGGTGAGCTACCCCCCCTGTAGCCAGACAATATACAAATGTACACCAGGACCGTGTTTGTTGCCTCATTTGCACAATAAATACAACTTTGTATCTCATGACAATGGTTGTTGCAATGCATGGTAAATACAAATGCTATGCATTGTTCCCTAAGACACCCACATACCAGCCCAGAGCCTGTAAAGTTGTATTGTCCTTGGGATGCAAACAGAGTATTAGTGACCAGTCTTTCTAGGTTCGACTCCTATGAATAAAATTACAGAAAGGTTCAGTACTTTCTTCGTTAGTTTTCATGGAAAAAGGAAGCGGTTCAGAGCCTATTTGCTACCCCCCTTAAAAACATTGCACACCATGGAGTATGCCTGCCTACACCCATGATAGAGGAAGATCATCCCCCTTATGTTCTTGCAAGAGTGGTTTAAGGAGAAAATTGTGCCAGCTGCTCAACAAATGTAATTTAATTTGCAAAAAGCCTACTGTATAACTCCTAGGGGGTACAGAGAGGATACAGAGCTTCCACGCACATTGCTGGTGGTGACTTATGGTGTGGGGACACTAGATTGGATTTTGAAGATGGACAGATAGGCGAGCCCAATAATACAGGATGGCCACACCATTCATTTATTTCCTGATGTTGGCTACACCACATGCATGAGGTGCAAGAAATTTGATGCCGGGAGGAAGACACTGCGAGAGGCTACCATTTCCCATGCAATTGTGTTTCCTGCCCACTTAAGAATCGTGAACGGTGGCAAAGTCCGAGTGTTGTCAGATCCAGCAGAAGTGGGTAAATGGGCTTCTCAAATATTATCTAATCGCTGGAGTAAGTGCTGAACAACTGGGACTGCAGATGGAGAATTTGAAGAATCGGACGAAGACTGAGATACTGATTCATAAGTACTTTTTTCTCCCTACAATATAATACCTTTTGATTAAGAGCTGTGGATGCAGTCCCCAATAATAATGTTTGGAATAGGCATATATGGGTTGTTTAATCTTATTAAATGGTCGTTTAGCCATGAGATTGTTTTGTGGAGTTGCAGCACAGCTAAATAAATATGTTTACTATTTAAAGTGGTTCTCCTCAAAGGGGGAAAAAAAGTGAAAAAAGAGTGGAGGGTGTGTAATCTTCTTACTTTTTGTTGCCCTTGTAATTATTAATGTTAAATGTTGTTTTTTTCTTCAGTACAAAGTATGACACTATAAGCCCTTGTATAATGGCATGCAATGTTGATTTTAAAATGTTAGGGACTTGAGTAATTGTATATTAGTCATAACGCTCATGGGTTCATTCATAACAGCTGAATATTTTCTTACAAGTTGGACTCTGTTATATAGAATACCCCCTCATGTTGTATCAGAATATCCCAGATGCATCTACCCTTTGATTAAGGAGAGGGATTTCTCTCCAGCGATTGTATAATTTTTTTATTACTGTAAAACTGGTAATTTATATGGAAATAATTTCTCGCTATGTTCACGCTTCTTTAGCAAGCGCAAACATTCTTTTACCGCAAAATCCAATTGACGCAAATATTGCTATACACCTACTTTTTTTTTTGCATCACAAAAAAGAAATGATAATTTGATTACCAGAACCAAAACAATCCTATCACAAGCTTCTGATTGCATCTCTGTGTTGTCTGGCACAAGGCTGGATCCACACAGTAGAGGAGCTCATTTTTTTCTGTGTGCAGGGAGCCACGAGAGAAATGTGCAGTCTTCTGGGTTGGCGGGTGGAACGAGTCACACTGTGCATGGTTGTCTTTCAGTGGCTGAGTTTTGTTTTTGTTAGGGGAAGGTGCCACAGTGAAGAGAAGAGCTGCAGTGGGCAAAAATGGAGGGAGAAAGTGCTCAATACAAACCACCTTAAATGCCTTTTAAGTCCCTCTGCTCACCTCATCATTCTTGTTCTCTCTCTCTCTCTTCAGTCTGCTTATCGACACTGGATTTAAAACAAATACTGGCATCTGATTCGACTGGTAATCCAATACCTGTGAGTGGCTGGTAATTGACAGCTGGCACATTTATACGGGGTTATTAAAGTTTAAAAACAAAAGATAGTGCTGTAATTGAAATTGTAAGTGGTCACCGACTGACAAGTGACTAGAGCGAGGTTACTAAAGTTCACTCAGTATACAGAGCGCGAACTTAACTTGGCGTTCTTAAGTTCACTGAGCCTTGACTGCAAAATTCATTTACCCGTTTTACAGTATATAATAAAACTGTTATGGAATGTCTTGGATATGATTACAGTATTGTAATAAATAACTGCAAATCAATAAAAATACAGAATAAAAAAGAAAAAACTCCAGTAAAAAAACATCTGTATATGTTATAAGGAGAAAAGTAGTTTGTACTGAAATGAAAAGGTTTTATAGAAATGAAATGCTTGATTGTGAGGAAAAGGCAAACCTCTCCTACCACAGACTGGTCTGTTAGTCAAAATAAAATATATTCTTCATTTTATATATCTAATAGGAAATATTCAAGTTACCATAATATTCAGGATGAACTGAAAGGTTTACTGTTGGGGTGAACACCCAGGATGTATGAACTTTTTGAAAGTAGCAAAATAAGAGATGTATTCTTATATATTGATTTGTTTATTATTAATAGAAATCAACACTGTGGGCCTGAAGAAGTGGCTTGACCGTGAAACGTAGCCCTACAGAGTGTGAACAAAATAGTAAATAAATCAAAGGAAAACTTTTTTCTGAGTGGAGTTCATCCCTGCTTTTTCAATCTACTTGACTGGTGCTAGTCACACGGATGACCCAAGACAAAGAAATAAGGAAGAGGCTCTTAAAGGGCATGGGCTACCTGAACTACCATTTCTCTTGAGATAGTAAGTGATACTAGATATTTCTATAGATACTATTTAGATGTACTAGCGGATCCTGCCAAACAAGACTATATCCAATATACCAAATTGAATTATTTCATAGTAATATACTGCAAGCTAGATATAAAAAGTCAGTAGATCAAACTGGAAAACGATGTGCATGCAACTTCCTAGAACAAGATTTTTTTTTTTTTACATCTTTAATTGTACCTGGTACTCTAGGTCCAGATGGACTTGATTAATCCCATTATGGGAAAAAATGCAGACACAAGACAAGCAGATCCTTTTGATTATGTTGCCTACAGTCACTACAGAAGATGAACAGATCATAAACATAGTAGCCAATGATCTTTTACTTATAAATTATAAATAAAATTATTGACTTAGGAATTGTTCCCATTGTTTTCTGTATCCTCCCAGGGTTAATTTATCTGATGGACCTGAGTTACTGCATATAAAAATCTGTAACTCTGTTTTTTCAGTATAGTGTTACAGTATCAACTTAGGAGGAATGTGTTAATATCCTTTACTGTATATCGCACATTTTGAATTGTATTCTGATTTTTACTGTTTTATACACTATTGTATTTGTGAAGTTTTGTAGTGGTCTCTGACCGAACAATAATAAACTTGAAACTTGATCCCAGTGCCAAATCCTGTGGTACATCATTGGTCATTCTCCTGTCCTTTGAGAATGCCGTTAACCACCATCCTCTGTCTCCAACCCATGAACCAGTTTTGAACCAAATTTAGCAGTTTGGACTCTACACCTTAGCTGGTCAACTTCTTAATCAGTCTCCCGAGTGGCACAGTTTCAAACGCTTTGCTGGCATCCAGACAGCCTATGTCAACTACCCTTCCCTGGTCTAATTCTCTTGTTACCCAGTTAATGAAATCCATCATAGTCATTTGGCATGACCTCCCCCATAAATCCATGCTGCCTGTGATCCTGCAGCCCTTTGGATTCAAGAAGCTAAACTAGCCTTTCTTTCAGTAGGATTTCAATTAACTGCAGCTCGTCTGGCTCTCAAGAGGTGTATTACTCCCCTCCCTTAGTTACAGCCTGCACCTATTTGCTCATTCCGCCAAATCTCATCTTATCCAGTGGCATACAACGTACAACATCTGCCATTTTGCTCTGGCTGCCCCCCCCCCGGTCTTACCCACCACTGTACGCTTTATGAAAATCTCAGCTGGCTCTCTCCATCCAGCTACCTGGACTTTGGATTGGGATGCCTCATGGGTAAAGTGATTAGAACTGGCACCCCACCAGGACTGGCACAACTTCTAGCACCTGCCGACCACTCCTCCTACTCACTCAGGTCCCCAGGTTGCTTAGAGTTCCCCACACTCAAACCCTCATGGGGGACAGGGATTTTACTGCATGCGCTCCTAGACTCTGGAATTCCTTATCAGTGTAGGTTCGATCGGCCCCCTCCCATCAGTGCTTTCATAGACACCTGTGGGGTTTCCTGAAGCTGGCTTCCAAGTGTGACTGTCCCAAACCCCCCTAGAGAAATGTCCTCTTTCAACGCGACCTTTGTGCTTTATAGAAGTCCCACCAGTGACACTTTGCTTGTCCCTGTGACTCATTCTCCTATGTGGGCACATGACTGTGTAACAACTGTCTAATTTGCATAATAACTGGTGATTTGATGTACTTTACCACTGTTGGAACTAGGTGTAACTACGTGCCTTACTGTTGTCACCTTGATTAATGTTCTTTTTCCCATGTTGACTTTCTGTCATGTTGTTTCTGTATTATCCTGCACTATTCTGTATTCATTATGTTGTACTCTCCCGGGTCGTTCCTGAAAATAGGCATATTACTTGTCTAGTGTACTTACCCGGTAAACGAAAGCTAAAATAAAAAAAAAAAGTTTCCCCATCACTGAAGTTAGGCTGACTGGTTTATGATTGCTAGTCTCCTCCCTGCTGTCACACTTATATAGAGGGGCTACACCAGCCTTCTCCTCCAGAACCACAACTGTTTCCTTTCAGCTGTTGAACAAGGTTGTCAGTGGGGCAACTAGTACTTCCCTGAGCTCTTTCAATACCCCAAGGTGTATCCCATCCGGTCCCATAGCCTTATTCACCTTCAGAGCTGTGAGTCACTTAAGAAACCTTTCCTCTGAAAATGAACTTGTGTCCACCTCCCCCTTCCCCTATTCCTGCTTTTCCTAAGCTCTGTATCATCTACAAATTGAAGGCATGTTTACACAGCTGCCTTTGCACTGCAGCAACCTGAGTGTGCGAGTTGCAGTGGTGCAAAAGCAGCTATGTGGATGCTTACTGTAGTGTGGTAAGTTGTCCTCTCATCCTCTACCTGTATCATCACAGGAGTAGGGATGTGTTATGGAGCGAGTGGCTTAAACAGCTGTGTAGAGAGGTGGTGCCTCTCACTCTGAGACACAGGGCAAGCTCCCAGCAGTGAGATATGTGACCACCCTGAGACTGACTGCCCCTTTCAGTGTGGCTTGCATTGGCGCTCAGAGATGCCATGTAAACACACAGAATGATCATCTCAGGCAGTCCAGGAAATGACAGTATTAAGAAGACACAGGTCATCAGCTGTGTAAACAGGCCTTTACATGTACCTTTCTTAAAGGGGAATTGTCATCAGTATCATCCATTATATCCTGTTCCCCAGTCACATTGACAACCTGCCCATCCCTGCCCAAACCTTCACAAGTGAATACCTCTAGTAAAAAATTTCTTTATGCCTACCTTTTCCTTGTATTTCTTGCACCTGTGCAGCTCCATTTTCGTGCATGTACAGTAGCGCTACAAGCCCGGTAACATCACTGACAGGCTCGCTCTCTGCAACACTACGAAAAATAACAGGGAGCTAAATGCATGCTGATCTATGCTTGTAGCACTCTTTGTGCTGTCAAATATTTTGTTCCAATGTTCTATGCTTGACATCTTTATTTACTCTTCCTTTTGCGTACAGCGCTAATCAGTGGTGTAATAAGTAGGATGGCAGTGTTGGTTTTGGCATGGCTCTGCATGCAGTAAAGCTCATGTATCCTCTTTCACAGAACAGAGTGAACTCTGGCTTCTCGTGCTCTACTTCCTAACTTTCATTTTAACTCCTAAAACACTTCTTAAACACACATCCACAAAAAAGCAAGCTCTTTCTGCATACAGTAGGACAATCACATGTGGCATTTATTCCAAATGGTTACTGCACCAAGGGTAAAGCTAAGTGACAGAGTATTACTAGTGTCTGGTGAGTGTGCCTGTGTGGGGAGAGTGGGGCACAGATCAGCATCACCTTCAAATGATGGAATAGGGCTTTCAATTAATCATTTAGGTTTTTGTAGCCATCCTGCATTGGGATATAGACTGCCATAGATTGCCATGAGTGCATCCATCCTTGCCGCTCTGTGTCCTGTGGTTATGCACAGGATCTCTGCTGCCATATGCATGGAGTTGTGTTTGTCTTTCATATGAGCTTGTGAACTGAAATTCAACCAAAGCATTCAATTGAATCCACGCTAAATACTTGAAAACAAGTTCAATTAATGCACGCTGAATCTATGAAATGAAGTCAGAATTGATGTTTTGATCATTAGCGCCACCCAAGGGAGGTTGTACAGTACAAAGAAAAGGAAAACCATAGTGCAGGTACCTTATACATAGCTTCTCTTTATACTGTAGCTCTTGCCAGAAGAATACCTACTGGTCAAAAACATTGATTCTAACATACATTTCTGTTTTAAGCGTGCATTTATGGTAACCTTTTTTGTTTTATTCAGATAAAGGCCACATGTCTGATAAAAGACAGGTAGCTCTTTATTAAATGGATGGAGAAAGAAATTCCATCTAAAAGCTGCCCCATCACACACAAAATAACATTCTGTAATATGCAGAGAAACTACCAATGGGAAAAATACAAATCACAGCTGATTTGGGGTTCATGGAAGATAATTAATACTCCTATTACAGCTCTGCATAGAAACTTTTGAAAATACTTTTTCTGCTTTCTGTTTGATATTTTCCGTTACCTTTGGTCCAGGTCGGAATGCACAGCATGAAATGCTTTCATTCTAATCTAATACTGTCTTATCATACTGTTGCTCATGGCCTTCATTTCAAGTAGCAAAGCAACACAAAATTTTTATTCTAAAAAACAGTTTTTAGCTACATTTAATAAAATATTACTCTCCCTAAATGTGCTTTACTCTGAGTGTTCCTAGCTCAGCATTATATATTTTCTCAGTCATAACCCTTGTCCGCTTTACAATGTTGTTTCTTAGTTGATGTAACCAGGCATTTGTTTCTTGAAAAAAAAGTAATTTAAAACATTTCTTAAAAAATGAAGAATCCTTGAATTGACATACAATAGGAAAGGTTTATAAGCAAAATCAATATGGAATGTCTGGAATCTCCAACAGTTAAAAAAGGTGTATGATCACATTTATTTGCCCAACTTTACTGCACTGTTGCATTAAGACCAATTTTATTTTTAGCAGAAGTAACCTTTAATAATTTTGCTTCAGGATCTTTTTTAATACAGATTTTAGTCTTAGAGCAAGCACAGGTAGCACAGAAAAGTTGTTGAAAAATAACACAGTATGCACAAACAGCTGATACTTTAAAATGCAGTTTTAGTCTCTGGTTGACAGGTACCAAAAATCCCCATTTTATTCTTAGCAGAACTATTATGTTATGATATTGATTCTGGAGCTTATTTTGCACATTTCAATTCAAAACAAATCTATCTTGTACTGTTGGTTCTCTAATTTAATACTGTACTCATTTTATTTTTAGCAGAAAAATCATCTTATACTGTTGCTGCAGGACTTTATTTAATACAATTTTTTAATTTAAAGCAAATATAGCCTTTTGTACTATTGGCCCAGGGTTTTATTTCATATACTGTATTACTCACTTTGATCTTAGCAAAATGATCTTCTTATACTGCTACCCCCAGACTTTACAGTAGTTTGTACATATTTTCTTAATGGCAAATCGCTTAAGAGCACAATACATAGGCAGGAACATAAAGAGTTCTAGTGATCCAGAACAAACTTGAATTAAAATTCAAGGAACATAGAGGGATATAACATTGGGGTTGTGCTACCGCTCACCAAGTCTGAATGATGTTGAGAATTTAGCATTTATGGAATTATTAGAAGATCAAGATGTCGCCAGTGATAGTATGTTATTAGGTGATTTTCCAATTTTTCTCAAATTGGAATTCACTATGTGCGAGTGGCCATTTTGAGAACAGATTCCTGGAATATTGCCTACTGAATAATTTAGAGCAGTATGTTAAAGAGAACACCAGAGGAAAGAATGTTTTAGATTTGGTCTCAAGTAATATGGGGGATGTTTTGGACAACGTGGCAGTGATACAGCCCTTAGGGTCCGGTGATCATATTATTATTATTATTATTATTATTATTAAATTTGAAATATCGGGGAATATCAGAAAAATAAAAGGGAAAACAACAATAAGGAATTATAGAAAGGCAAAGTATCATGGGATAAGACAGTTCTTAAGTGAGTAGAACTGGAGGTGGGACCTTAAAGATTTACCCCTAGATCAAATGTGGGTAAAGATTCAGGAAAAAACTTGAATGTGTAAATCAATATGTGTCAATAGTCCAGAAATATAATGGGAAGGGGAGGGTCCCTAAATGGCTTAGTAAACATATTCAAAGAATGATAAGAAAGAAGGAAAAGGCTTACAAGAAACATAAGATGAATCGGACACAAAATAATATGGAGAATTCTAAAAAGAAGGTAAAACAATGCAAAACAGCTATAAGGAAGGCAAAAGCGAAGCGGAAATGAAACTCATTACTACAAACAGAGATAACTGCAGGTAATTCTACAGTTATGTTGGAAGTCTAAGACATACACAAAAGTATATGGCGTCATTTAAATTGGGGGATAGATTGATACAGGAAGAGAAGGAGATAGCTAATACATTTAATAAGTATTTCCTAGAAGCCTTTAAGAGTCAAGAGCCTATAAATGATCAGAATTAGAGTGGAATAATAGACTCTTTACCACAGAAATATATCACGGAGAAGGATGTATATAAAAAAAACATAAAAAAAAAAAAAAACATAAATCCTGTGGTCCAGATGGGATTCACCCATTTCTTTTAAACGAGGTAACGGAAGAGTTTGCTGGGCCTTTGGCTCTACTGTTTAATCAGTCCTTGAAAAAGGGGGATGTTTTTAAAGAATGGAGATTGACACACGTCACCCCAATATTAAAAGGAGGAGCTAGAACAGGTGCAGAACTACCGGCCCATAAGTATCACCTCAGTTGTGGGTAAAATGATGGAGGGTTTAATAAAGGAGTTTATAGAAGAAAATATGAGAAGACTGGGGGTGGTGGATATTGCACAACACGGATTCGTGCAGGGTAGGTCATGCATGACAAACTTATTGGACTTTTTTGAGCCTGTGAGTCTAGCACTTGAAAATAGTATGCCTGTTGATGTTATATATTTAGATTATACAAAGGCATTTGACTCTGTATCCCATGTCAGTTTTGTTAAATACATTAAAAGACTTAGGGTTGGATATAGGTTTATTTGCTCTTTAAATATTACAGTCAGATACCCGAAATAGTATTTGCGGGCATCTAATCATTTTGGCACAATGACTTTTGAGCCACTGGGGTCGGTATCCCGAGACTCAGGAAACTGAGTTTAGGGATATCATAGTATATCCTACAGAACACTGGGGAGCCTCGAACACTGTGTAGGGTTTGGATTGGGTCAAGCTTTGGGACAATACTGAGTGTTTTAGTTTTTTTTGTTGTTGCTGTTGTTTTTTTTTTAATACCTTAAGGAAATGTCTGTGGGGGGAAGCTCTATAGAATGTGTGCAGTGCTCATCCCCTTCGTGGACATGCTGGCCAGTGCCCGGTCTGAGGTGAGAATCGTGGAGGTTGAAGCATACACTCAGATTGCATGTAATTCACTGTTTTTTTATTGTGTTGGGAATGTAATCCAAGGGTCTGTTTGCAGGCAGTTGGTGCTGTGTATGTGGATTTGACTGAACAAGTGCTCCAGAATGGTGATGTATTGACAAATTGTGTGTGTGTGTGGGGGGGGGCTTAAGAGTAGCGTTGCATCTCTGTCATGGGTTTTTGTTATTTTGTGTATGATGTGATGAACATAGTGGGGGAAGAGAGGTACCATTCCATGGTTCATTTGGCTAAGCTGCAAAATAGGATGGTATTCATATGTGTACATGCCTCTCATAACTGCTAACCTCATTAGCACAACAGGACTTTCTCAGTGTTTCTTATTAGGGTAATTGCATCCCACCCTTGGCAAGTTCAACAATGGTCCTGAGTAGTACCTCTCCCCCACACTTATGGCCACAGTAATTTTCCCTAAAGTAAATTGTGACATTTCACATTATGAAATTGTATTATTAGATTACTGTTTCCAATCCATCATGGGTTCTACCCTGTTACTGTGTACTCCATATTGCACCATTACTGCTGCTGAATCCATGGGGGGGGGTTGGGGGAGGCACTACACAGGAACATGGAGGATCTTGGCAAGGAGGGGATGTAAAATACCAGACTCAAACAGAATCACAAAAAAGTATGTCATGCTAAGGAAGTGAGCGGCTAGTAGAGGCAATTGGACAA
The DNA here is from genome assembly GCA_016271365.2 of Neoceratodus forsteri. Classification (NCBI taxonomy): domain Eukaryota; kingdom Metazoa; phylum Chordata; order Ceratodontiformes; family Ceratodontidae; genus Neoceratodus; species Neoceratodus forsteri. Next base: position 1,608,229,016 of record CM057452.1, read on the forward strand.
ATGAATGGCATCGGACTGGGGGACGAATCCATGAAATGAAGGACCAGTGCCATTTATTTTTTCCCTTTTCTCCATATAGTCAGCACATCATATAGAAAACAGTGGAAGATCATGATGGAGACTCAACTTTATTCGTACCCCCCCCCTGCAAAATGCGAAAGCACTGATATTCTCATACACCTGTTGCAGCCGAGTTCGGACATGCATCACTGACTGCCGTGGAACATACACTCAGGTTCTTTTACATTCACAAAACCCAAAGAGGAATGAGTTGCATGTAGTCCAAGTGTATGCTTTACAGTCCTCAGCTCTCGCCTTCAATAGGGGTGCTGGCCGGCACATCTGTGGGAGTGAGGGGAACAGGCACTATGCGTATTGTAAAAGATGGGCTTGCAGACTCAGGTGGAGAGAGAGAGAGAGAGAGAGAGACACCACAGGAGTGCAGCAGAACTGGACACAATGAAGAACTGACACCAAGTAGAATCACGAAACACACAGGGACTACATAAAGGCCACATACAACTTTATTACACAAGAAAAGCATAATTCAGCATTGATGTTGCAGCTTTTGCAGACTGCAATGTAGTTTCAACAATCACATACAACCACCAAAACAGAGAACAATACATTATGGGAAACACCAGAAAACCAGCAGAAACCCAAGATAATAAAAATAAAATTACCTGTAGATCACAGAACTGACAGATTTGTACAGAGATATTCGAACAGTAATCCACAGATGTTTTAAATGAAATAGGCTGCTACCATATGGTTTTAATCAAGTTAAAATACAGACACAGACTCCAGTCCATCGATTACATCACTTTTGGTCACATCTGTCAGTCACACTCAGAAAATGGAGGAGGGACATGACGGCTTAAAAAAACATTATTTTTTCATGAATTTGAAACACTTTGGGCACATACCCTGTGCCATTTACATTAAGGGAGACCAAATGACACCAGTGTTGATGCATAGATTGCTGACAGTTCCCCTTTAACTGTGGAAGAATTCAAGAATGCATGGGACAGACATAAGGCAATTCTTGTGGGGGGGTAGGAAGAAATAGGCTGTTAGTTAACTAGGATCTGCGGCCTATCCTGTAGGTAGGGAAATGGACAGACTAGGTAGGCCAAGCGGTCCTTATCTGCTGTCAAAGTCTATGTTTAAGATCTCTGATTCCAAGCCATCAATAAAAATCGTGAGCAGCAGGGGGAGGAAGGGGGCCTCCTGAATGACCCTGGCAAACCCCACTAGTGACTTCCTTTCTGATGTTCTCTTATGCACACTGAGCCCTACTGCATAACCAGTTCTCTATCCATTGTGCTATTTTTTTCTGTTATTTCACATTTCCCCAACTTTAGAACCAACTTTTCATGGGGAACATTTTTGAATGCTTTACTGAATCAAAAAATATTATGTACACTGAATTTCTTTTGTCTAGTTCTTTTCTTATTTTCTCAAAGAAAACCAACAAGTGAGCTGAAACAATCTCTCCTTGAAGCCACGCTGACCTTCCTTTAACAGTTTGAAAAAACCTGGATGTACCATGATCTGGTCCTTGATATTCATCTCCACTATTTTACCCATAACTGAAGTTAGGCAGCTCACTGGCCTATAGTTAACTATTGATTATTTCCACTTCCCTTTTTAGGGCTGCAGTGGGTGTAGCCCTGCAGACCTCTTGCTATCAGAAAAGGACTCTGCACATTCCTTCCAACCGAACAACATGTTGGAGTTGTGACGCAGTCACCTCCGTGTCCATGAAGCACTCCACTTGTCTCGGTTGGAACTCACACTGCACTATTTTTTTTTTTCTTTTTCTTTTTGCTGTGGCAGTCATGGTAGAGCACGGCAGACTCTGCCATGTCCAAGATGGCTACCAAACTGTACTGCACGTGCATGACTAATAGAACATGTGCAGTACAGTGTGGTAGCCACCTTGATCATGGTAGACTATGCTGTGTTCTGCAGTGACCACTGATTTCTTTTTATTTTAATTATACATATCCCTCAACCCAACTCTCTCTCTCAGCACCCACCACCCCACAGAAACATAACAATGACACTGGGGGTGCCCAATCCCCCAGTGTCACAATTGTGTTCTGTGCCTTTTTTTTTTTTTTAAATGTTTTTTTTTTCTTCTCCCACCTGACCCTCCCTCTCAGCACCCACCACCCCAGCCCCACCTCCAGAAACATAACAGTGACACTGGGCATGCCCAATCTCCCAATGTCACTATGGTGATTCCTCAGTCCTTTTCTCCCCCCACCCAACCCTCCTTCTCAGCACAGACCATCCCACCCCCAGCAACATAGCAGTGACACTGGGGGTGCTCCGTCCTCCAGTGTCACAATGGTGATTCCTCTGTCCTTTCTTTTTACAGCGTGTTTAAAAAAAAAAAAAAGCCATCCATCAATGTCATTTTTTTATCCTGTAGAAAGAAAACCATCCAGTGTATTTTGCACCATTACCGTCCCCCCACTCAACACCCACCACCCCACACACCCCCAAGCCCTTACTTATCCATTAGGCATCCAACCTCATATTCTCTCTGGATCACAGACACGTCTTCACTTTTCAAAGCCGGACCACGAACTGAAGAAACAAGTATGCGGTTCAATGCATTTCAATGGGGTCTTGAACTTAGTGGCATAACTTGTGCATTTTTGTACATTTTTAGCCCAGATTTTCAACATGCCTTTTTGGGACCCCGCCTCATGAACAATTGCACTGACATTAGGTGAATCTGTCCCAAAAGGTGATTTTTGCAGTCCCTGCATGAAATCACCTTTTGGACAGGAGTTAAACAATTTCTCTGCCCTTGTTCATGAGATAGGGTCATAAGAAGACTATGTTGAAAATTTTGTGTAAAAATATTTAAAAACAATAAAGCTATAAGTCTAGGTTGAATTTTATGAACACAGGCTCGTAACTTTGGTAATTTTTAATATTTTTACCCCAAATTTACAACATAGCTATAACTTTGCAGCACCTCATGAATGTGACAGCTGTTATTTATCAAATCCTGTCCAAAATGTTTTTTTTGTTTGTTTTTTTTACATCTTGAAAGGTGACTTTACAGTCCCTGAATGAAATCACCTTTCAGTCAGAAGTTAAAAATGTTTACTGCCCTTGTTCATGAGGTGGGGTCATAAGAAGGTTATGTTGAAAATTTTGGGTAAAAATATTACAGAACAATAAATTTACGAGCCTACAGTACATTGATTTTTACGAATACAGGCTCGTAACTTTGGTAATTTTCAATATTTTCACCACAAATTTATAACATAGCCATATCTTTACAGCACCTCATGAATGTGAAAGCTGTCATTTTTTTTAAATTGTGGCCAAAATTTGTTTTTACATCCTGAAAGGTGATTTTGCAATCCCTGCGTAAAAGCACCTTTCAGGCAGGAGTTAAACATTTTCTCTGCCCTTGTTTCTGAGGTGTGGTCATAAGAAAGATATGTTGAAAATGTGGTGTAAAAATATTTAAAAACAAAATTATTAGCCTACGTTGAATTTTGCGAATGCAGTCTCGTGACTTTGGTAATTTTTCAATAGGTTTATCCCAAATTTACAACATAACCATAACTTTACAGCACCTCATGAATGTGATAGCCTACAGTACCTTGAATTTTGTGAACACAGGCTCATAACTTTGGTAATGTTCAATATTTTTACCACAAATTTATAACATATTACAAAACAAAGTTATGAGCCTACAGAACATTGAATTTTGTGAACTCAGGCACGTAACTTTGGTAATTTTCAATATTTTTACCACAGATTTATAATGTAGCCATATTTTTACAGCACTTCATGAATGTGACAGCTGTCATTTTTCAAATCCTGGCCAAATAGTTTTTTTTTTTTTTACATCCTGAAAGGTGATTTTGCGGTCCCTGCATGAAATCACCTTTTAGTCAGGAGTTGAAAATTTACTCTGACCTTATTCATGATGTGGGGTTATAAGAAGTCTGTTACAAATTTGGTGTAAAAATATTTAAAAAAAAAAAAAAGTTATGAAGCTGTGTTGAATTTTGCAAATGTTCTGTAGGCTTATAACTTTGGTAATATTCACTATTTTTACCCAAAATTTTCAGCAGTGTTATTTCTTTACATCACCTCATGAATATGACAGCTGTCCTTTTTCAACACCTGCCCAGAATGTGTTTTTGCATCCTGAAATTGATCTTGCAGTCACTGTGCAAAATCACCTTTAGGCCAGGAGTTGAACATTTTCTCTTCCCTTCTTCATGAGGTGGGGTCATAACAAGGCTATGTCGAAAATCTGGTGTAAAAATATTAAAAAAAAAATAAAATTTTCAGTAGCTTTACCCCAAATTTCATGGCTGCTGTCCTATTGGCTCTGGTCAGAACTTGTTAAACTGGGGAGTTACATTTACCCTCCTCCAGCTCCATGTAATGCACCAGTTTCCATTGACTTCTAGAAGATTACTGCTGGAGTATCGACTATTTTACACTGTATATTAGGTCCTTGAGTACTAACAGATACAGTACACCCTATTTAATATACAATGCTACCCCAGACCTCTCTTCCCAGTTTGGTCTCTTTGGAAAACATAACTCCCTTCAGGTTTGAATTCCACAGATTGGAGTCATTTCACCAAGTCTTACTGGTACTAATGATCAGGGACACTAATTTATGCAAGAGTGTGTTTCCACTCACTTTTGTAACAAAATACAATCCAGTGACTAGGGAGATATAGACAAAAACTGGAATATTTTGAGAAATGATCCAGCCTTGGGTGATTTGTTCCAGGAGCTTTCCTGCTTTTCATATTCTAGATCACAGAATGTAGGGGATCTAGTAATCAGTAGTGACTTCCCGATGGTAAAAAGACATGAAAATTTGCTTTCTGGCAGAACTGTGGGATTTTATCCTTGTATGCACTATGCAACTTATAAGTATGCAGTCATAGGGAAAAGCATGTGCGGTGGACTGAATGGCACTGAGATGGAAGTACATCAGTTTGCTAGCTGCTATACACACCTATGGGAAGTACTCTGCCTGGTGGTGCTGCCCAAAGGTTTATGTGGGCAGGGCCACTAGACAGCTTAAAGAAAGAATACAAGAGCATGTTAGGGCACTCAGAAATGCCACAGAGACTAATTCTATCTGGGCACATTTCAAAGTCATGAAAAATAGAGATCCTGTGACGTTTAGATGCAAGGCATTGGAGTATGCTGGCAGAAGACAGAGGGGTGGGAACAGGTTACATCAGTTACTAAGACGGGAAGCATGGCAGATATTCCATCTTAATAGCCTTAGACATCACACAATGCATTTAGATTGGTGTCTGATATGGAGTTTAATATAATTTACATCTTGTTTGTTTAAAATAGTGGGGTATGTGCTTTTATTTTTAGAGCAGGACACACATTTTACTGTTATTCCAGTTATGTGTTGAACAGTCTCTTTAAAATTTTAATTACCATATAATATTGAGAGCAATTAAGTCGCAGGAAAAGGTTTCCAAATGGTTTGTGTCCTGAATGCTAACCTGTGCCCTGGTTTTGTACTTTAGCCATAACTATTTGTCTTTTGAACATGTATTTTTGACTAAGGTCTTTTATATGGTGTAACTCTTTGGAACATGAATGGACATTTGTTTAATAATTATCATTTTTGTTTTCAATTTTGGAGTTTATTTTTCCCCTTTTTATGTTCACCATGCATGTGTGCGTGCAGTAAACATCTTGCAATAATAGTGCCTTTTGAGGGTTGTGACACTGTCTGTCCAATGCAGAACAGTATTTAAGGGGCAAGTCAGTACCAATCATCATTTGTGCTGCTAATGACAGAGTTTTGGCTTGCTGGGTGGAGCGGTCATGTGCTTCAAAACAAAAAGCCGACCCAATCCTGGGTCAGCTCTTTTCTTTGATCTAGGCAGCAGAGCTGTTCTGCCAGATCAGCCTGGAATTTTAAATGTCTAGGGGCTCAGGCCAGCTGTAACAGAAAAAAAGTGTGTGTGTGCCTCTCCCAACCCCAGTTCTGCAGATGTATACTAGCTGTACTAACCATATTCAAATGCAAATAACTTATAAATGAAAAATAATAGCATGGTACTGTGAGCATGAAAGACGTTCAGCACAAAAATAGTTACAAAATGAGTGGTGTTTCATTTATAGATACCTTTTAATTTTTTTATAATTAGCAAAAAAACAGCAGAATTTTTTTCACTATCAACAAATGTGAATAACTTTAAAACAAAAAAATGATAGCATGGCACAGTCACCATGACATTTGTTCAGCACTAAAATATCTACAAAATGAGTGGTGTTTCATTTATATGTGTATTTTAGTATTTTTATAATTTAGCAAAACACAGCAGAAAATGTCCACTTTTTGCAACAAATGCAGATAGCTTTAAAACAAAAAAATGATAGCATGGTACTTTGAGCACAAAAGTTGTTCGGCACAAACATATGTTTTTTTTTTGGTTTGTTTTGTTTTTTAAATTTCAGATTCGGATCAATACCTTTGAACCAAGATGCCTCTTTTACAAAGGTTCGCAAACACAACAGTACAATACATAAATTGAGGAAAATATTACATACATGTAAGAAACAAGTAATACGAATTGGTCTAAGGTTAGGCAATTACATAAGTGCAAGTAGATGATCAACGCCATAACATGACAAAAGTTTAACAGTGGTAAGCTTAATCAAGCAGTAAATTGCTAAGTGCAAGGTAGTGTAGAAGTAGCAGCCAAAGAGGGCTTTGTCCAGAAAGGGTGCATAGGGAGGGGCAGGAGGGCAGGGAGAAGGGCTGGGATAAGAGGGAAGAGATAGACATCCATGGCAGGGGTAGGGATTCCTTGTGTTAGGAAAGGCAGTCACATTGGTTAGCTTGAACCAGGAGTATTTATTTATTTATTAGAATTTTGATGACCGGGTAGGCCCACTGGCCCCTGGAGGTCCCTTTTTCAGGGGTGACCTGGGAAGTAACAGTACATGAAATAGTAGACAATGGAGCAATATACAGGCTGAGGGTTTACAGTAAGCAACAGCTTTCAGATCCATGAGGTATAGCTTTCTTATCTATGGGTCATAAATGTCTAACTACTTATCCTATTGTGCATTTGCTCATGCTACAGACGTGTACAATTAATGAGACAGTACAGTGAGTTCATTAGGTAACATTCCTCTAAGATACATAGGATATTTTCTATGAACGTGAGGCGGGGTAAGTGTTGACTGTTCAGTGGGTAGAGCTCAAGTATGGTAGAGAAAGCTGACGCAGGTCATTATTTTAGAGTTGGGTACCGTAGCATAGGCAATTACTCATTGACAGCAGGTAGGTCTTGAGTCTTGTGCGGAAGCTCTGTACCGATGGGGTTTCACGCACCTCCAAAGGAAGGTTGCCCCAAAGGGAGGGGGCAGCGTGTGCGAAGGATTTACAACCTGCCTTGGTCCTGACCTTAGGGACCTCTAGTAGAATCTGACCAGATGACCTGATTTGAAGATCTCTTTTGAAAGGGTAAATTTCAGTATGCTCTAAAAGGGAAGAGGGGAGGTCATTTACTCACTGGGCCCCCCGATAAACAAGTGATCTACCAAATGAGTGGTGTTTCATTTATAGATACCTATTAGATTTTTTGTAATCAGCAAAACATGTCAGGAAATTCACATTTCTTTTCTTTTCACTTTTTTGGAGGTAAGGCATAAATGGAATATGCCACCCCCTACTGGAAATATTGTTGATATTTTTTGTTCTCGTGCTGATTGACCTGAATTACATCACTCATAGCATTGCAATGCTAAATTACAGCACACCTCAAGTGGATTGTGAGGCATGAGGCACAGCCGAGTGCCTTCAACCACCTTGGAAGTGTGGCACTCTAACATAAAATATAATCAATATTTTCAGTAGGGATAGAATATCCGTTATATATTCCTTGCAAAAAAACTCTGATAATGCATCAGTTTGTGTTGCTATTAAAGTGACAAAAGTATGGAAATAAGGCTGGGCTGGTGGTGCTGAAGGTTGAGGTGCTGGACGCCACACCTCGAGCTATGCTGGTGACCCAGTTAGAAATTACCTCAGGTCATCGGGGTGCCAGCATGGGGGGAAGGCAGAGCAGGATCGAGCATGCTGATGTGCAGCTCTCCTTTCCAGAGGGTGGTGAGTGTGTGGCACCCCCCGGAGTCCTGCTGCCACCGGATGGAGATCCAGTGGGTAGAGTAGGTGGAGAGGGCAAATAGCTATGGGAGGTGGGAAGGGCCGAGCTGGTATCATGCGGTGCGCAGTATGCCTCTACGCACTCGCAAGGCCATGTGTTGGGGCATCCGGGGAAGGGGCAGGAGAGAAAACTAGCAAAAATACCTATATGTCCCTGTCACCAGTTGGCAGGAGGAGGTAATGGGGACCAAATAGCTGGATGAAAAAAAATATGGAAATGCGATGTTAGAATTTTCAGCACTAACTCTGCATCCCCTTCCCCAAAACAGTCAAAGGGGGCAAGGCAATACAAGCAACCACAGATATCCATCATCAGCTAAGGCAAACATACAACTCTTTCCACATAACAAAAGAGATGTCCATCATCATGGTGCAGCACTTCTGAAGCCATGGATACACATGCACATTTGCAAACTACCTGGAAGTGCGGTAGAAAATTCCCATAGTATCGCATTGTAAATTGTAAGTAAGGAATAGCACATGACAGGGTGTGTGGCAATGCTAAATTACCGCATGCCCCAGAAGAAGAAAAAGAAGAATCAGCATTTATATAGTGCTTTTTATACACAGTGTATCCCAAAGTGCTTTACAAGCAATGCTAGACTGGTAGTGAAGTGAATGAATGTGTAGTGGCAGCCATATCACACATCAATACCCACACACAGCCTGGATAATTGCATGAACCGATTTATGGGTAGGGGAATGTTGGCCAGGGCACCGGAAATGTCCCCTACTCTTTGCAAAGAGTGCCTTGGTTATTTTTTGACATCCACCAGGACAACACCAGGATGGGTACAAGGGACCTCAGTTTAATGTCTCATCCAAAGGACGGCACACCCCAGAAGTATAGCACCCCCCAATACTGCACTCCGATGCCAGCATTTTAGGTACAAGTTCAATCCTGGTGTGGGACGAGAACCCACGACCTTCTGGTCCAGAGACGGATGTGCTACCAACTGAGCCATGCTGACACCCAGGTGGGTTGTGAGGCATAAGACAAAGCCAAGTGCATTCATCCAGCTGAGAAGCACAGTATAGGATTCCCATAGGACCATACTGAAATTGTAAGTAAGCAATAACACACAGGAGGGTGTGGTGCAATGCTAAATTGCTGCATGCCCCAGGTGGGTTGTAAGGCATGAGGCACATCTGGGTGCCTTCAACCACCTGGGAAGTGTGGTATACAATTTGCATTACACTATAGATTTTAAGTGATCAATATCACATGGCAGGGTGTGTGGCAAGGTTGAATTTCTGTATGCCCCAGATGGGTCGTGAAGCACGAAGCGCAGCTAAGTGCCTCTAACCACATTAGGTTAATATTAGAAAAATGGAACTCTGCCAAGCTACCCAAATTTGAAGTAAATAAATGGAACAATAATTTTAAGTATATACTGTTCTACAAAAAATGTATAATAATATGCTTTATTATAATACTATTAATGGACCATGTAAATGAGGATGTTGATATTTTTGATACCTCTTGGAATAAAATATTAAATATTTTACCACCTTTATTGCAATTATAATTATAATGAAATATACCATGTAATAATATAACTTTCCTAATTGTTTTTTATTTTGGGAGGGAATGGAATGGGAGGATCGGGTGGGGGGCTAAACAAGATGTGTAATTAGATTATATATTTAAAACAAACATATTTGATGTTTAGTAGTAATGAAGTTAATTATATTCATATAAACTTTAAAAGTATATAATTCATGTATTGTTATGGAATGTTACACTCATCTTGATATAATAAAAAATTATATTGGAAAAAAAAAAAGTTTCTTCAACCATCTTGGAAGTGTGACATAAAATTCCCATAGGATCACATTGTAAATTGTAAGTAAGCAATAACACACAACATGGAGCCAGCCCAGTGGTGTGGAGGGCTGAGGCATTGCTGTCTTACCTCTTGCCATGCCGGTGACCCATGTTTGCGGTGCGAGCTGCTTGTGGGGGGTTGGCAGGGGAGGGAGAGGATCAAGTGTCCAAAGGACAGCTCTCCTCTCCTGAGAAGTGGTAGGACCAGAGACTAGTGCATGCCTTGCCCCTAGCAGCAGCTGGAGGCTGGCACACTGGCTACAAAGATGGGGGGGAGATGGAGCAGACACCTGGCATGCCACGTGCAGAAGCATGCACTGCTCGGCCACTGGCATCATTGCATGCTGCGGCTCCGCACTCTGGGACAGGAGAAAATGGAGGCCGAAAATTCCACTGACTGGCAAGATGATGCTGGCCCCCCACAGGCATCGCACCCAGCCAGCTGGTACCTCAATGCCAAGAGGTAAGTCTCCAGTGGATGCCGGGGTGACGGGGCTGGGGGCGGTGGTGGAAGGGGACTGGTTGGTAGCAGAGGGAAAGAAACTTTAAAAAAAAAAAAAAAACACACAACAGGGTGTGCAGTAATGTTAAAGTACCTCATGCTCCAGTTGGGTTGTGAGGGGAATTCTGAGGCATGAGGTACAGCTGAGTGCCATCAACCACCTGGAAAGTGCGGATGTCTTCACTCGGGTGCAGAAGGCACCTTTGCTGCCACGGAAGCATATGCTAAGGATGTGGAAGAGTCATCAAGTGGCTGCTCTGAGAAGTACCAGGCCCCTGGCTTCTCTGTCTGGAAACGGAGGTAACATTCCAACTTGAATGGCACACAGTGAAACCAGAAAAAAGGAAATGGCAGCAGAACGAGATGTAGCTCTGGGTAGTATAGAGAAAGTAGTTTTCATGTGCAGTGACTGATTGCAAGGAAGAAAAGGAAGTGTCAGTGGATGGCAGGGTGAGAAATGCAGCATGTCCTAGATCACTTTGCCTGATAATGTAAAGTGGGAATACAAGAATCTGTGGCTCACACTGTCATAGTGAGGCAGCATTGACAGAGCAGGGGAAAACAGAAATGGAAACATTAAGCATGCAACAGTTTTGCACCCCCTTCCCCATTCAGAAGGCAGGAGGTGGGAGCTATTTGAAAAGCAAATTGCAGTTTGGTTAATTGGAGGAGAGAGATCCTCAGATTGATTCTGATACCCATGCCCCTGTACAGTTCATACCTGCTACCGATCAGAACTGACAACCAGTTTCTGATGCATGGGCTGTCCTCCTAAGCCCCACTTAATCTGCCCAAGCCTATCTAGTTGTGGGACTGTGCCCCTATCACAGCATTAGCCATTTTCCCAGAGTTCCATGACCATGTCCCAATGTGTTTACAGGCTGTCGCAGTCTGACGGTTATTTCCATGTGGCCCCCATGCTGAGGCGCATAATAACCCTGCCTCATCTCCGCATTAGTTCCTAGTTTGTCATGCAAGGGTGTCAGAAGCAATCTGAGGATCCCACGTCCTTAGCATGTGCTTCCGTGGCAGCAAAGGTGCCTTTGGCACCTGGGTAAAGACATCTGCACTTCCCAGGTGGTTGATGGCTTTCAGCTGCACCTCGCACCTCACAGCCCACCTAGGGTATGCTGTAATTGAGCATTACTGCACATCCTGTCCTGTATTAGTATCAGTATTATTTTATTGTTCGACAGTTTAGTCATTACAAAAAATGTAAAAAAAAAAAAAAACACAGGATAAATATAATGCCAAGTGGAACTCATTCATATAAAACCACAAGCACCAAAATGTGCACATATGTTTAAAAGAGAGAAACTCACTATACATTTTAAATTAAAAAATTGCACATATTCATAAATTATCTATGTACTATTATGTGCAATTATTTTAGCACAGTGCAGTATTCTTTCACATTTTTTTAAATATCCAGTTTACATAATTGGCTATGTCTCTAGCAATAAACTCAAGTGGTAGATTCATCAATATTCTCAATACTTCATTCACTGCAAGTGTGTTTGTCAGAAAATAAGGGGACACAGTCTTGACTCGCAATTCAGCGTATTTTGGGCAGTGTAATATAATATGCTATAATGTTTCCAATTGTTTTATGCCACAATCACAATTTGTATCTTCTATTTCATTCTTGTCTTTAGCATACAGATATTGTTTAAATCTTGAGGGATATAATTCCAATCTGAATTTTGTAAAGAGAAATCTCAGATTGTTATCCATCAGAAAGGATAGGTAAGGTTCCAGAGTATGGTTAATTGCATTTTGGGCATACCAATGATAGGCCTTCAGGGACCTTATTCTTGCCATATCCTCGTCAAATGAGATTTTATAAAGTCTATTTTTGATTAGAGGAATAAATTGAGATGATATTATTATGCCTCTCTGCTGATCAGTCTATAAATAGTGGAGACCTATTTTGTCCAATGTAGAAACTACTTGCATTAGCCATGAGGAAGAGGAGCCCTGCTCTATCCATTTTGCTTTTTCACTGTTTACATCCAGATTTGAACATCTAAGCCAATACCTTAATTTTGTTACAGCGCCAGATATTTAATTTGAACTCTACCCAGTTTTGCTCTTGCCACTGCTGCCGGGTGGACCTTGGCAAGCCAAGTATTTTTTTATACAATGACTCGAATGGCTTTTCTAATTTTGTGATATTTGTCAAGTCAGATTTCAACTGGAAATAAAGCTATCGGATTCATTTTCATTTCTGCAGCTTGAGTAACTGTGATAACTGTGTTTCCTCCATATTTGATTTTAAATCCTAACAATGCATTTTTAGACTGTGTTAATTTGTTCAAAACATAAATTGTTTGTTTACGAAACTTGTTATTAGAAATTTGAAGACCAAGATAGCTATAATCTGTAACAGTCTTTAAAGGTATATTATTTATATGCCATTTATATTTAGTTGAACACTTTCCAATTATCATTATTTTTGTCTTATTTGTGTTTATTGATAAATCATTCTCAGTACAATACATTTGGAGAATCTTCAGTTGTCTACCCATTCCAATGTGCGAGAGCGAAATCAGAACCAAGTCATCAGCATAAATAAGGACTCTGACTGTGATGCCTTCAACTGAGAGGGAGTGATTCAATTCAGGAATTAGTTTTTCTGGCAAGTCATTTATAAAGAGGTTGAACAGGGTGGGAGCCAAAATGCAACCCTGTTTGACACCTTGATTTGATTGAAAAGATTTTGTCAGATTGCCAGCTAAATCATATCTAATATGTTTTATTGTCTGAATAGAGATTTATTATAAATCTCGGTATAATTTGATTGATTTGTAGATTAAGTTTCTGCCATAATTTATTTCTGTTGACTGTCAAATTCACCTTGAAAATCCACAAAAGTGATATATACTGGTAGATGTTTCTTAATATAATATTTTTCTATATGTGACAATACAAAATGTTGGTCTACTGTTGAATATTTTTGTCTAAAACCTGCTTGAAAGTCATTTATTATATTTGTTTTTCTTGTAGCCACTTGTTTATTCTGGCCAGCAATATTCTTGTAAATGCAAGGTTCCTGTTAATGCAACACTTTGAGTTCAGTTTAAAGCTACAAAAGTAGGGAAAAGTGGTTTTAAGGTTTCCAACCAATAATCATATCCTCACCGCTGAGGCAAATTAGGGGTGCACACTTCCATGGGACACTCTTCCTTGTGGTTCTCAACCCCAAAGCTTACCCCATTGTGATACCAACAAAGCTCACATGTGATGGACACAGGTATGTATGTTCATGAGTGTATACAATGGGTGAGCTTTGGGGTTGAGAACCCCAAGAAAGACTGCACCCCTGATTTGCCTCAGGGGTTGGATGTAATGTGGTTTTAGGTTTTAAAACCCTAAAACCACATTTCCATACTTTTGCCACTTTAGACTGAACCCTAAATGTTGCATTAACGTTTTTTTTTGCAAAGAATATAATTATACACATAACACATGCTACACTGTGGTATTTTAATACAGTCTGGAAATTAGTCTACCAATTACAACTGCAATCTGCAATTTCAGAGCTTGAAAATGAGATTTTATATCTTCATTCTCCATAAATTAGTGACAATACTGAAGAAGAAAGCAAGCGCACCAGGCTGAATCTGCTTCAATTCTTTTTACTTGAAAAATTGTACAGTAACAAGCTACAGCAAAATATAGTTCAAAATCAGTGCAAAATACTAAAACCTGTGAGGCTAATGCTAGCCATGGACTAGAACATACTCCCCTACCTATTGGTATTAAAACAAGATCTCTTCGGGGCGGAGCATACTCTGACCGTGCTGCTCCTTTTGTAATCACAATACATGCATATGTACTGTATTAGTAATTGCTTTAATATACATGATCCTCCTCTTAAGGGCAAACCTGTCATTTCTAAGTGCTGAAGTGAGTAGTGAGCTATAAATCCGACAGTATGCTGAGATTGTCAGTAAGAAAAACCAAAACAAAGAAATGACATACATCCACATTAATATATTTGAGCTCTCTTTTCTCTCTCTCTGTGGCTGCCTATATAGAATTAGAGAAACATAGAATCTGTCATCGGAGAAGGACAACTTGGACCACCTAATCTGTCCCCTTTTTGTTTTCCTGTCTATACTTACACCGTAGACCCTACCTGATCTCCAGCTACCCCACTCCCACACCATTTTATCATTTAAGATTCCCTTAAACCTATCCCATGCATTCTTGAAGGCCACCACTGTTTTCACCCAACTACCTCTGCTGGAAGACCATTCCAGGCATCCACCATTTTTTCAGTGAAGAAGTACTTCCTCATATCCCTCCTAACTTATCCTCCCCTTCCAGCTTCAGTTCATGTCCCCTTGTTCTCATGCACCTTCTCCACTGAAAAGTATTCTCCCATATGGTGATCCAGTGACAAAGGGACTGCCCAGTTGGACTCGCACCTTCAGAAGTATTGTGCCTGTAGCTGGGGAAAGGACTAAAATCCTATATCCTAGTCAAGGTCAATAAAGATAAAATACATAATATTCTAAGATTTTTTTAAAGCCAAACCCAATTATCCATGAATGTCAATAACAAATAACAGTGCAGAAGTTATCGGTATAGTGTGACAGAATGCAATAAAAAATGTTTGAGTAAATATATATCAAATTAACTAATATACTGCCAAAATGTTCCAAAATTGTCCATAATTGTAATATTAAAAAAAAAAAATAGATAACTATAATATAGACTATCTTTTCCAAACAAAAGTTTAGGAATACTACGATAAGTTCAATAATACCTCCCATAAAGTAATACATAGCCAAGTCAAAATGTAGGCACATAACACTCAAATATTTTGTAACAGTAATATTGGATTTAAGTGCCCATATCTTGAAGATCAAAAAAATGTGTAAACAGTATTGTTTCCAACTGGTATGACACAAACACATTTGTAACATGGTGAAAATCAGAGGACAAGAAACAAGGAAGCCAATTGGTGGAATCGCGTCAGGTACCAAAACAGCAACAAGGCATTAATCCATGACAGATGCTGTGTTGCTATCAGGATCGTGGAGAGTGAGTCATTACAGCACCTTTTTCACTGCGCATGAGTGGGAGAAATGCGGAAGGCGCTTGTCGGGACACCTTGTAAACAGATGGGTACGGACAGCCATAGAGACTACTGTGAGCCAAAAGAGGCTAATGCAATGCCGAGAAAGTAAGTAGCAGGCATCCCGAGAGAAACTGTAGTACCTGGAGTCTGATCGCTAGCAGTGTTCACAACAGAGAACTGGAAATAATGAGAGCATTATGGGAGGGTAAGTAATATTTGCATATTGCAGCATGCGTAATGAAGTCCACTCCAAGATATGTAGATATTGGTGATGTTCCTACAATGATGTATTGAATGATAAATGTAACCCAAACAAATGACTGGAAACAGCCATGTACATCATAATCAAAGGTACTGTGCAATGTTACATGTGGCGCAATACTCCTTTTAAACCCAACTTATAAAATGGGAAGAAATACCAGTAACAATATAAATAGATACCTCCTTATGAATATGCATGCGCCCGTAATACATACACATCTACTAAGAGAAGTACAGAGTTGAACACCACAAAATGTAGTAATACACAATATAATGAATGCCTGTTCCTGTATGTGAGATATAAATGTCAGTGTTAACACTACTCAATTACCACTTCCCATGTTACAAGCACATTAATCCACTCCAAAGTCGGGCTCTACTCAGGAATTAATGCCTGGTTGGTGGTTGGACGCATTCGGCCTCCTGCCCCAACCCCCCAACCAGGCATTAGTTCCCTAGTAGAGCCCTCCTTTGTCATGGATTAATGCTTACATGATCACTCCTGACATGGCAGTAATAAACAAGCATTTATCAATGCCAGATGTTCAACACTGATATAGAAGCCCAGGGGTAGTAGATGCTTTGTGCAACTGTGCAATGTGAATGAAGGTAAAGGACATGCTGGCAGAAGGTTAAAATAAGGCATCTTGTGTTTAAAAAAAAAAAAAAAAGTATATAAACCGTCTTTTTTAAATGGAGATTATTTAGATACTGTACCTGTAAGGAAGCTGTAGACTGTGGAGAGAGAGGAGAGCGAGTGAGTTCAGTTGTTGAAGTGTAGCGCAACCGAGTGGTGTTAACGGTAGTAAAGGACATGCTGCCAGAGGTTCAAATCAATCATTTTCTGTTAACTTAAATAAAGGTGTTTATATACTTTAAGATTAGCTAATTATCTGTAACAGAAGCCACCAACAGTAGACCAGTGCTTCTGTAGCCATGGATACACATGCACAGTTGCACACCACCTGAAAATTGTGGTTAAAAAAAATTCCCATAGGATCACATTGTAATTTGTAAGTAAAGAATAACACATGACAGGGTGTGCAGCAATGCTAAATTACCACATGCCCCAGGCGGGTTGTGAGGCATGAGGCACAGCTGAGTGCCTTCAACCACCTGGGAAGTGTGCTATATGATTCCCATAGGATCACATTGTAAATTGTAAGTAAGCAATAGCACATGATATTTAGAAAGATCACCGATGAGAACAGTTTGTTATATTTTGACAGAAGTTATGGGGGTTAAATTGGGGAAAAAGAGGGGAGTGTTATGGGCTTGCATGGAGGAAGGATTTACAAATCAGAGACAGATAACATTTGCTGTAAGAGATCAAATCTTATTTCATTTAATACTGAGATCAGCCACAAGACTAGATGACATGGGCATTTTATTATGCTCATCGGATGATTATGATCAAGTTAAAAAGTGAACAGAGCAAGTCCCAGAGTGGTTTACAAAAGGAAAGTCTAGATAACAAATCCCAAGGCAGACACAGGACTATAATGTTCCCATTCACAATAAGTTTCACATACTCATGCAGGAGGAACAACAATGACATCAGGATAGGGATTTTTCATTGAGCAAGGTGTTTATTGAAAAAACTAATGTACAGGAGAATCAAATTATGTCTTGGAACATTTCTGTTTTTTCAAAAAAACTGATGGACACAAAATTAGAAAGGTTCCTCTCAGCAAATCTAATTGTTTGCCTGCAGGAAACATGGGCTCTTGAAGACATGTGTCTCAGGGAACATGCTTCTTTTGAGGCAAGGGCCCAAAGGATTTCTAAACAGGGCCAACCTTCAGATGGCATAGTAACATTCATTAAAATTACAGAGAGCATCAGAATTAAAACAATAGAACTTATTTCTTCTAGCATAATAACTGTAATAGTTGAATTAGATAATGAGGTGTTCATAATAATGAATGCATATTCACCCCCCAGTAAATACAAAATGATCTTTGAATACTTTTTGGATAAATTTGGATTCACATCCGGACTCAGTAATTAATAAATACCTTCATGGAAATTTAATGCTGATGGGAGACTTTAATGCCAGATTGGGATTGCTTACAGTTGGATTGCTGAGGGGGAACCTTGATTGTCCAGAATTATACTCCGGATAGAACAAGTAATGCTCATTGGAAAGTTTTATATCGTATTCTAGAAAAATATGGCCTAATTGCCCTGAATGGCAGCACACTATTGGATAATACCACATATTTTACTTTTCTAAGTGGGAAGAAGGCAAGTGTGATTGATTACTTTTGTATATTCCCCAGGCAAATCAACAATATTGTGAAATTTGAAGTTATATTATGTCCTGAAAGTGATCACTACCTTCTAAATGTGTCCATGGCTTTACCAAAAGGAAATATGGGGGCACAGACAGATATGCCTCCAGAAATTCAAATTAGAAATCAGAAAAGAGTACAATATTCCAGAGGTATAGAAGTGGACATTAGCACAATATTAAAGCCTGCAGAGATAAAAACCTAACAGAAAATATTATAGAAGAAAGTATTGCAACTGAAATGTGTAATTCAGTCCAAGCAATAACAAATAAGATTTTACCTACACTTTATAAAGTTAATAAACCAAGGCAACAAAGATCCTGGTATGACAAAGAATGTCAGAATTTTAAGAATAATCTGAATTCGATTATTAAAATACTACAATCGAATAGAGCTATAGAAAATATTCAACATTTGAATAAACAGAGGAAAGAATACAAAGCTCTTTTAACAAAGAAAGACAATAAGTATACCCAGGAGCAATGGAAATCCATGTTAGAGACAATAGAAAGTGGCAACCTCAAAGGTTTTTGGCTTAAAGTCGCAAAAGGGAGACAGAATTGCACTCCAAATATCTCAGCATATATTCCAGCTGCAAACTGACTCAGTTATTATGAAAAATTATTTTATAGAGAAATTTATTTTAACGATCAAAATAATATTCTGTTACAATTAAAGGACACTTACACACCATTAAATATTACTCCATGTGAAGTTTTTCTAGCTATATTGGCAACCAAACCCAATAAAGCACCAGGCCCTGACCATGTCCCATTGTTTCTCTACAAAGTGGAGCAGGAGTGGTGGTGTGGTCTTCTGGCAATGTTATTTAATAAAATAATAGATGGGAATGTGATCCCTCAGTCTTGGAAAGAAAATATGAAGTGGTATAGTTATAAGAGAGGAAATCCAACAATGCCAAAAATTATAGACCCATTAGCCTCCTGGACAGCCTAAGTAAAATATTTACAAGAATATTGCTAGTCGGAATGTTCATAAATAACAGTTTTTTGCACATAATTTCCTTAGTTTTTGAGATAGTACAATCATATTCTCATTTGGCTGTGGGAGTGCAGGGCCCAGTAGGCCCTGCACTCCCATCCCTCCATACATGTGAACATGTATCTTGCTGTGAAAGCACAAGGCCCAGAAGGCCCCACGCTTGAATTTGCATCAAAACAGCAACCAAATTGTCAGTATAACCTTCTTATTACCCCACCTCATGAAGCTGGTACTGGGAATTTTCAAATCCCCACTGAAATGTCATTCTGTACCACCACATCATTCCATGTAACATGTGTGAAAACCTAGTTTGGCCAGGACTTTTTTAATCATGAAAGATTTTTATTTAATTTTTTTTGCAGTTTACAAACATTCAAATAAGAACAAAGAAACTAGCTGTTGATCAGTACAGGCTTCAGAAAGGATTGTTAGAACTTCACTAGGCTAGGATTTGAAAAATAACAGCTGTTACGTTCATGAGTTGGTGTAAAAAAAAAAATGGCTATGTTGAAAATTTGGTGTCAGAATATTTAAAATTATCTAAGATACAAGCGAGTGTAGAAAACTTTCAATGTACTGTATGTGACTAACTTTGGCATATTTAGATATTTTGACCCCAAATTTTTAACAAAGCCTTCTTGTGACCCCACCTCATGAACACGTTTGGTGAGCATTTTCAAATCCTTCCCAAAAGGTGATTTCATCAAGTGACCTCAAAATTGTCCTTCGGGCTTGATTTGTATATCTCCACTGCCATTGCTCATGAGGAAGGGGTCCCTAAAAGGCCATGTCGAAAATCTGGGGTCAAAATTTGCAAAAATGACAAAGTTATGCATCAAAGTGTAAAACCCTATAGAAATACATTGAACCACACTTACCTTAGTTTCTCATATTGCAGTCAGCGGTCACAGCAGCAAGGTGTCTTTGATTGGAGAGTCGATCTTTGCCCAGGGACCTGTTTAGGTGAGTGAAGGGGCATGGGGTGTATGGGGCGGTAGTAGCTCAGTGGGAGGTTGGAGGGGGCTGGATTGGTAAGGGACTGTTTTCTTTTTTACAGGCCTAAAAATAAACATTGAGAGATGTTTTTCTTTATTGGAGGTTATACTCAAATACAGGGATGGTGATCAGAGGGTGGGGGGTGCCACTACACACCAGAGAAAAAGGAAGAAATATGGGGATGGTGATCAGAGGGATGGGGCTGCCACTAGACAAGAGGGAAAGATGAAAAAAAAATACATGGACAGCAATTAGAGGGTGGGGGTGCTACTAGACACCAGTGAAAAAAGTACAAAATATGGGGACAGCAATTGTAGGAGAGGGGGTTGCCAATAGACAACAGGAAAAGATGAAACAATATGAGGACAGCGACTGGATGGTGGGGGTGCCACTGGACATGAGGGAAACAGTAAATAAATACAGAGACAGCAATCGGAGGGTGGGGGTGCCACTAGACACTAAGGAAAGATGATAAAAACAAGGAGGCAGCAATCTTAGGGTAGGGGGTACCACTAGACACCGGAGAACAATAAAAACTATGGGGAGGGGAATATGAGAGTAGGGGGTGCTACTAGACACCAAGGAAGCATTAAAACATATGGGGACAGTGATCTGAGGATGGGTGGGTACAGCTAGACAGCAGGGAAAAAGAGGGATATACAGTATGGCTTGTGCAAATTCCCATGTTATCCTATGGGAATTTGCACATTTTAATTCTTGTATATTTTTATAAAGCCCTTACATATTTTACAGGATTTATGTATTATTCTAGCATTACTCATGAACACCTGAGCATCTACATATAAATGTGCCCTGAAATCAAAATGTTGATGCTGTCCTGGATTGTGAAACTTGAAATGAGGGGAAAAAAAAGTGGGAGGCAGAGCCAACTGCTAAACTGAACTCACGCATGTGTTTATAGCTCCAGACCAAACCAGCATTATACTCTACAAAATAGCTATTTCTACATAATATTGGCAGTTCTACTTGTTAGATCTGGGTGCCTAGACTGAAGCCAAACATTTTAATACTAAATTTGATACTATGGAACAACATACACATGGCAGTCAAGCAACCAACAGAGCACGACTGAAAATAGACAAGGCACAGAGCAGCTTTGTACCGCAGACTTCTTCCCCAATGATTGACACTGGACAGCCTACAAATGCAGTTCTACTTCAAACAGTCCAATCTTATGGATGTTAAGTTGGAAAATCAGGCACGAGACGCTCATATTTGGATGGCTGGAATGCCAGAGGATGCTGGAGAAGAGGATTTCAAAGCATTTATTATTCAGTGGCTTATTGACCACCAGCATTTCCAGGACTTTACCATTAAAAAATTCTATTGGCAGCCAGCCCGGTAGCACAGAGGGCTGAGATGCTGGATGTCTTACCTCGCACTATGCCAGCAACCCTGGTTCGGGAATGACCTCTGGTTATCAGAGAGCTGGCATAGGGGGAGGGAGGAGCAGGATTGAGCAGCCTCATGTCAGCTCTCCTCTCCTGGGGGAGGTGGTTGCCCCCCCCTTAGTCCCTCCACCATCGGGTGGAGGTTTGGTGTCAGCACAAGCAGAGGGGATGGCATTAAGGGAAGGCGTCCTGACGTGCGGCATGAAGGGAGGGTGTTTTGACACACAGCATGCACATGCGAGAGATGGGGTGGGGGTTAAAACGGCTACAAAATATATATAAAAACTATCAAATTACTCCTTGCAGGGCCCTGGCTGATGATCCCCCTCCTTGGACAGTGATGATTGTCTTAGTGGACACAGTTGACCGGGATGCAATGTTGCACACTGCCCGATGTGCCGAAGCCATGGAGTGGCATGGCACAGTCAGCCGCCTTTTTTCAGACCTCAGCTTTTACACCCAATCCAGAAGGAAGGCATTTGATGGTGTTCAACAGCAGCTCAGAGCATTGGGGGTCCAATGTGTCCTGATACTACCCACCAGGCTGAAAATCCTGCATTAAGGCATAACATACGTCTACACCAATCCAAAGGATGTGGGTAAAATTGTTGTCCACATTGGCCAGGAATTTGCTGCCCGAGGGACTGACTCGGAGTCTGAAGATAATCCCTGAAGATGTATGCTTGAAGCCTTTCACTATGGCTGGTAAGAGATCAAGAGATGAGTTAGGTTCGGGAAGGGCCATCTGACTTTCATTGGACTTGTAACCTTTATTATTAATGCTGAGTTCTACTGTCTGATCAATGTTTATTCTTTAATCTGACATGTAGTTAACTGTTTTAAGTCCTGGAGAGTTCTATGTCTCAACATGTGTTACCTTTTCTAGTTAAAATGGTGCCTTCCCACTGCTACTCCAGAGAAAATGACATTCCTTTTGGAACATTATTCTGCCTTTTTCAGCTATACCACTATGTCGTTTCAAACAGCAATGTCTGTGTTTTGTTTTCTTGCTGCATAAATGGACTATGTTTGACTTTTATCTTTCATACAATGTGTTTTAAGTGTGTTGCCAGTAGAAGTGACTAATTTCTTATTTTGCTAAGCTATATTACTCTATGTTTTACATCTTTGGCTATTCGTGTTGCATCAACTGTTTAATGTATACCGTGGAGCCTTTTGTTAATTTTCATCTGGTCCTGGTTATGAGTAGAGATGGGCGAAGTAGCCCCAATCCACTCCATGAAGTGAATTGCAAAGTGAAAGCAGATTTGCGGAGTGCCCAGCAACGTGAAGCAAAGTACTTCGCATTATAATGGGTAACACGAAGTCCATTGAAAACAATGACTTTGCGTTACTCCGCCTTTCCAAACCACTACTCCACCAACTCTTAAGGCAAAGTACATTAAAAACAATGCACTTCACCTCACTTTTCCTTGTTTTTAAGCTCTGAAGGTGAATTTTGCAGTAACTCATGGGATTTCAGTTCACATGGGCTCTAGATTGTTCTGCACAACCTCAGTTTGGGTAGTGTGTGTAGGAAGCTGTAGGATAGGAAAAAGTCTGCTCTAAGAGCTCTCTGTGATTCAAAGCTTCTAAAAGCTGTTCAAAAAGCCTTTTTTAGTCATCTTTTTTGCTCAAACTTAAGTTCATCGATTGTAGGAAATCCTCCTGTGCTCATATCATCAAGCGTTTATTGTTTGTGCGTGGATTTTGAATGTTAATGTACAACATTGAGTCTGTGTAGTAAGAGACAGTGAAAGTGTGCTTTGGGGGAAGGGTGTATCTGTGGTGTAGGTAGATTAACTTGGAGAAAAAGGTAGTTCTTTCTGTTTTGGTGATATTGTTCTTGTACAATTGTGTTAATGTACACACAGTAATATATTCAATAACTCTGGCCATTTTTTTGCTGATTGTTGTGGTGCTGCAGTGCATAATTTTAGTTTGTTTAAAACACGTGGTTATATTACTGAAGTTTTCAATTTGCTACGCATTACTTAGTGTGAGTGTATGTGTGTGACACGTGTCATCAAAACAGACACCTTTTACTGTGCCACATAGTAATTTCAGCATTGTGAACCTGCTATCCACCACAGCTGTGTGTGCTTTTTGTACTTCTTTGTGGTATCTTTACTGGTAGTATTCATTTATTCCTTATAAATCGGGTTTACAACCTTTGAGTCAGAGACTCATTTACAAAGGCACCTCGTCGCAGGGGAGCAGACATCAAGACAGTTATTACAGTGAAGATTAAAACTGAGGATAACATTACAAGTGCAGTACAAGGAACATTTAACATAGATACACTTAGGTTACATAATGTTGTAGTTTGTGTGTTACTTAGGTTACATAATGTTACAAAATTGTGAGTTACACTCATGGATATAGTGGGTCCTAAGAGAAGACAGTAGGTTACATCCCTGTTTGGACCTAGTAGGGAAGGGGTAGGTCTGGGGGAGGGAGAGGCTGTCCAGTGGACATTGTCGAGCCAGGGGGCAAGGCAGGCAGGAACCACAGGTTACAACAGGGGGTTAGCTGCACCTACAACAGCGGGTATTAGATATGGTTCCGAAGGGCTGTTTTGAAGGAGTCAACTTTTGGGAAGTTGGAGATGCAGCTAGGGAGGGAGTTGAACCAGGTGGGGGCTTGGTAGAGGAAGGATCTCTGGGCAAGAGAGGTCTTCATTCTGGGCACCTTGAAAGTGGCCTTAACAGACCTATGGGTGGTGACAGACGAAGATGGCTGCTGTAGGGAGGTGGAGACCCCTGGGAGGGAGAGTCCTAGCAGAGATTTCTTAGCGAGAAGGCAGGTCTGGTAGAGCAGTAGCTCCTCAAAGTTGAGAAGGTCGGTGGTAGTATAGAGAAGGCAGGTGTGAGTTTGGCTGGGGGCACTGGTCAGGAGCCTACAGGCCTTATTGATGGAGAGTTGGATTTTGGAGAGGGCAGTGTTGTCAGCTGCAGCGTAGATGGCAAGCCATAGTACATGACAGACAAGACATGGACTGCAGCCACATCCAAGAGCAGGGTCATTCTCGATGCCCTACAGGGGCCATGCCTTAGACAGCTAGTGGTGGAACCCACTTGGGAGGGAGCAATATTAGAGCTGGTACTCTCAAATGGAGAGAGGATCACAAATTTAGAAGTCAGTAGACATCTGAGAACAAGCGACCACTGCACAGTGTGCTTCACAATAAACACAACCATGGAGACAAGCCACACAAAGACAAGGATACTGGACTTTAGAAGGGCTGACTTTAGCATAATGGGTGAATACTTGAGGAATGCATTAGCAAATGGCCAGAAAGGAGGGGTGGAAGAAGAATGGAGAAAAATCAAAACTGCCATCATAGAGGCAACAAGCCTTTGTGTGAAACAAAGAAAACAAAGTGGAATAAAAAACCACTATGGTTCTCAAAAGAGGTGTCAGGGAAGGTTAAGGAGAAAAAGGCTGCATTCAAAAAGTATAAGGAATCACAGAAGGAGCACAACAGGGAACTGTATCAATTAAAGCAGAAAGAAGTGGGGAAGGCAGTCAGAAAAGCAAAGGCCCAAACCGAGGGGGGAAAAAAAGCCAACTCAGTCAAGAAGGGGGATAAAACCTTTTATAGGTACATTAGGGAGCATAGAAAGGTTAAGGGAGGGATAGTGAAGATTAATAAAGGAGAGGGGAGGTGGGCAGAGGGAGACAGTGAAAAGGCAGAGTTACTGAATGAATACTTTTGCTCAGTATTACAAAAGAAGAAGAGGAAGAGTTACCTAAACCAAACAATAGAAGCACTCTGGGTAGTGGGGTTGATGCCAGTCCATTTACAGAAGAGAGAGTCCTGAAAGAACTCCTAAAACTCAAGGTGGACAAAGCAATGGGGCCTGACGGGATTCACCCTAGAATCCTAAAAGAGCTAAGGGAGGACCTAGTGACACCACTAACCACACTTTTTAACAAATCATGGGAAGATGGGGTGGTACCTGAGGACTGGAGGAGGGCAGATGTGATTCAGGCAGAAGCAGGAAACTACAGACCTGTTAGTTTGACCTCAGTGGTGGGGAAAATGATGGAATCTCTTCTGAAAGAAAGAATTGCTCAGTACCTAGAGGTCAGTGGGGCACAGGACCCAAAGCAGCATGGATTCACAGCAGGAAGGTCATGTCAGACGCATCTAATCGATTTCTTTGACTGGGTGACCAAAGTAATTGACCGGGGGGGGCTGTGGATATGGCCTACCTAGACTTTAGCAAGGCATTTGACACAGTCCCGCACAAAAGATTAATAATCAAGTTAGCCGGCCTGGGAGTGGGTCCCAGTGTGGTAGTCTGGGTAGCAAACTGGCTGCACAACAGGACACAGAAGGTAATAGTGAATGGAATACATTCTGAAGAAAGGGGGGTTACTAGTGGAGTACCTCAGGGCTCAGTACTGGGTCCAGTCCTCTTTAACGTCTTTATAGGTGACATTGCAGAGGGTCTTTAAGGAAAGATACGCCTCTTTGCAGATGACACAAAGATCTGTAACAGAGTTGATATGAAAGGTGGGGTAGAAAGGATGAGAAGGGACTTGGCAAGGTTGGAGGAATGGTCAGACATATGGCAACTTAGATTCAATGCAAAGAAGTGCAAAGTAATGCACCTGGGAAATAAAAATCCAGGAGAAGAGTACACAATAGCAGGGGAGTTACTAACAACAACAATAATGGAAAGGGATCTGGGTGTAGTCATATCAGATTACCTAAAGGTGGGTAAGCAATGTGAGAAGTCAGTAAGGAGAGCCAGGGGGATACTGGGATGCATAGGGAGGGGCATCACAAGTAGAAAAAGGGAAGTGGTTATTCCTCTGTACAGATAGTTGGTGAGACCCCATCTGGAGTACTGCGTGCAGTTTTGGAGACCTCATCCATGCAAGGACATAGACAGGATGGAAGCAGTCCAGAGGAGGGCAACTAAAATGCTGTAGGGTCTACATCAGAAACCATAAGAAGAGAGACTGAGAGAGCTTAATATGTATACCCTTGATGAAAGGAGGGACGGGGGGGCATGATCGAAACTTTTAAGTATCTCAAGTGAATCAACAAAGTCCAGGAGGGTAGCATCTTTCAGAAAAAGAGATGTGTAATAACAAGGGGGCACAATTTAAAGTTAAAGGGGGGATGGCTCAGGGGTAATGTGAGGAAATTCTTTTTCACGGAGAGAGTAGTGGACACATGAAACCGCCTTCCTGGAGAGGTTGTGGGGTCTAAAACAGTGGGGGAATTCAAACATGCATGGGACAGACATAAGGTAATTATAGTGGGGGGTTGCAGGAAGTAGGCTGTTGGTTAACTAGAATCTGCAGCTTATCCAGTAGATAGGGAAATGAGCAGACTGGGTGGGCCAAGTGGTCCTTATCTGCTGTCAAAGTCTATGTTTCTAAGATGGAGGAGGTGATGGTCAGCTTAAGGGCAACCTGAGGCAGACAGGCCCTGTGCCGGTATAGCAGGCCAATCCGAGAGTTAATGGTGGCTGATAGGGCATTAATGTGGGTGTGGGAGGAGAAGGCAGTATCAAACGTGATGCCTAGGTACTTGTATGTGGTCACTTGTTCTAGCGGGTGCAGAGTGCTGGGGATAATCAAGGGGGGTATTTTTAGCTTTATTTTGGTGGTGGAAGAAGAGCATTGATTTGATTTTCTTTAGGTTAATGACCAGTCTGCAGTCTCCGAACCACGTTTTGGCTTGGTTGTAAGCTTGCTGGAGGGATAATTGGAGGGAGGTGGGATTGGGATGTGAGGCAATGAGGACTGCATCGTCGGTGTAGAGGAGCATTTTACTGGTACATGAGCTGGGGAGTATGTTGAGGTAGCGACTAAAAAATATTGGACCCAGGATGGAGCACTGAGGGACCTTGGAGCGAACAGGAAGAGTGCTGGAGAGGGATCTGCTGATCTTGACAAGCTGGGATCTAGCAGAGAGGTAGCTAGAGAACCAGAAAATGGGACCACCATCCTCCTGATGACGCCAACTGTGTGAAACCGGCAGAGGTTGCTTTTGTTTCACACACCTGTAGCGTTGCAGTGTTTGTTGCGGTGTTACTTTATATTAAATATCGCCTTTATTTAGGTTCTCCGAGTGGTGCTGTTTATTGTTGTGACATTATGTGATTTATTATGTCCGCACACTCTACACACTGCTGAGCTGTTTTGTTTGTCCTGATACTACCAGAGAAGCCAGGTTGGTGGAGAGAGTCGAGTAGAAGGGGATGACAGACAGTGTCAAAGGCCTTGGAGAGGTCAATGAACACAGCTCCTATAAGGCTGCCAGAGTCGAGAGCAGCATGCAGGTTTTGGGAGAATTCCAGGAGAGCAGTGGTTGTACTGTATCCTGGGTAGAAACCGTGCTGCTCTGGGCACATAATGTCCTACTTGGTTAGGTACTCAGAGAGCTGGATCAACACCACTTTTTCAAGGGCTTTAGAGAGTGGGGGGGGAGGATGGAGATGGGCCGGTAATTGTTGGGGGTGGATCGGTCCCCACTCTTATGTATGGGTGTGATTTCAGCAGTTTTCCAAGCACTGGGAACTAGCCGGCATACAGACCAGTTTAGAAGGTCCGATCAGGGGACTAGGGACTTCGGCCCAAGACCGTGACGGAGGATACTGCAGTTCAGGGGTCACTGCTAGGGTTATTGCTGCCTAAGGCTTTTAGCAGGTGTGGCCTGGCTTCTTGGGGGGGATAGGGTGTGCAGGTAGAATGGTAGGCAATGCAGGACCGGAGGGAGAGTGGTGGGGATTGGGTCAAAGAAGCTGCTGGGGAGTACCGAGCTTAGGTCAGAGAAGGCAGTGTTAAGACAATCGGCTATGAGGAGTGGATCTGTGGTGGGGGTGCCATTGATGGAAAGCTGAGATGGTGAGGGGGAGCGGGACTTCCCATTTAGCTCTTTCATATTGTCCCAGAAGGTCCGGGCTGAACCCCAAGTGGAAGTGAGGGTGGTCTGGTAGTGCTCTGCCTTGGCCCGCCTAATGGCCCAAGTGCGCTTATTGCGTTCTGCATTGTAGGCCTGTCTGTCAGATGCCTTTCCAGATTCTACAGCAATGTGCCAGGGATTATCTCAGTTTTTGAGTCTCTGGAGGAGGGGTCGGGTGATCCATGGGGCATTGCATTTTTTGGAGCAGATCCTGGTGAGGGGGGCGAAAAGGTCACAAGCCTTACAGAAGGCATTTGTGAAGTGGTCAAGAGCTGAGTCAGTGTCAGGGGTGCGCTGGATAGGGGACCAGTCTATCTGGGCTAGGTATTGTTTTAATTTTCTGAGGCCGCCGGGGCATAAGTGGTGACGTAGAGTGGCCTGAGACACTGGCTTCAGAATGGAGGATGACCAGAGACAGAGGACTGGGGAGTGATCACTAAGAGAGTTGGGGAGGACAGTGACATCCCGGATTTTGTAGGGGCAGTTAGATATAACAACATCTAGGAGAGTGCTGGTGCCAGTAGAGTGGTTGAATCTGGTGGGCTGGGTAACTAACTGGGACATATCCAGGGCAGCAAAGGAGTCCCTTACATGGGAGGCAGTGGAGGCAAGCCAGTTAACATTGAGATCACCTAGGATGACTTGCTCCACTTTGTGAGGGAGAGATGTGAGATAGTCAATGAGGGACTGGACCGCTTGGTTTTGATTCCTCGGGGGTACGTAGGAGACCATGAGGAAAAGAGGACCTCGGGCAGGGTCAGGTGTGATTTTTAAGGTGAGGGCTTGAGCTCCATAATCAAGTTTAGGAGCCGGAAGTGCCTGACCTATAAGGGAGTCCTGTACGAGTAGTGCGCAACCACCACCGCGTTTGCCTACTTGGTCTTCCCTGTAGATGGTATATCCAGGGAGAGTGATGCCGGAGTCAGGGGTGGATTTGGAGAGCCAAGTCTCTACCAGTACAATTATGTCAGGTTGATGTTGAACGACCCAGTACTGGAGGACAGCAGATTTCTTTAGGAGACTGCAAATGTTTAAGGATGCAAAGCAGAGGCCAGTTGCAGTACAGGGTTTAGAAAGGCTGGAAGCAATAGGTCCTGGGTTTGGGTGTACATTACCAGATAATAATAATAGCAGTGTAATTATTCTGGTTAGTGGCCGGTAGCGATGGAGACCCTTGGGTTGACACCCAGCTGAGGACTCTAGAATCAGGGTGCATGGGATAGATAAAGTGCGAAGGGTGGGAATGGCAGGGGAGAGCTGGGTCCAGGTCAGGCCTTGGAGGGCGGAGGGAGTGGGGGTGTTGGCAGGGTGAGGGTGTTGGGGGTCATGGGTGTGTCAAGTGTGGGGGAGGGCCGAGTCACTGTGGGGTAGTCTGGGGATGAGGTGCCTAGTGTGGAGGAAAGGTGCTCCAGTCTGTGTGAGGTCTGTACTAAGAGGGTGAAGGAGAGCAGACTTAGTAATGGAGTGTAGGTACACATAGCAGCTGAGCAGTAAAGGAAGAGTGTCAGGAGTAGTACAGTATAAGGAGATATAGAGCAGCTTTGGAATGGTTGGGGGAAATCCCCTTTAGTGGGCAAAAAGACTATAAGCTGCAAATGGGGAAAAATCAGTATCAATCAGTAGAAGAGGGAGGGGCAAAGACAGATGAATAGTGATAGACTGACCACACAATAAGTGAAATGAGACAGGAACTATATTGTGTTTGGATTGGGTAAGTGTGCTTATAACTGGGCCCTCTAGTGGCTAAAGGATATAATCTGCTAATGGAAAAGAAAAAAAAAAGAACAGGCAGGGAGGTTCTGAAGCAAGTTTTTTTTATTTGGGGGGGGAGGCACTGCAGCAGCCTCAATGGGACACTGAGGTCAAGGGTGCAGCCCACAGACTTAGAGCTCTAAGAGAAGGGGCACAGCACTCAGGACAGACAGCAAAATCACAGTACCTTAAGACCTCTCTCAAAACTTAAATCAACTTTTAAGAAATGTCTACATCAGACTAAACATTACTTAAAGTGAGAAATCAAGAACATGTCAAGCAGAGGTCAGTCCTAGCATTAATTTCTTGGCAGCAGTTCCTAGAAGACTTCTGGATCGCTGCACAAAGTGTGAGAAACACTGGCAAACAGGGGCAAGTGATATTCCTCCAGGGGTAGATGCCAAAATTCAGGGTTCCAACCCATACCTTGCTTGGAGGGTGAGCATCGGGCAGCTTCTCTTTGTTCTGCTTACCAAACTGCCCTAAAGGGCAGAGTTGTCCCCTGGTGAGATAAGGTGAGAGGACAAAATTAAATAGCAGGCTTGGAAGGGAGGGCAGTCAGAAAACAAAAGAGAAGTTAACAGTTTGGGAGGAGCTGAGAATTAAACAGAAATAGTTTAAGCAAGGAAATCCTGAAGCAAGTTGGGGGTTGGGGAGGACACTGCAGTATGCTCAACAGGAGAGAGCAGTAGCTTCAATACAGTCATGGAAGGGGCTCTGATTAACACTGGGGCCCAGAGCTGGGGGAAAAAAAAAAAAAAACAGGCAGGGAGGTTCTGAAGCAAGTTTAGTACTAGTACTAGTGACTGTTACTGCAGCAGTGCAGTACACTTCGCGCCCACCCCAACCAGCAAAGGTATCTTTTCCAGATTTGAATTTCTGATGGTGAGCACTGGTTAGGTGTTGCGCCTTTGCATCTGCATCTCTTCAGTGCACAGAGCAATCTTAATCTGTCTGTGCATTTGCATCTCTAACTTAAGTCACAGTTGTTTCTTTGGTTTCCCTTCAGAGTACTGGACTGGTGTGGTGCATAATTCTGCATGAACATTGTACTCATTAATATGTGTTTTTAAGTCAGGACCATCATCGTGTTCACCAGTCACTCATGATCACATTCTTCATCATCACCGTAACAAATGCCGTCACAAATCATGATTCCCGATCACGTCACTCACGAATCACAACATTCATTTTGTTACTAGTTACTTGGATGTATTGTAAGCCTGTTTTGTAGTATCTTTCCATGCTTCACCGCCCCATCATTGTACTCAATAATGAGTGTTTTTAAGTCGGGGAGTTTTGTGCTACAGCTCATCAGGGAAGTACAGCTGTAGGCATTCGCATTTCCAATACAGTTCCATATTTATCTCACACCATCGACACTGAATCACATTCTTCATCATCACGGTCACAAATGCAGTCACAAATCAAGATTCACAATC
This sequence comes from Neoceratodus forsteri, assembly GCA_016271365.2. Taxonomy (NCBI): domain Eukaryota; kingdom Metazoa; phylum Chordata; order Ceratodontiformes; family Ceratodontidae; genus Neoceratodus; species Neoceratodus forsteri. The sequence continues at coordinate 1,608,260,734 of CM057452.1, forward strand.
ACGTCACAAATCACATTAATTTTTTTACTAGTTACTTGGATGTATTGTAAGCCTGTTTTGTAGTATCTCTCCATGCTTCACCGCCCCACCATTGTACTCATTAATAAGTGTTTTTAAGTCGGGGAGTTGGACAGTGTCTGCATTACATACACAGACAGGAAAGAAGACTGACTGTACACATGCAGTTTAGCACAGTATACTTGCACTGCTCAGTCTGCTTTTCCACAAACACTCCGCGACAGAAAGTAAACATTAATGAGGCACCAAAACAGTGCACACACTTAACAGAAGTAAGGGGGGCCAGAATACAAAGTGTCACGCATACAGAAGACAACAAAAAAAAAGGGCATAATTCCATACAAGGGTACGGTACGGTGAAGGAATGCATTTTATAACACAGCAAGGAAGGTGTGGGGGGGCACATGGTGTGAGGGGAAAAAAAAAACTAATATGGGATCCCATGGTGATCCAGCAGCAGTTCCAGCATGGACATAATTTGCAACTGATGTCCCTCTATGTGATCCAGCTGCTGCTCCACAGCACTCACCCTCTCATTGTTCTCCTCGACAGCACTCCAGAGAACTGCCAAGTCAGCCTGCATTACATGCAGTTCTCTGGGGTCCAGATGTTCTACAGGCTGACCTGCTGGTGGTGGTGTTGGTGGTGGTTTGGGTGCTGGTGAAGCAGCAGGTGCTGCTCTGGCCCTCCTCTTCTTAAGGCCACCACCATGCACAGCTGTACCCTCTGCCACAGAAGGGCCAGCAGGTGCAGGCATGGCCCTCTCTGTGGCAGCCTGCCACTCCAACTGGTGGTGATTGAGCATATATTGAGCATGTGTGCTGGCCCCCAGTCCCCAGGTGAGTCCCCTGGGAGCCACGGTGCACCTCCCTCACATAGGCAACACCTGACCAAGCTGCTGGTCCCCCCAACACAGTCAAAAAACTGCCAAACAACGGAGGTGCGGGGAGGACCAGGCACAGCCGGCTGGTCATGGTGTTCAGCAGGGTTGGGATCCACACCTGGGCCCAGGGGCACAGGCACATCCTGCTCCAAAGGACCTGGTGCTGTAGCTGGTGCTGGATGTGGTGATGGTTCAACTGCCTCAGAGTCAGGAGGTGGTGCTGGTCTGATCCTGCTTCCGGGGGGGGGCACACTCAGAATTTGTCTGGACTCTGGTCCATCTCTTCTACTGCGCTCCCTCAGTCTGAGCAATGACTGCTCACACTGTCACACAACACACACACACACACACAGTCATACAGATGCAGACAAACAACTAACTACTTATAAAGGTAAGAAAAATAAATTTACAGAAAGAACAAATTAAGTAAAAAAGAGTACAGAAAAGACAAAAAATGTAGCTTTTAAAAAAGCTGTTGGGTCTAAATCAGTTTAAATCTCCTCCTCGCTCTGATCTCCAAGTCTCAGCAGTGACAAAACAACACACTCATCTCTCTGTCTCCGTCTGCACAGGAGAAAGTGAAAGTGGCTGCTTGTATGACTCACTTCCTTCCTTTTCCTGCCTGGCTATGGCTAAAAAGCATGGTGAAGTCCATTGAAAACAACTTCGCCTTACTTCGCATTGTCATTCCGGCTTAACACGAAGTGGTAATGACAAGGCGGAGTGAGCACTTTGCATTGCCCACTCCACGTAGCAGAGTGGCAACGTGAAGTGCCCACTTCACGGACACTTCGCTGGCAGAATTTAAATTTGCTGCATCTCTAGTTATGAGCTTAAATACATGCTCTATATGTCTTTTTTTCCTGGAGGACAATTAGTCCAGTCCATGAATGGCACAATAATTCATGCAGCTCTCTATTCATGGAACGTCCTCATTCTTTGGCAGTGTTAGTTCATTCTGATAGAAATGCTCTTAGTTTTATAAAATGGTATTATCCCTCCTATGATGTAACAATATCTGGGATTATATCAACTCCTGCCATTGCATTTTGCCTGTGTTTGTCTATGTACAAAATTCTGGTTATACATGCTTGTTTTTTATTTGTGAAAACTAATAAAATAAAAGTACAAAAAAAAGAAAAAACTAAGTGCAAAATTCTTTTTTGTTTGCAGAAATCCTTTTAAGTATCAAATGAAAAAAGCATTTGTCAATGCCGAATGTTTGCTTGTTAGTTTTAGCATTGGAAATGCAGGAGTTAGATAGATGCAGAATAGGAATGGCAGTGAAATATTGAACTTCATGCCAGCCTCACCTCCATCCTGCAGAGACAGACAGGCATTGGGGTATGTGTTTGAGTCATCGCCCATGACATTCATGCCATGTCACCTCACCGTATCCTGCAGACACTGACACGTGTTGAGGTGTGCCTTGGGGTGTTCGGCTTTACAGTCACCCCATTCCATAAGTACATATGCTGAAATGGGTGCAGTATAGGAGAATGGGGTGACCTCTGGGGCAAAAAAGTCCAAGGTACACCTCAATGCCTGTCACTGGCTGGGGGGTTGGGGTGGGATGGCATGAGCATTACAGTTGGCAATCCAAAGGCACATCCTGATGCCTGTCAGTCTGTACAAGGTGGGACATTATGGTTAGAAACCCTAATGCCCCGGGTGTTTGTTGGTATTTGTACTACAAATTTTCAACGTGGCCTTTTTGTGACCCCACCTCATGAAAGCATTTAGGACCTCTTCTCATGAAGAGTGGCAGTGTGATTTTGTTAATGTGTCCCAAACTTTGAGTTCCAACAGAGACCGTGACAATCTGTGCCACATGCATGAAAACACAGATTGGGCAGGATGTGAAGAATGACAGCCGTACCATCCATAGGGAGGTGTGAAGAGAAGGCAATCTTGAAAATCTGTAGTGGGAATATTAAAAATGCTCGCACTTCCAAGCATACATGGAAACTGTGCAATGCATGCGCGTAACACAGTCATTTTATGGACTTTCATCACCAAATTTTCAACATAGGCATTTTAGGACCTGTGCTCATGAACAGTGTCACTGTGATTTTCCTAATGTGTCCCGAACACTGATTTCCCACAGTGACCGCACTATTCTACACTGGAAGTGCAAAAACACATTTCGGCCAGAATATGAAAAATGGCAGCTGTACTGTTGATAAGGATGTGTGGGAAAATGCCAATGTTGAAAATCTGGAGTGAAAATATTACAGATTCGAGAAGTTAAGAGCGTGCATGGAAATTGTGCAATGCATGCTCGTAAAACAGTCATTGTTTGAATTTTTGTTCCCAAAATTTGCAACATAGGCTTTTTGAGAGCCCACCTCATGAACACTGGCACTATTGCTTTGTTAATCGGTCCCGAAAGGTGATTCCGTGCAGTGACCGCAAAATCACCTTTCGGGACTGAATAACGCCATGACAGTGGCTGAATTCATGAGGAGGGGTCCCAATAACCCCATGTTGAAAATTTAGTGCCAAATTTCCCCAAAATGCCTGAGATATGCACCAACATTGAAAAAACCCTATTTATGCCATTATACTGCTTATTGGCATTTCTTTAGTTCACGGTTGGCTTTGAAGAGTGCAGATGTGTTCCCGGTCCACCGAAGATCATCGTGATAGGATCCGAAGGTAAGTATGGGGTGAGGGGGGGTGTGGAGAGGTAGGGTGCACAGTGAGTGGGTGCGGGTTTGGGGAGGGGACCCAACTGGCATGGGACCGTTTTTTTTTTTTTTTTTTCAGGGAGGAAAAAAACAACAAAAAGACGATGTAAGAAGTTTGTTTTTTTTTTTTTTCCAGGCTTGCTTTCAGCACACTGGGGTGGGCTCCCAGTGTGCCACCTGCCTTTTTTGGGGTGGGGTGACTTAAGCTGATGGGGAGTGGGGCCCCTGTCAGCAAAGAATGACTGTTTGGGGGGGCATGATGCCGAGGGGGATTGGGCACTCGCACACAACAAATGGGGGGGTTACATTATACCGACAGAGAGTGGGCTCTCCCACAACAAATGAACTGGGTCGGGGCATGCTGACAGGGGGATTGGGCACCCCAGTCAGTCGACTTTGATGGGGCTGTGAGGCGGCGGCATAAGCCGCCGCCATGTTTTTTTTTTTTTTGTCAACTCTTTTTCCCTCTGGTCACAGATCAGGGGAACTCTCTCCGGCATCCCATCCTTTATGCCTGCCCACCTGAGATCCTCTACAGTCTGTCGCCCTCTCTCTCTCCCCCCCCCCACTGCCAGCACCCTTGGTTTAACCCACCCGGGGAGGGTAGCCCGACTCCATCTTGGGCTCCTTAGGAATGCAGACTCTGGCAAGCGGGCAGGGCCCAGGTGGAGGAGCTATGAGGCCCAGCCGAGGCAGATCCGGAACTGGGCATGGAGGGTATGTGCCATCGCCTATCCCTCAGATCTGGGTTTTTCCATTTTTTCCTGGCTAGTGTTACATCCCCCAATGTGGGATGTGCAATGCCGCCCAGCCCGCGATGTGGGTGCTCCCACCCACGGCTGGAAGGCGGCTGCCCAACGTCTTCCCTTTGCTCTTTGCGAGCCCGACGCATAGCAGTGCCGCCGTCTTCACCGGGGCCGCTGCTGCACCTCTTGCTACTCCCTGGATTCTCCTAGAAAGGAGAGCAGTCCATCAAATGCTCAATCTCTCTTCCTGTTAACTCCCGTGGTCCGGGCTAGTTCCCGAACCTGGGCCACCGGCGTGGCGTGAGGTGTGGCATCCAGCACCTCAACCCTCAGCACCTCTGGGCTGTCTTGCCATGTTTAGGGGAATGTTACACCAGGCAAGGTACCACCCTGCAATGATGGGTCGCTCCCTCATTGCAGCAGAATGGCTGATGCTGCAATGACGAGGTGGCACCTGATTGCAGCGGCGAAATTGTTTCAACTTGCTGGCACTTTTTGGAAACCAATGTCATCAGCACAGTGTGCCTGCATTGGTCCACCAGTGCCAAGCCCCCAAATTCAGTGCCGCTGTTGGCTGCCACAGTGCTGCACCTCCACAACCTGCTTCTCTCCTACAATGCCATATAATGTTTCTTGCACAAGCAAACATAAAAAGGAAATAAAAAAGGATCCCTTCAAACAAAAAAAAAAATTGCAAAGTCCAAAATCTTTTTCCGTATGGAGGGATCCTTTTTCATTTAAATGAAAATAGCATACGAAAAAGTATCCCTTCAAAGGAAAAAGAATCAGAAAAAAATGTTTTTTTTGAAGGGATCTTTTTTAAGGTATATGAAAAAAGCATACGAAAAAGGATCCCTTCAAACAAAAAAAGAATCAGAAAAAAAACAAATTTTTCATTTGAAGGGATCCTTTTTTGTACGAATGAAAAAAAGCATATGAAAAAGATCCCATCAAATGAAAAAAGAATCCAAAACAAAAAACACTAAGTCTAAAATCTTTTTTCATTTGAAGGGATCCTTTTTCATATGGCCGAATTCCTTTACTGTTTGGCCATACGAAAAAAATGGAAGCAAGACATGAAAAAGGATAAAACAAGCATTTGTCAATGCCGAATGTTTGCTTGCTGGCATCGGCATTGGTAGTGTGGCTGGATTTAAACATGCATGGGATAGGCATAATGGAAACATAGAGGTAAAGCAGAGGGAGGGTTAGAAGCCGTAATCAAATAGGGGGCTTACGGGCAGACTGGATGGGCCTGGCAGTCCTTGTCTTCCAACGATTTCTATGTTTCTCTCTATTGTCCTAATCCCTTCTGGTCTCCAGTGAGTACATGTTCAGTGCCCTGAACCAATCCTCAAAGGACCTGCACTGCTGGCCCCAAATAATTTTGGTTACTCTACTGCACCATCTCCAGTGTGTCTTGGATGTCTATCTGCCATCAGAGCAAAGGTATTTTTAGGTGGGTATTGCATCTGGTAACTTTTTTAAATTCTTCAAGATCTATTTGTAGCTTTCTCTCTGCTCCCCCAACCACCATCCAATGTAGGGAAGTTTCATCAGCTGGTAGTAAAACCAAATCCCCTCAACCAATTACCCAGAAGAGCACTCCTCTCCCACCAAAAGTATTACTTTACCATTTGTAGGCTCCATGGCTGCATTTTGTGGTTCAAAGGTCCCTACTAAATAGGCACAGCTCACAGCCTCTTCACCCCCCCCCCACCACCACCACAGACCTAGGGGGACAGCATGGACCGAATATGTAAAGAAGCAGCCTCCTCCTTGCACCCTGTTTGCTAGGGATGTTAGCCCATCAACACTACATGTCGACTGCCCCAGCCACCCTCCCACCCAGGGGCGTCCCTTAATTTAAGGACCTCCCCTGTCACATGACTTCCTGTTCTGCTAGAATCTATCTCCCTATTTTCCCTTTTGCAGGTTATACTGAACCACCACTAGTGGTCACTACCTCTAAACCCTCCTATATCTCAGTTCCTGCTTACACCTCTCTGCTCTACTTCTCTCCTCCCTCACCTTCCTTACTCACTCACTTCCACCCTAGTGCTCACTCTCCAGCTCTTTCTACTCCCATGGCTCCACTCCTTTCCTCCTGCTCTCATCCTCTACCTCATCCATTTCCCACCTCCCTGACCTCTAGGGATCGCTAGTGCACACCTAGTTTTTCCTCTCCCCCCACTTTTTCTGCCACTGCACACCTTTTCTCCCACTGGCACTTATGCCCCCCATGCCTGGGATTCAAACCTTGCACCTTTGGCACCATAATCAGTGGCCCTACCACTGAGCCATCAGTGCAGGCCTACTGCTGACAGTCCTTTTCGCCCCTTTCTATTCTTCCACCCCATTTTTACTTTAGTCCACTATGGTGAGCCTCACCATCGCTGGCCACAGTGGCCCTTTCCAAATGTTAACAATCTTCCTCCTATGCATCCCTGCCAAGCATGCCCCAACCAATGTGGCCCTCCTCCCACGGTACCGACACCATTGCTTTACCCTGTCCCACCTGCATACCCCAACCCTTACCCAGATTCCTCCAGATCATCCCCAGCCAGTACATCTTTCCCCCGGCCCATCCTTATCCCCCTCGCAACCACACACCTCACCTTCCCCGCGCTCTGCTCCCTCCCTATCCCTACCTCCTCCCCTGCACTCTCTGCCTATAGCTTCCACCCCTGCCACCGCATGCGATACTTTGCTCTTATCAGAATGATATCACTGCTTCTCATGTTGTCCAGTAAGGTCCACCCGAACCCTGGACCCCAACCTGTTAACACCAACTGACCCCAGCTTCCCCCTCATGACGTATTGCATCCATGAACATATGCAGCCTTCTAAAGAAATTCACCCCACTCCAAGGATGGATTTCCCAGCACCAACCTGACATACTGACCATAGTGGAAACCTGATTGACCAGGACCACCCCAGACTCTGCAATTGCGTTCCCAGGTTACTCCCTCTTCAGGGAGTATCATAGTACCAAACGTGGTGGAGGTTGTGCCATATACTTACTGGACTCACTACTTGGGCATGCCCTCCCCACCCCCTAAATCTCCCACGGCTCCCAAGCTATCTTTCAAACTTATTCCCAACCCCCTCCAGGGCCCTCTTATTTCCCACGGTGGCTTATATACCCCCAAGGCACCAGATTCCTACCTTTCAGCCCCTCCTCGACTATATCACTACTCTACCGCCCAAAGTGGAACACATCATTCTCGGAGACCTTAATATAAACTGGAACGCTGGCTCTGCTGCTCAGACTAGGGATGCTGCCGCTGCCATAGATCTCACCCAATTCTTCACCCAGCCCACCAGAGCCAACCCTGCCTCAGGTACCTCCACCCTACTAGACATCTTTCTCTCCAACAAGCCCCATAAGATCTCCAGTACTACTGTGCTACCTGATGTGCATAGTGACCACTCTCCCATCATTTTATCCTGGTCCTGCAAAGTGCCTAAACCACCCCACAAACTAGTCACCAGACATTGCCTATGACCTGATAAGCCTGGTCAACTAAAAGAGATCCTGTTTTCCTGGAACTGGTCACCCATTGACATTGCACCAGATACTGACTCTGCCCTAACCTACTTTATTAAATCCTTTAACAAGGCCTGCAATATGTTTACCCCCCTCACTACAACAGCTGTCCTAGACCATGGCTTCCCTTGGATCACCCCCTCATTGCTTAGCCTTATGCGCAACAGGGATAACCTCTGGTACAGGGCACTGGACTCGGGCAAGACCGTTGACAGACAAGCCTACTGTGCAGCCAGAAATAAGTGTACCTGGACTATCCACAAAGCCAAGGCTGAATACTTCCAGTCAAAGCTCGCCTCATCCTGGGGCTTGTCTTGCAAGTTCTGGGACAATATCAAGGAACTCAATGGTAAAACAGTGTCCCCCCTCCAAAAAAAGCTTAATGTCAATGGAACCCGGATCACCGACCAGATGGACATTGCTGACCATCTAATGCTTTCACCAATCTCAGCTCTGTACTCCCCCTCGAATTTCTTTGACCCTGTCCCCACTCCCCCACTCAGACCCATTCCACACACACCCTTCTACTTTAAGGCTCTCTCTCTGCGTAAGGCCAAACCATATCTCCTCAGTGCCCTTAAGGGCTCTTGCCACAGCAGTGACTCACTGGATACTAAACTACTCAAAAGAGTCCAACTCTGTTCTCATCCCCCCAATCAACCTCCTAAATCGCTCTCTTTGCCTCAGCCAATTCCCCCCTTGCCTGGAAAAATGCAGTGATTACTCCATCCACAAAAGTGGTGACCAATCCCAACCTGGAAACTTTCGTCCAATCTCTATCCTTCCACCACTATCCAAAGCCCTGGAAAAAAATCATGGCAGACCAGCTCACGGAGTACCTCTCCACCTATAACCTCCCCCTCCCATGAACAGCATGAGTTTCATCGCGGCCACAGCACCACCTCAGCCCTCACTGAGTTTTCTAACTTTCTCCACTCTGCACTTGATAAAGGGCACATTGCTGGCTCAATTTTCATTCACCTGTCAAAAGCTTTTGACACCGTCAACCACCCCATGCTCCTCTCCTCCCTGCAGCCCTTTGGTCTCTTGCAGGTGGTCCTGCACTGGTTCCCCAGCTTTCTCTCTGCCCGTACCCAGTGTGTCATGATAGGAAACACCTCTCCAGTGCACGTCTGGTCCACTCTGGGTTCTCCAAGGCTCTATCTTGGGACCCCTACTGTTTAGTCTCTTTTTAAACACCCTCCCTTCCACCTGTGAGGACCTGCTCCTTCTCTATGCCGATGATGCTGTTCTGTTTGCCTCACACCCTGATCCTATCCTTCTCCAAAACACGCTCCAACTCTCCTTCAGTCAAGCAAAGTGTTGGTTCTTTGACCACAAACTTGTTCTGAATCTGAAAAAGACAAAGTCCATGCTCTTCGCCCATAACCAAAGCAAACGCAAAAACTTCCATCTCCGCGTCACAGCCAAAAACCTCCTTCCTCCTAGAGCAAACTACAACCTTTAAGTATCTCGGTGTCACTTTTGACACATCACTCTCCTTCCACAGCCACATAAGCACTGTTTGCACAGCTATCAACTCCTATAGAGAGCTTCTTTACAGCCACAGGGACTGCCTTCCCCCGATGTATGCATCTGGCCATCACATCCTCACTGCTGTCACTAGTATGCTATGGTATGTTAATCTACAGGGCTGCTGACAACACAGCCCTACATAAAATCAAGATGTCCCTCAATAAAGCCTGTCGTCTCCTGACTGGCTCAACTCCCCTCACCCACACCTGTTCACTGTAGTCTTTAGCAAACATCCTCAGCTTTGATAAGAGACTTACCTACCAATCCTGCCTCTTAACCCAAAAAATTGTTGCAGATATGGCCCCTCCGGGCCTCTCCATCATCTGCCACACTTCCCCCACCCTTTCAACCCGTAGTTCCTCTCGGGCCACCCTACAAGTCCCTACAGTCAGGACCTCCCTAGCACAGAGGTCTTTCCACTACCATGCCCCCTCTTGGTATAACTCACTTCCAGTCCCCGTCACCACTAAGCAAAGACTTGGGCCTTTTAAAGCAGCCCTTAAAAACTACCTCAGCGCTCGTTGCTGTAACTGCCCTGACCATGCTCTCCTCTAGCCCTGCCCCCCTCCCTCCTGTTAGCCACCACCTTGTAATAGTGACCTGTTACAACTTGTATAATTTATATTATTTCTCCCGGATAGTTACCTTGTATATTACATACCTTCACTATATATTGTTTTCCCTCCTCTCATAATGTACTGAATGAATTGCTATGTATATGAATGTACTGCTAAATGACTGTTGGTATCCCTGTTCATTCCTACTCCTAACCCCTATCTGTTTATCCCCTTAGCTACCTCTTTGCATAGGCCACACTATAATATCCTCTCCCTCTCTGTAAATAACTTGTGCAATCCTCATCCATGTGTATGACTTATAACTTGCTGTCATTTGCTACACCCCGTTTGCTCTGTACCCAGGGGTGTAGCCAGAAATTTTCATTTTGTAAACAATCTCCAACAGTTACACCCCCCATTAAAAAATGTACACAACCTTTCCAAATGGTAGCCCCTTCCAAACAAGTCAGATTGTTATCAGATGAGTCCTCTAATCTCTAAAGAGGTTATACATGTATCTGTCTCCTAAACAACAGAAGTTTAAACAGAGACACTTCTCAGTGACCTACACTAACCCAAATACTACACATTAGAATGAAAATGTTAACAGAAAGGCATATGGTTTGTGGCAGGCACTCAACAAAACTGTACACAAATGTGTACAGTGAGTATGCCTGTCTACGCCCTTGTCTGTACCATTGCCATATGTTTTATTGACCTGTATGTATTATTTTCTGTATCTTGCTGATGTGGAGCCTTTGTAAATGAGTCTCTGCCTCAAAGGGTTGAAATTCTGATACCTGACAAAAAAAAAAAAAAATCTTGGGCTCTAGTCACAAAAGCATGGAAACCACATGCAAATGCGATGTAAAACGGGCATGCTGCTACGCACCTCGGATGGTAAAAACCAAAACATGCCATTCACATAGGTGCACGCTGGGGGAGTAGAGGCAAATGTGTGGTCAACAGATGTGCACTTTGTCATGTGCAGGGACAGTAAGGTGGTCCAAACATACACATCTCCGTCCCTTGACCCCACCATATATGGACATGTGCACTACCCTTTGCGGACACAAGGAAGTGAATACTGTGACAGAGGAGTGTGCAACAGCAGGAAGTGGATATGGAGGTTCTGCACTAGTGCTACATTTACACCCACAAGGGGCTGCATGCCTTGGCTGGGATGGGCCGAGGACCATGTAGGGCGCAAGTCACGTGGTACCACCAGGTCCTGTTCCAGCAATTTCTTTTTTTTTTTTCTGTTATATTTTTATCCTCTCCTGGGAGCCTGGCAGGTGGCTCTGGTCCCTCCCTTGGAGGGACTTTGTCTCTGATTCCCCATTCCCTAAGCAACTTCCCCTATGATCCCCCATGGCCCCCCCCCATGACAGGGCTGAGGTGAAGGGGCGCTGGCTCTCCCCAACCCCCGGAGACAAATCCAGATGTTCGGGGAGCTGGGATGGGCACTAGGGGGTTATCAAGGAGCCTGCCAGCTCCATTTTTTCCTCCATCCCCCTCCCCACCGATGTCATGCTTTGGCAAAGTGCCTCCCAGCCCTAATCTCCTCCAGCCACCACCAGAGGAAGATCAACAAGTGGGACGGCAATCCCTCCCTCCCTGAGAGATGAAAGCCATCCTCCAGATGCTCAATCCTCTTTCTCTCTCCCCTGCCGACCTCCAGTGGCCCTGGCTTATTCCCGAACCTGGGTCACTGGCATGGCATGAGGTGCGGCATCCAGCACCTCAACCTCCAGCGCCACCAGACTGGCTTTCGATCTAGCAATTTCACAGGTGGCCAATGGCAGTCATTGTGGCAGACATCCGTGACAGCTATCAGGTGCTATACAATGTGGGATCTCTGAAAATCCCAGTTGAGGTCAAAGCCAGAATGTGGCTGGACATCTAGGCTGCTGTCACACACAAGGGGTGTGACCGCCAGTTAGCCATAAAGTGAAATTTGACCACCATGGAATGGGCACAGCATGGCACCGGCAGAAGACCACCCAAGCAAATGCCAACACTGTCACTCATCAAAAGGATGGTGGCAGACACCCTCTCCGAGATCGGCCTACATAGGGAAATGGAAAACACTGCACCTTGCCAGGTATATGGTACAGTGCAGGGGACACAGGGTGGGAGGTATATGTCTGAACGGCATAACCAACAGTCCTGTCTCACACCCTGTAGATCAGGAAACTGTAGCCAGCATCCATGCACTGCCAGTGACCACCGTGGCGGAGGAAACACAGGGGGACACAGACATGGATGGTGCAGGTTTGTGGACTGCTTTGTGGCTGGCTGAACACACACAAATGCCTGCCAATGCACCAGTATGCCACCACACAATGTACTCTCACCCACAGGTGCAGCACAGGGAACAGGACACAGCAGTGAAGATGGGCACCCTGGAGGTCACTGACTCTGAGAAACTGCTGAAGACACCACAGGCCAAGCAGGACCTGGCCCAGACACCTAACAGGAGCCAGCAAACCACCCCTGCCCTGAACTAACCCCACAGTCACCACACAGACAGCTGCATATTGCTATTAAACTGGGCCCCAAGGAACAGCCGACACAGCCCTACACACCTGGCCACCCAGGAGGGCCTCCCATCCCACGCACAGGTAAAGGCCACCATACCACCCAACAAGGACATTCAGACAGTAGGGATGTAAAGCCCAGCATGCAGGATGACACCATGGTCTGTCATGCAGACCTACTATCCTGAACTGTGTCAGCTGGAATGGGACTACCTGTAGGTCCAGCAGGAAAACACTGATGCCCTGAGTGACCTGACCACACAGGTGTGTGGGCTGTGACCTGCTTACAAACATATAGGGGACATTCTGGTGTAGATAACAAACTATATGCTACCCAGAGCCAGCTCAACCAGCCAGCCTGTCCCCATGGCAGGCCAGCATGTGGCATCCCAAACTCCGGCAGGCAGACACACAGGGCCTGGGACACAGCCACATGCCCCCACCTTGCCAACACCCACACGCACCCTGGTTGCCATAGCACAGAGTACCATGCCACATCAGCAGCTACCCGACCACCCCACAGGTCTAGAGACACCTGTGCAGGGTGCTAACGTGGAGGCATCTGCCAGCCCACCAGGTACACAGGAGGTGGGGGAGGGCTCACCATCCCAGGAGTCAGACACCACCTGCACACTGGGGAACCTGGGAGAAACACAGGGGCAGGAAGACCAGGGGCAATCCAGAGACCATAGGCCATGCTGGGGGGGGGGGCCAGGTGAAGGTACAGTTATGCGACCTAGGCACACACTCCTCCTCCAAATGTCTGGGAGGGAAAACAGCCAGGAGGCTGTAAGACAACCCACACACACTGCAAAGTGGCATCTATGTACCCGCAACTGCCCTGATACAGCCTCAGCACACAGCTGAACACACACACACACACACACCCATCCTGGCCCTCCCTCCCAGGATCGCACTGTACACCCATGATCCCCACTCCTGGAGCAGATGCCACACCTATGAACCCCACTCCCTGGGGTGGGGGCCACACCTATAAACCCTACCCCACCACAGGCAGTGGTGGCACCCATGATTCTATCCCCAGGGCAGGGGCCACACCTATGAACCCCCTCCCCTGGAGTGGGGGGGCAGCCATGGTCATCGTCAGAACTGGACAACTGCTGTAGGTATCCAAACTACTCAGTCTACAACACCTCATGCATTCAGCAATGCCACCCCTGACACAGATAATAACGTGCAGCGTACACAGGACAGGACACCCAGGTCCCTCCCCCCATAGGGGCACTAAGGATGTATAGGCCTCATCACTGTGCCACTGTGGTGTACACCCTGTCTCCTGAAGGACCCACACACGAGTGCATGGTGTACCACTTGACCAGACAGTGTCTCGGGACAATGGTTCTGTGGGTCATCCTCCTCCTCTTCGCCCTGTGAGACAGCACCCTGGTGATTGGGCATGGGTAACTGTTTGCACATGGTAATGTTATGCAGCACAGTGCATGCACTGATCACTCTGCAGGCCTTCCCAGGGGCCAGCATCATCATGCTACCAATGTGATCCAGGCAATGGAACTTCATCTACAGCACCCTGGTGGTCCTCTCGACAATGACGCTTGTCCTCCTGTGTGCCTCATTGTATGCCTCTTACTCCCTGCCACGCAGCATCAGAAAATGTGTCATCAGGTATGGTCAGAGTGGGTAGTTGCTGTCACCTAGGCAATGGGAACAGAATGGACATGACCCAGCAGCCACCCATTGACACCCCCACATGCTGTGAGGTGGCCACTCAGCCTGGATCCATCAAATATGTAGGCATCATGGGTCAAGCAAGGGTACTTGTTTGTTACACACACTGATGATGATTCCGCCTGCATAACAAACTATCTGGCTGTTGATTCTGTGGAAACCCTTTCTGTATGCCTCCGTATCCACAGTAGGTGCTATGATAGCCATATGGGTACAGTGTAGAGCACCCAATAAATTGGGCATGCCATGCATGACATGGAATGCCTCCTTTATGGCACAAGTCTAGATGTGGAGAACTGTATGTGGTCATGCACATGTTGGAGTAAGGCATCCGTGACCTGGTGCAGGGTCCTTGACATGGACGTTTGACTGACACCTGTGACATCCACTGCAACCCTCTGGAAGGAGCCCATAGCATAGTATGACAGGGCACACAGGATTTTCATTTCCATGGACGTGGCAGGTGACCTACTTGTTACACCAGGTGCAGGGCCCTTAACACAGATGACTGACTGACACCTGTGATATCCCCAGCAACCCTCTGGAAGAAGCCTGTGGCATAGTATGACAGTATCACAGGATTTTTGTTTCCACGGACATAGCACGTGAGTTACTTGTCATGGGTGTCAGTTGATCCCAGTCGCATGTGGCAGAGCCCCGAGATCTTGTCATGGTCCAGGCAGAACCACTCCATGCACTGTGTATCACGGAGCTAAGCCACAGTAGCACATAGCCTGAATATCCTGGGCCTGTGTCATCTCCTCAGCCCCTTTCCCTTACCCATTCACCCTCCCAGAGGAGAACAAGGCATATCCTGTGAACCCCATGTGGTCGCTGCCCCTCTCATTTTGACAGCTACTACTCTCTGCAAACCATGCCATGTACCATGCTGAGCAGCTGCTGCCACAGCCACAGGTGCCCCTTTAAGTGGTCCCAAGACTTGACACACCTGCAGGGTCACACATGTCGGTGGGTGTCACTGCCTGGCATGCCATTCTGGAACCTGATGTGACAGCTATAAGTAAAAGCCCATATTGCACCGTGTCGGAGGTTGGGTGGCTTTGGGTGTACCCCAAGAAACAGTGTCGGATACTCTCCATGAAGTATGGTGATGACCCCTGGGGAGAATATATGGCAGGTAACCTAGCTTGGGGAGGTGAGCGGATATGTTCTTACCATACTGTGTGTGCTACTGTCATGTCCCTGTCCCACAGGTCCAGGCCATACAGGATACCCGTGGTGTGTGCACGTTACTTGTTGCACACCCACCTGCAGTGTACTCCTTCTTCTGTCAATCACGGGTGCACCTGTGTGCTGTGCCCTGTGTGTTGTTCCTACTGTTGGTGTCTGCATGTGTTCTGAGTGTTGTGTGCTGTGCTGCTAACCTGTTGCTCTCCCCTTGTGTTCCGCAGGACTTCCATGGCACCTGGATATCCTCATCTTGAGAAGTGGGCACAGCCAGATGGAGTTTTGTCCCTTGTGATGGTGCTTCAGTAGTGTCAGATCCCACTGTACCTCCTCTATTACCTGTCCTGGAGGGTGGGCATGTTGGACGTCCACTACAAGGATGAGGTGGAGGATCTGTGGGCTGTAACCAAGCCCTCAAAGGTATGATATGCTGTCAGCAGTGCTGCATGTGTGTGTCTGCTGTTGTCGGTGTCATTCTGCCATGTCCCCTGTCACTCATGGCTGTCCTCTCTCACTTCTCTCTTCCAGCAGTATCATTGATCACTGCAGTGCCTGGTGCTGCATCTCAGGGACTACACTGACACCACCCCACCAAGGTCCAGCTGGGATTCCGAGGATGCAGAGGGCTGAGGGGAACTGTTTTCATTGCTTCCTGTTTTGGCCTGTGCAGCCCCAATGTTGCTGTTATTGTCTTATTAAAGACATGTGTCCTAACATACACTGGTGTCCTCATCATTCCAGGTGGTGGTGATGGTGTGTGTCTGCCACCAGGGTGGGGAAGGGGCCTGCATTACACATCTCTGTTGGCAACCAACTGCACCTGGCACTGCCTGGGGGTTTCCATCTCAAAACATCGATCACCAAATGGCAATCGCCGATGGGCAAGTGTACATCACCGAAAATAAATTATGGCAATGTACACTCGCAGCAATTCCAAAGACGGCAATGGACTGCAAGCCTTCATCACCCTCCTAACTAAAGATTCTCAACTCCAGAGGGGTGCATGTTGGGAGAGTGTAAAACTGCAAAAAAAGATTCAGCCTCGATGCAAAAATCGATGCAACGCCCCAGAACCAAATCTGGCACCCTCCCAACCTCAGCTGGCCACCTTCACCATCACGTCACACGGCCAGCTTGGCTGCTGACTGCCACATAACCTCCCTCCACTTCCGCCCCTCATGCAGTATGGTCAATCCCCCCCCCACCGCGAGTGTGTACTTCCCATCAGCCTCCCTCACCCACTGTTGTATCCTGTTGCAACCCTGACAGGTAGCCCAGGACACAGGCGCCATGATTGAGTAGCCGTTTCTTTGGTCTGTGCCGTGCTCACACCATTGGCATGCAATCCCCACAGTGGGGCAGCCATCGGGGCTGTGGGGTGTATCCATGTTCTCTACAGTGCTCACCAAGTTTGGCAGCAGCATGCACTGGCTCTGCTCTGGGTCCCCACATGGTCCATACACCTGTGTTGGCAGCCATGACAGGGAGGGACTTTACATCGATGGTTTCCCATCTGCTGCCCTACCCTGCATTCAGGGCACTGTCTGAATGCATGGGCAGGATGGGGATAGTCACCCAAGCCTGTGGGTGCTGGCACCTCTGAGCGGCTGTTACACAGGGGAGCACCACAGTGCCCTCTGTGGTGCTCCTCTGTGTTTTCTGCTAGATTGTGTCATACTGTGTGTCATTTTCTGTGTCTGTCTATTCCACTATAGTAATGTGCCTGAGGTCCTGCACATTCCCTGGTGCCACTGTATGCCATGTCCATCACTGGGCAACCTGTGGAGTGTCACCTGCATCCTGCATACTTTGGGGTGTCCTCGCAGTGGCACTTCCCTGGTGCTGTGCCCGTAGAGCTGTGCACACCCTCTTTTCCCTGGTGTACCTTGTGTGCCTGTGTTATGTGCCTGGGGCTTATGGCTGCCCTTCATCCTGCATACTCCTGCGTGTCCTGGTCCACGCATGTGGGTGACGTAGTGCAGGTTGTGCATCTGTGCACAGCACCATGCACACCACTATGTAGCCACACACACACAGGCATGTACATACTATATGTGGTGTGAAGCTTTGTGTCTGCCCTCCCTGTGCAGGGTGTACTGTTGTTCCTGAATGCCGCTGTGGCATAGCATGCATGGTATATTGTCATATACCACTGTGAACGTCAATTACGCACCATGCGTCTGCAGCCAGGGATTCATGAATTGGCCCCATAATCATTATGGAAACCAGCAAGGGGTCATGGAACCTACCAATGGTTTCTCTGCTAGACACACCTGAGTTATGGTCCTGCCCACTTACTCATAGCAAAAAATAACATATAAGGAATCATGCTATCATACATCCTGAATGTACCAGCCATTTAATGGAACACTATGTAAACTAGAAAAAGTGTCTTGTTCTATGAGTGGCCATACACTTAAACTGTATATTTCAAAGTGTTTACAGTACTTCACATGAATACTAACATGATACATATCCTCTATCAATAAAACAGGTCCATGCAACCCACCCCACATGACACTGTGGAGGGGCTGTGGGATAACAGATGGACCAGACACCAAACTTCAGGTTCAACACACAATCTCTGTGTGATGTTTATTCAGAATACAGGAAATAAGCTTCAGCAATAGCATATTCCTTCTTCAGTACATCAGTTTGCAACAATAGACTATGAATGTCCTTTCTCTGCACTTAGCCAGCACCTACTGACACTGATCTCACCACTTTTAATTAAGAACCCTTCATCCCTATGTGGGCCCCGTTTGCTTGGCTAGTGGGGGCTCAAAAAGAAAACAAAACAAGCTAAAAACAAAGAACCTCAGTGCAGAGACACCAAGCAGCAGCTTCTCTTCATCTGTTGGCCATGGTTCTGGTCAGAACTCCATGGACTTTCTTCTCTGGGTTCTTCTCTGGCAATTCCTGGTGCATCAGTCCACCTGATATATCTGGGCAATATCCACAAGAAAATGACCCTCTTCAGCCAGTCCAGATGTTCTCAGCAAGTTATCCCACTTGTGACACCAAGTCCGTGGAGGGGTTGTGGAATAACAGATGGACCAGACACCGAACTTTAGATTCGACACACAATCTATGTGTGATGTTTATTCAGAATACAGGAAGTCAGCTTCAGCATAGCATATTCCTTCTTCAGTACCTCAGTTTGTAGCAACAGACTATGAATGTCCTTTCTCTGCATTTAACCAGCACCTACTGACACTGATCTCTGATCTAACCATTTTTCAGTGAGAACCCTTCATCCCTATGTGGGCCCTGTTTGCTTGGGTAGTGGGGGCTCAAAAAGGAAAAAAAAAAGAAAACAAGCTAAAAACAAAGAACCTCAGTGCAGAAACACTGAAAAAAGGGTTACCCCAGAGGGCATTGGCAACAAGTTTCAAAGAAACACAACATCATACATACTTCCATAATGCAAAGCATCATGGGATATATGCAAATCACCATGAAATGTCAGACTTGTTTAGTTTACAGCAATTTACATGCATTTTAAATAGCACAACTAACTTAATTTCTAGAATAGTCCCCAGTACTTTTTACCATTATCAAAAACACCTAGTGCCATGTTTTTTTCTATATTTACAAGTTTCATAAACCTAAGGTATATTATGACATAGTGCTATTACATACTAAATCCAACAACGATAAACACAACCTGTTTTACATACGCTTGTAGGTCACAACAATAATCTCCCTGTATGAGGAGTGAGAGGTAAAAGGAAAATTAAAGAGGACACTATAGCATAGTCAAGAAAAGGGAGGGGGGTGCCCATAGGTGGCCAACCTTATGGACTAGAAATTGTAAAGGATAAATTACGCTAAGCTATAGAAGAACTGTTGCAACAGATTTAAGAAAAGGTTGGTCCTCAAGAGTGGCAGGGGCTCCCTGTCACAGACACACCTGGAAACAAGCTATCATGGCTTAGTGTGCCTGTCCTGGTCAACAACTAACAAATAAATAATATCAATATATGTCTATTGATAGCTTATTTTCTGCATGGTGTGTGTTTTCTTTGATTTTTTTAATTTGTTATTATTGTATTGATATTAGGCAGCATGTTAAAAACTTGTGCAAACTTGAGAACAAAGTCCACTTCGAGCCCTCAAACGTGTGTGCAAGGTAACAGAAAATACACTGGAAGAAGTGCACTGATAGGGTTGCAAGTGCTACCAGGTGTCTAATATACCCCTATAATTGCAAAGCAAACCACAACACTAAACCACGTGGAAGCACAAAACACAAATGTGACCACGCTTCCAATGCACCTCTTCACTCCAAGTTAGCTAGACACTTTGCAAGGCACAAACCCATTGCACTGCAATGCAGAACTAATATCAGTGCATAAAATGCTAATGTCCCTACTAAAAATGTAAGGCCCTAATACCTTCTTTCCATATACTGCCATATTATTACCTGCCATCTTCATGTCATTATCAAGGCACATTTTTCCTCAAAGTAGTTGGAGACTTTTTTAACTTATATTGTATTAATTTTACAAGACAAAACAAAGCTTATGTTCCACTTAGGAAACAGCAGACATTAATGCAAATACAGAGCACTATACAGGACTTAAGTATCTCCTGATAATATCCATGATGGGGGGAATCCCAAATAAGGTGTCCCAGTATATAAAACAACAATGCTGTGTATATTAGCCCAAGAGCACATGCAAATCACTGTAAGTCTTAAAAATACTGAGAAAAAGTCCCAAGGAGCCTAAAAATGGCATGGCACCATGCATTTGTCTGAAAGTGAATTCTTAAGAACCAAAATAACCTTTTAATAGTCTAGATTCAGAGCTTTCAACAAACATCTCCTTTCCAGTACTGAATGTGGGCCAGAAAAAAAAAATAATAATGAACAACATATTAGTGGTAAAAAAATCTTTCTTCATTATTAATAAAGCACATTAGAACAGGTATGAACAAACTAGAAATAACAGTGAGACAGGGATAGCACTGATACCGTACTGTACATAAGAAAAACATGATCCCTGTAATATAGAGCAGTCTAGTTAACAATATACCACACTGAGTCTCTTAGCCTTCTTCTGGGGCATCCCAGCCTTCGTCTCGTTCCTCCACCTGTCTTCTTCGAGTATTCTGGAAAGCTGCTGCCCATTTCCCTGCATCAACTGGGTCAGTAAACAAGTAGACTTTGTCCTCAAAGACAATTTGGAGTTTAGCTGGGAAAATAAGCACATACATGACTTTCTTTTTTTATACCCTGTCACATCCATGACTTTCAAGTCCCAGAGCACTCTCCTTACCCCATCAAAATGTTTCCGTCTCTGGCGGGTAGTGTAAGAAATGGCTGGAAATACCAAGACTGGAGTGGAGTATGTCTTCTGGCCAACTGAAGAAGGTGATCACAGGTATTTACAGAGTCCAGCACTGCCATAACTGCACGCAGGGCATCACCATCTTGCCCGCCTCGAGGTCGCACATGGTAGTCTTTAGTTACGGGCCATTCTTTGATTGCTGAGTGTGTTTTAAATTGTTCACCCAGCCAGTCACTGAGAAACGATGCCAAGTGGTGAATCTTCCGCTCCTTCCAGAATGCCCTGAAAATGGACAGTCACAAAACGGACCTGATTTTCCAAAATCTTCAGGCGATTGTGGGTTAATTTAGAGTCTTTGATATGCTGAGCAGAAACATCACTATTCCATTTCGATTGCCTTTTAACATCCTCCTCCTCCTCCACTTTCAAAGTGTTCATGAACAGGGATAAAATTCTGTTGAGCGTAGCTCATTTTCAAAGAAGTCCCTGAATAGTCAAAGAAAACTATCAGGTTAGTCTGATAAGACTTCTCTGTCACAAAACCATGCTATTTACTGTCCTGGAGACCACTGCTCTCCTGGTAGTGTACGAGGTCCTCTTTGACCAGTGATTCCATCAACTTACTAGTACAGAAGTAAGAGTGACAGGTCTACAGTTCCCTGCTTCTTCCTGCCACCCCCCGCCCCATGAAGTGAAGCAATTTTTGCCACCCTCCAGTCCTTCAGAGCTACCCCCATTTGCTATGAGCTATTGAATAGTCTTAGCAGGGGTCCAGCCAGTTTTGCTGCCAGTTCCTTGAGCACCCTTAGATGTGTACCATCCAATTCCAAAGCCTTATCTCCCTTAAGGGCTTTCCTGATACTTTTGCATGTAAAAACTGGCTGCCTCATCTCTGAAACCCCTTTGTGGCCACTTTGATTCCACTCTCTGGCACAGGCCCACTGTCTTCTCTTGTGAAGACAGAGCAAAAATAATCATTTATCATGGTAGCTTTTTTGTAGGTCTTCCTCCATCACCCTACCCCCACTCCAGATATCCTAACAATGACCCCTTCCTCCTTCCTTCCTGTTTTCCCTACTGTACCAGAAGAATTTTCTCCACTCTTGACCCCCCCTCTGAAATATGAAGCTCACTGTCTGCTTCTGCTTCCTTAACTAACCCTTTTTTTTTTTTTTTTTTAACTCTATTTTTGCACTTCCTTCAGCCCGGGCATCTTTCCAGGGTGCTCACTCGATTGGAGCCTCTACTCCCTGTCTGAACCCTACATTCCTTGGCTGGACTCCCCCGGCCACCCAGGCAGGCCTAGCCCCCCAGATCACCCCCCCGGGATGGGTCTGTCCTCCCCCGACAGCCTATCTGAAATTAGAGAGGTGTTACCTGGGTGCCGGGTCGGGCGTGGAGTCCCCCAAGGTATCGGGCCGAAGTTGGGATGTGGGCTGCATCCCTGGAGCCCCCTTCATCTCCATGAGCTGAAGCTGAAACTGGGATTTTCCTTGTTGTACGTCCCTCGTCCCACCCCCCTTCGGAGTTTGGTCATGCAATGCCATCTCAAGACGCCTGCCACAATTCTGCCCCTCTACTTTGTGCCCAGACATGCGCACGTCCCTACGGCTTCCACCGGGGGTCACTGTTGCACTGGGCAGTCCCTGGATCCCTCTGCAGAGAGAGGAGAGCAGTCTACGGATGCTCAATCCTCCCTCTCCCCTGCCGACCCCTTGATGACCTGGGCTCTTTCCTGAACCCGGGTCACCGGCATGGTGCAAGGTGTGGCGTCCAGTGCCTCAACCCTCAGTGCCATCAGGCCAACCCTAACTGCCCTCTTTGCCTCCTTATTTTTCAGTATGTATTCTCCCCATTCTTTCTACCTCTGCTTTTCTTTGTGACTGGTGAAGGCCTTTTTTGGGGGGCCCTCACTGCTTCCCTGACCCTTTCTGAGAACCATAATGGTCTCTTGTACTTGTTACTTTCAGTTATTATTCTCATGTATAACAGTCATGCCTCAAGAATGGTCCCCTTTATACGAACATATGAAAATTGCCAGCAAAAAAAGGCATTATGGTCTACCAAATCTGCTCGAATGTGCAGCCAGCAGCCCTTACTCTACAATTGCCCCTCCTTCACTTGCCCCCCTCCCTTGACCCCCCTCTCTTGCTCTGTCCCATCCCCTTTTGAAGCCACCCACTGTTCTACTGGATACCACCTCTGCCAGTATCCGAACATACTTTATTGCCCCCACATCTCACTTCCACATCTCATATGCTGTGTACCCTGACTAACTTGTCCCAGACCAACTCACTCAACCTGCTGAAGTCTGCCTTCGGAAATCAAGGACCTCAGCTCTTGACTGGTGTTTTCTGATCCCAAGGGCTAGTATGAACCAAATGAAGTTGTGGCTGCTGTTCTCTAGCGGCCTCTCTTCTTTCACAGCTCCTACCACCTCTTACTTGGTAAGCACCTCATCAAGAATGGCAGCCTGCCTGGTGGGTCACTTAACTAGCTGTACCAGGAGACTGTCCTGGCATGTATCCAGCAAGGCTTGCCTTCTGATGCTCCTTGACACTGGCACATCCCAATAAATATCCGGCAGGTTCAGGTTGCCCATTTCCACTACTTTCCCCTTTGCTACTCCACTTTCTAGTTCTCCACCTAGCTCCCTGTTACTCTCTTCCCCTTGCACTGCTGATCTATAGATCGCCCCCAACCATAGTGTCTTGAGGTTGCCATGAGCTGCACCCACAGAGACTCTGTCTCCTCATTACTACCCACAAAGCACCCATATTCCACAACCTCAATGCCATCCCTGACATAAAGAGCTACACCTCCTCCTCTATCTTTTCCTCTATCCCTCCTGTATGTTGTGTACCCAGAGACTGTCAGGTCCCAGTCGTTATTATCTGTGGTTTAAGTTTCTGTGATGGTCAAAAGGTCCATTTCCGTGACTAAAATAATTGCCTGGAACTTGCCGATTATATTACCCAGGTTTCTGGCATTAAGGCAGAGTCCCTTCCATCTAACTACTGAACCCTTTTTGTTATTTACTAGTCTTTCTACCTTCTTTTTCCTAGGTCTTCCTAGTTTCTTGGTTTTTTTTTGTGTGTGTTTTTTTCTTGTGCTCCCCCTCTATTGTCCTTTCCCCAAACCCAGATTGGACCTCAACCCTACATTTACTGGCTATGCTGCTACAAGCCTGCATATATGGGAGAGTACTAGCTAAGTTTCCCTTCCTCTCTCCTATTACAGTGATTCCCCTAGTCTCAGTCTCCCCTGCAGTCTAACTGTCTGACATACTGTAGATGTTAAATTTCTGCCCCAGAACACAGGCTCCTTCTCTTGTTAGGTGAAGACCATAGCCATTCAAAAGCCCCCTGTCTCAGAAGTCCCACCAGTCCCCCAAAAAGTGGTACCCCTCCTCCTGACACCATCCCTTAAGCCATCCAATAAACTCCACTATCTCATCCCTCCTTATTCTATCCTTTTTCCCATCCCTGCCTCACACAGGGAGGACCTCGGAAAAGGCCAGGGAGGGTGAGTATGTTGTCAAACTGTCTTCCAGTCTGCAAAGGTCTGCTTCACCATCTCTGACAACTGATTTGCCAGATCTTTTGTACCCAAGTGTACCAGCACCTCCAGCTCCCCCCTATGCCATCCTCCCTATCCTTCCAAACCCCAGATGGTCAATGTACCAGGAAGACACTTGACCATCCCTGCCTGTCCAACCCCCATCCCACCACCCTCTCAACTCCCTTAATCATTGTGTCTCTGACCACTAAGTCTCTCCTGGTAGATTTAGTCCTGTTCATCCTTGTGGCAGCCATCACATTGTCCTGCTCCTTTCCTCCAACTGACTTAGAGTTCTCCAGTGGAATCAAGTACCTGAGCCTTCTCTAGGGTGGAAAACAAGTTTGCCATCTGGATAGTGTTGGAGTATACAACCTCTCTGTGGCTAATAACAGAAACACAGAAGTTGATGGCAGATGAGGACCACAAGGCCCATCCAGTCTGCCCATTTCTTTTTCTACCTTATGAATGTGCCATAGGCCTTTGCTCTGTCAATGGCCTATCTATTCATACGCATCTGTATTGCTCCCTTATGTCTGTCCCATGCCTGTTTGAAACCTTGCACTGTATTCATATCCACTACTTCCTGAGGTAGACTGTTCCATGCATCCACCACCCTTTCTGTGAAAAAGAACTTCCTGACATTATCCCTTAATCTGCCTCCCTCTAATCTCATGTTGTGTCCTCTTGTCCTGTTATTTTTCTTATATTGAAACATGTTAGACTCTGTCACCTTGTTAATGCCCTTAAGGTGTGTGAATGTTTCGATCATACCACCTCTCTCCCTCCTTTGCTCTAGGGTATACATATTGAGCTCTGTTAATCTGTCTTCATATGTTTTCTGATGCAGTCACTGCACCATTTTGGTTGCCCTTCTCTGGACTGCCTCAATTTGGTTAATGTCTTTGTGAAGGTGTGGCCTCCAGTACTGCACGCAGTACTCCAGATGGGGCCTAACCAGTGTCTTGTAAAGAGGGATTATTACCTCCCTGTTCTGACTTGTGATACCCCTATTAATACACCCCAACATCCCCCTAGCCTTACCTACCACTTTAGTGGTATCATAGGTAATACAGAGCTAGTAGACCTTAGTCCATGATGCTCACCAAATATCAATTATATCCCCTTATACAGTTTTGTCCTAAGTAGATATCCAAGTGTATTTTAAAGGTGTCCATATATTCACATGCTACTACTTCCAGTGGCAAATTATTCCACATTTTGCACACTCTTATTGAGAACCAAGTACTTCTTTTTTTAGTTTTAAATTGTTCAACTATAAGTTGAAGTGGATGTGCCCCGGTATTGTAAACATATTCCCTTAGTCTCAAGCCCAGCAGCTCCCATAATTGATCATCATGTAGTGCTTTAAATACCAAACAGAGATCACCCCTCATTCTGTGATATTCTAGCGTGTATAGTCCAAGTCTCTTCAGTCTAGCATTATAATCTAAACCTTAACTTCAATGATATTTCTAGTGGCCCTCTTCTGGGTTTTTTCAAGTGCGATTATAGAGTCCTTATCACCCGGTGCCCAAAACTGGGCGCAGTACTCCAAGTGCGGCCTCACTAGCGTTGAATACAAAGGAAGCAAAACTTCACTACTTTTACTACTAATGTGTTTATTTATACAGTGTAGTATGCCTGCTGCCTTCTTGATAACCATATGACAATGAAGTTTAGGACTAAGATCATTGGATACTCTAACTCCCAAGTCCCGTTCATCTTCGACTACTTTTAAAATCTTTCTACCAAATTTATAATTAGCATGCAGATTATTTCTCCCAAAGTGCATTACTACACACTTGTCAGCACTGAAGGTCAATTTTTTTTGGTTAGCCCAATTCTGAAGCTCATCAAGGGCATACTGTAGGGTAACTATATCTTCAGTATTTATAATCGGGTATCCTAAGTGTGTGTCGTCAGCAAATTTAATTAACCAAGCATTGGTCTGCTTGGATGATTTCAGATCATAGGTGATGATGATGCCCAAGTCTCCTCCTTCCCTTGTGACTGCCAGCAACTCCCCTCCCAGCCTATAGGTGGCTTCAGGGTTTCTCCTCCCTATGTGCATGATCTTGCACTTCTTTGCATTAAACCCCAGTTGCCATTCTTTCGACTATTTTGCCAGTTTATCTAGATCTCTTCTCATTCTGCGCCCCCCCCCCCCAAAGTCTGGATCATCTATTATGTTGCAGATCTTGGTGTCATCTGCAAACACACAAACCTTACCCTCCAGTCCATCTGCAATGTCACTGATGAAGACATTGAAGAGGACTGGCCCCAGGACTGATCCCAGAGGTACCCCACTTGTGATTTGTATCTCTTCTGACTGTATACTGTTTACCACCACTCTCTGTTTTCTGCCCATCAACCAGTTTGCCACCCGGTTGACCAACTTCTGATCCACCCCGAGCCTACCCAGCTTATTAATCAATCTCCTATGTGGAACAGTATCGAAAGCTTTGCTGAAGTCAAGTAGGCGACATCAACTGCTCCCCCTTGGTCCACCATTCTAGTTACCCAGTCAAAGAAATTTATGAGATTAGTTTGACAGGACCTTTCTTTTGTAAACCCACGCTGTCTTGGATCCTGTGCTCCTATGGATTCCAGATGTTGCACTATCCTTTCCTTAAGGAGTGCCTCCATAATCTTGCCCACTACTGAGGTAAGACTGACTGGTCTGTAGTTCCCTGCCTCCTCCCTGCTACCACTCTTGTGGAGCGGGATCACATGAGCCCTTCTCCACTCTTCTGGGACCTCTCCTGTGCTCAGAGACTCACTAAACAGTTCTGATAAGGGCTTTGCTAGTTCCACCCTTCACTCCTTTAGTACCCTGGGATGTATGCCATCAGGTCCCATTGCCTTGTCCACCTTGAGCTTATCGAGCTCTTGTAGGACCCTTTCTTTTGTGAAAGGACTAGTGCACACCTCCCTCTCCCCTGTCCATGGTGCTGAGCTGTGGGCCCTGCCCTACCTTCTCTCAGTAAATACTGAGCAGAAGTATCTATTTAGGATAGATGCTTTTACATGGTCCTCCTCTTCCTCCTCACATGCCCCCTTATCCCATTTGATCTTAGCAATACACCCTCTCGACTTTCTTCATTCACTAATGTATCTATAGAAAGTCTTGTCACCTTATTTTACTGTTTCTACTAGTGTTTCCTCGGTTTGGGCCTTGTCTACCTTACTGCCTTCCCTGCTTCCCTTGGGGAATTTGGTATGCCTCCCTATCTTCACCCTGCTGCATTCCCTTATATTTCCTGAAGGCCAGCCTTTTGGCTCTGACCTTTTCTGCTACTGTTTTTGAGAACCAAAGTAGTTTCCTTCTTCCTTTGCACTTCCTTTTCTCTCTAACACAATGGGATGTTGCTTCAAGTAATGCATCCTTCATGCTTGCCCACTTTGCCTGTATCCCCTCAACTGTATGTCTTTTTGCCAGGGCAAGCTTAACTCTGTTGGCCATCTTATCAAAGTCAGCTCCTCTGAAGTCCCATATGTTTGCCTTGGAATGGGATGATTTAGTTCTAGTGGCCAAATTGAACCATACCATGTGATGGTCACTGGCCCCAGGTGACCTTCTACCTGGAGACCTGTGATCCTTTTCCTGTTAGTCAGTACTAGATCTAGGATAGCCCTGTCTCTTGTGGGTTGCTGTACAAGTTGTTTGAGGCCCCCCCCCCGCAGGGAATCCACCATATGTCTAGTTCTGGCAGATGTTCCTTCTGGTATTGACCAATCTGTATCTGGCATGGTGAAGCCTCCCATTATCAGAACCTCATCTTTAGCTGTCATGTTTTGTATATCTTCTAACAGTAATGTGTCTATGTCCTCCCTCTGGTCTGGAGGCCAGTTCATATGGTTGTCCCATTTCCTGTTTCCAGGGTGACGCACAGTTCTTCTGGTTCCTTATGTGTATTCTGAATTTCTGTAGCTTTGATATTTTCATTGACATAAAGGGCTACTCCACCCCTCTTTGTGCACCTTAGTCTCTTCTGAACAGTACATAGCCAGGTACTGAAGTCTCCCAAGTGTGGTTACTGGTAAACCATGTCCCGCTAATGGCTACTATGTCCAGTTTTGCCTCTATCATTATTGCCTGCAGGTCTGGGATCTTGTTTCCCAGACCGCGAGCATTTGTGTACATGATTTTCCATTGGCCAGATTTTGGTGTGTTAGTTGTTGGGTGAGGTCTGGCGTTTCCCCTGTGCATCGTATGGGGAGCCAGACCTTTTTCCTTACCTGGTGATGCAAATGAATTACAAACATGCTGAATTCCTGTTTGACCACTAGCTGAGGGGGGAAGGGTGTTCTTTCCATTCGACGAATGGGGTGCTGAACCCCTCTCCCCATTTGCCACTTTAAATATTCTGCAAATATGTCAAACTTCTGCCGCAATGCACTGACTCCCTCCTTAGTCAGAGGTAGTCCATCAAATTTAAAGAACTTTCGCTCCCAAAACTGTTGCCAGTTCCCTACAAATTTGTGTCCTTTTTCCTGGCACCAGCCCTTGAGCCAGATGTTTAGCTCCCCTATCTTCCTTTCCCTGACCTTCCATCTGCCCCCCTCTCCCAGACTGGCAGGATCTCAGAGAAGAAGATGCCAGATGAAATGGATGATAGTTTGTCACCCAGCCTGGCTAGGTGTTCCTTGGTCTCCACAACTGATTGGCTGGCGAGATCATTAGTCCCTATGTGTACCAGGACGCCATGTTTTCTCCAGCTTCCTGAACAATTTTAGCAATGCAGTCAGTGTCTCTCCATGCTGATGTACCTGGGAGACATCTGACCATTACCCCTGGCTGGAGATAGGTATCAACTCCCCAAATCATGGAGTATCCTATGATCAGAAGTTTTTGGGATTTCCTTTTTGCCTTTTTTTATTTTGGTTCCTGTTTTAGGCAAGTTTTGTTGTGCTAGCTCCTGTGCTGCAGTGTCCTGCTCTGCAGTGTTCTCTGCCCCTTTGTTTGCTTTCGTAGATAGAGGCAGATACCTGTTTGTAGTTATTATATGATTTGTGGAGGTGATAGGTTGGAGAGCACTGAGTGATGGAGCACCCGATTTGCCCCTCCTAACCACCTCCCAACCTCTTGGACCAACTACCCTCTGTAGTCGAGGTACCTCTGTTGGATGTTGGGGAAATGGTGGGCTGTTCTTATAATATATTTCCTCTTGAATATGCAATTTGAGGCACGCAGTCTCTGCCCATGCTGCCTGGAGCTGAAACCTTAGATCTCCAATGGCCCAGCATGTAGGACAATGTCCTAAATCCTGTAAAACTGCCCTTCTGAAAAGTGTTCTTCAGTACCTGCAGTCAATGATATCCATTACAGATAAGTTGCTGGGGTTTATAACCTGGTCAGTGTAATTAGAAGGAAAAAAATGAAAGCAAAAGTTTTATTTTGTGTTTTGTTTGTTTTTGTATAACTTGTTATAACAAGTTAAATTACTAGTGCCCCTGTAAATGAGTACACTGTGTGGCTACCCCTCTGATCTGCCCCTTCCTGCTTTGCTACAGGAAATGTCATGACTGTGCTACCCTATAAAAGAAGTTTAGTTTAGTGTGGGGTGGTTGGGGATGGGGGTGGGAGGCTGGGCCCTTTCCCTGTCGAAAAAGAACCATGGACAAAAGAAACAAGGAGGTAAGAGCAGAAACCATCAGCCAGCAACAAATGCAGTAGCCCTGAAAACATATCCTAATGACAGATAAAACTGTAAAACCTGTAAAAGCACCACCTGTAATAATTTCACAGAAGATATACCATGTAAGAAACACTTTGCTACAGAGAAAAATAAAGCAGTAACCGAAGATATACCTTGCAAAAGACAATTTGAATCAGAAAATTACAGCAGTAATCTGTAAGCACACACCTGTAGGCACACCCTGTAATGCAGGAGAAGGTATACCCAGCAACAACAATTTGAATCAGAGAAAAATAAAGCAATACAATGTTAACAACAATAGTAACAATCCCTGTGAGTACAAAATAAAAACAACACTGTAAATGTGCCTAGCTGAAAGAAGCCTTAATCCTTTTCCTTGCTCTTGTAAGGTTCTTTGCTCTGTCCTTTCAAGCAACCTAGAAGAAAACAGCTCAGGTGAAGCTAGGTGCTTTGGCCAGCAAACCTAGTTTTCCACCTATTCCTACCTCCCTTCCTCTCCTCCGCTGTTCTCCATCCTCTGCACCGGTGGGCCTCTGGGATTGTAGGTGTTGGGCTCCATCTGAGCTGGTGACTCAGCTGAGATATTTCTTCTCTTGCTGCCAACAGCTGAGCTTGAACCTTGCCAATGTCCTGCAAATGGGGCAGTGCCCCCTCCTCCAGAACATATCCCTAGAGAAGAGTGCTCTACAGCTGCCACAACTTACTATCTCCCTTCGGTACACCATCCCTATACAGAACTTGTGACTAAGGTACTACCTAGTTGATTAGAATATTTGATGTTTAACTATTAGCACTAGCAACAAGCAAACACTGAATTAACCTGGAATACAACTGATCAGTACTAAAAAAAAAAAAGTTATGCCAGTAACTAGAAATAGAAATAAGGGTATACCCATACGAACATACGCAAATGCCAGCAGATAAAGGCATTATGGTCTATCAAGTCTGCTTGATTGTGCAGCTAGCAGCCCTTATACTACAGCTGCCACTCCCTCCGCTCCCTCCTCCAGTGTCCTTCCCCCTCACCCTGTCCCATCCTCTTCAAAAGCAGACCACTGTTCTACAGGACACTACTTCCTCTGGTATTGAGTTTCACCTAGACACCATCCTCTCCATAAAAAAGTGTGTTCTCATTTCCCTCCTAAACCTTCCCCATTCCAATCTCAGATCATGCCCTCGAGTGTCTCTCCCCCTCCTTAATTTGAAAAGCCCCTCCATGCCCGTCTTATTTATTCCTTTCATGTACTTGAAGGTTATCCAGACAGAGTGCGACGAGGCTATCTAATTAGTTAATTAAACAGGCAACCACAATAGATAAACGCAGTCTAACAGTAACAGCAGCATGTTAGTCAAAGACTAGTCCAGTTATAAGCAACAGGTAAGACAACTAACTAGCAAGACTATAGGCTCATTCACACTGCACTTTGCCACAGCCCCTACTTTTAAATCGTTCTTAAAAATTATTTGGAACCATTGGGAAAGCCTTGTTCACACTGCATTGGTGTTGCCACGGCCCTTTTCCTTTCTGGTGATTCTAGTGTTCCAGTTTTGTCCCTTCTTTGGGTGGGGAATTGTGGTGTAGCAGGTGGTTTTGCTGTTCACACAGGACAGGAAACCACCAACACTCCGCAAACCCAAGGAAAGAGGGACTGTGGTGGCAATGCCACGCAAAAAAAAATCGCCAAAATGGTAAGCTCACATTGGGGCAGGGCACCGATCTTGCTACTGTGAGCCATTGACAATGGCTCACAGCCCCTCATGTGAACAGCACTCTGTTATGCCTCATTACAGTGCAGGGAACAATAACACAACTGTAGGATGAAGGACGAGGAGAAAAAGTTGACAGGGAACCTGGTACATCAGAAGTGTGGTTACACTCAGGGCTTGCTCTGCAACTGGGAAGGTTTGTACAAAGTTTTACCACCAAATCTATAGATTTGGACAATGGGTCGGGAACTACAAAAACCTCATTTGGAAGTTTCTGCCATTTAAG
Source organism: Neoceratodus forsteri (assembly GCA_016271365.2). Lineage (NCBI taxonomy): Eukaryota > Metazoa > Chordata > Ceratodontiformes > Ceratodontidae > Neoceratodus > Neoceratodus forsteri. The sequence continues at coordinate 1,608,292,657 of CM057452.1, forward strand.
CAATTGCATGGCCTGTGGGGTTTTGGGTTTAACTGTTCTGCTTGTTTTAAAATGCACCACCACCAACCAACCAGCTGCAACATCATCAGGCCTGCAACATTTCTATGCCTGGGTACCCACTGATGCACAGGGAGCACCGTTTTAGATTTAAGTGTTAAACTGGTACCAGGGGGTAGTGCCACCAGTACAGGTGGTCTGGAAATACAAAAGGTTTCAATATTTACTCCACCACTGTATTGTTTTGGCTGTTTTTTTTTTGGGTGGGGGGCACTGTTACTGTTGTTAATGCTGTTTCAAAGTGTTTCATTAACCGAACCTAGTCAGGAACTTTATTTTGGTCCTACAACCGGAGTTAATGAGTTTCTGCTAAAAGCATGCCTGCTTTGCATTCCCATATCCCTTGTGAATGTTCACCATTAAATATTTTCCAGATATGTTACATTTTGTTTTATGAGCATATTATTAATAGTAATTTATTATTTGCATTTTGTTGATTTTAAGGTTGCACTGTGATTTTCCATATGTAAGGGGACGCTGTGGGGACGTGGGACAGTACTGCATCCCAGGGGGGGTTGTAGCATTCTGAAACCGAGCCCACTTAAATCTTATTCCAGATTGAGGCACCGCAATAAACTTAAAAGAACCCCCCCCCCCACCTACAACAGGAAAATCAGAACCCAGGCCCCTCAACCCTGTCTGAGCCCTAGGGTTGCTACCTGTCTGGTTTTAGACTGGATAATCCATTTTTTTTTTTGCATCATTTGTTTACTGATTCTTTTCAACATACATGACAGAGACAACATACACAACAGACATAAAGCTAGCTCCATAACTTATATATCGCCAAGATCCATTTCCATCATTTGATTGCAGACTAAAACAAAAAACAATCATAAGAAATCACATATACAATTATTCCCAGTATAGACCGGATGAACTAGGGGATGGAGACCCTTCCATTTTCATACAATGGTCAGTAGGCTATTGAAGGGAGAGAGGCATAAACTCAGACCCATCCTTCACTCAACATTATATTGTCCACCATTGACAAGGATGCCAGGTAAGGCCGCCAAGTCTTGTGAAAGAGCGCTTCTTTATCTTTTATGACATAGGTCATATGTTCCAGAGTAAGTACCTGCAGTATTAAGACTTTCCACTGGGAAATGGTAGGTTGTATAGCAGACACCCATGTATTAAGAATACAATGCCTAACCATAAACAGTACCACCCGAAACCACCTCTGACAGGAATCCATTCCTCCTCCCCAGCATCTTCCACTCCAAATAGGAGCAACAAGGGGGGGCACATTGGGAACTGCCTTCCCACTATGCCCTGCAACTCATTTATCACGTCTCTCCAGAATTTTTGTAAGACAGGGCAAGTCCAGAAATAATAGTAATAGGTTGCTAGTTATTATTGCATCTAGGGCACACAGGGGACACTGCAGGATTATATTTGTGAACCACGGTGGTGGATAATACAATCGATGACAGAATTTATAATAGGATTTCTTGTATTTATTACACAGCAGTATACCCTGATGGAATTGGGATATCAGTCTCCAATTCTCCTCTGATATACAGAGCCCCAAGTCTCTCTCCCATAGTTGTCTGGTTTTCTTTGTTTTATCTGGAAGCAAAGCTTTCCCTTCCTTAGCCATTCTGCGAATTGTACCTTTTGGGTTTTTCTGTCCCACCAGAATAGAATATTCTAATTGTTCCCACATGGGTCCCCCCCCCACCCCGGAGTCTACCGAGAGATTTACAATATGCCCTAACTTGAAAATATCGAAAATAATGTTGGTGACCCAAACCCGTCCTAGCCTGTAGATTCTCAAAAGAATCCAACCCTGTCTGGGTAAAGAGATGTTTTAAACATAGGATGCCTTTCTCCCCCCACTCTCGATATCCTGCATCCTTCAGACCTGGCAAAAAAAAAAGGGGCTTCCCCCAAGGGTAAGAGCAATGTATCCTCTTGTGCCACCCCTTTCTGTTTACTCAATCCTTTCCAACTTTCTATGACAGTCCTGCTCATGGGGTTTGGGTTCGGTAGGTTAAGGTGTGCCTGCCAGCTTCGTATAGATAGATAGGCTGATATCTTACCCGGGCATCCCCTTTCTTCTGAATTGAGCCATCTTGCTTCTCTGGGTCTTCAATCCAGTCTTGTATGTAACGGCACTGTATAGCCATGTGATAAACCCCCAGATCTGGAAATTGGAGACCTCCCCTCTCTGCAGAGGCTTTAAGCCTAGCCAAGCTCACTCTCGGGCACTTATCTTGCCAGATAAAATTCGAGAAGGCCTTCTCCAACCTCTTGATGTCGGCCATCTGTAACCCTACAGGCAGCATCTGGAGGGATAAAGTATTCTGGGAAGGACATTCATTTTAATTAAATTTATTCTCCCTAGCCATGAAATAGGAGTTTATGCCACCTGGGCAAATCTGCAATTATAATTTGTAGGAGTGGAATATAGTTAAGACCATATAAACTTCCAATATTACTCCCCACTTTTATACCCAGATCTGTAAATGCCCCTTGGACTGTTCTAAAACCCCACTCTGACCCCTGTCTTGTTTCTAGGTCTACAATCTCACCAATTCTCATCCCCTTTCGATTTATCCAAATTGAATTTATAACCAAAAAATTTAGAAAAGGTATCAATCAATGCTAATAATCGGGGCATGGATCGAGACGGCTTAGTTACATATAGTAACATGTCATCAGCATATAACGACAATTTGCACTCCCCTCCCATCCTCCCCACCACTCCTGAAATGGCTGGGCTGGCTTGAATGGCAATAGCCAAAGGTTCAAGCACCAGGCCAAATAGAAGGGGCAAAAGTGGGCAACCCTGTCGTGTACCCCTACCTGGCGTAAAGCTATCAGTGAAGGTGCCATTAATTAAAACCTGTGCCCTAGGGCTCCCTATACATCTGTTGGACCAATCAATAAATTCTCCACCTAGACCAAACCGGCCAAGACTTCCATCAAATATGGCCATTCCACTCTATCAAATGCTTTTCTGCATCCAGTGATAGGACGCTCACCCGCCTCCCATCCATTTCCGACCCCATATCACATTTAGAAGAGTTCTCGTATTATGATAGGAATGTCTGTCTCGAATAAACCCGGTCTGGTCTGGGTGGATTATCCTGCAACAGTTTTTCCAACCTAGTGGCCATAATCTTGGCCATGATTTTCAAATTACAGTTTAAAAAGGATATTGGTCTAAAAGAAGCACACTCATATAAATCCTTCCCCACCTTTGGAATTAGGCAAATAGTTGCCTCTCCCCAAGCGTGTGGCAGCCCTCTCAGCTCCTCCCAGGCTTCCCTAAACACTGCCTCCAAATGTTCGACCAAGTGAGCTTGCATCACTTTATAATATTCGGCTGGAAAGCCATCTAGTCCACTAGTCTTCCCTCTCCTAAGGACTGCAATAGCTTTAACTATTTCCTCCTAGTTATTACAGAACCTAGCCAAATTCTCTGGGCCTCCATAATCTGAGGTATTTTAAGTCTATTCAAAAATTCAGACATTCCATGTCTCCCTGTCCCAATCTGAGACCAGTATAACTCGTGATAGAATCTCATGAATCTCTCTCCAATATATTTTTTTATCCTTCTGGAGTATACCATCTTCTCCCTTAATGGCATGTATCAAATGTGTTCCACGCTTTCCCCTTATTAAATTAGCCAACATTGTTCCTGGCCTGTTGCCCCATTCATAAAATGTTTCTGCACAAAAGCATGTCTCTCGCCTCTCCCATTAATATATTATTTAATGCCGCCCAAGTGCCTGCCAAAAATTGGTATACATTATCTCCTCCCTCCCCTCGAGCTACCTTTCTTTCTAAAACTCTAAGCCTCTGCTCCAAGTTCATCCTACGTTCCTTAACTTTCCTTTTATGATGTGCCACATAACTGATTATAGCCCTCTCATGAATGCTTTCCAGCATCCCAGAAAGTAGCCCTGGAGGGGCCATCTCTAAATTAGCCTGCACATACTGCTTCCATTGTTCCCTATGCTCCTTAAATTCTTTATTGCTAACAGGTAATTAGGAAATCTCCATTCAATATATGTTCGGTCTTCCTCCCCCGTCAAGGTCATTATGACCATGGCATGGTCAGAAATATGGATTGGGCTATGTTTAATGCCTGCAAGATGAAAATACCAGGTCCAAGATAGGAACAAATAGTCCAGCCTGGACCAGGTGTGTGGGGTGAGAAAAAGGTATATTCTCTGGCAGTGGATTAGCTGTTCGCCATCCATCAATAATATCTAAATCAATCATACCGTCCATCCAGCCCCTGATGGCCCTTTAGGGGTTCCCTTACCCTCCGAATGATCTAACACTGGATTGAGCAAACAGTTCATCATTCATGTGATGTCTCCCATTTTGGCGGAGAGTCCGTTTTAACTAACTCCGCCCCCCCACCCCGCACAGGAAAGCAAATCTCGATTTAGATAGTCGCAAAGGAAAAAATCTGTATTTGCATCCCTCTTCATCTCTCTCTCTCTCTCTCTCCTGGGTCTCTCATGTGTTCTCCTGCTCCGCTCCCCATCTTCCTATTGCCGTATACAGTGTTCAATGGGCTGAAGGGTCTGGACACTTTGCTGCAGGTGGTGGGTGCAGAGTGGAGGGCAAATGTGCCAGTTTACAGGTTTCTTGCAGGTGGGTGGCGGTTGGCAGCAGCAGGCTCCAGAGCAGTCTTGTCACCATAGTGCACAGTAGTTTTACCCAGGCAAACCCGACGCTATTAGTGAAAAAATCAGGTACTCACAGGGAATCCAATAAGAAACTATACTCTAGACGCCACTCGACCAGTCATGCATGCTATTACTGTTACTTTGTGACTTTTCTGATTGGATTCCCTGTGAGTACCTTCACTTTTTTTTCCACTAATAGTATAGCTCAGCGTTCCTGTCTAAATTATTTCACTGTGTGGCACTGAATAAACTGCAGGTCTGTTTCAAGAAGTAATGGTTTCACAATCTCAGATTTATTGTTACAATAAAACCATAATAACGGCATTACTGCCGGTGATCGGCGCGTGGAGAGCTGTTAATGGCTGCGCGAGGTGGGTGGCTGGGTACTTTCTCCCGCCTAAAAGGCCAATCTCCCAGCTAATTTCACAAAACCTCCCTCCTGCACAGATTTATATCATCACATGTATGGTTCATATCTCCTCCCATTATTAAATTCGAAATTGTTCTTCAGTTAACAGAGCCATAAGAGCTCTGTAATATAGTGGGTCATGAACAGCAAGTGCATATATACTCCCAAATGTGACTTTTTAACCTTGTATATTCCCCACAACAAATACATAGCGCCCCTCAGTAGGATCTTTTACAACTCACTCCATCTGAAAGGGCACCTTCCTATGTAGGAGAACAGCCACCCCTCTTTTGTGAGAATTAAAAGAGGCCGCATAGCATTCCCGAACCCAGCTCAGCTTCAGTTTAATATGTTCTTGCTCTGTAAGGTAGGTCTCCTGAAGGAGGGCCACGTGAGCATTCTGTCGCTTCAGGGCAGTCAGCAATATCGTGTGTTTAACTGGGGTGGCTATTCCCCTAACATTCCATGAAACTATTGTCAGATCTCTCAAGACCGTGTAACTTCCCAGCCAGTGTCTATTACAAACATCCCCAGATTCCCCATCTCTGGTCTTTAAAAGAATCTTCAGATTGGTTGTACATTTGGATCTTAGAAACAGTAACAAACTGCAGAATAACAAACAAACAATACCTACACCTGGAAACGAGCCTCGGCTCAGTGTGCCTTTTCTGGTCACCAATTTTAAATAAATAAAAATAAATGTACAGGTCTTCCCCCTCCATCCTCCCCCCCCCCAACCCCATTGTAACAGTAGCTGCCAAAGGCAGAGATTTTACATCCCTTCCCCATCATAAGACTAAGACATCTCCCTTCCTCCCCTCCTGCCGCAATGTGTAAAGAATACAGTGCATTCCACTTATTCCAAACCATCTAACATATGTAGATGATCAAAGTGAACAAAAATACAGGAGAAAGGGGGAAAGTAAAAAGAAATGTTCAACTTTACCGCCCTCAACATATGCTAATAAATCAAACTTATTCAGCAGGGCAACCAAATAAAGGAGGAACATGACAAGGGTGGTCGGTATGGCTCAGGGCAGAACATGCCCAAGCAGAGAGCACACAACACAGGTCTGCAAAAGACGTTGCACCTCTCCTCCTCACAACCGCACCCCTTCCTACTGCTCCTCCATATACCAATTCTCCCTTCCCTTTGATTTTCTTCCTTTATATATATACAGGGAACCATCTGAAATAATGCAATATATCCCCCTTAACTATCACTATATTCCCATCAAAGAAAAAAAACAACAACTCTGAGAAGAACAAAAACGTTTCAGTCTCTCAGCAACTGCAAGACACTCCAGTAGTCTCTCTCTTCACATCCCTTACTTCGGTTTTTCAAGGAGGAGAAGCGAGCAATCTGAGGGAAGGGGAGAACAAGAAGAAGCTCCAGCTTCAGGCCTTCTCAAAAATCAATTATCTCTCCCATCCTTCCAGATATCCCAGAACAGTCCAACCCCATCAAACGCCATCCATCCAAATAAAAAAAATAAGAAATCAACCTGCACAGTAACCAGTCCCCTTGTTTCTGGTACATCCATCACAAAACAGTACCTTATTCACATATCCTGTCCCGAATTCCAGCACGGCTAATGATTAAACCAAATCTACAGGAAAGAAAATTCCACACAGATCAGCATTAGGTAGCATCACCCCATTTTCTTCTTGAGGTCTCGGACAAACACCTCCGCCTTGGTACCTCCCAGAAATAAAAAACGTCCCTTCGTAGCTTAATTTTGAGGGTTGCTGGATACAGCATATAACACTCCACCTTGGCTTCTCGTAACTGCGCATCCCAGGATCAAGGCCCTACAGCATTTCAACAGTCGAGCTGAGTAATCTTGACAGAGGAACAACTTGTGCCCTTCATGTTGTAGCCCAGGATTCTCCCTATAAACTTTCAAAACTTGCTCTCTATCAGGATAATTATGAAATCTCATAATTATTTGTCTTGGAGGCTGATTCGGTGCAGGTTTAGGCATAACTGCTCTATGAGCCCTCTCAAGTTTAAGACGACCATTCTTTGGCGAGAGTCCAAGGAGCTCAGGCAGTGTCTTGGCACAAAAGTCCATTGCATTCAGTCCTTCCATTCCCTCAGGCAGCCCTCGGAGCCACAAATTCAAGCTGCGTTGATAATTCTCCTGGTAGTCAAAAAGTTCTTTAAATTCCTCCAGTTTCCTTTGTAGAGCTATAATCTGTTCTGGCATCTTCAATGTCAGAGATGCGCTGTTCCGCCTCATTCAACCTGGTAGCATGCAAGTCCACAAGTTCCTGCAGTTTGCAATTGAAATTAGTAACCAGGCTGGTGAGCTTAGGCTCCAGGGCGGCCAACACTTGCTGGGTAACCTCGCTGCCTAATGCACTGACTTCCACAGCTGAGAGGGAGATGTGGCCCGCATTTTCCACGAGTGAGTGGCCGGCGGTTGCTTCTTTGGAATTTTTCTGGTGGTTCGTGAGCTTTTCGTCGCATTGGACACCACATATTCATCCATCCTCTGTTCCTCCACAGGTTTCCTTTCTCATAGTTCGATTAGATTTCTGTAAAAATGCAGTTTTATTCGTTTATTCTGCAGCGGTACTAGGAGCCAGGGAGAAGTGCATCTTTAGTCTAGCCGGCTCATTAGCGCCCCCTCAATAATCCATTTTTTAGTGTCCTTGTCCATTCATCCGGTTTTGCTCAGATGCAGACGGGTTTTGCACCATTTCAAGTACTTGCATACTCTTAAAACATTGTATAAATAGAATAATAGATGGGTTAGTGTGTATTACAAGGCTGTAATTTCATCGAGAGTCTCTGGGGACATAAATAACCTCGAGAGCGAAGCTCGAGAGGTTTCTATGTCCCCAGAAACTCGAGATGAAATTTCAGCCGAGTCATACACACTAACCCATTTGTTATTTTTTGTAATATATGGATTAAGGAAGCTGGCGAGTTCTTACCTGTGATGGGTTGAAAGCTGAATCAGGAAGTTGAAGAATTAGCAAACTTTGTAAAAGTTCCTTGTGAAACATGAAAATAGGTAAATTTTTTTTTTTTTTTTTTTAAATAGCCAATGATTGCGGCAAAAGAACGATGAACTGAGGTGCGAACTGAGTGTTGTTACTCAGACTCCAAGTCTGAGTACATTACATATCTTCTTTTTGGGTTTAGGAGACTTCTGGATGTTGATGGCAACGTTTCCAAAAGTAGGAGTGGGAGCCAAAATGTTGCGGACGTCCGAGAAAATTAGGCACTTTTATTGGTGAGAGTCTGAGCTGCTGTCATTTCCTGTGCGACAGTGTGTGCATCAGTAGTCGGTTCAGACGTGGATTTTGGAGATGCAGCTTGTGGCGGGATCGGAGGTGGAAGGTTGCTCGAATGCTAGGATTGAGCACATTTTCTTTTGCTTTGTTTCAGACAAGGTAGAGTAATTATTAATACTCTGAATGTTTTGTGTCCAGACAGCTGAGCAACATCAGTGGGTGGTATGTTCGAGTCTATGAGCATCTGTATTGCTGTTTTTCTTGTAGAATGGTTTGTGATTCTTTTTTCTGGGGGAAGACCTGCTGTTTGTTGAAGAAGCTTCATAATACCTCGGATCTTGTTCTCTCCTATAGTCATTGCTCTGTACCAGTGGCTTGAGGGTTTGAGCTTCAAATTTGGAGCAAGGTAAAAGGGGGCTTCTGGTTTGTTCATCGATGGGGGTCTCTTGGAAGCATATATGTGGTAGGCAGCTACAACATCTCGTTCTGGGTACTGTGTGTTTTGGTAGAGTCTGGGTGCCACTGGTCTGACATCGCGGATATTTACTCCTGTTCTTGTTTTGGTGGCTCGCTCATGATATTGTAAGTATTCTTTGCCCTCTGTGTCTATTCCTGCCACAATGTCACCCCAGCGCAGTTGGTACTGTTCGCTTGTTCGGAGTGCAAAGTGGAGACCTATGTTGAAAAATAAAAGATGTAAGAGAGCAGTGGGTGTGTTGAGCCCGAGGGTGCCTGTGGTGTACAATTGATTTATTTCATTTTCAGTTAGTGGCTGCGCTTGCTTAGGTCGATTCCCCATGCCCAGTTTTTTGAGGTACTTTTGCTTGGCTATGAGTGTGCTGTGGGTCTGTTTGAAAGTTACAGTTGCAGTTTGGAATATTGAGTCTGGGTAGTTTTTTTTAATTAAATAACGGTCTATGCTGCCGAGAATACCTCTGATTGTGCTAGGTTCGTATTCTGTACCATCCTGTTTTTTTAGTTGAAATATAAAGTCCGCTAGGAAGGTGTCTAATTGCTCCGTTTCGATGTTTTCAATAGGGCGTGACTCACCTATGGTCGTGAGGTAGTTGCTGAGGAGTTTTAAATCGAAGGCAGTTTTTTTTTTTTAAAGTATTTTGATTTTCTTGCTCAGAGATAAATTGAAGTCTGCTTTCTGTAATAGTTTGTGGCTTTGATAGTGCCATGTTTGCGATTTTTACTGAGACAGTATCGGGGAAACTGAAGCGAGCGTTACTTTCCCGCGAATTACTTTTTTGAAATTTTACAGCTGTGAGGTGATTAAGCTGGCTCGTGGTCGGCGCGAGGTTGAAGGGTGCGCTTGCGCTGTGCTGTTGCAGTGATAATACTATCGTTCGTTGGAACGATAGTATTATTGAGAGTGAAGTGTGGTATTATTGAGTCTGCAGAGTTCTGTGAGATGGATTACAAGGAATTTTTTAAATCGTTTTCGATAGTATTATTTGGCAAATCCATACATTACAAAGTAATTCACTGTTTTGCCTGCATGTCCAGGTTACAAAGAAGTTTTGATGTTATCAGCAGTTTATTTGGAAATGTTTAGGAGGTGAAACTCTAATGTCTACATTTTGTAGGAGGTAGAACTATCATTCAAAGGAGGTGAAACTCTAATGTCTACATTTGTAGGAGGTGGAACTCTCCAATAGTATTCAATGGAAAAGATGAGGAGGTGGAACTGAGTTCCTGTGAATTCCTGCCCAATTTAACCCCTGGATGTTATACAGACCTGTGTTAAGTATGGCCATTAAGACCAATAAATTAACCTATTTGTTCACTCTGAATGTTACGTGTGATCTTACTGCTGTGATTGAGAAACAGCTTTTATACCTGTATATACTCCCGTGTTCCTTTTTGTTTGCCCAATATTCTGATATGTTTTAGACCCATTTTTTGTTAAATTAATATTCTAATTTTGTTGCCTTTCTCACTAAATTGAGTCCCTCTCTCCTGAGTCCTCAGCAGGTACTGTTCTCATTTTTCATACTACCAGGATGTTCCATGTTATCAGTTATACCATTACAGGCCATTCAGATTAACAGTATGGAATGTCGTGGACTGTATTAGAAATATGAAAAAAAACAGCAGTGGTTGTTGAGGTAAAAGAAACAAAATACATAACTTCAGGGCACCACAAACCTACATGTTTAATTTCTCAATAATTGGCGAAAGCATATCAGAATATATGACAGACATGAAAAAGAAAATAGAAGTGTGTTTAACAGAAGTTAGATTTACCAGATGAGAACAGGCTTGGTACATCCAGCAGACTTTGGTTTGATTCCTGCTCTCTTCACTTGCATGCTGTGTGATCCTGAGCAAGTCCCTTGTGCCCCCCGTTACCCATGTAAATGGGCATTTTGCCAACCTTGTTACCAAATAATAAAAATATAAATTAAATAGAAATAACAGTATAAAATGATTTCCTATCAATTTTTAAAGTGTTCTGGCATTACAAATGGATTTGGAGAAACACTACATTCATCAGCTATACCAGGGGCGGAGTTTGGGGTGGGGTTTAGTATCTGGTGTTCCACCTCATCCGCAGCAGGCGACCCTACTGAGCCCACAAGGCAAGGGTAGTGACCGCAACGTGCAGGACGGTTACAATAACTGCCGTTGCACAAACAGCCAGTTAGTGTGTTCCCTCCTCAGGCTTTCAATATATAATGTACGTACGACTCCGACTTTCATTTGCAAGCATGCACTCCCTGACCTTGTTTTGCGCTGTCGCACAAACTACTTTGCGCCACAAAAACGGCAGTCTTCAGTATACAGGTTTCCGTTCCGCCCGAATCAACATCTGAGTGCTATGTTCGATTCCTATTTGCGCGGCACACTCATAGAGTCTATGAGTAACACAATGTCGTTTGATGTGCCGCGCCTTGATTACAAACCTTTTTTCTTCAAAAAACCCATTGTTACACAACGCCCGGATGCAAAGTAATATCTCTAAAAATGCTGCTTAGTTTGTTTTAGCCCTAATTAACTTGCTACATAGGCCTATATAAAGTGACAAGTTCTTTTTAAACTTTTGAGAACCCCGTTGCACATAACCTGTAATTTCAACCAAGGGTGTAGACAGGCATACTCACTGTACACATTTGTGTACAGTTTTGTTGCCTGCCTGTCACAAACCATATGCCTTTCTGTTAACATTTTCATTCTAATATGTAGTATTTGGGTTAGTGTAGGCCACTGAGGAGTGACTGTGTTTGAACTTCTGTTGTTTAGGAGACAGATACATGTATAATCTCTTTAGAGCTTAGAGGACTCATCTGAAAACAATCTGACTTGTTTGGAAGGGGGTGCCATTTGGAAAGGATGTGTACATTTTTTAATGGGGGGGGTTGTAACTGTTGGAGATTGTGTACAAAATGGAAATTTCGGGCTACACTCCAGATTTCAACACTAGTGCGTTATTTCCGAGGGAGAGAAAAAGTTCGTGCTTTTGGACAAGTGTGTGCTGCACGATGTCCAGTTAAGACGAATAACCTCCGCTATTATTTGTGGTTAAAGGGCAAGGCGCTGCTGAGGAGACAACATGTAAACAGAGAGAGCCTCGCCGTTGTGCCGGGAGGAGAACTGCGTGGTGCGTGTGTGTGTGTGTGTGTGTGTATTTTGACTGATAAATGTGTGCGCCCCGGCCCCTGGTAAAGCACTGGGTGTCTGGAGCGAGGCGGTATCCGCACTGTAGTTGCCGCGCATCGTGTGTCCTGTGCAGGTGTCTCGGACTGAGCGGCGCACACGAACTCTTGCAGCAGGGAAGTGTTCTGGACAGCGCGCTCTTTGAAGTGCAACAAGCTGATGGAGTACCATTACTCACAATGTACTTCTTCGGGCTTTCATTTAGTAGTCTGCTGTTACTGAGCCTTCAGCAAGGTAGGTGAGCTGCTGTGATGCCCCAGCGAGTGTCTGTCTCTGCGATAAACTGTACAGCAACAGAAAGCTAAGGAGCGTATCCGCACGGGAAGCAGGCAGCAGCAACCAATGTCTGACGAACCTAAAGAACTGCACTATGTAGAGTATTTTTTTTAGTGCCCCGAACCGAGATCTGATCTGTCGCGTTCTCTCAGTTATATTGCTGTTGATTTCTTATTTAATAATTCATTTAACTGCTGTAATTGTCCACGTCCGCCTGGTAAGTGGAACGTAATGCGTTCCTTCACATCAGTGAAGAGAAAAAAAAGCAGACTTTAATGATAACAATGAGCGTAAGAGGTCATACCGGCAAAGCCTGGCTGTAAAAGCTATGGCACTACTTCCATGCGTTTTGCAAACTGAAATTTCAAGCATTCGAACATGTAACACATCTGTGAGTTTGCTTAAAGTAAAGTGTTGGCTCGCAGTTTGTAACACCCTTCAGCTCAGTTCGTGGTGGCTTTTTTGTCAGTTCTGTGTCTCACCTGAAAGGGCTCTCAAACAAGGCAAATACACAATGACGAGTGATGTGTGTGTATACATATGTCACTGTAGTGCAGGTATGCCAGGCTGTTGGATCATAAAAGACTTCTCCAGCGTTTCACTTTTCGGCAGGGGAACATTTGCATTTCCTAACGATGGGGTCGGCAGGCTGGAGGCTTCAGCATTCCTTGATGAAAGCCTCTTTCTCTATGTAAGGGCTTTGAGGTTTTTCTAACAATACTTGCTTTGTTTTGTGGACCACTTATGTTAAAATTAACGTTAATGTATGACAACTTTATTGTATTCCGTGCCAGATAAGTAAACCTCGGTATGAATGTTTCCTTTTTAAAGAAAAAAAAAAGAGGACTAGGAAAATGCGAGGATGGCATTTTGAACTCTTGGAATCAAAGGCAGAATGAATGCAGTACTCGTAACCTCTCCGCTGCTATGAATGTCTCACAGCGCTATGATTTTCACACTCAAGTTTACCCTTGCTCCACATAGGTTTACTGATGTTCTTAATCATGTTGGAGCTATTTCTGGGCACACAAACTAAGTTAATGGAAACATTTATCATTAACTCTATGTGGTCTACCATGTGTAGACATATTATCTTTTAAAATAAGAAAGTGCTCCACATTCTGACCATCTGTTATGATTTTGGAAGGCCAGGTCTACGATTTTTAATGTTGAGAGGAATGGCCGTACTGGTTATAATTTAAATACATTTCGCCCCGTTTTTTTTTTTCTATGGTGGAGACTCGCAGTGTTTTACTTTATTCCCTTTAATCAGCTTTGAATAGGAATATACCTTCACGAATACAATTAAATGTATTTTTATATTAGAAGTAAATCGTGGGGTTGAGTGTGCCCCGAGTGATTCGTGTCGTTGCCCATAATACGAACATACGAAAATTGGCAGCATAAAAAGGCTTTACGGTCTGACAAGTCTACTCGATCGTGCAGCTATCGGCTCTTATTCTGAAGCTGCCCAAGCCTTACTCCCACTATTTAATGTTGGCAAGAGTTCCGAAGTGACGTCCACGAACGGGGCTAGGATGTCATAGTGAGTATTTTAAGTATAGGAGGATTCTGCAAGCTGGTGTGTGTGGGGGGTGGGGTGGGGGTAAACCATGTGATGGACAGGAAGGCAGAACTTTATGCACAGAGTTTCTTTTTTTTTTTTTTTATCCTGCAGCCATGGGCTGATCTTGAGAAATGTTAAAGGGATGCTATCAGGATCGTGGGGTCCTACATTGCCTCTTTCCTACAGGATTCCTGAAGCTGTGGTCTGCGGAAAGGCAGGTGTAAGAGTGGACTCCTCATGCAAGCTGGGTTGATTGTGAGGCTGAGGTGCAGCTGGGGGGCTTTCAGTCACCTGGGAAGTGAGGTTAGTACATTGCCACTGGACACCCTCTGTGGGTGCTCACATTAGTCAATGTATTTAGGACAGAAAAAAATAATAGGTTCATACTCAGGTTGTTCAGGGCATTTCCCTGGAGCAGCAGGACAAATCCTTTTTTTTTTCCCTCTGTGGGCTTAAATGTATTCATCAGCATAAGAAAAAACACTTATATCTTTGGTTGGGGGACATGATAAAAACTTTCAGGTACCTCAAGGGCATTAACAAGGTGCAGGTGGGGGATCTTTTCCAATATAGAAAATACATCAGAACGAGGGGACACAATATGAAATTGGAAGGAGCAGATTAAGAGGTAATGTGAGGAACTTTTTCTACACAGAGAGGGTGGTGGATGCTTGGAAAAGTTTGCCACAAGAGGTGGTGGAGGCAAGCACAGTGGAGGGGTTTAAACATGCCTGGGACAGGCACAAGGGAACTTTGGGTGGGGAGGGAGTGATGAAGTAAGCATTAAGCCACGATGAAGGTGGCATCTAATGCTGGATTAATGCATGGTTGGGAGGATTATGGCCTGAGGTCGGAGGCCGAGGGCGAACAATAGCCCAACCATGCATTAATCACATTAGATGCCACTGCCAGAGTGGCTAAATGCGCTTGTAACATGGGCCGCGAGACAACAGAGTCACCAGGAGCCTATTTCGTGTCCGTTGAACAACATAGGACAGGGAGTTGGTGTACTGATCAAACATTTTTACTGCACTTTGAAATCGTGTTACAGAACAGCATTAAGATGCTGATGCTGCCAAAACATTCAGTAGCTGTAATGAAAGCAAATAGTGCGGCTCACATGCCAGTCTGAAAAATGTGCCGATGTATGCGGGTATTTGTTTCATACCAGGCGTTGGAGGTGTCCGGTGGACTGCTGTCTCACCACGGCGTGCAGTCACCCACAAATTTACATGCAGGCTGGGTCACTTCCCCTTGCCTCTCGCAGACTCGTCAGACGTCGGCTACAACTGTGTACCTCTTGCCTGCATACTGTGTGTATGTGTTGGACTGCCCTATGTATCCCTCCTGTACGTGCCTGCTTCTCTGCCCCCCGTTTCCATCTGCATCTAGCTGGTCTTTCTCCCTGTGCCACACTTGCCTCTCTAAAACTCGATCCCCACCTGTGCCCACAGTGCTGCTAACCTAGCTGTCTGGGTGACGTTAGTACTACAGTTTTGAACACGGCAGGTATCGTGGATTAATACCCGCTCCGAGTTCACCCTTGTGATGCCATTTGCCCAATAATGGGTCCCCATTCCGCCATTTACATTATTGCCATGTTACAAAAGCCATTGATCACTTAGGGTCAGTGACTGCACACAAGTAAAGGGCTTACGGACAGACTAAATGGGTCTTGCGGTCCTTATCTGCCGACAGTTTCTGTGTATCTTATGTATCCAGTTGCTACATGGTCCATGTTTCAGGCAGATCACACAGAAACATTAATTGTAGAAAATACAAAACAGAAGTCTGCCTATCTTCTTTTATAGCCATCGCTATAAGGTTATATTAAGAACCTTAAGCAGAATTTAATATCGGACACAGCAGGCAAGGGCAACTGTAGGTCAGCAGACTTGACAGTACTCTTGTCAGCGATCAAGACAAAGCAATGCCAGTGTGAATGTATTGGACCCTGTTGTTTACTTTTAGCATCTGGTAAAATTGCCTTAGTGAAGAACCCCTAAAATCACTACTTAGAGATCACTGGCAACACCAGTTACAGTACTAATGCTGAACTGTGCAACTGTGTTATGTTGTGTTCCACACGTTCTTCAGTGTTATAACAATTTATGGCAAGCAGTATGCTGTCATTTTAGTTATAAAATATGCTGTGAAAACCCGGTAACCTCATTGCTTGAAACACATCACATGACCATTGATTATTTTCTGACAACCCTACACCTCACCTGAACTACTACATATATTTTTAACAAAAAAATCCATTTTATAAGTGGGATAACACACTACAGGGTGTGTAGTCATAATGGAATGATGCACTTCTCATGTGGTTGCAGCACTTAGCTAAGCCTGGTGCCTAAAAACACCTGAGGGCAGGTATTATTCCCTTATAACCGCCCATCCTGTCATTCGTTAGCCCTTACCTCTGCCCAGGGCTAGTCCAGTGGTGCAACAGAGGAACTTCATGCTCCCATTTGGGAAGCAGATGTCTGTGTGCAATTCCCAGAAGTTCTTGCTGTGAGGAGGGCGAGTGCTTTGTGAAGGTGAGACTTGGTTTCCGAGCAGGGATGGAGGATGTGGGTCACCCAGAATTTGTGACCTGCCCTGATGGCCAGCCAAGGCACAGGGTTGCCATTGGCAGACAAGATAGCTGACTGGCTGACCTTCTAACCGGAGAAGGGTTGCTGAAGTAGGGTTCTCAATCATTAGGATGGGGGAATGGGGAGCCAGGGAGAAAATGGGGAAAACAGAAAGACAATAAGAAAGAACAGTGCACAGTTGTACCTGCTAAAGAGAAGCACATTTCACATTGGTACAAGTCTGAGGCAAGTGAGCTCATTTTAGTTTTGTCAGAGAAAATGTAGTTCAGACTAGACTACTGTAACGCTCTTTACCTAGTGTTAGAAGTGAAGTTTGTGTGGCATCTGTAACTGGTGCAGAATGCCATGTCTAGGCTAATTTCTGGATCTTCATACACGAAACATATTCCACGCGTGGTGCAGGAGTTGCACTGGCTCCCAGTAAGGTAGTGCACCACCTGTAAGAGTGTGTTGCTAACATACAAGCTGTACAAGGATTGGGGCGGGGCTGATCGATCCCTCTGCTCCACTTGAGGGGTTCTTTGTGGCTGTCACAAAAGTGCGGTTGAAACTCTGGTGATGGGGCGTTCTCAGTGGTGGCTTCTGTGAATCTGCTTTTTTATTTATGGTCTTGTGTTTGGAGTTGTACAGCCCTCTGAGCACAGTGGAATGGGCACTATGTAATTAATGAAATGCTATACCTCGCTTAAGTAGTTGTACATGTTACTAGTAGAATGAAAACAACATGCTTAAACTTGCCAGTGGTATGTAAGGGGACGTTTGTGTCTTCAGGAAAGCATAATATATTGTACAGATTAGATACAGTTCAGTTTACTAACAGATAAGGAGGAGTGCTCACAGGACCAAGGTGCCCACCCCCATAATTGACAGTCCAAAAAAACAGAACCTAGTGCTTAGCAGTGGCAAAATGCAGACATTAAAATATAGTCAACAGGAACCAAGTTCCGTATTGTATTTATTCTGAAAGTGATTCAGTGTCAAACAACTGGAATACAGAGCCCCTTCCGAGGGGAATACAGCTGCTTGTCCAATCTAATGTTTGGCCTCATATATTCTGGGACTTTGCAAGACATAAGTGGCAAAATGTTAACGTCAGACTAGCGACTCTAAACCTGTTAGTAGGGGCTCTACATTTCAGTTGTTTGGCAAAGAATCACCTTTGGAATAAATGCAATATTGAACTCAATTTCTGGTGAGCATGCTTTAATTTTTACTGTTTTGTTATTGCTGTGATTGCTGTCCTATGTTTCCCCCCCCACAATTCAGCTCATGTGTCACTGTATTTTGCTTCCCCATGTCTTTATTTCTAAGGGCAGCTGCATGAAACAAAACCTTTTACATGCATGCTTGTTCCTGAACCAGTTGGTGGTGTGCACACTGCATTTAGTCGGGCAGCCACTGTTTGGTGCTAAGTGGTTTGAATGACAGCAGATCAGCTGTGGGGCTGGCCTGCTGGCGTAAGGTAGTAGTAGTAGTAGTATGGCTTAGATGCTGACAACCCAGGTTCAGGAACATGCCTGGGCTGGTTGGGGAGGTTGGTTGAGTGCTCCACCTGGGGAGGGTGGGTCTCCGCCACAGTACTGCCACCAGGGAGTCGAGGCTTAGGGAGGAGGATGTCGGCGTGCTGTGCACATGTGCGATCATGAATGAGGCGCCCTCCACTGACATCAGGGAGTCTGAGGAAGAAAAATGGAAAATCACCTGACCACCACGGGACGATGTCCACTTCGCTTCACAGGCCCCACACTGCCGACTGAAGGCTGTCTGCTGGCACTGCACTGTAACTCTGCGGGATAGGAGTTCCGTCCAGTGACTCTGCACTGGGGTGCAAGTCATAAAATAAGTGGGTTCGCATCGCAATTTGTGACCCAAGTTTGGAGAAAAGCAATTCAACTTTTGGAATGATTAGCAGTCATTGCTAATCATTCTGAACTGGCACTGGGTACTGTAAAAATATTTTTTTGGCATTTTATGCCATGTTTCTTTAAAAAAAAATATTTTTCAATTTTTTCTGTCCTCTCCGCGCCCCTCCTGATTGGCCAGCGATCCCCCCACCCAGTCTCTGCACGGGAGGAATGTTACAGCGTCCTCTTGCAGTATGACCCAGGAGAAGAGCAAGCAGAACCAGAAGCTCCAGCCGGAGCAAAATTTAAGCAAGGCAAGTTCCAGTTTCCTTTTTTTTTTTAATTGTATTTTCTTAGCTCGTTGGTGGTGTCCGGTAATTAATTTGTTTCTGTATTTGCAGGGAGGAGCCACACTGAGGAGCAGGGGAGCCGTGGAGGCTGAGACAGTGCGAGAGAGGACCGGGACCGGAGGAGAGCCATGCGACGCATCATGGTGGGGCCAGCAGGCAACGTGATGCAGATTCAACTGAGCAACTTGTGGAGAGCAGCACACAGCTGAGCAGACAATCGGAGTCGCTACAAAAAACAAAAATACAGACTTTTCTATTTGTTGTCTGGGGAGCCTGGAGGAGTGAACTCAATGGGAGGGCACGCAACACAGCAGTGGCATGACTGGGGGGACGGTCAGGGCAAGGTAGGCACCTCGTGGGATGGGCCTGAACTGCGGGCAGAACAGAGAGGAATTGTGGAGGAAACAAGAAAGTAAATGTGAACTATTACCCTGCTTGGCAGAGATGAACAGAGTGGTGTAAACAGTCTTTATTTTGAGCCCAGCCCAATCAAATGCCAGGGACTGTTCTGATTGGGGAAAAATATCAAACTTTACTGTGCTCTTGCAAATTGTTTGGGAACAGAAAACAAATAAGAATTGTGCCCTGGTTTTCTGGAGAGTTCTGAGGGGAGATGGAACAAAATGGGAAAAGTAACCTGTGTGACTAAATGTGCCCTGCTTTTGGCAGAGATGAAGGGACAACAGTGGTTAAGCAGTCATGCCCAGCTTTAAAATGTGCCCATCCCTTATTGCAGCAATGATGATGGGGGATTAAGCAAACAAACTGTGTTGATTTGCAAGTAGCAGAACATTTTTGGGAACAGAACAGACTAAGAATTGTGCCCTGGTTTACTCCAGGGAGTTCTATGAAGGGGAGGAAACGAAAGAAAAACTTCAGTGACATTTAGTAAATGTACCCTGCTTTTGGCAAAGATGCAGGGACAATGAGTGGTCATGCCCGCCCTGCCCGCTTTATTTTGTGCCAAGCCAGCCCTTTTTTGCAACAGTGATGATAAGCATTGTACCCTGGGTTTTCCAGAGTTCTCTGGGGAGAGGAAACAAAGACATAAAAAACTTGCATTAGTGCTCTACTTTGGCAGAGATGAAGGGGACAAAAACAAAAATACACCTGCTTGCTCTGTTGCACTGGGGAAGTTGTAACTCTTGTGTGCCCTGCCCATCGGACCTGAGAGGACATTACAAATTAAGACACTAGCTCTGCTGTCAGCTAGAGCTTTGCTGTAGCAGTGAACTTTGGGGAAGTGTTCTGTTCACAACTCTGAAACTTTAAGTGTGTGCCCTGCCTATGACAGAGATCAGGGACAAGTTAACATAAGACTTTGCCCTGCTGCCAGCTTTTCTGCAGCAGTGAACTTTGAGGAAGTGTTCTGTTCACAGCTCTGAAATCTTTGTGTGTGCTCTGCCTATGATGGCAGAGATGGGGACAAGTAGACAGTTTAACTGGAAGGGGGGAGCTCAGGGTGTCACAAGCAAATCTGCTGCTGCCATTATCATTTTTGTTTTAGCACAGAGAGTTAGCCAGATTACGGTAACTTGATGTGTTAATTTTTAAGTGCACAGCTTGACAGAATCTTGTTTTGCTAACTTCAGATTTTTTTAATAATTGCAGTCCAACATGGCTGGAGGAGTAAAATTAGCAACTGCAGAAGGATGGCGCAAAAAATATGATCCAGACAAAAACTGGCGACAGATAAGCAGGGAGGGAGACTGTGCAGTGCGTGCTAGTTGCATATTGTGCTGTCAGAATAAAGATGAGCTACGTGGGTTGTGGAACTTCAGTGAGGAATTAATTGCAGGGATAACAGTCCCCCAGCTAAAAGTTGACACCATCTGGAAACGTCTTCAGACAGAGCAGCACAAGAAAGCGCTTAACATTTTTAAATTTGGTAAAACATGGTCACCACTTCAAATATATTGCCATACCACAATTGATAAGTTTAAAGTAATCGGGGTAGGAGGATTGGAGCCACAGCTAAATATTTTTTATTTATTTGGAAGGAGAACTTTTGGTAATGCAGAGGAACAGCATAGAATGGTTCTAGACAGGCTGATGGAGATCCTGTATGTGATGGCCAAAGAGGACATCCCTATTAAAACGTTTGAAGTGATAGCAGAACAAGAGAAGCGCCATAGAGTTCATTTGGACAATAAATACATTAGCGCTGTTAGTGGGAAAGAACTGACAGTTTGTGTTGGCAAGAACCTAGAGGAAAACCTGCTGGCAGCTGTAAAAAATACTAATTATTTTTCAGTTCTTATGGATGGTAGTACTGATAGTGATGTAATTGAAAAGGAACAGGTTTACGTAATTTATGTTAATCCCAGCAGTGGTCATGTGGAGACTAAATTTTTACAAATGAAAGCAGTATCAGATGGCACAAGTGAGGGACTCAAAAGTCTCCTCTTAGACATTCTTGTAGAGGGTGTCCTTTAATGTAAAAAAAAAAAAAAATGGTTGGGTTTAGGGCTGATGGGGCAGCTGTCAACATGGGTGTAAGACGGGGTCTTGCTGCACTTTTAAGGGAAGACCTACGGTGGTTGGTTGCTGTTCATTGTTTCTCATACCGATTAGAACAGGCCATGAAGGATGCTTTGGATAATACCTATTTCAATGAAGTTTCAAACTTTCTGACCCAGCTGTTTTATCTCTATCAGAAAAGTTCCAAGTGACTTAAGAGAGTTGCGATCCCTTGCCCAGGCCATGGAGATGTCAGTTGAAAAGCCCAAGAAGGCTCATGGCACTCGTTGGGCACAGCATAAACTTCTTGCCACCCGGGCTGTTACCAGATCATTCCCCATAATCACTGCCCATTTAGAATCTATGGCCGTAGACCCAACTCATGATGAGGCCAAAGCCAAGAAAGTGTTTCAAATTTTGACTAAATTCCAAATGGTTGCGCACCTTTTGTATTTTGAACAGCTGCTTCAGCCATTTGCCAGGTTCTCACTAGCACTTCAAAAATAAGTTGTTGAAATGCCAGAGCTACTTAGCTCTGTTGAAACTTTGAGAAACGCTCTTGACCATGCTAAGCAGAGTGGCCCATAGGTGGCAGTGAACTTGACATTCTCTTAAAAAATGGGTTTGACATTGTTTCTGGAGCATATTCTGAAATCCCTTACAAGGGTGTAAAATTAACACGCCTAAGTGCTCAATCTATTAAAAGTTTTAAACAGCAGTGTAAGAAATACAACTACTGAGAACTATTGTGAACACCGGTTCAGTTTGAGTGATGAAAGTAGTATCTATAACCATGCAAAAGTGTTAGATACTAGACTTTGGCCAACAGACCAAAAAAGGAACTGGAGCTGTATGGTAACAGTGACATCACTTGAAGTAGCTGACCATTTTTCAGCAGTTTTGCAGCCAGACTGTGACAGCAATCAAATGCTTGCAGAATGGCAAGAGTTTAAGGTTTTTGCTCAAACCAGTTTCATCAATAATATGTCTGCCTCTGCTGTCTGGTCAAAGCTGGCATGTGATTTCCAAAATTCTTATCCAAATCTGTTGAAGCCTGTCAATGTGTTGAGAATATTTCCTGTGTCTAATGCAATAGTAGAAAGGTGTTTTTCAACTATGAACAAGGTAAATACTGACTGGAGAGCAAGTCTGGCAGAGGATACTGCAGAAACATTGACTTGCATTAAAAAGCAGGGCCCCCTTCCAGATGAATTCAACACAGACAGGGCTGTATACATATTTTTTTAGTGGTAAACCAAGATGTCCTGGTGATTTGGCAGCTGTGGATGGTGGACCACCCCCAGGCCCCCAAAAAATAGGCCAGAATTACTGGCTACGTGCCTGGTGGAGAAGAGTAGCAAATAGATACTTTTAATCCTTGTTGGTAACCCATTAGTTAATCACGGTTCCAGGTGGAGTTTTATGCTGGGGCAGGGGTTCATTTAAATTGATGTTTAATTTATCACAACTCACGTATCACACTAATTCACGGTGTGAATTGGCAGACATCCTATCTCGGCTCTTGACATGTATGTGCTGCTGCACAATTGCTGTATTTTTCTGGAAATGTCTAAATAAAACATATATTAGTCTCAGAAACGTGTAAAAATGTATTTTATCAATATAGTGCAAGATAAGTACATTTTATGGAGTTGTGTACAAAAATATAAATTTTTGGTAATTGCTAATCCAGCTTCGGCCTATTGCTAATCAGTTTTTAATTTGATTAGTGAAGGATGCTAATCAAGTCTCTGACACTAATTAATGCCTTGGGGTGTAGGCCAGGGAAGACCATGGGAGAGGTAAGTCCTGGAGAAGTTTGGTGATGGGGCTGGGGACGAGGCAGGCCTGATGGGGACAGGTCTTTGAAAGGGGAGAAAGTACAGTCATTAAAAAGAAAACAAATCGACTGTTGAAGCTGCTTGTGCCACTGGCACGTATCCCACCGAACGTACTGCCCCAACATACGTCATCTGAAAATACATCAGGTTAAAAGATTTCCTTTAACAAACGTCCCAGTCTTCGATAAATTTAAGAAAGCTTTGAAAAAAGACCAACAGTACAACAGTTCTTGACTGTGTTTTAATCAATATTGTATTGTTTTATAAGCAAATGTTTATTGTTTATGGTGACGGACAGTGTATATTTTATAATGATTATTATTGTATGCCTTGTTCTACTCTGACCAAGGGTGCTTGTGAAATTGAGAATGTGTTCTCACAGGCTTTACTATTTCAATAAACTGGAACTTTTAGAAAGTTGTGGGAGGTAATCTTGATGAAAAACACAACCTACAAACATTTAATTGTAAACCTTGTGTATACTAAGTTGGAAAATAGTATTTCACTGGTCAGGTTGTGGATACGAAAAGAAAAACAACATTTGGAATGTATTGATTGTTAAAGAGCATGCAGTTGATTTTCAGAGAGCCCTTAGATCACTGCAGTTTGCAGTGAAATCCGGGTACATCAAGGACCCTGTGCCCAATTTTGTAAAGGTAGGGGTCCCTGTGCTGAAGACCAGGGAGTTGCCCCAGTCACAGGGCTGTGCCAAACATTGGGTGGACCTGCGTGGGTTGACAGAGGGTTCTGTCAAACCCTCCTCCCCCCTGGCACAAGCCTACATGAGGCACAGAGGTGGAGTGGGAGGGGCTCAGCCTGGAAGTTGGGGAACAGGGGGCTGCTGGGGCAGTGAGGGTTCCATAGGATTTGAGGGGGGCCTGGCGGCAGTTATAGGAAGTAGAAGGAGGTACCTGGCAGAGGTGCTGTATGGTGCATTTGATAGCTGAGGGGAACGGGTTGGGGGGGTTGGCATGGCAGCCCTAGCACCTCCATCACAGGACTGTGGGTTCTGTGGGCAGGTGCCATGGATGCTTCCACCTGGGGCTGTGTCATAATAGTATCACTATGCCAACCCCCCCCTTCTGGTTCCCTCCGCTGTCAGATGCGCTATATGGCACCTCTGCCAGGTGCCTTCCTAACTCCCTGTAGCTTCTGCCATGCCCTCTTCATATCCTGTTGCACCCTCACTGCCCCAGCAGCCCCTATTCCTCACCTTCCAGGTCCCACAGGTCACTTGCTCTACCAAACAGTGGCGCAGGGCCCTTAGACCACCTCCTGCCTGTTGTAACGTGAGCCCCCTGTTGCAGCCACAGTGGGGCTTATAGAATCCTAATTAAGGGTGGTGCAACCCTGTCATGGCACATGCACCCTTGAGACCTGGTGCATGGGTGCTTTTGCTGCAAGGGTGATACACTGGGGCGTTGCTGCATGGCATCCTCATGTCACCGCAGCCAAGCAGTGTTTGAAAATCGGCACTGGTGGAGGTACCTTGCGTCATAGTTCATTGTTTGAAAATTGAGCCCCCAGGTGTTCTCTTCTAATAAATGGAGAACTGGCTATTTGATTTATTGTTTTGATGTACTGATACTGTAGTTACGGTCTCCTTTTATAAAACAAAGTATTTTCTGATGCAGTAAAACCAGTGGGGTTTCGCCTTTGCTTTTCACACTACTAGTAAAAATTCAATAGACTTTTGGTATTGTGGTGTCAGAAACTGACAACTGCTTAGGAGCTCAGTGTATTTAAATGAGAAACTAAAGATATTTTTGTATTTTTTTTTTAAAGAAATTAATAATTATTTTTGCAACAAACGTTGCCTTTTATATGTTTGCACTGTTGTGGTCCATCTCTATGATTTTACTAATTTTTTGTTTGTTTTTGTATTATATTTTTATTGAGCTTTTGGCAAGATATCACTTACATAAAGCAAACAATCACAGGTGGATTTTATACACAGATTGCAGTAATAGTGAATACAGTGCAGTTAACTAGAATCACTCCTCTTAAACTCACAAGGGGGAATTACCCATTTACATACAGTGAAGCCAGTCCATAAGCCTACAGCACAAGGAGAACCCCAGAGAGGAATAAAAAACACCAGTCAGGTCCCTCTATAGGAACCAACCAGTGTGTGGGCTAACTAGCCCACAACTCTCCCTGAAGATACAAGATACAGCAGCTCCGATTTAAATCATTTTGCGGTGGAGCAAATCCTCCCCCTGGAGCCACACCACCGAAATTGATCTGTCCCTGCTCATGTGTGAGCCTTGGGCAAATCTAGCCACATTGTATACAGTTATTCTAATGTTGCATTTTCGACATTACCACCTGGCATACTACTGTTCAAAAAAGAAACGCAACGTCTCTCTGACTGAACTCCGCCTATGCATCCTGAAACTTGTGCTCCTCCTCCTGCTGCTATCAGGGACTGTTCATCCTAACCCCGGACCAAACGCCTCCAACCAGAACAAACCAGCAGGCACTCTCTCAATCATGTGCCTAAACATCTGCAGTTTACTTCCTAAGCTTAATGCACTGCAAGCCTTTACCAGCCAACACAACCCGGATATTCTGTCAGTAGTTGAAACTTGGCTCACCCCAAAGATTCCTGACCAGGCAATCACCCTTCCTGGCTACAATGTCTTCCGGGTTGATCGTAAGTCCAAAAGAGGTGGAGGGTGTGCCTTATATGTGAAAGACACCTTCCAAGGACACCCCATTGATTCCAATCTTCCAGCAACACCTGCTCAGATTCTTCCCATCATACTCCTATTAGGCGCCCACAATAAATCCCTCTTGTCACTGTTTAGATACCTTCTAAGGAACAGGGACCTGGTCTAACCGCTGTCCTTGACTTTGTCAGATCCCACCCATCGGACTCTGAAATCATCCTTCTTGGTGACTTTAACATTAATTGGCTCTCAGCTGAAGGTGGGTCATTTAAGGACTCTGTCATATCAGCTAACCTGACTCAAATGGTTGACTATGTAACCAGAAAGAACTACAGAACTGGGACCTGCATTCTACTTGACTGGATCCTAACCAACCACCCCTCTCGGATCACGAAAATCTCAGTCCTCCCTGACTCACTCAGGGACCACTCTCCCATCAGCTGTACCTGGTTAAACAAATTCTATAAGCCCCCTCCAAAAATCATCACCAGCAGAGTCCTACCCCGTGGTCAGCTATCTCACCTCAAACTGCACCTCAGTCTGCAGGACTGGTTCCCCATCTTCAAGGCAACAGATACTAATACTGCACTGGAGCAATTTATTCACATTTTCAATGAAGCCTGTAACAGATTTGCCCCCCTCAAAAAGCGTAAAGTTAAATTGCTCAGTAACCCTTGGCTGTCAGGAGACCTCCTATAAAACTTAAATCCAGGGACCACCTCTGGGAACTGGCTAGAAACTCCGGTAAGCAACTCGACATCCAGAATTATAAACGGGCATGCACCAAATCCATTCGGCAACAGAAATCTGACTACTATAAAAATGCCCTCACTAACTCGGGAAATGGGAGGTATTTCTGGAAAAACATTAGAGACGTCACTGGGAAGCAGTCAAAATCTTCGCCAAACATACTCAACATAAATGGGCACACTACACTCGACTCTAAAACTATTGCAAACACTTTTAACATCGCTTTCACTGACCTTAGCAGTGTTCTCCCCTCCGACTTCTTCCAAGATGTGTCAACTCCCACCCCCCAACTCCTCCACCCAAGACCTTTCTACTTTAAAGCACTAAAGAAACATCAAGTCCGAAACTACATTGCCAAAGCCATCAGCAAATCTAGAAAAAGCAATGACACACTTGACCTCAAGCTACTGGCCCTAACGCTTGACGAGGTACTTGGGCCCCTCACCAAGATTTTTAATCTCTTTCTTTCCTCTAGTCAATTCCCAGACAAATGGAAAATGGCCACTGTTACCCCGATTCACAAAAGTGGTGATAAGGCTGACCATGCAAACTTCTGCCCTATCTCCATTCTGCCTCCCCTGTCGAAGGCACTGGAATGTATAGTAGCAGACCAACTTACCGAGCATCTGGACAATTATAATATTCTCTGTAAACAGCAACATGGCTTTAGAAAAGGTCATAGTACATCCTCTGCCTTACTCGAATTCACCAGCTCCATTCACAGCTCCCTCGACAATGGACAACTAACTGGTGCTATGTTCAGCAACCTGACCAAAGCCTTCGATACTGTCCACCACTCTCTCCTGCTGAGCCAACTAAAAAAATGCTGGTCTCTCCAATGATTAAATCTCTTGGTTCAAAAGCTATCTTGAAAACCGCACCCAACGTGTAAAAAATTGGAGATGTGCACTCTGATTCCAAACCTGTCTTCTCTGGAGTCCTCCAGGGTTCAATACTGGGCCCCCTACTCTTCAGCCTGTTCCTTAACACCCTACCGGACTCTTGCACTGAACATACCACCCTGTATGCCAATGATGCAGTAATCCTTGCCACACACCAGGACCGAAGAAATTGCAAGAAAATCTCCAACTCGGCTTCTCCTCGGTTGAGAATTGGCTCTCAAAGCACAAACTGATCCTTAATAAAAAAAAAAAAAAAAGGCCTTGCTCTTCAGCAGCTCCCATAATAAACATAAGCACTTCCAACTCTCTGTTATCACCAGACAAGGTGCCGCACTGGAACAGGTCAAAAACTTTAAATACCTCGGGGTCACCTTTGATG
The DNA here is from genome assembly GCA_016271365.2 of Neoceratodus forsteri. NCBI lineage: Eukaryota > Metazoa > Chordata > Ceratodontiformes > Ceratodontidae > Neoceratodus > Neoceratodus forsteri. The sequence continues at coordinate 1,608,320,325 of CM057452.1, forward strand.
CTCACCTCTCCTACACTGCCCACATCGACCATGTTGCCAAAGCCGCTAACTCCTGACTAGGCCTGCTATTCCGTCATAGGAAACACCTGACACCTGAAGCCCTTGCTGTCGCTGTCCAGAGCTCCATCATATCCATCATCGATTATGGCATTATCATTTACGGCTCTGCTACAACCACCGCACTCAAACGTGTATCCACCGCCCTCAACAAGGCCTGTCGACTTGTCACTGGCTCCCAACGCCTAACTCACACCTGTGACCTCTATTCTCAAACTGGGTGGTTGAATCTTGCCAATCGAATAAAACACCAAACTTGTATTACTACTAAGAAAATCTTGCTGGGCCTTCCCCGAGTCTGTGACCTCATACAACCGAGAATCCACACCGACATACCAGGGATTGAAACCTCTGCTTCTGCAAGTCCCACATTGCCGCAACACAAGGCCAAAGATCCTTTGCTTACCGGGCCACTAGTTGGTACAACGGTCTTCCAGCGACATCTCATCCTCACTATCGCCAGCACTTTAAGACTCGTCTCCGCCTAACACTCTGCCTCCAACCTCTGGGACTGTTGTATTAAACATGTCTTTTGGTTCCATAGCTGAAGATGCCCTTTTTGGATCCACATCTACTCCTGCACTTTGCCAGCACCCCCCACTCCTATCTTCACATCCCCTGCTGGCCCATGACAAATGCCACCCAGCTGCACTACCTCTATTCTTATCCGCCTTCTACCTCTCCTCTCTCTGTCCCCCCCAACCTACCTCCCCTTTTCTCCCATCCACTTAGTCTCCCTGATTTCACCCTCCTCCTTTCTCTTTACCCTCCCCAAAGTTTCACCTTATTGTTCTTTTTTTATCTACAAGACTGTTTTTTTTTTAATTTTATAAACTGTTATCTTTGCTTATGATTGTCTGAATTGTACCAATGACGTGGAACCTTTGTAAAAGAGCCTCGGCTCAAAGGTATTTGTAATCCTAGAACAAATAAATAAACATATGCCCCTTTTAATACAGCCAGATGCCCCATTCTCCCACCTCCAGATCTTGAAAGGCATGCTGAGAACATAGCAAAACTTTAACTGGATCCCTAGAACCCCTTCAAGAAAAGAGCAATATTATTGTTATATTCCAGGTGGTAGATAAACTATACAGAGAAAAAAAGAAAAGGCAGGCAGGGTTCCATTTTATTAGCCCTTCAAACATTAGGAAAAGTACAGGTCCACATTCAGCAGTTCCATACAGAGTACCAAGGAATACAAAAACAGCCACACACTGAGACCAGAGAATGCCCAAACAGAACCCCTCTCCCCGTCTATAATACCATAATACCAACAACTCCAAAAGTATACCCCTCCCTCAGTCAGCTACTGGGTTAAATTTGGATCCTCTAGGCAGTACAGTAAGAGACGGTAATACATTACAAATCCTGAGGAGATTGCAAGAAAAAGTCATTGTCCTTCTGTCTCAATGTCCTTATTCTCCTGACACCCCTCCTGCTCAGTAGTATCCAGGACTTTCTCAGCATCCCTCAGATCATTAAATAGATAGATTTTATCTTTCCACGAGTCGCTCAGTCTGGCCAGGTACAAAAGTTAATGCTCCTTAAGTTGTCTCCGGTGAGCTTGAATCACATTGAACAACTTGCACCTCTGCCTGGTGCTGAAAGACAAATCAGGAAAAATATAGAAGTCCGATTCCCCATACTTGAACTGCCTTCACCAACGTGCTGCAGCCAGTATTTGATCCCTGTCCCCCACACCAGAGCAAACCACAACCAACGTACATGGGCCAGTGATTCCTTTTTGCACCCTGCGAGGAGTGAGCCTATAGGCCTTCTCCAGGAACAGTGGTAGCACCTCTTCAGTAAAGCCAAGCAATTCTGGCAGAAAGGTATGGGCAAAGTCCAGAGGGTCTTCCCCCTCTGCTGACTCTGGGAGACCCAAGATTCTAATGTTCCTCTCCTTCCTGTACCTGATTCCCAAGGACCACCAAATGCTGGCATAGCCATGTGGTATACCCGATCAGTTTTGTGGAGACATCGATAGTTTTATTTAAGTTTCCCTCCAGTTTGGCTACTGATTGTTTAGTTATGTCCACTTGTGTTTCCAAAGCTGCAACCCTTGGTGTGAGCTGATCGAACTTACAATCCAACTCCTGGACCATGTGCACCAGTTGTGGCAGGGTAGCATTAACCGTAGCCAGGGACACATTTTCGGGCTCTTCAGGATTAGAGGTCCCTGCTGCACCGCCACACGAAGGCCCACTATCCCGCCTGCCTCGTGGTGGAAAAAATCTGCAGAAGCATGTGCTGATCCCTTAGTTTTGCCCATTTCGCCTTCAGGAAGGGTACCGGAGCTTGTCCAGAGCTAAAGAACCAACACAAATGCAATAAATTCAGCTTTTAATGTATTAATAGTAAATGAGACCTGGAGCTTCCTAAAATTGCTGTCTCCTGCGTGGTTGCTCAACAGCGTCCCTGCAATTTTGCAATTTTTAAAACTGTAATTGGCTTCTCTTTTCTTCTCCCCAGTAAAATCTGGTTAAGGACAACATATCGCCTATTAAATCATAACAAAAGATCACGTTATGAAAAATCACATTTTTTTATTAAATCTATAATATTTTTGTGGTAGAAAGCTTTATTCCTGTATGAAAATATGAAGATTTGCAGTTTCTCATTGAAATACTGCCAGCCTTGTCAGTAGAGACTTTCTGACTTCATAATACAAGGATTCCTTTTGATTTTTTTTAATTGGTAGTTTGAACAATAAAAATAAAATGATGACAATGTAAGTAAAAAATAAATAAAAGCAAACCAAATAATTACTGAGGCATCTAAAGGCCCCAAACTAATTCTTTTTACATATACATCAGTAGTAAACCCTTGCTCCTGAATGCTTTTGAAAGGTGCTGGATTGACAGCATTGAGGGTTTAGAGTACCTTATTTATTGTCTACGTTTTGGATTGTGGGAGTAGCATGTGATGTTGCCAGCCAATCACATCGTTTCCTTTGGTTGAGCATGAGTTACTCTTATTTCCATAAGACTGTCTCACACGCTGTTCCTGTTTAATGGGTTTCTGATTAGTACCGCTCATGCCACAGAAAGGGATGTCAAAAAAGATATTAAAAATCGTGGCACGATCTATAATAAATTTATAGGGGCGCTAGGAGGGCCTCTCAAAGATATAAGATCATCGCCTCTTGCATCCATAGGGCACCAGAACTGCTCACCTTCGGGTCACAGTTCTCTTGCCTAAAGAACATGCAAGACGACACTCATATCTGTAAGAGACCCATCTACTGCCCCTATAAACTTGCACACTAGGGAGAGGCCAGTCAATACAGGCAGATGCTGTCTGAAACTCTTTTCAGTGACTGGTGAATGTGCCTTAGCCTGGCCTGGGAGAGACATCCAGTAGCAGGTGAGTGGGTAGCTTAGACACTAATGCGAATATGCTAACTAGTAGCAGATGCTAAGGTGGTTTTATGATGTAGTCACCTGTTCTCTGGGAACTAGATTGGGGCCCTCACCCCCTTAAGGGAGGGTGGGTTGCTGCCATCGCCACTGTGCTGCCACCTAAGTGGACACAGAAGCAGAATGGGGGGTGGACATCCTTTGGGCTCAGGATGGCATGCTGCCGTGTGTGCTTCCATCTCCAGGAAGCCTGAGTCTGCCAATTTCCAAAGGGATAGGGAAGAAACATGGAATGTCAACCCTAGCTGAGGCAGTGTAATGCAGCTTCCCACGCAGTCCTCACACTCTCAGCTGCAGAGTCATCTGTCAGTACAGACTGAAGATGACACAAGGGACTTAGCCTGCCAGCCCTGGTGAAACAACCCCATTGTGGGGGGCTAGTCAAGAACAGGGTAGGTCTTGGAGATGAGGACTGTTTGAGATGTGGGGCAGAGAGCAGGTGAAAGGGACCAGCCAGAGAAGGGGGCATAAAAAGAACCTGAAACATTTTAGTTACCTCATTATGAACTTACGTTCAAGTCCCACTCTGATCTCTGCTGTTCATTTATGTTTCTTAAGCAATCTATATGGTGCCATATTTCATTTGATGCTCACCGTGTTAGAGCTTTCATTATCTGGCCTATAGTTAGTCGTGATGTCCCCAGTATTCCATATGTCCATAGAGCAGTTTCTGCTGCTTGCTTCAGTCATTGTAGGTACGAGAAAAGTGCTGCTTAATGATTGTGTGTGTGTGTTAATGTTAATGAAAACTTGAGGACAGACCTTTTTAAATGAGCTCGCTTTTAATGATTTCATATCTAAAAAAAAACATGCCAGAGCAAACTCTACAACAGGGAAAAGGATATCTACAAGACTGGAGAAAGAGGGGCAGCCTACAATGGAATACTATGGTACAGATTTCGTTTGCCACTAACCACTGCTGTAAAAGAAAATGAAGCTCCCCAGTCTCACAGATGCTATTCAAGGTTCAAGTTGCTACTTTTTTTCTGAAAGGAACCAGTTTGGCCACTTACATTGGATAACTGCCATGCTAGAAGTGGCAGTCCACTACTGACTGCCATTAGATTGTAATGTATGGTGGGTGCCTTAGGTAGCTGCACTTCAAGAAAAATTTGTCATGTATATTCTTCCAGCCTTTTGACCATGGCAGTGGGATTCCGTCATGCTGCTACAGCTGACCTCTTCAACTAGTCAATTCTGGGAGGGGGGAAAAATGAATATTGCGACCTTTTAGGTCACTAGACATTCTGAAGGGATATTGCTTAGCACCAAGAGCTCAGGACAGTGCTCCAGCTAAGAGTTTTTGGAGTGAGTTTTGGACTACTCCCTTTCCAAAGTAAGGTGAGGGAAACCTAATGTGTACAAATGCAAATTTCATCCAGTGAAGAGTATTTTTTTTTTTTTAACAATGCTATGAGTCACAGAAAGTACAGGCAAGCTGCAGTTGAGAGTACAGCAGCCTACCTCGGCTTTCTGTGACTCAGCATGGAGTCACACTATCACATGCCAGTGAAGTGCCACAGCACACGCTAGGCGTGTATACACACACTGCAGCCTCAGTCCCACAACAGAATTTTTGTTGTAAAAACCACCATCTGCTGGCTACAACCACGATTCCCTAGCTCAACTTAGATCGACTCTCTCTCTCTTTTTAACCGCTTTGACAGCCTACAGAGTCTTAGCAGATGAAGGACTTATTTCATTTATTGTGCCTCCGTTTACCTTCTATACACTGTGCCAAGTTCCATTTTCAAGAATAAATAATTGCAGATGGAGATGCTGCAGCTTAAAGTACTGCTGCGTCTTTGATTTTTGACACAAACACTGCTGCATATTCAAATTAATTTGCTAGAATATGTAAAAATCATGAATCAGTTAATAGCCTGCACACGTTTAGCCAGTTCTTGATTTTTACACCTTCAGAGCCCAACAAAATCGATGAGTCCATGGAATATCTGACCTGTAATATGCCAGGTTTATCATCTGCTCCACTCGCTTCTGCTCTTTCTAGTGAAGCAGTGTGGCCTCCTGACTTCCATGTCTGTTACCATACCTCCTTGCAACATTTTACTGCTGCCAAGTTCCTCCCCGGAGATGCGGAGTGTCCTGCTTCTAGTCTTGGCTGTGCTGACAGCTGAAGCTGTCAATATCATTAATGAGGTGGGACTTTGGGAACTCCCCCCCCCACTTGTCTACAAGACTCCCCATCTTTGCTTGCCATCTTCCGTTACTGCCACTTGCTCCCACTCTTTTTAACTAGTTGATAAGCATGTGTGTTACATCAGGAGGGACGGGCAGAAAGGATGAGCAAGACAGAAGGCACGTGGTGAGTGAGGCTTTTTTTTTAACTTATATTTTATTGATTTATGCAGTAGGAGATTACATTTTATTCCCAACAGGCAGGCATATACTGATGATACATTTGCTCAAAGGACAATTACAACATTTTTACAGTGACACAATGTAGGCACCCTGTTCTGTGTTACCTCACATGGGGGAGGAGTGTATTATCCCAAACTTTAAACTGCAGTAAACATGTTGGTACACTAGTACCTACAGCAATGACCCTTAAATTAAAATACTCCAACATTGGCTGTTGCAGCCATGAGCTGGGATAGCAGGAATGTTTAAATCATAATGTGCACCCTACCTAAGGGTTAATCATCCCACCCTCATAGCATCGATATTACAGATTACATCTTGTGATCCTCCTGCATAGATTCAAACAGAACATTGTAAAATGTCAACAGTTTAAGTTATAACTGCATATTCAACCATATTTACTGCTTGATATTTTAATGTACAGTTCTCATAAAAGAGAGAATCAGACCTTTTGAGCAAACATAGGTTAACCTGTAGTAGGCAAACAAGAGGTCCACCTCAAAATCAAACATTGGGTGTGTAGTGAGAATGGGATGCCCTGGGAGTGAAGACAGTGGAAAGAGGAAAGGCATTATGATGTGTGCCATCTTGTATTGGTCCTAAAATAGACGATGGTCACCAATCAGTTTCATTTAAACCGATGTGCATGACCTAGGATATTCCTAAATCCAAGCAATTAGACCCACCCTCTCTCACTCCCATACTGTCCCGCACCTAGTCCCTTTGTTCTGGGATTCCCTTCAGACTATAACATAGACTTTGATTTTATTGAGTTCAAACATTGCAATCCACATCAGATTCAGAAGAGTCCCCTCGGGTAACGAATTGTCTTTGTCTTTTAAAGGAGCTTAGATTCGTTTGACACATCAGAGAACTGGTACGTCTTATCTCCGTGGACGATCCACAAGCTGGCTGGCATCAGAAGGACATGATGCACCCCTGTGGTCTAGAGGCATGCCAGAACCCCATCGAAACTCGTTCTCCACATCCTCCTGGCATAACTTAAGTCTGGAACTAGGTGTACTCTGTTTTCTTGCCAGTTGAGTGGGCTTAAGGTTTTAGCTTGCTGTAGGATGAAGTCTCACTCTGTAGATGTTTGTAACTCCAGTATGACTGTGCAGGGTACAGGGTCCCCCACCAGGGCTAGATATTTGTTTTAAAAAGTGGTGTTCCACATGAAGTACCATTTCCTAAGATTTGGTGTTCCGTCTCAAAAAGTGGTATACCAACCCTATTTTTTGTATACCACTATATACTGAGAAATACCACACGTCATCTTGTACTTCAAAAGCAGCTGATGCCTTTGGAAAACATAATATTTAGACACAAGTGAGCTTTTATTTCATAAATCTTCTCTTAATTTCTCCTCTCCATTATTTATTACTAAAGATATTCCCACACAAACAGGATTTTTATCCCTTAGAGTTCATGTGCCTCTACAGTTTATTACCCTACTTGAAATCATAATGCTCTGTTGTGCCATCACAATCTGTTGCCATGGGAATAACTATGATGTCACAAGCAGAGCATTGTGATATCAAGTTGGGAAGAAGCAACAGGAGCTGATGAACTCTCAAAGAACAAGTATCCTGTTTTCAAGTATATGACCCCAGTAATAAATTATGGGGTAAGAAACACAGAGCAAATAAGAAAAATAAGTAGCGTCTTATCCAAATATTATGTATTTCAAAGTTCTTCTTGAGACGTCAGTCGCTCCTTAAAGGAAGTTTCCGATATAAGGTATCGGGCCTCATAGCCCAATACCTTATATCGCTGGGAGCTCACCAGTACAAAAATTTAAATTTATAGTGCATTATTTTTATTAGGGAAAGACATTGTAAATGTCGTCGAAGCCTCGGCCAGCCAATCCCTTCCAGCTTCCTCATGGCCCCGCTCCCCTCCAACTCTGCCCCACACTCTCTGAAATGGTGACGTGTGGCTAGGGAAGTCAGGGGTGAGCTCCATAAATCTATGGGGTATTTTAAAGTCAGATTTTAGAAATTTTAAACATCCTAGAGAAAATTAAAGTAGTCGCTTAAGTAAGAGGGACCTTCTTAGTTAAGCGACTGCTTTAATTTTTCTCCAAGACCGTTTAAAATGTCTAAAATCTGACTTTAAAAATAGCCCCCATAGACTTGTATGGGGCTCTCCCCCGTGCTCTGCCTGGCCACATGTCACAATTTCAGAGAGCGCGGGGCCTGAGTTGGGACAGAGCGGGGCCACCAGAAGGTTGGAAGGGATCAGCTGGCCGAGGCTTTGACGTCAGTTATAATCCCTTCACCTAATAAAAATAATGCTCTTTAAATTAAAAAAATATGTACCACTCAGCTTGTGCTGCTATAAAGTATTGGGCTTCATAGCCCAAAACCTTATAGCAGTAAGTCAGAAATTCAGTTTAACAGTTTTTCTTAAACTAATAGCACTACAACAAGTTTTAAGTGTCCTGTGGCAAAGCACAATAATGAGCCCACATTTTAGACCCAGAGTATTTATTTTTATTTTCCAAAAAACTCACGGTATAACACATTAACAAGCACATAAATGTGTCTCTCAGTACACACGGCAATCAAATCAACAATGCTACTATGAACTTTTATACTACAAATACAGCAGGCAAATCTGTACAGCAGTATTATACACATACGTTGATTGTGTTCCCCTTGTCATTGCATATAGGAACTCATTTTTCTAAGCCTAAAAGTTACTGCTAATCAAACAGGCTACTGCAGTTTAAAATTCTCTTAACTTTTCCATTCATGTTTAATTGGCCCAAATGTTCAGTTGTATCTAACAGGGCACTTCTCAAAATCACGTAAACAAGTTCACTTAAATTTCAGACTAAAAGAAGATCATAAAGGTATGGAATATCAGCAGTTAAGCAGAAGCAGTTTCCCTTACCCATGCCTGTCACCAAAGTGTGCAAAATCTAAATGGCAACCTTGCTGGTCTGAGAGGTACGAAGGTGAACACCAAAATAAATGTCACACACTGAAAAGTTCTTAAATGTGGATATTCCATATCTTTATATTGCAAGTTGGTGCATTTTGTTGTGTTTACTTGCCTGGCGTGGAGGAGCAGATGAGGTGGACGCGGGGGGGGTCTACTGGACTGCAGTGGTGGGACAGGAGCATGCCACCGGGCTACAGCCTGTGGAGGTGAGGAGCAGAGGATGAGGAAGTTGAGACCAACGCTGTTCATGGGGCGAGTGACTCAGTGATGGGCAAAGGGTATTTTTTGTATTTTCAGTCTTGGGCAAGAGCAAATTGGAGGGGAGCGGAGTAGAGACACAGGAGAGTGAAGAATCAGTAGAGGCCAGAAAGACATGTAGCATTCCGGTTGACTGGAGCGTCTTACATGGTACCAAGTCATCTCCGGAGCCACAGAATGGAGAAAAAAAAAATAAAACAGCAAAAGGAAAAAAAAAAAAAAGGGTGGCCCCCACCAAAAATGGTGGCTGCTCGAACTTGGCTCCCTTAAAGCGGTATACACCGCAGATTACCGGGGGGCTGATTTTGGTGTTTCATGCTGTTTTTTGTGTGTTCATAGAACACCAAATAAGAGGGAATTTCAAGCCCTGCCCATTGCTGCTTGGGGCCAACCGCCGTGTGGTGTGATCCGGTATGCCTTAAGGATTTCAAAGTCTGTTTCCAGCTGCAAAAGTTCTTTAAGTCATTCCTTCAGTAAAATTGTGGGGTTTTCTCCTTCTGTCTGCTCTGGGAGGTCAAGTACATGGATGTGAGTAGCGCAAAGTATATTTTCCAGGTGCCTCCACAATAGGCCAGTTTCCTTTGTTAGTCCTGAGGCAACCGCGAGGGTCTTGTCTGCATTTTTCACTGCCCCTTTCGTTTCATCGGCCAAAGCTCCAACCTTACTATAGACCAGTTTTAATTCAGTGCTGTAATCCTCGATTTTGTAGTCTAAACTTCGTATAGTTCTTAATAAAGCAGCATTAGTCGGCTGCATTCCTTCTTGATCTCCCATACCAGGTTGGAGGGCCTTACTGCCGCCAGTCTTAGACTCCTTCAGTTGGGCTTCTTCCACGTTTGCTCCTGCTTTATTCCCTCGGACCATCTCTGCTGACTGCTTTTGCTCACCATTATAGTTTTAGCACCAGTCGATAGCTTTTGAGCTGTTTTTATATTTAATATTATTTGCTGACAAATTCGTATTAAACAAATTATTTTTTTTAATAATCTGCATCTGTCTGAGGAGCTGTGCTGAAAGGTTGTTCACAGTTGGGCTGCTGGCCATGTTCCCCAGCCTCCTTCTGTGAGTGAGGTTGGTCAGTGCGCATCAACAGTGTTCAGAAATATCCCCCAGTTTGCAAATTGGACCTTGGAATTCCTTGCATATGGTGTAGTTGGGTTTGGGGGGGAGAAAATTAATAAAAGCTGGACATGAGTAGATAGAGACTTTAAATGGCTCATAAACATCGTATTTAGTATGCAAAGCCCTGCCAAAAAAAAAGATGTGGAAATGCCCATTGGTGAAGCTTAAATAGGGCCTGTGCACTCCTTATCTGGAACACTACAAGTACCCAAAGAGAATAACGTTTTTTTAGATTCTGACCATTTAGCCCTCTAACAACTCTTTGGATACACTGAAGGATTCATCTGTGTTCCCTTGAAGTGCCTGTGGGTCCTACTCAATACTGGGAGTTATCTGAAGAATTTAATTGCTTTCAAACAGTGATATTCTTGGTTCATGCCAGCAGGGTTCTAAAGAGCCCCGGGCACTGCCCTGACTCTTTCCCAGAGCTGCTTTAACTGGATATCTGCTGTAGAAGGCAGTAGGTCAGAGAGCAGCAAAGAGGTGGGAGAGAGAGAGAAATAAATAGAATGTCACTTTAATTTGAGATAAAAATTGGCTCTAGTTAGTTGTATTTCGTTTCATAAATAACTTAAAAATAACATACATAGCTGCAAAAGTGATCTTAACTCCACTGAGATCTCTAAAGATGCCTGGCTGCTTTTAAACTTGAAACATGAAGTACATTTTAACCAGCCTTTTCACCTTGTTTCTGTCTCTGTATATGGCTCTGCCTCTGTCAACAAACTGTACCTGATCTGCCTCTGTCAGCAGACAGATTGTCCCTGTTTTTAACCTTTAGTGTTTCATCATTGCAGATCACTGCAGTGCTGTCAAAGTCATTGGAAGTCTGCAATTCTTTGGTCACAGAACCATGTGTAGAACTCGCAGTCTGGTACAGAATTTGGCGGATGTCACAGAATTCACCAGTTGGATGGACTGAATGTAAATTTATTCTTTGCTCACTTCAGTCATACACTTGTACACTTTTTTTTGGTCATACATCAGGGTCTGCACACCACCCTTGTCTCCTTGTACATATACTTAATCTGGGATGCACCTTTCAAGAATTACTGCCAGACTGATTCCCTGGGGCATGCCCCTATCCCTCTGACAGGGCCTCGGCAGCCAGCCCGCTCAGTGCCATTTTGCTGGGAAGTGCTGTAGTTTTTTTCCAGGCATGGTGGGTATCTGGGGTGGGCAGCACTGGTTCTGCCATTTACTGCAGACAGAAGTCATTTTTGTTCACCCAGTTTTCAGCCCTCCTGCCACCCTGACCTCTGCTTATGACCACCTGTGATGTCATTCTGCTGATGCGTGCCAAGGGGGCATTGCATGGTAACGCGCAGGGTCAGTTATGCCCCACTTTCCGCCACTGGATGGGCTTGTAGAGCAGGACGCCCCTCCATCTTCCTGGGGTTGGCTTGTAATGCCTCCACATGACACCCCAGACCCCTCCCCCAGCCAAAGCCGAGAGTCATACTCTGGACACTGTCAGGGTATCTCACATGGTGATGATGCAGTGCACCACCAGCTCAGCAATTTGAAGTTTCTTCATTTAAAAAAATATTACTTCGGCACTTTTGGCTTTTTTCTTTCTTGCTTGGCCTAAAGCCTGTCCCAACAACTAATGATAACAATATGAATAACATCACATGATATTCAGCCATTCTCTGGGCTTGGTAAAATCTGTGGCAGAAGCAAAACAGATCCCCTGAAGAAAGTCCAGTAGGTCTGTTGTACAACTTATGAGAGAATCAGCTGCTACAGGCCCAGACTGAAAAAGTACATAACCGGCTGCTTAAGTAATCAGTCCTATTATGAGCATAAGAAATGAATGAAAGAAGAAATCACCTCTTTTTTTAGTACACGACAGTCCTCATTTAAAGCACCCAGTGAGTTAGTGTCTCAGGACCATGTTTTTAATCTCTTTCCAAGCTGCATTTTCTTTTCATTTGCTAAAAATCATGTGGCTGTTTTTTTGCACAAAATGTAACACTTTGTGCTCATAGACAATTTAAATCTAATTGGGTCACCTTTTCCAGCTCTTGACATACCTCTCAACTGTCCCAGATTACGAGAGAGGCACCTCATTTTACCCCTTAAAATGATCTCTGTCCCACATGGACAAGGTGCTGCTCATACTGAGAAGGTGTTGTAAACACAGGGTTTAAAACAGAAATTTATATAATATTTTAAGGTGCTGAATCAAAATTAAACTATAAAAATAAATACACTGGCTTCCACATTGTTCTGAGCTAGTATCTTCGTGTTTGATGTTGTGTCACACATTATGGGTGCCAGTGTCCGATATTATCCCACATTCTGAGAGTCAAGGGTCCCACATTTCGGTGACAGAAGGCTAAGGGATATGACTCATAGTAGTCTATAAGGCAACTATTATTCAGTGTTTGTGGTTCTTTGTGTTGCCAGCCCCGAGAGGGAAAATGAACTGTACACTGTGTGTACTGCAGAATAATGTATGGGTGACTGCATGGTATGAGTTTGTTTGCACACCCAAAATGTTTTTTTGCCACATAAATCATTAGAGTGAAGTTCGAGTGGTTTATAAAGAGAAACATGGAGAATATGTTAAAAAAAAAAAAAGCAATTACATAGTCACCTATATTTTACTTTTTGTGGTATCTGTTTTGAGTATCATATTCACATATATCACATTTTAGATGGCAGCAAGAAGCCAGCCCTAAGTGACCCGGAAAAATTCTGGAAGTGTATTAACAGTATTCTAAACCCAAAAACTTCTGAGCCTCCCATGAGCTTTGAGCTACAGGCCACTCAACACACCAACCCGTAGATGGTGGCAGATATGTTTAATAAGCTTTTCTGCAACCTGGAAAAATGTAATAATTCTAATTCCGATAGGGTGCCCAATAATGTCATCCATGAGGCATGCCCAGAAACGCACACTCTTCCTTTCTGCTTAAAAAAAAAAAAAAAAGGTCACAGTAAAGGCAGTTCAGAAGCTGCTGACTTGTTCAAGCACTGATAAATCTGCTGGCAGTGATGGCTTGCCTCCCAAGTTCCTTAGATTAGCTGTACCACAAATCACCAAACCAATCGTCCAATATTTTTATGTTAAGCTGTGCGTACAAGATGTAAGCTAACATGGTTGTATGACAGCGCCCTTTGAGGGGCGGGACACTGTCCGCCCAATGCAGAGTAGTGTTGCAGGGGTGCGATAGTGCCAGACCAGTCAGCACCCAAGCTGACAGTGATGGAGTTTCTGGCTTGCTGGGTGGGGATGACACCAACTTCAAAACAAGCTGCCGTCCCTTTGATCTGCGTCACCCAGCAAGCCAGGCTGATCTGTCATGGTCAGCCTGGAATGTGTGCCTGCAAAAAAGACAATTGTCCATCGATGTCTGTTGCTGGTAGCCCTGATTGTCCCCCAACCTGACTCTTCCTGTCAGCACCCCTTCTCCTGAGAACACACACACACACACACACACACACAGTAGTGACACTGGGGGTGCTCAATCCCCCAGTGTCAAAAACTGTCCCTTGTCATTTTTTCCCCTGAAAAGAAGAAAACGGCCCACTGACATCTCTTCCGCCCCAAAAACCATAAGTCAGTGACACTAGGGGTGCCTAATCCCCCGGTGTCCTTAACTGTTGCAGTACTGTCCCCTAGTAACACCGGGGTGTGCAGTGTCCTGTCCCTGAAATAAAGAAAACTGTCCCTCATTTTTTTTTACCTGAAAAAAAAAAAAACCCATCAATCATTGTGTGCTGCACTGTTACCCACCCCCCACCTGACTCTCCCACTCAGAACCCACCCCATATTTATCCACCGGAGGTCCATCCCCATAATCTTCCTTGGACTGGAGATGTGTCTTCACTCTTCAACGCTCAACCGTGAAATGAGGCAAGCGCGTCAATGTATTTTAATGGGGTTTTCAGGTTCAGTGTATTTCAGTATGCTTAACTTAGTGGCATAACTTGGGCATTTTTTTAATGTTTTTGCCCCAAATTTCAGCATACATTTTTTGGGACCCCACCTCTTGAACAATGCAAGTGATGTTAGGTAAATCTGTCCTGAAAGGTGATTTTGTGGTCGCTGTGTGAAATTACCTTTTGGGCAGGAGTTGGAAGTTTTCTCCACCATTGTTCATGAGGTGGGGTCACAAGAAGACTATGTTGAAAATTTGGTGGAAAAATATTAAAAAACATTGAAGTTATGAGCCTGCATTGAAATTTGTGAATGTAGACTCATAACTTTGGCAAGTTTCAATATTTTGACCCCAAATTTCCAGTATAGCCATTTCTTCACAGCACCTCATGAATATGACAGCTATCATTTTTCAGATCTTGGCCAAAATGTGTGTTTTTTTTTGTTTGTTTTTTTTGCATCCCAAATTGTGATTTTGCAGTCACTGTTGGAAATCACCTTTTGGGCAGGAGTTGAAAATTTTCTCTGCCTTTCTTTGTGAGGTGGGGTTGTGGGGTCGTGAAAAGGCTACGTTGACAATTTGGTTTAAAAATATTAAAAAACAAAGTTATGAGCCTGCATTGAAATTTGCGAATTTAGGCTCGTAACTTTGGCAATTTTCAATATTCTGACCCCAAATTTTCCATATAGCCGCTTTTTCACAGCACCTCATGAGTGTGATACCGTAGCTGTCATTTTTCAGATCCTGGCCAACATGTGTTTTTTTACATCCTGAAAGGTGATTTTTCAGTCACTGCACAAAATCACCTTTCGGGCAGAAGCTGAACATTTTCTCTGCACTTGTTCGTGAGGTGGGGTCATAAGAAGGGTAAGTTGAACATTTGGGGCACAAATATTAACAAACAAGACAGTTACACTGCCCAACATCATCACTTCTGCTTTGCATTCTTAACTGTTAATAAAATGATTCCTTCACTGAGGCAGTTTTTAATGTCACTTTCAGCTGTATCAGCACCACAGACCCCCTATGACACCAGTGCACGTAGTGAACACTCGGCATTGACAAATGCTTGTTACTCTCTCTTTCAAGACAAAAACGGTTGCTGACATCTGGAAGCGGGCCATGGTAATGCCTCTTTTTAAAAATGGCAAAACTACTGCCTTGGACAACTACAGGCCCATATCCATACTTTTGGCCTTTACTAAGGTGCATGAGAGGATAGTGCAAGGTCAGCTAACCCATTATCTAAACAACACAGCCTTCTATGCAAGCAACAGCATGGGGTCAGAAAGGGCCATGGAACCTGCACTACCTGTACCTTAGCCAGCCTCATGTGACTTTGCACCATGTTATGGACAAGGGGTTTATGACGGCTGCAGGGTTGTGGACCTGATCAAAGCCATTGACCTGGAAGATCATCATCTGCATCTCCTCAGTATAGCCACCCTTGGGGTAAGTCTGGCAGTAATGCAGTGATTCTCAAGCTATCCTGCAAAATTGGTCCCAAATGGTTAATTGGACGGTATAATCTCCGAGGCCAGTGCCATCACTCATGGTGTACCACAGGGCTCTATACTGGGCCCCCAGAACGTTTTCAACTGCTAGCTCCCTGCTTTATGCAGATGATGCTGTTGTCTTTGTATATAGGGGAAAGCATCTCTGACATCAACATAACACTTGAGTGAAACTTCCATGCTGTCCAACGGGGGTGGCTTTTTTAAGAAGATGGCCAGGTTTAGCACCTCCTTCGGCCCAAGGTCCCACCACTGCGCCAGCCTTGAGAACATAATTGGCTGCTGCCAGAGCACATGGCCTAACTCACGCTGGCCAGTTTTGTATATAAGACTCTACATGGCAACATGCTACAGTGTCTAAAAGGGATGCTCACACCTGTAAACCGTTCCCATTCCACAGCCAGTAATTTATGGCTGAACCTACTGATGTGTACAGGGATGGGTCAGAAATTGCCTCCATACGACCTGCCTCTGTCAGACAGTCCCCCTCCACAAAAGTCTTTGCTGATGAAATGGAGGAATATTAGTTAAACATCATGCCTGCACCTGTATCCCGTATATAAAGCTCTTGGACAAACATCGCTATAGATCAGTCATGTTTGTAATAATTTTTCATTTATCTGTACAATCCATTGCACACATCACTGTCTTATCATGTTTTCATGTTATAACCATGTGCAGATCATACAAATGTAAATCGTAAAATGTTAACCAGTGTCACTTACTGTATCAATTCAAACCTTTGCACTTTGAACTGTGATATTATTTTTCTGACCATTCACTGCACATGTAGTACCCGGGTCATGCCTGAAAAAGGTGCCTGGCGTTAGTGCACCGGCAGGGTTAACAAAGTATAAAAATGAACAACAAATAATATCAACCAGAACTAGCAGTTAGCAGGTCACTGTTTTTTCTAAAAAAAAAAAAAGGGAGAGCTTGAGTAACCTGACAGATGCTGTCACAGCTGTTTTCAATTAGTGTGACAACCCAGCGGCTTCCACACAGATGTTCGATTAACTATGCTTTCTTTGTATCAGACTGGTGTGATGTCATACCAGGTCGATATGGCAAATGCAGGGTCTAAGTCTGGTTGATATCCAACCCTACCAGTTATTGTGTAGATGTACTGAGTATTGGTTATAGTGGGTACTGTATGTTAAGACTCCCTGCTGCCCCAGCAAAAAAAGGTTGATAAAAAAGATTGGAAGGCTCAGTCAGAAAAGGATCTTTTTCTTAAATCAAGGTTTTACAACCCCTGACCATTGGCCTCCCTTCTGCCTCCCACCCACCCAGCCCTATTGCCCACCATCTCTTAGACATACCTGGCTGTAAGTCCCATGGATTGCCCCTCATGGCATGAGGGCTGCCCCCCCTCCCCCATATCCACATCCAGATTGGAGCCAGGCTCAGGGCTCAGTAGGTGGTGCGGAACCTGCAACGGGTGAGCGCTTCATCCTGACAGCAGTTTACTCCCTGAACCCTATCTCGCCTGATATGGGGCACTGCCCTATCAGACCACGCACACACTGGCATCCCTCTGCAGAGGAGATGAGCTCCCTAGTTCATTGCAAGGGTCACCAGTGTGGCAGAACCCAAAACCCCATCGCCCACCCCAAGCTGGGGGCTCTGCCATGCAGCCTATCTTGCCAGCCCTTTGGGTCATCCAGCAGGTTTCCAGGGCTCACTTCTGATTTAGGTTTGCCAGTGAGGGAGCATGTTTTGATACCCACTGGGCCATCTTGGGTGGCCCATGAAAAGGAGTTTTTAACCCTACTGCTGTACTGGAAGAACTCCACAGTGCACTGAGTGATATAAATGCAGGGATCGAAACTGGCACCTGCAACCCCCATTTCCAAAACATTGGTAGATTTTTATCAGGTTAATAAAATGTTCCTTGGCCCTACTGTCTGGTACTGGAGAAGGGCCAGTGGAAAAATGTGTGGGGCAAGTGGATTTTCTCAGTCATCAGTCTTGTTGGCCAGTAGATTCAAAATTACATTTCTGTCTGTGTAAATGGAGGGGTTGGGGCTGTCCATTGGTGGTATTTACACTACAAAAGCATTTCTGAAGCATCACTGCTTTAGTGTAGAGTGTGTTACAGCTGTTTTCTTCTTGTCTACACACAGAGTTGTAGAGCATTGCACATAATGTTGCCCTTTTATCTGACGGGTCCTTTTTTCCTGTAGTTCATTTTAAAGAAACCTCCTTCTACTCACCTGTTTGCAGGCTCCCTCCGACCCAGTCCATTTCCAGGTTTTGTTTATTAACTTCTCTCATGCCATCTGATGCGCCCAGTCATAACTTAACTCGATCCAACAATGGCATTGCTGCAGGTGGTAGAGATTTCTCACATATGAATGGGAACACACTTGCAGTGTTTCATCTTCATAGCACACTGCAGAGGCTCACAGGAGCTGAAACAGATTGTCTCTTAATGTTCCCAGACATGTCCTCATTGATCTGCTGATTCAGCACCAATATGCAAGAGTACACAGTTACATTTGCCTGTGTCTCTGAATGTCTAACTGCTGTTCCTTTTTCATATGTCACAAATCTTAAAATGATGATTTTATCTGTAACAACCCCATTCTGCCAGTAGGTAGAAGGAGGTTGTTTTACAGTGGGTGGCCAGAGTCAGAACTATCTGGTGTCAGAGCAGAGGGGGTAGCTCCAGAGAGGAAAATTCCATGGTGGCTCACCCATCATAGTGGGACATCTGTAGTGGGACTATTGGGTGAGTCTGGGAACCTGGTGGCGGTGGGTTTCCCATCACAGGAAGCAAGACTGCTGGCTCTCAGGCTGGTGGTGGGTTGCCTCAAATGACATTGAGGGAGACTCTGTTGAGGTGCTAGTTCGGAGAAGTACTCATGCAGCCAACCCACCACCTGAAGAAGCAGGTGGGACTGCATCTGCCAAATAAAGTCGGAGATCTGCCTCCAGCATGGATGAAGTGACGTGAGGCAGTGGACTGTTCAGTATGACTCCAGTTGCTCTGCAGGGGAGATGGCCTGTTGGGCACAGAAGCTGGTGTGGCCTGGATTCACACATGGCTGTGTGTGGTGATTAGTCGTGCAGCACCCTTCTCCACTAGGTCAGGGGAGTATCGGCAGGTGGCCACACATGTTAGACTCCAGGCCCCAGTCACTTTGCCTGAAAATCTTGAAATCTAGTAAAGTGGAAACCAGGGAATTTGTGGCTTATGCCTTCCCAGAAGGGCAGTCCGGATAGAAGGAAAAAGGAACAAAAGCGCTAAACATGTAACTGATTCAAAATTTGAAAGCTGTGTCACTGAATACCAAATTAATATATTTTTACAAAACCAGCGATAAAGAATCCTTTTTCAAGGTGAACATCTAACTTTTCCCAAAGGAAATAATGGGAAACTTTGAAATATAATAACTTTTGAATGGATTAATATTTTTTTTACCAAACCTTCAAAAGGCACCACTGTAACCCAAGACCTATATACCCTAAAAATTTCAGACCAAAATCCCACACCATTTTTGCACAATGCAGTGACAAAGAATTCAGCAAAAATAGGTGATGTACACATTATTTGACACTCTGTATCTCTGCACCTGCACATCTGACTGGTATGAAATTTGCCAGATCAGGAGACCATTGGTCACTGATGATGCATGCCAAATTTCATGCAAATCGCTTGAACGGATGCAAACTTTTCAATTTAAAATAGAAGTGAAGATTAACCCTAACTATAGGGGTGTGACTGTGCCCCTGTAATACATGTATGTACACCTCTAGGTTTAAGCTGTGTGTTTACTTTCCTCGGTCTGCAGTATCAGCACTTCCGGCCAATACATGGCTGGAAATGTCATCGCACTACATTGTATAAATATTCTATCCAATCTGTAGAGGAGTTTCTTCACTTTTTTTGTAAGAACCCAGTGGCACCACAACCATATTCTCAACCATCACTGTTTTTCAGGGAAGTCCTGAATGTTGCCTAAACTTTTTTCCTGTCCCTCTCAAGATTGGTACAGTATGTCTGTCACTGGACTGTTGGAATATGTGCATGGTCTAGTTCTCTGTCACAAAAATGTCATTTTCACTGATTGAGCCATGCGTTAATAGCATTCTGAGCTGACGTTCCACTGTCTATGCTGTTGACACTGATAGCGCAGAGAACTGTTTGTTGCCGTACTGGTCCTCAGATGAAGAGGTGAACAAAGTAGGTGATTCAAATTGATATCCTTTTTTGGACTAACAAGAAATTTCCAGGCTACACAGAGCTGATAACTGAGTTTTATGTAGCCAGAAAGCTTGTGTACTGAAAATGTCTTGATGGTCTGATAAGAGGCACAGACTCAGCTGATAATTTAGCTCTATGTAACCTGAGAACTTGTGTACTGAAAATTTCTTGATGGTCTGATAAGGGGCACCGACTCTGCTGATAAGTTAGCTCTCTGTAGCCTGAAAGCTTGTGTGCTGAAAATTCCTTGATGGTCTGATCAGAGGTACTGACTCTGATATTGATCATTTGTTCCCAACAAATTTAACCTGTGTCTCCGATTTGTATGTTAGTGGGTTGAGTGTTCCTTTATAACACAGTGGGCAAGATTTTCCAGTGTGTTTACAAACTGCCATAAGCAGGGTCCCCCCTGGCCAGAAAAATTAATATAGTGCTCTGCAGATTTTTCTGAACATTTTCCTCAGCAACAAGCACAATTCTTGGAAATGTTTTTGCTGCAGCAGGCTTGAATTTGATAGCTGTGATAACAAAGCCTACTTATATTTGTTGTTCTCTGGAGAATATCAGGTTTAAAAATGGCAAACACCATGTTGACCTCCTGTAATACGATAATCCAGTAAATATTTATACCGAACAAATTAAAAAAAGAAGGAGATGCATCCTGAGGATTCACCTATTGTTTTTGTCCTTTCATTACGTCAGTATTGTTAGCCCAGTTTTACGCTACTTGGATGCAGAGTAACTTGCATGCAGATTGCAGACGCCTGCTGAAAGTTCTGACATGGGTCAGTCTGGTGTTATAAGTTGATGTGGCCACCAAAGCCACTTGTACTGTTGTAAGAGTGGTCTCCTATGTATTCGTATGGTAGCACAAATGATTATATATTACTCTTAACAAGAAAGTGAGACCCCCTTTACAACAGCAAGAGTGTCCTCCGTAGCTATATTAATATATTATTGATTACGGGCAATAAATACTATAATAGAGTTTTTAAGAAGTCTTGTATGTGGCTATCTCTAGGGTAGAAGTGTGTTGAGCCCAGGGGAAATTAGTGCTGCAGTTGGTCAGTTGCACTCCTTCGATTTATAATGGCATATAAATACAAGCCTCCTCGGTCTGAATGCAGGAGTGACGAGCAGTGTGTAACAGTACTTAAACATCTATATTGCTCAGTTCTGGCTCCCCATTGTTTAGAACCATATCACATGGTATTACATTAAAACAGTACATGTCCCTGCTGGAGAACGCTACAGGGGTGTATTAAGTGCATTAAGAGTCTGCCTTGCTGAGTCATCCTGGCATCTACTATTAATAATTCACTTCCTGGCATTCACCCTGGGCCCCTGTTCCTGGTATATTTCACCTAGCTCTATAACCACTGCCACCTGCCCCATGCACTCTAAAGCCCCTCAGGCAACCCCTGCACTTATGCTGTCATTCCCAAGTTCCTCTCCCCTTCCTCACCCATGCCCCTCCTTGCACTACGTACTCAGTACTTGAATCCAAGCCTGCTCCATGAAAACTCCATATATATGGTTGTATAGGTTTACTCTGTATCTTTTGTAGCACATGGTATTTAGCTTTCTGTCTTATTTTATAAATGTACTCCAGTGCTGTTATTAAGCTCTCGTGTTTAATCCCTATTCTATGTAATGACTCTGTAAGTCGGTATTTCTCTTTATGTATTGTTCATGTATCTTGCCCAGGTCCAGCTCGAAAATGAGCTTGCCCAATGGTGTTTGGCTGCCTAAATAAAGATTTCGATTGACTGACTGATTGATTGAAGTGAGAGCATAGCCTGTCAGGGTCAAAAGGTCATCGTTATAGCTCCCATTAGAACTGCCTCCTCAGGCCTTCACCCGGTGGTTACTATACCTGCAACCACACTTAACTAGTGCAGAGCTAGGACAACACCTGACCCTACAACCTTGCTGCCCTGTCACTCTCATAGACTTCTAGTAAATCATTGGACATCTTCGGCTGCACGCCCTTCCAGAAGTTAAGCCCGCAGGAGCACATAGGGAAATGCCTATGAAGAGCTGGGGGCAAGAATGGGGGAGAGAGCTTGTGGCCGGTGGAGGGGAAAGCCAGCAATTCAAGACCTGCCATGAGAGGGGGGGGATGAGAGCAGTAGCCTTGAGACCTTTTTTCATGAGAGCTGAGAGCGACTGGGGTCGAAGGAAAGGGAGATGGAGACAGTCGGCGGGCAGGGGAGAGCGAGAAAGAGAGATGGCAAGAAGGGCGCAGTTTTGAGATTACAACTCATTTTATAAGTGGAATAAGGCAGTTCAGTTGGTGGGATTATGCTTGTTACTGTTCCTCAGGGTGGTTAAAGTCCCTTGCCCTTCGGGCTCGGGACTCCAACCCACCCCTTGGTACTGTATATTAATATAGCATAATCCCCCTCTATCTTGCTAATTCCTTACATAAAGTTTTTTCCCCAACAAACACAAAAATCATTCTTATAAACACATCCGTTGGCTCATGTGACCCCTCTCCTTCCTCCCAGTGATTGTTATGCCGTAGCTAACCACCCTTATATGTTTCTCAGATGACTGTATCTAAACTGTACTAGACTGCTATTGTGCATGTGATCTACTGCTGTATTTACGATTCGGAATGCATTTTGCCATGCAACCTTGCTGCTGAATAGTGAGTGCCTTTTTTTGCACATTAGATCACTATTATTTTTTGTATGATTTTAGTTTCTTAAGTATGTTATTTACTTATTCTTATTGATTTTGCAGGGCTCTGTTTAGTTGTACCCTCCCCAAAAGGCACCTCATAAACAAAATGTTTCAGAACTCGGCAAGCAATCCCTGGTAAATCTTTCACTGAAATCATGAATAACTGCCAAAGGTGTGGGAGAAATGTCCCAGAAAGGTGAAAGAAGATCAGCATCCCTCTTGTTAATTCACACTGCATACTGCGTAATGCCAGGTTCAGCATTGTACTTGTTGCTTATTTTTGTTGTGTATTGCATGTTTGTTTGTAAATCAGTGAAAAAAAGATTGGTAAAAACACTTGACAAACAATTTAATACTGTTAGACCAACTTTTTGTGGTCTGACAGTTTTCAGTTACAAAGCTCTTAACTTCTGTCCAAATACACTAATTACAAAGGCCTGCTTGTGTCCTAGCAACTGAACAGAGGACTCTAAACACTGGCTGCATCCAAAACTTTTGATTCAGGCCAGACCTGTTTTTTTGGATTCAGGCTTCTTGGAAAATATGGAAGTAAGAACATTTGGGTGCAAGACCACCCTTTCTCCACAATTTTAGATGCAGGTTGACTTGGCTTCCAAAATGGAGCGTTACAAATTGTTTCCTACTCCTTCCCTCTTTGGTGGCCAGTTTGAAGGTTAAAGAGACTTACCAGTCTCAGCATGTGCACCTGATATATTGGTGCCTTACCTTGGAAACGTGGTAAATGTGTAGCTGCCCCAAAATATTTCAGTAGTTAAAATGCAGTAGCACTCGTAAAATTAGTTTTGCCGGGTCGCTTCTACTTCCTGGTCTTAAGAGCTGCCCACTCTCTGCCCCCACGCTCAGCCGAGTTATGACACAATCCTAGGGAGAGCGTGGGGACACATTCCATTTTAATCTATGGAGGGGGGGCACTTTCATATCGATTTGTATATATTGTAATGGTCATTTGGTGATGATTTAAGGGCACAGGTCGAATAACAAGGGTCATACTTGCCATACTGTACACACATATTCCAAATCATTGGACTGTCTCCCAGTCCATCTCTGCTGTGTGTCACCAGCCTGCCACTGTGTGAAAGCACTTCTACTATTTTACTAGTGCTTTAGCCAGCCATTTCTATATCTGTATTAACTCCGTCGCTGCTGCAAGTTGAAAACTAGCATCGGCAGTAGCAGTTAGGGCTATTTTAATAACATACGCTCTATGAAGAAGGATATACTACGTAAGACTGAAATGCAAAAGCCCAACACTCAGTATCCCAAAACCGTTTGTCCAACAGTCAGTATCCCGATACTCGGAAATTGCCTGCAGCAGAGGCTTTCTTATGTTTCGGGGTGCTTCACCGCCTGAACCCCCTTTATTTTAGATTACAGACTCTGCAAATCCCGATTGTTGGGATAAAGAGTGTTGGGCAATCTGTTTCGGGATACCTAGTGTCAGGCTTTTGCATTTCAGTCTTAAGTAATGCTCCCATGGAAATACCGGTTGAGGCAACCATGTGCAATCAGCCTGTGCTGGCGCAGAGAGAGTTCTCAGATTACATCAGAATTTGCAAGCCGCAAACCTGAGAGGTCCGCTATAATTAGAAGCCCATGGTGCTGAAGTACAGGCAGGTGGGCATGTGGTTGCCAACCAATATTTTTATAGTGTATAATTGTTTTGTTCAGATTTTATATATATAAAAAAAAAAAAAAAAAAAGTGTTTTCACAGCACCCCATGACAGCAGTGAATGAGCTGGTTGTTTCACTTCGGAATTTGAACTGATTGCTGTGCACACGGCAGCACTGTGAAAAGTAGAAGCTGCCTCGATGATTTCTGATCAGCTGGAACCTTACTGTACCACAGAAGGGGGTACAGCTGCGTTGCATGACCTTTAAACTGTGGTACAACAAGGTTTCAACTGGCATGGAAATCCATACAGAACAAACCCTCATTATACAAGTAATTTAAGACAGGAAGGAATCTCTTTTTTTTTTTTTCTTTTTTCCATAGAGGGTTTTGCCCTTTGAGCCTGGCCCTCCTGGGAGGGATGCATTCTCTGTACCTGTGTCCCCGGCTCTAACCTTCCGTAATTCTGCTAAGGCTTACTCCCGCGAGTGGGGCCAGGGAGGGGAATGCCGGCTTCTTCCCTCCCCCCACAGCATAATCCAGAAGCTAGGCAGCCAATGGGACGGATTTGGCCATCATGGAACCTGCCAGCTCCTTTGCATTTTGTCCCTCCCCCACTGATGAAAGGATGCCGCTTAAATGCTTTTCCGACCTGTACTGCCCTCCTGCCGCCGCCAAAGGGCAGTCGACGAGTGGGACGACAGAACCTCCCTCCCCCCAAGAGAGGAGAGCAGTCCTAGGGCGCTCAATCCTCTCTCACCCCTGCCAACCCCTGGTGGCCCGGGGTAGTTCCCAAACCTGGGTCAGAGGCGTGGCGAGAGACGTAGCGACCAGCTCCTCAACCTCCAGTGTCACTGGGCTGGCTGGTTGGAAGGGATTCTATGTCCATCATGACCTTCCCCCTGCTTCATAAGCAGGGATGTGTAAATGTGTCGAGTCCTCTTTGCTCTGTAAGAGTAGTTTCACCTGCAGGCGTCGAGTGTGAGAACAGTGAAGCTGAGCTGTGCAGACACTCCGAGGCCACAAGTGAAACTACACTTATATAGCAAAGAGTACCTGTGGCACTCACATTATCACATTATAAATCCTGAGTCAGATTTTATTGTTTGAAATAAGGAATGGTAATTCACCAGCATTATGTTCATACTGTCAATTTTTGATTGTCAGTTATTAGAATCAGAAGAGTGCAGAGTATGAGAGAAGTATTCATGGCAACAAGACAATGTCAAAAAGAGAACCTTTTCACTGCATCTGTCACGTAGAGTGTCTACACAACCTCTGATTGGCTGAGAAGCATATGATATGCTTCAGGATTTATAAATGAGCAAACATGCAATTATTTATTGTGATTCTGTTGTTACACAAACACCCCAGGCTTCACTCGAAGGCATGTACTGTCTTTATGTCCTCTTCTCCACTGGTAGGTTGCTCCACCTTCCCTCCTAACGTTATCCCTGTACATACTGCCTCTGAGCATTGGGTGTGACCCCTCATCCTCCTGAAGGAAACCAGATCAACCGTCTCTGTTTTCTTAATCTTATTGCTAGTTCTGAGTAGGTAGAAGACTGAGATCGCATCACTTCTTGGACTCCTTTTCTTCAGTGTTAACAGGTTAAGGGCCGCCAGCCTCTCCTCATGACATTTATCCTGTAGGCCCCTGATTATTTTGGTGACTCTGTGTTGCACCCTGTCAACTGCATTGTTAGGTCTAATCAGGCCTTAAGAAAGAGGAAGGGAGTCGGTCATGTGGTACAGAGGGTTGAGGTGCTGGCGCCTTAGCTCGCTGTGCCAGCAACCCGGTTCGGAATGACCTCGGGCCACTATGGTGCCGCTCGGGGAGGGTTGGAGTGGACTGAGCCTCCAAAGGGTGGGATGTCTGCCCATCCGTAGTCCCGCTTCCACCAGGTGGAGGTCCGGTGGGTGCGTAGGGGGTATGGGCAGTGACAGAAAGTCAGGGGATGGGCGGAAGGGACCACTGGATCCTGGGATGTGCGTGCACCTCCACACGCATGTGTAACCTGTGGCATTGGGAGAAAAATTAAAAAATTAAAAAGAGAAGAAGGATTACTTCTCCCTGACTGATCACCTACCATCTGATGCTCTCTAGCATTCTGCTGCTGGTCCTCTTGGCAGCAGCTGCACTCTGCTCATCATGCTTTTGCCCCTTGTCTATTATTTTCTTCTACTGCACCAAGAAAAGTCCTGCACAATGTGTAGGTTATTCCTCCGTCTTTCCTCCCCAGCTGTAACATCTTGCGTATTTTGTTTCACAGTTTATCTACCCAGAATAGCCCAGCTGAGATGAAGCATCTCATTTTCAGTGGTGTCATGCTTCTACCCATTTCTACAGCTGGTGACTACTCTCATAATTTCTCTAACCATTTTGGCATTCTGCTCCACTGAGCTGGGGGCCTACAGCACACCCCATGGGTTTATACCTTCCATTTCCTTTAGGTTGACCCTGATGGATGCTGGCATTTATTTGACTCCCTGATGCCCTCCTTGTCCTTCATAGTTACTCCCGCAGCCCTTGCAAAGAGAGAGAGACGCCTCCCCTCCTAGCAGGTCTGTTCCTTCACAATAGTCTGTATCCCTCTGACTTGGAGTCCTTGTCATTCCCCCTCCTGGGTCTCTGTGAGTGCGATCAAGTCCAGGCCTTCTAAGTGCATCAGGCTCGTGATTTCACCCATTTTGTTGGGTGCGCTCCTCATATTGGCCTGCATTCAAGTAACGATTGATGCCCCTCCCTGAGTCTTCTCTCTGTGCACCTCCGTGCTATTGTTTCCTCAATAAATTTTATTCCCTTGGTTGTTTTTCTTGCTTGCAGCAACCGGTGCGCCCCCCCCCCCACTCCTAGTATAAAAGCTCCCTTATAGGTTTGTCTGTTTTCTCAGCCAGCACATCAGCTCCCCTTTTGCTTAGTTGAGAATCCAAACTGGTGATATAGAATTTCCCAATCCCAAAGGCTTCACCTGTGCCACAGAACCCTAAAATTTGGCTTCCTGCACCAGCCTCTCAGCCAGACACTGAACCCCCTAATAGAGCTTTGTTTACTCTGTCCTGCCTGTGTCACTGGTGGCATTTCAGAAAATACTACTTTGGAAGTCCTGCTCCTGAGCATGTCACCTAGTCCCCCCTTTGTTCCCCCTATTTCTATTGCAGATGTGCAACAAAATGGTGAACTTGATTAGACAGTGGCGAGTCAATGACGCACAGCAGAGTCAGGCTGGGAGAAAGTCCAGTGATTTGGAACATGTATGTATGGTGTAGATTCCTTGGTAAGTAAGAGATCTGAAGATGGAAGGTGATACTGACAGCCATTTCTACATAAATGGAACCACTAGGGGCAGGGGGAGGGAGAGAGAGAGGGAGAGAACAAAGTGGAGAGCTCAAAAGATAGAAATACAAGAAAATGGGTAGAAGACACAAAATCTGATCAGAGCCAATATGGCTGTAGAATTATGAATTTGCAGCATAACCACCTTATTACCCAACCTCAAGAACCACGTAGGTGTAAGTATTTAAATCCCTGCCAAAATGTGATTGTGCGCCACTGAAACATCATTCAGCGTCACAGGTGCAGAACACGTTTGGACCAGAATTTAAAAATTGACAGCTGTCACATTCATGAGGTGGTGTGCAAAAATTGCTATGTTGAAAATTTAGGGTCAAAATATTTAAAATTACCGATGTTATGAGCAAGTGTAGAATAATTTCAACATATGCTCGTAACTTTGTCATTTTTACGTATTTCGACCCCAAATTTTCAACATAGCCATTTTATGAGTTATGACCCCACTTCATGAGAAATGGTGGGAAAAATTTATCAAGTGCTGCTGGGAAGAGGATTTCGGCAGGTGCCCGTTAAATCACCTTTCAGGCCTGATTTGCATAATTCCACCACTGTTGTTAATTAGTTAGGATCCTGAAAAGGCCATGTTGAAAATGTGGGGTGAAAATCTGCAAAAATGACAAAGTTATGCCTCAGAGTTACCCTCCCCACACTGAAATACTGTAAATTGAATCGCACTTACTGTACATTAGTTTCTCATATTGCAGTGGCCAGTGCCAGCAGCAAGACGTGTCTTCAGTCAGAGAGTGGACCTTCACCCTGGGGCACGTTCAGTTGAGTGAGGATGTGTGTGGGGTGTGGGGTTGTGACTGCAGGTTGGGGTGGCAGGGGTGAAATGAGCGAGTGACCATTTTATTTTTACAGGTTTAAAGGAAAAAGAAAACATTGAGGGATGATTTTCTTTATTACAGATCACATTTTCAAAAGTGATATGGGGGCAGCAAGGAACATTATGGAAAATACAAGGACAGTGATCGGAGGGCGGGGGCCACCAGACACCAGGTAATGTTCTGGAAATACGGGGATGGTGATCGGAGAGCAGGAGGACCACTAGATGCCAGGGAACACTATGGAAACATGGGGATGGTGATTGGAAGGCGGGGGGGGCACCAGGGAACATTATGGGAACATGGGGACAGTGACTGGAGAATGGGGGGTACTAGACACCAGGGAACATTATGGAAATGGGGACAATAATCAGAGGATGGAGGGGGCCACTAGACACCAGGGAACGTCATGGAAATATGGATGACGATCAGTGGATGGTGGGGGCCACTAGACACCAGGGGACATTATGGAAACAAAGATGGTGATCAGAGGACTGGGAGTGCCACCAGACACCAGGGAACATTATGGAAACATGGGGACAGAGACCAGGTGGTGCCACTAGACAGCAGGGACCATTATGGAAACACAGGGATGGCAGTCGGGGTACGGGGTTGTCACTAGCCACCAGGGAACATTATGGAAATACAGGGACGGCGATTGGAGGGTGGAGGTACCTCTAGACACCAGGGAACATTATGGTGGGGGCTGCCACTAGACACCAAGGAACATTATGGAAATACAGGGATGGCAAACGGAGGGCTGGAGGGGATGCCACTAAACACCAGGGAACATTATGAAAATAAAGGGATGGCGATGGGAGGTCAGGGGGGTGCCACTAGACACTAGGGAAACATGACAGAAACATGAGGATGGTGATCGAAGGGAAGGGGGGTGCCACGAGACACCAGGGAGACATTACAGAAACACAAGGGCAGCGATCGGAGGGCAGGGAATGCCAGTAGACAGTAGGGAACATTACAGAAACATGGGGACAGCTATCAGAGGGCAGGGGGAGATGTCACTAGACACCAGGGAACATGATGGAAGTATGGGGACAGCAATTAGGGGTGCCACTAGACACCAGGGAAACATTACAGAAAGACAGATGTGACCAGAGGGCAGGGGTGCCACTAGACACCAGGGAAACACATAAATATGGCTTTGGCGATCGGAGGGTAGGGGACAACTACATACCAGGGAAGCATTACAGGGTAGGGGTTCCACCTAGTACTGAACCTCTGGGGGGGGGGGACAGCACTGTGGTGAATGGAGAGGACCTCATGTGCTTCAGCTCCACCGTGGAAGGACACAGTGCTGGTATCTGGCCATGTGCTTCCAGAGTCCCCTCTCTCTACTAAGTAACAGCAATACATTGCATAGCTCTGTTATGCAGCCGTAAAAAGGGGGGAAAAACTAGTAGGGATAGAGGACAAAGGGGGAAACCCTTCAAGAAAGCGAGTGCATGCTAGTGAAAGCCAGTTTGACCATCACTGAGCATGCCTGTGTAGCTGTCTGTCTCCAGCCTAACATTTAACCCACAGCTCCATCTTTTGCACTGTTTGTTTTTTTTTCTTCAGAGAATTCTTTCTATAATCCATTCTCTACACCTGGCAGGTTCCTGCAGCATCTAGTTCATAACCTTGTGCCAGTATGCCAGTATTTAACGTGGATCCACATTCTGGTTGGTTGGATAATTAATGCGAGAGATTATGTAACTGTACATCGGTCAGTTTTCTCCTGTTTTTGTGTCACTGTAGTAACTGCAGTGCACTTCAGAAGTATTGTAGACATTTTCAGTGATCCTGGGAAGAATGTTTAATGTTAAGGATGATCCATGCCTGTCTGTGCTGGTTAAAAGAAGCATTCATTACTGAAAGGTCACGGTTCTCTGTTAGCTTTATGACAGGGCAGCTGAGAGTCTGCTCTTGAAGAGCTGTTACTCCCAAAAGTAGAGGGCTAGCCTTTTTTTTTTTTGTTTGTTTAATTAGACAGTTGTTACTTTTTATTTCTGAACTGCTGCTTTTCTTTTCCTCAGGTGATGATTTTTCTGTAATTACCCAGGAGGTATATTTTTTATGGCAGGCACCCTGCTCTGTTGGGAGACTGAATAGTTAACATGCTTCCTTCATTATTTCTGTGACATCACAGCTGACCAGTGAGACCATAGTGTGACCTGTTGTGGTCCATCCGCCTGAAATTTGTTAATGTTGTCATACCACTTAAACAATTTACTGTACAGATTTGTGTCCTGTTTGATAAAAATAAGGGGGGCCTTGACTTTCTTATACATCTGTTATGTATATATAATGTAAGGCCTGGTAAGGTACACTGAGTCGAAGCTCGTTTCCATGTGCGTCCTAGTAGAGAATTAAACACAGAGAAGTTCAGTGACTTGCTCATGGTCACACAGTATTTAAGGGGCCATTGTGTAGTCAAACTCAGGTCTGCGGGTTTTCCAGGTACACAGTGCTGTGCTGTACTTACCAATATATGAGGGCTAACAGTTTTGCTTCCCATATCATCAGCTGGTCACTGTGCAGTATCTGTCTAATTTATCAATAGTAGCCAAACTACTTAAAAGTTGGTTAATGCATAACTCCTAGATTATCTAAAACCAACATATCATCGTGCCCCTCGTAGTCTGGAATAAAAGCAAAACGCGGTACATAGAAACAGAGAATTTGCCAGCTGATAAGGACCACTAGGCCCATCCAGTCTGCCAGTTTCCATAACCTGCATCGGCAGCTGCTGACCTTTTTTGGTTCACAGCTTTAGCTTCTCTTACCAACACGAGGGTTCCCTTGTGCCTGTCCCATGTATTTTTGAATCCCCCACTGAGTTTACTCCCACTGCCTCTTGGGATAGGCTATTCCATGCACCTACCACCCTTTCTGTGAAGAAAAGCTATCTTACATTCCCCTTTATCGTGCTCCCCTCCAACTTTATATTGTCCCCCATTCTTGTACAGCTCCTGTACTGAAAGATGTCTCCCATTTGCACCTTGTGTATGCCCTTAAGATTCTTGTAGGTTTCCATCATATCTCTCCTCCCTTCCAGTGTATACATATTAAGGTCCTTTAATCTCTCCTCACTCATATGTCTTCTGGTGCAAGCCCTGCACCATTTTAGTTGCCCTTTTACATCAGCAGAAGGGTTGGTCAAAATCATGAATGACTGGGTGACCTCATTTTATTAGAAGCTATTTTGTGGTGTAATTTTCCTAGAAATCAGTAAGGCATCAGATACAGTCGACCATGATGTATAGCTAGCTAAAATCTAAATGCTAGGCATTATGCCCAATGCTCTCCATTGGTTTATTAATCACTTTATTATGTGTTTAATACAAATGATGAAATGGCCTTCAGAATCCTAGAGACTTCATTGGCTTAAACACATTACCAACTGACCATTAATTAATGTCAGGTATATATATATACAGTTCATAACTAACCTACCTAGCAGCAACCCAAGTAAACCAATAAAACCTTTTTTTTTTATTAAAATAAAAACTGTTCCACTTTTTTATTTATTTATAGTTTATCCCCGATTTTTTAATAGTTTTCTCCCAGCCGTGTCCCGGCCATGCACATGTGGAGGCATGCACAAGCCGCGGTACCCGGATGCCCTCCCACTGCTTGCCACCTGCTTGCCTGTACTGTCTGCAGATCTCCATCAGGGGGTAGTGGAACAACAGCGGGTGATAGAGTCCTCCCTGGGAGAGGACAGCTGCCCCCCCCCCACCCCGTGCCAGCTCTCCGATGATCCGAGCTTGTTCTTCAACCCGGGTCATCAGTGTGACGCAAGGTAAGGCATCCAGCACCTCAGCGCCACCGGGCCGGCTCCACTTTTTTTTTATTTTTTTTATAATGTTTAGTCAGTTTCCATTTAAAGACTAGACAAACACAAAACATCAGTCGTACAGAAAGATCAGGACCCAACAAGGTTACAGAAAGATCAGAACCCAAAAAGGTTATAGTGTATGGTTAGGGTTTATTATGTATTGAAAATGGTGGCTTTCTAGTCCTTGTTGTAGGACAGCTCAAAGATCAAAAAAGTTGTACTATCGTTCTGACATCACATCGACAGTACAACAACTTTTCTGACTTGAGCTGCTACCTGATGGTCCGAAACAAAGCTTTAAAAAAAAAATGTACACTAAAATGGTGGCAGTGCTTAGTGAGCAGTAAGCTGCGCAGTTCAGTAAGATAGTTTGGCCACAGACTGCCGTAGTTGGCTCCATATTGCCAGACTATCAATTTGACAGTTTTTTTTTTTTTGAAATTACTGGCACAGTTAATCTACGGGGTCAAAGCAGAGCTGGACTGCAGCAAGGACTGGTATCTTTGGTGTTGGACCTGGACCACAGTGGGAATGCAGCAAGAACCAGGAGTGAGTGGAGAAGTTCACAAGGTATGAAACTTGTGAAATTAAACTTTGTACATTTCTGGGAACCATATACTGTAAAAAAAAAAAAAAAAAAAAAACAGTGTATGGGTGACCATTCACAACTAAGGCTTGTTTTTCCATTTCTGGAGTTGACTTCATAATGACCTCTCAAGCTTCACTCTCAAGGTCTCTATGATGTCATTAACACCCTCAATGGAAACACAGCCTGGTTGTGGATAGTTACCCATCCACTATTCTGTTTATAGACTCCTGGTAGAAATCCTACTCCCAGTGCACCTGCTTTATCACTCTGCCAGCTACCTTGAGGTCATCAGATATGATGATCTCTGGGTCTCTTTCTTGCTTGGTGACTGTAAGCTCCACTCACCCATCTTGTACAGAGCCCCTGGGTTCCACAGGCCTAAGTGCATAACCTTGCACTTTTTGGCACTGAAACCCAGCTGCCACCCCCAGAGCATTCCTCTAGTTTCATCAGATCCACTTGCAGTCTCTCCACCCTTCTTGAGTGTCAGCCCTGTTGCAGATTGTTGTGTCATCCACAAAGAGACACACCTTACCTTCAAGCTCTTCTGCAGTGTCACTTGTGAAGACAATGAAGAGCCCCGTTCCCAGCACTGAACCCTGTGACACCCCACTAGTCACTCTCCTATCAACTGAGTGGCTACCGTTTGCCACCTCTTTTTCCTGCTCTTAGCCAGTTTGATACCCAGCTTGTCACTTTCTCCCCCACCCCCAGGCTGCTTAGTTTCTTAACTAGCCTGCTGAGTGGCACAGTGACAGAAGCCTTACTGAAGTCCAGATAGGCCATGTCCCCTGCATTCCCTTGATCCACCTCCCTGGTAACCCAGTCAAAGAAATCTGAGATTAGTTTGTTTGACATGACCTCCCCCTGAGAAACCATGCTGCTGGTGGTCCTGCAGCCATTTTGCCTCTAGGTGCTTCACAGCCTCTCTTTCAGTAGTGTCTGCATTAACTTCCCCACCACTGATGTGAGACTGACTGGCCTGTAGTTACTAGCATCCAAAACTAGGAAAAGCACACAAAGAGAACGCACATCGGATTACAAAAATAAGTGCTTTATTTAAAACTCATAAAGGAGAAGATTACCTTAGTTCTTTAAGGGCTCACTGCCTCTTCCTCAAGAGGCTTCAACCTCCCTACTGCTGCTTTTGTGCACTGGGACCACTTCAGCCTTCCTCCAGTCCTCTGTAACTTCCCCATCTCCACTGAGATGCTACAAAGGGGTATCCTATAATAATAGTGACCAAATATGGCAACCATCAAAATGGCAACTAATATTCGGCACCGTTGTCATAGGCAACCCACAAGGGTAGTGACTACTTCTACCATAATGGTAGGGGAAGGCGACTGGAAAGGGGGAATGGGGAAGGGAAGGGATAAGGAAGAGGGTTATGTGGAGGAAGTGTGCCTGCTGCCACTAAGCCAGTTATGTGGTGTGGTAGTGAGGGAGGCTGGCTCCAGCACATGAGGTACTGGGTTAGGGGCTGGGCATGGGAGGGTTTGAATCTTGCCACTGCCTGCGGCTTTTTTTTTTTTTTTTCAAGCTGGATTGTGCCCCCTCACTGACATGCAACCCCTGGGTTAAGAATCTAATTCAGTGGAGTGTGGGGGGGTGGGGTAGGGGCACATTTGCCAGGTGTCAGTTCACCTGCAAGTGCATATTGTTGATTTGCTTTTGGCAACATGCACGCAATAATACATAGCCGCTTTCAAGGCTCGCTATTATGACGTAGGAACTGCTAAAAGCACTGCAGCAGGGGTGTCCAGCACTCATGCTTAGTTCCTTTAGGATCCTTGAATGAACCCCATCCGTCCATATCCTTATTCTCCTTTAAGGCTTCCAATCTCTTATGGACCCTCTCCAAGAATGGACTTGTGTCCGCTCCCCACCCTGTTCCTTATTACAGCATGCTGGTCCCCCCAATCCTCTACCGTGAAGACCAGGCAGAAGTAATCATTTCGTATTTGTGCTTTATCTTGATCTTCCTCTGTGCTGTTCCCTGCCCTTCTGATTCTCACTGTCCCCCAGCTTGTGTTCCTCCTTCCCCCGCATACCTCATGAAAGTCGTGTAGTCTTTTCTGACCTCCTTAGCTATCCTCTCCTCAGTGCTTTAGCTGCCCTCACCTTCCTTCCTGTCCCCTTTGTTTTGCCAGATATACCTCCCTGTCTTCATCTTTCTGGGTCAATTTGTATTTGTAAATGCTGTTTTCTGACTTTGCCACCACCTTAGAGAACTGTAGTGGCCTCTTTCTCTGCTCTCCCTTGCTCACTTCCTTCAAACAGCATGCCACTGCCTGTGCTTTACCCTCCTTAATGTTTTCTCCATTGAGCCTCCACTTCCCCTCTGCCTTCCTCCACTTCGAGGCATATTCTGAGCCAGTTTCCCATTTCTTTAAAATCTGCTGTCCTGAAGTCCAGGACCCTCATCTCAGTGTTTTTTTTTTTCCTGTCCTATCTTTATGCCAATCCACACATTATGATAATCAGTTGCACCCAGGGGACAACCCACTGTGACGTCAGCAATGCTGTTTCTTTAAGTACCAGGCTAGCACTGCCACATCCTTACTGGGTTCCAAAACCACTTGCCTGAGAAATCCCCCTTGTATGGAGTCGAAGAGAGCCCTGCCTTCTGATGTAGCTGTGGTGAGAGTGCCCCATTCTACAACCGGCAGATTAATGTCCCCCATCATCAAAACTTCCCCCTTGTTGGCCATTGTGCTAGTGACTTCTCCCAGGGCTCTGTCTAAATTCTCCCCATGTGTTGAAGGGCTGTACACCACCACCGTGTGCATAACGGCCCTCAACCCCATCTCTAGACTGACCCATGGCACCTCCAGCCCCTCATGGTCCCCCTGTATTTCAGTGGCTCTTGTACTCTCCTTCACATATAAAACAATCCCTCCGCCTTTCCTCCCTGACCTGTCCTTCTGGAATATGGTGTAGCTTGGGATGGCCACTTCCCAGCTGTGGTTGCCCATGCACTATGATTCCATTATGGTCACTACATCCAGGTCTGCCCCTGCAATGGATGCCTCAGGATCAGGAATATTGTTACCCGGACTCCTAGCTTTGGTACACATGGCTGTCCATTCTCTTTGTCCCTCTCTCCCTCTAACCTGCCTCCTTGTCCTACTCCTCCAGCTTTTCTGCCTGTATTTCCCCAGTCCTGCCCTCCCCTGTTATGTTGTCTTCCTGCCTTCCCACCTTCTCCTGTCTTCCAGCTTGACGTTCCTCCTTCAGACTTGCCTGCCCTACCCTTTTCTTTGTTTCCATCAACCTCTAGGGAATTTCTTCTCCCTGTGTTAATCTTCCTTGTTGCAATAGCCTCTAGAGAGGGAGCAGTCTCTGCCTCCCTCAGTCTTTCTGCCTCTCCCCTTGGCTAGTTTAAATGCTTGTCAAAGTAGCATTTAAACCTTCTACTTAGGACTGCCATTCCCTTCCTGGACGGATGGAGACTGTTTCCGGAATGGTCCTCCTCCCTACACCATGCCTTCAATCACACGGATGACTGGTGCGGAGTTTCCTAGTGTTCCCATAACTGTGCATGGGTAGCACCTCAGGGAAGGCCTGTGTGCATGGTACCTGCTGCAGGCCCCTCTCAGCTCCTTAAACCTGTCCTGCACTACCTCTACAGCTTCTCATGCCAGATCGTTCATCCCCAGGTGGACAACATCTGTTTCCTTCCCTACCCCTCCTCCCTAGTGATCTCCAAGATCCACCCTCTAGTTTCCCCTATGGAAGTGCCTGGAATGCACTGTACTACCCTGCTCTTCCCTTTCCCTGCCACCAACTTAGTCCCTCTGACAATGGAGGTCTCCCACCCACAACGACCTCCTGCTTGGCCTAGGGACACTCTCACCCTCCTTGGGCCTGCTCCCTTGAGGACCCCCACCTGCTCTCTTATCCCTGCCTTGAGTGCCTCCTGTTGCCTTCCCTGTGCTGCCAGAATGGTAAAGGAATTGCGCAGAGGTAAGGTCTGAGTGTGCTCTTCCTCCTTCTTCCCAGAGTAAGGTCCAGCCATTCTGCCTCTTTGCTGGCATCTTTTGAGGGAGGGTCAACAAACTAGGTGGCCCCTGTGAGAGGCAGATGGTGCCCTATATATGTGCCAGTTTGACCCAGACTCTAGTGACCTCTGCTCTCAGCCCAGAGAGGTGCCTGCATATGGGACAACAACTCAGTCTCCAGAATGTGTCTCTAAAGATTGCTCCCACACACACATTACACTGCACCATTTGCATGCTAGTTGAATTGTCTAAAGGAGACCTATACACAGTCTATAACTCAGCCTTGCCAATAGCTGTGCCCCCAATTAGGGCTTTAAAGAGCAGTTTCTTAGTATATTAAAACTGCTGGTCCCAGCATAGTTCATAACTGACCTGGCCAGGAGTTGTTTGCAGAAATCATTCTGTGAAATGCTGCAGTTTTAAAAGTTATATCCTCTGTAAATTTAGTTTTGGACGCTGCTGAGAAAACAGACTAACCTCCGATACCAAAGCCACACCCCACCCTGGCCCATGCAGATCCATTTTGTGATGTCAGAAAGCAGAAGGCTGTATGAGCGCGCTCCGATGAGTTCTATGGGACAATATTTCTGTACATTATTATACCATTTACAGTTGCAGTTTTAATAAATCAGCGACTGATCGACTAATGGGGTCCCTGTTAGTCGTCACTTTGATTTATTAAATCGCAACTGCAAATGGTATAATACTGTACAGAAATATCACCCCATTGAACTCAGCGGAGTGTACACACACAGCCTTCATTTTCTGACATCACTATGATGGGGGCAGAATAGGACCCTGTCCCGTATGTTTTGGAGAAAGTGTTTAAATGCAAGGATGTATTCTTTCTTTTCTGTCTCTTCTCTATCTGGTTGCTTAACCAAATTTTCCTGTGAGACCTCGGACTTGATCAACCCGAACAGTCTCAAAATTCTTTGCCTCTCACTGTCTCTCAGTTTTCTCTTGCTGTCTGTTTTCCTCCCTTGCATATCTGCTAATATAAAAATATGTACCAGTCACTGTATGGAATGAAACTGATAATGGGATCACTTTTGTTTAGAGAATATTTAGTATTACTGTTGAAATGTGCATATACTTATAATTTGAGATGTCTGTAGAAAGCTAGTGGTTACTTCGGTGCAAATGTCTGAGCCTTTTGCAAGGGCTGTAAGGACCTCAGGAAGCATACTGTGTTCTAGCAGCTCCTGACATTTACGAGAACAGAACATTTTACAAGGACTGGGTGTATGCAAAGGTGGGGGTTGAAAATACTTTAAAACAGCTAAGCTGCTACTGCAAGGGAGATTATAAGAAATATTTTATGTTTCTTCTGTACAGTTATTATGAACAAGTTTATTTTTATGTTTGCTTGCATGCATGTGCAAGAAACATAGTGTCACCATGCAATTTTTCGTAGGTATGCCTCCCCCACTTCCAGTGCCCTGCTCCCTTTTGCAGGTGCAGCCACACCATACCAGTGAATGTCAGAGCTGTCTATGACAGCCGTTTAGATGCAGTGGCATATAGTTGAAAGTGGAGAACCGCTGCAGTCAGCGGTGGTAAAGTATAGGCAATTTGCATACTGCCGTCGGCAGGTAATTTACATATTGCCATTGGCAGCATGCAAAGTGCCTACACTCTGCACTGCATCTGTACAGCTGTCATAGATGGCTTCGTTTTTGTTCACTCCCCCGAGAAAAAAAATAAATAAAAAATAAGTGATGTGCAATTAAAAAAAAAAAAAAAAAGAAGGCAAATGGGTATTGTGGGACTAGAGGAGGCATTGACTCGTGAGAGAAATCGATACATGTAGTTTCAACTGAAATGTTACATAAAGCACGAAAAAGAGTTGGCAAACTTGTAAGTTTCATTTTAAAGGGATCATTTAAATAAGAGTTATTTAGCTTGTATGATTTTTTTTTAATTATGTTTTGCAAACCAGCCCCCTTCCCTGGCTGCCCACCAATCTGTGACCCCTAAGCCTTGCCCCCTCCTCGTTTTACCAATCGACTAGTTAGTTTCAAGGTTGAGATTTTCGGAGGAAATTACAAAACAGGGTGGGGAATGGTAATGGGTCCCGGAGG
Source organism: Neoceratodus forsteri (assembly GCA_016271365.2). NCBI lineage: Eukaryota > Metazoa > Chordata > Ceratodontiformes > Ceratodontidae > Neoceratodus > Neoceratodus forsteri. The sequence continues at coordinate 1,608,359,145 of CM057452.1, forward strand.
GACGGCTGAGATGGGGGCCCTTTGGTGTCCTCAATCTCGCCTTCCTGGGTGGTGGGAACAGGATTTGTTTGGGATCTCTTCCTCCTCTATACAAGAAGCATGGTGACCTTCGCTGCTACTATAGATCGCATGCCACAGGAAACAGCAATGAACCACCCTCCATATATCCCCAGGCCTATCGCACCCACTGCCTCGGAGGTGCCCCCACCTAAGAAATAGTCTGCAGGTAGGGGTTCGAGCCCCATGTGGTGTAGGAGAGCTGGAGTGGCCTGGAATAGTGGGAAGGGGCTGCCTTTGGATCCTGTTGAGCAAAACACTACCAGAGAGATGGGGGTGTTGCACGGTTAGGGTTAAACACCTCCAAAAATACAAGATCTGCTTGCCTAGTAAAGAGGGACGTTATCGATAGTGTGGGGTTTAAAACAAAACACTGAACATGTAGCGCTGTTTTCTTTTTGGAGAGCACCTGAGCCAAGGGCCCCCAGAGTGAGCTGACTTGAGAGACACAGCAGCGTGTTGAAGAGAAAAACCCATGTGCAAACCTGCCTCAATGGGAACGGTTTGGCCATGGAAGGGGAGAGGGTGCACAAAGGAACCACCAAGAGGGCAGTTAGTATGGAGCTGAAAAAGCACGGCTGGGCCCAACTGGGGATCCCATGAGTGGTGAAGCAGCCACCCCTAAAACACTGACCCCGCTATGGTATACACACAAACACACAGCCCCATCTGCCGACCCCAGAAAGCCTCACCCACAACCCTGGCTGCTTGTGCAGAGCCCCAGGCCCCCCTCCCTACACTCTAACCCTGCACCCACAGCCCCAGGCCCCCTCTATACCCCCAACTTCAGGCAACAGTCCCCACCTGGTGCTCCTCACCTGCCTCAGCAGTGCCCCCCTCTGCACTTTTTACAAATAAGGTGCTTGTTTGCAACAAAAGTGTCAGGACGTGTCCATCACCATTAAATTAAAATGCTACTAACGGTAACCCCAGCACACTCGGACCAGCTCTCTGGCCTGGGGTCCCCTTACCGGAGAGGTTCTCGATGGCCTTCATCACCCGGGCCATCGAGAGGGATCTGGCAGTCGTCAAACTCCTTCTCCAGGTTGGCCAAAGTGGGGAAGTCTGGCAGTTTCCTGATGTACAGCTTGTTCATGGCGAGGAGAAGGGACTGGGATAGTAGGGGGGAATACAGCAGCAGCTCACCTGGGTGGGGGTTCAGGACCTGGGATGGAGAAAGTTGCTGAAGTTTGTGGAGTTCTGAGTGGCAGTGGTGGAAGGGGCAGTACCACTCTGGGCGATGGCTGGTGCTGATTTGTTGATGTATCGCTGCCGATTCCTGAACAGGGCTGTCACAGGCAGCTAGCCGTGCCCCGTGGGGTGGGCTGTGCTTCTCTTCCACTCGTGTCGATTGGAGCGGTACTCTCACTGGGCCGATCGCTGAGGTATCGCTGCTGCCGATTACTGAATGCAGCGATCCTTACTGCTCTGCTGCACCGTGGGCGTTGCCTCCCGCCCACTCATGTTGGACCGGAGGATGCCTCCCGCCCACTCATGTTGGACCGGAGGATGAGGGGCCGGGCCCATGTTTTAATCTCTGTATTGCCCAAGCAGCCAGGACTCGCTGCTGCAGCTGATGTTACCACCTCTCTTTACTACAACCGGGCCTCAAAAATCGAGTAAAAAAAAATGTGTTATGGAGAGAAAGTCATGTGGTCGGGTTGGTGGGGAGGAGGGACGGCCACCTCTGGGGTCCATCCTCCATAACATTTATGTATGCATTCTCTGAGTTAGAATGAATTTATTGCATGCCATTGCTTCTTGTAGTAGAACTGTAGCAATATAACATTCCTGCATTTAGTCTTATCATTTATGTATTCACCCAGTTCATATTAAATTTATTGCATGTCATGTCACATGTGATTGCTTCTTGCAGTAAAGCTGTAACTATATAGCCCCCTTGCGTTTAGTCTGATCGTCCAGTTAAAGGATGTCAAACCCCCACCCACCAAGTACAGATCCCCTCCTCCTCCTCACTCACCCCCACTCTCCACAATGGCTTCGTATTTTGAATGGGATTTAAAGAGAGAGATCGGTCAGCTCTGGAGAGAGGACTGGCGCCAATGGGAGTAGGGGTTGGGCGTATATATTTTTATTTGTAGCTTTTTCAAGTTGGGGGTTGCAGATGGACCACACATGGATTGACAATTTAGAGTGGATGCAGCCGTCTCCCTCGCCTGGTGTGGGGTGGCTCTCTTGATCCTCCTGCGGTTCTGATGTACAAAACCCATAGCAGCTCCCTGCTCCAAAATGCAAACGAATCCTGGTATGATAAAGGTGGACCTAAAAGGGACACACAGGAGCTGAGTATTATAACTCATCACGGCGATAAGGAAACTTTTGCTCTAATGCATATATATCTTTAACAAAAAAACTGAAAGAAAACACGCACCTTCAAGTCGCTGTTATCATATCCTTTATAATGATTTTCTTCCCACACCCGAATTTCTTGTATAACAAATTCTGTGATGCTTTGTTGTACCGAGCTAATTCATATAGCCTGTACATGAGTGAGTGTTTTTTTTTTTTGTTTTGAGGGGTAACATTCATAATCTCAAATATTTCATACAGATCTTGGAATCCAGTGAGCCTTTTTCAGTACAGAGATTAAAAGGATTGTGGTATAAAGTGAAACAGCCTTACTGTGTTGCAGTCACATGGCTTTAGTGCAAATCCAGGTTGTGAGGGTTTTATCTCCGTCCTTCCATAGTGCAATGCTAATGCCCAATAATATATACCAGGAGGAGGGCCCTAATATTGAACAAAGTCCCTTGTGATCTGTAAATGATGACACAGAACTGTCACCTACCTGTGTCTGATAGACTGTATGTAGCAGCATAGAAACACCAAGCCTCCAGGGTTCCTCATGTTTGAGTCCCTCTTTTCATTCTCCCTCAGTAATGGGCCAGGATGGGCCACTTGAAGTGCAGGCCAGGCTTACCACCTGTCCTGATTTTTGCAGGACAGTTCTGAGTTAGGCAGCAGTGTCCTGGAAAAAAACACATGAAAAATACTACATGTCCTGACCGTATAGTAGAAAAACAAATATTGTTTAATGTTCCTCTAAATGTTGCAGAAAATGATAATACTGTAAGTATATTGTCTTATAATGATAAGAAACAATAAATCAGCTTAAAAACTGCAACAATCTGTCTTAATTCTGATTATTTAAACAAAACTGTTGCATTAGTCGAGGTTACATATTGTCCGGGGTATCGTCCTGCAAAAATAATGTTTCAGTAAGAAATCTACTTTGGGCTTCTTTAAAGGTGGTAACCCTAGGTATAGCTACTTGTAAAGGCAGGTGTGTGGACCCAGGTCAAGCAGGACTGCCTCAGCTACTCATAGTTGTGTGTGGGGGGATTTTTTCAGGATATTTTAATGGCAGTATTTGTCATTGCCCTATCTAGAAATCTTCGTGTTTATTTGTAAAAATATTAAAAATTAAAACTACGTTGGGTGTGGGGTGCAGTTTTTTAAATAATTACACATAATGGGAGGAATCAGCAGAGACCCTGCCTTCTGTGCTTGGGGTGGGAGGGTCTTATTTTGAATGTGATATTTACTACCCACCCCATCCCCCATTTCTCTTGTATAACCCATAACTACTTAAATTCCACAGTAGTTGGTCTTGATGGGTTACTTTAGGTAGCCCCAGATAAGACCAGCATGGACCCAGGCCACGTCAGAACCACCTGAAGGGCTAAATATTGTTGGGGGAATTGTTTCAGAACATTTTATTGGTACTATCTGGCATTGCCCCAGCTTGATATCATTGGGTTTATTTGTTAAAAACAACAACTGTGTGTGTATATATATATATATATATATATATTTATATATATTTTATATATATATATATATATATAATGTGTGCATGTGTGTGTGTGTGTGTGTGTGTCTTTTATATATATATATATATATATATATTCAGGATGCTAGACAGCAGAGTGTCTACATTGTGTGTTGAGGGGTTGGGGTCTTGCATTTGAGTGACATTTGCTGACTAACCCCATCCCTCTATTACTCTTGTATAATATAACCATCAGTGGTTAAACTGTACGGCACACCAGCCACACCAACAAAATGCAGATGTTTCTACACCATTCTTTCTTTCTTTTGAAAATTCCAGATAGTAGGTTTCCAGTGGAAGCCACTGCAAGCAGCACCAAACTCTGGTAATCCCTCCCATACCCTGAACTCTCCGTGATTTTGCCTCAAAAGTTCCCCAGTCCTTTCTAAATTAGGGATTTATTTCCCTAAAGAGGAGGGATTTGAAGCATAAAATGCCATAAAGTTATGGTTTAGTTTTGCTTCAGGAAATGCTTATCCCACTTAGCTAGACCTTATGGGTAGTTTTGGGAGCTAATGTTTCCATTTTTTATGTTTGCTTGCACGCATGTGCAAGAAACATAGTGCCACCATACGAGTTTTCATAGGTGTGCCTCCCCCACTTCCAATGCCCTGCTCCCTTTTGCAGGCGTAGCCGCACCACACCAGTGAATGTTGGAGCTGTCTATGACAGCCGTTCAGATGCAGTGGCATATAGTTGAAAGCGAAAAACTGCTGCAGTCAATGGTGATAAGATGTGGGCATTTGCATACTGCGCCGGCAGGTAATTTACAAAAGTGCCTACACTCTGCATTGCAGCTGTACAGCTGTCATAGACAAGCTTTGTTTTGTCTACTCTCCCCTCAACACCCAAGTAGCACGCTGGGAGCCCACCCCAGCATGCTCTTGTCCCCCCTGTTACACTGTATGACAGACAGGTGCCCAACTCAGAAGCTTCCACATGCCCCCCACCAGACCCAGGTGCCATGCTGGGAGCCCACCCAGCGTGGCAAATGTCCGTGAGACTGACTGGGGTGCTCAATCCCGTCTGTTTCACTGCCCCCCAAAAAAGCAGAGTTCCATGCACCATGCTGGGTGCCCACCCCATGTGGCAGAAGTCCTTATGGCCAATGGGGGTGCCCAATCCCTCATCGGCTCTACTGCCCCCAAAAAAACTTTCTGCTGCCACGCTTGGGAGCCCACCCCAGCATGGCAAAGTCCTGCATAGTCTAAACAAACAGAAAACACCTGGGAAAAAAAATGGTCCTCATTGACTGTCTCACCTCCCCAACCCGCACTCCACCTCCTCACACACCCCCTCACCCCATACTTTACCTCTGGGAGGTCAGGGCGCAATCGATCTTCGGGTGGACCAGGAACACGCCTCTTCAAAGCCGACCGTCAACTGAACAAATGCCGATAAGCTGTATAATGGCATAAATGTGTTTTTTTTTTTTTCCAACTTTGGTGCATATCTCGGGCATTTGTGGGAATTTTTTCACCAGTTTTTCAACATGGGCTTCTTGGGGCCCCACCTCATGAACTCAGTCACTGTCATTTTGTTATTCGGTCCCGAAAGGTGATTTCGCGCTCACTGAGTGGAACCACCTTTCGGGACAGAGTGACGAAACAGCTCAACTTGTCTGGCGAGGAGTGGGGTGGCCTGGGCGATATTCAAAGGAGCTGCGCCATGGCTCAGCAGCTTTTGAATATCGCACCTCTGGCCACCCCCACTGTGCATGGCGAAAGTGGCACTGCACCAGCGCGAAGTGGCCAGAGTGGAGCATGGAGATGCTTAAAGAAGTGCCATTGCGCCATTCACAGCACCCGCGATATTCTGTGCGGTGAAATGCAGATGGGGCCATCATTTATGCGAGGCACACATGGGGCCATTTGTATGTCATTATGGCCCCATTTGCACCCCATTTGCATTCAGGGTGCGCTGATCCCCGATGACTGGCACCCTGCCAGGCAACAGCCATCAGGACTGACGCTTCTGCAGCCCGATCGCGGGCATCTGTCCAAAGATAAAATAATCCTATATCCCTGGTGGTCCAGTGGACTGCACTCTGCCTGATTGCGGCATCTGTTTAAATAACCCCCCAATACCCCCAGGACCTAGTGCTGCCCGATCGTAAGTATCTGTTAGAATAACACCCTCCATCCAATATCCCTGGTGGTCCAGTGGACTGAATGCTGCCCAATCGTGGGTATCTGTTTAACAGAAAATGTCCTATTACCCTGGTGGTCTAGGGTATCCCCTCCCCACCGCCTGCTGAGCCCCACTGCCCTGCTTCCCCACGGTCCAGCCCGGCGGGCGGCAGCACCCACCGCCTGCCGCCCACCACCCGCTGATCGACAGCTCGTTTGAGCTGCATGCCCATTGGTTCACAGCGTGAGCCAATGGGCGGCAGCCCTACCGTATTTCACATTCAGATATGTGCTCATTAGAAGGTTTGCTACCTGATGGCATTAGGTGGGATGTGAATAGTGTAGTTTACCTATAGGATGACCTGGTTTTATTCCTTTTAGTACCTCATCTGCCCTGTGACATCACAAGTGACTGATCTGGCAACAGGCAATTGCCTTGCCTTCAGGTCTGATGTCCGTGTTCAGAGATCCCAATACTGATGGGGTCTGAAGGAAAACCACTAAATACATCAGCTGCTGCATAGAGTACTGTTCCACATCACATCTAGTATTGTCAAGAGAAAATCTGATAATTAAGTGTTGTATCTATAAAAAGTAACGTTGAGTACTTTTAAAGATTAACATTAATTTAGGGAAGTGTTCTAGCTCTGTAAGTAATCTTAAACCAAAGCAGCATGCAATTTGTGATTCTCAAGTCTTTTAGTTTATAGACCAATAAATCATAATCAACTAAATCAAATCCTTGGTCAAATCAGACAAAGCAGCTTCATTTATAAGCCCAAGTTCAAAGCCACCGTAAATATCTGAGGTTAACATAACCATGGTTGTCAGTGCACTGCTGTACCCACTTCCTAACCCATGTGGATCAGCTGTCAGCAGATTATTGTTTTCTATATGTTGCATCAGTTTAACACAGAAACAATTTTCTCAAAGAGTTTTCGCTAGAACTGAGAGTAGGGATATGGGAATGTATATATATTTTTTTATTTATTAAATTCTCGGATTACAAATACCTTTGAGCAGAAACTGCTCGTTTACAAAGGTTCCACGTCAAAGGATGAGGGTCAACATACATACAGAGGTAGTAAAAGAATGCACAATAAACAACCAAAACAACTAAAAGAATAAATAAAGATACTCAGTTATAAGACATTTTGTGACTGTATTTGACATTAGAGATAAGTTAAATAAAAGACTGGCTCGGTAACTACAGGGACAGCGGCTTTTAAATGTTTGGGACTTAGTCCATCAGGACCTGGTCACTTATTTTCACTGAAAGAATTTAACACAGTCAAAATGTCTTGTTTCTAAACATACGAAAATAGCCAGCAGAAAAAGTCCTTGTGGTCTATCCAGTCTGCTCGAGTTTGCAGACCTCTGAGTATCTACTGAGTGATCTGCCCCCGCAGTCTTGTCCTCCAACCCCTCAACATCCCCTCTCCCCCCACATTTTCCCTTTTCCATGCTGTTTTCCTTTTTCCCTGTGTCATCCCTTCTTGTAACTATGTACTGTATTCACGGAGACTACTTCCTCTGGCAGCTCATTACACTTCACCACCACCTTTTCAGTGAAAAGTGCCTCTCATTTCCCTCTATAAATATCTTCCCTCCCCATCGAGGCAGTGCTCTTAGTGGCCGTGTTCCCACTAAGGTTGATTAGACCCTCTGAGTTCAAACCTTGTGTGAAACCCTTAAGGTATTTATCAGCTTCTGACAAAATTAAACAATTAAAAGGAACCCTTTCACAGTTCAAGAGGGGATTCAGCAGTTTAGGGGACTGAGTAGTTTTGATGGGGTTTTGAAGTGTATGTGATCTTGTATTAGACAACCTATAATATGATACCATCTTTCATCAAATAGAAGCTGCCCTTGAATAAAAGCTGCACACAAAATACAACACAGGTCATATTGAATACTTGTAATAAAAGCTGCCCTCAAATGTAAGTTACTGCTTCTAGTCAGGGTTGAAGTCATGCCAGATAAAGTACTGTAATTGTAACTCTGTGATTTTATTGTCTATAAATACAATCATTATTGTATTTCTTTCTATAATTAAAGGGGAACTGTCAGCCTTTCCCCAGCAAAAACACAGCACCTATAGGTCCTGTTTAAGTAAATCACACTGGCTGTAATTTTTAAAAATACCTTACAAAGCTCGTCTTTGTAATTATATGGTTGATCCTGCGATGCTCCGTCCACCTTTCCAGGGTGACTTGCAGCAAACCCTTTCATGGTGCAACTTATGGGCTAAGCCATGGGGCACTCCTCTGTGACAGTACAGTTGTAACCCCCAGGCTACTTTTTTAAGTAGTGTGCACTCACCCTATTAAATATGTGAAAACATTGGTGCCCTTATACTGGCATATCAATTTACTTTGCTAAAAGATAGGTACCACCCTTGGCATTAGGATATAAACCTGGCTCATTTTCTAGAGGAAGAGAAGGGTGGGGGTACAGAAACAAACAACGTGAACCCTGTGTAAATAACACAACCCAGGTCCTGGGTGGAGGCAGCTAGGCATATGCTTGATCTAACCTGCTGAGGGGGCCCCAGTAAATCCACACAACCAGAAGCAATAAACGGAATGTCCATAACAGTGACTGGGATTGTGCAGTATGGGCTTTATTCAAAGATGGCAAGTAAAGCTGAAGTGGACCCCCAAGGGTTGGTCCAGGCTGGACATGTACAAAAATCCAAGAACTCTCCTTGCATTGCAGTACAGTTCAGGAACAAAACATCTTCTTCCCAAATTCTCAAACGTGCATCTGTGGACACTGGTCCACACACATGAACATCTCTCTCTCTTTTCCATGAGTGTTATTTAGTGAAATCTAAGCCACACACTCAGAACTCCTTTTGAACATAGGTGCAGTATGTGAAAACTCAGCCACACACCTTAACCTGCAGCGTGGCCACTCGCTCAGGTAAAAATACTGGTGCCCTTTACGAACCAGGAAGCCCAGCCTTGTAAGCGCTTAGATGGTGTTCCTCCCACCCCTGGCACCAACAGACAGACTCTGCCATTCTTCAGGGTTATACCATTGAAACCCCCATTCCCCACTGAAATGCTAGAGGTCCCATAAATTACTTGTCACAACACTGGGGTGACATAGAGAAAATAAACTGCACTTACTGGGGTCTACAGTTTAACTTTTCTTCACTCACACTGGTGAGACTATGGGCACTTATAGGTGTGATCTAGCCTTATCTTTGGGCACATGCACCCCAGACTATCCACTCCCCTAAGAACATTTGTGGAGATCTAGTCTCCCTTTCAGTACTCACAGAATTTATTCTGTCCACTGGGCATGGAACAACCAAAAGAAACAGGAAAGGCACACTCCTGGGTAGCCGGTCCACAGAGTCTATTTCAGGTCCTATACAAAGGCAGCTGAAAACATCTCAGAACATTCAGGGGATTGCCCCTTGAGTCCACAGAGAACAAGCAGATCCTTCCACTTTACAGAGAGTAGAAAATCAGGAAATCCTGCTGTAGTCTTGTCTCTGCCACTTCAGCTGGAAGCTGGAAATGACACACGACTGAGGTGAGAAATCCTGGGCCCTCTGTCAGAGCGCACTGGCAGTCCTTCCACCACTCTCACCTCCTCAGTCTGCAACACTCTGCTTCAGACTCCAACTCAAACCGAACTGAGCATTCTAAGCTCCCCAGAGCAGCTATCCACACAGTGTGGCTTATGCTGCTGAGAGAGCTCAAAATGACCTAATCACTCCTCCATCAGGCTAGCTGAGTAAACGATGTCATTATGTAAGGAGCCCCAATGAGCTCCCTACCAGCTGCCTGCTACCTTCCTAACAATAATACTGATAATTCTAATACTAATAATTCTAGTAACCCCAGGGACTGGGTGGTTACACAGTTGTTAGAAAATATCAAGAGATGCACAGTGCACTTTTGCGCTTCTTGCACCAGTACCGATCAGCTGAGGAAAGTGCTTGTAGACTATGATCTCCATCAGCTTACCTTCAGCGGAGGTAAGATTGACTGGTGTGTAGTTGTTCAGGTTCTCCCTTTCCCTTCCTTGTGGAGAGGGACTACCTCCCCAGATCTCCAATCCTCCAGCGCTACACCAGACCTCCGTTAGCCATTAAATAGCTTGGTCAGGGGCTCCAGCTCTTAAGTCTGTTCCCTATGTAGGTTTGGATGCAGGTTTTCATCCACTCAGCCATGATCACCACCCTCCCCATTTCCTGCACCTCCTCTGTGGCTTGCAAGAGGACTCATTGTCCCATTGGGGGGAGCAAGGGGGGATTGTAGCGGATGGGACAGAGGGGTTAGAATAATGAACTTTGAATGAGATTGGTACATCCAACAGGCCTCCCAGACATTAGATTGGGGTGAGGTAGTCTAATATGGGCTGACTTGATGAGCCATTGGTCTCTTTCTGCCAACAGAGTGTATATTTATTTTTTGTGTTTTGTTTACGGGTAGGTGCGCCAGCCATAGAGATGAATACTTTCTGTATGGACCCGGGAGGTTACAGGGTAAACATTACAGATATACAACAAAAGGTTGTTACAACAAGGTATAAACAATAGTGTTACACAGCAGTTTATACATCATAAATAAGATACAAGGTGTTGAGAGCAGGGTACAGAGCATATTTTACAGTTATTACATAGGGATGAAGCATATTTGTGTGGAGCAAGACAGTGTGGATTACAAAATACAAGGAATAGTTCTAAATCAAAGATACAGTGGGCAAACATTCAAAAGATAGGCATGCAGCAGATAGGACCCTCGAGGAAGACAATTAGACAGACAAGGAAGATAAGGGAAACAAAGCTGATAAGTGCAAAGGGGATAGATGCAGGGGATAGGAAAACTGAGGTTATACAAGTTTGAAGTAGAGTAAGCTTCGCTTTATGTAGCTTTATATAGTCGTACTGCGATTGTTTGGCTGTAGTGGGGCTTGAACCTCTTACTTTCTTGTTTCCATGCCAGTGCTCTAGCCACTAGAACCTACGGCCTCTTTTCAGTGGAACAGACATCATTGTCTTGCAGAAGTACAGTGAAGAAGGCTATGGAAATACTGTACAGTTATTACAGTTTTCTTACACCGTCTCTTTTTTTTTATTCTTTGGTAACTAGGTAAGGCCCACTAGGCACCACAATGCCTGTTTACAGGGGTGACCTAGGAACACTGGGAAAATTAAGTGACTTGCTTAGGGTCGCACAATATGCAAGTGGAGGTTGTTGACTCAAATCCAGGTCTGCTGGATGTACCAGTCTCATTCACAGCTCATTATTTTAACCTGTAGGATATACATCCAGTCCACCCTAACCCCACCAACCACCCTGATCCCTCTCTCAGCTGAATAACTATGCCTTGACCTCCTGGTAACTACCACTAGTCCATTCTGGCTACAGTTAACTACCCTACCGATGTGAGATCTTATCCTAACCTGGTAAACTACTTCTGTCCCCTCCATGTGCCATCTCCCACTCAACCTCTCTGTAAAAATTGTATTCCTTTAGTACACTGCTGAAATTTGCCCTTTACAAAATAGCCGAGTGTTACTTTTTGCATCTTATGTAGTTTAAATGTTTCCTTTTGCTAGTTGGAAGATTGTCCACCTGACAGTACTGAGTGTGATGTGTGGAACAGTGCCCTACCTGGTGGGAGTCATGTCTACTTTTGTTTACCTTCAAAGTCCACCAGCACTGTGACCGCATGGCATTACAACTGACCAAGAAAAACTGCTCACCTTTCTGCAGACGGTTAATTATGATTTCACAGTAAAAGGAGAACACGGTGCTGATGTGGCACAAAGAGACCCAAAAATAGTTACATCAGCTTACAGGGAAAATGCTGTTAAGTGTATCACATGTAATGCTGTCAGGTCAAAAACCTTTTATAAGAATAATAATAACTTTATTTATCTGCGCCTTTCTCAAAATCAAAGCGCATTACAATAAAATGCAGAATAAAACATATTAAAACATATTAAAAACTAAATTGGCAACACACCAATTATTCAACATGCGAGTTATCGGCAAAAGCCTTGCTCCATAGGAAGGACTTTAAACCCTTTTTAAAACCCTCCACCGTCATGCACTCTCTAATCCAACGTGGTAGAGAATTCCAGAGGGTCGGCACCACAAACATAATAGCTCGGGCGCCGGAAGATTTTAAAGTAACCCTCGGGATCTCTAGCAACCCCTCGTTGGCAGAGCGGAGTGGTCGCATTGGTAGGTAAGGCACCAGAAGCTCTTTCAGGTAGTCAGGGCCCAACCCGTGTAGGGCTTTATAAGTCAGCAATCCGACTTTAAAGGTGATCCGCCACTGAATCGGCAGCCAGTGCAGATCTCGAGCACCGGGTAACATGGGAGGAACGAGAAGTTCCGTTAACAACCGGGCTGCCGAAGTTCTGCGTACCAGCTGCAAGCGGCGGATATCAACCCCAGGCAGCCCAGGGTAAAGGGATTTGCAGTAGTCCAGACGCGAGGTCACAAAGGCGTGGATCAGAGTGGGAAGATCGCCGGATGGAACAAGGTGCTTGATCCTGGCAATGTTCCTAAGATGGTAAAAGGACACCTTGACAACCGCCGACACTTGTGCACGCAGTGTCAGCTGATCGTCAATAATCACCCCCAGGTCTCGCACCCGTTTAGAGGTCTAGAGCTCCACATCCCCTAGGAATAAACCCGAGGTTTGAAGTGTCCCCAACCCCTCAATCCGGCGGCCATGATCCACAACCAACACTTCCGTCTTCCCCGAGTTCAACTTCAACCAACTGGACCTCATCCAATCCTGGATCTCACTGAGACAGCTGTTAAACACTGAGAGTGCTCTATTCTAGTCAGGCCGAAAAGACAGATCATTGGCATAGCAATGAAACTCCAGCTCATATCGTCTAACAATGTCTCCGAGTGGAAACGTACACCGCAAACAACATGAGGGACAGCACAGAGCCCTGAGGCACCCCACAGGTCAGAGCGGTGGGATCAGAGGAAAAAATCCCCGATACCACCCTCTGAGTTTTACCTGTGAGGAAAGAAGTAAACCATCTGTGCACTAAGCCTGAAAGACCACAGATGCATCTCGGGTGCTCAAGCAGCACCCCATGGTCTACGGTGTCAAATGCTGCTGACAAATCCAAAAGGACCAAAATGGACCGTTTTTTCTGGTCTCTCGCCATCAAAAGATCATTGAGGACCCGAACCAGCACAGTCTCAGTGCTGTGCCTCTTTCGAAAACCTGATTGAAGAGGATCATAGATGTTCTGGATGGTAAGATGGTTGTCCAACCGGGATGCCATCACTTTCTCGATTACCTTCCCAACAAAGGGAAGGTTCGAGATAGGTCTGTAGTTAGCCAGGGAGTCGGCGTCCAAGGATGCCTTTTTCAACACTTGTGTCACCACCTCTTCCTTCAGGGAGCGGGGATATTCACCAGTGTCTAGGGAACACCAGACTATCCTGGCAAGAACCGGGAGGATAACCTCCCCACAGCCCATGATCAGGCCTGTGGGGCCCGGGTCTAAACTATAGCTAGTGGGCGCATACCCTGGACAATCCTCACAACATCCTCGATTCCGCCTTATGACGGTACTCCAGGTAAACGGTGTGCTAGTGACCATAGGCTGGGCCACCGCAACTCCCATGGAGGGGGCGGCGCAAATCTCGGCTCTGATGTCAGCCACCTTATCTGCAAAAAATTGAGCGAGCTCCACACACTGCATCTGTGAAAAGGCACGACGAACCTGCAGACAGGCTGGGTTGCACAGCCTGTCTGCGGTTCGAAAGAGCTGGGCCGGTCAGTTCTGAGCAGCAGCAATCTCTCCGGACAGGAACACTGCCTTCTTATGAGTGATTTCTGACTGATAGAGTTTATAATGCTCTAGGAGTCTAAGGTGGTCGGTATCTAAGCCAGACATCTGCCAGCATCTCTCCAACCTGCCACCTACTCTCCGCAACTCCCTCAGATCCTGATCAAACCAAGGGGATCGGGGGCGAAGGGAGAGAGGCCGCACACGGGTGGGAGCAATTAAATCCAAAGTGGAGGTGACAGCCTTATTATAGGCTAGCACCATCGCTTCGGGATCTAAGCTCAACCCAGGAAATTCTGATAGGTCAAGAACCGCAATAGACCAGTGGGAGTAACATCCCGTAAGAGGACGGTACTGACCATCTCCACTGGGGTAGGTCTACAAAGGGGGTGCATAAATTGAATCTCACAGTGTGGTGGTCAGACCATCTGACTGGTTCCACCCCCACATCTGGCGCCTCCAACCCCAGCAGGAAGACCAGATCAAGAGAATGGCCATATTTATGGGTGGCAGAGGTAACTACCTGTGAGAGGCCCAATGAACACATCAGTTGGAGGAAGTGCTGACCAAATTGTGAGAGTTAAATGCATCGATCCAGGCATTGAAATGTTAGCACCATCAACCTAGGCGATCCAAATACCAGGTGATAGGCAAACCGCCACTTCCTTAGAAATAGTTTCGTCACTGGGTGGACGATAAACGAGCGCCATTCTATAGCCCCACCTGCCACCACGACACATTCAAAAGATCTGGTCTCTTCCACTGGAACACTAGTGAGGTCCAATTGGTCTTGGAAACAGACGCAACCCCCCAACCCACCCACCCCTGGATCCAATCTCGGCGGTGAATCACCGAATACCCAGCTGGAACTGCAGCCAACCAAGTGCGCTACAATAGCAGTCTTGTTCACCACGGACCTGGCATTGCACAACACCGCCCGAGTTGGATAGGACTCCAGGGAAGCCCGGACCCCTGCCCAGCAAATTAGCAAAAGGAAAATGAAAAACATTTCATTAATAACAAGTACCTACTGTCTGCTTTTAACAATTTATAATCTTTTCTGTCTGCCGTTTCTGCTGCTACTAGCTCTTGAAACTCCAACTTTGATTATTTAATGTAATTTTTTTGCAGTAACTATATTATGCAGAGCAGTGCGTGTATGTGCTGGCTGCTGGGTCCAGTGCATGGTGGTGCTGAACTAAATATGTTTAGTTCTTTTTTTTTTCTTTATATTTAATGTCTGTAAAACTCAAAGAAACTTCTAATGATACAACATATTGGTCACAAGTTTTAGTATACGTACAGAGTTAGGAAAAAAGTTGCTTCAGAATGACCCTGCTATTGTTTTTCTCAGTGGGAGGTATTCAGCAGGAGAGCACTAGAGATGCACGTAACCTGTAACCCAAACAGGCTTCATTTGTTCCTCGTGAACAAAACAAATACAGGTATTCAATAAAACCGTAGCAACATGGTCATTCGCAATCACTATAACTTGATAACCTGTTATAAACAACTGTTGATGGGGGACCTGAATGTGCCAGATGTTAACTGGAGCACCTTTGCTGCAGCCACATCCAAGAGCAGGGCCATTCTCAATGCCCTACAGGGGGCATGCCTCAGACAGCTAGTTTTGGAAGTCACTCGTGAGGGAGCAATCTTAGACCTCATACTCTCAAATGGGGACAGTGAGAGGATCTCAGATCTAGAAGTGGGTAGACATCTGGAAACAAGTGACCACCAAACTGTGTGGTTCATGATAAACTCAGCTATAGAGTCAAGCCATACAAAAGTGAGGGTACTGGACTTCAGGAGGGCTGACTTTGGCAAGATGGGAGAGTGCCTTAGAAAAGCACTAGCAAACAGGCTTGAATAAGGGTGGAGCAACAATGGGAAACATCAGAACTGCCATCACAGAGCAACAAGCCTTTGTGTGAAGCAAATAAATCAAGATGAAAGAAAAAGCCACTATGGTTCTCAAAAGAGGTGCAGGAGAAGGTTAGGAGAAAAATATAGCATTTAGGAAGTATAAGGAAACACAGGAGCAGGACAGAGAACTGTACCAGTTAAGGCAGAAGGAAGCAGTGAGAGAAGTCAGACTAGCAAAGGCCCAAACTGAGGAAAAGATAGCCAACTTGGTTAAGAAGGGTGATAAAACCTTTTATAGGAACGTCAGGGAGCATAGAAAAACAAAGGCAGGGATAGTGAGGCTGAATAGAATGGACGGTAGGTGGGCAGAGAGACACAGTGATAAAGCAGAGATACTGAACGAATACTTCAGCTCAGTATTCACAAACAAGGAGGAGGGGAGGTACCTAATCCAATTAACAGAAGCACTCTGGATAGGGGGTTGATCCCAGTCCTTTCACAAAAGAAAGGGTTTTGAAAGAACTACTAAAACTGAAGGCGGACAAAGCAATGGGGCCTGATGGGATTCACTCCAGAACTCTAAAAGAATTAAGGGGAGAACTAGAGACACCACTAACTTCCCTTTTTAACAGATCATGGGAGGATGGTGTGGTACCCGAGGACTGGAGGAAGGCGGATGTAATTCCCCTTCACGAAAGCGGGAGCAAGACAGAGGCAGGAAACTACAGACCTGTCAGTTTGACCTCTGTGGTAGGGAAAGTGATGGAATCACTTCTGAGGAAAGCATTGTTAAGTACCTAGAGGCAGCTTAGGTTCACAGTGAGAAGGTCATCAGACTTAATCTAATTGATTTTTGACTGGGTGACCAAAGTAGTAGACCAGAGAGGGCTGTGGACATGGCCTACCTAGACTTTAGCAAGGCATTTTAAACACATCCCACACAAAGATTAATAAACAAATTAACCAGCCAGGGTGCATCCTGGGTGGTAGCCTGGTAAAGCATTGGCTAGATAACAGGACTAGAAGGTAATTGGAAACGTAGTCCACTCTGAAGAAATGGGGTTACTAGTGGGCAACCGCAGGGTCCAGTCTGGGTCCATTCCTTTTAATGTCTTTATTAGTGACATTGCAAAGGGACTGGAAGGAAAAGTATGCCTCTTTGCAGATGACACAAAGATCTGCAACAGGGTTGATACACAAGGGCGTGGAAAGGATGAGAAGGGACTTGGCAAGGTTGGAGGAATGGTCAAGTATGGCAGCTTGGATTCAATTCAAAGAAGTGCAAAATAATGCACCTGGGAAACAAAAACCTAAGGGAAGATTACATAATGGGGGATGTAGTGACTACAACAAAAATGGAAAGGGACCTGGGGGTAATCATATCAGATGACCTTAAGGTTGGCAAGCAATGTGAGAAGGCTGTAGGGAGGGCTGGGGGACACTGGGATGTATAGGGAGAGGCATCACCAGCAGAAAACAGGAAGTTGTTATCCCTCTGTACAGACAGTTGGTGAGACCCCATCTGGAGTACTGCATCTAGTTCTGGAGACCCCATCTCCGCAAGGATATAGACAGGATGGAGGCAGTCCAGAGGAGGGCAACTAAAATGGTGCAGGGTCTGCAAGAGAAGCATATGGGGAGAGATTAAAGAGCTTAATAACATGTACCCTTGATGAAAGGAGGAGAGGGAGGACATGATAGAAACTTTTAAGTGCCTCAGTGGAATCAACAAAGTCCAGGAAGGTAGCATCTTTCACAAAAATAGATGTGCAAGAACAAGGGACACACTTGAAGATAGAGATGGGGACATCTCAGGGCAATGTGAGGAAGTATTTTTTCAACGGAAAGGGTGGTGGAATATGGAACAGCCTTCCTGAAGAGGCTGTGGGGTCTAAACTGGGAGAATTCAAGAATGCATGGGACAGACATAATTCTTGTGGGGTAGGAAGAAATAGGCTGTTGGTTAACTAGGATCTTCAGCTTATCCTGTAGGGTAGGAAATGGGCAGACTAGGTGGGCCAAACGGTCCTTATCTGCTGTCAAAGTCTATGTTTCTGTGTTTTATATAAACAAGAGCTGGCTAGAGCAGACAAGTTTGGAGTACATGCTGTAGTATGTGTTGGCTAATTGTTTTGAATGAATAAAGGTTGATGGGAAGGTGTCCAGAAGTTGCTAGAACTAGAACTTTACAGAGGCCACTTCAATTTGCTGGAACAGTTTCTTGCAAACTCAAGTTGTATTTTTCAAACAGTAACAACAAAAATAAAAAAAAATCAGCTACATTGTACCAACTTGGTTAAGAAAAGCTAAATAAACTGTCTTAAAATTATGAATTACCCAGCAATAAAAACATGCATTTTTTAAACTGCATTTTCTTGTTTTGTTTTTTTTTCTATATGCTCTAATTCTGTCAGCAGTCTAAGGGTTAAAAGACAAAAAAATGCACTTTAAAAAACGTGTTTGTATTGCCCGAGTAATTTATGCGTTTGTTAAGGTGTTTTATTTAAGTAGTTTTGCTTAACCAGGTGGTGCACTAGACAAATAAATATCTATTTTAGGTACCACCCAGGAAGTACTAAAGAAACACTGTAATTAATTGGGAATTACAGGTAAAGCAAGAAAGGATAAAAATTACAGGTATAGTACAGCATGATAAGACTACCAGAAACAAACTAGAACACTGTAAGATTTAATATGACAATATGTAGCAGACAGTAGCAGTCATAAATAGCAACTTTTCAGCCTAGAATGACAGCATGAATAACACTAGACAGTCAGGTATAATAGGCAGTAATAAATAATAGTTAACCAGCCTTGAATGAAGGCCAGTAGTGGAAGGAGCAGCTGGAGGGTCAGTGTGTGTCATACAGCAGGTCAGGGTAGAGCAGAAACTAATAAAATACACAGTTAAAGCAGTGCTCTACAGAAAACAGCTCCATCACTTTACAAGAAGGCTTTCTTGTTAGCACCTCATGATATTTTTGGACTTTCCTGTCTGAAAAATGTGATGACTCAGTATGAAAGGCTGAAAATGGCAAAAATGTACTTGCTTTCCTTCTGGCCAATAAATGTTTTATGTTGATGTTTTTCTTCCATTCCCTATTTGACCACTTCTGTGGTTACACCCTCCCACTTGGATGTGGTGTTGTGTGTGTGTGTGTGGAGGCACTGTCTTTGGTTCTGGCACTAATGCCATTCTGTGGTCTCTGGGGTGGGGTGTTATAATCTTCAAGTCACCCTGTCAGATGTTCTTGTATGGTAATTCATGAACACTGACAGTAAATGTGGTTCGTTAACACTTGTACTGCTGCCCAAAACAGACTTGACACAGCAGCAGTACACTGTTTTGTATGCAGGAAAGGTGATCATAATGAAAGGGTGTGCAGCTCTTTTTAAAATTGTTTTTTTTTTTTTTCTTTAATGAAAAATACTATGATGAATATAGCCAAATCATCAGAAACTTCCTGTGTGCCCTAGTCTGTGAAAAAGTCTCGAGTTTTCTTGCTCACAGATTTATGTTGCCTCTTCCTGCAATTGTCGACTGTGTCATTAAAAATGAAGATGTTATTAACCGGAACATCAACGCATTATGCCACATTGATCAAGGTTTAGGAATGCATTAGGTCTGTTGGGGACATCCATGGGAAGGAGGATTGAGTGTCCCAGTGGATGCTGTTCTCTGAACAGTGTGGGTGTCAGAAGTCATCTTATGAGCGTCACTTGGGGGGAACTGTTGGAACTGCACAGCAGTGCTGCGGGGAGGGAGAGATGCCTACTGGTGACACACACTGCACGCTTGTGCACACTCTTTTTCTTTGTCCCAGGGGACAGGAAGATGATGTGAAAAGTCCCACAACAGCAGGATAACGCTTGTCTCCCACAGGCCCCATATCATTGACTTTGGCTCTCCCACCACCACACATAAATTCAGTGTGGGGGGGGAGGGTGTCAGAATCCCAACTAACCCAGCTGCCTCACCATGGAGGATAACCCACGGAAGAAGAAGGCAGGGGTATGTCTGGGGAGAAGACTGGTGATGGTGTTGGGGAGACCAGCAGAAGTGGGACGGTCACAGAATCAGGGTCATAAGCAATAATAATAAAACAATAATAGTAACAATAATAGTTGTGTCCTTGGTATGTGCTGGATTTTTTAAAATATGACCATATTCTGTAGTCTTGACAACAAAGTAGGACAGAAATTTGTAATATGTTAATTATTAGAACTCGTTACAATTATATGAGAACGTTCTAATGAAATTATTAGAAAAGTATTTTCTTTTTAACATGATGTACACAACACCACTGTATTTTATGGTCCGAGGTCCATGTAGGGTCTGCTTTTTGGTAGTGAGATGCTTTAGAGAGGAAGGTGCTGAAAATGAATGCTTTGTTTAAACCGGTTCTGTGATTTATTTTTTTTTCTTTTAACCGTGGCCTCGGTGCTCAGACTCTGCTGCTGCCACCCAGTCTCCACCAAATGGCAGCCAAGGAGCAAGATGGGGGTTCCTTCCCATCCCTGAGAGAGGGGAGCGATCTCTCAGATGCTCAGTCCTCTCCGCCGGCCAACCCCAGTGCCCAAGCTTGTTCTTTAACTCGGGTCACCGGTGTGGCGAGAGGTAAGGTGCATAGCGCCTCAGCTCACTGCACCACTGGACCAACAAACTGACATCCTTTTAAACCTCCTCTCCATCAGCTAGCAGGTTGAAATGTATGAATATTTTAAGTCTTAACCTCTATTTGTCTAATCCTGATGGTTTTGTTGCTTGCGACTGTGTACCTTTTTATTTGTCAAGCACGGCTGAAAAGGTGTATGTCTGCACAGTTCACTTTCTGGTGAAGGTAAATAAATAATTCCATAGGTTTAATAACAGATAGGCAAAGCAGTAGTATTAACGTGTATATCGCCCACTGCAAGGGCTTGGGGTGCATTAAACGAAAAAACAAGGTGCAAATACAGAAAAAAATTGGAACATAAAAGGACATTAATAAGGTTTTGCTTTGGGCTTTAGAAGCAGTATATCACTTTACCTTTCCACAGCGATAGTCTTCAGGGCTCAAAATGATAATTTTTAATACAGTCTCCTTTGGGAGGGAAAGGATCATAAATTGATCCAAGAAGGCCAGCTAATCACTTCCACTTCCTGGTGTGTGAGCCCCACTCCCGCGCTCAGATGTTTAGCGACCTTTAACCAGGGAGAGCATGGGGGAGTGCTGCATAGAAACCTATGGGAGTAATTTTTCAATTAAAAAAAAAAAATGTTAGCACTGCCTGTAATAGAAATTAATGTCACCCCTTGACTATTGGGCCTTACTCTTGGTCAGATCACCAGACACTCTTAGATGGCAACTCATGGACCTACCTGCCCAACATGGTCCAGTTCCTGTCATCACAGGGTAGTGTGCCCTCTGAGGGCAAGCCACAGAGGAACATAAAGTAGCTGGTGAATGTCACTGATAGGTTTAATAAAAAAAAAAAAAAAAAAAAATTATTTATTTCAAATGTTTTACCAGGAAAGACATACTGAGCTGGTAACAGCTCGTTTCCAGATGCATCCTGGGGGAAGAGGAAGAGAGGAGTAGAGAGCAGATACAAAATATAGAGTAAAATACATATAAGAAGAAGAATCAGCATTTATATAGCGCTTTTCATACACAGTATCCCAAAGCGCTTTACAAGCAATGCTAGACTGGTAGTGAAGTGACTGAATGTGTGGTGGTGGCCATATCGCACATCATCACCCATGCATAGCCTGGGTAATTGCATGAACCAGTTTAAGGGAAGGGGAATGTTGGCAGGACACCAGGAATATTCCCTGCTCTTTTGCGAAGAGTGCCCTGCAAGCTTTTATTTCCACCTGGACAACACCAGAATGTGCAGAAAGAACCTCGGTTTAACATCTCATCCGAAGGACGGCACGCCCCAGCAGTACAGCACCCCCCAATACTGGGCTCGGATGCCAGCAGTTTTTAGGTGCAAGTCCAGTCCCGGTGTGGGATGAGAACCCACAACCTTCTGGTCTAGAGGCAGATGTGCTACCAACGGAGCCACGCTGACACCTTTAACATAAGACACTGCTTAAGCATGTAATTCGCTAAACACTACATTGCACACAGTAAATTGTAGCACTGATGAAAAAGCAAATTAATATTAATCAACATAACAAAATAAGGTACAGTGGGAACTAATAAAGCAAGGAAATGGGAGGTGCTGAAAACATAAATAGGGATTCAGGAAAAAAGGGGGGATTCAAAACAAATCAGAAACAGCTACAGGATTGGGAGGAGAAGTGACAGAGGAGAGCTTTATGAGCAGGAAAGGAGGGAGTAGAACAAATAGAAAGGGGAAGAGAACCCCATAGTTTAGGGAAATGAAATGAGAAAGCAGCTTAATCTGCAGTAGATTACATATGAGGAAGGCAAAACACTGAGAGCAAGCATAGCGAAGAGAATACGAGGATGAAGGATATAATATCAGATAAAATTAATTTTGTCTGGCTGTAGTAGAATCCAGAGTGACATGGGAGAACAAAAACTGACACCCTCAGCAACCAAAAATAGTTTGATCACTCTCAGGACTTAAAGGTGACCCATAAATTAACTCCAGCAGCCCGCTCACCGTCCCACAGAGTGTTGTAAACTGCTGCGAAAGTCCAAGGCTGCTTTCAGTATAATTTTTAAGCAAATCTGCACATTTTAATTTATTGCTGAAACTTTTCTGCGAATAAGGAAGTGGCATCTGGGTCCTGATCGAAAGGGCACAAGTTTACCTGGGTATTCCACCCAGGTTTGTGATGTTCCGCTGAACAGTGGGAACAATTTATATGGGCTTGTGGCTTCTGCTGTTCTAAAATTCCTAGTATAATTCTAGTTGCTAACACCAGTACTATCTATGGAGCAACAGGGGAGGGGACTTTATAACCTTATTTATTACTTTTACAAGGTCTTCATGTCCAGATTAATACCTACAGCAACACCGCAACGGGTCGTTGCTGTAGATATTAATTTGGGCATGAAGAGCCCCGAAAAGTAATAAAATAATCATACAAGTCCCCTCCTGCTGCTCCATAGATAGTATTGGTGTTAGTAACGGCACAAACCTGGTGGAATACCCAGGTAAATTTGTGCTTCTCTCGATCGGGACCCGTCTCGCCACTTCCTTGTTCACCAGAAAGTTTCAGCAATAAATTAAAATGTGCAGATTTGCTTAAAAATTATACTGAAAGCAGCCTTGGACTCCCGCAGCAGTTTACAACGGTATGTGGGACAGGAATGGGCTGCCGGAGTTAATTTACGGGTCACCTTTAAAATTAGTCATTGGGTCTGGGGGTGAGGCTTAAAAAAAAAAAGTGTTCCACCCCTCAAATTACTATGTCCATAATAATGACTATGACAAAGGCGCAACACTCACACATTCCATGTCTTCCATCTCAGCCAGACAACTAAAAACTCTTCTCTTCATTTTAGGGAACTGTGCCACCACCAATAAGGAGAGTCCTGCACACATCAAACCGTGCCATCCAAACAGTTTTAATTAGTAAAATGTTCCCCTTCCCGATCTACTGCCGATTCACTGCCCACCCCCACACTGAACCGTCCACACCACTCTGGACCCAAGGTTAGCCTGCCCTCCCTGTCGCCACCAGCTGTAATCCGCTGCTCTTGCTCCCCATGCCTGCAACATGTGTACTCTTGTGAATACCCGTGCTGACCTACCTCATGTGACCCCTACCTCAGCACTGCTGGGGCACCGGAAGCAGAACAGTTCCATGACACCTGTCCCAGGACCATGGCACAAAAATCCTGTGACCCCACCGTGCACAAACCCGATCTCCTGCCACAAAACATGGCTAAACATCAGAGCCTCCACCAGAAGAAAAGTCTGCGTGGGACTTTTCCTGTACAGGGGCCTCCAAAAAAGTGGGAGGCTGTGAAAAATAGCGCTAACTGCGTAATCGCCCCCTCCCTTGAATTTTATACCCTGCGTTCTTTTCTTGTTTCCATAAATAAATAGATAATAAAATAGAAGAGTGATTGAATTACTTTTTCTTTTTGTGGGTGTCACTTTTTGTTTTCCAATGTTAATTTTGGATCTTGTTTAAAACTGACCTGATGACTGCAGTGTGTCTGTAGGTCTGCATAAAGAAGGAGGAACCCTCTTATGTGCATAGTAGAATCCAGACCAAAAATACTGAGGCGTGTTTCTGCATAGTTGTTCAACACTTAAAATTGTGATCTTTAACTGTTCTAAAACATACCTGGTACCTTATCGCCTCCCATCTTAGTGTACCTTAGCCTGACTGTTAAGTTTAAAGAAACACTTCGAGGCAGTCACCACTGTAAGATAAACGGTACATTGCACAGCAGCCTCTTCTTGTTGCTGATGGTATTAGATTTACTGTTCATGTTAGGTTTTTAGTGCATAGTGGAACTTGACTAAGGGCTCTATTCTCAGAAATTGTGGACAGATCCATAAATCTTAAACACAACTTTATGCCTTGTTAGATGCTTGGTTTCCTTCCTCTTAACCACTGTAATATGGCCACTGAAGGGACCAACATACATGCTTTTTACAGAGGTTTGACTCCTACTGTATTTCAGTTGTGCTTCTGTGAGTACGTTATACCTCTTTAGTAGAATGAGACACGTGAAATGCAGTCACAGCATGGGAAACGGTGAGACTTGAGTAGGTAAGCAGTGTGCAGATTGTGAAAAAGAATCAACATTTTTCTCCAGTTATGTACCTGAAAGACGAGACGGCACAGGAAAGCCAAGATATGCCCAAGTATCGGACTAAGCCCTCTAACATCTTGAGAAGGAAAGTTTTGATATGCTCCTAGACATTCTGTGGGACTAAGAGGCTAGACAGTACCTCTTACATAAGTCATGCTGTCTGTTGGAAATTCCTTTTGTTCCTACTGTCCACTTTATGTTCTATAGTTTATATTGAGCCTTTGTCTCAAGCTATCAGGGAGTTGCAGCCCCTTAGTAGAGTCTCGTTGGGAGGGGAGGAACACTGAGCAGCGATTTATGCGGACAGTGTTTTACTACACCTTCAAAACCCAGGACACTCTCTCCCCGGGGTCTTTAACATGCTTGCTCAGTTCCGTAGAGTGGCAGGATACCACTTAAATACAGCGAAAACTGAGATTCTGTGTTTCCATTTTTTGCCGAGTCAAGCCTTTAGAGGCATGTACCCCTTCCGTTGGTGCATACAGAAGCTACAGTACCTAGAGGTTTATATATCTGTTGACCCATCACTGGCCTTTAAATATAATTACACTCCACTACCCCAAAAAATGATAGAGGACTTTAGAAGTTTGGGTACTTTACCCCTGTCTCTCTCCAGACAAGTGGATGTGGTCTGGATGGTTTTCCTTTGGCGAAACTTTTATTTTTATTCCAAAATGTTCTGATAATGATCTCTGCCCAGATCTGAAGATGCTGAAACAGGGAAATATCTCCTTTTGTCTGGGTCAGTCAAAGACCCAGAAGTAAGCTACAGCAGCTTAGTCTTGCCAGAGGAATGAGTGGCTTAGCCCTTCCCTCACTCAAGCTGTATTGCTGTGCAGCACATATTTGCTTCCTCCTAATTAGACACCTTGAAGGGCAAATATACGTCTGCCCTCAACATAGAATGAGCCCTTTTCCTCACTCAGCAGTTTATGAAGGTGATGTACCATTGTATGGCTCCTACCGAGACAGTACAGCCCTTATTCTTTGGTTGAAATTTTAGATGAAAGTATGGCACTGTATTCAACAACGAACACTCCATCTCACCCTATTCCTCTCCCTCTTATACTCTATATGACATCTCAAGCATTTTGCTCCATCATTGCAGGACAACAGATTTCACATATGAGAGAGGCTCTCACTGCAGTACATCTATCAGTTCTTTACTGGTGCAGTAATCCCTTCATTTGCCAACCTATAAGCGAAGTTCCATTTACAGTGAATGGATTCTGTCACTACAGTATCTTCGGGTTCAGTACTGTATCTCTTCTTTACCTTTGGGTACTTGCGGACCTGACCAAGTATCCTCACATCATCTCCTACCGTATTGCCTTTTTTCAGACTGGGTACATCCACACATAACACCACAGTTATATCAGTCACTTCAGACTACCCTTGGAGTTTTCTCAGTGGATGTGACCCAGAAGTGGGAATCTGAGATTGATTCCTTAATAGACACAGAGATGTAGATTAGAGCCTGCCGGTCCACCTTAAAGGTGACACACTCACATCAATGGAGAGAGTATGCATGGAAGCAACTCACTAAACTTTTTCGTACGTAAGGTTTCACTGCGCACTGTCTCCATGCATCCTCTCCCTTCTGTTGGAGGAACTGTGGAGAGCAATGAACGACACACGATCATGTCATGTTGGCTTGTCTAGTACTCCAACTCTACCTAAACACCCTTCAAGCTGAGCTCAGACAAATATTTGACCTGTTCCTCCAACTCTCCTGCAATTGTATTTTCTTACTGCTGCATCCCAGGTTGCAGAGACCCTTCTTCCCACTATCTTCTGGGAATTCTAATAACAAGAGCTAAAAAGTAATCACTAAATTGTGGTTGACCCCAACCTTCCTTGACATGAATACCTGGAGAGCACAGGTTAACCAAGTACACCAAATGGAGAAACTTTCTTACTCAATGACCGCACTGAATTATACTTCTACCAGTGGAATCTGTGGCTAGTTTATGCCATGAGCGGAGACCCTACACCTGTTCTTAAGAATGGATTAATTATCAGTGGCTTGGTAGGGTGCCTTCTTTACATTATAAGACCTCCTTTTCTGGACTTGGCCTGCTCCCTCTTATCCCATAGGTGCCTTCCCCATGTTCTAACTCGAGCCATGCATAGCACTGGGAAATACATAATGTACAATATGATTTTGTTGGCTAATGACACCTTAAATGAGGTATTGATTAATCAGTACTTGATTACACATCTTTCCCCATGCCGTGCCTTAGGGGAAAAGACTGTCTCACATATATTGCTGTTCTACATGGCTATTGTTTATTTCAGAAGTAAGATCTAAGTGTCAGATCTGTATTCCTTACTCATTCAAAGATTGTTGCACCATGCTGTGCCTGGAAAAGTTCAATAAATGTTATATTTACAGAAAAAAAAGGAAATTTTTTTGTTGTCTTCAGTATCCAGGAATGGCAACTAAG
The DNA here is from genome assembly GCA_016271365.2 of Neoceratodus forsteri. Classification (NCBI taxonomy): domain Eukaryota; kingdom Metazoa; phylum Chordata; order Ceratodontiformes; family Ceratodontidae; genus Neoceratodus; species Neoceratodus forsteri. The sequence goes on from CM057452.1 coordinate 1,608,386,021, forward strand.
CTATTGTAGCAACAGGTGAGTAGCCAGGATTTTTTTTTGGGGGAGTTTAGACATGACATTTTGAAATGTAACAAATAAAGCCAAGGTTCTTTTGGGGTGTACATGCTCTGTGGTGAGTTTTGGGGCTTTTTTGAAGAAAACACACACTTTTGTCACATGTTTCCCACCCCTAATTTCATGGGAATTTTTTTCCCCCATGGAATCAGGGTTGTGGGAGACTTTGGCTGGCATTACAGTTTGTAGAATCTCCAGTGGTTGTTGACAACAGGCTGTCCAACAGTACAATCAACCACCCACCCCATATGCAGTTTTTGTAATATACTGTGATCTTTGAAAGATTTCTACATAAAGGCTGTGGCCAGGGATCAGCTCTCAGAAGGAAGCTCGGGGGTGGGTTACATGCTCTGTGGTGGGTTGGGGGCTTTTCTTGAAGAAAGAATACGCTTTTGTTACATTGTAGTGGTCTGTTCAGGGCACACTTTTGCCTGTCTGGTTTTCCTTTCCTCCAGAATAACTGTTCTCCCAAACATATCTGGTAAAAACTATTAGAATGTAAGTATTTTGCCATGAATTCCTTGAGTACAAGTCAGGAAAGCTGTACGGTCTGTTACTGTTGGTATAGCTTTCCAACGTATTCTCAAGGAATTCGAGCAAAACACTAAGTTCAACAGTTATGTTACCCCACCTAACAAACATGGCCATATATACACTGGGTGGTGGGACAGTTTTATCTTGCTGGCCTAGTGTCCTCAGACCTCAGATCTAACATAAGATGGATTGTGTTGGTGCTAGGGCAGTTCTGCCAAGCTAACTGACCTGACCTCCCAGTCCCATCTAACCAAGTTCCAACATGAGTGTGTGTTCATTGTTGGGGTCTTGGGGAGGTTTTCTTTCCTATTGCAAAATACAACCTTATGTAACTGGGCTTTCCACAGCAGCGGCAAACAATGCTGCATCACATTAGAATGTTTTGTCAGAAATTTAACGACTGCTTGGATGGACGGTGAATATAAGATGTTGATCTTAGGCGTTGCACTGACTATCTTAGGTAAACAAATTATAAAAACATGTTCACTTCTAGAGGGGAGCATGTGGCCCACACAGACCATCAATCCCCTTGACTGGCAAGGGGATAGAATGTCTGAGTGGGCCACACGCGCCCCTCTTAAGTCAAAATTCAACTTAATGGAGCAGCATTAGTTTCAGCCTGAAACCAGCAAAGGAATCTGCTGTCCTTCTTTTCTGTCTATAGGTAAAAGTGTCATTATTCTGATACCAGACTGGTATCAAAAATCGAGTAGGATACTGGGGGAAATAAGGCAAGTACTGCTGATTGCTTATTGGAGGTCACGGGCTGATCGTGGGTTCAAATTGCACATAGGACGTGGGCTTACAGCTGATGCTGATACTTCAGTTTAGTAATGGTGAACAACAAAACATTACAGCACACGCCAACAGACCATTATAACATTTTATTCAGTAACAGATGCAGGACAGGCACCATACATAGTGCCCTAGAATCATACGGGGCATGCTGGGATTTTTTGGTTTTGTCCAGCTACACTTTTTTAAGCACACATTTGCAGGCACCATCAGAGACAGGCATGTCCTTTCTCTTGTTCAACAAGAGAAAGTGCACACCTGTCCCTGATGGTGCCTGCAAATGTTATAGTAACCACCATACCCAAGAGCATGAGATGATGTGTGGATTAACACAAGGCATTATTCTCATATGCCTGCCCCTTTTTGAGAATACAGTTCTATAGTGAATGGAGACCCTTTGTTCCACACTGAAATCCTTGCAGTCAAAACGTTGTTGTACCACAGTTCAAAGATCATGGAATGAGGCAGCTTTTACACACACTGTGGTACAACAACATTTTGGCTGTTTTCATAGTGCGAGACAGCACTTTCAGTAATGGGAAAACCGCCACACACACATCTCAGTAAATTTCAAACAGTCAATACTGTGACAGGATGGCATCTTTTTCCAAGGTGGCTGAGGAGTGCTTGCAGTTCGTTGAAGAGCAGCGAAATAAGCGATCAAGGGGTTTTCAAGGTGTCTCCGCACTATATAAAATACTGGCTGGGCTACTGTGCCCAACCAACCTGTGCTGCCACTGCTCAAATCAAGCGGAATCAGAACCCTCAGTTGTCAGCACAGGCTGACTACGCACAGTGGCCCAGCCAGTATTCTCTGTATTTATTCTTTAAACATAATTATTCTGACTGCATACCATTCACTTTGGACAACATTGTGTTTCCAAAAGGAAAGGCACCATTTGGTCACAATTATTATTTTACACATTATAGACATTATTCTGGAAGCAATCCTGTCACGCTCTTAATGGTGATATGGCTACACTTCCCAGTACCTCACTCGCTTACGTCTTGTGAAGCACTTTGGGATACAGTGAGTATGATATTAAAGGAATAAAGAAAATTCTGTTCTATTCTATTATTATTCTGTTCTATGCAATTCTATTTCTTGTGATTGCATGTCATATAATGTATATCTGGTCTCTTCCAAGAAGGTTGTTGAGAGCCTCAATAAGCTGGAAAGCAGATCTATAGTGAGAGTCATAGGCATACGTTTGAAATGCAATTCAGTAGTTGGTCACGGTGTAAGAGACCTAGACCTCTGTTCAGTGTTCACCTTTAGGCACCCAGTCAATAGCAGAAGCAGACAGCTGCTATAAACGTAATCCTGTTGATTTATAGATGTCCTGTCTGAGAACAGTAAACAAGCAATGCAGTGATAGCTGCATAGGCATCATGTTACAGCAAACCTTATAGCATTTCTTTGGCCTGAGGACCAGGCCAGGCATAGTATAGTGGTAGGAGCATCTCATGAAGTGCACATGGTGCAAGGTTTGAGACCCCAAAGTTATTATAGTTTCCTGCAAACATCTGAGTTAGAATGAAGTAAAAGGTAATTTTTTTTTTTTTTTTAGAAATTCCTCATGTGCTGGTGCCTTACTGCATTGTGGCATTCATGGACAGAACAGGGCAGTGTAATATAGTCGGGGCCCGTTAAGTACAGCTAGTGAATGGCCAAAAGTGACCATTTTCTAGAAGTCAGGCTGGGTGACCAGTAGATTTAGGGAGAGCAATTTGGTGGGTGTGCCATGCCACAGTGGTCGCAGCATGGTAGCAGGGGATGAGCCACCGTGGATGGTGAATGGCCTTCATTTTAGGAATGCTCAGGGCTGGGCAGCCAGCAGGATGCACTTTTCATTTGGGAACAGCAGTGACCACGTGACCCATCAGCCAAGCACTACCATCACCGCCATTTCATCCATGGTGACTACCATCTTAGGATGCCAGTGGTTAGGTGACACTTAAAATGGATGCCATCTTGTGTGTGGCAATGCTGTGCAGCAACAACCGTTTGGCATTGAGGATTATGAAGGATGGGAGGTGTCCCCTCCCTTCCCTAGTGGGGGGCTTACATAAAAATGTAATATAGAGGTGAGAATAAAGCATAGAGGAATAGGGGGGCTTATATATAGAAATATGATCATAAAAAAACAGAGAGGGTCATGGCGCTTGGCCAGGTAAGATGGCAAACGAGTTGTAGCTGAGTTCCCTAAAGGCACCTCTTTAATTTGACAAAATTATCAGTAGACTAGTCTGTTATAAATAGCTAGAGAAAATTCAGCCCCCCCCCAGTATAACCACTCTTAAGGCTCTACTGTCTGCCCCCATCACCCCCTAGTGTCAGATTCCTGCCTTACCTCCAGCTCCAGACTTCTGTCTGAGATGAGACTGGAAGGATTCCTTCTTCAAATTCAGAACAGGAGAACAGTCTTTCATGGACCCAGTCATGGTGGGGCAGGCTGTTGCTATGAATAACTGAGGTGCGACCGTCTGAGAGATGATCAGGGACTTTGGGGGGGGGGGACCAACAGGCAGGCCAGGCAGCTGGCTAGACGACGGGCCATGGCTAGTCTCTAAACAAAATCCCTCTGTCTTCTCCTTGTCATTGTCTCACTGCTCTGCCTCTGAGTCTCTCCGGCTTCATCAGTTTCCAGTGAGCGGTGATCACCAACCAACTCCTGGCTCTTTTTTTACAGCTCCCTGCTCTACTTAAAATATAAATATTCTCCCATTTCCGTTTCTGCGCTCTCTACTTTGGTTCAGTCCAGTCCACCATCACTCCTCCTCGTATCCTCTCTACTCTCTCAAGCAGTGTGTGCTGTGGTGCACCAAGCCACTAATTCTACATCATGGGCTTAATTGGCTGCTGTGTGTTGAGAGGAGGAGCCAAGCCGAGGAGGAGCAGTGGAGCCTCAGCACAGCAGCAGCATTGCAGCCGATTCTGTCAATGGTGAAATACCATCCCCGGTAGCAGACTAACAGCCAGGCAGCAGTGACAGTCTACACAGCACACTGCAGTGCATAGCAGCACCAGTCCTCGGAACACGGAAGTGTGCATTTAAGGAGCCAGCGTGCACCTCTCTCTGTTAATTTCTTTTCAATTATTAAAACATTTAGGAAGTGTTTCCAACTACCTAAATACCTCCACTGCCTACGCCCTGATGGAAACTCCCTAGTTCCTTCGATAAGTACAATGTAATCTTTTACTTCTGCCTGGACAGTGATCAGAGATGGGCAGAAGGGACCTCGGTTTAACCTGTCATCTGAAGGACAGCACCTCAACAGTGTAGCACCCCCTTTGTACTGCACTACCATGTCTGTTAGAGGTATTACCCCAATTACCTGGCGTGGGTGGGCTAGAACTCTCAATCTTCCAGCCCCAGAGATGAGCATGCTACCTGCTGAGCTACTGATACAGATATGCCTCCTGCATGGCAAAACACGGTCAGCTCTGTAGAAACTTGCAGGCTTTGATACTGTAGGTTGGAGAAGGTCTAGTGCAGGAACGTATGGTTAAAGTTGGGTGCTAGCTATTCAGTGACATGATTTTGAAAAGTTTCATTAGCAACTGATGCTCCCAGCTGCTACAGTAGTAGGCCAGTGCAGGAACTTCCAGATGATGCTTTAATGGGAGATACCAGTTGGAGTTTGCAGGCGCCTTGCCAGTGTCTCTGTTAGGGGCGACCACTTTTGTGGGCTTGATGGTATGCAATTTTTCTATAATAATAATTATTTGCACGAGTTTTGTCGGCAACCCTTTTTTTTTTTTGATTGTTTATGCTCCTGTACTCGACGGCCCTCGCATTCTGGGGAAGCCCCAGCCCCATCACCCTGGTGTCCAGCATCTGGCATGTACTCCCAGGGCTTACCCTCCTGGAGGGGTCGGTGGAGGGCTCTTTCTTGTTGAAACCAGATCAGTGACTTGCACTGTGGCTGGCCAGGTGTGGAGCCTGAGCTCCCCTGTCATCTGCCGGGAGCTATTTTCCTGGATTTTCTGTGTGCCCCCATGGCTGTGCGGTGTGCAGTGATGCCTGTGATGGTGTCACGCACGCTGCTGTGCACAACCCCGTCAAGCGTCTTCCGCGCACCACACCCCATGCTATAGCGGCTCCATGGCGCTGAGCCCCAGCCTCCACCAGGGGTCAGGCATGCACCATCCACTGAACTCCCCCCTCCCTGGAAATGGAGAACAGTCCATCGGACGCTCGATCCATTTCCATCCCTGTCAACCCCCGGCAGCCCATGCTCATCCCTGAACACAGGTCACCGGCGTAGCGCGAGGTAAGGTGCCAGTGCCTCAGCGCCACCAGGCCGGCTGGCAGCCCATTTTTTGATGTGACAGTGGTGGTGCATTTTTTTTTCTGTTACCTCCTGTTTGATGCCTTCTCTCGTACCTTCCAGGGTTATAAAGTTAAACAGGCATTCAGTTGCCTAGTGTACCATACCTGCTAAACAAACAAACAAAATAAATTATGGATGTACTATATCGATCATAAATCAAAATATTTTGCTGGCTGTAGCATTGATGATGACTCATACAGGAAGTGTATTATTTGGATAAGGACTGTTGCCACTGTTCGTGCTATTTCTATCTGACAATTAAAATGCAGATAGTAAGGAGATGGGTAGTGTGGATCGGTTCAAGTATCATCTTTCTAGGTCTTCCAGTTAAGTAACATCACAGAATGAATATCTGAGCAATGTTGAAGCTGAAAGTGAAATCATTTTGCTAATTGTCACTTGAACATTTTGGCCAAATGACACAGTTCTTAGCAGAACTTAAAACACTTAAGTTTGATCTGCAGCTTGTGGAACATAACAATTTGACTACTTGAGGAATGTTGTTTGTAGCTAAATACAGTAATGCCGAGCAAAATTCTGTTTGGACAGTGGCAGCTTACACACTGGTTGGGAATCACATGCTGAGAAAGTACTGCAGTTGCCTTCAGGCATATCATGCCACACCTATGTCAGTTGAGACTAGGAGTACTTTAAAGTGGCAGTATGAATGGATAAAACAGAATTTGGTCACCACATAGGGTAAGTAATGGTGCTCTTCTGTGTTAACAGTTACTTACTGTTTATGCAGTGCCCTTTTTTCGTGATTTGATAAATCTGCACTAGTGGAGGAGAAGGTGTCTTGGTCAACATACGTGCAGTCATTAGCTCTTTGGGCATAAAGGAAGTCCAGAATCGGCAAGAGCAAGCCTGCAGTAGTCTAGATGACCTCTGACCTCATTTCCAGTTGTGTTCAGCATCAAATTCAGTTGAAAGTAGACAGTTGAAATACACTGAGATTAAATGGCTCGCTTAAGGTCACATTTAAAATCAAATGATTTTCCAGCCCCCTGGCACAGCAGTAATGCTAGTCCTTGCAACACTGGCATTCTGGGTTTGGAAACGAACCTGAGTCTTCGGAGAGCAGTCCGGGAGGAAGAGGTTGGAGCATGCCAGAGGATGGTCTCCTCCTCATGGAGGGCGAATTTTGTACTCCGGTGCAGTGCTGCTATGTGGGTGACCACAGGTGGTGGTGCCCACTGGAGCCTGGTAAATAAGGAAGGGGGGCACAGACAAGCTAGGAAGTGCATTAAACATACCTTGGCGTGTGTGTGTGTGTCTGCAAAACTCCCAGTTGGCGTCGGGGAGGGGCAGTGGAAAATCCTTGGACATAGCAATATGTTCAAAGTTCAAAATGTTTTATTTGTTCAACAAAGTCATTACAAACATTAACATTAAATAAGAACATCCATATGTGAACAATAGTTTGTACAGTTTCATTTACATCCATCATACCAATACATCATTCTATAATTAAGTTACAAATACAATATATTACAATTGCTTACAATATTTAAAATAGTCAGTAGAATTATTATACATTCATAAAAGTTATTAGAGATGAGTAGATTGTAGAAAACCAGCTACTTTCTGTAAAATATACAAGTTTTTACTATTCAGTAAATATTTCACGAGCTTATCAGGGAGAGGTCGAAATTTGCCATGGTGTCACCAAGCCATTTTAGGTGAAGCCCTTATATAGTGGTCACAGAAGTAGTATATGCTTTAGATCATCCTCTGATGATCTGTCACATTACTGAATGGTGATGGCAGTATGATGCCGCCCTCTTCGCCAAGCCCCGCTCCACCTGTAATCAAGCTAAACTCCTCCAGGAGAACTCATTCCACTTTCCTATGGCCCCCACTGTGGGGAAAGCCAGGGAGGAACATGAAGGGAACATAAGTTAAAACCTTGATATAATTTTGGGTATGACAAAATTCTTAGCTGAACCTTAAACACATTATGCAGAAAAGATACAGAATATCATCACTTGCTGCATGTGGCTGCAAATTCTGATGGCACTACGATGCTGCCACTGCAGTATTCTTAATATAGGTGTTGACTAATTGACCTTTAGAGACCGTAAACATTGCATGGATTTCTCAAACTGTGAAAGTCCATGAAAAGGTATCTGAATGAGGTATTTGGCTTCCTTGTAGGTGTCAAAAGTCCCAAGATATGAATATTTAAATAATCTGTAAATCAAAACAAGGCAGCAGCCATTTCATGTAATCTTACAACAGAATGGGATGTACCATCAGTGGGATGTATTCACTTTTCCTGCTACAGCGCATTATGAATAACCCAGGGATTCGGGGTTTAACAGGACACACTCAGGGGATGAGGTCAAGATCCTGGCTTATGCAGATGATGCGTGTCTGCTTCTTCAGGATTTGGACAGTATCATGGAGGCCAATAATGAAATACTCTGTTTTCCTAATGTTTCAGGGGCACAGTTGAATGTTCCTAAATGTAAGGCAGTTAGGTTGGGATCTGCAGCCTCCTCTCCCGTTGGTGGGAACATTCCCTGTCTCAACTGATCCTATTCGAATATTAGGAGTTATGTTTGGACCTCAGGATTTGGCAGTCCTAAACTGGTCCATTTCATTACAAAAGTGTGAGGTGAAGGTGGCAGCCTGGACCGGCTGGAAACTATCCAAATTAAGAAGGATTGCTATTATTAAAAATTCCTGATCCAGAGCTTGACTTATATTGGCACCATCTACCCTTTCCCCTGTCGATGGAAACTGCTATACAGCATATTCTTCACCATGTTATGGGGTAATCACCTTAACCCAGTGAAATGAGGTTATACTTATCTGCCAAGGGAAAAGGGTTGGGAATGGTGGACCTAGTCATCTTCTTCCATTCCTTGTACTGGGTTCATTCCTTAAAAACTCCATGGCTTTTGACCAACACTCTAGTCCACAAATGGTTTTAAATAATTGGAATGTTTTTGTATTTAGATGGGTGGATCTTCCCAAATTTTCTATTATGTTAGGTATACCTACTTCTATGAAATCTGCGACTCAGAAATTATATAAATGGGGAATTACTAAAGGTATGCTCTTGGGGAAATCCAGAGTACAGTTATATCACTTTGTTTAGGATAAGGTGGGTCCTTCAGCCCCTGAGTTTAAAAACTCTTCAAGTCGCAAAATAGTGTTAAGGTTATCAAACTACCTAATGTGAAATGGATTCCGGACCAAATGTGGGAGGTGCAGTGGCTTACTGCTTATGGGAAACTTAATGTTAGGGGAACCAATAAGCACAAGCCACCGCCGATGAACGCTGTTATCCATATATGGGTGTGGTGCTCCAAATGAAACCATGGAACATTTTGCGTTACATTGCATTTATTCCGGTAGTTTATGAATCTTTTTAGCAACAGTGTGGAATTTACCTCGGCTACAAAATTTAACCTATGAAACCCTGATTTGGGGGGATTACAGTTACAGATTATTGAAGTATAATGCTGATACATTGTGTTTTTTGCAGTACTGAAGTATTATCTCTGGAATGCCAGAGTACAGTGGGTTCTACAACAGCGAAAAATACTCGTTATGGTTTTTAGGGTATTGTGTAAAAATGCATTGCGAAATATTTGGGATAAGGAAATATATGCTTCTAGGGACATGGATATGTTGTTCATCCACACTCATTGGCAGTATCCTTGCCGCTTTAAATCTTGCCGGAAGGTCTTCAAGCTTGCTCCTCCCAACCACCCGGGTGGTATAACTCTCGGCTCCGCCCCATGACGCCAGATCTTCCTTACCGCTTGGAAGCTCAGGTTCCCTCCTTAACGCTCTGCGTTTTGCGACTGGTTCCTATTTCTCCGTTTGCGGTTAAAAATAAAAATTTGCAAAGACTTCAGTCTTGATCCCTGTGACTGCGATGAGACCATCGACTCGGATTTTCGGAGATGCCCATGCGGCAGAAGATGTCTCGACGGATCCACACTCCACGGTGTCTACTGTTTAGGCCTTGAGCACGACCCGCAGGCTTGCGACCTGTGCTCATCTTTCTCGGCCTACGTCCTCGAAGACCGTGCTGCCCGATTGCAACTGGGCCGTCCCGAGAAGCGTTTCCCTCCGGTGAAGTCCAAGGAGGCCCGGTCGGCGGTGTCCGCGGCGGCGGGCTCGGCGGATCAGCTCGAGCGGATGGTCGCCCTCGAAGAGGAGGCGGCGCGGGCCGTATCTTCCTCGGCCGCGGCATTTATCCCGCTCTCTCTGGGTTCTTCCTACACGGCTTCTTTTAAGGAGCTTTGTCTGTCCCTCTCCACTAAAGGAGAAGGGCCTGCGTCTGCTGGACCTTATTCTCGGTCCAAAAAGAGGGACAAGGGTAAGTCCCTCCGTCGACGCTCTTGGGAGCGGGAAAGGTCCCTCTCCCCGGGCCGTCGTCCAAATCGACGGTCGACCCCTCCGGCTGCCACTGGCCTCACGGTGTCCCCGTCAGGTCAGTTGACCGAGACTCCCACTGATGAAGTCGAGATTTTTCTCGACCCATTGGACGGGCTGTCGCCTTTAGCAGCCGAGATTCCCCTCTCCCCGGTTCCCCCGGGAGGAGTTGAGGATCCCGTGGGCTCGTCTGTGCCTCCGGTTCCGGAGCCCTCGGATGGACCTTCCGAGCCGAAGGGAGTGCCGGTTCCGGCCGACACCTCCCCGCACCGACCCCGGAAATTCCGGGACTCTCGGTCTCGGTCTCGGACCTCTTCGCGGTCCAGCCGTTCCACCGTCATGGCGGTCTCGGTTCGGCACCGCGATGGCGGCGTCGCCGCCTCGTCTCGTCCTCCTCCTCGGATGAGGAGCTTGGCGTAAGTTACGCCCGCGCTGCAGACCTTATGTTGCTAACAGCTCCTCCTGGCGGGAATAAGCCGACTCCGGCGCCTTCCCGGCCATTGAAGTAACTGTCACGGGCGGCCGACACAACCCCTCGACTTGTCCGAGGCCTATACCAGGCGGTTGTTCGGCCAAAACCAGCTGCTCCACCGATTCCGGTGGAACCTCCGCCTCCACAGCCACCAATTGGGGCTCCGACCAGGATTCTCGGTCGGCTAAGGGTTTACCCATCGGCTGTCAGTTACCCTCACTCCCGACCGACCTCGGCAGGTGAAGGGTGGCTCAGGCCAGAGGCAGCTCTTGAGGACTCTTCCGAGTCCGAAGATGATTCCTCCTTCTTCTCCAAGCGACTGGACTTGGAGTCTTCAGGAGGTCAGTCAATGGACGATAGCCGTCGTCCTTCCTAGGACTGCTTGGCTCATCTCGGAGTCTACGGGATGGAGCTCGAACCCGTTCCAAACGGGCAGGTATCCCTCACGGAGATTCTGGACCGAGGGATTCTCCGACGGAGGCCTTTCCGGTGGGAGGCCATAGTGGGTCCGCACTGGAACTTTGGCAGTGCCCTGCTTCCTGCCCCCGCGCGCTCGGCCAGGATGGCCAGGAAGCATGCGTCCCTACCGGTTCCTTGTCCGGTTTCGAACACCCTCTGCTGAGGGGTTGGTTACCGACAGCGTTTTCCGCGCCCGGCAACGCCGGATGTGGACAAACCTCCTGACAAGGGTCAAGAAATTGGACTATGTCGGGCGAAAAGTCTCGCTCGTCCTCTCGGCCTTCGTCAGGCCAGTTCGGCCGTCCTCATGGCACATTTTCTCATGCCCTGTTGGGCTCCTGGATGAGGTCATCCTCATCTTCCGCCGATCTGCAGACTACGGTTAAGCAGGTGCGGGACCAGGGCAGGGCAGTGGCCAAACAGCAGCTCCAGACTGCTTTGGATATAGGGGACTCATGTGCCAGATCGGTGGCGGCCGCAGTGGCTAAGCGTCGGCGGGCTTGGCTGAGGATATCCACCTTTACTTCGGATACCCAGCACAAGTTGGCGGATGTTCCCTTTTTGGGGACTGACCTCTTCGGCCCTGGGGTGGAAGGTCACCTGCAGAGGATCGAGAAGTCCAATGCCACCTTGGACTCGGTCTCTTCCGCTCAGAAGGACAAAGGCCGCAAACCACAGCCTAAGCCCTTTCGTCCTTCTGTGCCCCCGGCGCGCCCGCCCAGCAACGTCAGGGCCAGCAGGCTCGGCCTTGGCATCCCAAACCCAAGCCGCCGGCTTCCTCTAACAGGAGGCAGGGAGGAAAGGGCCCAGGAGGTCCCTCGGCGGTCCCTCCTCCAAGCCTGCCCAGTGACGGGCTGAGGGGTGTCGCCCCCATCCCCGTCACCTTACCCCTGGGTCCCCCCGTGGGGGGACGGCTCCGGCACTTCCGTTCCACTTGGTCCGCTGTTACCACGGACAGGTGGGTCTTGGAGGTGGTGGGAAGAGGCCTGCCTCTGGAATTCGAGCAGGCACCACCCTTCAGAGCCGTCGCCCCTCGGGGGGCTTCGGGATCCCCAGCCTCACTGGCGGCTCGTCGAGCCGACATCGCTCTCCTCCTCCAGAAGGAGGTGGTAAGAGAGGTGGTGGACCCTCCTTCAGACCCAGGGTTTGTGTCCAGGTACTTCCTGGTTCCGAAACGGACGGGGGGCTGGCGCCCCATTCTCGACCTACACGACCTAAACAAGTTCCTAAGGTCTCGAACCTTCAGGATGGTCACTCTGGCTCAGATAATACCATCCTTGGAACGCAGCGTGTGGTTCTGCTCTCTGGACTTGCAGGACGTTTTTCACGTCCCTATCCGTCCGTCTCACCAGAGATTCCCTTCCTTCCGGCGGAAGGATCTCTCTTGATTCAAGCCATGCCCTTGTTGTCTCCAGCTCCCAGGGTCTTCCACCAATGCATGGCAGTGGTGACAGCATTCCTCTGGCGCCGAGGGGTCCGGTGTACCCTTACCTGGACGACTGGCTGATAGCAGCTCCTCCAGGAAGGAGGCGGAGTGGTCCAGAGATCTGGCCTCAGGTCTGCTCTCAACTGGGCCTCCTTATCAGGCCAAGTCGACTCGAGCGAAGCAGGTGATTCTATTCATCGGGCGCAGCTCCGACTCTCTGAGCCAGAGCGCGGCTCCCGGCGGACAGGGCAGATTCTTTCCTCCTTTGCCCGATCATTTCTGGTTGGGCAATCGCTCTGCCGGGACTTCCTGCGCCTCCTGGGTCTCATGGCGGCCTGTACCAGCGTGGTCCGTTGGGCCCGCTGGAACATCGTCCTTCAGTGGGGACTGGCCAGCCAGTGGTCTAGCGCTGCGATCCCTTGGACCAGCTTGTGTCAGTGACACAGGGATGTGGAAACGCTCTCCAGTGGTGGACCGTTCAGATCATTTGCAGGAGGGCATCCGTTAAATCCGCCCGAGCCGACGGTCTCTCTGTCGACCGATGCCTCTCTGATGGGTTGGGGTGCCCATCTGGGAACACCGGGCTCATGGCCTCTGGTCCCCAGAGTCCGATGCCACATCAACCTGCTGGAGCTCGGCGGTCCGCCTAGCTCTCACCGCCTTTGCTCCGTTCCTCCGGGGTCAAGTGGTCAGTCAGGCCGGACAATACCACGACCATGTACTATCTAAACCGCCAGAGGCGGGACGCGCTCCATGCTTCTATGCAAGAGCTCTCCGCATTTGGTCACTCGTGCGCAGCCTGGAGCGGATCTCCTAGCCATTCACGTGGCAGGAGCCTCCAACACCCTGGCCGATGCCCTGAGCCGGATAGGGGCTGCATCCCCGAGTGGTCTCTCCTGCCGGAGGTAGTACAGCATCTGTTCTCCCTTTGGGGCACACCTCAGGTGGACCTGTTTGCCTCCATGGAGAGCAGAGCTGAGTCTGTTCCATGCCCCCCCTCAGCAGGGCTCGCTGCAGGGGGATGCCTTCTCGAGGCAATGGACCCCGGGCCTCTTTTACGCCTTTCCCCCATTTCCCTTGATCCACAAGGTGCTTCTCAAGGCGAGGAGGGACAAGGCGCAGGTGATTCTGATAGCCCCAGACTGGCCTCGCCAGTTCTGGTACCAGATCTCCTCAGTCTCAGCTCCAGGACTCGCGGCAGCTTCCAGCTCGCCGGACCTGCTCTCAGTCAATCAGGGAAGGTGTTCCATCCGGACCTTCAATCCCTGCACCTGACGGCCTGGTTCCTGGCTAGAGTTCCAGGCCTTGGGTCTTTCCGACGAGGTCCTCAATGTAGTTGAGGCGTCCCGTAGAGTCGACCAGAAAATGCTATGCCTTCAAATGGAAAAGGTTTTCCATTTGGTGTCAGAAGCAAGGGCTTGGACCCTTCCTCCTGTTCCTTGGCAAGCATCTTGGACTATTTATGGTCCCTTTCTAGTCAAGGGCTTAGGTCGGCGACCCTAAGGGTGCACCTGGCAGCCATCTCTGTTACAGTGCGGGCCGGAAGCAGTCGATGGCGCAGAGGAGGTGGTCTGGCGGCTTTTCAAAGGCCTTGATCACATTTCCCCTCCAGTCAGGGAACCCCCCACCTCCGTGGGATCTACTGCTGGTACTGAGCAGCTCATGGGCAAGCCATTCGAACCTATGCACAGGTGTGCTCTCTCTCACCTGTCGTGGAAGACCGCCTTCTTGGTGGCTATCACGTCAGCCAGAAGGATGGGAGAGCTCCAGGCGCTTTCCATCGAGTCTCCTTACCTGGTCTTCCACAGGGACAAGGTTGTCCTGCGCCCCCACCCGAAATTCCTCTACCCCAATCACACCTCGGAGGCCGAATATAGGCTCCATACTCTGGACCCTAGAAGGGCGCTCGCTTATTATAAGGAGCGCACGGCTGAAATTCGGGGAGAGGTTCGCCAGCTGTTTGTCACCTACGCTGAAGCCGCATCTGGCAGACCTGCAGCCAAGCGGACGATAAGCAGGTGGGTAACCTCCTGCATAGATCTCTGCTATAAGTTGGCGGGCATGGAGCCTCCCAGAGGGATAAGAGCTCATTCTACCCGCCATACTGCTGCAGCGTGGCTGCTTCCAGGGACGTCCCTATCCAGGAAATCTGCAGGGCTGCTACCTGGAAGTCAGCAAACACCTTCATTACCCACTACACATCGACCTTGAGTCACGCCGGGATGCTGGTTTTGGGCCTCGGTTCTCCAGTCTCTCTTTCCCAAGTAAGTATATGGGGTGTCGTCTTGCCTCCCTCCTCCCGGAGAACTGCTAGAGTCTGCCAATGAGTGTGGATGAACAACATATCCATGTCCCTAGAAATACAGGTTACTCACCTGTAACAGGAGTTCTAGGAATGGTATATGTTGTTCATCTACACATACCAGTCCTCCGCTTGACGCACAACCTGAGCTTCCAGCGGGCCAGATCTGGCGTCATGGGGCGGAGCCGAGAGTTATACCACCCGGGTGGGTGGGAGGAGCAAGCTTGAAGACCTTCCGGCAAGATTTAAAGCGGCAAGGATACTGCCAATGAGTGTGGATGAACAACATATACCATTCCTAGAACTCCTGTTACAGGTGAGTAACCTGTATATTTGGTTTATCTGTGACACGATCTCGGTGGAGAGGTCTTTCTTTCTTTATTAAATTCAAGTGATGTTTCAGTACTGAGTGGGAAGGGGTTGGGGGGAATATATTCTACATAATTTTTAGTCAAATCTGTGCTCTTAGTTTTTGTATGGAGTTATAGTTATTGTTTTTCTTTCCTTTTTGTAATCAAGGTATTTTTTTTCTTTTTATGAGGATTGCTGGTTTTGCTTTGCTGTAATACCTGTGATATTTGTGTTTTTCCTTTCTGTTATGCATTTCAGGAAATGTATCCTGTTTTGTGCACTGCTTCTGTATTGATATCTCTAATAAAAGACACCCCTACTCTTTGATAAGTGCTATGACTTTTACCTGAACAGTTCCCAGCTATGGGCAGAAGAGACCCCTGTTTAACGTCTCACCTGAAGGACAGTACAACAGTTCAGCCCTCCCCTTGTACTGCCTTACAGTTTTCAACTATGAATATTACCCTAAGTGGTGTTGGGGGCTAGAAACAATGACCTGCAGATCTTCTGGCCCTAGAGACAAGCATGTGACGTACTACTGGTATTCTATATTGTTGTGACATAACAGTGAAAGATTTTAGGAAGTGTGACTTCTTTTTTGTCATTATATCACGGCTGAAGACAACATATGGTTAATAATGATTTTCTCTGACTTCAGTGGTCCCTGTAAAGACCTGTTTATTTAGGAACATGTGGAGGGGTTGTGGGATAACAGGTGGACTAGACACAGAACTTCAGGTTCAACACACATCTCTGTGTGATGTTTATTTAAAACACAGGGACAACCTTAAACAATGGCATATCCTTCTTTGATACATCAGTCCTCTGCACTTAGTCAACACCTACTGACCCACTAATCTACCAATTTATCTCTTCAGTGAAAATTATTTCGATCCCTATGTTGGTCTTGTGTATTTGGGTGATAGGGAGCTCAAAAAAACTCAAAAACAAGCTAAAGACAAGAACCTCAGTGCAGAAGCACTGAAGCAAGGTTGCCCCAAAGGGCATTGGCAATAAAGTCAAGTTTCAAAGAAATGCAACATTACACATACCCCCATAAGGCAAAGCATCACTGGATGTATATGAAAATCACCATGAAATTTTGGGCTGGTTCAGCTTAAAGCAGGAATGCGTGGTGCCAAAGGGCCTCTGACACAATCTGTAATTTACATGCTTTTTAAATAACACAATGGGGGGTTTCTGATATCGCTACCTTGGTAACTTAATTCTATAATACAGTCACCTAGTAACTTTTTACCTTGATCAAAAACACCTAGTGCCATGGTATTTTCAACATTTACAGGTTTATACACATAAAGCATATACATCAAGGTATTTTATGACATAGTGCTATTGCATACTAAATCCAACAATGAGGAACACAGCCTGTTGTTTCACATCAGCTTGGATGTCACCAAAATAACCTCCTGTATGGGGACCTGAGAGGAAAAAGGAAAATTAAAGAGGATACTATAGCATAATCAAGAAAGGAGAGGGTGTCCATAGGTGGCCAACCTTATGGACTAGAAATTGTAAAGGATAGATTAGGCTAAGATATAGAAGAACTGTTGCTGCAGGTTTAAGAAAAGGTTGGTCCTCAAGGGTGGCAGGATCTCCGTCACATATCCCCGCCTTAAGAGGGAAGCAGTTATTTCAGACTGCTTAGCTCCTTCCTGTCCCAGGAAGGATGAGCTTCCACCCATCCATCTTCAGAAGCTCCTCTCATTAACAGTAAACATTCCAACATAAACATAGTGGATATCATCATTCTTTACCCTGAGACATTAACACATTTCTCAACAGAGACTAATTGTACCTTCTGGCACTATCTTCTTTTAGGGAAAGTCCATCATATTTCATTAACATCAATTTCTGCACCATATCTAGACATGAAGTCAGCACTTACATTTTTGTCAATGCCTGCGGACACAGTAAACAGATAGGGCTGAAGAGCTAAATACCACCGCATTATGAGGCCAGGTTTTTTTCTCATTTGGTGCAACCAGCAAAGGGAGTTATGATCAGTTACAACCTTAAATTCAGCCACCACAAGTAATATTTCAGAGACTCAATAGCCCACTTCAGAGCTAAGCATTCTTTCTTTATGGTAGCATATCTTTTCTCCCTCTCATATAGCTTTCTGCTGATATACATGATCAGATGTTCTTCCCATCTATTTTCTGAAATAAGACTGCCCCAGTACCATTCTCTGATGCACTGGTTTGAACCTCAAACATTTGGTTGAAGTCAGGGCTTTTCAATACAGGAGCTGTACATAAAATAGCCATAATATTCCTAAAGCCTCATCACAAATAGGAGCCCACTGAACCTTATTCAGGCACCTCATTTTAGTGAGATCGGTCAAAGGACTGGCAGTGCCTAAGAAATTTGGAATAAATCTCTGGTAATAACCAGCCAGGCCTAGAAAAGATCTCACATGCTTTTTGGTAGGTATTGGGCTGTTTCTACTGCTATAACCTTCTCTACCTAAGGCTTCACCTGTCCATTGCCTAAAATGAACCCTAGGTATCTTGTTTTTGCTAGGGCACACTTAGCAGGGTTAATGGTCACTCCTGCCTTCTTTATTGTTTGCAATACCTGGGCAAGTGTCTAACATGGGTTTCCCAGTCAGGGCTGAATATGACCACATCGTCCAAATAAGCCGCACAGTAGTTGGTATGTGGTCCATAAAACACTGAAAAGTGTCTGGGGCCCCATGTAGTCCAAATGGCATTGTGACAAACTGGTAAAAAACAACTGGAGTGCCAAATGTGGTTTTACCTTGTGAATCAGGTGACAAGGGAATTTGCCAATATCCCTTTGTAAGGTCAAGGGTGGAAATATACTGTGCATTGCCTAGCCTGTCAATGATGTCATCTGTTCGAGGCACTGGATAGCCATCGAACAGTGACAAGTTGTTAAGATTTCTAAAATCTAGGCATAGGCGTATCCACCCTCTTTCTTATCCACTGTGACTATGGGTGAAGACCATGCACTCTTTTGAGCACAGTTATGCCTAACTGCTCAATTTTTTTCTTCCTGAATCACCTCATCCCTCACCTTCATGGGTAATCTGTAGGGCTTTTGGTGTATGGGCTTGTCTTGTGTAGCAGTTATGGTGTGCACAGTTCCTTTGGCCCTCCCCGGGATGTTTGTGAATATGGGCTCAAATTCTTGTAATACCCCCGTAAATCTTTCTGTTGCTGAAGCTCCAATTCAGGGTTTATCTGGATCTCCCCCAACGGTTCTGACTGTTTTAGCCTTTTATAGGCAATCTCCAGCTCTGACTCCCTAACTTCAGGATGGATATAAAGGTCTTGTGCCACACAGGTAAAATTACAAAAAATGGAAAAAACAAAAGTTGTTATCGCAATTAGACTTACAATCCATAATAACCGCCTCAAAGCCAGTCATTTCCTTGGATTAACGACTGACTGGAGAGAAGACACAATTCTCCCAGCTGGTCATTAATCCCTTGGAAATGACAGGCTTCTTGTTGTTATTACTTATTTAAATACTATTAGGATTAGGAGCATCACTTTCATGATGGGCAGTGGGTTCATGAGATGTGCGTGTGTCAAACAAACCTGATAGATTTTTTTAATTTGGTGATGCAGTTTGTTGATAGAGGGCAGGCAGTCAACATTCTGTACCTCAGTTTCAGCAAGGTCATTGATTCAGTTCCACATAGACTAGTGAAGAAGGTGTGGGGGTGATTAACTAGATGGATTGGGATTTGGTTGACAGGTAGCTGACCTGAGTCCGCTTCTGAACCCATGATGTCTGCATTGAAGTATGAGCGTTGCCACTGGGTCTTTAGGGTTTGCCAGTTTAGTTTTTTTGTACAGCTACATTGGTTTCTTTATTTTTGTTATTTAAAAAGTACGTCAACAGACTACCAGTTCCTTATTGAGTATCAAAATGGAAAATTTAGTTTACTGTGTGTTGTTATTAAACTCCTTGGTTGCTAGGTGATCAAAGAGTGCTTTGGGTTTGTTTTATATTCCTAAGGCTGTGCTGCTGAAAGGGGACCTGCAGGAGAGCTCAGTGCATAAATACCACACGTTTCAAGACAAGTTTCCAGTTTCTTATTGTCAGGTCATGTGGTTATCCCACAGCAGGGGTGGACAGATCCAGTTGCCTGACACTTGAAACCAGGTAATTGTTTGGGCATCAGGTCACTTCACTGTACGATGCTGCTGTGGTAGGTGTCATTGGCCTCCATATTCAAAGGTTAGCACCAGTGCAAATGTGGATGGGGCCAGCACTAATCTGGTTTGCGCTACCACTCCAGGCAGGGCCATAGTCAGATGTCCCCAGAGGGCTGCACCAAACCCGTAGCACCAATGCGCTACACATACCACTACATCTCTGCAAATGAGGGGGTCAGTGCCTCATGCATACTGGCACGGTAGTATATTTAAAGGTTTGTGGTGACGCTAAACAGCCCCAGAACAGTGCTGTTTACCACCACCAAAAACCACATCTTATCGAGACGCTAAGCCCACGCCTCCACCCTCTGACAGCAGGTGCCCCTGTGTTAGGTGTCTCCCCACGCTCCTTGATCACCCATCCTGCCATTTCATAGTAAGTCCGTGGTGGGTTAGTGGTCCCTCTTAATTTAATACTAAGTCTCTAGTGGTTTAGTGGTCCCTAGCCCTATGATCATCCTGCCAGCCTTTAAATGTATATCCCTCTTAGTCTGTGTGCTTTCTCATGCTCAAAGACACAGCCAGCACTTGCAAGTTGCACTTATTATTCTGGCTCCGGAAGTTAGTGCTGCGTTAAGGCCATCAGCTCAGCGGGAATCGGGATTGGATGAAGGGAAACTGGTGGGTGGCTGGAATGGATCATAGGAGTGTCATTGTGTGCTGCAGCAGGAAGGAGAGACTCCACTCTCTCCCTTGTTACTGTCCGGGTCCAGACCAACTGTCTCCTCTGCTCCCCGCCTGTTTTTTTTTTTGTTTTAAAGTTTGTTTGTTGCCCATTTTTCTGACTGCCGTGCTGGGCAAATGAAGTGGCTGGCTGCAGAGCATATGGCGTACCTTCAGCAACTGTCTTTGTCTTGACCACACCTTGGACGGTCGTCGGACTAATGAGTGAGCAGTCACAGCCCACTGAGCCAAGAAGAAACAAAGGTGAGTCATGAAATTGCAAATGGTTTGTGGGAAGATAATGCAGCGCAGACTGTCTGAGACAACCTTTTTTTTGTTTGGTGCTTGCTGAAAGATGATAGATTTTAAAATGGGTAGAGACATCCTGCTTCCTTATTGGTGAAGGTTCCAAAGCAGTGTGGTTAAGGAATACTAAAGGCACTGCTAAACTCCCCGAATCGCATCTGATTCCAATCCTGGTTCTGATTTCCGTCTTGCAAGGTGGTTCCTGCTCACTGCCCATCCTCCCTTTGCAGTCATAGACCTCTGAGAGTTACCACTGATCAGTGTGCAGTAATTACAGTATATGGCTACACATTTACAGGGTTAATATAAGGGAAAACGTGCCAGCAGGGATGGGCTCAGCCTTATGGGACTTGGACTAGGCAGCTGTGGAACACCAAGGATTTGGGGACAGATTCAGTTGCAGGTGGTGTGGAGGTGGACACACACATATCAGGTGTTTCTTTTCTTAACCGTGCTCTTTTGCCTCCTTCCAGCCTCATCACCCCACTCAATCAGATCCCTACATGCCTCGCCGACCGGGGTGCCTCCACAGGAGTCTGCCTCAGAGTGCTCACCCTCTCAGTCGCTCTTAGGTGTCTGGATGCCCCCCCAAGATGGGTCAAGGAGAGGCCCTCTCTTACCTTCTCCCTGAACAGCAGTGGAGCGGTGGTAGCACCGCGGAGTCTGCTCCTGTTCTGGCGGTCACCGATACACTCTGCGCTCGAAGGGTCGTCACCTAGGAGTGACGGGCCACCATTTTCCGTGTTCTGTTCCCTGCAGCCGTCAGCACTCTAGGAGAGCCAATTGGGAGGTATGCATAGAGACGCAGTTCCTCCTAGGGCTCCTGGCTGATGCTGCCCCATTCCCTTTCGTGGCCCTAGACTGCACTTTCAACCCCGGGTTCACCCGAAGGTGGCAGTAGAGCAGCGAGTCATGTATAGAATCCCTCCCCAGAGAGGGAGAGCTGCGCTGGAGCTCAATCCTCCTTCCCTGTCGGGACCCCAGCCCGAGCTTGTTCCCAAACCCAGGTCACCGCGTGGAGTGAGGTGTGGTGTCTGGCGCCTTAACCCTCAGCCACTCTCATCATGTGTTTTGACACTGCGGCTAGTAGCTGCTTTGGGACTGGGAGGGCGGTTATTCTAAGTAAGCAGTATGTACTGTACTGTGAAAGAGTTTTATATAAAGGCTGATGTTTAGGGGCTGCTAGGGTCTAGTGGCCATCAGATCCCCAGACTTTATATAAAAATCTTTCACAATTCATTACAGTAATGCTTTCAGGGTGGTTATTGATGGCTTTTGTCGGGCAGTTGCCCACCCCAATTATGGCTGCAAACTTTAAGGTCAGCCAGAGTCTCCCACATCCCTGACTTCATGGATGTGGGAGTCACGGGCAGGGAAGATGTGACAAAAATCTGTTTTATCTTAAATAAAAGCCCCAAAACTCACCACAGAGCACCTAAAACCCCAGAGCTTCTGGGGGCCTAGCAGTCCTCAGACCCCAGGCTTTTTATAAAAAATGTTCATGGCTACGCTTCACCCCCGCACCTTGCCCCCAACTCCCCCACTTTTTGAAAGGCTTCAGCACCACTGACTGTAAGAATGCTAGTTTTCTTAGCTGGAGAGGAAAACCCCTTCACATTCAACGATATGACAGCAACATCATACTTCGTACCCATCATATATGTCAAAGATCCATCCCATTTGATTTACCTCCGCTCCCCTCAGCACACCCATCCGAACAGCTTACCGTCCTTCACCCCTCTTATGTATACTAATAGGCATGGACCAGAGATTGTGACAACATAACAAACACCAAACATTAACCAACAAATAGAACAACACTGAACATATACCTTTTCCCCACAACCCCTCCCCCCAAGAAACACATATAACATAGCCCATGTGTCGTAGTACTCTAGTAATCCCACAATATTGAGAGCTCACAATCCAATAACGTTAAGAGACTACACGATAGCTGTATAAATTGTCTCCATATAGAAAATGTGTCTCTCCTGCAGTGTTTTAACACCGACTCCGTGTGAAGCCTAATCTTTCTTGCACCATTCTAGGCATTTCAACCAGTGACACGATTCCTATTAATCAGTGACTTCTGAAGTAGCATATTATGCTAGTAGCAGAATCTGTGTCAGGAGCCACTTACTGATTTGATGTCACTGCTTAAGTGTACTTCCTGTACATGCTGTGTGAAAGAAACAGAATTTGATGGCAGATAAGGACTACTAGGACCACCAACTCGGCCCATTGCCCATTTGTTCCTGGCTGTACCACAGACCCTACTTGATCTTAACCGCCTTCCAACTAAGATTCCTTTGTGTTTATCCTGTGCATGCTGAAGCCCACTGTTTTCACTGCCACTGCTTGGAAGACTGTTCCAGACATCCACCACTCTTTCAGTGAAGAAGTACTTCCTAACATCTCTCCTTAATTTCCTCTCCCAGCTTCACTGCATGTCCACTTTTCTCGTGCATCTTATCTAATGAAAATAAAATGTTTTCTCTGTAACCTTAATTTATTTTATAGTTCTTAGAAAGTTTTATTTATTTTATTTGTTTCTTTTATTTGCTACTGTATGCTTTTATATCCGTGTCTTGCCCTTTCAGCCTCCCATTCTGCAAGCAAGTCCTGGTGTCCTCCACCCAGTTCCTGCTGGATTACTCCCCAGGCGAGTCCCTGGAGCCCCTGGCGCTACTCCCAGGGGTGCTAAGTAAAGGAATTGGGGGGACTGAGCCATCACGGGAAGGGGAATCACTCACACGCTGCAGAATTGTTCCTTGTTGGTGGTGGGTGGGCCTAGCGGATACCACAAGCGTGCACATCATGCATCCAACCCCCGTGACACTAGTCAGTAGTTTGAGCGGCCCCCATGTCACCCAGGACTACCAAAACCAGAGTCACTCTACCCCACTGCCTCGGGGTGGAGAGCGTATATGGCTGCTCAGTCCACCCCTGCCCTGGCCGGTCCTTGAGCATCCCAAATCCGTTCTCGAACCCAGGGTGCCTGCATTGCAGCGGTGATCTTTATGCTGCACCAATGGGCTGGCTATTTATTTTATTTTGCAGTTTTTGGCCAGGAAAGATACACTAAGCCAATGCTTGTTTCCAGGTGCATCATGGGAGCACAAGGAGTTAAAGTGCACCTTTCATGGTGCTAAAAATTTGAAATGTGGTGCTCTCTTACCTCAGCGGGAGTGCCACCATGATGTTTAAAAGGACTGTCCCTCAGCTTATTTTCTATATATCTGTCTAGTTTGTAGGCATGAACAATGATTCCCTCTCTTGCATCCCCTAATCTCATCTAATTTAAATATAAATGACCAGCCCGCCGGTGCAGCAGTATTGCTACTGCTTTGCGGCACCAGTGACCCAAGATCAGGAGCGACCTTGGGAGTCAGAGGCTCAACTGGGTGGGAGGAGGAGGAGGAATGAGCATCCTGAGAACTGCTCTCCTCATGGGAGAGAGTGGATCAGTGACTGGTATTAGACTGGCCCCTAGAGGTGGCTGGGGGTAGGCACACTGACGCTGCACAATGGAGGGAGGAGAGGCGGGCAGATGCCCAGCTTGCTGTATATGGGAGGTGTATGACACAGCCACTGGTGTTATTGCACATCACTTCCTACCGAGCCAGGGAGAAAACTGGAAAATACTGCTGTAAGAGGACACCGGTCTCCTACAAGCCCTGCACCTGGCTATCTGGGCATGTCCTGGTGAACTGAATCCTATTCCTGGTGGGTCTAGAGGGGGACACCGCTGGGAGGGAGCACTGAAGAAGAGCCAGACAAGGTAAGTTCCAGAGCACGCCGGGGTTACGGGGCTGGTGGCAACAAGTGGATGGGGTTGGTCGGCATGGGTAGGAATATATATATATATATATATATATATATATATATACACACACACACGTACATATAAACAAATGAGGTTACCTCACTCTGTTTTGCCATGGTGTAAAAAGCTGTCTTGTCTCCACTGAAAAAAACATGACCCTGCTTGTGCAAAGCATCATGGGAGATGATGTGTACCTGCACAAGCCAGCAGAAGTTATACTATCATTCAGTTATGTTTCATGTTTTGTGAAGTCCTTGTATTCTTTAAAATATTTTTTCTTGATACAGCTACATTTTAAACTACAGAAAACAGCAGGAGTACTTATTGTGCCTTCAAAAGTTTCATAGCATAAGCAAGAAATATAGGGACTGCAGAGGACAGCAGCAGCATCAACTAATACAGTATTAACTACTGCAGGATTTACACACTAAAAACATAATAAAATATGCTGGCTGTGAGGCATGCGGCTGTATTTCCGCTTGCGATGTCGGCGACCTGGGTTGAAGAGCGGACTCGGGTCATTGGAGAGCCAGCTGGGGAGAAGGTTGGGCGATCCGTGAACAGCTCACCTCCAGGGGAGGGCAGGGGTGTGGAGCCCAGGCACCTGCTGGCCTTAGGCGGGCCGCTTGAGGGCATGGCAGAATGTCAGGGCTCAAATGTCTGGGGGATTGACGGACATTGGCGCTCGCCATGACATCAGCTACGTCACTCTCCAAGGGAGAAAACCGGAAAATTGGCTCCCTGGCTAGCCAGGTGACGGCTCTCCGGTCTCCTCGCTGCCATCATGGCCCCATGATCTCCCATCCCAGCAGCACCTGGAGCCGATGCCGCAGTGCACTGGACGACCCCCACCGGTGCCTTCCTTCTCGGAGGAGGGGGACCCACCCGGTGAAGGGTTATGCCGGGCTACCTCCAGGGGGCTGTGATCTGGGGCTGAGGTAGGTCGTGGGGATGGCAGACAGACGGGGGTAAGGACCTTGAGGGCCCGCAGGAGGTTCTGGCCGGAAGGAGCAGAGGAGTATAAAAAAAAATTAAATAAAATTCCAGGATGCTTTATGAGTCAGGTCATGACCGCTGCAGAAGAGTCAAGAAAATTTTCACACCAAGATTTAGTACCTTCATTTACTTGGTAAGGCTGTGCCTGGAGTTCAGTGGCCAAGAAGCCAGCCACTTCCACTTCCTGAGCTATATAAGCATTGTGTTGTCTGTATATCCATGGCACTCCCACTTCCTCACCATAGGGTTATGTACGCCTGATAGACTGCTGATGCATCTGTGACCTAAGGTCAAATTACGAACCCTCCTCCAAGCCCCTTCTGTAGCTAGCCTTCCACTCGTCAGTTTAACTTGTGCATCTGATAGAGGCTGCAATACTGTCCAAACCTCCAGTTCTGCAACAAAAGAAAAGACAATTACCAAATTTAAGCTTATGGCACAGACAGTAGAATCTAGTATGCAGAGAGCTAGCAATGTATGGATGCATTATATATATATTAAAAAATTAGTGAGGAAAAGGAAGCTATGTATTAACATTGAAACAAAGAGCAGGGCTCAGGTTATAGTGTTTGGTTAAGCATTAGCGTCACTAAACGTCGCTATTCAAGGAATGGACAGGAATAAAGACTGTGATATTGTAGTGAATAAGCATGAGCCAGCTGCTTTTAAATGGATCGCCTTTAGGACTCCTCCCTCATGGCGAGGATATCCGGCTGTTCATGCAGTCCCTGATCAGCGACTGCATGAGAGGGAGGCACAAATCCCTATATGTGTTGGAAATAAAAAATATCTTTCAGTTGTAAAATGTTCCCCTTAATGGCAGACAAAAGGGGACCCGCCCAGCGTCTCCCTCACGAGCGAGATGATGGTGCTTGGTGCCTGTATCCTCATTTGGCTTGTGTGTTATGTGGGTCTCCTAATGAAAGCTCAAAGAGAAGAAAAAGAAGGGTTTGCAACCATCCCCCCCCACCTAGTTCGTTCACTGGCACTAGCTTACGCTTCACAATTCAGAGGGGAAAAGTAGAAAATTTACCTGCTCTACTGCAGTAGCGTTGTTTCAGCTGTGTGTCCCGCAGCTCTCTGGGGATCCAAAACATGGAGTCCTACTGTTCTTTTCCCCCCCAACTCCTTCTTCTCGGCCATATCCCAGAAGCCGTGCATGCTCGTTATGCCCACCACGCATGCGCGGTACAAATCTACCCCGTGGCTGGCTGGGGCCTATCTCCCCCCCCCACCTGCTTTTTCTGTGTGCCTCTGCTGGATTTTGGTGTTTGTTTTTCTGCTTCTGGTTTGCATCTTTCTTACGGTTGAGTGCTTCCCAGTGTTTTGTGTTTCTTGTTTTGGGGCATTTCCCTCTTTTCTATTTTGCTATGTTTTGGTTTGGTCTTTTTTGGGGGCTTTGTTTCTAAGCTCCTAGCATACTGCTACTCAGAGCTCATGCTACTACTTTCAGATACCTACAGCTGCAGCCACTGCTGCTGTTTGCTTTAATTACTATTGTACCCAGTGCTTGTGTTTTTACACTGCGCTCACCATGCTCAAACTACTGCAGTGCAACTGCAGTCATTATCTGTGTTTCAGCTCGACCATAGCTGCTCCATGTTGCATACTTAATTCTTTTCACCTGACACAGGTTTACTCTGACACTAGCTGTGCTGCTCATTCCTGCTCTCATTCTGCTTGCAGCATTATTGCACTGCTTGGCTACGCCTGCTTTCAAGCATTGTCTCCATGTTTCATTGCAGTTACAACTCTGAGGTCAGCCAACTAAGCTCCTGCTGAGGCTGTTCAATATAGCTTGTTATTAAATCTTGCCTCACCACCGACAGTCCTCAGTGTTTGTCACCTTGATTTGGCTATTCATGTCTGGCTGGCTTGCCCCCAATTCAGTGCTGTTTAATTGCTATACAGTATGTTATGCAGGTCCACCTATCACTACTACTGTATTAACCTATATGCAGATCCACACTTACATAACCGTTGCTCCTCCTACGCAAAACCATTGCTTCATGCCTACTGCCATCCTGTCGGCTTCAGCCTATGGGATTTTGCAGCACTCAATCTGCATTTGACCTTGGAAGGTCTCAGCACTCAGTGCTCATTATGATCTCAGCATGCCATGCTCATCAGCTTTTCAGCTCACTTTCTGGGGCATGCCAGCCATTCTATTCTGGCGCAGGGTTCCTGCAGCTGACGACCTCGCTCTGCATTTAGTCCGCATCTCAAGTGTGTCCAACTTGGGGCGGGATCCTTCTCACCTGGCCCATAGCTGGGAATGTTCTGTCCCCAGGCTTGGCTTTAGCTGCCTGCTACACGACAGCAGCTCCTGATGTATAATTTAAGACTATCAGTGAAGGGTGGAAAAAGTTACCTCCTTTGGCTCTAGTGTTCCACTATAATGGTTAGCCATTGATTTTAGTGGTTTCCCTAGTGAGTCATCTAAACCGCATTCTCCTACAACTGCCTCCGGTTCACCTGGTTTGATTTAGGCGGATAGGCCAGGTGACTGCCTCAGTGGTTACTCTCCTCCTGTGCCTTGGATGCGTATTGTTGCAGAGTTTTCTTGCAGCCTTCCATGGCGTTCCAACTGGAGGGTTTAAGTGAAAGCCTTCCTCAAAATTGGAATATTTCCCACCTCCCTTCAATTGGGTTTTCCAAATTACAGCTGCAGAGATGTCACTAACTAAACTATCCCAAGCCTGGAGGAAGGCGATCTGAGCCTTGGATCCCCAAAGATTTCCTTCTCATAGGGTTTTTCTCTTATCTGCTGCCTCAGGTCATAGCACTTAGTTAGCATAGTTGTTTCCCTAGTTTCTTTAGGTAGGTTCCGCTGTTGGATGGAGGTGGAGGATGTTCTGCCATTCCCTCTCCTTAGGGATCCCTAATCTCAACGCAATCCATCAGTATCCTGCATAAGCTTGGGTATTCATTACGTTATCCAACTCAGCATCTCATGCATTATCAAACTGCCTGTGCTTCTCCGCTGCTACGTTGCAGTTACTGCTCCTATGTCACAGTTACTGCTTGCTCATATGCTTCGTTTTGCCTCCTTTTTGGGGATGAAACTACATTTATTTTGGGGATTCCTAAGGTACCTTTAGCCACTGGAATCATCCCGTAGCACCTCTAAGGGTGGAACCCTTTCCGAGGGTCCCTTGCCTTCGTACTCCTACAGGGTGCTAAGTCCTCTGGAATAGAGAGTGCGAACTAACACAGTTGCACAAGCATAACGCTATACTGGTTGCATAGCTCAGTGAATTAGTAAGGCTTTGCCTGGAGTTCATTGGCCAAGCAGCCAGCCACTCCCACTTCCTGAGCTATATAAGCAGTTCCTCTCAGTCTCACTGTGAAGCATTTTGTCTTTGCACCACCATCCTCCCCTCCTCCTCCAGCAGCAGACCTCTCCTCTGGAATAGAGGGTGCAAACAGCCAAAACCAAAGTAACACAGTTGCACAAGCATAACACTCTACTGGCTGCATAGGTTAGTGAAATTTAAATCCTGATGAAATTAGGAAGATGCCGTTGAGGCAGTCATTGTTCATGCCTGCAGACTACACAGGGAAACAGAATAAAAGGTTGAGGAGACATTCCCTTTAAAGAAATTTTCTGTTGGCCCACAAAGGAGAGGAGAGGAAGGGATTGTAATTTAGCCCCGAGTGGCTGGCAGCATGATCCCGTTCCACTTCCTGACTCTGTGACTAGACCCCATTCTCTGACGTTTTGTGACGTCTCTGTAGGGAGAATGTGGGGGCATGCTCCATTTACTTGAATGGAACATCTTTTTCAAAGCTCATTTCCCAATTTCATATTGGGTTTGGGTACCCATTGGTGGCAGGATTCAACTAATAAGGAATGGATACGTAAGTACATAAAAACATAGGGTGCGGTGAAGGGGTGTATGCTTAATTATGTAAAAAGAAATAGGCTGCTCTGAAGGGGTACATGCTGAAGTCTATAAAACTATTGGATGCTCTGAAGGGTGCAGGCAGATTGGGTGCTGTGAAGGGGTGCAAATATAAGTCTGCAAAATGCCACTGGGTGCTGTAAAGGGGTGCGGCAGACATATGCAACACTGCGTGTTGCTGCTGTGATGGTACATGCTGAAGTATATCAAAACATTTTATCATGAACTACTGCATTGATTTTGGCTATAAATGTGCTCCGAATCAATAGTATGGGATCATTTTATTTCCATGAGAAAACTCATCACTAGCTAAGGTCTCTACAGCTGATTTAGGTGCAGTGAAATGGTCCAAGACTTGTGTTAAGCAGTCATATGCACCTTCGTGTGTAACAATAGCTGTCATAGTATCCTCAGAGGTGACAAGAGTAGCAAAAACATTGTATGCATGTATACTATGCAAATGGAAGAGCTGAATGCGCAGCAGCTGTGGCCATGCAGGGGACAAAGATGTTACCCAAGAATGTTGGAGGTGCTGATATCATGGAACAGTTGAATAAATACTTACAGTCTGTGTACAGGTCTGTTTTCAGGCGGAAACCCTTAGTTATGATCAGGATGTTGTCAATACGTAAAGTACAGTTCGTAGAACTTACTGTAACAGTAGATCTTCAGAGAAGAGCTCTTGCAGCAGGCTACACCATAAGGACTATGCTGTCAGGCACTAGTACTCCGTGGAAAACTTCTAGCCAGCAGTACCTAGCTGGGGCCGCCCCTTATGTGGTCTGCCCACAGACATCACCCTCTGTATAAGGGAGGCGGTCCCAAGCCCGCCTCAGTTCATCCACCGAAGACCCGAAGTTACTTAGCAGGAGAGATCTGAGGCAAGTACCGAAACAAATCCCAAAGAAGAAATGTAATGGGGATGGAGGAGGTAAAATAATGCCTGCTGCAGGAGCTGTTCTCGAAGATCTACTGTAGTAGTGCGTTCTTAAGTAACTGTACTATGGTCTGTTCCACTTGTATGCCTTTCGGATGTGTGCACATTCTGTTTGTATGCACACAAGTGTCAGGTCCAATTTTTTTCCTTTGTCTTCCTTTATATAATTTGGTTGTATTCATACGTATTTCCACTTGTATGCCTTTTTTCTTTCCCCACTTTGATCTTGGGTGTTAACTCGACTTATTCATTAAATTTGCGTGCCTCTGAATATTAATTATCGTTAATGCCTTGAGTGCTGGGTGCTAATTGCTTTCTGCTGCACTATTTAAAGCAGCTGGCCTTATGTGTTACATTATTCCGTCAGACATGGAAAGTCAAAGCGTACGCTTTGTCTCTTGAACAAGGTTCAGTTGATTGAGAAGTCTAATGTTTTACCAAGAAAAGAGCTTGCTGCTCAATATGGTGTAGCCGAATTGTAAGGCAGAAAGAAGCAACTCTAATGACTGGGAGCTGGCAACCAGAAGACCGCAAGCATAAGCGCAGTGGAAAGAGTCCAGAGTGGAAGAAGCATTGCTCAAATGGTTCTCATGGCCAGGGACCGTGGCATCCCATTGTCAGGTAACCTGCTGCTTGAGAAAACAAGACATCTGGCAGTAACAATGGGAGTGGAAGACTTTGAGCCAACCTCTGGTTGGCTGTCTAGATGGAAAGAAAGACACAGCATATCATACAGGAGAGTGCACAGGGAGAAGGGGGAGTCAAACCAGGAAGCAGCAGAGCAGTGGATTAAAAATGCCTTGCCAAATTTGCTCTCACAGTTCGAGCCTAGAAACATTTTCAACAGTGACATGACTGCCCTTTTCTTTAGAGCCACCCCCAATGGCACCCTGTCTTTCCATTCAGAATCACTGTCAGGACATAAGAAGGCTAAAGAACGTGTTTCAGTCCTTGTGTGCGCTAATTGTGATGGGACTGAGCAATTAAAACTTCTTGTTGTGCGCAAATTAAAAAAGCCCCATTGCTTTAAAGGCATAAATGTTGACACATTCCTGTGCAATATGCTGCCAACTCGAATGCATGGATGACAGCAGATCATGACTGGCTTCAAGAGCTAACAAAAGAAAATGAGAAGGCAAAGCGTAACAGTCGCTATGATCTTAGACAATTGCCCTGCCCACAAACCCATAGAACTAAGAAATGTAAAGGTGTTCTTCTTACCCCAAATTGCACTTCATTAATACAACCAATGGACCAGGAGGTGATAAACAGTCTGAAGCAGCACTACAGGCACTGCATTGTTAGCAGAATCCTTTGTGAGATTGGCGCTGACAATAACAATTTTAATACAAGATCTAAGATACTTACACTGTTGGTTGCTATACACGGGTGGCACAATCGTTTGCGATGTAAAACAAGAAATAATATTAAACTGTTACAAAAAGCTGGCAGCTGAGGTTTTGGAGGGAGCCAATAACAGATGACACCAATGTTGTGGTCCGCCTCCTGGAATGCCTGCTGCCGACTTCATGGCGTACCTTGCCACAGATGCAGAGAGACTACTTCAAGGGAGATAACTGATGCGAAATATGCAGCAGTATTGTGGGAGTTGCAGAAACGACAAAGAGGATGATGGCGGGGATGAGGCACCGCCATCATCGACTGGAGAGATGTGGGTACTTTTGAGAAAAATAAGACACGTGGAAACTAAAGAAACCACTGATTATCCTGGGTTCTATGCATTTGAGCGCCACTTAGAGACACTAACAGCTGTGCATAGATGGCAGACTGTAATCACATCTTTCATAAATAAAGAATAACGCTGATGCTGCTTAAGTACTGTAATTAAGAGCACAGTTTTATAGTTTACAACTTTAACAATTTTTACCATTTTTTATTGTTTTTAAAACTTTTTAACTTAAAGTTGGAAGTGAAGTTTAAATTACAACAGTTAATTAAAACATTTGATTACATCATACTAGTAGTTTGTAGATTGAATTGGAGAATGCACAGTTCTACAACACATGGTCCTAGTTAAGTGAGCTGACATTTTTTAACAGTCATTTTCGGATGTATGCATTTTCAGATGTATGCACATGAATTCTGTTCCCGACCATGGTCATCGTCCAAAATTGACTGTATTTTACTTCAAGCATGAGCTCCTGCAGCAGGCTACACCTTAAGGACTGAGTCCCAAGCAGTGTCCCCGAAGGGAAGAAAAAAAGGGAGGCCTGGATAAAAACTCCTGAATTATTTAAGCAATGATTTAAGAATATGGGCCTTGGAGCACAGCAACGCCAAATCCTGCTCTCTTTCTGGAAGCAATATCCAGGGTATAGTGCTTGACAAATGTATGCACAGAGTTCCATGTTGCGACAGCGCATATGTCTGCCGTTGAAACATTTTTCATGGCTGCGAAGGGTGCAGTCATTCCCCTTGTCAAATGTCCTTTAACCGGTCCAGGTAACGGTTTTTCATACTTGTTGTAGATGAAAGTAATGCAGTTTGTCAACCATTTAGACATGGTTTGTCTTGCAACTGGTTTCCCCAGAACTCAGGGGGCAAAGGACACAAACAACTGATCCAATGGCCGGATCAATTTTGTACTGCTCAGGTAGTACAAAAGGATCTTATGTACATCTAGAGTGTGAAGAAGGGCCTCCCCCTGATTCCAATATTCAGGAGAGTAAACTGGAAGGGAGATGTGTTGATTCAATGTTAACTCGGAAACCACCTTCGGAAGAAACTTAGGGTCAGTGCACAGAGACACCCTGTCTCTCTGAAAAATTAAATAAGGTTCTTTACACCTCAAAGCTTGCAGCTCGGAAACCCTCTGAGCTGAAGTGATGGCAACTAAAAATAACGTTTTCCAAGAGAGAAAACGTAAGTTGCAATCCACGGATGGTTCAAAGGGAGGTAATATCAATTTCTCTAGAACAAAAAGGTCCCATAGGGGGACAGGATCCCTAATGGGGGTTTCATATGCAGCATACCCGAAGGAATGTACAGGCAAGGTCCAGTTGAGCAAGATTCCTACCCTCCACAGGTGCATGATAAGCAGAAATGGCACAGAGATGCACCTTTATGGAAGAGTATCTCAGCCCCACATCTGAAAGCAATAGGAGATATTCAGGACTGATTTCACCGAGCAAAACAGTAGGTCCAGGAACTTGCAGCTACCCAGATATAAAGCGTTTCCACTTCATGGCATATGTGGCTCTTGTAGAAGGTTTTCTCACTTCTACTAGGACTTGACCACCTTGTGAAACTCCATGCCAGGAAATGGCTAAGTCTGCAGGAACCATGCCTGAAGGTTTAGGGACCAAAGTTCTTGGTGGACTAACGTGCCCATGTCTTGAGATAGTAAGCTGGGTAAAATTGGTAGATGAAACAGAGGTTCCACTGCTAATTGTAAAGGAGGGAACCATATTTGATGTGGCAGAAAGTAGCTACCAAGATCATTGTGCACGATCCGTCTGTAGTTTGAGTAACACCTTCTGAAGGGGAAGGGAGGAAGGCGGTTTCTGGATCACGAGTGGCTGAGCTCATCTGCCAGGATGTTTTGGACTCCTGGAACATGAACTGCTGTCAGTGTGAGTCCATGTTCTAGGGCCCAGTACCACACTCTCATGGCTTCTCTTCACAGAGAGTAAGTGTGTTCCCCCACCCCACTTTTTGATATAAAAGACCACTGACGTATTGTCAGTCTAGAGAAGCAGGAGACCCTGGGAAAGGTGAGTCTGAAAGGATTGCATGGCATACAGAATCACCTTCATCTCTAAGACGATGTGCAGGACACTTCTATATCTGACCATGTGCCCAGTACAGTGTTTCTGAAAATGAGCTCCCATCCTAGACCCGATGCATCCGTGGTGAGGATCTAGCTTAGTGAGTCTGTTTGAACGGAACCCTGAATCCAGTTTGGTGAAGTCAGCCACCATGACAGCATTTGCTGGACAGCCCTTGATACCCTTGTCAGGTGTTCGAGATCATCAGACGTCTGGTCCCATTGCACCCTTAGGTTCCATTGAGGAACACTCATATGCAGGTGTGCCAGGGGTACCATGGGTATGGCCGCAGCCATATATCCTAGGAGCTGTAACATGGTTCTTGCTGTGACTAGGTTGGCTGAAACTACTGTGGAGGCCTAGTCTCTCAGTCGATTGGTCCTGTTGGGTGGAGGAAAGGCTGTTACCTGCTGTGTGTCCAGGATGGCCCCATGTACTGTAGGCATTGATAGGGCCAAGGACAGGACTTTGGGAGATTGATTGTTATCCCCAGCTGTTGGAACATTTGGAATGTGTCTGAGAGGGTGTGGATTAACTGCTACCTGATGGGGGCAGTTAGGAGCCAATCGTCTAGGTAAGGGTAGACAAAAGGACCCTGTCTGCGAAGAGCAGCTGCCACTTCTGCTAGGCATTTGGTGAACACCCTCAGAGCCGAGGAGAGACTGAAGGCAAAGCCTGGAACGGGTAATGGTTCCCTTGAAAGGCAAACCAAAGAAACTTCTTGTGAGCTGGAAACACCGATATTTGCAAGTATGTGTCTTGCATGTCCAGACAGCATAGCCAGTCCCTTGGTGCAGCATAGGTATCAGCCCTGGTAAGGTTACTATTCTGAACCTTTTATATTGATGTACTTTCGTTCAGGTGACTTGGGTCTAATATGGTTCTCAAGTCCCCGTCTTTTGGGGACCAAAAAGAAATGAAGTAATACCCAATTCCTAGTTCGGAGGGAACAGACTCGATTGCTCGTTTAGAGCAAGGTCTGGATGTCTTCCCTGATGAGGGCTGTGTGGTTGGGAGGGTATTGAGGAGGGCTGGAGAGTTGTGGAGGAAGTTCAGTAAACTACAGTGTATAACCCTTCTTGATAATGTCCTGCGCCCATAAGTCTGTTGTGATATTGGTCCACCCGTCTAGGTAGAGAGAACTGACACCCTACTGCTTCTCCCTTGACTCCGTCCCGGAGGAAATGGGGCTGGCAGGAAGTCTTGTGTGTGCCTGGGGTGGGCAACAAAGGCTGGGAGAATTCTGGATTCCTAGGTCTGCTGTTCCTTACTGGCTGGGAGGGAGCCTTTTTGTCTTGAAAAGGGCCTCAAGGCTGTTGGTTTCTCTGTCTGTTGGCACCCTGGTGCGAAGGGCTGTGCTTAGTTTGCTGAGAGTCTGACCAGTACATGTGGTGAATGGACTGGACCACTTCTACGAGTCCTGCAGTTCCATTATTATCTTTGTATCTCCTCTCCAAAGAGGACAGACCCATGGAATGGAGTAGTAAGTATAGAATCCTAGAGATCCTGCCAACAAATGGATACTCTCAGCCAGGAGTGGTGACAGAGACACCCAGTGGCCCTGCTCTGGCTGCTGTGTCCGCGAATCATAGGATGCCCTCAACACGTTTTCTACGTCCAGGCCAGACTGAAGACGTCAATAAGCTCAGTGCGTGATGGGTTATCTGGTTGCTTTTGAGCCAACTCAATGGCTTTCCTCCATAAAGATTTTTGGTATAGCACCATGTGGGCCAAAACATTTAGGGACCATATGGAGCATGTGGAAGAAGCACAGACTCTACTAGAACTGGTCTAATTTCTTAGGTTCCTTGTTAGGGGCTGTGAGCTCATATGTTTGGGTTGCTTTGTCCTGCTGTGAGCTGTGGTCAGGACCATGGGGTCTGCCTCGAGTTTTCTCCGAAAAAAGGCTCTACCTTGGGAGGCGGTACAGTCAGTTTGCCTTCTTGGGGACAGCTGAAAAGAGGAAGGGTAGTCCCATGCCAGCCTGGTTAGGTCCTGAAATGGAGGGGACCAGGGGGAATGACCAGAGTCTCGAGTCATTCATTCCCAAAATGTATGAAAGCCTTTTCTCGCTGGGTCAATTCCTCTGTGTCCCATTGATTTAGGAACTGGATGTGGTGCATCATATCCATAAATGTTGTGTCATCTGGGGAGCCTGGGTGAATTACGGGAACCCTCTGGCTCAGGAGAGTAACCTCTATAAGAGGAGTCTGAGAAGTAGTTGAGGCTGACCTCTAGCATTTACGCCTACACCAGCGTCTGCTCCTGTCATCTGAGGAAGATGACCTGGAGGGAAGAGTGGTGGCATCTGCACCTATGCTTGGCATGCTCTGAGTCAGATCTGTTTGGAGTCGGGCCCCTGGCTGTGTGCAGATACTTTGGCCAGGAGTCTAGGACTAGTTCCTTGTCTGGGACCAGTGTAGGGGTTATGGAGGTAGGTCATCCTTTAGTAAATCTCCTTTACTGTGTTCCCCTGAAGTAAAGAGTTTCCCAACGCCTGCCAGGGGGACCATCGACACTTGTGATGGTGGTGCACCACTGGGGTCCATGGGAGTACCAGTAGGGTTGCTTGGTCCTGGAGTCTCATCATTAGGGATAAGAGGACTCAGTGGATTAGCATGGTCTGTCATCTGGTCGCTTGTTGGGTCCCCTGATGTCAGGCTGTCGGGTATCGAGGAGGGTTTTATCTGGCGACTTGTCAACAGGTGGCCTGTTGTCAGGCTTTTGAATGGTCTGAGCTGACATTGGCTTCTGAGGCAGCAGCTCCACAGGCGTCTGACTTGTAGTGGTTATTACGGATGTCTTGGTAGTCACGCCTTACCTGGCGCCTGCCTCTAGTCCTTCTGTTTGTCGAAGACTGTTTGTCTGGGACATGCATCAGGGCCTTAGTTTTATCTGCTGACAACTTGTCCCTGGGAGAACGTTCCCTGAGCGGGAATGTTTCGGCGCTTGTGTCTGTTGTCTGTGTCTGACGACGAGCTGGAGGATGAAGATGCCTGAACCTTATCGGATGAAATCCCTGTTTTAAGCCCTGAGGACTGCTGGAAGAGGGCCTAAGGCTGAGGGATGGACCTGAGGGTCTTTGCCCGAAGAGCTGCTGCACGCTATGAGGGTAAGGGTGATAGCCTTCGTCAATGGCAGGCCGGAGGAAATTAGGCCTGACAGAGGGGCTGAGTCCACTGTCTCTCTCCAGAGCAACTAGAGTGCTTCTCTTTGTGAGGAGACTTGGATCTGGACTCCAGCCTACTGTGCTCCTTGTCCCGTTACTGGTGCTTCCCCCCGGGTGTTTTTCTTTGTGGGAAGTCAGCCACTGGGAGGCTGAGGAGCTGGCCTCTCGACGGACGTGGAAGGGTGGAGAGCTGCAGCTCCATGAAGTACGCCAGGACGGTCTTGTGGTGGTGGGTTTGGGTTTGTTGATTGAACTTGCAACAGGTTGGGCAGGCTTTAACGTCATGATCAAGCCCCAAACAGAAGAGGCACTGAAAATGACCATCTTTTGTAGGAATCTGCCGCCTGCAAGGACACTTGGATTTTCGTCGTGTAGTTGAGGTAGACGGAGCCAACATAAATTAAGCATAATATTGATACTTTGTGAAAAAACAAAAAAGAAAAAAGGGGTACTTTTGACTGAAGAAAATGGCGGTCGACGGAGCGGGAAAAAAACTGAGGTGGGGCTGGGGACCGCTCCCTTTATACAAAGGGTGACGTCGGTGGACGGACCGACGTAAAGGGTGGGCCCCAGCTGGGTACTGCTGGCTAGAAGCTTTCCGTGGAGCCCTAGTGTCGATGGTATAGTCCTTATGGTATAGCCTGCTGCAGGAGCTCATACTGGCAAGATCTACCGCTCAACAATTTTGTGCCACTTGTAGAAGCAGATTAACTTGTAACTAACATTTGAGCAATAAATCGTAATTTTAACAAGTTTTAAAGTGAAATTCAACTGCCGAATTACTTTTTATAATTTTATTGTGTCACTTTGGTTTATTCTAGTGCCATTCAACAAAGAATTGCACTTGATGTTGCTGTTAGTGGACTTCTGTAAGTTATCTACAGTATTTACAATTACATATCCACTTATGAGCATAGATTAAGACATTTTATCTCAGTGTCCCCCCCTAGGATTCTGAAAATGTTAGCAACTGTGGCTAAAGTGACCCCAAAACCTTGAGCCACTCTGCAGAAACATGAGCCACACAACAATGTATGCTGCCAATTAATTTTTCTAAACTAGGTACTATGCTGTTGCTAACAAGCATTTGTCAATGCTGAATGTTTGCTTGCTGGTATTAGCATTGGAAATGCAGGGTTTAAGAAAGATGCAGAATAGGAATGGCAGTGAAGTATTGAACTTTTATCAGTACACATTGCCAAGTGGTGTGCAGTATTTGCCAGTGAAATCGAATTTACCTGGCTTCCTGCTCTCGTCTCTTTGAAGTGTTCTTTGAGACAGCAACAGAAAAAAAGGCACGGGCAGAACCGGAGCAGAAAAAGCCTGGCCACGTCCCCAGTGCCCTCAGCGTTTAGTTAGACAGAAGAACAAAGTCAATCACTGCGGGGTTTTGTTTTCCGTCTTGTTTTGCTCCATTTATCTTACAATACCAGGTGGGCACCAGAGACATTTTCCAGTGTTACAGAAACTTTTAAATACTACTGAGGAGAAAAATGCCAAATTTACATTATTTGCCTTGTATTTCCTTTATGGAGAGTGAAATAAGCTGGGGGAAGCCTCCCGGATACATGAGCCCTCTAAAGAGAGGAGCTGCCTGTGTCCCTCAGTCTTGGTTATCGAACGACACATGGTGCAGCAGCACAGTTAACTGGAGCATCACTGCTATACAGATGTGCTGCAGCTGTCCTCAGCTGCCCATTCCCCACCAAATCAGCGACACAACAGTGAGCTGGCAGCAGCGGGTGCAGACATGGGCTGCAGAGTACAGCTCAGTACCATTTGTCCTGTCTCGAGACTCTCCAGCCTGCATCTCTATGCAGCTGCAACACCAGGAGGCAGCAACAGCAACCAGCTCTTAGGCTCGCCATCTCAGCTGCCACTGAGCTCTAGCCTTTGGCACAGAGAGAGAGAGCACTTGGTCTGCACATGCAGCCGGGGGCACACCCCCTCTAGGCTGGAAGAACAATGTGAACGATTGCCTTCCTGCAGGAACCGTATCACCTAGCAGCCAAAGAATACTGTACTGTATGTCAACAGTGCCACAGAATGAAAATAAAACATGCATTTGGCAATGCCGAATGTTTGCATGCCTAACAGACTGCATTTGGGGCTAGTAGAAACAACTGCCACTGACCGAGAAGATTTTTTGTGTAAGGTTCATCGCTCCGGGGTGGGGAATGAAAGAGCTGCCAGCTGCCACTCATCACCTCCTTTCTGGAGCCAAGGATGTGAGAAAGAATGAGCTCTCTATGACATCAGTTCAGATGCAGTGGCGTACAGTTGAAAGAAACGACCGCTACAATCAGTGGTGGTGATGTGGGCAGTTTGCAGTGTGCAAATTGCCTGCCGACTACGGTGTGCAAATTGCCTGCTGATAGCAGTATACAGATTGCCTACATGTTACCACGACTGTAGCAGTCGTGTTCTTTCAACTGTATGCCACTACATCTATTTCTGTCATAGACAGCTCGGAACATTCTTTGTGCGTGCGGCGGCGCTGCAAAAAGGATCAGGCATTGGAAGCGGGTTGGCACACCTATGACAACTTCGTTTGGTGGCACTATGTTTCTTGCACATGCATGCAAGCAAATATAATAATCGCTAGCTTCCTCCTCCTCTCTGTTCTGACATCCCCACCTCTCACAAAAAAGGCAGCACTGCATGAAGTGATGAACATTTTACCTATACTTTTTATTCTATTTAGATTACCCTATCTCCCAACTCGAATGATGCCCTTCTTTCCCCATTTTTAGTCTGCTTTATCACTTCTTTTCTAATGTAAAATAATAAAAGGGCACTCCTTTTAATATGGCTCATGCCGACTGTCTTCAACATCCTCGGCTGTTTCTGTTTGCCAGTTATCCTACAAGTTGGGAAGCACTGGCTACTGCTGAAGGTAGTTAATCGTCTACAAGAAAAGTGATCTCAAAGAGTGGTTGTTTAAAAAATAAAGAATACTACTGAAAACCTGGTCCGAGCTATAAGAAAAAGTGGTAAAGTAGACTCATAAATTGGGGAAAAGGATGTCGTCAAGTCAGGAGACAAGGGCAATCTAAATTACAATAAAGGTATAGTTCAAAATTTCACTGCTATCATGCAGAGCTGCATTAACAACAAATAAAACAATGATGCAAATAAAGCCTCGTTTCTGGCACTTTATGTACAAAACACACACACACACTGAGCAGCCCTGGAAACTCTGCTGCAGAACTCTGCAGTACAAACACAAACAGGAAGTAGGTGCCAGCCAGTTTGTTTACCACCAAGTTACAACTATCATAAAGGTTCAGGCAGAAGGGCACTCACCAACCAAATAAAAAACACGCGGGGCTCCAGTAAATCCAGTTGAATCCAGAATTATTCCCACACATGTTGCCACACTTGGCGCATTTGGACCAATGTCCGAAATATGTCGCACCTGTAATGAAATAAGCTTGAATCTATTTGGCTCTGAGCCCTGCGTCTTCCCTATTTGTTGGTGAGAATGCTACCCTGAGCCTAATGTGTTTTGTTTGGAACACTACCCTTCCTAGTGCAGCCTCTTTTCTGATGTTGTTACATTTACAATAACCTCCAACCTGGATCTCCCCAAAGAAACGAAGTCCACCCCCTGCAGACTCCCAAATACAATTTGCAGCAGCTGCAACAGTAAGTCATAAAGGAGAAGTGCTCAGGCTGAAGCACGGTGACACTCTCCGTTCCCAACAATCTAACCCTGGGTGTTGTATCTGAAGGGTGGGAGGCACTGGGTAAATTACCTGCCGGTTGAAGCTGAATGACACTTCTTAAGCGCTTGATCTGGTTTTTCAGTGGGAGGAGGAGGGTACACAATGACTACTCTGCTTTCTTTTGACATCCTGCTTGCCAAGATGGCCAAATTTGATGCCAGCAAGCAGTTCCTAAATGTAAGATGCCATGTGAGGACACACCCCCCCCCACCACCACACCAGGGCACGCAAGACAGCAACACAAACAGAAATGCCCCTTCCAGACAAATTATCATCGGGCTGGTAGGGGGCCGAAAACAGCCCCCATGTAGTAGATTCGGCACACACCCCATCCCCACCAAAACTTACGCAGCATTGCAATACACACGGATAAGTGACAGTGTTTGGGTTAACTGTCAGCTCATCTCTCCATAAACAAAATTAAAATATCAAGCAAAGGGGTCATTCTGGGAACTTTGATGCAGAAAATTAAACTACTCGTGCTCGATGGACGGGGAGGGGTGAAATGTCGTGCCTGGCTCTTCAGGTTAATTTCAGCCTTCGACACAAACAAGACAAACTCAGCTGTTCACTCCTGTGTGGTTACTAAACGTACCTCCGAGTCCATCAGAGCATGTCATCTTGGTGGTCTGTTCCCCCTTCAAAAAATATATATATCTTCCCTAACCCCTGCCCCGCTGCCAGAGCCACTGACAAACAAAAAAGCAGAGAAGTGGAGATGATTTAAAACAAAATTTTGTTTACCTCAGACATCAGCGCTGGTCCGTCTGTGTTGGGGCCTTGAAATGGAACAATAAAAAGATAAAAGTTTGAATGACGATAGAGTTTCTGATTTTAATGTTTTTAAACCCCAGAAAAGCAATCTAAAAAGCCTAGTAAACTGCAGGAGCTAAATGAGTACAGAATGTACTAAGGAAATTAACCGGGTCCTTGCTTGCACAGGTCTTTGCAAAAACTTCTTTCATACTGAAAGCTTTAACCCTTTGGGGAGAAACTGGGGCACTGCTGGACTGGCATAGTGCAGGAACCAGAGTTTTAAAACAGCCTAAAACCCCATCTATTTAGCTGCCATTCCCAGATGAATTTTTAATAGTGAGAAAATATGCTGAAGAATATTGCCGTCCTGCTTATTGGTGTACTTATTTGTTTTTGTTTTAAATCTGTGATTTTATGTACTGAATTTTTAATGTGTTTATTTATTGTTATGTGCAGGCACCTTGATCATTGGAAAGGTGCCTTTTATAAATAAAATAATATACAGTATAAACCCACTTGGCCACACATGGGGTGGGTTACAGCTCAGCTGGAGAAACACTGGTGTCAGTATGTCACCAACTGTATGTGCAAAAGTATATAAACTGCCATTTAAAAGTGTATACCTAGGACTGGCAGATTACCAATATATAGATCCAACGGACGAGACCATCCACATTAAGGCTGTGTTTCCATGAAGGTGTTGATGACATGATAGAAACCTTTGAACGTGAAGCTCAAGAGGTCTCCATGATGTCGTCAACTCCTAGATGGGAACACCCATGAGCTGTGGATGGTCACCCATCCACTGTTTTATATGGTATATGGTTCCCTAACTTTTAAACGTTCATTTCACAAGGTTTCATACTTTGTGTGTTTGCAGTCCCGCTTGGTCCTGGTCTCACAGACACGCCCTCTCAGACCCCAAAGATCCTGGTCCTCCTGCCATTCTCTCTGTTCCTAACCACAAATTTAAACAGCAGCTGTTAAAAACAAACAAACAAAAAAACACTAATTTCAAGTTTGAAGACACTGAGCCAACTATGGCAGTATCTACAAACTCTCTTGAACCACTTGCTAGACTGTTTGCTAGCCTGCTTGATGTTATTATTTGAATTGTTTTTTGTGTGGAGCGCAGTTTCCATCAATCAGGTGCCAGCTCAAGGAAAAAAAGTTGTACTATTGATGTGACGTCAGAACGATAGTGCAATAACTTTTTTGATCTTTGAACTATCCTACAAGAATGTTACAGTCACTGTTATTTATCTATAATAAGCCCTAACCCTATACTGACTGAACTTCTGTTCAGTGTCTAAACATATTGCACCATGGGCAAGTGCTGCGTTTCAGTCATAAGCTGAGTACCTGAAAGATGTGCTAGTTTTTTTCTTGTACCAAGCCAAACACTACTAGAAAACCCTCATTACCTAAATATTCTATTGCTATTATATACTTTTGCACTTTATAAGATGCTGTGTTACTGCTTGCCACATAGTCACCAGCAAATGTTTTTTAGCATGTGGTGAAGCTTCATAGAGTTTTCTGTACCACAGATGTGAAAACTGTTCATGCCATTTTTATGTTTAGTTGCACACATGTGCAAGAAACATAGTGCCACCATACGAGTTTTCGTAGGAGTGTCACGCCCGCTTCCAGTGCCCTGATCCTTTTTGGAAGTGCGGCCACACCACACCAGCGAATGTCCAAGCTGTCTATGACAGCAGTTCAGATGCAGTGGCATACAGTTGAAAGTGAAAGACTACGACAGTCAGTGGTGGTAACGTATAGGCAGTTTCCATACTGCGGTAATTGCTTTCAGCTGTGCGCCCACTGCATTATTAACTGCTTTCGACGACCATACCTCTCAAGTATCCCCTCATTACGCACGGACATCCCTATTTTAGCCCTCAAAATTGCCCTGTCCTCGTGGACAAAAACGTTGCATCATTACAGAATGTGCTGTAAAGTCGGACTTGAAGCAGAAATCAATAATATTTAAGATGCTACAGAAAAATAAACTTTATACATATAAATACAATGGTTTCCACAGTGTCCTGAGCTTGTAGTCCCATGTTCGAGGATTTGTCC
Organism: Neoceratodus forsteri; assembly: GCA_016271365.2. Classification (NCBI taxonomy): domain Eukaryota; kingdom Metazoa; phylum Chordata; order Ceratodontiformes; family Ceratodontidae; genus Neoceratodus; species Neoceratodus forsteri. The sequence continues at coordinate 1,608,429,517 of CM057452.1, forward strand.
CTCATTATGCAAGTCAAGTGTCCCTTATTGTCCCTCTTTTTGAGTGTTCGTGTCCCTCATTTCAGTAAGGAAAGGTTGAGAGGTCAGGCGATGGCAGATTTAGCAGCGGTGAGTGTGGGACCATTGTGCCTCGGCCTCGGTGAGAGTGGGGCAGTGGCAGTGCAACTTGGATGCCAAAGAGTGTGTGACCGACTGAGGAAGCGGAAAGTAGGATTTAGGCGTGTCAGGGATGATGTGACTGAAGGACGCTGGAGTGGGACCGGACAGTGTTGTTACTGTAGCGGGAACGTCGTGGCTCAGTGTGCAGCAGAACTCCAACCTGTGACTGGTCACTGGACGAGGCACAAGCAACAGTGTCACAACAGGGATGACCTGACGGCCTTAGACCGGCTAGGGGCTGCAGGTAGAGCTCCTCTCTGTCCTGCCCCACTCTCTCTCTCTCTCCCCATCACTGTATTACCACTGCCCCATTTGTTTATCGATCTGCCCCAGGCTTGCTTCCTGTCAGCATCAACATTCCTCTGTCTGCCCTCCCAACATTTTCCGGCTGGGCCCATAATTCATCAAAGGCGGCTACTGGTTGCTGTTTGCTTTTCTTTCTGTAACTCTCAACTTTGTCATCCTCGCACTACTGAAACTTCCCTAGACCCCAATGTCTTTCATTCCTCCTCCTCCTTGTACTGCTGCCCCTAGTCACTCAACGCCCTGTTCCACCTCCATACTGCAATTGGTAATCCCAGGAATCAATCTGACATTGATTGCTGTTCAGTTCCTCCTTTTAATTGCGGCGCTGAGAGACACTAACCAGCAGCCCCCATCTAAACCCATTTTTAAGCCCTTTAACCAACAGCCTACTTTCTCCAACCCCCACTAGAATTGCCTTATGTCTGTCCCATGCATTTTCGAATTTCACTGTTTTTGGACTGTGGAGGTGTGCGGATACTAATTCTACAATGTAGTACTCTTGACCTAACTCCCTCTTTAAGTAGGATCTGCAGCTTATCCATTAGGTAAGGGAATGTTGTGAGGCAGTATAGCACAGTGGTTTAAGGCTCTGAGCTGTAAATCTGGAGACCTGGGTTTGAATCCCACAGCCCCTACTTGCATACACTGTGTAACCCTGAGCAAGTCACATAAGTTACCTATGCTCCCAGGCTGCACCTGTAAAAAACCTTTCAGCTTAGTGTGTCTCACCTTGTTAAACAATTGGGGGGAAAAAAAATAGGCAGACTAGGTGGGCCAAGCGGTCCTTATCTGCCGTCAAATTCTAAGTTTCTGCCCCCTATATATCTGAGACCAAAAATTAGGTTTCTGTTTTCAAAGTTATGAGCTATTTTGTGACCCTAATTTCACACACTGTTCAAAAAAGTCTGTTTCGGTGAAGAGCCACGGTTGATGTCGTAACCAGAACTCACAGCCTAGTCCTCCCTACCAGCAACATTATAGAACCTATTTCTCCAAAGATTAAGAAACTGCACCTGTAGCAATCATTGGAAAAAAAAAAGCACAAGGTTGGCTGCAGTGCTTGCATTTTCAGAATGTTCAGATGCATGCTACTGTACTTTTGAATGAGTCAGGAGGTGGTTTTGGAATGCAACGCTGCACCAAGGTATATAAATTCAAGGTTGTGCACAAATGTAGAATGTTTTTTTTTTGGGGGACATGCAGTCTTACAATGTGCCTGGGATCGAAATGTATGGGACACTTAATCTCGGAATGCAATGGGGCATACATCAAGGAATCTGGTGGAGACTGGCAATTTCAGAATATAGTGTGGTTGTGTCTGGCCTGCCAGCACAGGGAAAGGCACTCATCTGTGATGCCAACAACATGGGTTCAGGAGCGGACTTGGGTCAGAAGGCCAGTCGGGAGAGAGGATTGGCGTCCTAGGGACTGCTCTCCAGGGGAGGGGTAGAGTGTCCGACACACCACGGACTCCCTGGCGGGAAGCTGGGAGCACCACCATGCCGGTGCCATCACTTGAGGGGGTGAGGCATAGCAGTGGACATCATTGCATGTCCCCGCCCCCAGAGAAGCATTGGAAAAAAATGCTGGCCCATCCGCAGGACTACCTGCCCCGCTGCTGTCTACACTGCCTTCAAGATTGTTCGGGGGTCCTCTCCTGATGCTCCAACATGGGGCTCACCTGTAGTGTCCGAAAAGGGGGCCCATCCTGGTGGCCCTGCCCAGGGGATAAGCCTGTGCATATAGGGAGGACGGTGAGAGGAGCAGGTCTGAGATTTGTGGGATGGGGGGGGGGGGAGATCAGGGAGAAAGAATATAGTGTGGTTGCACACTGTTGGAATGTGACAAGACACACCATTTTATTCTGAAATTGCTTGTCCCTGCCACATTCCAGAATTGTACTCACCACCAAATTTCAAACTGTGCATCACATCCCACCATATTCCAACGTTCTGCATCCCTGCCACATTCTAAATTGCACATCCTGCCACATTCCATAGTTGTGTTTCAGTGCCACATTCTGCTGTTTTGTCAGCACCGCATTCCAAACTTATATCATTGCCACATTCTAAAACTGTATCACCACCACATTCAAAGTATGCGTCACCACCACATTCTGAAATTGGCACATTCTGAAAATGTGTGTCACCACCACATTCCGAAACCTGCGTCACTGCCATTCTACGAAAGTACGTCATTCCTTATTCTAAAACGGTGTCACTGCAAGATTCTAAACAACTGAGCGCCAGTGCCACATTCCAAAAATCATGTGACACATTCCAAATTGTGCACAGGGTGGACAAGAGTTTAAAACTACTGCTGCTATGGTATGTGTATAAATATTTGCCCCTACTCCCAGTCTGATCTCCCCAGGGACCCATCCATGCCATGCCTTTGTACCGAGGCAGAGATACTGCTCCCTTGTCCATTGAATTCAGTGCTCGAGAGTCCTGGAGTGCTCTCCTAGCTATCTTCGGCGGAGGCACTGTGTATGTAAATATGTCATTTTTTCCATTCCCCAAGAACTGTTACCACATTGTTCATCGAGATCTCAGTATGTCCACCCAGTGGACCACCACCACCAGGTGTATGGGCACTGGTGCACCGTTGCTCCCTACTGGTGTGCCTTCCTGTCTGCATCACTGCCATGTTTATGTTTAGTTGGCAAAAGATGCTGGCATAAGCCCAATCACTACCAGGATACGGTAAGTCACTCACTGATTGCAGTAGCTGTTAGAGTTCCAGATTTAATTACCAAAACAATGTTATCCGGTTTGCCCAGACTTGTTTCCCTGCATGTGAGCTAAGTGGTGGCTCTCTTTGTTGTGCTTAAGGGAGGTTCGCATAGCAAAACAATTGAGATGAGAAATGCACAGAAGAAAATTACACTTTGTCAATGTCTTCTGCCCATGGCCCTGTTTCTTCTTTTGCTTGCCCCTCAAGTTTCTGCTTACTAATGAATACAAATACAGTGATGTTCTCAGTTAATGTAGGCAGTGCCCAGTTAGACCTTTCTACTTGGGGAGGGATGTAGTGCTCTTTTCTTATGAAAATATGAGATCTGGGCATGAAATGTACCATTTAATGTCTTCCTTGTCTCACACAGTAATGCCGCTGTTTATTCATGTGGGTGCCATTTACATGGCAAAGGCACTGTTGAATAGGAGCTGTCTGTGCTCTTACAAATGTTGCTCCTTTAAAAAAACATCCTGTGCTGCTTCCGATAAACAGGGAGTTCCATTACTGATTCCCCCCACCAAATTAAAAAACAAATCTGCTCTTATGAAAGACAGATTTGTATTCTTGCCTTCTAAAGGGTTTATGAAAGAAATTATGCAGTACGGAGTCCCCTTGATTTTCTTTTCCTCTACATTACACTCCGAGTCTGTGTTCTGCAGTGCTGTTACAGTAATTGAAACCTTTGGGGGGCAAAAGAGAGGAAAATGGAAAAAGAAAGGTAAGAGAGCAAGCATGTTACATCTCATGCTTTTGCTGTGTAGCCCTTATCCTTTTACATTCTGGATGGGGGGTACATGTCTGATTTCTGGGCTTGATCTACACCTAAGGGTAGTCATCTGCAAGTGTTTCTGAAAATCTGTGGAGTCTCTGAGCAGGATAACTTATTTCATGCAGATAGGAGGAACCATTGGGCAAAGGCCCAAACTGAGGAAACACTAGCACGAACAGTAAAACAAGGTGACAGGACTTTCTATAGATACATTAGTGAAAGGAGAAAGTCCAGAGGGGGTATTACTAAGATCAGAGGGGATAAGGGGGTGTGTGAGGAGGAGGACCATGTAAAAGCATCTATTCTAAATAGAGTGCTTCTGGTCAGTATTTACTGACAAGACAGTAGGGCAGGCCCACAGCCTGCACCATGGACACGGGGAGGGAGGAGGTGTGTACTAGTCCCTTCACAAAAGAAAAGTTCCTACAAGAGCTTGATAAGCTCAGGTGGACAAGGCAATGGGACCTGATGTGGAAGGGACATGCCAATGAGTGTGGATGAACAACATATACCACTCCTAGAACTACTGTTACAGGTGGTAACCTGTTCTTTCTGCACCGATCCTCTATGTGGCGTCATGGGTATTACATTGTGACGATAGTTTGCGTCCCCAACTCACCATTCTTTGCAAAATCTGCTTTCAGGCCATCACCAGACAGTGAACCAGAGCAGCAATTTCTGTGGGAGGTAAGCGACCCATCTCCTAGCAACAACAGAGCTGCAGTATGTGTACCAGAGCCTAGCGGTCTGAAAAAAAGGCATAAGACAAAACATATTGAGAAAGCCAGTTTGCAAAACTGTGATAATATCTGCAGTCAGGTAAAGAAACCAAAATCTGCTGGCAGATACGCTAGACTATCTCAGAAAGAACTTGACGACTTAGAGAAAAAAATTCTGAGCCAAATACACATAAAAGCACAGCCTGGACTTGCAGTGTGTTGTCAGATTGGCACAGTGCAAACCAAATGAATGTAGACATCAGTACTGTGTGTATGGCTAGTCTTGTTGAAATTTTGGGGACGTTTTATGGCTCAGTCTGTAGTGAAGACTGCAGTCAATACAGTATCGGTTCCTATGTTGCATTAAGAGCTGGATTGTAGAGATACATCAAACTGTCAAGTTAATAGGAAAATTAATATAGCAAATGATTAGGAATTAGCAGTGCCAATATTGTGTTTGTTGCAATACTCAAACAGTACAGGAGAGCGGCAAAGATGTAGCAGCACATCACCCAAGAATATCTAAACGGATTGCAAAAATAAGCTGCAGTAAGCTGAATCCAAAGTCTATATATGGATTAGTGTGCAGACTCTGGTTTGAGTTGCAAATAGGTCTTGCACAAGGGAGAGACTTGAGAAATTTGAAACATTACTCTTTTGTCCTAAAACATGATGATTGTGGAAGGAGTACATAGCTGTTGCTTTAACAAGAAACGGAAAACCAGAATGATTTCAATGAGCCTGATAAACAAGCATTCCGTGGGATACCTTTATTCTCAGCCAGAAAGCTGCAATTGCCCTGTTGCCCTTTTGAAGGAGTACTGTGCCAGATGTCCCCAAATGTCCAGCATTCTACCACATCCCATAAAGCTGTCTCAGGAGCTGTTGGACAGTAAAGAAATCTAGTATAGTAAGCAGCCAATGGGCTGCAATTTCTTGAGAAACATGATGTCCCAAATAGCCAGTGATGCTGAACTTTCTATGCAGTACACAAATCATTCTGTGTGCAGCACCACTGTCCATATGTTGTCTGAGGCTGGTTTTGCATCTCTGAGAGATAATGTCAAAAGTGGTCAACGATCTTGTCGAACCAGAAATCCACAGCTGAAAGTCAGACAAATACTCCATAAAGAAACGTCCCCCATCTCCACAGTCAGATGACGATAGCGCCATCCAAATATGCAGCCTCTCTACTTAATACTGCCAGTAAGAAAAGCTGACACACCAGAACAGAAATCAAACCCCAAACCCTGGATAGCATAAGAACCTCCATTACATCCATCAGTGACTGCATCCACATCATAACCGCAAACCTTACCAAACAGTGACATGTCGCGCAACATATGTCCCAACAGTAGAAGTCCATTTAATATTTTAAGTTTTACAGTCAATGGACCTGTTAATTATAACTATTACGGCTTGACACAGAACTGTTCCGGTGAACAGTACCATTTGTTCCATTTCCGGTTCATTCATTAACCCGTTTCTCAGTCAAACGTTTTTGAAAAAGTTTATGTTAAAACTAACAGAACGGTAGCCGATGTTCTTGTTGTTTAAAAATGTTATTAAAAAATTTGTTTTTTTGATAATGTTAAGCAGAAATCTCACCAGAAATAATAGTGAAAGTCAGTGGACTGTGAGTAAATTATGCTAATCCTTTTTGTCTAACCCAGAAATCTTTGCATGCATATCTCAATGATGAACGAGTGCTGTCTTGATTTGCACAGTGGTTTTGTTCAGTAATGAGACATCAGCATACCAATAGTAAAACTTAAGTAGTATAACTGCAGTGTTTAAATACCAGGCATTATTACAGCAGTTACAATATCACTGCACACCTTACATATTTTTCATAAATTATTATTGTTTCACAGCAAGATGAACATAAAAAGTTGAACAATTTAGTGCAGTCTTTGTGGTTCATTACAAAACTCTTTCTGGTTTATAGCAAAAGTACTACATAGCGCTTGCCAAGTTACAGATGCATTAATCCCTCGAAATGAGGCATTTATTTTGGAATTAATGCATGTTTAAGGTCATTAACCTTTTCGGCCTTGACATGCATGACCCACACCCACCCATGCATTAATTCCTAGTAAATGCTCCTTTCGAGTGGATTAATGCTTACATAACTCTGGAACTGTTTAATATTTTTTTCAAAAAACGTCCAAAGACTACCTTGGTACAGCACACTTCTATCCTGAAAGTTTCTAGAGAAAAATGTAGGCTGTACTTGAGAGCAAACCGAAAACCTATGTTAAGTACAGGAAAAAAAATTTGACATCTGTAGGAAATTATGCATGTTGATGTCAGAAACCAAACTGCACAAGCTGCCGTCACAAAACTATCACATATTTAGACCTTGCCTACTAGACAGTATACACAAACTGTCAGCTAATTTTGTCAAACGCTGCCAAAGCTATTAAAGTACAAAGTTAGGATTTTAACACAGAACCCGTCAGTCGACCCTACCTATAATGGCAGTACCATGCCAGTATAATACATAAAAGGCAGCCATTTTGAAATTGCAGCATTAGTAGTCGAGGGTGTCTCTGTCACCTGTGGAATTGCAACATTAGCAGACCAGGGTGTGTCTGTCACCTGTGGAATTGCAACATTAGCAGTCCAGGGTGTCTCTATCACTGTGGAATTGAAACATTAGCAGTCCAGGATGTCTCTGTCACCTGTGGAATTGAAACATTAGCAGTCCAGGGTGTGTCTGTCACTGTGGAGTTACAGCATTAGTAGTCCAGGGTGTGTCTGTCAGTGTGGAAGTTTAGGCTTTTTCTTGTGGTGTCAAGGTACTTAAATTCACGTTATACTTTCAAATCACCCTCGCTCGAATTCACCTTATACTTTGCACTTACCATGTCCACAACATCTGTAACACAGCACTTAGACACTGTTGTTCAATTTGTAACCTGTATGATGTACATCTGTATATTGTACTATCCTTTACTCTGTATGATGTATAACTGTATATTGCACTACCCTTTTGTCTGTATGATGTATATCTGTATATTATACAATGGCAAGAAAATTTATTGGGACTCTGGTCAGTGTGTGCCTGAGACAGTGCTGATATTACACAATAACATTACTGTGTGGATCTGGCATTGGACTATACTCATGTTCTCTTAAGAAACAAAGATATATTGCCACATTAAAAATCTACTAAAAACAGTTTTTAAATTTTTTTTATTTTGTATAAGAGCAGCCATTGTATAATAGCAATAAGGCACTCCAGTGTGTGTTATTGTGTAATAAACGTCACTCCTGGGGTGGTGGAAGCACTTGTCTTCGCCTTGTTCTTCAACCCACCCCAGGAGTGACGTTATTACACGATAACACACACCCTGTCGTGCCTTATTGCTTAATTGTACTACCCTTTACTCTGTATGATATGTATATCTGTTTGTTTGTTATACCCTGCTACCCTCTCCCCAGGAAGCACCGGGATTCGAGCAACTTGTTTGTTCAGTGTACCTTTCCTGGTGAAACATTTCAATAAATAAATAAAACTTTCACATCACTCAGAGCCTCTTTCTGTGGAATTGCTTCGATGCTCTGACTGAAAATTTCAAATGCACTGTTTCAGGACTGTTGAAGTATCTAATTAGTAGTCTGAGGCATGTAGCTCCTAGCTAGTTTGTATATACTTACATCTACCCATAAAACAGAAACTGATCATTGGCACGATTGCCTTCATGTTTGAAATTAAAAGGCTGTCAGTTGTAAATAAAGTTTTGATTATCTAGTGATTAGTGATGTGTTTAAATCCTTTTCTTTCCTCCTCCTGTTCTTCAAGTTGGAGGCCTGAAAACTTTGCAGTCCAGTTTGTTGTTGCTTCTCTGCCGTCGATGAAACTGACCCTGACTTGGTCTGGTAATAAGGCATGTAAATGGCTGATTTTTATCTGGGCTGCTATTTGTGCCTCCTGCTACCTGTACCTGTTTGGTAGAATCAGGTACTCTGAATGGCAGTTATCAATATGTACTGTAGTTAATGAATCAGCAGGTTGCATTTTGCATTTTACCTACTGTACTCGTGTTGCTTCTCACTTCTTTTATATTGACTCTGCAGGTGCAAAATTTGTATGAAACCTGCATTGTATATTTATCGCTGTACCCTTATCAACAGTAATGACTGTACTTGGTGGGATGTATCTAGCCCATCTAACCCTTCACCTGACCAAGATACACCCGGGAATGAGCTGCTTGCAGCTCACTGTCTTTCCTGCGTGACAGAATTTTGAATGAATAGTGACCAGTTTAATTTACATTATTTCAGTTTAATTGGAAGGCTCCACCTATGGTTTGATGGACAGGCAGCCAGCCACTCCCACTTTCTGAGCTATATAAGCAGTTTCCCTCAGCCTCTTTCTGAAGCACTTTTTCTTTGCGGCCGGAGGCTCTGTCCGTTTGCTTTGCAGCTGGCTGGGCCTTCCTGACACCCCGCTTCTCTTCTTTTGGATTCTGGGGGCAGGATATTCAAAGGATGCAACCCCAGTAATGCGCCCCGGTGCGATATTGAAAGGGGGGGCTTGTGCACCACAAGTCCCGATGCGACAGGGGGCAAAGGCAGTGTATGTGGCGCAAATGCAGGGGGTGTGCCCATGCATATGGGGCACATCCCAGTGTTCAGTCCAGGATGTGCGGCGCATATGCTTGCACAACATCGAGTTGTGCCGCATACAGGGGCTCAGAGTTGAGCCAAAATATAAAGGCTCAAAACTAGGCCATTCACAGGAGGGCTGCTGTATTGCAGTGCGCAACACAGCACCCACCAGCCATGGGTGGCCACCTACCTAGCAGGGACACTGTCTACAAGCACCCACACCCTTCCCGGTGGCCCAGTGCCCCCCCCCCCACCAGTATGCCCGATCATGGGCATTCACAATTGAACATCTACCTGATGGTCTAGTGGTCCCCCCCTTCCCTCCCGTAGGCCGATCACAGGCAATTTCTACAATATCCTGGTGGTCTAGTGGTCCCCTCCTCCCTCCTGTATGCCTGATGTGGGCATTAGTAGTGAATATCAGTACCTGGTGGTCCAGTGGTACCTCCTCATTCACCCACTGAGGACCCTGGCCACCCAGCTACCCCCCCTTTTCATCGGCGGGCAGCTGCACCCCACCAGCATATCACCTGGCCGCCCGCCAAATGACAGCTTACAGTATGATCTGTAAGCCTATTGGTGCACAGTGTGGACCAGTGGACTTGCAGACCAAACTGTACTACACAGGCACACATATATGAAAGAGTTCATTCACATATTTGTTCCTGTATAGTACAGTATGGCCTGCAAGCCAGGTTCCACACTGTCCCAATGAAGTACAGATCACATTATAACTATAATTCAGTGGGCAGCATGCCAGCGGGGTGCAGCGGCCGCCCGATGACGGGGGGCTGGGTGGCCAGGGTCCTCTGTGGATGAAGAAGGGGTACTACTGCACCACCAGGCGGTAATATTCACTGCAACTCTCCACAACTGGGCATACGGGAGGAGGAGGGACCACTAGACCACCAGGATATTATACAAATGCCCGCGATAGGGGGCATGCACGGCCCCAGACCACCAGGGACTCATAAACGTTATGCAGGGCATGCAATGGCCCTAACATATGCAATGGCCCCATTTGAGCAATGCATACATTATAGCCCAGTTTGCATTACCACTTCTGAATATCGCGGGTGGCCGCAGGCGTACATCTAGATTTAGCGCTGGAGCATTCCCGTCCTCCCTGTCTGGGGAATGCCTACAGTTATGCATATGCCAGGTACATTCTGTGCCATATTCAATGGAGATGCACCTTGGCACATCTCCTTTGAATATCACCTTGTCCTGGCCCCACGCATCTCAGTTGGCTGTGCCCCCCTCTTGCGCCACAGCTGGCGCAGTCTGAATATCCTGCCCTGGGTTTGTTCCTCTGCTTCAGGTTGTATATTGCCTCCAGCGGTGTGCTTCCTTTTAACTCCTCCCTGTTTCTTCTGTGTTTGTGTATTTGTTTTCTTTTGAGGATTTGATTCTCAGCTCTACCATTTGCTTGCTCCTACCATCTGGCCTTTTTAGCTCCAAACACTGCTTTTGCTTACTCCCATTGCTGTTGTAACCAGTACTTGTGTTTTTACACAAACCAAAGCTGCTTCCCATGCTATCAAGCCTAGTTGTTTTCACCTGATTCAAGCTTCCTCTGAACCTTGCTATGCAGTTCCAGTATGTTTTCCCTGCTCAATCTACCTCCCCTGTGGTCATAGTTGTTTTCACAGCATTGTGCTTTTCTCCTGCCATGCTTAAGGACTACAGCTACTCATAGCTGATGCTATTCCCTGTTTGTACACTGCTGTTCTGCTCTGAGGTCGGCTAAAGCTCCTGCTGATGCTGTTAACTAGCTTTAATACCTGCATGTGGTTATCGACCCTTCCATCACTTTCTTGTTTGTCCTATGGCAGGAACTGGGAAGTGTTTGGGGAGTCGTGGTCCTATGTGGCTAATTATTTCTGTTCTAAATCCTGCCTCGCTGTCAAAAATCCTCAGAGTATTTGTCATCTTGATTTGGCTTTTAAATGCCTGGCTGGCTTGCCCAGCTATCATGCTGCCCCATTTCCTTTCATGTCCTATCATTGCTACTATGTTTTGCAGACCTATGTGTCGTTCTGACTATTTCTGTTGCTTACTGACCTACATGCAGGTCCGAATACTGTTATGCTTCTCTGAACAACTACCCTGCTTTACCGAACTACATCCAGATCAACCCCTACTTATGCCATCATTGCTCACTGCTCTCTGCATGCTGCTGTCTGTAAAGTCTCAGCACTCAATGCTTATTCAGCTTCTTAGCAGTCCCTGGTGAGCCAGCCATAGTGTTCTGGCGGGGGTCCCCTGCAGCCGACAATCTCGCTCTGCACCTAGAGTCTGAGCTTAGACATGCAAAGCTTGGGGTGAGTCCTTCTCACCTGGCCCATAGCTGGGAACGTTCTCGCTCCGGGTGGACCTTTAGTTGTCAACTGTACCGATGGCACCCCAAGTTGTAGAATTTATGACTGCTGTGAAGAGGTTACAGCCCCTGACAAGGCGCCTTCACCGCATTCTCCCTACAACGACCTCAGGCTCACATGGTTTGTTTTCTGGAGCAGTAGGCTGGGTCCATGCCTGGAGGGGAGTTGCTCTCCTCCTCCTGCCTTGGTCGTAGATTGCTGTAGAATGGCGCTCGCAACCTTCCTCAGCATTCCTGTTAGAAGGATAGAGTGAAAGCTTCCCTCCAAATTGGAATTTTTGCATCCTTATTCTTTGGGGCTTCCACATTGCAGTAGCAGAGCCATCACTAACGAAATTATCCCATGCCTGGAGGGAAGACGACCTAGGTCTTGGATCCCCAGAGATTTCCTCCTCAAAGGGTTTTTTTCCCCTCCTCCATGCCGAAGGTCATAATCTCTAGTGTAGTATTTCCTAGTTTCATTAGATAGGATCCGCTGTTGGATGGAGGGATGGTGTTCTTACTTGCCGTTCCTCCCTCTCCTTAGGAAGTCCCCTCCCTTTTGCAACCATCAGACTCATGCCATGGCTACTGTGCTATCCTATTACATGAGCAAACTTCCTCATGCTTCTTTATTACCATGGCTCACAACTTCTGATTGTTTATACGTTTCTTACTACTTCCTTTTGGGTTGCCTACATGCTTCGTACTGTTGCTTTCTTTTTTTGGGATTCTTCTAAGGTACCTTTAGCCAAGGGAGGCGTCCTGTGGCACCTCTAGGGGTGGAACCCTTTATAGGGTTCCTTGCCATGGTGCCCCATACAGAGTGGTAATTCCTCCAGAATAGTGTGAATGGCCAAAACCGAATTAACACAGTTGCACAAGCATAACACTTGCTGGCTATGTAGGCCATTGAATTTATTTCACCAGGGAAAAGGCTCCATTGACCAAGCTCGGTTACAAGGAGGTCCTGGGTAGTAGGATAGCATACACAAGTCAGGAAGCAATGATACAGAATACAAAGGTACTGTATACAGAAGATACAGAGCAATGTACACAATTAGAAGGAAATTCACTGAGTTCAGACATCTGTCAGGTGTTTGTCTCATGGAAAACTATAAGTTTGCAGGCTAATAATACAGACCTTTGAAAAGGACAGGTACAGTAGAAGAAACTACATGCATGCATCACAATGGGTGAGCCAGCTTTAAATGGAAATTTTATTTGCTTTACAGATCCTGGAGGTTTGTTTCACTACGTGAGTCTGCCACTGTTGAGGGGCTGGAGGATGAAGATGTCACCATTCCTTGTCGTGTGAAAGACCAAGGGGTTTCTGAGTTTATTTGGTCAGAGCAAGTGGTAATCCTTTGCCTAAGAATCTAAACTTCACTTCCAACAGCGCCAACAGGAATAACTATACATCAAGTGCAAAGAAACTTTAGCGGAGTATACAGATGTTCTGCAACAAAGAATGGGAAGAGAATACTGTCTGAACAGTACCAATTGTTAGTAGAAGCAGGTAGGAATAATGTTTTTTTTTTTTTTTTTAATTCTGTTAAAGTTTTCATCAGATACCAACACGAAAAAGAAGACAAGATACACATTACCTTTGACGTAAAACAAATAAACAACAAATCCATAGACAAACAAGAGAATGGAAAAGAAAAAGATTAAAAAACCATATAATACAATACAGTAAGACATGATATAATAAAAAAAATACAATACAATACACCTGGTTATTTCATTTATGCACCACATTGGTTCCATTCGTGGTACTACACTAGTATACTTTAATGACCGTTATACCATCATGACGAGTGTGTGAACTCATTTCTAGAACCCTATCGTCCCTTAGCCTCCTACCTCTCTCCCATACCTTCACCTAACTAATAGCAGAGAGTGTCCCCCATACCTTGTCCTGACTGGATGCACCTGGAAAGGCCCACACTGCACTCAGTAGGGTGCCAACAAACACTAATTCATGTCCTTTATCCCATCTTCACTGGGGCAGCTGTATCTATTTCCCCCAGCCTGCTTACACCCAGACCCAGGGTGTCCCACCCTGTGCGTAACATTTGCTTTCAGAAATACCAGCGTCGCCGTCCGGTGGCGCTTGAGGGTTGAGGCGCTGGATGCCACACTGCCGCACGCCGCGCACCCGGTTCGGGAACGGACTCGGGTCGGTAGGGAGAGGGAGGATCGAGCGCCCCAACGGATGCTCCTCCTCAGGGTGGGAACCAAGAACGCGATTCAGACTCTGCATCCCTTCGCAGCCGGGTGAAGCAACCGACAATTGAAGGATGGAGGCGGCTCCGCTCATCGGAGCTGGGAGGGGAACGCCGACGGCAAGATGAGGGTCTGGCGGCGCCAGCACGCCACCACCGGGACGATGTCCTAGCGCCGACGCCTCAGAGGGCAGGGAAACCAGGGAGAAAACGGAAAGCTCTCTCGTAGCCCTAGATGATAGCCTCTCGGCACCATCCGGACCGCCAAAAGAGGACAGACCCCACTGTGCAGGAGGAGAGAAGGAGGCACTCTAGGGGCAGATCCCAACGGAGGTGGAATGGGGGATGAGAGGAAGGAAGGAGAGGGCTCCGAGAGTAGGAAGGAGAAGATAAAGAAATGAAGTAAAAAAAAAAAAGAAATACTCAGCATCGCCAGAAACGGGGCCCACTCCCTCATAAACCTCTCCTCCCCTTCTCTAACTGCCCAGGTGAATCTCTCCGGGGCCAACGACCATAATACCACCCTTCTACAGTCTGCTATTAGGCCCATTTCCAGTCACCCACGTGTTCTGAATGCGGTGCCTTGCCAGCACAAGCAGGACCCTTGCCCACCTGGGCAAAATTAGCCACTAATCTTCCCCACCTTTCCTTTCCATCCCGAACAGACATACCAGAGGGTATTGAGACAACCGACCTCCAATCCCCTTATTTACCTCCTGTACTACCTTCTCCCAGAATTTAACCAGAACTGGACATGTCCAAAAACAATGATAGAAAGTACCCAGACCCCCAACACATCTCTTGCAATTTGGAGATACCCCAGGGTGCATCCGGTGCACTGCAACCAGTGGCCAAAAAGCTCTGTGCAGAAATTTAAAAAAGGCCTCTTTGAATTTATTGCATACCATAATGCCCTCTGGCATCCCCAACATTATTTCCCAATTAGCATCGGATATCTGCAGGCCTAGGTCCCTTTCCCATAGGGCTTTCATGGAGCCTGTTAAATCTGGCAGATTCAACCTATCTTGCCTAACAGCCTTCCAATAAATCCTTGGATCTCTCTCTAGCCTGGCTTAGTATCTGCTCTAACTTATTAGATTCCACACTTCCCCCTTGCTCAACCCTCTAGCATATGCTCTAACTTGAAAATATCGAAATAGATGTGAGGCCCCTAGATTTAACCCCCTACTGATCTTATTGAACTCAATCAGTTCCCCTTTCTCCAGCAAGGTTCCCATACAGATCACCCCCCTTTTTTCCCACTCCAGGAACCCTCTGTCCTCCATACCCGGAATAAAAAACGGATTCCCTGCAACCGGGAGCAGAATTGTTTTCCTCTGAGGCGATCCCTTTCGCCTCCAGGAATGACCCCAGGCCTCCAGTGTCTCCCGCACCAACGGATTAACCTTCCCATTCTCCTATATGCCAGTAGCCCTTTACTGTGTAAGTATGCTGATAATCTCCCGGGAGCCCCCTCTTGTTCTAGTCCCACCCAACTAACCACCTCCGGTTTATGGATCCATTCCATTACGCTCCTAAGTTGCACCGATCTATAATAAGCTCCCAGGTCTGGAAAATTAAGCCCCCCTCTAGATCTATCTGCTTTAAGTCTTGCGAGGCTTATTCTGGGTTTTCTCCCCTGCCATATGAATTTAACAAACCCCTTCTCCAGTATTTTAACATCCCTCTGTATTAGTCTTACCTGCAGCATTTGCATCGGGTATAGGATCCGGGGTATAATATTCATTTTAATGAGATTTATCCTCCCAATCCAAGATATGGGTAGATGTAGCCACCGCTCAAATCTGCAAGGATCCTTTAATTAACGGGTGGTAATTTAACCTGTACAGGTCTTCCCGCCGCAACCCTAAGTATTTAAAGTCTGACTTAACCACGCTGAAACCTCTCTGCTGCACCTCCGGGCTGATATCTGAAATCCCATTATCTCTGATTTCTTTACATTTATCTTGTACCAGAGAAGTCTGCAAATTTCGATAATATCCATCAGGTGTCTCACGAATCCCCATGTCCCTAAAAGAAGCATGTATCGATGAGAGCACCACTTTATGCTCCCTCTCTTCCCCATCCTCACTCCAACCACCCCTCACGGGCGTATCGCTAACGCTTAGGGGGTCTGATCACAGGGCGAACAACAGCATGCAAAGCGGCACCCTTGCCTAGTCCTCTCTAGTTCAACTTTTCCAGACACAACACCCATTCACCATTACCCGTGCACTGGGCTTTCTGTACATGGACTTAACCCATCCTATGTACGTATCCCCAAACCAAACCGTCCATCACCTCGAAGAGGTAGTCCCACTCCACCCTATTAGACGCCTTTTTGGCATCCATAGAAAGTATCCCCATCCCTGTTCCAGTCTGCCCAGCCCTCCAGATAATATTCAACAACCTCTGCACATTATGATAGGACTGCCGTCCCTTAATGAACCCGGTCTGGTCTGGGTGGATCACAGCCGGCAAACAGTCCTCTAATCTCATGGCTAACACTTTGGCCAAAATCTTCATATCCACATTGAGGAGGATATTGGGCGATAGTCTGAGCATGCCAGCCCCTCCTGTCCACCTTTACGGATCAGACAAATATTAGCCTCATAGCATGAGTCGGCAGCTACCATCTGCTCCTCCTCTCCCTCACGAATACTTCCTTCAGTACATCTGCTACTAACCCCCAGAATCCTATAGTACTCAACGGAAATCCGTCTGGACAGAAGCCTTCCTTCCTGTAGTTTCTGTATGGCCCTCAATATTTCCTTTTGTGATATAGGCAATTTAAACTCTCCTTCTGTTCCTCTGTAATCCTCGGTATGGGTAATCCGTCCAAGAACTCCCGAATGTCTCTTATCTGGCCCACTCGCTCTGCCCTATATAATTTGCTATAAAACTCCGCAAAGCACTCAGCCATTTCTTTTGGCCTTGTCCTAACTTGCCCCGCCTCTCCCTTAATTTGTGAGATCCTGGTTGGGCCCCTTCCCCCTTTCATCAGCCTTACCAGCATAGGGCCGGGCTTATTTCCCCCTTCAAGGAATAATGTTTTAATACACAAGTGGATGATGAAGGGGAAACAGTGCCATGAAGGGACGGATGACTCATCTTAGTACAATATAATGCAGCACATTTGTGCTATAGTGCAGTACCAAGTGTGGGAAGAGTGGAGGCCAGTATTAAGTCCTCCTGCTCCAGAACCAGCTACAGGAGGGGTGGTGTGGAGTACCCTGCTAAGCTCACACTAGAGAACAAACATCACATCACCACTCTTCCACCATGCTCAGGGCTGTGAAGTGAGAATCTTGAGGTAGCCTGGGGTGAGAGCTGCCTTTGACCCACCATGATCGTGTGTTTATTAGGATTATATGAATCGTATTATTTGTAGAATTTATTTATACAGGATGGCCAGACTGAGACGCAATATCTTGTTTTTATTTATTTATGTATTTGTTAACTGGGTAAATGTGCTGATCCAAAGAACCATTTTCAGACACAACATGGGCCACAAGGTGGCACCAGCATAGTTCAACAGCCATAATTTTACATAGACAGTAACTATCACACTGCTGACAGCAGACAAAGATCAAAACATGAGTCAGACATGTTCATACAAAACCTCAGCACGAGGACAGTAGAGATACAGTGTAAACTGACTGAGGCAGTGTAACAGTTCAGTTACAGAAGAATAAAAGGTACAAACACAGTGTAAACTGAGGCAGTGGTAACAGTTCAGTTACAGAAGAATAAAAGGTACAAAATAACAGTCTGCATCTTTTCAGTGGGGTCTTGCTTTTTTTCCCAGCTTAACAGCTGGATGGATTGGAGACAGTTCAAGGGTAAATGACTTGCTCAAGGTCATGCAACTTGAAAGTGGCATTGTTGGTAATTGAACCAAGGTCTCCTGGTTACCAAGCTAGTACTCTAACCACTACACCACAGTGCCTTGTGTTTAGGAGCAGCCATGTAGAATGAGATCTGTTATACCAGCCACTAAACTCCTTATGGATCAAGGCAAACTCACCGGAGCCATCTTTATTGATCTTTTCAAGGCCTTTGACCTGGATGATCATGTACTCCTGTGCTCACAACTCCAGTCTCTGGGCCTGTCCTCCTCCATCCTTAGGTGGTTTTCCAGCT
This sequence comes from Neoceratodus forsteri, assembly GCA_016271365.2. Lineage (NCBI taxonomy): Eukaryota > Metazoa > Chordata > Ceratodontiformes > Ceratodontidae > Neoceratodus > Neoceratodus forsteri. Next base: position 1,608,447,556 of record CM057452.1, read on the forward strand.
ACAGTACCTCCAAGGAAGACAGCAATTCACAAAATTCAACAAGGCTGTCTCAGAGCCCACCCCAGTTAAATATGGAGTTCCTCAGGGTCTGTCCTAGGGCCCATCCTTTCTCCCTGTTTGTTAACAAACTCCCACTGTGCACTGTGCCATCCATTGCAGTGCCACCTTGTACTCAGATGACTTGGTCATCCTCACTCACTCACTCTGGTGACATCAGTGACATAAACTGGCACCTTAACGTTGCCTTTAACAATATACAGTCCTGGCTAAATGCTAATAGACTTGTCCTCAATCTCAGGAAAACAAAGGCCATGCTCTTCGATCCCCAGCAAAGTTAAAGTATCCCCTGTGCCCCTGAGTGTTACCAGCACTAATGGATCCCCTATGATGGCTGTTGACTCTGTCAAATACTTGGCCTTACCCTCAACCCGCAGCTTGACCTCTCCCAGCACATTCATCATGTATGCAGAGCTGTTAATAGCAAGTTGGGCCTGGCTTACAGAGCAAAAAAGTCTTACCCCTGCTGCCTGTATTTCCCTGGGAAAAGGGGTGTTCTAGGGACATGGATATGTTGTTCATCCACACTCATTGGCAGTATCCTTGCCGCTTTAAATCTTGCCGGAAGGTCTTCAAGCTTGCTCCTCCCACCCACCGGGTGGTATAACTCGGCTCCGCCCCGCAGCGCCAGATCTTCCTTACCGCTTGGAAGCTCAGGTTCCCTCCTTAACGCTCGCGCTTGCGACTGGTTCCTATTTCTCCGCTTATGGATTTAAAATAATATTTTGCAAAAGACTTCAGTCTTCGATCCCCGTCGCGATGGATAAATCGACTCCGATTTCGGAGATGCCCATGCGACAGAAGATGTCTCGGACGGATCCACACTCCACGTGTCTACTGCTTAGGCCTTGAGCACGACCCGCAGGCTTGCGACTCCGCTCATCTTTTTCGGCCTACGCCTCGAAGACCGTGCTGCCCGATTGCAACTGGGCCGCCCCGAAGCGCTTCCTCCGTGAAGTCCAAGGAGGCCCGGGCGGTGTGTCCGCGCGGCGGGCTCGGCGGATCAGCTCGAGCGGATGGTCGCCCTCGAAGAGGAGGCGGCGCGGGCCGTATCTTCCTCGGCCGCGGCATTTATCCCGCTCTCTCTGGGTTCTTCCTACACGGCTTCCTTTAAGGAGCTTTGTCTGTCCCTCTCCACTAAAGGAGAAGGGCCTGCGTCTGCTGGACCTTTTTCTCGGTCCAAAAAGAGGGACAAGGGTAAGTCCCTCCGTCGACGCTCTTGGGAGCGGGAAAGGTCCCTCTCCCCGGGCCGCCGACCGCCGGCTTCGGCCGCTCGCTCGCCACTGGCCTCACGGTGTCCCCGCCAGGTCAGTTGACCGAGACTCCACTGATGAAGTCAGATTTTCTCGACCCATTGGACGGGCTGTCGCCTTTAGCAGCCGAGATTCCCCTCTCCCCGGTTCCCCCGGGAGGAGTTGAGGATCCGGGGCTCGCCTGTGCCTCCGGTTCCGGAGCCCTCGGATGGACCTTCCGAGCCGAAGGGAGTGTCGGTTCCGGCCGACACCTCCCTGCACCGACCCCGGAAATTCCGGGACTCTCGGTCTCGGTCTCGGACCTCTTCGCGGTCCAGCCGTTCCCACCGTCATAGGCGGTCTCGGTCTCGGCACCGGTCGGTAGGCGTCGCCGGGCTCCCTCGCCTCCCTCCTCCTCGGATGAGGGGGCTTCGCGAATTACGCCGACGGTACGAGGACCTTATGTTGCAACAGCTCCTCCTGGCCGGGAATAAGCCGACTCCGGCGCCTTCCCCGGCCATTAAGTGGCTGTCACCGGAACGGCCGACACAACCCCTCGACTTGTCCGAGGAGCCTATACCCAGGCCGGTTGTTCGGCCAAAACCAGCTGCTCCACCGATTCCGGTGGAACCTCCGCCTCCACAGCCACCAATTGGGGCTCCGACCAAGGATTCTCGGTCGGCTAAGGGTTTACCCCATCGGTTGTCAGTTACCCTCACTCCCGACCGACTCGGCAGGTGAAGGGTGGCTCAGGCCAGAGGAGCTTTTCGAGGACTCTTCCGAGTCCGAAGATGATTCCTCCTTCTTCTCCAAGCGACTGGACTTGGAGTCTTCAGGAGGTCAGCCAATGGACGATAGCCCGTCGTCCTTCCTAGGACTGCTTCGGCTCATCTCGGAGTCTACCGGGATGGAGCTCGAACCCGTTTCCAAACGGGCCAGGTATCCCCTCACGGAGATTCTGGACCGAGGGGATTCTCCGACGGAGGCCTTTCCGGTGGCCGAGGCCATAGTGGGTCCAGCACTGGAACTTTGGCAGCGCCCTGCTTCCTGCCCTGCGCCTTCGGCCAGGATGGCCAGGAAGTATGCGGTCCCTACCGGTTCCTTGTCCGGTTTTTCGGAACACCCCTCTGCTGAGGGGTTGGTTACCGACAGCGTTTTCCTCGCGCCGGCAACGCCAGGGATGTGGACAAACCTCCTGACAAGGAGTCCAAGAAATTGGACCATGTCGGGCGAAAGTCACGCTATGCCCTCTCTCGGCCTTCGCCAGGCCAGTCTGGCCGCCCTCATGGCACATTTTTCTCATGCCCTGTTGGGCTCCCTGGATGAGGTCATCCTCATCTCCCCGCCGATCTGCAGACTACGGTTAAGCAGGTGGACCAGGGCAGGGAGGGCCAAACAGCAGCTCCAGACTGCTTTGGATGTAGGGGACTCATGTGCCAGATCGGTGGCGGCTGCAGTGGCTTGCGTGTCAAGGGCTTGGCTGAGGATATCCACCTTTACTCGGATACCCAGCACAAGTTGGCGGATGTTCCTTTGGGGACTGACCTCTTCGGCCCTGGGGTGGAAGGTCACCTGCAGAGGATCGAGAAGTCCAATGCCACCTTGGACTCGGTCTTCCGCTCAGAAGGACAAAGGCCGAAACCACAGCCTAAGCCCTTCGTCCTTCTGTGCCCTCGGCGCGCCGGCCCAGCAACGCCAGGGCCAGCAGGCTCGGCCTTGGCATCCCAAACCCAAGCCGGCTTCCTCTAACAGGAGGCAGGGAGGAAGGGCCCAGGAGGTCCTCGGCCGGTCCCTCCTCCAAGCCTGCCCAGTGACGGGCTGAGGGTGTCGCCCCATCCCCAGAATTCCACCCTCGTGTCCCCCCGGGGACGGCCCGCACTGCCCGCCTGGTCCGCTGTTACCACGGACAGGTGGGTCTTGAGGTGGTGGGAAGAGGCCTGCCTCTGGAATTCGAGCAGGCACCACCCTTCAGAGCCGCCGCCTCGGGGGCTCGGGATCCCAGCCTCACTGGCGGCTCGTCGGGCCGACATCACTCTCCTCCTCCAGAAGGAGGTGGTAAGAAGGTGGTGGACCCTCCTTCAGACCCAGGGTTTGTGTCCAGGTACTTCCTGGTTCCGAAGCAGACGGGGGCTGGCGCCCATTCTCGACCTACGACGCTAAACAAGTTCCTAAGGTCTCGAACCTTCAGGATGGTCACTCTGGCTCAGATAATACCATCCTTGGAGCACAGCGTGTGGTTCTGCTCTCTGGACTTGCAGGACGCGTTTTTTCACGTCCCTATCCGTCCGTCTCACCAGAGATTCCTTCGCTTCCGAGCGGAAGGATCTCTCTTCGAGTTCCAAGCCATGCCCTTCGGCTTGTCTCCAGCTCCCAGGGTCTTCACCAAATGCATGGCAGTGGTGACAGCATTCCTGCGGCGCCGAGGGGTCCGGGTGTACCCTTACCTGGACGACTGGCTGATAGCAGCTCCTCCAGGAAGGAGGCGGAGGGTCCAGAGATCTGGCCTCCAGGTCTGCTTTCAACTGGGCCTCCTTGTCAACCCAGGCCAAGTCGGAACTTCGAGCCAGCAGGTGATTTTATTCATCGGGCGCAGCTCGACTCTCTTCGAGCCAGAGCCGGCCCCGCGGACAGGGTCGGTGTTCTTCCTCCTTTGCCCGATCATTTCTGGTTGGGCACTTGCGCCTGCCCGGGACTTCCCTGCGCCTCCTGGGTCTCATGGCGGCCTGTTCCAGCGTGGTCCGTTGGGCCCGCTGGAACATGCGTCCCCTTCAGTGGGGACTGGCCAGCCAGTGGTCACAACGCTGCGATCCCTTGGACCAGCTTGTGTCGGTGACACAGGGGATGTGGAATGCTCTCCAGTGGTGGACCGTTCCAGATCATTTGCAGGAGGGCATCCCGTCTCGTCCGCCTTGCCGACGGTCTCTCTGTCGACCGATGCCTCTCTGATGGGTTGGGGTGCCCATCTGGGGAACACGCTCATGGCCCTGGTCCTCAGGGAGTCCCGATGCCACATCAACCTGCTGGAGCTCCAGCGGTCCGCCTAGCTCTCACCGCCTTTGCTCCGTTCCTCCGGGGTCAAGTGGTCCGAGTCCAGACGGACAATACCACGACCATGTACTATCTAAACCGCCAGGGCGGGACGCGCTCCATGCTTCTATGCAAGGAAGCTCTCCGCATTTGGTCACTCTGCGCAGCCTGGAGGCGGATCTCCTAGCCATTCACGTGGCAGGAGCCTCCAACACCCTGGCCGATGCCCTGAGCCGGATAGGGGCTGCATCCCACGAGTGGTCTCTCCTACCGGAGGTAGTACAGCATCTGTTCTCCCTTTGGGGCACACCTCAGGTGGACCTGTTTGCCTCCACGGAGAACGCGAAGCTGAGTCTGTTCCATGCCCGCCCCCCTCAGCAGGGCTCGCTGCAGGGGGATGCCTTCTCGAGGCAATGGACCCCGGGCCTCTTTTACGCCTTTCCCCCATTTCCCTTGATCCACAAGGTGCTTCTCAAGGCGAGGAGGGACAAGGCGCAGGTGATTCTGATAGCCCCAGACTGGCCTCGCCAGTTCTGGTACCCAGATCTCCTCAGTCTCAGCTCCAGGACTCCGCTGGCAGCTTCCAGCTCGCCCGACCTGCTCTCAGTCAATCAGGGAAGGTGTTCCATCCGGACCTTCAATCCCTGCACCTGACGGCCTGGTTCCTGAGCTGCTAGAGTTCCAGGCTTTGGGTCTTTCCGACGAGGTCCTCAATGTAGTTGAGGCGTCCGTAAGAGTCGACCAGAAAATGCTATGCCTTCAAATGGAAAAGGTTTTCCATTTGGTGTCAGGGCAAGGGCTTGGACCCTTCCTCCTGTTCCTTGGCAAGCATCTTGGACTATTTATGGTCCCTTTCTAGTCAAGGGCTTAGGTCGACGACCCTAAGGGTGCACCTGGCAGCCATCTCTGCTTACCGGGCGCGGGCCGGGAAGCAGTCGGTGGCGCAGGAGAAGGTGGTCTGGCGCTTTTTCAAAGGCCTTGATCACATTTCCCCTCCAGTGCGGGAACCCCCACCGTGGATCTACTGCTGGTATTGGCAAAGCTCATGGGCGCTTATTCGAACCTATGCACAGGTGTGCTCTCTCTCACCTGTCGTGGAAGACCGCCTTCTTGGTGGCTATCACGTCCAGCCAGAAGGATGGGAGAGCTCCAGGCGCTCCATCGAGTCTCCTTACCTGGTCTTCACAGGGACAAGGTTGTCCTGCCCACCCGAAATTCCTTCCGAAGGTGGTGTCGGAGTTTCACCTTAACCAGGTGTTGACTCTGCCGTGTTCTACCCCAATCACACCTCGAGGCGAATATAGGCTCCATACTCTGGATCTCTAGAAGGGCCGCTTATTATAAGGAGCGACGGCTGAAATTCGGGAGAGGTTCGCCAGCTGTTTGTCACCACGCTGAAGCCGCATCTGGCAGACCTGCAGCCAAGCGGACGATAAGCAGGTGGGTAACCTCCTGCATAGATCTCTCAAGGTTAGCGGGCATGGAGCCTCCCAGAGGGATAAGAGCTATTCTCACCACATACTGTTGTGAACGGTGGCTGCTTCCAGGGACGCCCCTATCCAGGAAATCTGCAGGGCTGCTACCTGGAAGTCAGCAAACACCTTCATTACCCACTACCACATCGACCTTGAGTCACGCCGGGATGCTGGTTTTGGGGCCTCGGTTCTCCAGTCTCTCTTCCCAAGTAAGTATATGGGGTGTGTCTTGCCTCCCTCCTCCCGGAGAACTGCTAGGAGTCTGCCAATGAGTGTGGATGAACAACATATCCATGTCCCTAGAAATACAGGTTACTCACCTGTAACAGGAGTTCTAGGAATGGTATTGTTGTTCATCCACACGACCCACCCGACCTCCCCGGCTTCGACGAACAACCTGAGCTTCCAGCGGGCCAGATCTGGCGTCATGGGGCGGAGCCGAGAGTTATACCACCCGGGTGGGTGGGAGGAGCAAGCTTGAAGACCTTCCGGCAAGATTTAAAGCGGCAAGGATACTGCCAATGAGTGTGGATGAACAACATATACCATTCCTAGAACTCCTGTTACAGGTGAGTAACCTGTATTTTCTACCCACACTTTGCTATGGTCTCATCACATTTGATCAGGCGGCAAAAACTCGCGCCTCTAAATGGGACGTGGCTTACAATAATATATGCCACTTTGCCCTCGCAGCCCGTTGTCTCACCCACCATTGTGACCTTTATAATAAACTTACTTGGCTTTCGCCAGGCCATCATCGGAGTTTTGTCCTTGGTTGTTTCACTGACAAGGTTGCCAGAACGGCCACTCCTCCGGTTCTGGCCGAGTTCCTCAAACCTACGCACTCCTCTTATTCCCTGAGGTCGCAGGGTTCAGCAATATTCCAGGTTCCAAATACCTACACCCAAATGGGTGGCAGAGCATTTGCTTCATCTGCTCTGAGTTCATGGAATTCTCTTCCTGCCCATAGTCGTACTACATTCTCCCATGCCTGTTTCCAAAACTCTCTCTGGGATCACTTGCTGCTTTCCTCGGCTTGTAGCTGCACTTAAGATGCCAGCGGCCCTCCAAACAAGTGCCTAGTCTTCATTTGAGGGGCACCGGCCAGAACTCTGTGTCTGGTTGCCTCTCCCTGCCATACCTGCATACAGTGTTCCTCGCGTAGGTATGTTTTTTGAATTGCCTCTCTGTCTCTTTTTGAAATGTCTGTATATTGTTTACCTGTTCCTCGTGCATGCACTGTATGTTACCTTGAATTGCCCCTCTGTCTCATCTCTGAACTGTCCCTTTATTGTTTACTTGAGCATTGTATTACCTGATTGTTACTTTCATCCTTCTGTCTTTGTTACCTCGCGGGTCACACCCGAAAATAGGCTTCTATTCTTGTTTAGTGTGCTTACCTGGTTAACAAAAGCTAAATAAATAAATATCAATGAGCAAAACATGAGTCAAGGGCTCTCTTACACTCAAACCCAGACATACACACACATACACACACACACTCTCTCTCTCTCTCGATTTAGTCCAGTCGCTGCTTTATTGGCATGCATGACTCTAATACAAGCATGAATCTAATTCATACAACATGTATTAAATCTGATATTCCTGAACAAACAGAATTCTGTTGGAGCAGGGTATTGCCTCAAAACAGCCAATATTGCTGCTTTTTGTTAGGTACTCTTGCAGCTAACTTTATAGACACGCACACACTTCCTCTTCGACATTCTCACTTACTTTTTTCTCTCTTACACTTCATTATTTTCAGATAACATGCTTTCTGTTTCGCACTCGCATACACTTTCTAACATTTTCTCTTTATCACACACTCACTTTCTCTGACATTTCTGTTTTTTTTTTTTCTAGTTTTCGTAATGTTCCTTTGCAGTTGGCAGGGATGTATGGTATGTACCTCTGTATCTGCCCACATGAAGGTCCACTCATTCACTCAGGTCCAGCATCCCACCAGGACTATTGGCTTAGGTGGCAGGCCCCTGGCTTACCACCACAGTGTCCCCTCCCCACCCTGGTGGAGAGACCAAGATCCCAGATACCGCAGCTGGTTGTTCTGGACATCGCTATTGACTGGCAGTGACCCCCAGCATTATGATGCTCAGCTGGAAGGGAGGGGTTACTTTTAATTTGCTGTTTCCTGACAGAGAGAGTATGCAGTCATGTCTTGGCACATTAGATGCACGCTCATACCCAGCATGTTGACATCTGCCTCTCTGCCAATCCTTGCACTTGGGACAGTCCCTGGTGCACTGACCCCAGCCATCACTAGGGGTAGGACTGTAGCCAGGCTCTGGATCCTTCCATCCCTGGTGGAGGAGGAGAGCAGTCCATTGGACATTCCTCCTCCTCCCCTCAGCTGACCCTCCAGTGCTCTGGGCACTGGGCTTGTTCATGAACCAAAATCGGTGATGCAGTAAACGGGCCGGCCTTTTATTTCAGTGTTGCTTTATTGTTTTCATAATTTCTGTTAGCCACACACTTTCTCACACTTACACAGAAGTGTGCATGTGCATACATACACACACACACTGAAAGATTATCAGTCGCTTCTTCCTCACCACTTTATATAACCTTCTCGGAGGTGCTACCCATCTATGGCATAGGAGAGGCTAGGTGTTCCGCACTCATGGATTCAATCAGTGGTTGAAAAACTGGTGTGGAGCTCAGGGATTTGGCTTCATTGGGGACTGGGGGTCCACCTGGAGTGATGCAAGCCTATACTGGCATGATGGGCTGCATCTGTCCGGGAGGGGAACCAGGGTCCTAGGTGATAGGTTTAAATGCTTCATTGGCAAGCTTTTAAACTAGCCAAGGGGGGAGGCACTGGAAAGGAGCAGGAAAATCCTAGCCCCCAAACAATCACGGTAGTAAGTGTGGCAAACACCAACATGGAGGTGTCGATAGGAGAAGGGCAGGTAAATGGAGAAAGTGACAAAGGCAAGAAGGACAGGATGGGGCAAAAGGTAAGGCCATCAGGAAATGGAGGGATGAGTACCAATGCTCGTAGTCTGGGCAACAAGCTCCCTGAGCTGGTGGCCTTAGTGGAAGAGGGATGCCTGGATATTGTAGCAGTCACAGAAACATGGTACACAGAGAACCATGACTGGGATGTTAACATACCAGGGTCACATAACCTACAGGAGAGACAGGCAGGGAGAAGAGGGGAGGAGTAGCTCTCTATGTAAAGGAAGGGATAAAAGCAACTGAACAAAAGAGTAAACAGGGAGTAGAGGAGGCACTGTGGGTCACCTTGGAGACTGGAAAGGGCACCAACAATCCGCACAGGGTTATGTACAGACCCCATGTCAGGGGAAGGAATGGACAAGGATATGATGGAAGGCATTCTTAGAATGGCAGAGAAAGGGAGATACTGTTGATGGGAGACCTGAATATGCCAGATGTTAACTGGAGCACATTTGCTGCAGCGACATCCAAGAGCAGGGCCATTCTTGACGCCCTACAGGTGGCAGGCATTAGACAGCTAGTTTCGGAACCCACTCGTGAGGGAGCAATCTTAGACCTCAGACTCTCAAACGGGGCAGTGAGAGGATCTCAGATCTAGAAGTGGGTTGCCATCTGGGGACAAGGACCATCAAACAGTGTGGTCTACGTTAAACTCAGCTACAGAGTCAGCCATACAAAAGTGAGGGTACTGGACTTTAGGAGGGCTGACTTTGGCAAGATGGGAGAGTGCCTCAGAAAACACGAGCAAACAGGCTAGAAGGAGGTGTGAGCAACAATGGGAATTATCAAACTGCCATCACAGAGGCAACAAGCCTTTGTGTGAAGCAATAAACAAATCAAACGAAAGAAAAAGCCACTGTGGTTCTCAAGAGAGGTGGCTGTGAAAGTCAGGAAGAAAAAGATAGCATTCCAGAAGTATAAGAAAACACAGAAGGAGCAGGACAGAGAGCTGTACCAGTTAAGGCAGAAAGAAGCAGGAGGAAGTCAGAATAGCAAAGGCCCAAACTGAGGAAAAGATAGCCAACTCAGTTAAGAAGGGATAAAACCTTTTATAGGTACATCAGCGGCGTAGAAAGACAAAGGAGGGATAGTGAGGCTGAATAGAATAAACGTGGTGGGCAGAGGGGACAGTGAAAAGCAGGAATACTGAACGAATATTTCTGCTCAGTATTCACAAAAGAGGAGGGGAAGTGCCTAATCCAATTAACAGAAACACTCTTGATAGGGGGTCGATCCCAGTCCTTTCACAGAAGAAAGGGTTCTGCAAGAACTCCTAAAACTGAAGGTGGACAAAGCAATGGGTCCTGATGGAATTCACCCCAGAATTCTAAAAGAATTAAGGAAGGAACTAGTGAAACCACTGGCTACTCTTTTAATAAATCATGGGAGGATGGTGTGGTACCGAGGACTGGAGGAAGGCGGATGTGATTCCCTTCACAAAAGTGGGACCAAGACAGAGGCAAGAAACTACAGACCTGTCAGTCTGACCTCTGTGGTAGGGAAAGTGATGGAGTCACTCTGAAGGAAAGAATAGTTGAGTACCTAGAGGTCAGTGGAGCACAGGATCCAAGGCAGCATGGGTTCACAGCGGAAGGTCATGTCAGACTAATCTAATAGATTTCTTTGACTGGGTGACCAAAGTAGTAGACCAGGGAGGGGCTGTGGACATGGCCTACCTAGACTTTAGCAAGGCATTTGACACAGTCCCACACAAAGATTATTAGTCAATTAACCAGCCTGGGAGTGGGTCCCAGGGTGGTAGCCCAGGTAAACATTGGCTGGACAACAGGACACAGAAGGTAATTGTAAATGGAGTCCACTTGAAGAAAGGGCGGTTACTAGTGGGTACCGCAGGGTTCAGTATTGGGTCCAGTCCTTTTAATGTCTTCATCAGTGGCATTGCAGAGGACTGAAGGAAAGTTTGCCTTTTGCAGATGACACAAAGATCTGCAACAGGGTTGATACACAAGGAGGCGTGGAAAGGATGAAAAGGACTTTGCAAGGTTGGAGGAATGGTCTGACGATGGCAGCTAGATTCAATGCAAAAGTGCAAAATAATGCACCTGGGAAACAAGAACCCAGGGAAGAATACACAATGGGTGGGAGGTAGTAACAACAACAAAACAGGAAAGGGACCTGGAGTTAATCATATCAGATGACCTTAAGGTTAGCAAGCAATGTGAGAAGGCAGTAGGGAGGGCCGGGGTATACTGGGATGTATAGGAGAGGCATCAGCAGCAGAAACAGGAAGTTGTTATCCCTCTGTACAGACAGTTGGTGAGACCCCATCTGGAATACTGTGTCCAGTTCTGGAGACCCCATCTCCGCAAGGACATAGACAGGATAGAGGCAGTCCAGAGGAGGGCAACTAAAATGGTGCAGGGTCTGCAAGAGAAGCCGTATGAGGAGAGACTAAAGGAGCTTAATATGTATACCCTTGAGGAAAGAAGGGAGAGGGGGGACATGATAGAAACTTTCAAGTACCTCAAGGGAATCAACAAAGTCCAAGAGGGTAGCATCTTTCAGAAAAATAGACTTGCAAGAACAAGGGGACACAATTTAAAGATAGAAGGAGGGCGGTTCAGGGGCAATGTGAGGAAGTATTATTTCACAGAGAGGGTAGTGGATGCATGGAACAGCCTTCCTGAGGAAGTTGTGGAGTCTAAAACTGTGGGAGAATTCAAGAATGCATGGGACAGACATAAGGCAATTCTTGTAGGGGGCAGGAAGAAATAGGCTGTTGGTTAAATAGGATCTGCGGCCTATCCTGTAGGTAGGGAAATGGGCAGACTAGATGGGCCTAGCGGTCCTTATCTGACGTCAAAGTCTATGTTTCTAAGATACCTGAACAGTTCTGAAAACTGTTTTTGAGACCACCAGTTGGGAGAGAGTCTCAAAGACCCTGTGCCTTTTAAACCAGTTTAACTATTAAAAGGTGTGTGTCTGGGTTGTAGCATGGTAGAAATCATGCCACTGTCCATGTTCTTGAAACGTACTCTTAACTCTGCCTGAGGTAGGCTATAGCATGGATTATGCTCAACAAGGGTTCCTTAATCCAAGCAAGCAACAGAGTGGACTTGCACCATGCCCTACGGGGAGTTAAAGCAGTTTAAAATCCCCACTTTCTAGGTTCAGTTCAGTGCTGCTTTATTGCTTTCATTTTGTCTCACACTTTTTCTTGTTTCTCTCACATACACCTGTCACACTCACTTTTTCTGTCTTATAACACACACACACACACACTCTGTCTCTCTCTCTCTCTCTCTCTCTCCCTCCCCTCTCTCTCTGTCTCTCTCCTCCCTCTCTCTCTCTCTCTCTCTCCAAAGTCAGGTTTGGGTCCATGGGGCACAACGCTCAGCCAGAGGTGTAAAGATCAGAGCAGTGACATTCCCTAGGAGTCCCTCAAGGATTCATCCTTGGCCCTCTACTGTTTAGCCTCTTCATAATCAGACATCCCGAATCCTGCCCTAGTAGAGTCATCTTCTGTGCGGGTGATGCAGTAATCCAAAGCCATAGCCCAGCTTTAAGAGAACTTACATGAGAAATGCAATCCTCCTTCAACCTGTTGGAGGATTGGTTTACTTCCTACAAACTTCTTCTGGACTCAAAAAAAAAAAAAACAGGGTTATACTAATAACCAGCCCTCACCTTAGATAAAAATATACCTCACTGACCATCACAAATAACAAGAATGCCTCTTTTGAGCAGGTAAACATGTCCAAATACCTGGACATTTTTTTTGTGTGTGATCTGTTTTTCCACCCCATGCTCGCTGGTCCTCCACTCCTTCGGCTCTGACAAGTTCCCCTGACCTCTTCTGTCCTTGCCTGGCCCTTCTCTGATCGCCAGATCGCAGCCGACCCCGGGATATCCCGTGCATCCCTTCATGGGCGGGTCCTCCTTCTGAGGGGAAGGCACTGGGGGATGCATTCCAGCACACACACTACTAGGCCCGGGATGCTGCTGGGGAACAGGAGGTGCCGGAAGGCACTGGAGGCCCTCAGGAACAGAGAGCCATCATCCGGAGGCCAGCGAGTGATTTTCCTGGCTTCTTGAGGTGCATGACGTCTGGACGTCAAGGTGAGACCCGACGATTGTCACGCACAACCCCTAATGACCCCGACGTGCTGCACTACCACCGGCCTCCGCCAGTGGTCGCTTCTGCACCGGGTCGCGATCCGCCTCCCTCCCTGGAGACAGCGAGCAGTCGTGGGACGCCAGCTGCCTCCCCCCGGCCGTACCTGGACATTTTTGTCAATGAATCACTCTCCTTCTTCCAACACTCTCCTTCTTCCAACACATCAATCATGTGGTAAAAACTATTAGTGCCAAGCTTGGAATCTTGTACAGGCACAGGAGAAACCTCACGCCCTGTGCCCTGCAGCTAACGGTCTGGAGTTCTGTACTACCCATGATTGATTATGGCCTAGTGGTCTACAGCGCAGCTAATGACACTACACTGAAAAGGATCACTACTGCATTAAATAAGGCCTGTAGGCTTGTCCTCAGGGCTGACAACCTAATGCACACATGTGTGCTTTATAACCAAACAAACTGGCTCAACCTCAGGAACAGGATAACATTTCAGGCCTGCATCCCAGGAAAAAAGCAATGCTAGGTCTCATACTATCCTGTATCCAGCAAATGGTCTGGACAGCAAGATCCCAGCACAATACCAGGGAGACCTCACGTTGCTCACTTAAGGTATCCTTCAGAAGAACATCCCTAGGGCAATGCTCTGTCTCCTATAAGGCTCTGCAATGGATGAATGATCTCCCTAGTCCCCTAACTGGTGCTGAAAGCCTGAAGATCTTCAAAACACTACTGTTTCAGCACTTCACCAATTTATCCACCTGTAACTGCCTCGCGTAACTGATTTCCATTTGTTGGATCCATTTCCCACACTTAAGAGCAGCACTAGCCTCCTACGGCTGACACCCCTTTCCTAATTAATTACCTTCATCCACTGCACCTGCCATGGAGGACTCTGCCCCCCCCCCCATCCTTACTAGTGCATGGGGGGCCCACCTCATTCTAGCCAAAGGCCCACAAAATATGCTTGTTAGGCTGTTTCTAAGGCTTCGCAAAATACGCTGGTTACACTGCTCCTCCCTTCACCTCCTCTCTCCCACAACCACCCCGTTACTATTTCCTTGTCCTCTCCCCTCCCAACTCTCCAAACACTCAATCCCCTTCCCCTTCCTGCCTAGCTATCTAATCTACTTGTATCCGACAAAGACCACATCTGGTAGCATTGGGTTCTCTTACCTTCTCTGTAAGCCATTCTCTTCTTTCACAGTCTCACTAGTTAACGCTTTTAGTATGCCATACCTTAATCCTTTAATGTCCCTGCTCATTATACTACATGTCTATAATGACGTTTTTAATTTTGTAACTGTGTGTAACTATAGTATGCATTGTGTACCTTGCTTATGCTAGTTTGCAGTCTGATTAATTATGACCTGTGTGTTGTACTGTATGCTCTGCTGTGACATGGAGCCTTTGTAAGCAAGCTTCCAGCTCAAAGGTGGTTTCTGAATCAGTAAACATGAAGCATAAGGCGCCAGCATGCAGCGAGTGCGCGTCAGTCTGAAAATGTGAGGTAGTCTGCTACATACCGAGTGGTTTTTATCTATAATAGGTAACAAGGTGAGCAGCTTTCTGGAAACTTGAAAGAACTGTACTTCACGTACATAGCTTAACTGATAATCCCACCAGCACCGGCACACAAGACATATTAAGAAGATGCTGGTAGGATATTTAAATCTTTTGTCTGTTTGGGCATATGGGAGCAGTAGTTATGCCGAATGTAGCGCCACATGGATTTATGACTTAAATCGTGTTTGAGCAGAGTAACGATTTCCTAAGCTAGAAAGTGTCAAATGTCAAATAAAATCACTCCAATGTGGACAAGGGATGCAGGCAGAAAGTGCACAGACAAAAGGTTGATGTAAAGCCAAGGATCTGGGGCCACCAGAAGCTCAGGGGTTTAGAAGCTCTCTGGTGCATTTTGGGACTTGGTGAGATGAGATGAAATAAACACTTTTTTAGGTCTTAGCCCTCGTGTGATTCCAGATGGAGAAAACCTAACCCTTATCAGGATTTTTTTTATTAATAAAAGTCTGGGGTCTGGATGAGAAAAGCCTTATATATTTTTTTACTCGCACCAATGACCACCCTGCCCCCCTCTCTCTCTTTCTTTCTCTCTCTCTCTCTCTCTCTCTCTTTCTCAAAGTCACACAAATGGGAGCCCTGATCTTTGTGGCACGGGCCCCACCTTATGCTCCTCTAACCTCATAGCAAGGCTCTTCTGTCCTCTCAGGATTTTTTTTTAAACTGATTATTTTTTAATTACTGACTTTTGCTTTACAGAAATATCACTCACGTGACTCACATCACCTCCCCTCTTCCTCTTTCAGCAGCTGGTAGTCCTTATTGGCTTCAGGCTTCTCCTGGCCCACGGGCCTCCCACCTCACATTCCCACCTCCTCTCATGTCTTTCCTTCAACCCTGTCTCAGGATTTAATTTTTAATTATATAAATAAGGCACTGGTCCAGATAAAAATTGAAAAAAGAGAAAACGGACCATGAATCAGGAAAGCGGTGGTTTTCTGACATTCGTCTGATACAGACACTGTCCCCTGAACTCGAGCACACTCATGCATGCATCAAACTTCCAAGCTGAAAACTGTGACTGATGCTGATCTCCGTTGTTTGTGTGTGTGTGACTGTGTGTTTACGTTGGTGACATTGGATTTCGCAGAGTTTGCTTGGTGGTGTGTGCATGCTCTCACTGGACAACCCACAGAGTTCTATGTTAACTGGGGGGCAGTGACAGTTGGAAGTTGGCTGTGCGAAATGTAGATCCAGATCTCAGAGAAAAGAGTAGATTGGTGGCTAGTTGGAAGGCAGGCAGGGAGAAAGGGTCTGACTCCACCCACAGGGCATGACAACTAAGGCAAACAAATCTGTAGTGTTGAAAGGGCAAGGGGGGGACGTGGCAACATCAGTACACTAAAGGGCTGATTTTGCCCAGACAAAAACCAGCTTTGCAAATCTTGGAGAGGGGCACCAGTTTCACAGCCAGGGGCCAAAGAGGAGAGATTGCCCCCCCCCCCCCACTCTACTACTGCACTTTCCATCATACACACTCTTATACAACACACTTTCGCACACACTTTCTTGCTTATACTTTCTATCTTATTGTTTTCACATATACTTTACACACACTATCTCTCTCCCACAGAATGTCTCTTTCGCTTTCTGCATCTGTCACACTTTCTCAATTTCTTGGTCTCTCTCACACACTTTCTTTGTGTCTGTCTCTCTCGGTCTGTCATTTTCAGCTA
Organism: Neoceratodus forsteri; assembly: GCA_016271365.2. Lineage (NCBI taxonomy): Eukaryota > Metazoa > Chordata > Ceratodontiformes > Ceratodontidae > Neoceratodus > Neoceratodus forsteri. Next base: position 1,608,463,672 of record CM057452.1, read on the forward strand.
GTGCTTTGCTTCTGTTTATTTTCCTAGGTAACTTCCTAGTGCACTCAAGGCTAGTGTTGAACAGTCTTGAGGCTGTCACCTCAGTTACACTGGCACTGAATCCCGCTCTTTGGGTGTGACTGAAATTTCGGATCCCATTCCCCAGTCAGATTTAAATTTTTTCCCTTTAAAATTATAAATGATACAGATTAGTGTGATAATCAATATATCATGATGAAAAAAAACACAAAAAATTACAGTACTCAAAACATGATGTTACGACATCTCTAGTAGTGAGTTTATTGCCTGCTTATTCACTCCACAGCTGGTTAATGAAATGAGATGCTTCCAACGTAAGGATTTGATTGGCACTGAACAGATATAATATGTAGGAATTTAGGGTATTGGTTTGTTGGCTGTAATGTTCTAAAACAGATAAATCCAAAATTACAATTTGATTTTCAGTTTTGCTGTTCAAATGTTCTGATTCTAGAGCTAACCTCCAAGGGAAAATAATTATGTAGGCTTTGGTGCTGGCGGGTGTGATATAGCTGCCTTTTGCACCAGTTTCAACCACTTGCGATAAAATGTTTCTTGCAGGTGGCTATACATAGGGTGAAATACTGCAGATTGTGTCACAGTGATGAAACTCCTTACCAGTCAGTGGATGTACAGTGACAGCGTCACGCTGCACCACACAAGTACACTGTCTGGTGACACCACCCCAAAAAAATAGGGTGCCATGATCAGTGTGCTCTCTTATTTGAATTCGGGTTACCTACAGCACATGAACTACAGCAGTGCAGTAGCAAGTTCCAGGTTACTCTGTAGTCTGAGAAGTGTCAGCTTTCCTTTGTAAAGCCACAGAGTAACAAGTTCTCAGGAAAGTTACTCAGGCTCGTTTTGCAGCAGTGAAGCACTAACTGTCTATGACTTAGTTGCTGTCACTTCCGATAACTGAATGGAGCAGATAACCCTGTGCTCTCAGTGCAGCTGTTAGTCAGACATATGATGGACATATATATATATGAATATACAGAGCGGGGCACTTCTCAAGGTCGAACAATGTTACTGTTTTGTCTTTGTTTCCTTGCAACAGATGTAACACCTGCCTGATCTACCTTAAGACTCGTCTTAGCCTAGAGGCCCTCAGTGGGCATGGGTGAGAGTAGCACCTGTGCCATACACACTGTAAGTGATACAGTGCTGCAAACTTGTCTCTGTTTAGAGTGGAATATTTGAAATGCCACACAGCACCCCCCCACAACAATGCTCCATTTTCTTCATCTTCAGACATCCAGGCAGGAGTTACAGCAATCACTATCATGTGAAATAGCTGTAGCTGTTGTTTAACGTGGGCAGATTTACCAGCACCATAATATGAACTGTGATGTAATGGATACAAGACTGCTAGTGGCAGAAAGGTCTGAGAACCCACGTACAAGTGTTCTGCCTTTTTGCAGCCCAGGCATAGTAAATCATTTTGCTGTGAGTTAGTAGCTACTGCACAAGACCCACCCTTCCCTAATGAACTGAGCATGTCAGTGTGATCCAAGACAGTGTTTATTTTTAAGGGGCTTTATACAAGATGGCTCAGAGCACCTTACGCAGGAAGACAGGATAAATAAATACATAATTGTAAACAACTGTGTCCAACAAATAAATTAAAGTGCAGCCACCCCCAAGTGTCTTGTTTCCCGACAGCTTGAGATGAGATCAGGGGACCACTAACATGTGTGCGGTGGTGGAGTGGAATGGGTAGATGGGAGCATAATGAGACAGTAGATCTTTAGTGTAATTTGACCTGGACTGTGAAGGGCTTTAAATGTTCCAAGTGTTTAACCAGCAGTGGCACACTAAGCTGACAGCTTGTTTACAGGTGCGACCTGGGAGCACAGGGAAGATAAGTGACTTGCTCAGGGTCACACAGTATGCAAGTGGAGGTTGTGGGATTCAAACCCAAGTCTCCAGATCTGGAGCTCAAAACCTTAAACCACTGCACTATACTGCCTCCCCATGTCATTAAGCTTATCTTGAAGGTGAATTGGCAGCCAGTGTAGAGTGGCCAAAATTGCTGTAATGTGGTCTCTTTGTGAAGTTCCTAAACCCAGCTGGGCCAGTGTTTTGGACCAGCTACAGGAGACATGTCAGACCTTCAGATAACCCTACATATTGAGTATTACTCTAGTCTAGTCTAGAGGTGCCAAACGTGTGAACTGTTGTCACCAAGTCAGCAGGTGCAAAATGCAGTTTGATCTGGGTGATGTTAAGGAGATGGAGAAAGCCACTGTGGACTGTAGCTGGCATCTGCTGTTCTAGTGACAGCTTGCAGTCCACACCGACCTCAGAACCACATCCAAAGCTTGAAGTGCCTTCCCATTAATAGATGGTAACAGGGCATCAGTGCTAGTCATTTCTGACCCACATGGGCTTGGATTGACAGTCATTACTTCCGTCCCCACGTGGACTGAGGCTCAGCCAGTTGGAGGTCCAAGGAACTGATCCAACTTATGTTTCAAAGATTCAACACTCCCTATTTCAGCCATTTCTTCTGGGAACTTGTCCCATAGGTTTACCATATACCTAGGTAACAATTCACGTATAGAGTGTGCATATGAAGTCCTTAGTGTATTTTTGTACTCCGTACTCACTTGAAAATGGGGTCTAGAGTCCTGTTGAATGATATTCCTGTCATAAGGAGTATATTCCTGTATAAAATAAAATATTACTGTACTATGCTGTAGGTAAAAAATATATATTTTCTATGAATGTATCCCACTGGGTTGTCCTGACACTGTGGAAAGATGAAGGGGTAAACAAAAAACAAAACAACGGGAGAAGTCTATTCCAAAAGTGGTTTCAAGCAAGTTTGTGTTGTCATGAAAAGTATACCTTAACTTACCCAGTGCATAAAATTTCTTATCAGATTTATTTGTAAATTAAAGCAATGCAATGTCCTGTGTAGATGCAGCATTACATGGCTTTATTGCACCACTCTGTCAATGTGTGCAGAAAGTGTTAAATTAATTTCAGATTTACATGAGTACTGCTTCAAAGTAACATACACAATTTTAAAACACTTCAGTAACTATTGGGGATGGTCTGTCCCCTTGTGGAATAATTTTTCTCTAAGTTTGTTTACCTTGTTATTCATATAGAGTTGATTTTCATTTAATGCACTGTCATATTGATTCTGTTTTATCCAAAAGTTATTTAAATTACATCCCACAGAGGCTGTATTTAAAAGAGAGTCCATAACTAGTTTCATAAAAGGCAATCATTTTGAACATATAAGGAAACTTTCACCATGTTACTTCATACATATTATTTAATTAGTTTATTTTTTCCAATTCTTTTCCTCTAGTCACTGACCACGTGATCCTCTCTTAGTTGTCACCCAGCGGCTCCCACCCTGCCTGAGGTCCTCCCTACCTTGGGACCCTGGGTCTCTGACCCACCCACAACGTACCTGGAGGGAACCCCCATCTTGCATCCCCTGATGCGAGGTCACCTTCAGGTTCTTGATGCTTCCTTACCAATATCCAGTGGCCTGCAAGCAGAGGTGAAGATCAAAGGGTATCGGGACCCAAGAGGGCAGGATCTGGCTGTGAGCATGGTGCTGTGGTCTGATGTCGCCTGTCCAGCCATAGTTTTTCCTTTGCTCTGCATGGTAACTGCCCCCGTTGGTGAGTGTAGATATGCAGTGACGTCCAGGAGGCATGCACGCTCCCATATGTGCCACACTGTCGTCTGCTTTGTTCCATCACCCTTTGATGCTGAGGGCTAATGGCAGAATACCTCCTAGCCACTGCCAGGAGGTATACTGTTGCAGACTCTCTACCCACCCACCATGGGAGAAGCTGAGGTGGTCTGTCAAGATGCTCAAACCTCCTCTCCCCAATCTGACCTTCTGATGACTCGGCTTGCTTCCGAACCTAGGTCATCGGCACCGCAAGTGGTAGTGCTGTTGCTGCGCTGGCCGGCTGGCCTCATTAATTAGTTTATTATTGTCGAACAATGTGAAATTTGGTATTTATAAATAAACTATGTGTGTATATATATATCTATATATGTGTGTGTGTATGTATGTATATATATATATATATATATATATATATATATATATATACACACACACACACAATCAGCATGGATGAGCTGTTTTATTAGTCATAACAATAAAAGGTTAAAACTCACATTTTTCTTGTGAGATCCCCTTATCTGTCGCTTCTCATGGACTCCTTACTCATTTCCAGTATCAATTATCTGTCTTTGTTTACTGTGTACCCATGTGAATAATCAAACAGTAATGCTCTCCCTGCTGTTATCTCTTCTTTGCTATCTTTAGAATGACAGGACTCACTATCTTCTTAATACAAAATATCAACACAACCTTGTGTGGGAGCACTGGTGTGATCCAGAGACACCCTTTCCCTCACCTCTTTGATTTGGCATCCTTCCATATCACTTCAAACAGAAAGTACTTCCACACATCATTGCTGATTGGGAAAGAAAAGCTCACAGAGTTTTTACTCTCCGGTGTATAAATGATAATCAAGTAAGCGTCAGTTCCATGAAACGGGACAGATAAGGGAACCTAATGAGTCAAATGTCAGAGTTTTTAATCTGTTTACCTGACTAAAAAAAAACAACTCACCCATGCTGATAAACAGTTGCTGTTTACAAATGCTAAAATATTGCTTTACTTGAGTTAAAGAGCTCGAGTCCTGTCGAAAATTAACTTTTGTCTTTTCACTATTGCTAACTAGATTTTTCCTCATGATAATACAGGTACTTGTTGTGGTGTGTGGAACAGTACTCAGGGGCTAGATATTCAGACTGCGCCAGGCAGGGGCACAAGCCTGGGCGCAGCGCAACTGGGTTGAGCCAGGGCATAGTCCAGGCGATATTCAGTGGTGCTGTGCCATGGGTCAGCACCATTGAATTTGGCACTGGGGGCGTCCGCACTGTGCAGCATAGTGCAAGTGGCAGTTAAGGGAGCAGGGGATGCGCAGGCGCAAGTGCATGTGCGCTAGGCCCATCAACCACGATATACAGCACTGGGCATCTGGATTAGCCATTATGCATGCAGCGAAATGGGGCCATTTTCATGTGATTATGGTCCCATTTGCATGCGGTGCGTCGATCCCCGGTGACTTGGCGCCTGGTGCCCTGCTAGGCTGCAGCCATCGGGACTGATGCCCCCTGCCCCTCAGCGGGAATAGCGCCTATTGCTCGACGGGCATATGTTGAAAAGAACCTGCGGTCCAGCGGACCCTACCCTATCGCCTGATTGTGGGCATGATGTAAATCAATCCCTTGTGGTCCAGTGGACCCTACCCCATCGCGGGCATGATCGCAGGCATGATGTAAATCAATCCCTGATGGTCCAGTGGACCCTACCCCATCGCCCATTCGTGGGCATAGCTAAAATAGCCCTGGTGGTCAGTGGACCACATCCCTGCCTGATCGTGGCATATTAAGAGAATAACCCTGGTCAGTGGTACCCCCCTCCCCACCTGCCTGCTGGGCCCCGCGGTCCGGTTGGCGGGTGGCGGCTCCACCACGCCCACAAAGCCACCCGGCTGCCCGCCCGACTGACTCGACGCAGGTCGGCTGTACACTATTGGTCTCATCGTGGGCCGGGCATACGAACCATACTGTACTACAGTCCCGAAATGTGGATGGATCATTCACATTTCGGGACTGTGCAATACAGTACAGTCTGCACGCCCATTGGCCCATGCAGTGGACCAGTAGGCATACAGCCGTACTTTATGCTGTCAGTCAGCGGCCAGGCGGCTTGCAGGCGGGCAGCTGCCACCCGCTGCTGACCTGGAGGGTGCATGGTGGCAGGGCTCAGTGGGCGGGTGAGGAGGGGGGTGCCGCTGGCCACCAGGGTTATTCTCTTAATATGCCTGCGATCAGGCAAGGGATGGGATCCACTGGACCACCAGGGCTAGGTTGTAACTATGCCCGTGATGGGGATAGGGTCCACTGGACCACCAGGGTTTGTTTGGAACATGCTTGCAAACGGGTGATGGGGTAGGGTCCACTGGACCACCATGGTTAATGTGATACTATGCCCACGATCAGGCAGGGGAAGGGGTCCACTGGACCACAAGGGTTATATTAAACATATGCCAGCGAGGGAGGGGGCACGATGCCCGGCCTGTGTCCTGGGAGGTCGGGTGGCCACCCACAGCAGGTGGCCTCCGTGTTGCACCCTGCAATATGGCAGCCCACCTGTGGGTGTCCCTGATATGTTCCTGGTTTTGCTGGGCACATTTTGTGCCCCCACATAGCCTGAAAGTGGGTTTGTGCCTGCATATGTGCAGCACATCCTGGCTGAATATCCGGATGTGCCGCGCTATGCATGGGCACGCCCTGCACTTGCACCACATACATTACTGGTGTGACCTGGCACATCAGGAGTTGCACAGTGCAACCAGCCTCTTTGAATATCATTCCAGGGGCACATTGGTGGGTTGCGCATGGCACAACACTGTTGCGCCATGTGCAACCCCTTTGAATATCCCACCCCTGGTATTTAATAAACAAAAATTATTGAACTGCAGTTTTGTGCTTGAAAGTGCTAATCAACTTTGAAAAATACATAGCACATGGCACTGAATGACAAGAAAATTAAAAATGATTTATTTTGTGTTTTAAATATGTAAACCTGAATTAAAAATAAAAATGTTTAGCAGTCTAGTGCGATGCTATGCAATTCAGAAAATGGTTAGCATTACCTTCTGGTATGCATAGTGTTTTGCTATGCTGTACCAACTACCCTGGTACTCTACCTGAAAGCTGCCATAGCTAGTTCTATTCCTCCTCAGACATCATCAGCCCTGTGACCTCACCATCTGTGATATCACAGCTGACCAAGAACCAGTCTGCTACCAGATCGGTCACTTGCCATGTCTCAGTAAATGAGGTTGGAATGCTGATGAGGAATGAAGAGGACTAGAACAAGACATTAGCATCCATCTGTAACGTACTCCTGTTTACATCACACATGATAATGTCAGGTAGAAACCCTTCTAATGAGAAAATGGACACAAAAAATTAGAAATAAAAAGTAACAACTGACTACTTTTTAAAAAATATTTACTGCCTGCTACTTTTGGAACTACTAGCTATTTAAACATACTCGTTAACAAAATGTATGAAGGAACAAGGTAAAGGTTTTCTTACATGTAAAAATGCATACATTTTACTGAACTTTATTGTTATAGATTCTTGTAGATATCTCTGTGGGATGATGTCACCTAGCGAATGATCTAACGATGAAACAGAGTCAGTATGATCAAATATATAAAAGATTGTTTTACTTGGGGGCTAGTCTGATAGCAGTAAAAATTTATTTGGGAAAATATTAAGTGAATTTAAGAATTTATAATTAATTTCACAGTACCTGTACACCTTGACGAAGTGGCAGAATTGAGTCGTGAAATGTGGTGCGTATATAGGGCACTGCATTGCCCTCCTTTACAAATAAGATTGATGAGAACTGTTCTCTACTTGGCGAATTGTTATACTTCGAAATACAGCCTTGGAAAAAAGTTTCACCATATTACCCATAATTGTATCCCTCTTCAAGCCTAGGGGTATACCCTCTCTATCCCTAATCCACCTAATTCATTGCCTTCAAAAATGTAAAAAAAAAATTATCTCTGCTTTGCCTTATTTTTTTCCTGGGAACCCTTACATAGTCAGTATAAACATTACTTGTACCTTATGCACTACATCACTTAAATAAGCTTAGTTGTTCTCTGCTGTATCTTCTTGATTGTTGCGGTGAGCATTTTATGTGGTGGGAACCTGCGCCCTTAAAAGGTGCAGAATCACATAACGTTAAGTTAGTTACAGTATAATAATGGTTTTAGTAGTACATTTTAATTGTTATGGTGCCTCTCCTGGAGGCTCAGTGTGCCTGTACAATAGTAGAGATAGCAACAAGTCACAAAATAAATACAATACTAAATAAATAATATCAATGCAAAAGTTCTCATTATAACATTTTTGGCCCAGCATTTGATTTGCATTACCCAGAACCACAGAGCACTGCTGTGCCGGTTCCACCTATGTAGAGTGCCAGTGGCAGTGCGCTCAGTCATTATGGTGCCAAGTGCATAGGTCGCCATCATCTCTTTTATGGGGCCTGACCCTCTGGTGGGGGGCTATGCCCCCACACCTCCCTTTCTGATGATGTACCACCTGGGGACCTTGGGAGGGGGCAGCAAATCCTGCATTTGGCGCTGTAATGCCGGGCGTGCAGAGTGCCATTAGGGTGCTGTGCCAGCCTCAGCTTCCTGGTTGGATGATCCTATTTTTTTCTCCATGATTCCTTGCTGTTTATTGTTTTCAGTTTAATAGTACCTCCAGCCGGAATTCTTTGAGCCTAAGTGAAGGACCTTACACTTATGCACATTGAATGTCATTGGCCACTTGTTGGCCCACATCCCAATTACATGTCCATTTCTTTGCAGACAGCCTCTCTCTTCCTGAGTCTCACTACCTCATTAACTTTGTGTTATCTGCACACTGACATAACTTACTTGAAATACTTGACTCGGTTATCAATAAAAATATTTAACAGTAGGAGATCTATAAGGGACCCAACACCTGACCCTTTGGAATTAGTGAATTCCGGCTAGTCTGACATTGCCCCGCACCGCCACCACCACTACTACCTACTGAGCCCTATTGCTTCACCAGTTTTCTATACATTGAATTGTATTTCCTGTCCTTCCAAATTTTCTCAACTTCTCATTAACAAATAGCAACTCTGCTGAACGCTTCATTAGACTGTTCCTTGCTTCTCTGTGGCAGTAGCACTGAAGGTGTACCTTCATCATACACTTGTCCAGATTATCCTTGAAACTCCTGATCATGTTAAGCTTTATCATCAAATCCTGTAGTCCGTTCTGTATGCCTGACCCCTCTGAGTAAAGAAATGTTTCTCAGCCCCCCGGTGAGTTGTTCGACGCCAGTTGTTTGAAGTACCCCTTGTTCCCATATCTTGTTTTAATTTTAAATGAAGCCTTTGCAGTTGTGTAGGGTTATTTAAAATCATTTATACTCATTACAAGCTACCCATTATCCTTTTTTCCAGACTTACTAACCAGTCTAGCTCTGCTAATATGTCCTTGTAGCTTATATCTAGTAGTCCTCCCACTGTAATCTCTTGCCCTTCTGGGTACCCTATTGGTTCTTATGGTATCCCTCCTGTAATGCAGTGTCCAGAACTGTCTGCAGTACTCCAGAAGAGGTGTCACCAGCGATTCATACAGTGGCAGCCTTGTGTGCCTTGCTAATGAAATTCATTTAATACACCCCCTTAACTGGATACATGTCTTAACCACCTGTTCATACTGTGACTCATGCTTAGCCTGTTTGTTATAATTACTTCCAGATCCCTTTCCTGGTCCCATTGCCTGATCACTTTTCCATTCAGGCAGTTGTCTGCCTTTAGAGTCCCCCAAGTGAAAATAGCACATTATCCACATAAAATTTAATTTTACAAACATCTCTCCACCCAGTCCACCAGTCTGTCCAGATTTCTCTGCAGTGCATCCCTGCATGGAACCCTGTGGGACTCCATTAGTCCCTGTCCCCCAGTTGAATGTGAAACTGATTATCCTGACCCTTCGTTTCTTATCTAACAGCTAGTTTGTAGTCCGGCTGATTACCTTGACATTAATTCCTGTTGCCTCTAGTTTGCCTTCCAGTTCCCCATGCAGCTACCATATCAAATGAATTACTAAAATCCAGGTACATGACATCTACTGGTTTCCCATGGTCCAGAGCCTTGGTTATTTGGTCAGAGATTTATGGAACTAGGAACCAGTGGGGGAGATGGAGCTAGAGGTGTATTTAAGAAGGGAGGTTTGACCAGCAGTACAAAAAGGAATCCTGGTGGAGAGCAGAAGGGCAGTTCCACACCTTGCTCTGTGGAGGGGGAGTGGAAGATTTTATGTACAAATACTAGAAGCTTGGGCAAGAAGGTGGAGGCGGCTGCAGGTGCTAATAGTGTCAGAGTAGTTAGAGATAGCAGCCATCATGTTAAGGTGTGAAACACAGAATAATGCATGGGATCTTGCAGTCCCAGGTTGTTATGCCCTGTTCAGAAGGGATAGAGAAAATGCGGTGGGGATTGGGGCTGTGTATGTCAGGAAATGGGATTCTGTCAGGGTGGTGCAGGACAAGACTGTCACGAAAGGAGGGAGGTAGAATCTACATGGCTTCAAGTGACAACAATAAGGGAAAAGCCTAAGGATGGCAGTGGTCTATAGACCACCTAACCAATCTTTGAGAAGAATCAGCTGCTAAAGGGAGAAGTGAAGAAAATGGTGAATCTGGGGAGAATAGTGCTCAAGGTAGATTTCAGTCTCCCTGATGTAGAGTGTGACATTCTAGTTGCATGAGCCAGAGACACCAGACAGTTTTAGAGAGATTGCAGGACTTCTTTCTGAGCCAACTGGTGAGGAAGGCTACTAGGGGAAATGCAGTTCTGGAACTTGTATTGTCTAATCGGACATTACAGTACACATGAGGATGGAGGATCCAGTAGGTCAGAGCAACCATTGCAGTGTGATATTTAGTATTATAAAATGGGCTTAAGAAATCCAAGTCTCTGATTGGCTACTACATCATCTGAGCCGTGTCCTTATCAGATGATATAGTAGCAAACCGGGACCACTGCCCACCAAGAAGCCACATGACAACAAAAATCAATGAGCTCTGCCAAGCATCAACAGAAACGCTGACTGGCAGAGCTCACTGAAGCGGCAGCACAACAGCACTCGCGGGCAGCACAGTAACGGAACAGTGGCATTCACGCCAATGTCCAAAAGCGTGACAGCACAAAATAAAAGATATATGCCCCCTTGCAGGACAACACATTTACAAATTTAGTAACTTGCATTTAGATTTTCACTGTCCATCTGTACCTATCAAGTGGTGCTTTCACTCAGGTTGTCGCTTGCTCCCGCCTTTGAAACCACGGCCATAAACGGTAGCAGAATGTGTGCGCCTCTGCACATGTCCTGCATCTCAATTAATAAAACTTGTACCTTTTGTTATCTTTTCACTGCTTGTCTGCCTCCTGCCACCAGTGTATACCTGTCATTGCCAGCATTTTCAAACAGGCCCGAGAAACCCGCCAGAAAACAGAAACAGATCGGTTTTCATCATCAACCCAAATGCTGCAAGTAACGCCATCTACCCGACGCACTACCTGGCGACCATCAGCGCAGCAGTGTTTCTCAGTGCCTCCAAAAGAACATGCTCACTTTTCAAACCAGGCACTCTCTTTCCTTTTTAAATAAAATAATCACCAAAATCTGCCTGTCAGAACGAAAGCAGGAAACAGGAAGAAGGATTCTCCTGCTCTCTCGGGTGTCTGGTGAGGACAGGCTCGCTCAAGTCAACACAGCCGCCCTCTGTTAACAGTACAATTCCTAACTAAACACAGCCAAAGAAAGAAATGTAAAAAAGACTCAATAAAGTAAAAGGCATATTCTGAATGGATTCAGAATTTTTGTAAAGAGGGAGGGACAATAAATACATTCCAAATAAACTTAATAGGAGGGACTATTTTTACTGTTTTCACTATTTGAAACCTTTTCTTATGTTTCACTTTTGTATTTTTTTTTTTTTTACACATTAAAAATTACTTTGGGAAGGGCCCATTTTATAAGTTGCAATACGAGTGAGAGTTACGTGTTGATAGAGCACTGCTTAGCATAAGGCACTGCAAGCCCTGCCTTAGTACACCCCTTAGGCGTGTTTTTATCAGCACGTAACCCACACCTCGGAGTGCGTTATTGCTTACTTATTTGATAAGTTCTGCAAATAAAATCAAGTACCATGGTCCTAAACTGTAGGCCTGTGAATTTTGGCAGGGTGGTGGTATACTTGAGGGTAGACTGAAGGACAATAAAAGGCTAGAGGTGATGAAGAATAATTACTAGGAATTAAGGGTGCTATAGAATATGGATTTACATTTTCCTGGGCTCAGATAGGTTGAGGCCTTTGGAAAGGTAGGCATCTATCAGACAACAGAGCCCAGATAAAACTAGTGCCAGTGCCAACTGTCTTTTAACTGAAATTACAGTGCCACTTACAATTGCCAAACTTGATCTGCTGCCATTTTCTTTTGCTCGCTGAGCAAGCTGAGCGAGCAAGTTGGCTCCCACTATGCAGGTGAAGTCTATAAATACCACAAAGTAATTCAACAAAAGTAACGATTACATTTTTAACAGTAAATTTTGTAGTGCTTTCATGGTGCGCTACCGCTTACTGGTACTCGCACCTTGCCCTCCAGCTGCTGACTCATTTTACTGCAGCATGGTGGCAATGTGTCACCGTCTGTGGCAGACAAAATCAAGAAAATACCAGTAGTCTCATACCAGACCCATTGCTTCAGTATAATGCTAGCTTAAAGTGCACATTATAAAACACAGTGGTACTGCACAAAACCGCTTCCTCCAGTTACAGTGCCAGCAGTAGAGGGACTACTTTGCAAAAAAAAAAATTATTAACTATTTGGACAGATTTTTTTAAATGTTAATTTTTTCCCTTAAATACAGCCAAAATCCCATTTTTAAGTGCAATACTACCTTCCAGGGTAGGTGGTATGTGCTATACCTGCCCATCCCGGGGCTATGAGGTCTCTGTCTGTGGCTTTGTGCCTCATTACACCCCAAGGCAGATGGGTATAGCCCAGTGCTGCCCACCCTGTCAGTATTATTACTTGCATATTATTTTTCTTTCCATATTCTCCTTAAACTCCTGTGGCCAGGACAGGCTGGGCCCCCTCAGCTCTGCCCTGTTGATCCCAACCGTTGTGGATCTCCTCAGGTCATACCTAATGTCGAGGCACAGATCAGGAAGCATAGGAAAAACCAGGAGCAGCTTGTAGAATTCACCAAAAATATTTATTTACAGTAGTCATAACTTAAAAATAAACTTGTTCGGTATAACTATTTACAAAGGAGAAATAAAATAAAATCTTCCTTCAGTCTCTGTGTGTCTCTTTTTCTTCTAATCTCCCCTGCAGTTGAAGCTTAGCCCTTTATAAATCATTTCAATCCCCACTCTAAATTCAAACATCCTGTTTCTTGCTAAGTCTTCTGTTCTTGTAAGTATCAGGCAGGATGAACACAGTAGAACATAGAGTGCTTGCTGAGGTCCAGTTTCCACAGCTTTTGCAAAAAGGCCTAAAATATGAACTCTGGTAACCTCTAGTTTACAATAGCTTTCTGAAATCAGCTCAGAATGTAAATATATACATTTTAGCAATAACATTATATATTTTCCAAACACAAGGGATCCCACTATCAGTTACATTTCCATACAGTGGTTTGCACATATTTTTATATTAGCAGATATACATATGCAAGGGAGAAAAAACAGCAAGAGAAAACTGAGAGACAGTGAGAGGCAAAGAATTGCGAGACTGTTCGGGGTGATCAAGTCAGAAGTCTCTCAGGAAAATTTTGTTGCGTAACCAAACAGAGGAGAGACAGAAAAAGAACTATCCTTGCATTTAAACACTTTCTCCATAACAACTGGGACAGGGTCCTATTCCACCCTGTCACACTAAGGGCTGGAATACCACCACGAATCCCCCCACCCCGAAGCAAAGATCTAGTCTTCGGCCTCCAGCTTCTGGTGATACAGCGGTGAGGGATTAGTGGGCAGGCTCATATATGCCTGCTTGCCATAATTCCTCCATATTCTTTTCCTGGTCCCACGCTGGGGCATGCTTGTGAATGTGCACATGTGGAGGCTTGCTCACACTGTGGAGTCCCACAGCACCTCCCTTTGTCTGCTGCTCTCATCCCGCACTGACATCAGACTTCCATCTTTCTATATATCCTGTATTCTTTCTCCCCTGAATTCCCGAGTGGCCCACTACAGTCCTCCACCCTGCCCAGCCCCATTACCCCTTGTTTCCATGTGGATGACCCTGCCAGAGGGAAGGGGTGCCCTGGGGCCACCTGTTACCTCCAGATAGGATTGAACTTTGGTGAGGGTGAAGGAGCCATGGTTGGCAGTGCGGGGCCTGCGGCAGGATGGCAGACAGCATCCTATGTGGTTGGGATTGTTTTCCCCACTTTTTCGTCCCTGCCCTCAAGCATTGTTGAGGAAATGCAATTGATGCCATGGCATCTGAGCGAGGATACCCCCCCCCCCCGATGCTGGCTCCAGCCTGCACTGCCACCTGTGGTCACCCAGGTGGTAGTGTTATGGCAGAAACCCTCCCACACCTGGAGAAGGCGAGCATCCATGGGATGCTCAGCCGCCTCCTCCGGCTGGACCTCCAGGGCTCCAGGCTCATTTCCAAACCCAGATCGCTGGCATCGCAAGCAGTAGCGCCACCACTGTGCCAGTGAGCTGGCTTCCTCATCCTCACTTTTTTTTTTTTTTTACTTACACTTTTTGTGCCCTCCTGGGGAGCCAATAGCAGCTCGAGGGGCGGGCATCATCTAGGCGGTGAGAGGCGGGCTGTTTTCTCCCCCTTAGAGGGGCGGGAACGTGCAATGACGCCAGTGCCCATCCTGCCCCTTGGAGCCTTTCTGTCCTGTGATGCTGAGGTACTCCTGACCTCCACCAGGTGTCCCCATGCATCGGTGACATCCTGCTCTCCCGGAGAAGGAGAGCAGTCGTGGGATGCTCGATCCTTCCCCGGCCGGCCCTCCGCGACCGAAGCTCGTTCTCGAACTCAGGTTGCCGGGCGTTGCAAGCGGAAATCCAACCGCTGCGCCTGTGGGCCGGCCATATCATCCTCCCTTTTTAAGAATTGGTAGCATCACTGTTGTGTTGTTTGTGTTACGTGGGACTCTGCCTTCCATGAGTAATTGGTTTAAAATATTTGCAATCATCCCTTCCAAAACGTGCTGTTCTCTCACTTTCCTTGGATGAAGCCCGTCATGTCCTGCCACTTGGCAGTATCCAGTTTTACTAGCCTCCTGTCAACATCCTATGCTGTCACTTTGTAAACTCTGAACCTCGGCACTGACACTCTTAAATTGACTGGGACGATTAATTATTGGGTGTTGTTATGATGTACAGTACATCACTGTACCGTGTACCAGCAACCTAGACGGCTCTCACTAGCAGAAAGGCATAATTTGCATAAACCTCATCATATTACGAATTGCATTAATGGGAACATTCTAGATCACTTAATTGAAAAACTAGCAAAACCCTGTGTGAGCGTCTGTTCATGTGCCATTAGTCTATTAGAATTCATTACTCCTAGGGTAAAGACTGAAAATATGAGAAATCTTTTAGTTAGGCATTGTATCATAATACGATTATACACTTGTGGAGCAGTCATTTGTAGGGAGGTCTTCTAGAGACTGTGGGGCTGCCCAAATGTGCACTAGGTCTGCAGCACTTGCTGTATAACTGGCCGCAATGAAAGCTGAACTTAGCTGTTTCTGGAGCAAATCTGAGCAGGAGCTGCTGCAGGCAGCCATTACCCCTTATCCCTGAAGAATAGCAAGGGTCCAGACTAGCACTGTAGTCGGCACAGGGGAAGGGGGTGAAGGGTTCACTCACTCAGGTGTGGGACCCTGGGATGGTGACAGTGGGTATCCCGTCAGAAGGGTGCCGTGATTAGGGCACCCTCATTAGGGCGTGTGGAACAAGGGCACTCAGGATTTTTTGGTGCGGTCTGCTATGCCACCTCCACCCTGATATGCCTGGGGTGGAGGTGATTATATTTGACGGGTGGGGTGCGGGGCCAAGCCCCTGGCTTGAAAACAGAGAGACAGTGGCATGCCGTGTGCCCTGTTTCCTGGTACCCTCCTTCTGGGTGCACCAATTCTGCTGCCCTAAGTACTTCATGGTAGTTGACCGCACACAAGCATGGGTGAACCATGACAGTGAACAGGTTCCCTCATCTGTGTGACTCGGTAGGTCCATTCTCTTTAAGAAGGGGACTGGAGCCTGTTGCCTCTCAGGATATCAAGTCTGTCCCTAAGGTGGCAGCTGTAACGAGTTGGGAGTCATAAGGGAAGCTGAGCTCTAGAAAGATACCCATCTTAGGGGACTCCATTGTTAAGGGGTAGAGGGGCTATTGGGGGGGGACAAGAAAGCAGCAGAGTTAGGTACCTTCCGGAAGCTTTGGCTGGGAGGGATGCACAGAGGGTGGAGAGGATTGTCAGAGGCATGGAAAAGGGGGAAGGGCTGGATTTCATTGTCCACATAGGGACTAATGATACGGAGGAGGATAGCTTTATTTTATTTATTTATTTATTTAAGAATCAGTTTACAACCTTTGAGCCAGAGGCTCGTTTCCAAAGGTACTTCGTCACATAAAGACATACATTGTGTTTTGGTTACATAGCAAAGATTTGCAAAACAATCGGCGTTCAACAGAGGCGCCACACATCACATTGTGGTCAGACAACACAACTGGGTACAGGGTACATGTAATTGATAACAGGTGTTACACAAGTCGGTATCAAGTGAGCAATCTGGTAGGTAAACACTGAAACAGCTGGCACTGGCCAGGTTAAACATAGGCATGGTGTACAGGGAAGTGGTGGCGGGATGGTTAGGGAGAGCTGCCTGGGGCATTGTCAAGAGAATCAGAGGTGGAGGCTATGTTCAGAGACAGGAGCAGTTACGAAAAGGAAGATGTGGTTCAAGTGTGGTTTTGAACTTGGAGATGGTGATGGCATTGGTGATGGTGGCAGGGGAGAGTTAAACCAGGTTGGGGCTCTATAGCAGAAGGACCTCTGGCCACGGTGGTTCTTGATCTGGGGACCTTTAGAGTGCTCTTGTAGGAAGACCGTGTTGCAATGGTGGGAGGGCTCTGGTGGATGGATGCCGTTACCCCAGGGGAGAGCCCAGTAGGGTTTTTGTGAGGAGACAGGTTTGGTATTGGAGCCGTTCATCCAGGGTAAGCAGGTTAGCATCGACATACAGCTGACAGGTGTGTGAGCCTGGGGCACCAGTAATCAATCTGCACGCTTTATTCAGGGTTAGGTGAATTTTGTTGAGTGCAGTGGTGTCGGCAGCACCATATACTGGTAGACCATAGTCTACAAGGGACAGAACGGATGATGTAACAGCTAGCCGGAGAGCATTTGGGGGAAGGCAGGTTCTATGGCGGAATAGGATGCCAAGCCGTGTGTTAGTGGCGGATGTTAGGGCGTCGATGTGGTTGTGAAATGTGAGGGCTGAATCGAGGGTAACCCCAAGGTATTTGTAGGAGCAGACTTGTTCTAGTGGCTGGTTGGTACTTGGAAGGATATAGAGTGGGTGGTTGCTAGCTCTGTTTTGGGGTGGGAAAAGAGCATAGTTTGTTTTTCTTAAGATTGATGATGAGTCTGCGCCCTTAAACCAAGCCCTCGCACTGTTGAAAGACTGCTGTAGGGAGTCCTGTAGGGAGATGGATTGGGTGGGTGGCAAAAGGACAGCGTGCCTGCATACAGTAGAATTTTGCCAGGGCATGCGCTGGGCAGGTGTTCAGATACAGCGAGAAGAGAAGGGGCCCAGGATGGAGCCTTGGGGACCCCAGAGAGAATGGGACGGGTATCGAGAGTGTGCTATTAATTTTTACACACTGAGATCGAGTGTCAAGATAGCTAGCGCACCATGCCAGGGGCCAGCCGGAGACCAGTGTGGCAGAGTGCATTCAGCAGAAGTGGATGGGAGACAGTGTGAAAGCCTTTGAGAGGTCAATGAACACGCACCAGCTAGGAGCTGGTATCCAAGGAGGAGTGTAGAAAGTTGGAGAATTCAATAAGGGCAGTACAGTTGTCTGTGACCTGCACGGAAGCCATGTTGCTCTGGGCATAAGATGTTATGCTTAGCCAGATAATCAGTGATTTGAATGGCCACCACTTTCTCCAGGGCTTTAGAGAGGGAGGAGGATGGAGATTGGCGGTAGTTGTTGGCCAGTGACCTGTCGCCCCCTTTATGAATAGGTGTGACAATGGCTGTTTCCAAGCTGTGGGAATTGTCCCAGGCAGAGTGACTGGTTAATTAGGCTTGTGGTGGTGCAAGGACTTCATCTAGCACCAGCCTGAGGATGCTGGGGTCCAGGGGTCACTGCGGGATTGTTGCCATTGAGAGCTTTGATTAGGATGGGTCTGGCTTCCGGTGGAAATCTTTCTGAGGAGGAAGCTGGGGTGCTGGAGGACAGGGGAGGTTGGCTGGGGAGGGTCAAAGAAATTACTAGGGAGGACTGAGCTAAGGTCAGTGAAAGTGGTGTTGAACCAGTTAGCTATGGTGGCAGGCTCGGTGGAGGTGGTGCCATTTCTAGTGAGCTGGGATGGGGCAGGGGAGAGCTTTACCATTGAGTTGCTTAATATTATCCCAGAAGGTCCGGGCTGAGCCCAGGAGGAGGAGGTAAGGGAGGCCTGGTAATGGTCTGCCTTGGCTTTCCTGATGGCCCATGAGCACTTATTCCGGGCTCGTTGTATCTTGCCTATCAGACAGACGACCTGTTTCAGTGGCAAGGTGCCAGAGGTTATCCCGGTTTCTAAGTAATTGTAGGAGGGCCGGGCTAACCCAGGGTGCGTTGTGTTTTTTGGACCGGATTTTGGTTAAAGGTGCAAAGAGATCACAGGCCATGTTGAAGGTGTGAGTGAAGAAGGTGAGGGCAGTGTCAGTGTTGGTTGCCTGTTGAATGGGGAACCAGTCTATCTGGGTGAGGAGTGCTTTAAGTTTCTTCAGCCCACCAGGGCGGAGGCGCCTGCGGAGGCTGGTCTGGGCTTTGGGTTTGGGATTGGGGGCTACCCAGTGGAATAGGATAGGGGAGTGGTCACTCAGGGAGTCTGGGAGGACCTGGATGTTTTGGATTTTATAGGATCGGTTAGTTATAATAACATCCAGAAGGGTGCTGGTACCACTCTTAGGGTTAAGTCTCATGGGCTGGGTGACGAGTTGCGCATATCTTGGGCAAATGAGTCTCTGGTGGTGGATGAGGAGGTGCTGAGCCAATTTACATTAAGGTCCCCACTAGGATTTGTTCTGCCTTATGGTGGAGGGGTGGCCAGGTAGTCTGTTAAAGATACCAGGGCTGGGTGCTGGTTCTTGGGGGAATGTAGGCTGTGGTGAGATAGAGAGGGCTCCTAGAGGGGTCTGGGGTGAGTCTGAGGAGTAAGGGCCTGGGCCCCATTTATGAGGGCAGGGTGGGAGTGCGTGTCCAGGTATTGTGTCCCTGGTGTAGATTGCACAGCCTCTCCCTCGCTTGCCTACCTGGTCCTCCCGGTATAAGGTATAGCCTGGGAGGAGACAAATGAGTCAGGAGTTGATTTGGACAGCCAGGTTTCAACCAGGACTATGATGTCTGGTTGGTGAGCCAAGGCCCAGCACTGTAAGAGAATGGGAGAGAGACTCCTGCTGACAGTGACCTCAGTATCATTTTCTAAGGTCCTGCCAGTTTGGTTTAGAGGTGAGTGGAGTCTTCTGATCAATTAAAGAAAATCTGGATAGTAAGAGCAGGTACATATGAGAAAATTAATTTCTGTTTGTGGTTTCTCAGGGTTTATTTTCTATTTCTTTGAGTAAGATTGAAAGGGAATATAATCCTAGTTGTTCATAGTTCTTGTATGTTCATATGTCCTCTGAGAACATTCTTATGGGTGCAAGAGTGGTCTTACACATATTCGTAAAGTATGAGAACCTCAAACCAAAGATGAGTTGTTCTGCTACCCTAAGAATGTAAGTGAGAGGCCTGTTGAGGCAGTAAAAGCAGGCTGATATTGCTAGGAGGGGCCCTGTGGCTGCTGCCCACAAACACCATACATCCACATGTATGAGCTCATATGTCAGATCCTGGCATAAAACACTCCTTAAGGATCCTTTTGTGTCTCCGTAGGCTCATACATACCCCCAACTTGTTGGGCCCACTCTCTATCATCAGGCATGAAGATACTTTTTTCCCACCAAGATTGGACTCTGGGTATGCCTACTGGGAGCGTAGGGGCCTAACCACATTCTACCAATGCACAGATCAGATGGGCCACCACCGACTTTTTCAGATTTTTACAAATCCATGACTTATCCGCACAGCAGACCACCTGCAGAGTACACATAGAGATTGCACACCCCTTGAAGACTACCGGTATCAGGCTATCAGGATTAAAGACAAGCTTAGCTATATCTCGGCCTTATACAAAATCCTCTCTGTTACTAGCTCATCTGCCCTGGATGTGATTAGGGTGCGATGGCAGAATGAGAGTGGCATAGTAATCTCACCTATAATCTCACTGGTCACTCAGGATAAAAAGAGGGCGGCAGGTCACATCCTCTCCCTCTTGGAGAGAATATAACTGGAAGATTTTAACCCGCTTTTTCCGTACACCTACAATCACAAATAGAGATGCAGCAAAATTTAATTTCGCCAGTGAAATCATGGCGAAATCACCAGTTTTGCCTAGCAAAACATTTAATGAAATGATGGCCTTTCGGCAAAATTTCACCACCAATTTCGTCTGCGTATCTGAGGTGAAAGTAGGCGAAATTGGGCATTTCGCTGTGCTGGTGGTCACATGGCTGAGTCTAAACAGGCAGCAAGTGAGTGGTTCATTTCCTGTGTTATGTATCTTGAGGAAGCAGGCAGCATTTATACTCCCTGTTACTGCAGAGTTCACTTTTACGCCTAAATTGCTTAATTTGTGCTATTTGTTTCTAAATTTTTCTTTTGTCTTTGTCATAATTCATATTATAGTACCTGGTAATTGTGTGTGTGTGTCTCCCCAGCTCTTTCTGAGTCTGAGTCTGTGTCTCTGCCTTGTTTTGTTTGTTTGAATTGGTGGTGTTTGTGGATTGTGGACTAATGGAGAAGGGTGAAGACAGGGGGCACCTGTACACTGCTTCAGCTAACCATCACAAATGAAACGCCACAGAAGGAGGCTTTTGCTTCAGCACTAGCACCCAGCAACAAACTGTGCTTCCTCACCAGCACCAGGAGGATACTGTTTCTCCACCCAGGCAACAGGAGACCGTGTCCCTTCCCAAGCAGCTGGAGGAGTCCATGCCTGGGGCATTATCTGGGCCCCGCCCCATGGCTCCATCATCCCCAAAGTTCTCCTGTCTGGAATGTTTTCTACTTAATATTGGTTGGTGACCCAGTGGTCACCTGCAATCTATGCGGGCAGGAAGTGCATGGAGGAAAGTGTGGATCATACCTGGGACAACTGGCCAGCATAGCCACATGGTCCACCACCACCTGCCGCAGTGGTACCTCAAATTGCCGGAGGTGGCGGCATCATCCAGTGCTGCTGTGTGGAACAGTGCGGGTGTAAGCACTGAAGGGGCTGAGCAGGAGGGAGGCATGGCTGGACCAGTTAAACGTCCTCACTGTGCTCGCTGTACCAGAAAACAGCAGCAGTCAGTAACATCAAGACCCCTCCAGGGCCCTCCCTGTTCAAAGCCAGTAGCACAGGCAGTCCCTGCCTTGCCAGCAGTGCCAGTGACACATACTGATTTATCCACTGTCCTGTCTGCAGTCCAGCATGTCCGACAGGAGTTAATCGATTTCAGACAGGAATTTTGTGATGCCGGGTGGGGTGGGGTGGGAGATTTCTAAATTGCAGTGTAATGTTGACAAAATCATGTGCATCCTGTCAGAACTCCATGCGGCCCCACTGGCACGTAATGTGGCAGCACAAATTAATTTGTCTATTTTGTTTTAATTTTTCTATCTTCATTCTGTTGTTTGAATATCCCCCATAAAAAATAACCCCCCAAAAAAGCTATTCTGTCCTCTTTAATCTACATCCATTCCTTAAGTCCTCTTGTTTCTTTATTTTGTACTGTATGTAAAATAATTGTATTGACTATTACTGTTGTTTGTTTCTGTCTTAGGCTCCCTTTAGAATTCAGTCCCTTTTCTTGTTCTGTCTCTATTAGTTATCCCCGCTCATTGTTGTATTACCCTTGTCCTCCTGATCCTCCAGAATTCCCGAAATGTTTCCCAGAAAATGTTATACATTTCACTCAGACAGAAATCAGGTGTCACACATGCAGTTACATGGGTCACGTCCACCATCAAGAGGACCCAAATCTGCTGTTTTCTGCACCATTTCTAATGATTTTCAGGCCTAAGCGAGGTGGTGCCACTGCCTAACATGCCCCACAAGTCCATAAATGTTTCCCAAAATATTTACAGTAAATTCAGACCTAAATCAGGTGTCTGATATGCTGTAATATGTTGCACGCCTTTCACCTGGACTAAATACGTGTTGTTTGGCACACTGTTTACCAATGGTTTAAGGCCTAATCATGGTGTTGCCACTGTCTAACATGGCCCAGATGTCCAGAAATGTTTCCCAAAGCATGTTACAGTACACTCAAGCAGAAATCGGGTGTCAAACCATGATTCACATCAACCATCAGGACACAAATCTGCTGTTTTCTGCACTGTTTCAAGTGGTTTTCAGGCCTAACCATGGTGGTGTCACTGCCTCACATGCCCCCATATATTTATTTATTTAGTTTTTGTTGACCGGCTAAGTGCATTAGACAAATCCTGCCTATTTTCAGGCACAACCCGGGGAAGGGGATACAGATGAATGCCAACTGACCTTGAACCAGATTAAGCGGTGGTATTTTTAGTGAATGAGGGAAATTTGTCCAAAACACCGGGGAAGTTCTCCTATTCTGTGGTAGGGGGAACTGCTGGTGTTGGTCTGCAGAATGGCAGAAGGTCCCGGGATTCAGGAGCAGCAGGACGTTTTGGAGTGCAGGCAGCCGGAAGTTTTGTCCCCAGGCTGTGCTATACTTACTGAAACTTGCTCGATATCTGTTGGTGATACTGGACTGGATTTGCATGGCTTGGTTCATGCAGCGGGAGATTTTCTGCAAGAGGGCGCCACTGGCTTTATTCCGACCACTATCCCAGCTGAGACAGAGAGTATTCGGCCGATTTTAGAGGAGATTACTGTGCTGCCAGATGGTGCTTCCTTGCTTTTGCTTGCCTGTCAGAGTGTAGATGCAGCTTGTCAGCAACGAGTGAGTCAGCCCTGTGACATCGCACTGCAAAGAATGTGGAACTCAGCGAACATGGACACGGTTCCTTCAGTGTCGGACTGGTCGAAGGAGGAAGCTTTGGTGAACGCTGGCTGGATTGTTCATGAGGGCAAGTGGGTTCCTGATCCAGCCTGGCTTTCTTTTTCGCAGGATGGTCTAATTGTGCCACAGAAGGTGTCTGCTGTGGACAGGCCAGCAACTTGTTACTGAGATGGAGTGGTGTGCTACTGATGGGGATTCCAGTGCTTCAGGGTTAGGACTTGGGCCTGGGAGAAGAGACTCTGACTCTGGCTTACCTCGTCCCTTGTCCCCTCCTTCTCCTTGGCGAGACAGCCATTGGACTGGCCCTTGCTTTTCAGATCTCTTTAAAGAGAATAAGCTGGAGCAGGCTCCCAGACGTAATGCTGTTCGTCTACATTATAGGGGAGGTTTACCTGACCGTCTGGATAGGTTTTACGTTGCCAGGAAATTACTGAATGAATCCATGCACTTTCATGCAAGTGATATTTTTGCCTTAATCAACGTGAGAGGGCAGGATGTTTTCGATATCGGCTTTAAAACTTTTTCCGGACTTGATATTTTTTGGCATAAATATGATTCTTGCAAAGCTTTGCCTTTATGGACTCCGTTCTGGGCTATACCTATTACAAAACCTTTATTTAAAACACTTACTGTTATGTTCAGGAATGAAGGGGTCAACACAGAGGACATCCAGTACTGGCTTGAGAAAAAAACGTGTAGTTTTGGGGCCTCTGGAAGCTATAATAGATGATGAAGACATATGGACTTGGGGGGGAGGGGTGGCCCTTTAAGGTTAAACTCAACATTCTGGGGAACGAGGTCCAACACATTCCCAATAGCTTTTTCTTAGGGAAAGATCGAGGGTGTGCTTTTATCCAGGCCAGCCCAAGGCCTGTTACAACTGTGGTAGCAAACGCCACTTAAGTAGTGCCTGTGATAGAATCAAATGTGCACTATGTGGGGGATTTGGACCACGACAGTGGGACCTGCAGAAATGTATTTTCTTGTAATTTATGTGGGGAAACAGGGACATGCTTTATCACCAGTGTCCCTGGGCTGATCAGAACTGACAAGGGGGCCCTGCCAAATATACTTTAATTAATCAAGCACAAACTAGGTATAAGCCTTATACCGCTGAACGAGAATCCCCGGAAGAAGGGTCTTCCACTGATTTTCCTTCCCCACATTCAAACCCTGAGGGTGCTACACAGCCCACCATAGTCCCTGCTGAGGAACTAAAGGACAGTACCGCTTTAGTTCCTGCAGCTCTGGAACAGGAAACTATGCCTCCCCCTGCTCCCCCCCTTGGTGTGTCTGATTTTCAGCCCCCTCCCCCTGGAGGGCGAAGTCAGTAGGGATTGTGACACAGAATGCTTTTCAGGTTCTTAAGGATCAAGATGGTGGTTCTGAGTCTGATGTGTCTGTTCAGTCTGGGGCTGTTTCTGAGATGGATGTTGAGGATGAGGGTGCTACGGAAGTTTTGGAATCTAAAAAAAAGAAAGGTAAAAAGAGGAAAAAGGAGAAGTTGTAATTGAATATGTTCTCTTTTTTCCTGCCATGTTTTCCTTAAATCTAGTTTCTATTAATGCCTGTAGTCTTAAGAATTATAAAAAGAGGCTGTTTTTTTTCTATCTTTGCCGAACTTTGCAGGTGTTATTTTTCTACAGGAAATTAGATTTAATTCTTTGCAGGATATATCTCAGACTAAAAAAATGTGGTCTAGAGGACCCTCCTTCTGTTCTTTTAGGGCTGATGTTGCTGATGGGGTGGGTATTTTGTTTTGTCATCCTCAGGTGCAGGTGCAACGCTTAGTGGAGATATTGCCTAGGAGAGCCTTTTTGATTGATTGTTGGTTTAAGGGGTTTTCTGTTAGACTCATTAATACCTGTGCGCCACAAGTTAAAACTGCAAGGAATGATTTGTTTAAGGCCATCCATCCATATTTATATACCTCTAAGCAGGTCATTTGGGGGAAGATCTAAATTGCAGTCTGGACCTTAAAATTCGGAATCGGGTCCAGCAAAAAGTCTATTGTGATTCCCATGCTGTACAAGATGTTATGCTTAAATCAAATTTTTTTAATTTTTTTAGTTGTTTAACTAGGAGTAGTGATATGGGGCCCCAATTCGCCTCCGAGGAGCACTCCGTGGAGTGAAAGCGATTGCAGAGTTCTCCGCAAATGAAGCTTGAGTACTTCGTTATAATAATGGGTAACGCCAAGTCCATTGAAAATAATGACTTCGTTAAGCATTCGCCCAAACTACTACTACAACTAATTCTATAAGGCAGTATATTGAAAAGAATGTACTTCGCCTCACTTCACCTTGTTTTTAAGCTCCAAAGGCGAATTTTGCAGTGATTCATGGTATTTCAGGTCACATGGACTCTAGATTGTTCTGCACAGCCTCAGTTTGGGGTAGTATGTGTTTGAAGCTGTAGGAGACAATCTGCTCTGAGAGCTCTCTGCGATTCAAACCATCTAAAAGCTGTTAAAAAAGCCTTTTTGAGTAAATTTTTTTTGATGGAACTTTAGTTCATCGATTATAGGAAACCCTCCTTTGCTCATATCATTGAGCGTTTATTGTTTATGTGTGGATTTTGAATGTTAATGTACAACATTCAGTCTGTGTACTGAGAGACAGTGGAAGTGTGCTTTGTGGGAGAGGCGTAATTGTAGTGTAGATAGATTAACTTGGAGAAAAATACAGTGCTCTCTGTTTTGGTGATATTTTTCTTGTATAACTGTGTTAATGTACACACAGTAATATTTTCAATAATTCTTGCCATTTTTTTGCTGATTGGTGTGGTGCAGCAGTGCATAATTTTAGTTTGTTTAAAATATGTGGTTATATTACTGAAGTTTTAATTTGCTACGCATTACTTATTGTGTGTGTGAGTATGTGTGTGATTCTTGTCATCAAATCAGACATCTTTTATTGTGCCACATAATTTCAGCAATGTGAACCTGCTATCCACTGCAGCTGTGTGATTTTTGTACTTCTTTGTGGTATCTTTGCTGGTACTAGTACTAGTGACTGTTACTGCAGCAGTACTGTACACTGCCCCCCCCGTGGCCCGCCCCAACCGGCAAAGGTATTCTTTTCCAGATTTGAATTTCTGATGGTAAGCACTGCTTAGGTGTTGTGCCTTTGCATCTGCATCTCTTCAGTGCACAGCACAATCTTAATCTGTATGTGCATTTGCATCTCTTTAGGGCCTAATCCTCATCTCTAACTTAAGTCACAGTTGTTTCTTTGGCTTCCCTTCAGAGTACTGGACAGGTGTGGTGCATAATTCTGCATGAACATTGTGCTCATTAATATGCATTTTTAAGTCAGGACTATCATCACGAGTCACTCGTGATACAAATCACGTTCTTCATCATCACGGTCACAAATGCGTCACAAATCACAATTTACGATCACATCACAAATCACAACATTCATTTTTTTAATAGTTACTTGGATGTATTGTAAGCCTGTTTTGTAGTATCTCCATGCTTCACCACCCCCCATTGTACTCATTAATGTTTGTTTTCAAGTCGGGGAGTTTTGTGCCACACCTCTTCGGGGCCCGGGGAAGTACAGCCGTAGGCATTCATGTTTCTTCATCATCATGGTCACAAATGCAGTCAAAAATCACGATTTACGATCACGTCACAAATCACAACATTAATTTTTTTAATAATTACTTGGATGTATTGTAAGCCTGTTTTGTAGTATCTCTCCATGCTTCACCATCCCACCATTGTACTCATTAATAAATGTTTTTAAGTCAGGGAGTTGGACAGTGTCTGCAGTACATATGCAGACTGGAAAGAAGACTAACTGCACACATGCAGTTTAGCACAGTATACTTGTACTGCTCAGAATACAAAGTGTCATGCATATGGAAGACAACAGAAAAGGGCATAATTACATACAAGGGTCGGGGATGGTGGAGGAATACATTTTATAACACAGCAAGGAAGGTGTGGGGGCACATGGTGTGAGGAAAAAAAAACTAATGTGGGATCCCATGGTGATCCAGCAGCAGTTCCAGCATGGACATAATTTGCAACTGATGTCCCTATATGCGGTCTAGCCACTGCTCCACAGCACTCACCCTCTCGTTGTTCTCCTCGACAGCACTCCAGAGAACTGCTAAGTCAGCCTGTGTTACACGCAGTTCTCTGGGGTCCACATGTTATACAGGCTGACCTGGTGGTGGGGGGTGCTGGTGGAGCAGCAGGTGCTGCTGTGGCCTTCCTCTTCTTAGGGGTGCCGCAATGCACAGCTGCACCCTCTGCCACAGAATGGCCAGCAGGTGCAGGCAAGGTCCGTTCTGTGTCAGCCTGCCACTCCAACTGCTGGTGATTGAGCATATGGGTGCACTGGCCCTCAGTCCCCAGGTGAGTCCCCCGGCGGCCACGGTGCACCTCTACCTTACATAGGTGGCACTTCACCACACTGTTGTCCCCCCACACAGTAAAAAAACTGCCAAACAATGGAGGTACGGGGAGGACCAGGCACAGGCAGGAGATGGCCAGATGAACAGGCAGCTGGCTGTTCACAGTGCTGAACAGGGATGGGATCCACTCCTGGGCCCAGGGGAATAGGCACATCCTGTTCCAGAGAACCTGGACTTAGTGGTGGTGGTTCAACTGCCTCAGAGTCAGGACAGGATGCGGTGCTAGTCCTGCTTCCCGGGGGAGGACACTCACAAGCATCGAGCGGTCCAACAGGAATGGGTTGGCCATGCCCTCCACACACACGATGGTACGATGCTTACCAGTGCTACGCTCTCCCAGAGCTGCCCCCGCCCCAGACATGCCCTCACCCTGATCCATCTCTCCTACTGAGCTCCCTCAGTCCGAGCAATCACTACTCACACTGTCACACAACATACACACATAGTCACGCAGACAAACAACTAACTACTTATAAAGGTAAGAAAAATAAAATTTACAGAAAGAACAAATTAAGTAAAAAAGAGTACAGAAAAGACAAAAAATGTAGCTTTTAAAAAAGCTGTTGGGTCTAAGTCAAAGTTTAAATCTCCTCCTCACTGTGATCTCAAAGTATCAGCAGTCCCAAAACACACTACTCTCTCTCCATCTGCACAGGGGAAAGTAAAAGTGTCTGCTTGTATGACTCACTTTCTTCTTGCCTAGTTAAAGAGCATGTGACTTACAGTACTGCAAGCCATGTGATGTGTGGGGGGCTGCCAAATCTGAAACACCAAGTGGATCACTTAGAATCATAATGAGGAACGCCAAGTCCATTAAAAACCATAACTGCTTTTACTAAGATTGCCATTCCGCCTTAACGCCAAGTGGTACGATACATGGAGTGCAAAGAAATAGGATGTTGGATGTATAGAGGGCATCACCAGCAGGAAAAGGGAGGTCATAATTCCGCTATACAAGACACTAGTGAGGCCCCACCTGGAGTACAGTGTACAGTTCTGGAGACCATACTTACGTAAGGACATAGACAGGGTAGAGAAGGTTCAGAGGAGGGCAACAAAGATGGTGCATGGATTGCATCACAAGTCCTATGAAGACAGGTTGAAGGAACTGAACATGTACTCCTGGAGGAGAGGAGGGAGAGAGGGGATATGATAGAGACATACAAGTATCTTACAGGGAGGAACAGGGTGCAGGAATACACTATTTTTAAGCGAAAAAGATGTCCCAGGACTAGAGGTCATGGGATGAAATTGGAGGGAGGACGATTCAGAGGAAACATGAGGAAGAATTTCTTCACAGAATGGGTGGTGGACAAGTGGAACACCCTGCCAGAGGAAGTGGTGGGGGCTGAAACAATCACGGGATTTAAGAATGCATGGGATAGACATAAAGGAATTCTAGAGGTCAGGGTAAGGGGCAACAGACTTAGGAAAACATTAACTGAACTTACAAGCTCAAATGGGCAGACTGGGTGGGCCATAGGCCCTATCTGCCTAATACCTGTCTGCGTATCTGTGCATCTATGTATCTATGAGTGAGCACTTTGCATTGCCCACGTCATGTAGCGGATTGGGGAACGCAGTGCCCACTTCAAGGTCTCACTTCACCAGTGGAATTTAAATTCGCTGCATCTCTAACCAGGAGTAGCACACTAAGCTGAAAGCTTTTTTACAGGTGTGACCTGAGAGCACATGGAAGTTAAGTGACTTGCTCAGGGTCACACAGCATGCAGGTGGAAGCTGGGGGATTCAAACCCAGGTCCGGTCTGCTGGATGTCACCAGATTTGTAGCCCAGAGCCTTAAACCACTGCACTATACTGCCTCCCATAAATCAAATTTAAAGGATGCTTACAGGGAACTGCATAAGGATGCAGGATTCACATACCGTAGGAGTGCCTGTTCCTCTAGGATAGATCATTTTTTTCTTTCCAAAAGTCTTGATTCCCATTACTTCTACTGTGCATTTTTGTGAGTTTACTGGTCACCTTGTTTTAAAATGTACTGCTGGATTGCAGAAAGTACCTCCCAGATTTCCTTCACTTGCTTCGAGATGGAAGTTAAATTCCTTTCTTTTGGAACAACCAGAAGTTTGGATGCAATTACTTCAGGTCTTAAATAACCAGAAATCGGTGGCTGGTATGTATACCACTTGGGTGGAGTGGTGGGGAGACACTAAATTAGAATTAAAGAATTTTTTTTATTTCTCTAGGAAAGGAAAAAAGTAATAAAGATTATCTTAGTTATTTGGACTATAGGAATCAATTTTATAGATTGATGTCCTTGCCCAATGCAAGTGATGTTTGTATTAAAGAACAGATTGAACATTTTAGAAATAAAATGAAATTATTTCAGTGTAACAGAGCTAGTTCTCTTCAGACTGAAATGAAACTTGGATTAAGGAAAACTCCTTCCTCTGATCCTTTTTCAGCCTGTAAACAGGTTTTGGATTCTAAACTGATGGACGGTCTCCTAGATGAGACTGGTACGTTGAAGCATACATCTGTTGAGACGTTAGATACTGTTCAAAAATCTTTGGTACACCAGTATGGCACAGCCTTTCAACTGCAAAAGGAGTGGACTGACCTTTTAACTTTTGTACCCCCTGGTATTACGCAGCAGAATATTGATTTGGTCATACCTATATCTTGACAGAAATATCCCGGTTAAAATTAGGGATTTCTCCTGGGATGGATGGTCTTACTAAGGAGTTGTACAAAACTTTCCATTCTGAATTTAGTGAAATTTTACTGACTGTTTTTAATGAGCTTTTGGACACTGGGGTGCCACCTCAGAATTTTCCCACTGCTTTAGTTATCTTTCTCTATAAGAAGGGGGGCCGTCATGAGATTGGGAATTGGAGACCTATAAGTTTACTTAATGCTGAATATGAAATGTTGTCAGCAATTTTATGTCATAGATTGCAGAAAGTAGCACTCTGGTAATTCACCCGGCACTAACTTGTTCTATACCAGATAGAAGTATACAGTTGTACCTGGCTTTGCTTTGAGATGTTTGTGAATACGGGAGATTGCATCGGTTGCAGGGTTATGTTTTGGCCTTGGCCCAGTCTAAAGCTTTTGATAATGTTTCACATGAATTTTTATATCAGGTACTGGAGAAATATGGATTTTCTATGCAGTTCAGGGGTTGGATTCAAACTCTTTATAATGCTGCAGTTTTGTATCCTACTGTTAATGGAGTCCTTGGTGCAGAGATTTGTTGAAAGCGGGGGTTTAGGCAAGGGTGTCCCATTAGTCCTTTGTTATATACCTTCATTTTGGACCCTGTGATTTGGGAAATAGCCCTGACTCCAGAAATTTTAGGATTGACTCCATCTTTATGGTTGGCTCCCCAGAAAATTGCAGTTTACGCAGATGATTTGTGTTTGCTAGTTCAGGATTCAGATTCTGGATCGACAGCCTTACATCTTTTAGACCAGTGTGCTGCTTTGGCTGGTACCATAGTAAACCAAAAGAAGAGTATAGGGGTTCATGTGGGGATGGGACCCTTTGTTTCCTCTATTTCGGAAGTAACTGTCACTGATCAGACAGTCAAGATTTTGGGGCTGTCACTTTGGTAGTGGTGATTTGGCTACTTTGAATTGGAAAGAGAAGATAGTGCTTGGGGAAAGGAAAGTGCAGGTTTGAAAGGCTTGGTCTTTTTCTAAACAGAAAACGGTAATGATCATTAAACAGTTTTTGTTACCTCTCTTTCTTTGAGTAACATCTGTCCGATTCCCACACATTTGGAAACTACGCTGTCGAATGTTTTTTTTCCAAATGTTGGGGTAGCCATTTGGGATTTTTCATATTTGAAACAGCAGCAAGGGGGTTTGGGAATGATTCACCCATTGTTTATTTTTCCTTTTTTTTTAAATCTACTTTTGGGATGGATTCCACAGAACCTGGTCATGAATGGCAGTCAGGGACTGTTAGTCTGTTTCAGCCCTTTTTACAGAGCTGGGGGGGGGCAGAGGTACCTAGAGTTCATGCCCCTTTAGAAATTCCTGGATTTGCATTTTCAGCAATTAAGTTGAGGATATGGGGAATTACTAAGGCTCATTTTTGCGAATTGGGTAGGAAGGCCCTTTATTTGGATATTATGGGACGCAATTTTTCAGTCCAGGTGGATTTTCCTGAATGTGTACCTTCTAGACTGCATTTTTCTTTAAGAATGTTGAATGACAAACATGTTCCTGTTTTTATGTGGGATGTGCTTTGGCTCAGTTGCCACGGGAAATCAGGGGTTAAAGGCAAGTTGAAACATAAACCTCTGGCAGAACGTCAGTGTATTCGACAAGAGTGTGTGGGATTGGAACAAACCACGGAGCATTTTTTTCTGACCTGTTCGCATGCACGGTCTTTTTGGACAACTTTAAGTTTGTGATGGAAGCTGGGTCCTTTACTACATATCACCTATGAATGTTTGCTTTTGGGGGAATATACTGGGTTCTTTTCTCGATATGATCCCAGTACTTTGAATGTGATCTTTGCTAGTATTAAATATTACGTATGGCAGGGTAGATGCCAATTCTCTCTACAGCATACTGTCATATGACCTTTGATTTTGTTACAACGCATTGAATCCGCCATCTCTTTACAGAAGGACTGTGATAGGTGATTAGTGGGGATACAGACTTTTACTAGGTTTTGGAAACATGTACATTGGATTCCTTAATTTTTGTACTGTGATTTCTGCTGGATTTTTTTTTCTTCTTTGTATATATTTTTTTTCCTCTTTGTTTCAAAGTTTGATTTGCTGTATTTTGTTTTTGTTTATGTTGTTGAATTACGTGTTATGTACGTGATGTTTTGTTTCTTTTCAATAAATAATTCCCCTATTCTGCCAGTAGGGGGATCCTTGGCCACCTGCATTGCGATGGCCAGTCCACAGGAAATGCCGGAAGAGGTGGACACAGAGGTTGCAGGAGAGAGGGCCTCCTCTCCTGTGCTGGTTGCACTAGAGGCTGTAGAGGAAGATTGTGTGGTGGCTGAAATTACTGAACTGAGTGTGGTTGAACCCACTGTTTTGAGTATGGTTGTGCATCCTGTGCAGTAGTCGATGGAAGTTGTGCCTTGCACTAGCGCTGATATGGCACGGTTACTGTCCGAAAGATCGCTGCTGGTCCAACAGATGGAATCCTTGGATAAGGAGATTGCAGCCCTCCTGGTGACCTCCGATCCTGCGGGTCCAGCTGTTTGTTCCCTTGCACTGCGTTCGTCCGATGAAGTGGTAGGACCTGCGTCTGGCAGTGCGACGAGGGATTCCGCCGTTCTGCTACCTAAGGCAGCTTTAAACCTTTGTTTGGGGGCTGGCAGTTCAGTGGGTTCTGGTTCCGAGTGCCTAAAGCCCCTGGTGGATCTAAAAGGCAAACAGAGTAAGCGTCTCAGGAATAAGCAATGAGGCACCCGCTGGTTGTTTCAGGCAGCAAAGAACCAGATATGGGCAACGCTGCTGCTGATGTTTTTTGCTTTCCTTCTACCCAGCAAGCTCCCGGGTGGAGCAAACAGTCGAGCAAATGGTCGAGCGAGGCTTCCTCAGTTTTACCTCCCTGTGACATACCGACCTTGGTTCCGGGTTCAGGACCTTCAAATGTACTGGAGAAGATGCCATGGTCTCCTGCGGTGGTGCTCCAAAATGCTGTTTGGGAGCAGTTGGAAGGGGGTGCCTGGTCGCCGGATTCCCAAGACGCTTCCTACATAAACATGCTAAAGAAAGCTGCAGCACCGGTGGCCACCAAGTCTTCTTCTCTTCAGAGCTCAAACTCACCACGGGATAAACCTTCTGATTTTTGTGCTAAGGACTCTGGTGGTGTTGTTGCTCATAACGATGTAATTGAGTTTGAGGAAAGTAGTAATATACAGGCTGTGGGTAGGAGTGCGGAGCAACTTGGGGAGGTGCTTCCTACTGTTGACTCTGCTTTATCTAGTTCAGTTTGGGGAGAGGACGCAGCTCCTGTGGTACCTGTCAGATTGGGCCCTGACCCTAAGTTGCTACAAGAATCTGATGTTGACCAGGCAAAGCCTGTGGGTTTTAAACTCACGGATTTATTTAGTACTAAGGGTGAGCCAGCCCCACTGTGTAATGCTATCCGTTTATTATACAAAGGTGGCTTAGAGAACCCCCCTGACAGGGTATATATAGCCAGAACCTTACTTAAAGAGGGACTCTGACCAAAAACAGGTCCCCCAAGGACATCGTCGCTCCCCCCAAGGAGCCGAAATCTACCGGCGGCTGCACGGAGGATTAAAGTACCTCGCCCCAGCAGCGGCCAGGAGGGAGTTGCTGCCGACACGCTTTTGCGTCTGACTGCCCCGCCTGCCTCTCCACCCACCCACCCTGGGTCGGCATTTCCTTTATAGGCACTGGTCCCTGACATCACTTCCTGTGTGCCTATATTTCTATCTCCCACTTTCTCATTTGCAGATTATATCGCTCACCACTAGAGGGACCCCACTGCTGATGCATTCACATTCTGTCGGCCTGCCTACCCAGGAATCCTCCTTCTCCTCTCCTGCACCACCCTGCCAACACCCTCCTCTGCCCTAATCCCCATCGTCACCTTCCCCTTGTCTTCCAAATACCACCCACCCCAATCCACCCTCCACCTACACCCAGTGACCACTAGGAGTCACATACCACTCACTCGCGGAGGCCAATTTGGCCCACGCTGACCACTAGACTACAGCACACTGCCCTCTCCCAGGCAAATTCCCAGTTGCCCTAGTTGGGACGTGAACCCTGTACCCTTACCACCAGAGTCTGTGTCACTGCCCAATCAAAGTGGCAGCCACACTCTCTGGAGGCAGTACAGCCTCTTAACTCCCTCACTCCACTACCACCTGTCTACCATGCTAGCTCACCTACTATTAAACTCCCTCCCCGTCATCCTCCTCCTGGTTCCCCTCCCACCAGCCGTTTATCTCCCATAGGCTACAGGCTATCTCACCCTTAATTCCCACCAACTTAGTTCCTACTCACCCTACGATGTCCATGCACACTGACCAACAACTCCCAGCTCCTTGCCCTTCCCCCTCCCTCCTCCCTTTCGTGCATAGCTCACTATCCTTGCCCTCCCACTGTTAATTCCTTCCCATCCCCTGCTCCTCTATGATCCCGCCCTAACTCCCCAGCCGTAGGCTTAATCTCTACCGCTGCGTCTGGCCAGAACTGTTGTCCTCCTACTACTCTTATCTGGCAATATCCACCCTAACCCTGGACCCACCAGGACCACCTCAGCAGGAGGGTGTCCCGGGCTGCTGATTGCCTCCATGAACATATGCAGCGTCCTGAAAAAATTTGACACCCTCCAATGTTGGGTCTCACAGCACAACCCTGACATCATTGCACTGGTGGAAACGTGGCTATCTAATTCCACCCCGACTCCCTTGTTACCCTCCCTGGCTACACCCTATATCGTGAGGATCGGGTAACCAAACGTGGGGGAGGCTGCGCTATCTACACCAGGAGCATCCTCACTGGTATCGCCCTCCCGCACCGTCCTTGTAAATGGGGCCCAAGCCTCACCATTGTTTTACCCCGGATCCCACCAGATCCCCCTTTACCTCACCACTGCCTCACATACCGCCCAAGCTCAAAAACCCAGCGCTAATATCCCTCACTGACTACCTTGCCACCCTTCCCCACAATGCTGGCAAAATCATAGTTGGGGACCTCAATGAACTGGCTTTGTTCTCATCCTCCCCGCGGACTCCTTCACAGCTCTGGATCTAACCCAACTAGTCTCCCAACCCACACGTGTGAACCCCAAGAGAGGTACTAGCACCCTCCTTGATGTCATCATCACAAACCGCCCCCCTTAAATCCTGGACATCCAAGTCCTCCCGGACTCACTCAGCGACCACTCCCCTGTGCTCTTCCGCTGGTTGGCCACCCTACCCCGACCTACT
Source organism: Neoceratodus forsteri (assembly GCA_016271365.2). Taxonomy (NCBI): domain Eukaryota; kingdom Metazoa; phylum Chordata; order Ceratodontiformes; family Ceratodontidae; genus Neoceratodus; species Neoceratodus forsteri. The sequence continues at coordinate 1,608,499,042 of CM057452.1, forward strand.
GCTCAGCGCGTTCTCCGCCGGCGTTTCAGACCTTATGGCCTAAAAAACCTAAAACAATACCTTGAACTGCAAGACTGGTCCCGATCCTCCATGCACCGATATAGATGCGCTCTTGTCTTCTTTACCTCCACCTTTAATAAAGCCTGCGATCTCTTTGCTCCCTCTCTGCCGTCCGCTCCAAAGACCTAACCTGCCCTGGATTACCCTGCACTCTCTATGCTGCCAAGCACAGGGACAACCTTGGTTCCGTGCCACGAAACTAGGCACCCAGCTGACAGACTGGCCTACAATGCTGCGCGGAATAAGTGTACTTGGGCAATCAGGAAAGCCAAAGCCACCACTATCAGGCCTCCTCACTGCCTCCTGGGGAGCGCTGCATTTTCTGGGATAAGGTCAACAACTGAATGGGAATGCCCGCTCCCCTCCACCATCCCAGATTACCACCAACAACACCACCATTACAGACCCCGCTGACATTGCAAACCTCCTCAACACTGCCTTTACAGACCTTAGTCCCATCCTCCCCAGTAACTTCTTTGATCAGCCTCCCACCCATCCTACCCCTGCCCTCCATCGCCCTGCTTCCACCTTCATAGGGTTACTACCCAGGAAGCCAGACTGCACCTGACCCATGCACTAAAAGGCAACAGTTCCAGTGACATCTCCCTGGATCACAAAATTCTCCGGTTAGTCCTGGATCAAGTCCTCACCCCACTCACCTGCCTTCTTAACAAATCACTCTGCCTGGGACAATTCCCCTCCTCGTGGAAAACTGCAACGGTCACGCCTAATCCATAAAGGGGTGATAGGTCCTAGCTGGAACTATCGACCGATCTCCATTCTCCTCCCTTTCCAAGGCGCTGGAAAAACTAGTTGCCGCACAAATATCTGAATACCTGACCAAATACAACATCCTCTGCCGGAGCAGCCGGCTTCAGCGCAGGACACAGTACTAGCACTGCTCTTATTGATTCGCCTCCTTCCTTCACTCCTCATTGGATACCGGCTCCTGGCAGGCTGTGTTCCTTGACCTATCAAAGGCCTTTGACACGGTCTCACCCCTACTTCTGGGAGCCCTCTGTCACGCTGGGTTTGCCTCTGGACCACTAGCTTGGTGCTCCAGCTACCTGTCGCCCGCTCCCACGAGTCCAAATTGGTGGGACCTCTTTCTAACCCACGCCGATCCACTCAGGGGTCCCACAGGCTCCATCCTGGGGCCCCTCCTCTTCTCGCTTTACCTTAACACCTGCCCAGTGCATGCCCTGGGAATATTCTGCTGTACGAGATGATACCGTCCTCTTGCCACTGACCGTAACCCCACTTCCTCCAGGTTTCCCTACAAAGGGCCTATGATTTGCTTGAAGCTTGGCTTAAAGAGCATAGATTAGTCATAAATCTTAAAAGTCTAAAACCATGCTCGCCCAACCTCAAAATAAATCATCCAACACCCCTCTCCGTATCCTTTCTGGCTCTAAACTACAACTGGAACAAGTCCAATCCTATAAGTACTTAGGGATCCTATTTGACTCAGCCCTCTCCTACCATACCCACATCGATGCACTCGCTTCTGTTACCAATATCCGACTTGGTATCCTGTACCGCCACAAAAACTGTCTCCCCCTGACGCACTCCGGCTGGCGGTTACTTCCTCCATACTCTCCCTGGTGGACTATGGGCTACCTATCTATGGGGCTGCCAACATGACGGCCCTCAACAAAATCCGCCTCCTCCTAAATAAGGCTTGCAGGCTAATCACTGGGGCCCCTAAGCTCACTCATACCTGCCAACTCTATGACCTTGCAGAATTGCTTGACCTCGACGAACGCCTGTTATACCAAACGTGCCTAATCTCAAAAAAAACCTTATTAGGACTTTCTCCCCCCGGGCTGACTTCCGCCCTCCTCCCAGCACAGCCCCTGGTCAGCACCCGGACCTCCTGCAAAGCCACCTTCCTGGTTCCTCGTGCTAGGACCTCACTTGGACAGAGATCTTTCTGCCACAGAGCCCCCGCTTGGTACAACACTCTTCCTCGGGCCATCACTGATACCCCACCATCTTCACTTTCAAAAATGCCCTCAAAAGCGAGCTATTCATCGAGCTGCTGCTCCTGTGCCTCAACAGATGCTCAAACCACCCTGTACTGCACTGCCTCAATCCATACGTTCCTTGTAATCTGGCACAGTAGACCTGCTTGTCTGTAATCACACCTGTATGAAAATACTGTTATGCTGCTAAACCCTTTTATTCTACTGTTGTCAATTATACATTTTTGCTCTGTATCACACTACCAATGTTGCTGTTTACCATGTGCCTTTAATGCGTGTCTGTTTATACTCATGCACTGCTCTGTATGTACCCTCTTTTTCCATATTACCTGTATTATCTGTTTTATTTGTATTATGCCGAATTCTCTAACATTATTGACGAGGTACCTTTGGAAATGAGCCCCTGGCTCAAAGGTTGTAAACTGATTGCGTTATAAATAAATAAAATAAATAAAAATGCTACATTGCAGAATTAGAATAAGCATGCCCCCAATAAAGCTCATACCAAATATTAGGTTTCTTTGTTACTTCATTTTAAAGTTATGAGCTATTTTGTAACCCTGATTTCACTACCTGTTCAAAAAAGCCAGTTTCAGTAAAGAGCTGTTGATGATGTCATCTCCTGAACTCACAGGCTAGTCCTCCCATTCAGCAAGCTTATAGGACCTGTTTCTCTAATGGTTAAATTTCACTGTGCAATGGTTTTCACAAGTAAAATAGGCAGCACCATTCTAAAAACGTTGCTATAAAATCTGTTTGTTTCAGGTTTTGTAACAAAGTTGACAAATATGTATTTTAATGCTTTTTTGGCGTGGTTCATTTATCCAGAGTTGTAGGATGCTGAGGTAACATGCCTCCAGGCTGCTGACACCATTTTTGGTGTTACTCTACAGCGCTTGTTAGGAAGTTGTATTGCTACAAGTGTTGTAATGTTGGTAACTTCACTGCTGTTGTCAGCGTCTGCTTTACAATAAGTTTTAATAGGGGACTTATATGTGATAATTCCTACTGGGGTGAAAGTGTTAGCCCTGGTAAAACAATCATTTTAATGTGAAGTACAACATAAATGAGCCTGAATGCAGGTCAAGTAACAACTTGCCAGGGGAGAAAACAGAAAATGAGCTTTGCTCAGCTGAGCATCCCATCCATTCATGCTTTGATGATAAATAAAGTGGTGGATTGATTGATTGAACATTGAACTGACTACTCCATAGAAACTCAAAGTAAGGTTTCAAAACCACATTACCTCTCCCACCCCCCATTTACAAGGTGATGGGGATAATTGTTTTAAAGGGCCATCCTGAGAAATCACCTCAATTGAATGACGTGTGAATGATCACAGTCTTTCACCACATCAAAGATATCCCTTCTGCAAATCTCATAGCAGTGTGCTATGACTCAGCACCCAACAACCCTGGAGAAAAGGACCACAACAAAAAAAGCACCAAAAATCAAAAATACAGATTTGCCAACTTTGTTACAAAACCTGAAACACACATAGTTTTTAAAGCAATGTTATTGAGTGGTCCTGCCTGTTTTACTGGTGAAAACCATTACACATAATCTTTAAACTTTGGAAAAACAGGTCCTATAAGCTTACTGACTGGGGGGACTAGATTATGAGTTTAAAAGATGACATCATCAGTAGCTCTTCACTGAACCTGGCCATTTTGAACAAGCAGTGAATTTAGGGTTGTAAAATGATTTATAACTTTTAAACAAAGTAACTTAGAGATCTCAATTTTGGCATGAGGCAGACTGAGGCCATATTGATCCACTTCCTGAATTTATAATTGCCAGTAATTTTTGCCATAGTCCCTCTTTAAAGGATCCATGAGGTTCTTTTCCTCTGAGATTTTTGCACTCATCGGGTTGTGGAATGCTAATTATGATGCTAGCTTTAAGAATGTATCCAGTTTGGATAGATTTTGGGCCCAGTGTGCCACTTGTAAGAACTCTCCCACTTGGTCCCCTTTTCATGCCATCCCTCTGACTAAACCTGCTGGCAAGAATATAACTATTATGTTCAAAAATGAAGGGGTTAACATTGAGGATATTTTGTTCTGGTTAAAACAGCGCTGTGAGGTTTTGAACAAACTGACCCCAATTTTAGATAGTGAACAAATCTGGGATGGTGGGTGGAGGGTTAGAGTTAAGCTGTATTCCACTAATTTAGGCCCTAGTCACCTGCCTAGTTTTTTTTTTATCTTGGGAGAGATAAGGGGATGATTTTTTATGCAGGACAACCTATATCTTGTTTTAAGTGTGGCTCTAGGGCACATTTCAGTTCTACTTGTGCTACTGTTAAATGCAGTCATTGTTTTGAATCTGGTCACGATTCAAGTTCTTGTTTGAATTTGTTCAAATGTAACCTTTGTGAATGTACAGGTCACGCATATGGTCGATGCCCTTGGGCCTCCCATAATAGGGATGATTGTCCCTCTCATGAAGGCCTGATTAATCTTGCCCAGCAACATCAGGCTAGGAGAATTGCTGAACATGATTTACGGGTTGGCTTGGAAACCTTACATCGTACTCAGCAGATGGAAACTTCTGGGTCAGAGGCTGTTAGGGAGGCTAGTTCACCCCAGGATACGGCTGAAACACAGCAGGGACAAATGGAGGCCCAGGAGGGTATTGGCCCTGACCAGGACAATTCTAAATCTGAAGATTTTAGTGTTATGCCACCCCCCCCCCCCACCTCCACATCAGAACCCACCAGGAATAGAGGAGGCTGCCTTTATTAAGGTGCAACAAAAAAGAAATAGGAAGGGGTTGGCTGTTTCTGGACACAGTAAGCAGTCAGGGGCTAAGTCTTGGAAGGCTGGGAATAAATTTGCCTTACTATCTTCTGATCTGACTGATCGGGAATCTGCAGATAACGAAATGGATACTTCTTCCGTTGTTTCTAATACAGACTCAGAAGGAGGTGGTGATACGGACCCGATTGCTAAGAGAACTAGGCAGTGTAGGAGAAGTAAGTCACCTTAGGTTGTTCCTGTGGATTCCTTATCGATATTTTCTTTAAAAGTCAGCAGTATAAAGGAGAATAGGAAGCTTGGGAGAGTTATGCTTACTATGCATGACATGCATTGTGACATTATGTGCTTGGTTAATACCAGGTTAAAGACCAATAAGGAATTACAACAAGCCTCTAAGGCTTGGCCACATGGTTCTTCCTTTTGGTCCTCTGGTGTAGACAGATGTGATGGAATAGGAATTTTATTTTCTAATTCTGCACTTCAGGTGTCCAGGCTTGTGGATATCCATCCAGGGAGAGCATTGTTATTGGACATATCCTTTCATTCGGAGAGATTTTGGTTGATCGTGTTGTATGCTCCCCAGACTAAGGCACAGAGGGTTGCCCTTTTTAAACTGGTACAGCCCTTTTTACATACTTCTAGATTGATTATCTGGGCAGGGGACTTTAATTGTGGATTGCATCATGCTGATAGGGGGCTTAAGACCTCTAAGCTTTTTTGTGATTCCATTGCCCTCAAGAATGTGATTTCACTGCTGATCTACTGGATGCTTATAGATCTCAGCATCCTAGGGGTGGGTTTACGTATTTTGGGGGGAGATTAGAACTCGAATTGACTTCATATTTTTGTCTAGCATACTTCATGTTGTTGAGTGTAAAACTGTCGGGAATGAATTTTCCGACCATGCTGCCATACAGGTTACTGTTTCTTGGAGTAATTCTCCACGTTGTAAAAAGAATAAGTGGAGACTCAATGACTCTATGCCTAGGGATCCTAAAGTTCAAAAAATGTGACGGCGGGAATGGGCTGCTAGACTGTCTGTAGCTGATCTCTATGAGGATCTGTCCAGGGCTGGATTAACAAGTTGTGGTGTCCTGGGCAATTTTGAATTGTGGGGCACCCTGTGACTTTACCAATAGGCTGGGGGTTCAGGGGGCCACCTAGGTACCTAAAAGCTGAATGATTTTTAATGCCTTAAAATGCATTTGGAGGGCTTTCCAGCTACTCCGAATGCCATTCTTGGGGGGTTAAATAGGTTATTGTTTGATGTTGGATGACTGGAGTACATTCACTCAGAGTGTCAGCACCCAAGCAAAACAATGTGTTACTGGCCTCTCCACACCAACATCTCACTGCTGCAGCCCGAATAGATAGTAGCCTGCCCTGTAAGTGTGTGGTGGACAATCCTGACCTCCATAAGAGTGGTCCCAAAGATGACCCCCCCCAGGGAATTACAAACCAGAAAGTCTGACCTTTGTCATGTGCAAACTCATGGAGACCATGCTAAAGGAAAGGTTGGTAGTGTACCTAGATGAGCATGGTCTGCAGCATGTGAGGCAGGGAGTTTGGCTGTGTTATGAGTATTAAAATTATCCACATTCCCAGAACCCTAGCACATCTCAATTATTTAGGTCAAAGAAGTTATCAAATATTGCAGATGCATGCTGTTCAAGGAGATAAACCTTACTCCTCACAGCACCCAAAAATATCAGGTATGGATCTTCTGATTAGAAAAAAGGGAAAAGAGTAAATACTTCACATACTGCATAAGAAGTAATAGGTCACTATTCTTGAAAGTTTCTGGCAGCACCAGATCTACCTCCCACCCAGGACACCAATTTGATGCTTCCAATACATCCGATTCAGCCTCCTTCATCTTTTCACTACTCCTGTCTACCAACTACCAAGGACTGCAGATTGCTGTTAAAGTGTGGTTGGATTAGCCCCCACTGCTCTCCCTCTTGCCCACTCTGGACAGCCTGCCATTTAAATGTGTTGGCCATCCTTGGATCAGTGGGCTGGTGTACCTGGTGTTGTGTCAGGCAGCAGATAGCGGTGGATGCTGTGAGGGACAAGGAAGGTAACCCAGATACAAACCTGCTATAGCTACTGAGCTACTGTGAATGTTTGCTGGGGTCACACAGTACTGACCACAGCAAGAGAGTAAGACCTGAGTAACTTTGGCTGACTGCCCTACAAAACTTCACTGACTGGTGGCATGATCACAAACAAAGCACTGGGGAAAGAAGTGAGAGAAGCTGGCTGGTGCATTGAGAGAGCCCGAATTCCTCTCACTCCCTCTTACTATTAGAATTCTAAATAAAATAAAGTGAGAAGAGAATCATACACTTGAGAAAAGGGTAATGTTTGTTATACAGTATGATTATCTTCTCACATCATTTTATTTAGAATGTTTTTAAGTAACTAGCACACTTGTGTTACTAACACACAAGCAGAAGTAGTTACAGTCAGTTGTTCATCAGGAGCATTGTTATTTTTCTTACCTGATAGAAGAAAGAAGAAGAAGGGAAATACTGCTCACGCTCCTTGCCGGTGGCTCCTACTGCTGTAACTTGATGACAGGCTCTCTCAGTCTCTCAGACATGAGGTGGCAGGCACATTCCGTTCTGCACTGCCTTGGGGCTGGCTGGTAATAATTAAGCTGCTGTTGACGCTTGAGTTTATTTTTATTTGGGGGGGGCTTTATTAAATTAAATATTTTCTGACTGGACCGTGAGACCCAAGTCACTGGACTAGACCGAATCAATGTGATGGTCATGGCCAGGTCAGACAGTGGGCCTAGTGACAGGCCGCAGGTGCACTCTCTCTATTGTTGATGACAGAAGAATGGATTTTCAGCTGTCTTAGGGAATGAGTCTGTGTGGTGGTGCATGGCGCCATTTTCTATTATTCAGATGGGACTTCCAAGTGAGCAGGACATGACAGGACCACCACGCAGTGACACAAGGCACGGTGTATGATGCATGGATCACCTGAGGGCAGGGGGACATAAATGTTCTGGTCCGGGTGTGGGAACGGGTGCAAATCATCAACTGACCTCATTTGGAGCCATTTCACTGGCTAGCATCACCACGAAGAGAAGTCAGTGGGGAAACAAAAACACCTGAGCTGTTTGGATGGTCGAGGGAGGCAGCAGGGAAAATAGTCAGTGCTGGTGGACAAGGACTATCAACCCCCAGTGGGAAAGTATTGTGGTCAGGAAAGAAGAAAATAATAAAATAAAAAAGAGGAAATCAGTGGCCCCTCAAACTAGTGGGCCCAGGGCAATTGCCCCTTCTGCCCTATGGTTAATCCGGGCCTGGATCTCTCTGTGTGGTGGGAGGATACTAAGGTTAGGTGGAGACAGGTGTTGCAGAAGAAAGCAGCTGCTGATCATACTGGCAAATATCTGCAGCATTTGGCACTACGTCAGCAGCTGCAGAATCTGATCTCACTTTCAGATAGCTCTCCTTGTAATTATAGTGGGCAAATTTCTGTCATTAGTCATCAGATGAGGGACCTGCAGTATGATCGAGCAAGTTCTTTGGGGCAGGAAGCCAGGTTTGGGACTAGGTTAGCCAAAGGGGGCTAGACCCCTTTAAGGCCAGTCAGGGTAGAGTTGATTATACAGTTATTCATAACTTACTGTCTCCCTCTGGGGCTCTTGTAAGTTCTCCTGAACTGTTGGTTGAGATTGTTGAGAATCATGTCTTGGATATGTTAGGGACAGTATCTGACGGTGCTGATGCAGATTCCTTTTTGGACTCTTTGAATTTGCTTCATCTCACACCCGAGGAGTATGACATGTTGTCTAAAGACATTTCTGCTGAGGAGGTGTCGCAGGCTATTGATGGTTTAAATTTGGACTCAGTGCCTGGGTCAGATGGCCTTACGGTGGGTTTATATGCCACGTTTAAGGAGGAATTGGTTCCGGCTTTAGCTATTTTGTTTAATGATATGTTGGCCAAGGCTATATTCTCTTTAGCCAGATTGATTTGGGTTGCAAGACGTATTTGTCCTGTACAGACATGCGATATTCCAGAAAGATGCCAGAATGATAATCTTGTCTTGTTGAGGGAATTATTTGCCTTGGGGGACATGAACCGCATCAAAGGGTGGGTACTTGGAATTGACCAGGAGAAGGCCTTTGATAGGGTTTCACATCAGTTTTTGTTTTCTGTACTGGCAGCGTTTGGGATCCCGGCCAAGTTTATAGGGTGGATTAAAGCCCTTTATTCTGAAGCTGTTATTGTTCCCAGTGTTAATGGGTGGTTGGGACGGCAGGTATTAGTTAAATGTGGGGTTAGGCAGGGATGCCCCTTAAGCCCCATTTTGTATAATTTTGGGATTGATGTATTAATTAGGGCCATTCTTCTCTGCCCTGAGGTGATTGGATTGCAAGGGGCCCACTGTCTTGCTCCTGTGAAGATTTTAGCTTACGCGGACGACTTGGTCCTTACTGTAAGTATGGACACTGACGAAAGGGCCTTGGCCAGTATCTTACAGCAGTACTCCACAGTCGCAGGGTCCTGGATTAATTTTGAGAAAAGTATTGGACTTCCCCTGGGGCACCTTTCTGTTCCTGATTCTGGGTCCTTTGCTAGAATGAGGATTTCTCCTGAGCCTATTAAAATTCTAGCTCTTTGGTTTGGCCCAGGAGATGTACAATCCCTTAACTTGAATATTGCACTGGGGAAGGCTGATAGACTTGTAGCTGGGTGGAGGCAACATCACATTGGTAATAAAAAAAACAAAAAAAAAATGTGTCTACTTACTCAAAGCTTTAGTGGTCCCTGTTTTTTTGTGTCTTTATGTTTTTTCCCCACCCATGAAGTTATTTACCAGATTGTTCAGTATTTTTTTCCAAGGGTTTTGGGGGTCTCGGTTGAACCCTATCAAATGAAGTTTGACTTATAGGCCTATTGTAGAGGGAGGGGTAGGGATGTTAAATCTGGTAGCTTTCTTTTATAGTATTTTTTGAGTTATAATTTTGGTGGGGCTTTGAAGCCTGGTGAGAAAGGTTGGAAGCCCTTTCTTTTGTTGTGGCTGGTACCCTGTATTGCCCAATGGGAACCGGGAAAGAAGGGTTTTTTTGACTAGAATTCCTGGACTTCCTACTTATGGTTTGGAAGCTGTTAAATTGGCTATGACCTGGGTTTCAAACCCAAGGATTTTTGTGTTATAAACTGGAAAGCTTTACATGATGGTATTTAGAGACAGGGCACTCAAGACCCTGTAGTATTCCCTTTTGCCTTCCCGGTCGACAGGCCTGGATTTTAAAACAACTTCAGAACCCATGGATACCACAGTATGTGTGGGATACAAAATGGTTGGGCAATTATGATAGACTTAGTGTTAAAGGGAATCATAAATACAAATCACTGGATGATGGATATTACCCAAGGGAATCCTGTGTTTCTATTGTTGAATCTCAACAGCGTTTATTCCTTGAGTGTAAGTTTGCACTCGATTTTTGGGGAACCATTGCTAGTGTTTGGGCTGAACCATTATTTTCTAAACTGACGCACGTGGATATTATGTTTGGGACTAATATGGCCTTAAATGAGAAATATAATGCTGACACGATGTATGTTGTTTTGACATTGATACAGTATTTTTTTATGGCAGGCTAGGTGCCTGTTGGTCTTACACCAGAAATGGATTTCAATACAAGAGATTGTAAAAATATTGGAATTGCAGTACTTGCTGTAAAATTGAATGATTTTAAAATCAAGTCCAGGCAGCAATTTCTATGGACTATGTGTGATGTTTGGAATATAGGGTAACTTGCTGACCTATTTCTGTTCTGCTGTTATGTATTTGTTTCACCTGTTTTAAAGTTGTTTATATGATGCTCTTGTTCTTTCATGTTATTTTGTTATGTCTTTTGCATTGTTTTTGTTTATGTTTCTGTAATGAAGTCCACTTTCTTCTCAATAAAATTCCTCTATGCTTTTTGATAAGTGCCATAGGATCTTTAACATCCACCTGAACTACCTCCAATCCAGGCAGGTGGGACTACAGTTTAACGTCTCATCCGAAAGACGGCACCTCAGAAGTGCAGCACCCCTCTCATGCTGCACTACAATGTCAGTACTGTGATATTAACCCAAGTGCCAGATGTGGGAACTGAACCCACAGCCCTCTGATCTCCCAGCCTCAGAGGAAAGTGTGCTATCTACTGAGACACTGACACTGCAAATGTATACAAATGTATTGCAAATGCAAATGTAAATGTATATTATATGCATATATAATAGGGTCAGGTAGTAAACACCAGTGGTGTTACAGGGAGGAAAGGGTTAATATGGTAAGCAAATTAAATAGAAAAACAGGAACGCAGAAATGCAGAGGCTAGATCACAATTTTAATTTCTGAGCAGTTCAGCAATGCAGTGCAACTGTGTATGGACAAGTCACGTGGTCAATGTACACAAATATTTCCAATAAAAAAATAAAACACAACTTAACTGATTAAGCAAAAGGAAAAAGGAACAGAACTACTCAGAATGAGTAACTGTTCAGAGAAAGTTACCCCAAAAAGGGTCAGTATGTAAGGAAAATATAACAAATAAGTAGCACACTAACAAAAATAATAAGACTTAAAAGAAATTACAGAAACTCACTCACAACTTGTCAGAAATCTATCAAATATTAGGAACTAGCCTGCTCTGCTTTCACATATACACACACATCAGACGGTCGACCCTCCCCTACTCAACTCCACACAGAGAAACAGAAAACATGGACTTTGAAACATAGACTTTGACTATAGATAAGGACCGCTTGGCCCACCTATTCTGCCCATTTCCCTACCTGCTGGATAAGCTGCATATCCTAGTTAACCAACAGCCTATTTCTTCCTACCCACCACAAGAATTGCCTTATGTCTGTCCCATTCATTCTTGAATTCTCCCACTATTTTTGGCCCCACAACCTCCTCAGGAAGGTGGTTCCATGCGTTCACCACCCTCTCTGTGAAAAAATACTTCCTCACATTGCCCCTGAGTCATCCCCCCTCTATCTTCAAATCGTGTTCCCTTGTTCTTGCACATCTCTTTTTCTGAAAGATGCTACCCTCTTGGACTTTGTTGATTCCACTGAGGTACTTAAAAGTTTCAATCGTGCCCCCTTTCCTAAAGGGTGTACATATTAACCTCATTTAGTCTCTCCTTGTATGGTTTCTCTTGCAGACCCTGCACCATTTCAGTTGCCCTCCACTGGACTGCCTCCATCCTGTCTATGTCCTTGCGGAGATGGGGTCTCCAGAACTGGACGTAGTACTCCAGATGGGGTCTCACCAACTGTCTGTGCAGAGGGATAACAACTTCCGGTTTTCTGCTGGTGATAGAACATACGAAATTTGCCAGCAGATAAAGGCCTAGAGGTCTATCAAGTCTGCTCAAATGTGCAACTAGCACCCCTTATTCTGCAGCTGCCCCTCCCTTCCACCCTTCCCCTTCAATAACCCTCCCCTTTGTCCTGTCCCATCCTCTTTTGAAGCAGTCCTCTCTTCTACTGGATACCACTTCTGCAGGTAATGCATTCCACCCAGCCACCACCCTCTCTGTAAAAAAGTGTCTCCTCATCTCCCTCCTGACTCCTCCCTCCAGTCTCATATCATGGCCCCTGGAGTCCCTACCCTCCCTTACTTTGAACAGCCCGTCTGTACATGTCTTGTTTATTCCTTTCATGTACTTAAAGGTTTCAATCATGTCCCTCCTCTCCTCCAGTGAGTACATGTTCAACTCCCTCAGCCTCCTCTCGTATGATAAGTCCCCCAGCCCCTTGATCATCTTTGTCACCCTGCACTGCACCCCATCCAGTAACTTAATGTCTCTCTTCAGATACGGGCACCAGTACTGCACTCAGTACTCCAGGTGCAGTCTAACTAATGACATATACAGTGGCAGAATCACCTTCTTCCTCCTCGAGGATATACCCCTTACAATACAACCCAGCATTTTGTTGGCCTTTGCAGCTGCCTTCCTACATTGTGCAGAGTTGTTCATTGACCCTGTAATGAGCACCCCCAGATTCTTCTCCTCCTCTTTCTGGGCTAGTTGCACTCCCCCCAGCTGGTAACTCCTCCTTGGGTTCTTCATCCCAAAATTCAGCACCTTGTACATTTTGGCATTAAACCCCAGTTGCCAGGTGTCTGACCAGGTTTCAAGCTTTGCCAGATCATCCTGCAACCCCTGCCATCCCCCTAGGTCATCTACCACCGCTCCTACCTTGGTATCATCAGCAAACAGACTGATCTTGCCCTTGATGCCCAGTGATATGTCTGCAATGAATATCCCAAACAACACTGGTCCCAACACCGAGCCCTGTGGAACACTGCTCATCACTACCCTTGGGTGTGAGAGCTCCCCAACCACCACCACCCTCTGTTGCCTTCCCTGAAGTCAGTTTCCTACCCATCTCACCAGCTTTGCACCCGCCCCTGTGCCTACTAACTTACTTCCCAGCCTTTCATGTGGCACTGAGTTGAATGCCTTATTGAAGTCCAGATACAGGACATCCACTGCAGGCCCCTGTCCAGTTGCTTAGTTACCCAATCATAGAACTCCACTAGGTTGGTTTGTCAGGATCTGCCCCATATGAAGCCATGCTGTTTGCTGTCCTGTAGTCCTTTGTCCTCTAGGAGGGCCACCAGCCTTTCCTTCAGGATAGTCTCCATTAGCTTACCCACGATGGATGTGAGGCTCACTGGTCTGTAGTTTCCCGGTTCATCCTTGGGGCCACTCTTGTGGAGGGGCACCACATGAGCCATCCTCCAGTCCTGAGGTACATACCCTGAATTTAGTGAGGCATTAAATAGGTCTGCCAAAGGTCCTGCAAGGACCTCTGCCAGCTCCTTCAGTACCATGGGGCGGATGCCATCTGAGCCTGGCACCTTGTCCACCCTCAGTGTATTCAAACCCTTCCGAACTCTGCCCTCCATGATTTCCCTATCTGTCACCCCTTCCCCCCTTGTTTCTGCCATTTCTCTCCCCTTGGGTGCCTCTCCCTATACATCCAGTATCCCCCCAGCCCTCCCTACTGACTTCTCACATTGCTTGCTATCCTTACGGTCATCTGATATGATTACCTCCAGGTCCTGTTCCATTTTTGTTGTTGTTACTACCTCCCCCCATTGTGTACTTTTCCCCATGGTTTTTGTTTCCCAGGTGCATTATTTTGCACTTCCTTGCATTGAATCCAAGCTGCCATACTTCTGACCATTCCTCCAACCTTGCCAAGTCCCTTCTTATCCTTTCCACACACACCCCCCGTGTATCAACCCTGTTGCAGATCTTTGTGTCAACTGCAAAGAGGCATACTTTTCCTTCCAGTCCCTCTGCAATGTCACTTATAAAGACATTAAAAAGGAATGGACCCAGTACTGAACCCAGCGGTACACCACTAGTAATCCCCCCTTCTTCAGAGTGGACTCCGTTTACCATTACCTTCTGTGTCCTGTTGTCCAGTCAATGTTTTACCTAGGCTACCACCCTGGGACCCACTCCCAGGCTGGCTGATTTGTTTATTAATCTTTTGTGTGGGACTGTGTCAAATGCCTTGCTAAAGCCTAGGTAGGCCATGTCCACAGCCCCTCCATGGTCTACTGCTTTGGTCACCCAGTCAAAGAAATTGATTAGATTTATCTGACATGACCTTCCCACTGTAAATCCACGCTGCCTTGGGTCCTGTACCCCACTGGCCTCTAGGTACTCAACAGTTGTTTCCTTCAGAAGTGATTCCATCATTTTCCGTGCCACAGAGGTCAAACTGATGGGTCTGTAGTTTCTTGCCTCTGCCTTGCTCCCACTTTTGTGAAGGGGAATCACATCCGCCCTCCTCCAATCCTCAGGTACCACACCATCCTCCCATGATTTGTTAAAAAGGGTAGTCAGTGGTGTCACTAGTTCTCCCCTAAATTCTTTTAGAATTCTGGGGTGAATCCCATCAGGCCCCATTGCTTTGTCTACCTTCAGTTTAGGAGTTCTTTCAGAACCCTTTCTTCTGTGAAAGGACTGGGACAGACCCCCCATCCAGAATGCTTCTGTTAATTGGATTAGGTACCTCTCCCTCCTCTCTTTTGAGAATACTGAGCAGAAGTATTCGTTCAGTATCTCTGCTTTTTCACTGTCCCTCTCTGCCCACCCACCGTCCATTCTGTTCAGCCTTTGTCTTTCTATGCTCCCTGATGTGCCTAGAAAAGTTTTTATCACCCTTCTTAACAGAGTTGGCTGTCTTTTCCTCAGTTTGGGCCTTTGCTATTCTGACTTCCCTCACTGCTTCCTTCTGCCTTAACTGGTACAGTTCTCTGTCCTGCTCCTTCTGTGTTTCCTTATACTTCCTAAATGCTATCTTTTCCTCCCTAACCTTCCCCACCACCTCTTTTGAGAACCATAGTAGCTTTTTCTTTCATTTTAATTTGTTTGTTTGCTTCGCACAAAGGCTTGTTGCCTCTGTGATGGCAGTTTTGATGTTTCCCTGTTGTTGCTCCACCCCTCCTTCTTGCCT
The DNA here is from genome assembly GCA_016271365.2 of Neoceratodus forsteri. Taxonomy (NCBI): domain Eukaryota; kingdom Metazoa; phylum Chordata; order Ceratodontiformes; family Ceratodontidae; genus Neoceratodus; species Neoceratodus forsteri. Next base: position 1,608,514,360 of record CM057452.1, read on the forward strand.
TTTTGCTAGTGCTTTTCTAAGACATGCTCCCATTTTGACAAAGTCAGCCCTCCTGAAGTCCAGTACCCTCACTTTTGTATGGCTTGACTCTGCAGCTGAGTTTATTGTGAACCACACTGTTTGGTGGTCACTTGTTCCCAGATGGCTACTCACTTCTAGATCTGAGATCCTCTCACTGTCCCCATTTGAGAGTACAAGGTCGAAGATTACTCCCTCCTGAGTGGGTTCCAACACTAGCTGTCTGAGCCCCTGCAGGGCATCAAGAATGGCCTTGTTTTTGGATGTGGCTGCAGCCAAGGTGATCCAGTTAACATCTGGCATATTCAGGTCCCCCATCAACAATATCTCCCCTTTCTCTGCCATCCTAAGGATGCCTTCTATCATATCATTGTCCATTCCCTCCCCCTGAGATGAGGGTCAATATACAACCCCTGTGCAGATTGTGGTGCCATTTCCAGTCTCTAAGGTGACCCACAGTGCCTCCTCTCCTCCCTGTTTACTCTTTTGTTCTGTTGCTTTTATCCCTTCCCTTACATAGAGAGCTACTCCTCCCCCTCTTCTATCCTCCCTGTCTCTCCTGTAGGTCATGTACCCTGGTATGTTAACTTCCCAGTCATGGTCCTCTGTGTACCATGTTTCTTTGACTGCCACAATATCCAGACATCCCTCTTCCATCAAGGCCACTAGTTCAGGGAGCATGTTGCCCAGACTACGGGCATTGGTACTCATTACCCTCCATTTCCTGATAGCCTTACCCCTTTTTGGCCCATCCCTGTCCTTACTGCCTTTGTCGTTTTCTCCATTTCCCCCTGCCCTTCTCCCTATCGACGTCTCTATGTTGGTGTTTCCTTCACTAACTACCCTGATATTTTTTGGGGCGCTAGGATTTTCCTGCTCCTTTCCTGTGCCAACCCCCTTGGCTGCTTTAAAGGCTTACCACTGAAGCATTTAAACCTATTACCTAGGATCCTGGTTCCCCTCCTGGACAGATGCAGACCATCGCACCAGCATAGGCCTGCATCTCTCCAGGTGGACCCCAGTCGCCAGTGAAGCCAAACCCCTGAGCTCTGCACCAGTTTTTCAACCACTGACTGAATCCCATAGTGTGGGGCACCCTAGCCTCACCCATGCCATAGACAGGCAGCATCTCCGAGAAGGTTACCATGCGTATTACTTGTCTAAGGCCCCTCCCCAACTGCACAAAATTCTCCTGCACTGTTCTGATCCCTTTCCCAGCCAGGTCATTGTCCCTTGGTGGACAATGACATCCAGCTCCCTCCCCCGTGCAGCTGCTCCCGCGATCCTGAAGATTCGCTCCCTGCCACTCCAAGCCATGGCGCCTGGCAGGCACCTTACCTCCCTCTCTCCTCCATCCCCCAGTTCTACCCTCCTAACAATGGAATCCCCCACCAGGAGTTGTTTTCTTCCCCTGTGGGGTCCCATGCCACCCTCCTGTGGGTCTCCTTTGTGGAGGTTCCCAACATCCTCCTTGGTCTCCACTGCGGGTGCCTCTATAGAGGAACCACACTCTTACAGAGTGGCATATGAATTGTGGATAGGTACAACTGGAGAGATGCACCTCTGTTCCACCACCCTCACCCTCCCTGAGCCCACTGTGGTCCAGACGCTCCTCTGTCTTGGCAATCTTTGAGGCAGCGGTGGTGGCCCTGGTGGTCCCTGGGTGGAAGGGGAGGTCCCCCAAATCCTGGCCAACTCACAATGAACAGCCTCCTCCCTCAGCCCATAGAGGTGCTGCCTGCAGATAGGACAACACCGCATCTCCCAAAAGACTGCTGCTCCACAGCCACTACACCACTCCCATTATGTCTTATTTCTGGCTCCTTAACTTGTTGTTTTGAGTACTTACTCTTTCTTCTGTTTGTTTATTTATTTATATATATATATAATATATATATTTTTTTCCCCTACTTACCTACTGCCTCCATGCCCTTAAAGCACCTGATCTTCCTGTTCTGAGACAGGAAGTTGCTATATTTCTCAGTAGTCTCCTTACTTGCTCAGAGTCAGACCTCCAGCAGCTGGGGGGGGGACGAAGAGCTACTCTTTTCCTTCTAGGATTGTGAGTCTTTTGTGGCTCTGTGATCACTCCCTTCCTGTTCCCAAACAGGAAGTTCCGGTTGTCAGTCAAATCCTGTGCCTATAAAAGTAGAACTGGCTAAGGGAGGGGGTACAGGACAATATAGTCCCAGTAGAGAAATATAGTTCTAGAAGCACCTCCTTCCTTCCTGTTCTCTGTCTGTGAAAACACTGCCTAAGTTTAACTAAGTATCATCCAACGATACCAAAACAAAAAAAAGGTTCACTTGGCAGCATTAGGAACAAATTAAGATTTTGGGAGTAATTCACTCTCAATAGCCCCAAATTAAGAGGTTTTTGAAGGCTGTGATGCACCACACTGAACTGCTCTCCTACTCAGCAGACAACATACTTTGCAGGAAACAGCCTGCATATGATATTTCAGCTATCTACCCACAATGCATTGCAATCTCGCTGGCAAAATTGACAAACACTGGTGAAATTAAGGATAATGGTGAAATTTCACCTTATATGAAGGTGAAATTGGGTGAAATTTCGCATTACACAAGAGTGAAATTAGAGGCGAAATTACGTTTCGCTTAGGCGAAAAATTTAGCGTAATGCAGGAATTATGTGAAATATTTTGCTAGGCGAAATTTTCCAATTTCTTGCATCTCTAATCACAAAACACTTTAATCCGTTGACAACAGAGGCCTGTTGGAGGCTCTGTGGTGCTCCTGTAGGCACACACTGTCACATTTTCTTGGATTGCCCTAAATTAGAGGAATTCTGGCACCGAATTCATGGTGAAATACTGCAAATAACGCATCTCACTAGGGGAAAGACGAGGGGGGCCCTGTCTACTCCATTCCATCGAACCTCGCTAGGGCAACGCACCTTCGCCTATCGAGCACCTTTGTGGCTTAATGAAATCCCGGCGCATCTTATGGCTCCAACTGCGTGGCTCAATTCAAAACTAAGCTATGGCGGCACCTAAATTCAATCTCAGAGTGTAATTGCCACTAATCGGCTTGCCCTTGCTGACACTAACCCCCCCACAGCACTTGATAGGACTGTAGTACCTTACTGTTTCTCCCAACCATCCTAACCACAAAAACGGGCTGTCGCCCATCACCGGCACATACTCACCTGCACCATTCTTACAGCCAAACCCAGTGAGCCCGTGTTGGATCAAGCACATACCCAGCCCGCACCATTCTTACAACCAAACCCAGTGAGCCAATGTTGGATCAAGCACCTGACCTAGCCTGCCCTTACCAGGACCCCTGACTAGCATTTCTCCAGTATTTTGCCACCCTCGGTCTCTCTTCCTCTCCCCCCTTCACCCAGCTTCCTCTCACCTCCACCCCACCTTATTTTTCAACAAGGCCCCCTGAGGCTGCATTACCCCCTCCTTGTTCTCTCACCACTGCTTTCTTTCCCACTCTCCATCACTGAAACTTCCCTTGTTACCAGTGTTAGCCTAGTAATCAATTAATCATGTGTATTTTGCTGTTTGCTAGGTGTTGAACCTAGGCTAGCATAAAAAACTGCTGTTCTGTAACAAATTGTATTCTCAATGCGTTGTACTCTTTTGTTATTCACCCATTGTTTATTTTTAACTCTGAAGTGGAACCTTTGTAAAAGAGCTTGCACACAAAGGTCTTCTCTAAACACCAGATAAATAAAATAACAGGGATCCCCCTCCCATTCACTCTCTCGGTCATGGTTCTAGGCCTCCCAGCTATGCCCTCTGAGAAGAAAAAAGCGGTGGCCCTGGGCCAAATCTTAAGGGTTGCTGCACTGAAATGCATTATGGCAAAGTGGTTATCATCAGACCCCCCCAACACTGGGACAGTGGCATTCTAGAGTTGAGGAGATGGAAAGAATAACATACACCCTTTGTCTAGGATGGGAAAAGTTTGTGGACATATGGCGTCCTTGGCAAACCAGGTGGGGAACCAAGTTCGAGGGGGGAGTGTGCAGATGAGGACTGGGAGGAGACAACATGGGGAGGCATGGGTCTGACAATTTAAGATGCCTCATTTAACATGAATATGTGGGGAACACAGAATCGGCTTGAACTAGGTCTGCAAGATGGGTTGGAGAGGGAAGGAGTAGCACCAGTCTGTATGTTACTTCTACTGGCTGAATGGTTAAGGTTACAGGGACATTTCTGTGAACCAAAATATTTTTATTAATGTCACTGAGTCCTGAATTTTTTTCAGAGCTGTGGATTTAATATGATCGAGAGAAGTACCTTTGCAAAGTATTTTTCAATACATATGTTTTGTCTCTGTGATACATAACACTCTGTATGGATAAGACAATATTGTAAAGATTGGATAGATTGTCATATGTAAAATAAACTTTTATGGAGTTAAAAAAAAAAAAGGCAGGCTGATACAAAACAAGGACATGCAGAGGTGGTGTCGGACACCTTGGGTTTTATATGCTATGAAACTGATGGACAGGGATGCATGCTGGAGATGTGAACAGAGGGGATTCTCTACTCCATATCCGATGGTCTGTTCAGTGATTCTGTCCTTCTGAAGAGGGGTTCAGGACATTTATCTGGAGGTCACTAGGACTAATATCGCTTACATGGCCTGGCTTCACATACTGGGTGATACCTCCCAGCTGAGTCCGGAAATGGAACTGTGGAAAACGTGGTTACGTGCAGCAGACTCGGAAGTGAAGAGGCTTTTACTGATGTCATGGTGATCCCCCCTAGCACCCTCGCTAGAGCAGTGAAATAGGCCATGGGGCAGCATGCCACACATGCAAGGCTCAGTTAGTGGGCTCTGAATCAGTCTGATGTATTCCACTTAGTTTGGGGCCCTTATCTGCACTCTTAATTATGTCACAACACTTTGGCCTGCCCATCAGGTTAAAAGGGCATGTAGGTGGCAATGGCAACAGGATGCAAAGGGTAATAGTAAACAGAGTCCACAGTGAAGAAAGGAGGGTAACTAGTGGGATACCGCAGGGTTCGGTACTGGGACTGGTCCTCTTTAATGTCTTTATAAGTGACATTGGAGAGCACCCGGACGGAAAGGTATGTCTCTTTGCAGATGATACAAAAGGTGGGGTGGAAAGGATGAAAAGGGGCTTGGCAAGGTTGGAGGAGTGGTCAAATATGTGACAGCTCAGATTCAATGCAAAGAAGTGCAAGGTAATGGGAAACAAAAACCCAGGGGAAGAGTACACAATGGGAGGTGAGTTAATAACAACAAAAATCAAAAGATACCTAGGAGTAATTAATTATATCAGATGACCTAAAGGTGGGCAAGCAATGTGAGAAGGCAGTAAGGAGGGCTGGGGGGATACTGGGATGCATAGGGAGAGGCATCAACAGTAGAAAACAGGAAGTTGTTATCCCTCTGTACAGACAGTTGGTGAGACCCCTTCTGGAGTACTGCGTGAAATTCTGGAGACCCCATTTCTGCAAAGACATAGACAGAGTGGAGGCTGTTCAGAGGAAGGCAATCAAAATGGTGCAGGGTCTGCACCACAAGACATACGAGGAGAGACTAAAGCAGGTTATTATGTATACCCTTGAGGAAAGGAGGGAGAGGGGGGACATGTTAGAAACTTTCAAGTATCTCAAGGGAATTAACAAAGTCCAAGAGTGTAGCATCTTTCAGAAGAAGAGATGTGGAAGAACAAGGGGGCACAATTTGAAGATAGAGGGGGGGACGGCTCAGAGGTAATGTTAGAAAGTATTTTTTCATAGCGAGGGTTGTGGATGCATGGAACAGCCTTCCTTAGGAGGTTGTGGAGTCAGGAACAGTAGGAGAATTCAAGAATGCATGGGACAGGCATAAGGCAATTCTAGTAGGGGGTAGGAGGAAGTAAGCTGTTGATTAACTAGAATCTGCAGCTTATCCTTTAGGTAGAGAAATGGGCAGACTAGGTGGGCCAAGCGATCCTTATCTGCCATGAAATTATATGTTTCTTTGTAATCCCTAGTTGGTACTCAGGCAGAGGGGTGTTGCAAGGCCATTGTACTTGGTGCAACTACGCAACATAGTGTGGAATCTGATCAGGCATGATAGAAGCTGGATATTTTGGAAAGGTCCTAGTTAGCCAGATATCAGCAAAAATCTATGTTTTTATTACCTTTATAATGAGTAAGAATTTTATCTGGCTACTTGTCTGAAACTTGGGAGGGAAGGAAAGGTGGTAGTCTGAACTTTAAGGTTTCTGACAGGAACATGATGTAGAGATGTCCAGCCAAAAGAGTGATATTTCCATGGGGAAACGTTTAATTAAAATTAAGAAGTATGGCTGTTTTGCTAAGCCAGAATTCATGTACCCAGTACATTGAGTGGGTCTGAGCTTTCCAACCTCTTTAAGAGCTCTGGCATGGAAACTTGTTTCCAAGTCCATCCCAGGAACATAGTGGGCTCTATTTTCAAAAGCCACGAGAATGCCACAAACCCCCTGGTGTGCTGATCATATGGCGCACTGGGCTTGTGGAACTCATCTGGCGTAGGTTGGGATTTTTAGTTGTGTGCGCCAGATCCCGCAAGTTAGACCAGCTTGCCCTGGTTTAACTTGCAGCATTCCCCAGACCATTTTTTGGGGGCTTGTACCAAATCTTTGGTGCAAGCTGCAATAAAGTGTGAAAATTGGCCAACTACGCTCGATGTACTAAAAATAGGGTGCAGTTGTGGCAAATGTGTTTGGTGCAGCTGCACCAAAAAACGGATTTGATGCAGGGATTGAAACAAGAACTGCATCACCCTTAGCAAATTGAGCCCAGGAAGGTTAAGTGACTAACTTAGTGCCACTCAGTATGCAAGTGAAGGTTGTGAGAATAAAACCCTGGTCTTCTGAATGTACAAAACTCATTCACAGCTTGGTGCGCTAACTGCTAGGCTGTACTGCCAGACCAAATACTCTTTTATGTTTACGTGTATTTTTTTTGTATTCAGGATGTTCTTCAAAATGAGACAACTAATCCTGTTCCAAACATTGAAGAAAATAAAAAAAAGAAAATTATAAACCAATGCAGCCGATTTTTTTTTTTTTTTTTTCTAGATTTTGCTTCACTGCATGCTAAATCCCTACTGGGGTGTTTCTTTTTGTAATTTCTACTCTGTTGCTTATAAATTAATGAACGAATATGCTGTTAGAATTGTTTCCTGGTAACATGTACATATCTTAAATGCTGAGTTAATGGTGAAATTAAATACAGATAGCACTATAATTTTGATAGGCTAATGTTGGCATCTGAGTTTGTTTTTCTTTAAGTATTTAGAAATTGTGTTACTTGTGTCTTCTCATGTGTCAGCTTAGAATAGGATGTTGTTATATCTTTCTTTTCAAATTTTCTTTCTCTTTTTGCCTGAAACCTCCCTCCCCATATATATGTGGACTTCTTCCAGGTTTCATAATTGTAAATTTAGAAAATTTTATTTTGATTTTTTAATTTTTAATGAAATGATAGCTGAGAACATTTTATGTGTATTATGAAATATGAAAACTGTAAATAAAAAGTAAAAAAAAAAAAGACTGCTAGAGTGGGGAGGCATGTCAATGAGGTGCGGCTATCAGCTGCTGACAAAAGTGGCAAAAGAGCAGAAGTTGGTTGGCATTAGTGCACCCCTTACTAATCAACTTGCAAAGGCAGCCACTTACACCAGTCCCATTCGGTAGACAAGGTAAAGCTGTAGTTGGCCCGATACCATGGTTGAGGCAGAGTAAAAGGGTGATGTGCCCTCTGCACAGTGAATCCTTTACCGGGAACACGTCAGTGCCGACAACATCGACAGTTCGCTGTAAAGTTTGCCTGGGGCCCCGGCATTCTTTCCCCTGGACCTGCACTCCCTCCCCGAATCAACTCCAACTCGAAGTTGATAATCCCTAAGTCCGAGGGGCAGAGCACCCTGATGAACAGCAACTGTTTCTCAGGTGGATTTATGTCCACTGCAAATTGCGGTCAACATAAATCTGTCGCTATAATGACTGTCGGCAAAATATTTGTCGAACTGGCATCGTAGAGCCGAAAAGGGTGATAGGAAATCCCCAGTTTTTGACAATATAGCTCTGATTTCTTCTTTTCTTTATTTACCTGTAATGGAAAGCTATATGCCCTCCCCCCCCCCAATAGTTGTACGAGCTGTGTAAAATATTACAAAAGTGTCCACAGACATAAAGTGAGTGCTCACCCACACAGTTTGCGTAAGCAGACTCAGTAGTTTTCAGTATCAGGCTTACAGATGGAGGGGGTTTAAATTCAGGGATCAAAATTAACTCCGATCCCTTCCAGAGGCTGGATGCATATACCCATGCTACTTACAGCACTATGCAGGAGGTTGTACAAGGTAAAAAGAATTGTTTTATTCTGGGACCAGAGTTTGGCATAGGCAAAAGAGGGGTACGGTGACCAAATGAGAGTGGGTGTCAAACATTTGCGGGTTAGGAGCGCTATGAATTTATATGCCAAATAAGATGCTGGGCAGTTGCTATTTAGGAGTGTCTTGAGCCAAAAAGTCCACCAGGCAGTCACTTGAGCAGTGGCTTTTAGCGGTGTACTGCTCAGTGGGGGAAGGGGCATCTGAGAATATCACAGACAGAAACATGGACAATGATGGCAGAAGAAGACCATTGGTCCATCCACTCTGCCCATAACACCGTATCATACCCTGAGACCTTGTGTCAATACCGTTTTTTTGCTTACTCTGTCCACCCCATTGCTCCCTGTCTTACTGCTACCCCCCCCTCCCCCAAATAACTACTAAGCCTTTAACTCTCGGCCATGCTAGTAAAACTTTCTCAAGTTCCTTCTGGACCTCCATTCCCCACCAGCTGCGACTTTTGTCCGCATGTTCTAAATTTGCTACTTCTGTTGAGTAGTTTCTCACAGTTCACCTTGTTCATGCCTTTCAGGAACCTGAAGGTTTCCATTATATCACCCGTCTTTCATCTGGGCTCTAGCGAGTACATGTTCAGTGTCCAAAGCCAAACCTCATAGATCTGCCCTACTGGCCCTGAATCATTTTTTTTTTTTTTGTTTTATCACAGCGGCTATTTTTCCCCTATTTCAGCGCGATCCGTCATGGGGCATCCAGCCGCAGGCCCTGTCCGCCTGGAGAGCTGGGCAGCTCAAACCAGTTCCCAGGAGGATCCATGACAGCCGTTCTGCCGTCCTGCTGGAGGTCGCCCCTCAGCCGCTCCCAGCCAGGACAGCCCCGGACCCTTCCCGACGGGACTCCACACAAGTCCTCCAGGCAGCCCAGGGCATGGCCATCAAGCTGCATGGTCGCGCCCAGCCCTTTTTCCTTGTTCTTGTCCCCATGGGAACACGGATGTGCAATGACGTCAGGCACTGTGTGCTGATGTCCGCTGCATCCCCCTTCCTGACTATCACTTCGCTGGTAGTACCCCCGGGTGTCCCTAGAGGTCACTACCGTGTGATAGGTGATCCCCAACCCACCCCAGGACTGGGAGAGCAGTCATTGGATGCTCGATCCTAGTCTGTACCCTGCTGACCCCCAACGGCCCGGGCTTGTTCCTGAACCTGGGTTGCCGGCACGCTGTGAGGTGTGGCATCCAGCACCTCAACCCTCAGCACCACTGGGCCGGCCCTGAATCATTTTGATTACCCTACATTGCAAATAGTTGGACCAAAAAAGACACTGGTCCAACTCCAGGGAAGAAATTGCCTACTGGTGTTGGAGTGGCTACAGTAGAAGGTGTTTGTCATATTAGGGTCATGGGAATTAGCTTTGTGCTACAGTGGGAAGACAATTTAAAGAAAGTTAAAAAAAAAATAATTAAATGTAAACTTGGGTAATATTGTGTATACCATAGTGCGTTCTTACAAAACATGATTTTATTACTTTTATGTTACCAGAACTATACACAGAGAACAGCATCTTTTGGCAAAGCTGCTTTTCTAGTCGCTCTACACAGCCATTGCCTTGCTGTAAAATAAGACGAGCACAGGCAGCTAGATAGGATATGGAATGTACAGTAATCTATGGACGTTGCAAATATCGTTTATCTGAACAGAACATCTTATTAAACAAAGTTATCTTATTGCAATCTCTAAGTCTCTTAACGACCCAGCAGATATCAGAATTCAGTTTATTGTGGTAATTTGCTACTAGGGAACTTAAATGTTACAGAACAAAGAGCATTGTTCTTAGGAGGGGAGACTGACTGACTGACTGCAGTGAAATTTCAGCTAGGAAGTCCTTCAGTGAGCAGCCTAGCTCCACGAATAATTTTTCAGTGAACTCAGTTCTGAAACCAATACTGTATAGTCAGGCATCTTTAGAATGACTTGTGATTTTAGAATTTGTCACGTAATACAATACAAATCTATGTGTTAATGAGTCTGTAGTCATTTGTGTTTCTGTACTGATTTTCCAAACAGTTCATAAATTTCACATACATTACACTACACAAGATAAAAAAAAAGCAGTATATTATGTATTTGATTGTTGATATAGTGCCCTTACGTTATCCTTTTATTCAAACTAATCCTCTTGTTTGTATTTGGACTGCCCCGCTCCCTGCATATACTTGATGGGAGGTAAGGATTAGGGGCTGGATTTTCGGCCCATCAGGGTCATAAATCCCATACTGCAACTACTGCTACGGTACAAAATCTCTACACTTGCAGAGATTCGTATTTTCAGCAGGGGCAGCTGTGGGGGATGTTATGCCTGTTCCCACTGGGTGTAACATTTCAGTGCAGCTGCACTGAAAAAACGACCGCAGGCTGGTGTAAACCATGGAACCTGTCATAATCCAGCTCCACTTTTGAAAATGTGGTTGCGGGAAAAACTGCGGCTCCGCAGGTGGAGACCCACTTGCGCCAGTTTTTTTCCTGCAGCCACATAACTAACATGGGTTTTGAATATCTAGCCTCAGGAGACTTAGTAGTTACAGTTTAGCATCTAGTTTACTTACTACTAAGGCAAAACTAAATGGAATGCGATTAACATAAAGTCAGGTTTCTGGATTAAAGAGGCAGATTGTAATAGTTGAACTCTTTTTAGCCTGGTATGTTTGCATATAACCAGACATGGGTATTAATAAGTCATGGACTAAAGGGGTCTGACAATATAGCAATCTTTGTGTTATAGTATTCTTTTATATTTGAATAACAGTTTATTAGAATTTCAGTTTTACGATAGAAACACCTACAATGGCACAACTTCATATACTGTACGTCATAACATTTAATTGCTGTTGCCAGGAGAATTTGGCATGGGGTCACATGTTTTGGAGCTTCCTTACACATCAAAGTCTTTTCCATTCAAAAAAGGTTGTACAGCCTACCATCCCTGGGTATGGCCATGAACTAGAAGTCCCGCATTTTGGCAGTGTCTCATAGTACACGCAGAGACAAAAGGAGACAGGAGACATGGAGGGGGAGAAAAGAGAAAGATAGTGTGTGATGGGGCACAGGATAAATATAGGGGCTTCAACAGCAGGGCTTCAACTACCAGATAAACCTGAGGTAGAGCAGGTGGTCCCCCTCCTCCAGCAGATCAGGAACCATGGTTACCTTCATGCATTACATTGATACTGTCTGCTTTTTCTCCCTCCGGGTCTATCAACTTGGGTAGGTGGTTATTTAGATTCACTGTGTGTGCTGTGGGTGGAGCATGTTCACACTGCTCAGCTGTGGAGGGGTCAAAGTGGTAGAATGTATGTCTTACCTTCTGCGTATGGTCTCATAGGTAAGCATAGGGTCTGTGCTGGGTATTTCTGTCAGAACTGAATCAGTCTGCTGGAATTGTCAGCAGGGTGTCTAGGTTCTCGGATTTCCTTATGTAGGATTTCAGGTTATTCTGATGTCATGAAAGATTCTTTTGAGATCTGTTGTAGCACTTCAAGGATGTCGGAGAGCCAGTCTTCGTATGTAGGGTCTCTCTTATCAAACTAGAGTGTTTGTTTCTTAGCTACAGTGTTGACTAACTTGGTTGCTTGTTTTCTACTAGTCATCACCCTAGGTTGGATGACATACCCTTTCAAACAAATGTTAAGATCCTTTGCACCAAGCACCAGTTGTAGAAAGTTCAGATGGATGCCTAAAAATTCACAGTGATGGGACATTCCCACATCACGTGGTGGAGAGAGTCATTGGGATCTCCACATTTGTAACAGCAAGCAGTGGATGTAATCCTCATTTTATGAAGCTTGGTTATTGTATAGTACAGGTTGTGCATAACTTTAAACTACTTTGATTTGAAGTCAGTCAAGGATATTGCAGTTCTGGTAAAGGAACAAATCTCCTCCCAAGGGCCACGGATCCGTCTCTGTATTCAGTGAAGTGGTTTACCATCTTGTCGCTTCTGTTGCCTTTCCATGTGTCTGTCTATAGTGTAACCAGCCTTGCTCTTCACTTAGATTGAGGTCAGTTACCAGAGGGCTCTCAAAGGGTTAAGTTTGACCCTGAGAGTTGTCTATATGTTTTTTTTATTTTTTTTATTTAATGTTCATTTTTTGTCCCCTGCCACGCCGGTACCTCGGTCCAATCGTGGACCCCCGCGCCGCTTCACATTGGTCACCCTCCTCGATATCCCCTGGCTTTCCCCCCATGGCGGGGCTGCAGCAGTCGGCTTCCCCACTAAGTGCAGCGTACACTGGGAAAGGTCAAGGAGTCGGCCTGAATCAATGGAAGTGGGGGCGGACGTCATCTAGGCATTGGCGATAGGGGGTTTCTCCCCCTTAGGGGAGCGGGGACGTACAGTGACGTCCTGCATGCGCCCCACCCCCTGACACTTGCTGACATCTGGTCACTGCAGTACCCCCGGCCTCCACCAGAAGTCCATCACGTGCCGGACACACTCCCCACCACCCCGGAGAAGGAGAGCAGTCCACGGATTCTCCATCCTTCTCCCAGGTCCAGTTTTCCAGCAACCCGGTCCATTCATGAACCCGGGTGCCAGTGTCGCAAGGGGAAATCCAACTGCTGTGCTGATAGGCCAGCTTAGGATGTCTGTATGTTTATGTGCAGAGTGTTCTAGCTCAGCTTCAACAGGGAAACTCTGTCATGAATATGCATGGTTCTGCCCCCAAGTTCTATAAGAAGGGGAGGAAAGCCCGGGTATTTAGATTCTAGTACTAGAGAGCCCCATGATGGAGGCTTAGTAAGATCAGCATCCAGAGGGAAGAGAAAGGAGTCCAGTCTCCGAATGCAACCAATACAGGGAGTCTGCAGGCTTTGGGATGGTGGCAGGGTCCATTGGTCTGGATGGTACTGCTCCTCTGTGCAGGTCTGTGGAGTACCACCCAATGGACATCCCAGGAGTAGTGGTGAGGATCCCAGTTGGTCAGGAACCAACACTGCATCATTGGGAGTAGTGGAGGTCCGTAACTCAAGGGAGGTCATCAGGGATCCTTGTGGATCCACTCCCACCATGGCAAGATCACAGTGGAGCTCAGCCTTAAAGAGAGCAGTTTGCAAAATACACATTTGTACATAAGCCTTGCATTAAATATATCCTGCTAGAGAATTATGGAAGGTCTAGGCAGTATAGTGTAGTTCCCCTGGCAGGTAACCAAATTCATGGGTTGGCCAGGAGAAGGGGACCTTGCAAAAGTTGGGGATGCATGTCCCCAGGTGAGGGGCCAGGCATTGGAGCCTGTTTCTTTGGGCCATTAGGGCTGTCAGTGCACTGACGGTGGAGGCAGACATGTCTGAACCAACGAATCAGTTATTAGTGGTAATGTCCTAATATTGACTTGCTTTATCATTGTTGTCCCACGGTGGCACAGTAAGACACATGAAGGCACAGCATTGCCCCCAGAGAAGTACTCTCCCTACCTGAGAGAGTGCCACTGCACAAATTGCCTTGGGAGCACCAGAGCTTCAGGGGTTTCATAGGGGGCTTAGGGCAGTGGTCCAGATAATATTTTGTACTTGGTAGTATTTACTGCTAGTTTCTTCCACCTGATAGTATTTTCACCTAAATGGTAGTAATACCATCCATTAACCTGTCCAACCCCCACCTCTAAAACAAGTCTCAAACTCACTGGGTGCCTGCAGTCATGGACTGTTTCAATGCTGTGGTGTCTAAACTTACTTCCCCACCTACTGCCATACAATGCTGCACCCCTGTTTTTAATATTTTTTCCACTTTGCAACTGCCCTTCTAACCTGCCACTGAGCTACTCCTGAAATGGTCTCCTGCAATAATGCTGATGCTGTCTTTTGTCCCCAGTCTGTCAGTGTGTAGCTACATAGTTGGTAGCATTCGGAGGTGCTGCCAGTTGTGAGCATACTGTATGTACCAACATACTGTAAATGTGTAGGGTGGGAAACAAATTCCTAAAATCAGGAAGTGGGAGTAATTCATGCAAAAATGGTAGTAAAGTAAGGCTTTACTCCCCTTATCTGTTCCACTGGCTTAGGGACTGTAGTGAAATTTCAGTTGAATTGGTTTCAGATCCATTGAAACTGTTAACATTAATGCCCCTTCAGAGCAAGGGTAAACCTGGCAGCAGCAACTGCGGGAGCAGTGCAGGGTAGATAGTCCCTAGGGAATGGTGGGGATGGAGGTTGGAGCCCCAGTGAGTTATGTAATGTGCACAGTGTAATGCAGCTAGTGCTGTACTCGATATGTGGAACTGGAGAATTAATTGCAAAGCAAATGCCCTTATGCTGTGTACCATCCTAACAGACTAGTAAATATACCCAACTCTATCCCAGTTCCAAGGTTGGTCTTAGGTTCTGTGTAGTCTGATGTTATTTAGTACTGCAGTGTTTGTTAAGGAGCCCCTGCTTCAGTGCTCCAGGCCCATGATGGTACAGGTAACTGGTGCATGTGCAGGTATAGGTTCTGTGATGCAAGATGGGTGTTCTTCTGAGAATACTGCCATATACACCTAGACACGGGGATGCCGAGCCCTTACAGTAGGGCTGTACTATCCCGCAAAGCTTACTTGGTTATGCCAATTTTTCATAATTTCTGTTTCACTGGTAGTGAGGCCATAGTTCTTGGGATGATCCCCCATTTTGGTCATCATGGCATGTTGGAGCTGTAAGTATGTATAGTAGACAGCCACCAGTGGGTGGTGCTACAATTGAAGTTCTGAAATTTTGAAATACCTGGGGAGAAACTGGATCTCATATTTGCAGTATGCCACAGTCTCTCCAGTTTTTTCAGGACACCCCATTGTTATTGTTCTCGATGTTTGACTTACCCGAGGTAGACTGATCCCAGTGTAATCCATTCTCGAACAGGCTCTAGTTTTCTTTAGAACTTGACTGACTGTTCATCCCTTTTTGCCACTGGAGTTCCAGGTTGAGAGCGGAGTGTCTGTCAGCACAGGGAGTCCCATTGCCAGCCTCTTGCAACAGTTTTCTCCATCTGCAGCCACTCCAGGGCAGAGTGGGTAGAAGGTGCATCCTCTGGCAAGGATTGCCATTTAGCAACCTGAGTTATGTGCACAGCCATGTTATACAGGTTCATGCCAGGTACGTTAAGGCCTTCCAGGTTCTGTAGCCTTGCAGGTTTACTGCTGGCACATCTAGGACAGTAGTGGGCCGATATCAAGTGGGAGCTATGACCTTGCAGTATTTTCATGTTGTGTGATTTGGGTCTGAACCCCTGACAGTATAAACAGGATCCTGGGCAAGATGTTGATTTTTACAGTAGCTATTCTGTGCCCCATAGCTATTGGCAAGGCATCCAAGCAGCCCGTATCCCTCAGCACAGCATGTGTAATCTGTTTTCAGCTTTCTGATGTAGTTTTCTTAGGCAATGCACCTGGACTGATTCTGGTATATTTTATTGCATCAGTGCCCATTCCAGGCATGAGCCAGCCAGCATAATTCTGAAACACCTGGAGTTAACTGGAAGAGCTTCTGTCTCATCACTGTTGAAATTATAGCTAGGAATCTTAGAAAAGTGAACAGTTAACCACAACAGGGCTGGTAGAGTCCCTGGGGCTGCGAATGAGCAACAGGATGTCATCAGCATAGGATGTCACCTTGCACATGACACCATGGCCCTCCATTCCTTGTATGGCCCTGTCCATGGAAATTTCCTTACAAAGGGCTCCAATGCCAGGTTAAAAATTGGCAGGTGATGGGGTGCAACCCTGTCTGGTCCCCTGGATAACCTGAGTTCGCTAAGATCAGCAATTTAGTACATACCAATGCTCTTGGTCCAGGGTATAGTAGATGGATGATTTGTTCTAGGACTGAGGGAATGCTGTGCCTTTCCAGGAGATGGAAAAGATATGGCCATTCCACCTGTTTAAATGCTTTTTCGTCCTCTAAGGTGATTAAAGCCATGGGATCTTTAAATGTAATAGTATTCTGAAAATGAGTATACATGGGATATTAGCACTGAGGATTTGCTGTGTAGTTGTGGATAGGGTTTCACCTTACTGTGGCCGCACAGCTTGAGGACATGTTCTCTAAATCGATATGCACTTGCCAGCACAAACATTTGTGTATAGTTCACCATGTCCATCCCCCCCCTTTTTATTCTATTTTTCACTTTTTCACATAACCCTACCACACCTGCCACAGTCAAAAATCACTATAGGGATCAGGCCAGGGAAGGTTATCTGAGCTGTTATTCATGCATTCTGGGTGTCACATGAGTTGGCTTCCCAACCACAGGTTCCATCACTGTGTCATTGAACAGTGATTTGGTCTCTCTCCCCTTTCCCCAGTTACCATTTCCAGATTTAGCTTTGAGTGGTGTGGGACCTAGGGGGGTGGGGTAATCCCTCCTTGGTCAAATGGGGACACTGGCTGCTACTGTCACGGTGGACATCCAGACTGCGGTAAAAATGGCCAACCTCAAGGTGCGACCTGGTGTGCCTCCCTTTTCGCCCTTACACCAAAGCGTCCCTGTTACAGCCCATATCAGAAGATGGGGGTGGGAGTGAGTGCAGTTCCTTGCAGAATGACTTCCTGTCCTTCTGGGCCACTAGGAAGCAGTGTTCCATGAGGTGTGCAGAGAATCCACTCAGACAGAGCATCTGTGTGACTGCTTCTGGTGCACCAGATTGAAACTAGGGACTCAGGAGGAACTTGTAACTCCCCCGAATGTAAGGCTAATGCCTTAAGAGGGAAGTAAATATAGCAAGCATTGCAAGGGTCACTCAAATTGTGAAAGTCCCTGAAAAGATCATTCATTGAGGGAGGTAGTATAGCGCAATGGTTTAAGGCTCTGAGCTGCAAACCTGGAGACCTGGGTTTGAATCCCACAGCCTCCACTTGCATACTTTGTGACCCTGAGAAAGTCATTTAATGTCCTTGTGCTTCCAGGTTGCACCTGTAAACAAGCTTTAAGCTTAGTGTGGCTCTCCTGTTAAAGTAATGGTAAAAAAGAAAAAAAAAAAAAGACAAGTTACTGGGCTTAGGTATAGGTGTTGGGAGTCCTGAGATATGAATATCCAAATTATCTGTAAATCAAAACAAAGCATCAGCCATTTCATGTCATTTTAAAACGGAAAGTGACATCACTGAGAGGCAAGCTGTACATTGTTAATTACAGCGTGCCCTTCAGTGAAATCACTTTCTGTCTCACGATTCCATGAAATGGCTGCTGCCTTGTTTTGATTTACACATGATTTAGATATTCATATCTCAGGACTCTTTGACACCTAGAAGGAAGCTCCATACCTCATTTGAAATATCTTTTTATGGGCTTTGACAATTTGAGAGACCCCTGCAATCTACTTCCCCTTTAACCGCTAGGCCAGAGAGAGACAAGACTTCTGACTAAGGTAGGAGGTATGCCTACTGAGTGAAGGGAGATACCAGGCTGGAATGGGTAACAGCTGCTGCAGCTGGCAGAGGGGCTGGAGTGGCTGCCAACCACTGGCAGGGGCAGGCTAGAGTATGTGCTGCTGTGTTGTGCCCAGCACATTATCTGGTGAGTAGCAGAGCAGTGAAGTTAGGCTCTCACCACAGGGATAATTCTTGGCTCCAGAGGGAGACTGTCCTTGCATGGAACAGTTGCTCTCAAGATCAGGGGATCCATGGACAGTGTGTCAAGTACTGTTCCTGGCTGTGTGAGTCAGCAGATTGTACAATTATAAATAAATTGTCTCTTCAGCTGTGGATGCCTCCTGCATCACTGGCTGACTGGACACCAGGGTGCCAAACATGTGAAACCTGCCAAAACCCTGAAGTCGTAGCTGTAACATAGTGGGAGCACTAATGACCTGTGCAGAGTAGATCAGCTCTGACTTGAGGTCTAACCTCACCCACTGGTGTTTGTGGATCCAAGTGTAAAAGGAATAGAGGGAGTTGTGTGGCTCCGTAAGTGAGTATGGGATACAGCAATTTCAAGGGAGCCTGGGAGTCCTGACTCGTGTCTGGGTTTGTGGTCTGGATCCAACCTGTCTGTCGAGTGCTAGCATGGAGAGTTACTGGGCACCCTGTTTCCCAAATGTAACTATTGACTTTTCAGTGAGAGTGTGAATATTGCTGAACCCAACATGTTTACTTGATTTATTCCTGTCAGAACTGTACTCGACCCATGGTTAGGGACCTGGAATGTGTAGTGACTGTGGTTATTGCTGTAGGAGAGCCCTCTGGTGAGCAGACCTTCCGTTCCCTAAACATGGAGGGTCTACCAGGCAATGCACTCCTTAGCTAGTGCCAAGTGAAGATGGCAGACAGAGGCACCAGAGAGAGAAAGGGTGTCAGCTGGTGGGTTTATCATACAGAAGATGGCAGGGTGCCAGGAGCATGGGTATACCTAAATATTTTAGTATATTAATCCCTCCTTGTAGCTCTTTCCCAGCTAGCTGTTAATCAGCTTAGTGACCCTTTTATGTACTCTTTCAGTCTCTTCAGTGTCCTTTGTGTGTGGACTTCAGTGGGCAGTCAGCTGAATTGAGATGGAGTGTATACACAATCCGAATACCAGTAGAGAAGTGTGGTGACCAGAACTGAGCAGAGTAGTCCAGTGCGATCTAACCAAGGCCTTGTACAGGGGGAGGATCATCTCCTCTTAACTGCTCTTTACCTGCTCTTAATGTATCCCGGTATCGCACTTGATCTCCTGTCTGCAGCAGCAAATGCCTCACAAAATACAAAAGGAAGCAGCACACACAGACTGATGGGAACTGAAAACAATTATTGAGTTCCCATCAGTTTGTGTGTGCTGCTCCTTTTTTTTTTTTTTTGGTGTAGCTTTTGACAATATTGGCAGCAGCACCTTAAAAGAGTCTGGGAGTGCTTCTCCCTTTTGTAGTTTTGTCAAGGCAGGAGATGCCTGCCTGGCTTCAGCTCACTGCCAACAATTACTCCCTAGTTCTTTATCTCGATTGTGTTGTCCACTGTTGTACTACACAGAGGGCATGTGCAACCCAGACGTCTTTACCTCTAGAGTCCCATGCCCATCTTATCTTGGCCTTCTATTCATTGTGTATTGAAAAAAAATGTTATTCCCCTTGAATTCTTTGTGCACAGTCATTTCTTAACTTTCTTCTTACTTCTGACCCTTTTTTGCAATCCTTCCACTTATCCAACAGCCTCCTTTAACTCATGTGCAAGTTTTGGACAACCAAAGAGGCCATCACCTAGCCGTTTGAGTCTTGTTACTTGAGGGGTACATCTAGTCATTGCCGACAGTATACTTTGCCCAGCAGCCTCACATTTGACATCACCACTCCCACTCAGAGGTGTATTCATTGGTTTAGCCACAGCCATCTCTTGCAGCTTATCGAAATCGGCTCTTCCAACTGGCTCTGTGGCGCCAAGCAATGGGTGTTCGCTTTGCATTCTAGTGATCCAGGTTCATGCCCCAAACCTGATATCAGGAGTGAGTCTGGCAGGGGAGTTCAGAGCATCTTTTGACATTCCTGGGGTGGATTGTCCTGGACGGCTGTTTGTTGGCCCCTGGTATGTGGCCTCAAAATGCCGCCTAATGCTCCTGCCCCCAGGATGCTGCCTTGGTTGGACCACTTTGAGGGTGGTGGGTGGGTCAGGAGAAAACTGGAAAATTCTCTGGTCAGCTGACTGGATGACAGCGGTGGGTCCCCGCTCGCCACAAAGCCCGGAGGTGTCCGTAATGACCTCTGCCATGCCCGGGATACACAGAATGCCTACAGGTGACTCTCCTCCCCCGGTTGTCCCCTATGGGGGAGTGGCCCTCCCAATGAAGGGATACATTGGATTACCTGGCTCATGGCACTTACAGGGGCAGTGGATGTAGAAGTGGTATGTCAGCGGTAGGCCTAGGCGGCTCCAAGGAGTGGCTTGCCGAGGGCTTGAGGAGAGCATAAATAAGACAAAAAAAAAATCAGCTCTTCCAAAGTTAAAAGGAATTGTCTAATATGATTTAGTTTAGTGGTGGCTTTGATTTGCATGGTCTTGCATGTAAGTAAATGCTAATAAAAATTGCCCCACTGACTTCAGTGGAGTGCACACCCACGCTGTCCCCGGTGAAACTATTCAATGCATCTAAATGCTAGGGAAGGGGATGTAACATTAGAAACCCTCCTCTGGCCAGATTACAACCCCTTCTATCCTAAAGAACAGCCCTTCAAAAATAAATGTTCCCCAGTGAAATCACACAGAGGTAAGGGATGTTTGTATTTGTTCAGTCGAAGCACCAAACTCCAATGTATATCTCTAAGACAATTCTTTTAAGTGATGGAGTTTCCCTTACTACTTCAAATAAATCTTATTATGGAAACTGTTACACAGTGGCCGCCACAGCCAGACTGCCTTGCCAATAGCATTTCCATTAAAGAGCTGCTGATGCTTCCAAGAAAACTTTCAAAGCCATAATACTTACATACAAATCAGCTTGCATTCCATATATATATCTTCTGTAGATTTCACCTACCCATTATGTATTACTGATGAAATTTACATGAATACCTGATATTTATCCCTTGGTGTTCATCTGTCTGTATAGCTTGTTCCCTACTTCAGTTCATAATCTACTGTTGTGAAATCACACTCCGTTGCCGTGGGAGTAAGTATGATGTCATAAGCAGTGAATTATGACCTCAGGTAGGGAGAAAGCAACAGGAATAGATGAACTCTTCAGGAGCAAAGATGCTGTTTTAATGCTGATTACCTCAGTGACAAATAATGGGGATAAGAAATACTGAACTAAAGTGAAAACCAGCAGAACTGTGCCTAAATATCATGTTTTGCTAAAGTTCTTACAAATGCATCAGCTGGTCTTTAATCTGCAGCAGTTCCAGAACCTCATCCACCCCCTTTCTATTCCTGATGTGCTTTGAATAAGCTGTCTAGGTAACTGAATGCAGAATATATACAACAAGGTGTATGGTGGGTTGGCTTGCAGCTTCTCAAGCCACTGAAAGATTGTGACGCTGGCCCGGTGGCGCAGAGGGCTGAGGCGCAGGCACCTCACCTCGAACCACGCCGGCGACCCGTGTTCTGAAAAGGGACTTGAGGCACTGGGGGTAGCAGAGAAGGAGAGGATTAAGCTGCCTGTAAGACTGCTCTCCTCTCCTGGGGTGGGTAGGGGATTGCTTCGCTCTGCAGCGGCCTCCGGTGGAGACTGGGAGCACTGCACTAGCGTTGCAACAGTGGGAGGAACCAGAAGACAGAAAACCAGCCCAGGATTGGCCAGATGATGGCGGCCAGCCTATCGACGCCTCCGAAGGGCCTCCCATGGAAGTTCCACCTACCTCAGCAGTGACCCAGGACCGAGAGAAGAGTGTGCTGGGTGTCCCCACTGGTGCCTTCCCCTTTGAGGAGGGGGACCCACCCGACGAAGGGTTATGCTGGGCTACCCCCGGAGTCAGGCTGCAGTGTGAGGTGAGGGGGGCTCCAGGGGGAGGAGTAGTAGGAGGACGTTGGGGGACCATGGCTGCATGAAGGAGTGGCATATTCTGGGCACATTGGGGTGAAAAAAAAAATGCAAAAAAAAAAAAAGATTGCGACACTGAAGGCCAAGGGGACACGGGGGGAATTCTGATCCATAATCCCCTAGTCTGTTTCCTGGCTGCAGGTGTCAGGTTTCTGGTAGGTTTATTCCCAAATTATACTACAGGCTAAGCACAGGGACTGTCCTGCTGAGTAGCACATCCACTCTGTACTTTATAACTTTGCCTGGGCAGATACTCTGTCAAGCTGGCCTGCGGGATACAAGAAGGCAGAACTGTATGAGATTTACAGTAAATCCAAAGTCTGCTGTTTCCACCATTGTCAGGACTTGTAGAGTACTATAAAGGGTGCAAGACATATAGCCCTTCACAACTGTCAAGTCCCTCCCTGCTTTCCCATGGGAGTTTTCCTTCTCCAAGCGAGTCAAACAGGATGAAAGATGAGAAAGAGTAATGTGGTGACAAATGTATAAGACGTTTGTTTTTACCAGGAACCCTTTTATGGAACATTTACTACCTGGTCAACAAAACTTTAAGATGGTGTTTATAATTGGATTTGAAAAGAAAATATTTGAGTTGTTTCGTATTGTTTCATGTCCAGGCGGCCTCACTCAGGTACCTGTAACTTCCCACTCCATCTGTAGTCACCTGCATGTACCATGAAAAGAGTTATACCTATCCCTGTTTGTAAATAGAACGTTTAAGCCCTTTCATTTTCTGAAGATTTGAATCTTAAGTCTTTCCGGATGATATTAACAAAATTCAGTTGGCCACATTTTCCCTTGCTCTTAACAGTTTTGATTAGGTAAAAGCTGATTTGCATATGCTGTTTTGCATAACTGCATGTGTACTTCTGGTCAAATAAAGTATTAAAAGGATTCTTTATGTAAGTGCTTCCAAACCTTGAGATGGGGGGTGGGTTAGCAAGAGGAAGGCTGGGTACCATTGTGGCCATGGCAAGTAGTTCTGGGTATGTAAAACTAAATGTGAATTTGCATAGATGAGCTTTGGTAATGTTCTTTATCTAAAGTGTAAAAAATGAAAATGTGCAGTGTTTTCCTTGTTGTATTTCCTTTGCTGAAACAATTCCAAATCTTTCCTTCATTGGAAGCAGATGTCCTTATTATTGTTTTCTTTAACAGGAATTGACTTATCATTTAACTTTGCATGTGTGTGAAATAGCTGTTATTAGTTTGGAATCAATCGAGAGCTCAATGTTTCATTGTGTTGTCTGGTCCATCAGTGCAGTGGTACCTGTACCATTTGCAGTGCCAGCGACCGGGTTCAGAAACGAGCTGTGGGTGTGGGGGCGGCCGGGACGAGGAGTATTGAGCATTCAAGTGGATGCTCTCCTCCAGGGTGGGAGGTCTGCATACCCTACTGCAGTACTGTTACCTGGGTAACTGTGGGTGAGGATGCATTCGGAGGAGTCCACAGCATGGGAGGGAGAGGATGGCGCCTTTTGTTGCACTGCATGCAAAGCTGCCAAGACAACTGTTATGGCACCAGACTTAGGGAGTGGCCTAAGTGACCCACCTATGGCTGCGCAAAATGGTGTCTTGGGGCACCTGCAGGCCCCACACCCACCAATCCAGGGCATGCCACCCCAGTAAACATCTCAGTTCCCCCCTCAGGATTCTAGCCCTCAGTCCTGGAGGGGGGCAACCATGGGGGGTAAACCACAGTGTCCTGGAGTGGTAAATAAGTCCCTGGGGAAGGTGGGGTGACAGGACTGGGATGCCTCAGTAAGGGGACTGATGCATTGTATCCTCGGGAGCCAGTTGGGAGAATAATGAGAATTGAAAAATAATGTCATCATGTCAGTATTATAGATAGCAGAAAAGTGTGGCATTTGTTTATCTGCAGAATATTTTTTTGCCATCCTTTTTACCATTTGTCTATGGCCGAAAGGTTGTCACTCCTCCTGGTTCTCCTAGCACTTTGATTCTTTGCTGGATGGACTCACTGTTGTCACCTTTACATGCCACCAGATTCCCAGTTCATTCCCCTGGTTAGGTTCCTCTCCAGTGGCCAGCAAACCCTCTGTGGTGGCAGATAGGTGGGAGAAGCCCCTTCTACCATGGAAACCAGGACTGGAGAGTGTATGTGTGTGTCTGTGCTTCTGAGCGTTGCCGGGTGCTGTGGGGGCGTGGACGAATAGAGGCTGTCATCTAAAGCATCTGGCCGACAAGTTTCTGTGTTTTTTTTGGGCTCCACCCCCCCCCAGCACATCTGCTGTGGCATGCTGAGGTGGGTATATGCTCAACGTGTGGTCATGTCAGGTGCACTTCTCTGCAAGCCAGAGCCAGGAGACGGTCCAGGTGGCCAATCCCAACACAGCAGAAGAGTGTTGATGAGGTCGTCCTCTGGGCTGGCCTCTGTTCCTGATGTCCTGGGCTCGGGGATATAAACCTGGGTCGTAAGTGTGCCAAAGCGATGCCCAGACGCTCAGCACCATAGAGTCCGTGTCTGCAGCAGTATTGTTAGAACTAGTTCGAGTAAGATTCGAACCCATCGCGAACCCTGGTGTTTGAGTTCTAATTTAGAACATGAACACTATAGGGTTTGCAAAAGGGTTCGAATTGTTTGTAACACAAAAAAATCGTATTTTTCTGTAGGCATCCCTCCCAAATCCTGGCTGCAAATTGTCAGTCCCCGAGTGAAAAAATCCTACTTTTCTACTGTCAGCAAAACTGTCAGCTCCCAGCTCGAGTCCCTTTCCCATTCCCAGCTCCAGCTCCAGTTCACTCATTTATTATTAGTGTTATGGGGGGGGGGCAGTCGGTGAGATCGCGCCTGCATACTCCCGATTCCAATCTCCATCACCACTTGATCAGCTGCTCTGAAGTCATGTGGTGTTCTGGCCAGCACAGTATTTAAGCCGCATAGCTGCATGAGTGTTCACATTCAATCCCAGAAGGAAAGGACTTGCAGCTAGTGCCATTACGCTCCGGCATAGCTGCACCCGCTAATTGCATTGCGAGTTGCAAACTCGTGGCATTTTGTTCAAAAAACAGTGAACTGACTTGCCATGCCTCCAACTACTAGAGTAAAAAAAAAAGCTAAAGTGTGGGTGGGCATGAAAAGGTGGGGGGGCGAGGTCCAAGGAAAGAAAGGGCAGGAAAGGAAGGAAAACGGTTGGGTCTTTCTCGTCGGGTGGGACACAGAGGGATGTTTAACAAAGATCCAGTTGAGCCTGACTGCCTGCAAGTGCTGCTTAGTCTCGCTAATTGCCGAATAAAACACATTTTCTGATCCTCCTGATCTATTTAAAACGAACAACAACTCATCTCTGGTGGGATTTGTCATGGCACTCTTGGAGGGAGACAGAGCACCCTGGCTGGGGGAGGGGTGAAGAAAATAAAACAGATTTTCACTTGTGTGAGAGAAAACAGAGTAAATAAAACTTTACTGAATGTGTGAATGAACAATGAAACTTTTATTGAATTGAAAGAATATTGTTTAATGCCAAGTAGCCAACAAACTGAAAACAAATGATGAATCCCTAGTCCCAAGTATCAGGAGGACTGTGCTGTGCTGAGGAGGGGCCTTCTCTTAATCTTCACCCTAAAAAAAACTTCTGATAAAAGAACAACACAACAAGGCAGTTTCTGTTTTTTTTGTTGACATAGTTCTCCTGTGTTTTGTGTATGTGACTCCACTCTTGTCATCTCATCACCCTGCTGCTGTGTTCCCTTCCCTTTCACTGCACTGCACCCTAGTTATTACTGCCCAGTGTGTGTTGCTGTGAGAGGCTCGGTGGCCAGTTTTGTGGTGGCATTATCCTTAAATACATGACAGAAGGCTAGAAATATATTTTACTATTGGGGGAGAGACAGAAAAATCTCCTTCCCTGTGTTCAGTGTGTGCCTGTCTCCTGTGGTCGGCCCATCACCCTGCTGCTGTGTCCCCTCTGACTGCACTGTATCCCTGTACCCAGTGTGTGTTACCGTGAGAAGCCCAGTGGCCAGTTTTGTGGTGGTTCAGTTGGATTCAGAATTACAGTTATTGACCTTTCACTTTGCCCGGCCTGCTTTGCGTATGCCTATGCCCCAGCAGCCCAATTATTCTGTAAGCCTTGAACCTGGGATCCTTTAGTTGTAAGCTGTCGTATTCTTCAATTACCTTCGGTCCACTGCATCACAGTGTCATACAGCCAAAACCAAATTTTGAAGTTGTAGCCATAGCCAGCGATCACAGATCACATAGCTTTCTTACATAGGAATTGTGGGGGGGTGCAGTATACTGCCACTGTTATGGCTGACACCAACACAGGAATTGTGTGCGTGTGTGTGGAGGAGGGGGTGCAGTATACTGCCACTGTTATGGCTGACACTAACACAGGTGAAGCAGCTGGTGCTGGTGGTGGAGCAGGTGTTGGTGGTAGTGGTAACCCTGGTGTTAGCAAAAATAACCAAAATCTTTCACGTGATAAAAATTCAACAAATAGCAAAAGGGCAACAACGAAGTGTGGTAAAGGAGGACCTTTTAAGAAAACTTGTGCAGCTGCTGGAGTCACATGGAAAGGCACCATAAGGTATGCCATTCATGCTGCTAAAATCCCTGTGACTAGTAGTAATGATGCAAGTGACAGTGAGTCCCTCTCTGACTCGGACAGTAGCTCTTTGTCTCAGACTGACACTGTTGTGTCTGGTGATATATCAGTTACTCAACAAAGTGAAATGAGTAATTCTGCTGACAATGAATCACTTTCAAATACATACGCCGCTGTTTGCAATGAAAAGGACATATCCAGTAAATCCACCACTGTCTACATTGGCCAACAATGGAAACCCCTCAAGGGCCCCTGCCCCCTCTTCTAGCACCAAGGAGGATGTCTCAGGTTCTGCTTGGACAGGTGAAAAAACACAAACAGTTTTTTGTTATTGTCCTAGCAGTAAAACAAAGTCTGTCACATCTGAAGTGTGGAATTATTTATGTCAGTAAAAGTGATCCATGCAGAGCAATTTGTTCCCTATGTAAACAAAGTGTAAGCCTTGGTAAAGTTGCATCATGCCTTGGCACTACAGCTTTTAAACGCCTTCTGAAAAAACATTCAGTAGTGCTTGATCATCCAAAACCCATGTCCTCCATCTTCTAGACCACACATGAGAAGGGTCAGGAATCTGAAATGGATAATGAATTGTCTGAACTTGTTGCAGACAGAACCACTGCCAGCCCTAGAACCACCATTGCCACCAACACCCATACCATTAGCACCATTTGCACATCCAGTGATAGTACTAAATGTTTAAGTCCAAGTCCACCACCCCAACGTCCATCTGACCTTTGAAGCACAGTGTCTAATAAACCAGCAGGGACATGTTGTAAACAGCTAACACTGTCTCAGGCATTTGAGAGGAAGAATACTTTTACCAAAAATCATCCAAAGACCCTTCATCTTAATTACAGAATTGGTGAACTGTTAGCTGGAGCCCTTCTCCCATACTCTTTGGCAGATCATGAGGATTTTAGGGAGCTCATGAAACTTGCAGAGCCTCATTACAATGTTCCTCATCGAAGGTACTTTTCCTATGTTGAAATACCAAACATTTATCAGGCTTTAAAAGTGACAGTGATGCTTGCGCTTAAAACTGCAGAGGATGGAGTTATTCATGTTACAACAGATAAGTGGACCAGCAGTCAAAACATAGACTATATGTCCCTTACCGCTCATTGGGTCACGTTTTCTTGTGCTTCTTCAAAAATAAAGACACCCCAAGAGATGGCACTGCTGAATATAAAGAAGTTTGGGCAAAGTCATACTGCTGCAGACATCTTGCAGGAACTAAATGACCTCCTCCATGAATGGGTTTATTCCCATGGTCTTAAATGTGACTTCATAGTAAGTGGCAATGGAGCCAGCATCTTGAAAGCAGTACAGGATGGAGGACTTATACATGCTTCTTGCTTTGTGCATTGCTTACATTTAATTGTCACGGGATTTCTCAGCAAGGAAACACAAGTGGATGGTATGATTGCTGTTTGCAAAAAAATTGACTCACTTTTCGCATTCAACAGAGGCTATACGGACATTGTCCGAACTGCAAAAAGCCACAAGCTGCCGCAGTAAAAGCTGATTCAAAATGTTTCCACTCATTGGAACTCAACGCTTTATATGCTGCAGCGCCTCTTGGAGCAGAAGCAAGCTGTACATGAGTATTGCTCCAGTTACATTATTGGAGATGGCATTATGCTGTCTGTGCTGCAGTGGAAATTAATGGAGACCGTGTGCTGCATTCTAACTCCTTTTGAGACAGCTACAAGGGACATGTCTTCTTAAGACGCATCTGTGAGTCAGGTTATCCCACTCATAATGCTGATTTCATATCATCTTAGTGTTCTGACTCTACAGATAGAAGAAGACAGATCTGAAGCTCGGATAACATGTCGGCTGTATCATGGGAATCTGGTAAAGAGAATGAGCAAGCGCTTCAAAAACAATGACAGATTAGTTGCAATGATGAAATCAAAACACTACATCTTTGCAACTCTCTTAGATCCCAGGTTCAAGGCTACACATCTTCCAAAAACAGATGATGTAGAGCACTACAGATTTCTATTGATAGATGAGTTGCAGCATTCACAGGAGTCAAACACAGGCATGCACAGTAGCTTCAGATTGTCATCACCACAACGTGCAGGTCCATCTTCACAAAAGGATACAGAACTGGAAAAGTCACCAAACATTAGCAGTAGTTGTTCAACAACTGCCACTTCTCCAACCCTTAGTAGCGAGCTAAATCTGTGGCAAAACCTTTCCCAAATTGCTGCCATACCAGCTTACGCTGATTCCTCTACTGAGCATTCTCTGTCCATCATGGTAGACAGTTACTTGCAAGAACCACTTATTCCTATTAATGCGTGCCCTTTTGAATACTGGAGATCAAAAAAGTTAATATGGACCGAGCTGTATGATGAAGCCTGTAAATGTCATGGTTGTCTGGCAACAAGTGTCTCTCTTCAGGATGCATGTTTAGTACAGCTGGCAGTATAGCGACAGACACCAGAAATAGGTTGCTACTAGAAAATGTACACACGTTAACTGTTATTAAAGATAATAAGGCACAATTTTTGTATCCCTATGAGAGTATACAAGCTGATCCTGAAGTGATTGATGTTGTGGATGCTGATGGTGATGACAACTCAGACGGTGGTGGTTGGTAAGTACTGTATGGGAGAGAGTCTCTGGACAAAAAAAGAAAATTTACAGACTGTGATGAAATGGGTTGTCTCCCTCCATCTCCTACTATGGACTATATACCCCAAAACCTTTGCCATTTCTGTGGCGAACTACTTTGTAGCTACGGCTTCGGTCAGCAAGGTTTTTTTTAACATGAAAATTTTAAAGAGGGACTATGGTAAAAATTACTGACAATTATAAATTCAGAATATGGATCAACATGGCCTCAGTCTGCCTCATGCCAAAATTGAGATCTCTAAGTTACTTTGTTTAAAAGTTATAAATCATTTTACAACCCTAAATTCACTGCCTGTTCAAAATGGCCAGGTTCAGTGAAGAGCTACTGATCATGTCATCTTTTGAACTCACAATCTAGTCCCCCCGTCAGCAAGCTTATAAGACCTGTTTTTCCAAAGTTTAAAGATTATGTGTAATGGTTTTCACAAGTAAAACAGGCAGGACCAGCCAATAAACATTGCTTTAAAAACTATGTGTGTTTCAGGTTTTGTAACAAAGTTGGCAAATTTGTATTTTTGGTTTTTGGTGCTTTTTTTGTTGTGGTCCTTTTCTCCAGGGTTCCTGGGTGCTGAGTCATAGCACACTGCTATGAGATTTGCAGAAGGGATATCTCTGATGTAGTGAAAGGCTGTGATCATTCACACGTCATTCAACTGAGGTGATTTCTCAGGATGGCCCTTTAAAATAATTATCCCCATCACCTTGTAAATGGGGGTGGGAGAGGTAATGCGGTTGTAACCCCCAGGTTGCGCTATCCCAAGGGCTACTACTACTGCCTGCCTAACTACTAACAGATTGAGGAGACTAGGTTCTATGGTGGGTGCCTCCACCCAGAGATCAGGGTTTACAGTAGTTTGACTAAGTTGGTCACAGCCCTCTGGGACACTGAGACCCCCTTTGCTTCCTACTAGTGGCTCACCCAATGCACCATACGTATCTTCACCATTTACACTTACCCCCAGGACTGGTTTGGTCAGCTTGACTCTGCGGACCCCCTCTAAAACAAAATGATGTAATACGATAGCCACTGTACAATTCTTTAACACAAACACATACCTCAGGCAGTGTAACTTTGCTGAAACAAACAGATCTGATTTATTTAAGGGGCTGTAACAAGGAGAGGGGGAAATCAGGTTAATTAAATTAGCCACATTAATAATCATAGTACTGTGCGCATATTCAGAGTCCCTAAATGTCACTTTCACTGGGTACCCAGGATGGGGTGGAGGGCTAGCCAGGATCGGTGCAGCTGGTTGGGGCCCTGTGATGGAAAAGCACTTGCACAATACCCAATTGTAATCCGGAGCCAGTTGGCTCAGTTCATGAAGAAAAGCAGAAAAGAAATCAGATGAAACACTTGCAATTAAAGACACAGATGGTAGGGAGCTACCCTGATTTGTACTCACAGATTCAATGCTGAAAGCTGGATGGGATGTAAATTGTCCTGGGTTGCCAGGTGAAACAGAATAGCTGGCCCAGCCCTTCTGGCAGGGCTCACTTGCGCTCAGTGCAGGCAGATGCAGTCCAAGTGATGCTGGCTGTGACTTCCAGCTCACTGCACATTTTATATGTATGCAGAACACTACCAGGCAAGCAGCTGGTCACTTCTGAAGATTTAGCCTGGCTACAGAGGCATTCTTCTCTGACTGAAACCGGATTCAGTTCGAACCCTGCTAGGGAATCACACTCCCAGCATAGCACATAGTTCACAACATGGGGAATTACTCAGAGCTGAATCCCTACAAGCACTAAGCACATTTATATGTAAAGGTCACTTACTGTGCCAGACCACAGAGTCCTGACAAGCCGATCGCAATTCTGCACATTGTCGGTCTTCTTCAGGTTAAGTCTGGTCCCAAAATGACTTTGGCTTCTTTCGCTCTGATAGCTCAGATTCATTCTGAACAACACTTACTGATGGTCGCAGGCCAACTTTGAGGCCTCACACGCGCTTTCTGCACGAACTACTGCGCACAACGGCTGCATGAACACTTGCGGCAGTTTCCCCCTCAGTTTCCAACTTCAAAACGGTTCTCTTCTGCCCCAAACCTCAGGGCACTTTGGCATTTGCTTCCTCTTTGAAGTCTCTGTCGGAACATCAAGGTTCCTCTTCGGAATCTCTGTCCGAAAATCAAGGTTCCTCTTCTCCACATTTGGTTCCCCAAGAGCTAGGCCACAACAACTGCTTTCCTTTTACACACAAAGTTTGGATACTTGGTCCAAGAAAACAGTTCTTTTCTCTCCCTCCAGGAGAGCTGACAAAAGACGGGCCTTTTTCAGGCCTCCCGCATGATTCCCACGCTGCCCCTTGGGCAGCAGGCCCACAAGCTGCTCACTCTTCCAGCTCCATGCTCAGACTGAACTTCTAAGCAGGCAGTCGAGGCATTTCCCCTCAGGTCCAAAAGGTTTTAGTTGGCTGAGCCTCCTTGTCAGTCACAACAGGATCTCTCTATTGGTGAAAAAAGGCGCCACGGTCCAAACTACATTTCTCAGAGGCTCTCTTCATATAAGCCCCTTGTAGCTGGCTCCACTTGAGAGTCCAAGTTCTGATTTGCCAGCAGGCTCCATTTTAAGGAACTCCTCCCCATTGATTGGACCAATTAGCAGTTCAGATCTGAAATGGAGGGGCAAAACACACAGAGTCCCAGCTGCAAGAAAGGCAGGTTAGACAAACTGTACTGTCATTATCACCCTAACAAATTACCAGCAGATAGCTACATCTTTTGAAAGGGCTCCCCCTGCACATATAGCGACTGCAGAATGGAGCGATCTGCTCAGTGGCCCAGGCGGGACTTGAGAAAGGAAACACACAGTCCCCCAGTTCAAATTAATTATACTGCAGTTTGGCAGCTCTTAAAGTGACAGTACATGGAGGCATTATGCACTGTCACTCAATTATTTTTTCAATCGGATGAAATACAAGACACCAGCCGGGCGGAGAGCATCTAGGCTCACCCAAGGAAGGCTTTTTAGTGACCCCCATTTGTAGGGGGTTACATCATTTTGAAACCTTACTTTGAGTTTCTATGGAGTAGTCAGCTCAATGTTCTATCAGTCAATCCAGTATTTTATCATCAAAGTATGAATGAATGGGATGCTCAGTTGAGCAAAGCTCATTTTCTGTTTTCTCCCTGGGAGGCTGTTACTTGACCTGCATTCAGGCTCATTTGTGTTGTACTTCACATTAAAATGATTGTTTTACCAGGGCTAACACTTTCACCCCAGTAGGAATTAACACATATAAGACCCCTATTAAAACTTATTGTAAAGCAGACACTGACAAACAGCAGTGAAGTTACCAACATTACAACACTAGTAGCAATACAGCTTCATAACAAGCGCTGTAGAGTAACACCACAAATGGTGTCAGCAGCCTGGAGGCATGTTGACTCGGCATTCTGCAACTCTGGAGAAATGAACCACGCCAAAAAAGCATTAAAATACATGTTTGTCAACTTTGTTACAAAACCTGAAACAAATAGATTTTATAGCAATGTTTTTAGAATGGTGCTGCCTATTTTACTTGTGAAAACCATTGCACAATGAAATTTAACCGTTAGAGAAACAGGTCCTATGAGCTTGCTGACAGGGAGGACTAGCCTGTGAGTTCAGGAGATGACATCATCAACAGCTCTTTACTGAAACTGGCTTTTTTGAACAGGTAGTGAAATCAGGGTTACAAAATAGCTCATAACTTTAAAATGAAGTAACATAGAAACCTAATATTTGGTATGAGCTTTATGGGGGGCATGCTTATTCTAATTCTGCAATGTTGCATTTTTGGCCAGAGTCCCTCTTTAACATTAGTGGGAACAGGCCCACATTTGACATTAAAGGGACACTGTCATCCTTTTTTGTATCCTATTATTTCTAGATGAAATGAAAACACATATTTTTGGATTTAACATCTGTAAAATTGATTGATTTTGCTGGTTGTGTTTTATTTGCTTCCTTTTAGTAGTAAGTACCACTTACTTAAGGCAGCAATGCAGTGAAAAATATTAACATGCCTGGCAAATCTTACCTTGATCAACTGTAATTCCAATTCCAAGTGCCTGAACAATGCAAAGACACCCCCCCCACCCCCCAAAAAAAAGCCTCTCATGATGCTGTACTGCCTCTCTCTTCTCCCACTGCATCATAATTGGCTAGACTGTGTGGTGGTATTCTTTCCAAGCCAGGAAAGATGCAGTTGAAGTTGATCAAGGAGTACAACAGTACACTGCTGCAACCAAACTTAGTCTGTGACTTTGTGGTGCATCGGGGGGTCTATTTTTCAGTTTTCAACAGGACAGAAAATGATTTCTAATTGGTAGCTGTTTATTATTTTCCCCAATTACAGAAATGTTAGCCATAAACCAAAATGATCCATATGTAACTTCATTGAATAAGAAGTGATGGGAAAAACTGTATTTTGTATTATGTTTTTGTGGGCAGCATTCTTTTACATATCTCTTCAGGAAAACAGTGATCTGGAGTTTTACCTGTGTCATGGTTGAGCACATGTAACCCCCGTACAAATGGGGGGTCCCGAAAAGTCTACCTTGAGCTGGCCTAAATGCTCACTGCCAGGCTGGTGTCCTGTGTTTTAGCAGTTCAAATATATTGCCAGAGAGTGCCTGTAAAGCCTTCGCGTACTGTCTCTTTAAGAGCTGCATAGATTGCAGTCATAATTAATCTGGGAGGGGGCTGAGTGTTTCTATGCTTGAGTCCCACCTGGGCTACCAGATAATCGCTCCGTTCTGCCATCGCTGTTAGTGCAGAGGGAGCTCTGTTAGAAGCTGTACTTATTTGCTGATTATCCATTAGAATGGTAATGATATTGTAATTTGTCAAACCTGCCTTCTTTGCAGCATGGACAGTATGTATTGCACCACCATTTTGGTTTTGGACTGCCAGTCAGTACCTTTGGGGATTCTAAAATGGAGCCTGTCCCCAGGGGTCTTGTGGGAGCAAAATTCTGTAGGAATTGTAGTTTTTGCATTTTGGCACCTAAACAGACCTGGAGGGGGAGCCCTTGAACTGACTGACAGATAGATGAGCCATCCGAACCTTTTGGATCCTAGGGAAAGTCCCAGGCTGCTTGTAGCTAGAGTCAGTCTGAATTGGGAAGTGAAAATGGTAACAGCTTCAGTGATTGAAGCAGCAGCCCTCATGTAATTCGCGCAGGAGAACAGTGAAAGGGCTGAGTTTTGGCCTGCTTGTCTGCCTGCTGCCCCTGGGAGGGAAGATAGAGCTCATTCAGACTGAATCCAAATTGTGAGAGTGAGATAAGCCACAGAACTGTGACCAGGCTTTAACCTGAAGAAGACCGAAGATTTGCTGAATGCGATCGGCCTGTCAGGATTTCCAGCCACCTTTGAACTCCCGGCTTGAGCAGAGACCCTGTAAGTGCGACCGGATAGCAATCTGCCTGGTACAGTAGAATTTCTTACATGTAAATGTGCTGTGTGCTGATAGTGGGTCGTGATTTGGTTCCCCACTGTGTGTTGAACTGTGTTCTGCTCGCTGGAGGCTGCATCCAGCTCCAACGGACTGAATCCGTATTCATCTCCCTTCAACATGGGCCTTGCCACACTGGCCCAGCCAGAATACCCGCTGCACAGAGAAAGTCATCGACGAGAGACCTGCCTGGGGATCAGCCCCCTGCTCAACACTTTGAACGGGAATGATGCCTTGGTGATTCGTGTGGGCCCGGCTTCTCCTGGTACTCCAGCTCAATAACCTGCAGTCTCGATTTCATCCTGCCTGTGTCCTGCATTGGGTATCGTGAGTAGACATCAGGGCAGCTCCCTGCAACAACAGCTAAATCTAAAGTGTTGTCATCTGATTGCTTTGTTGTTTTTTCTGTCATGAACTGAGCCCTCTGACTCCAGATTACAAATAGTGTGTGTTGTGCATGTTGCTTTCTTCCATCACAGGGCCCCAACCAGCCACGACGCTGGCCTACCCTGGGCAACAATCCTGTCTAGCCCACCTTCCTCCTACCCGAGTACTCAGTGTGTGTGACTGTGTAGGGACTCTGAAGTGCATGCATAACTGTCTGATTGATATAGCCTTTAAGCAACTCAACCTGATTACGCCCCTTCCTTGTTCAAGTCCCCTGAATAAATCAGATAGAACTCTTTTTGCATTTAGCCTGACTGTGGTTCCAGTTTGTGCCAAAAGTACTGTACTGTTACTATTTGCTGTGCATAACCTTGTTTTACAGGGGGGGTCCCCAGGGTCGAGCTAGAGGAATCAGCCCTGGTGATAAGTGCAAACAGTGCGGGTAATTGGCTGGTGGATAAGGGTCATTATGAAAGCGATTATTGTATATTGCTCAGGCCACTAGAAGGGAAAGAGGGGGTTACAGTATCCTGGAGGGCTGTGCCCAGGTTAGCTTGACCACTAACAACTCGGACTTCCGGGTGGAGGCACCCGTTTCAGTACCCAGGCCCCTTAACCTGCAACTAGCCACACAGGCAGGGGTAGTAGCCCTTGGGATAGCACCACCTAGGGGTTACACACATAACTGTAGGCATAGGTCTTTTGCCATAATAGCGCATGTTTAACATTTTGTTGTACACAAACCATGGCATAATAGTAAAAACTCTTAAATTACTGGTTCCATGAAGAGAACTGTACATAATGTTATCCATAAGAAGAACACAATTAATAAGACAGTTTTTCACATAAGTGTTTATTAAGGAACAGTTAACTATGGCTCATTTGGAAGGCAAGACTTTCATTTCTCTTATTTAAGGACATTACAAACTGCTGCCACCTAGTACAAATTTCCTGTCCCCTTTAAGAAAGAAGAAAGGAATCCGAAATAAAAAACATTTCTACATCAGCAGTTTTTACAGAATGTGGCCAATCATAAAGTGTTTTTGTTTTACAAATAGCGATAATTTGACGCATAAGGGGATTGACAGACACTGCCCCTTAAACATCACATGCCAACTGCTGCAGCTACATTAAATGTTCCTTAAGCTAGTATGTGGTGAGGAAACCACTTTTTTCTTTATGTAACTGAAATACACATTTTATAATTATTTACTTATCAGCAGGAAAGTTGTTACAGTATCTTAGAAAGTTGTGTGTATTACTTCAATTTGCCAACAAGAATGTTGGTAAATGTACGCATTATCTTAGAAAACTGCATGCATTATTTGTCAACAACAATGACTGGCATATTTTTTTTATTCAAATGTCTTGACTGACTACATTATGACATAATATGTTTTGTAACAGTTCCATGTGCGGCGGCTGCAGTACCTTGACTTGTTATAAAAACTTCCTTTTAAACATAGCAATTTTTGATTTACTGATTTAAAAGACAGCAGCAAATGGCTGAGATGTTATTTTTTAAATAATTCATGATGATGAGAATATACTGTATAACTGAGTACATAAATGGCTAATGCGCCACTTTCTTTCACTACGGAACTATAATGCTGCTGCAGCAGGAAAACTTTTAACATAAGGGTGGGTGGGTGGTGGGTGTGCCTGTTACGTAAGTTGCTGGCTTTAGCAAACAGAAGAAACCATAGATAAACCTAGCTGTATTCCAATCAAAGTCATACATGATCATTTCTCTCCCCCTTTTATTGAACAGTTTGTAGTTCTTTCGTCCACAATTTCACATGTATTTCACTAGTATCTTCATCATTAGCAGAATGTCCTCAATTTCGTGTGTATTTTACTATTCTCTTCATTACTGGCAGCACAATTCAAAAAATAGGGTTTGAGTTCTAAAAAGTTTGAAAAAAGATTAGAACCCTGGAACTTTTTCCAAAGTTCTAGACTAGAACTAGGACCCAGAACTTCGGAGGGTTCTGACAGCCCTAGTCTGCAGACTTTTTTGGTGTGTGTGTGTGTTATTTTTTTGTGTTAATACTGCAGTGATGTAAGATTGACTAGCTTCCGCTATAGTGGCAGTAGTTCAGGGGGAGGCTTTTCTAAGGGATAAAAATTACATATTTGTTCTAATTCTTGCCTGAGTAAGATTTAGAATGTTTTGTAGCACTTTTGACCATTTTGTAATCATCAACTCTGGGTTGCATCAGTGCTGTAATAATCTCATGTCCTGGGTGGCTGAAGGCTCTCAGCATACCCACCCAGGGGTGTTAGGTTATTACGGTATTACCACACATCCAACCCTGGATTATTCCTTACGCAGCTGTCAGCTCTGTTCGGAAGCTAGTGCTTATAAATCTTCGCACATCGTTTCTTGAGATTGCCCAACTATAGGACATTTCCTGCTTTCCAGGAACCATAATTGTAAAAAAATATCATTTATTACCTAAATACTGACTGTAAAATTTGGCATTTAATCTTGACTGTGACACAAGAATCACATACAACTTAACTGAATTTTATTTTGTTAGCCTCTAAATTTTGTCCAAAGATACAGTGACAATACCTGGCTTGTTGGGCAAATTCAAAAGCACGTAAACTTACTTAACATATCTAGTGGATTGTCTCCCCCATATTCAGAGCCGGCCATTGGTGCCGCACAGGAGGGCTGGGTGGCAGTTAGTGCATGGCTAGCTTGGGGAAATATTCATGAACTGTATGAATATGTGACTGAATATAGCACACAGGGGAGCCCTATGGAGATAGCGCGTCTGAAATGGGATAGCGCCAGGGCTTCTGTGGGCCATATTTAGCCCTAGCATGCTAGTACATATTATCATTACAGGATATTCCAAAGCACACCAGCTACGTATTGCTAGCTAATATTACTCTGTACTGTTAGGCAATCAGGGAGTTGGGAGACCACTAGACAACCAGAGAGGGAGTCGCTGTACATACAGAGAATAATTGGGGTGGGGGACCACTGTACAGTCACTTGGGAATCGATGTATATCAGAGGGCAGTGGGTTGGGGAGTACACTGGTGCATAGGGTTAAGAGAAGGGTTTCAAAGGTGTTAAACAGCACTGCGACGGAGGCTGTTTAGCACTGCCAAAACCAGCGAATATACTGCCATGCCATTATGCATGGGGGACCCCTCATTTGAATGGACACAGTGGTATAGTTGGCGCACAGTATCGGGTCTGCGTCGCACAACGTGGTCCCTTGAATATGGCCCCTACTCTGTCAGCTGGCACAGTTCATTTTTAGTGCAGCGCTAGCCAGGTCAGGGCCATGCTGCTGCTGCTGTTTCAATATGGGTCAGGGTATTAAACAGTCGGTATCACATCACACTTTGAGATGCAAACCAGCTGCTTGTGCAATCCATTTTTACTTTTGGATCACAAGAAAATGCGATCCATATTGGGACCCTCCCATCTCAGCCCCACCATCCTCCCAACCCATATCTGAACAGGGGCTCACCCACAAGTACATACAATGAACTTTCTGCAATAACCTGCAGAGTGCCACCGATAGCATACTAAGAGTCAACGCCATGGCTCTAAATGCCGGCAGTCGCTCCCCATAATGCTTTTATGATATCGCAAGCAATTGACAGCATTCGGGGCCGCGGCAGAGAGAGTGTTAGTGTACTGTCGGCAGCACTCTGCAGGTCATTGTAGAATGTTAATTATGTGGATGAGTGTCTGTGGGGCATGGGTGGGGAGGGTGGTGAGGCTTAATGGGTGGGAGGAAGATTCTGGCATACATGAGATCGGCATTGGCAGGTGACATTTTCTGTCGGGGGCATACCTCTCAACTGTCCCTGATTACGAAGGACATCTCTCATTTCACTCCTCAAAACTGCTCTGTCCCTCATGGAAAAGATGCTGCCCATACAAACTTCATAATAGGATACTACATCAAAAATAAACATTGTACAGATAAACATAAGGCTTCCACACTGTTCTGAGCCTGTATCTCCATGTTTGAGGATGTGTTCCTCATTTTGATAGCTAGTGTCCCTCATTTCAGCGACAGAAGTTGAGAGGTGTGGGCAGGGGACTTGAGTAGTGTAGGTGGTGGTACTGAGATGGGTGGGGGAAGGTTTTGCCATAGATGGGATGGGAGCTGCGTGTGTGTGTGTGTGTGGGGGATGTATTGAAACAGCTAAAGCAAAGACGATACTAATTTTAATATGAAAAGTATTTTATTCAGGTTCAAATATTTAAAAAATGTGTATGTATATTTTTAATTTTGCAAATAAAATTGAGGCAAGTGCTATACGTTTTCACAGCTGATTAGCGCTTTCATGTGCAAAATTGCTTCTCCATTTCCGCAGCTTATTTAATTCCCTGTTGAGGGGGCCTGTATTGTATGCAGTTATGGAAGATGTCCAGCCTGCCTGCTCTGCTTCGCTGAAACTCAGAGACTTGGTCTTTAGTCACCCAAGTGACTTAAGTTCCAGACAGTAATAAAAATGGCAATAAATTAATCCATTCTCTTCAGTTTAATAATTCACAAAACACACAGTAATGAGGCCAACGTTTCGTGGCAAATCTGCCACTTTGCCTATCCCACTGTATTCACCGTGGTTTAAAAAAACAATGTTTATTTATTAAGCTGTATTAATTTTAGCAGCTGTTGATCCAAGACAGGTAACAAGGATGAAGACAAATTTGCTGCAAACACAGTATTGTAAAACATCCCTCCCCACCCACCCCAACCCATATCCCAGTAGGCGACCCAATCAGGAGAGGAAGGAGGACCGCAGGGCTTGAATATTTGGCTATTACAGTTTACAGAGGGAGAGTAGTGCACGTAGAGATTCCCATGTAGTCTGGAACGAGTGTGGCCTATGTTGCATGAAGGCGATGTGTCTCTCCAGTTAAAGTGCTAGCAAGGCCTGATGATACCACTCCATAGTTGAAGGGAGGGAGCCATCCTTCCAGTGTCTCAACATTACCAATTTTGCTGTGGAAGTCAGGAGGGCCAGGTGAGCTTTCCTAATACAAGGCATACCTGGAGGGAAAAGGGTCAATAAGCAACTTTCAGGGGTGAATAATGATTCCAGGCCCAACAAGTGATCTAATACCCTCTTTATGGAATTCCAAAAAGATTGGGTTTTAGGACAACTCCAAAGTAAGTGGTATAGCGACCCAAGGAATTCGCTACAGCGGGGACATATAGGGGAAGCTAGCTTGCCCATCCTGTGCAATTTAGCCGGTGTAAAATAGAGGTTATGCATTATGTT
Source organism: Neoceratodus forsteri (assembly GCA_016271365.2). Taxonomy (NCBI): domain Eukaryota; kingdom Metazoa; phylum Chordata; order Ceratodontiformes; family Ceratodontidae; genus Neoceratodus; species Neoceratodus forsteri. The sequence goes on from CM057452.1 coordinate 1,608,554,504, forward strand.
GAATTGAGTCAGAGGGTCAGTGCTTGCACCCAGTAATAACAGACCCCTGAAGGGAGATGAGGGTCCAAGGACTGTAGGCATTTATAAACCCTGGAGACTGCATGAGATTGGTTCGCTGCTGTGAACAGAGAGGACATATCCTCTGAGGTTGAAGTATTTACTGTGTTATAGCTGCTAGAACAAAAATAAAAACTCCAGTCACTATATATATATATATATATAAGAACTACAAAAGAACCCCAGAGCAAATGCACTAGGACAAGGGTCATCCCGGAGGATTTTGGCCATACAGCCACATTTTAAAGAAAACATTGCACATGCCCCAATAGTGCAAAGCATCATGGGAAGCATATGCAAATACCTATTAATTAATTGGGACTGGCTCAACCTTAAGCAGAATTGCATGGTGCCAGAAGGCCTCGTAATACAATCAGCAGAGGCTGAGAACAGCCTGCCTCAGCTATGGAAAACAACAAAACCTATATGGAAAAAATGGCCGGTTCTGTTTGGCAAAATCTTAAATTTTGTTTCCATTTTCTTCCTTCAATTTAGGCCAAATCAGCATGTTTTTAACAAACGTGTTTGAAAATGGAGAGGTTTGCCCAAAAAAGGTGGTGCATAGTGGGTTTTTTGCATGATAAAGTGGTGCAAGTAGAGTTTTTTTCAAGAAAAAAATGACTACCAAGTGCAGGTTTAAAAATGGTCGATTCTGTTTTTTTACTATTGTTTTTGGTTGAAAATGGAATATAAGTTACAAGTCATGATAGGGTGTGCATTATAGGATTTTAATGCTCGCCCCAGGGGTGCAGTAATGCTCGAGGTCGAAGGCCGAGTGTCCTTACGTCCCTGGGAAGTGTATTAAAATCCTATGATGCATACCCTGGAGGGGCTTAATACACTTATACAATGGCTCTAAGTAGGGATTTTGAGGGGGGAGGAAAAGGAGATTTGGCACATGTCTGCATTTATAGAGATTTGATGCAGGGTCTGGTGATGTCTCTTCACTGGTGAAAATTCTAGATTTTTCTTGCCATTTTATGAATAATACATAATACACAACTATGCCATCTGCACCAAAGTAACTGTGCTCCCAGAAATCGATTATTCCTCAGGAATTATGCCTTGGCAATTTAATCTGTGTCATTGTATTGCTCCTCTCATGCTTATAACTACATGATAATAAATACTGTTATAGCACTGTTTTTCAAAGCAGTAGTGTAAGCTAAACAGCTTTCGCCCCCAAAAAAGCTAGTTTCAGCTATAGTTAATAAAAATATTAGCATACCTGTCAAATCTACTTTTCTAGGTACTTTGTATGCTGCACACGGTGAGTTTTTGTTATTTTCTCAATCCTAACCTTTACTAGGTCTGCTCTGGCATTTCTAGGCCAAATGTGGCAACCATGTTTTTTTCTTGAGAAAAAAAAAAAACTAAATTAAAACATTTATGAAATAATCAGATTTTGGTGGAACTAGAAGATTTTTTTACCACCAAATGAAACTGGAAGATGCCTGGACTCTTTTTATAGTAAACAAAAAAGGTAGGGTCGAATTTTCACCAAATGTTGTTGCACTGCTGCTTTTAAATATTAGAGAAAGTTTGTATATATCATAGTCCAAGTTCGTATGCTGTTTGTAGGATCCATGCAGCCAGTACTTAGTTCTTACACCTGACGCACAGGGGTAACGACATCTATTTCCCTGATCAGTGTTTACAATATGTACAGTATTTAAGAAACAGTGGTGTTCTTTTTAATTATTCCAAAAAAAGTAAAAAAACAATTCTAATGCAGACTTGAAATAGGGAAAGGGCATCTTAAGAGACAGAAGAACATGAACACTCTAAATTAGAACAAACTCTGGTCAGAGCCGATACGACTGCTCGGGGTGGCGAGAATAATGAAAGGAAAATGCAGTGCTCTTGCCGCATCGGAGTCAGCAGTATCTGAGATGGCGATAACTGAACTGCACATGCGTGATACTTGCACATGCGCAGTGTGCACTGGAGTCATCCATTCCGAAGATGGCAGTGATGAGAGACCTGCGCATGTGCAATACTTGTGCATCTGCAGTTTGAGTGGGCACCACCATCTTGGGCACAGCAGCCATCACTTTTGCAATTGCGGAAGAAAAAATAGTACACCGGGAAGGGGATGTGTATGCGGCCCGCAGAGGGGAAAGGCCGCATCAACAACACCAGTGGACAATTGCCAGAGCACTGTGGAAGCACACCAGACAGTGGTCCGGTCATGTGTTTCCACAGTGCTCTTCTACAGATCGTCTGATGGCAATATGTCTGTGAAGCTCCGCCCATGCAGCCATAATAAAAAGGTATAATTCAGAATTTGGGCTGTAACTTGCACTGCTGCTTTAACGTAGCGGGGGAGTTATTTTATATATCAAAACAAACACTTGGAATTAGTAGATAAAATGTTCACTGAAAGTGTAGACAGCATTGATTGTCTTTTGTTCTTTATCACAAGAATTAGACCAAACACAGAAATAATATATTCTCTTCCTAAGATAAAAGAAAATATCTTCTATAAACTAGCACTAGTGGGTGATGGGGTGGGGTTGGGCTGGCAAGAAGGGAAGGAGAGAAATGACAGAATGTCTTTTAACAGAACTAACTTCATTTTGGACTTAAGAGAGATTAGGTTTCTTGTCAGTACTAGTCCTCGATTTGGCTGTAACTGAGTTAATTGAAAACCAAGTGTGTAGCAGACATTCTCCTATCAAAAACATAAAACTCAAGACACAATATTTTTTGGGGATAAGTGACAGTATCTTTAACAAAGTCAGAATCACAGCTGCAGTGTGGAAAGCAGCAAAAGGAGTCTAGTCTGTAAGTGAAAATGATTAGAAAACTTGCAAGAAGTTAAGAAATGACTGTACAGAAAAACAAAAACAAATAAAGGGTTTATCAGACTTACTAGAAAGAAATTAAATAATGCGAAAATCCAGTAGATTCCTGCTTGCAAATATCCATAAAAGTGTATCAGGGTGTAATTATTACTCCAATGAAGGAGGCAGATGATGTAAAATCATGTTTTACTACTCTCAGATGATAGCTACAGGGGTGCCAGCCAGGATGCATTGCAGTAGCTTGCAGAAAATGATATGTCACAAAATAACTGCGTGATGAAAGGGGTTAACTGCCATTGAATTACACTGTTCCCTGCAGCATACTGCGTCACTCTAATATTGTAAGGTACTGCGTTGCATCCTGGCTGCAGGGTGGGACAAATCAGTTTGTGAGCTAGTGGTCAGTTTGGTCACTGCCTTTGAAAATTCAGTAGCCAAATCAATGCTTTCACTGCCCATCAGTTTAGGAACTTAGAAAACACTTTGTGGGCAGGTGGCCACTTGGCTGGTAACGTTAGAAATCTGGTAGCAAAACCAATTGTTTTTGTGGCCATTGACCACTTGATTTGCTCCACCCTGGGGTCTTTGTATGTAGAATCAAAATGAAGAACATACCTTGTTAATCAGAAAATAAATTAATCTCTATGGCATACACAACTTTATCGTTTGAATAAATGAATCTGGAGAGGTCTATAAACCATGAACTCGTAAGCCGCAATAAATCATAGGGCCTAGACAACCTAGAAAGTGACTTGTAAAAGAAATGACTGGAGAATAGGCAACAGTAATTACATTTTTTTAAGTAGAGTTTACACAACGGTTACTGTCGCTTTGTGTTTTTTTGTTGTTTTGGACATGTTCAAAGATTATACCAATCCCAAAGGGTCTCTCAACTGAACAGATACAGATAACGCCAGCCTTATTTCTTCACTTTTTTCATTCATGTAAGCATTAAGCCACAGGAAAGGAGGCATTTACTAGGAGTTAATGCATGGTTGGGGTGCACAAGGCTGAAGACCAAGTGCCCCAGCCACCCAATCATGCATTAATTCGGTAGTAAATGCCTCCTTTTGAGTGGCTTGATGGGTTTGTTACATGGCAAGTGCTGGCCACAAATATTGTAAGAAAAGGCAAAGACTTGAAGTGTTGACATATTTTATATGAAAATCGGCATGTTACACTGTTAACAAGGTGAAATTACAAAACATATTTATTTATATAGGATCTGGTACAATAAACACTTTCTAGAAAATATGGTATTTGCTTACTTATGTTTTAACAGTGGTATTCCACTTTTTAAAATATCAAATACATTGTGTAACTATGCACACTACTCACTAAATATTTGCAAATGGATGCAAAGAATTGTGGCATGAAAAACATTTGCATATTCATTAGCAATCACTTCTTGAACTCTTTCTGTAGTTGCTACGATTGAGGGGTGCATTATTTATAACATTTTAACATTAGAAAGCACTGTGTAACTGTAATAGGTACAGTAGTTTTAACAAAGAACATTACATCACAGAATAAAGGATCTGGGTGGAGCTCTAAAACCAGACATCACCGCAACCAGGAAGTGCTCCGGCTTAATATAGCATGGTACTCTTTCGACATGTGGTTGTGAATGGTACTACACAACAGGGTATTTCCAAGGAAATAATGCACAGTTGATTTGTGGTCATGCGTTGTGTTTCATCCAGTGTGTAACTAGAATTTAATTTAGCATTAATTGCCATGTTGCAATCCAAAGTAATGGCGTATCCGTTACTGTACATGCTCAATTATGCCACTGTTTCAAAAATAACAAATGAATCACCCATTTCAGTCTAAATATAGGGCTGGACTCTTCACAGACGCAGCTCTCCTTGTTTTTAAAGGAGATCTACTGGCAGCGGGGCTCCAGCCACTGATGCATAGATCATGGCTGGAGCACACCAATCCCCCCCTGAGTCCCAGTATATAGTTATTCAATAAATTACCTGGTCGCTCGTAAAATTTTATTTTACGGTCAGTGCAGCTGGCATGTTGTTATATGAAGTGCTGCCCCTTGGGAGATTGCGAAGGCAAAAACTGCGAGATGATGATGCGGTTTTGCCTCTTTCTTTGTATTGCCGTAATATACGGAGATAATAAAATCTCAGTTTTTTTCTATACCAGGTGTTTTTTTTTTTTGCAAATGGTGCCTATGTGCCACACGCACCGTGTGTAAAGTAAAAAAAAAACCAAAACCACCGGGTATAGAAAATAAACAGAGATTTTAATTTCTCGCATATTAATGAATACAGAGGAAGAGGTAAACCGCATCATCATCTCATGATTTTGCCTTGCAACTTCCCGAAACTCCCTTCATATAGCATTTGCCTCCATGAGTGTCCCCAGAGGCACCACTTCATATAGCAACATGCTAGCTGCACTGACCCTAAAATAAAATTTTACAAGCATAAGGTAATTGTTTTATATATATATATATATATATATATATATATATATATATACTGGGATCGGGGGCTTAAGCCACAATCTATGCATCAGTGGCTTGAGCCCGCTTCCAATAGACTCCTTTAACAATTTCATTTGTTTAGTATTGGAAAAACAATTGAAGGTGAAGGCCGTGGTTGTGGACTTCTCTAAAGCCTTCAAGTTTATTGACCCACATATTATATGTCTCAATTACTGAAAATAGGGTCTCATTTGATACAGTACCTCAATTTAAATTGTATCTCAACAGAAGAACTCAAGAGATCCCAGATACAGAACAATATTTTGGAACCTTGGTCCACTGTTAAGGTTGTACCACAGGGATTGATTTGGGGTTCTTTATTCTTCTTCGTTTTTTGCATATTGTTTGCCATGTAATATGAAACACCTAGAAATCAATCAAATGATACTATACTGGTTGCTACAGATACTGTGACAGTGAGCTTGTGGGTTAAATTACAGGAAGACTGCCATGCAAAATATTTCCTGAAATGTAAACCAGTAACTAATATCTGAAAGACATGGTCAGTAAGTTTCCAAAGTAATGCAAGGCTCAAGTCATCACCTGCAGAATTTCTGAGCATTAATTCAGTGACTGAGTAACCCATTGTTGAGACCGACTCATAAATTACCTTAGAGTCATTTTAGATAGTTCACTAACTTTAAAAAAACTATGTTGATAACGTTTGCAAATAAGTAAATTCTTGAATAGGAGTACTATGAAAGATTGCAGGGATGATAGGCAAGGACGTTTAGGGGTAGACATTTAGAAAATAATCTGGTGTGGGAGGCAAAAATCCAAAAACCTAAATTTGTTATTCTGCCTTGAAGTTCTGTATTTTGCCAGTCCAAAAGAGCGGTGATATAGGTTAAACTGCTGAGCAGTGGCTTGGTGGAGTGGTATTTCAGTCTGAATACCAGAGTGCTGGAAATGGTGTTCTGTCTTGAAAACTGTGCAAAACAGGGTAGAAGCCCTGAAATTAGACTTAAAATGGCACAACAGCGTTTATTACCTGTATTAGACTAAGGAGGTAAAGATGGTAAGCACACTCCAACAGCATATTTACAGAAACTAGAAAACATGCGTTAACAGCCCACTTGGTACTGTTGTGCCCCTTTGAAACCTACTTGTGCAAAATGTTACTGGAGCTAAATTGGCCAACATTAGGGGAAAATAAATGTCTTTCTTTATTATTTAAATTGGTTACATTGGATGTCATGTTGTTTTTAAAAAGCATTTTTGGTCCCTCTTTGCAGCAACCACAATCTTGTGGTTTTGAGCCCTGCACTTAATCATGAACTTAGGTCCCCAAAAGTTTAAACGTGATTCAGTCAGATGACACCTACCATTTGATGCTGTTCAAGCATGGTAACAAATGCAACCATAGTATGGGGCAGCATAGTCCTTTAAGTGATTCTGTTATCGTTTGAAAGATAATGTCAAGACTGTATGCAATCATTTGCAATGTCAGGTTTTTTCTTTTGCTGTTCAAAGTTGTTATTTTATTGTTAACCAGTTTCCTTCAGGATGACATTATAAATAAGCTTTAGGCTAATTGTCTAACCCTATATAAAAATAAACTTCTACTACTACAGTGCAGCAGGTGATTTTTGACCTGCCACAAGGTGACTTTGTGATTTTAACTTTTTTTCAGAGGACAGCCCAACTGAGATGCAGCACATTCTTTACATTTGGGTCCCATTTCTGCCCAGTTCTCCTGAGTGGGCTGAAGCCTAAGGCAGTTGAAAGACTTGCTCAAGTTCACACACTAAATCCAGTGGTTCTGGTGGGATTCAAACTTGTGAACTACTGATACTTTGTTTCATAGTACTGTGTGCTCTGTCCACTAAACCACACTGGCTTGATGGGTATACTGGGGGTATGTGGTGGCATGACAAGCTTATTGTAAAGGATCAAGCAATGCAGCTTGTTGGTGCTGGTGCTGCTGATGATGATCAGCCCCCAGTGGCAATCCCTGATGCTGTCAAGGCAGGCCATAGATAGGAAGATGGAAGCAATTTTGAAACAGGCTGGGGAATGTTAAAATTGAGGTGGCCACCACTAGAGTGAGAGCGACAGACTGTCATACTACCCAGGCCCTTGCCATGACGCTCACCCAGGACAACTCTCAGTTAAGGTACTGATTTTAAACTCTAGGAAATGCTAACAGAGCTCCTAACATTCAGTTGGTGGGCCTGCTGTAGGGTAGTGAGAGGTCAGACCTCCTGCTAGTTCTTTTTTTTTTTTTTGCCATAGAGTTTTTTCTCCATTTGGTTGACATGGGCAGGCTATTCAGCCTTGTCCCTGCACCCCTGCCTGGCACTGTCTGCCCCTGGATTCACCTTCCTGTAGATACCCCACAGATTACCCCCTGTGGCAGGGCCAGGAATGGGGAGGGTCATACTCCTGCCACCCAGAGAAACACATCCAGAACTGGCTAAGTGGTCCTGCATCAGTGGTGTGGGACGTGGGCAAGCAGGGCTTCATGGAGCTGGCGCCAGTCTTTTCCCATTTTCTTCCACATCCCCAGCTGCGGTGGCATGTGCGCATGGATGCACACACACGTTGCAGAACTGTGTCCCGTCCCTTACTGCATCACTCATATTGTGATGCTACCACCTTACCACTAGGCTTCCACTAGGTGGCAAGGACTGAGACAGTGTGCCTCCAATCTCTGGGAGATGGGAGCAATACCCTCCCAACCCAGCAGACCCCCAGCAACCTGAGTTCATTCCGGAACCTGGGTTGCCAGCATGGGAAAAGGTAAGGCGCACAGGGGTGCATCATCATTCTTTGCCACCGGGCCGGTTACCTCCTGTGATTCTTGAAGACTTAGTTGTTATTCACCTTGAACTTGGAGGATCTTGGAACCTCTTAGCAATGGGCCTGTTGCATCTCCAGCATATGGCTGAGGTGCAAAGAGACTTACCCAGAGCAGTCTTGTAGGCTACTGCCAGGCATAGGTGTAGGCAGGCATACTCCAAGCACTCCATGGTGTGCAATTTTATTTAAGGGGGGTAGCAAATAGGATCTGAACTGCTTCCCTTTTCCATGAAAACTAAAAGAAAATACTGAACCTTTCTGTAATTTTATTCATAGGAGTCAAAACTAGAAGGACTGGTCACTAATACTCTCTTTGCATTGCAAGGACAATACAACTTTACAGGTTCTGGGCTGGTATGTGGGTGTCTTAGGGAACAATGCATGGCATTTGTATTTACCCATGCATGGCAACAACCACTGTCATGAGATACAAAAGTTGTATTTATTGTGCCAAATGAGGCAGCAAACACGGTCCTGGTGTACATTTGTATATTGTCTGGCTACACTGGGGGTAGCTCACCTATCAAGGGGGTAGCAGTGAGTCCACTTGGTGTGCAGATCTGAAATCCCTGGCTACACCCCTGCTGCCAGGTGGGGTTACAAGACTGTCTCCTTGGTGCCTCATGGGAATTTGAGAGGCTTAATATTGAAGGTACCCCTTTCTGCCTGTTTCCAGATCTCTCTCTCTCTCTCGCCACCTGTGCTTTGCCACAAGAGAGCTGATGTGATGCAAGCTTGACTTCAGAGCCTGGTGTACGCCCAACCCCGCCATTACTGTGTGCTTACCTTACAGGTTCATGGGCATCTTGCTCCCTCCCTTCCTCCCCAGCTGGACCTCTGTGTGTGTCTTCACTCTCCGGCCCTTGATGTAATGGACTGCTGTAGTGAGGGGAACATCAGTGCAGCAACAAGTCATCCAGGAGCCCCTGGCGAGCATCAAACTCAGGCTCCTTCATTTTTGCTGCTGGAGTCACATGGGTGATCCTGTGATCCTGGCCCCAGGACAGGCAGCAGGGTCAGGATTGGGAGCGATGGAGGAGCACCATTGGGCACATCTAATATGTTCCACTGATCCCAGGACAGCCAGCAGGGTTGGGGAATGAAGAAAACCGTGATGTAAACGTTAACATGGCCGTGCTTGTATGGCATGCATCCTAAAGGTGACAGTGCTCCATAACAGAAACATGCCGCATGCCCGCAACTATAGAGTCCTGGACTCTAGGGCAGGCAGCGGAGCCAGCACCAATGAACCATTGAGGACCAGTTTCAAGCATGTTCAAGCCCTAGGGCAGGCAGTGGGAGCAGGAACAGGAGTAGCAAGGTGTGCATGTGCCCCTTGTCAGAGAGAGGGAGTGGTTGCACAGCCACCTCTCATACAAAAACTCCCCAACTTCAAAAATGGCTAAGTGCTGTTGAAATGGACAAAGTCCTGGCCCCAGGGAAAGCAGCATGGCCAGGACATTGATAAAGCACCCTGTGAGAGCTAATAAGAAATTAGCAGGAATCTTCAGAAGAAGAACACTGAATGTGGGCAAATACTGCAGCGACCATGTAGTTCTTCAGTCCTCCAACCCCATAAAAATGCTGGGAAGATGCCAGAGGTTGAACAACAGATCTGCCCGCGAGTGTTTGGCCAATCCGAAGCCTGCTTTGCACGACAGCATATATGCAGTCCCTTCTCAGCTGGGCTGACATTCTCAAACGGTGTTAGCCAAGGAAAAGACTGACCAATAAGATGTAGATTTTCAGTCAGTATAAAAGGGTCTGAACCCAATGATCTGGGCTCAGTTTGTATGTCTGTGTGATAGAGGAAGCTATGATCTGGAGATTGACCAGATACCAGGAGTTTCAGTCCTCGTAGGCCACAGAAGATTCGGCATATCTAAGTACAGCTGGAGGGAGTAGTTTTAATCAGAAATAGAGGAGAAAGGCAACAAGTGGAGATGTGTTTTTTTTTTTTTAGGACCCAGCAGAAACTTTTTCCCACTTGGGACAAACTCCACGGAGAACTGGCAGACCAACTGAGGCTACTGCCTACTATTTAACGTTCCCTGGAACCCTCCAAGAGTAACTGAACAACTGATCCAAGTATGAACAGAGGAGACAGGCAAGAGAGACTAGACAACCACGGGGAAGCCTGCCTCCAGCTGGGAGCCAAATGCAGCATCTTGCACGCTCAGCTATCAGAAAACAGAGGTATCTGAGATGTTTGCAAAACTGTTAGTAACCACTAGGGTTCTGGCCCTGCATCTGTGGTTATTATAATTGTGCCTAGGACAAAGAGAAAGCCCTGGACAAGAGTGTGTAAAATAGATAGGCCCAGCCGACTCGGTGACGTGGAGGGCTGAGGCATTGCGCCTAACCTCCTGCCACATCACGATCTGCGTTTGGTGACCAACACGGGTTGCTGGGGAAGGAAGAGGGCTGAGTTTCTGGAGGGCAGCTCTCCTCTCCCAGGGAGGGTGGTTTGGCAGCCCTGCTGAATGACTACCCCCAGGTGGAGGCCCGAGGGTAGTGCAGATTGGGGGCACCAACAATGGGAGGATGCTGTGGGACTCCGCAGTGTACGCTAGCTTCCATATGCACATGCTGACGTGTTCACCCCAGCAACAGATGAGCAATGGGAAGAAAATGGAAAAATGGGGCGCGCTGGCGGGCTACATGATGCCCAGACTGCACTCCCAACTCGACTCAACCCCGACAAACTGGGTTTGTGTACCTGGGTGTGGCGTGTGTGTGTGTGGGGGAACCATGGGGATTCACCGGACCTGACTGGGGTCGAGAGAAAGGCATGGCTCACAGGGTACATGCAAGCTCTCTCAAGGAGAGAATTAAAGCCTGCCTGCCAGTAGCCCCGCAGGGGAAAAAAATAGAATGACAAAACAAAAAAATAGGCCAGGCAGAAGACCGGAGAAGAACAGTCAACCTCCAATTTGGATTACAGATATGAGCCCTTTTTGAATTTTACAGTTTGCTGGTTCTACGCCAGTTTGGGTGTCTGTAACAGTTTGCTGAGCACAACAGTGCTTTAGCTTCCCTGCCAGCAGCAGGTGCATCCCCAGTGAGATACCTACTGCAACATAAGAGATCTCGCGTCCATATCCTTTGATGGGAACTATGTCAGGTGCTCCCACTTGGAGATTTGTGGGACTGCCAGGGAGTGGGCTGATTCTGTGGGGCAAATTTTGCAAGTTGATTACAGAGTATAGGATTTTACTGCTGCACCGTACCTCCCATTTTCGCTGTTGTTCCACTGATCTTACTTTGAGGGGGCTCTTGCAGTAGGCAGCGCAGTTAGGACTAAGCCACTACGGGCTAGAACCACATGGACAAAAACTAGCTAGCAGCCTGCAGTGGGGGACCACCCCCAATGTCGGCACGCTGATGTCCCCCCAGTGGTATAAAGTGGGTGGTCCCCCAGCCACACCTCAGTTCTTTTCCCGCCATCAACCTGCGCACATCGGACCTTATGGAGTGTTGCTACAGTCGATCGCCTGCCTGTTTTTGAGCGCTTGCTTTATTTTCTTTATTTTTGTTATTTTTTAAAATATCTTTCAGTGGTTTTTGACGTTAGTTTACCATCAGCTGCATATCATCTCTGACCTCCTCAGCCGAGTCCCACAAATCTAAGTATGCCTGCGACAAACAGATTCCAGATAAAGACAGCCATTCCTCTTGCATTATTTATCTAGGCCTGAATCACGACACCGAATCCTGCCAGGCCTGGCTGAAGTTCAAGCAGGCCACACAGAGACGACGCCAGAGGGTCCTGGAAGCCCATCTCCTCCAAAAGAAACTGGCTACCATGGAGTGCATCTTCCTCTCCGGGGGCCTTGTCTAAGACCACCGCTCCTTCTAAAAAGAAGCACAAGTGGGACAAACACTGGGATCGGGAAATGTCTGCCTCTGGGCCATGGTCACCCACTAGGGATCGTGGTCGATGCTGGGTCTTCCTCTTGGGGGCAGCCTGATGACCACACCAGCCCTCTCTTCCTCTGGGCTGCCTCTGGTACCACTGCCTACTCTAATTACTGTGTCGGGCAGTGCCTCTGTGGGTTTGGGGATTCTTCCTCCATTCCGCCACCCCTGTTGCTCAGGCACTTCACTCCACAGGGTTCTCAGTCAGGGAGCTCGGATGGTTCTCTGGACAAAAGCATTTCCACTGATGCCCACCTGGTGCTTTCACTGGACCCTTTCTTGGGGTCATACAATGGTCCTTTGGACCGGCACCCGCTGTCACCTGCTTCCTTGCAGTCATAGCCTGCCTCAGCCACTGCTGGTGGACCCTCCTCAAGGATCTTCCCACCCGGTGCAGGCTAGGCTGCTGCCTGTTCCGCTACCACAAGACCTGGTTCCAGGTCACCCGATGTTGGCATCCTCCGGTCCTCCACTTATGGACCCGACGCCTCCAGCACGTCCAACACCAGACCCCCCTCGGGGCTTCAGGTGCCACGTTCAGGACCATCGGGGTCTGTGCCTGACTCCCAACCAGCATCAGGCCCGGGCCCGGCCACACTTCGAGTCCACAGCCTGACCCCCCACCTCCTTCAGGGACAACCTTGGGCTGTCCGCTGATGACCTTTTCGCCATCGCCCGGCCCTGCTAGCCCACCATCAGCTCCCTTCCATGGTCAGCTGGCATCAAGCCCTTTGTTTCCACTGCCGACTCCTCAGCCATCAATGGCAGGTCTAAGTGAGCTGTTTAGCTCAAGGTGGACATACGTGTAACTCCTGATGCCGGCCCTGATGGCACCGCCATTGGTCTGTGCACCAATGAGGGGAACTTCCTCAGCCCACCTCTAGGGTTCCTCCTTCAGTGCATGATATGCCGTGTAATACTAGAGCAGGATTTGGTGTGGTCGCAGGCCCAGCTTGATGACTGGTGTCGGGCTCTGACTATATGGAGGATTTGGAGTCCGACTCTGTTGAGTTGCCAGACTACCCCTCTCACTCCTCCCCTGAGGAGATGTGGATAAGGGAGAACCCCAAATATCCCCCAGATGATCCTTCCTTTTTGGAATTGATGTGACTCATTCAGGCATCTCAGGGTTGGCAGGCTGTGGAGCAAGAAAGTCAGCGTTGCTTTTTAGTGGAGTGTTTCCACCTCCCAGAACTTACCTCCATGGTTATCCATCCCCTGGTGGCTCCTCACAGTGATGTTACTTCCACCATATGGCAACAACTGGCATCAGTCCCTCTGTTACCTGAAAAGGTTGACAGGTTGTACCTTGCCTCAGAGGGTCACCACCATTATATGACTAGCCCAAAGGCTGACCCCGCCACACTGCTGGTAACCCATGTTGGCTTTTCCTAAGCCCAAATGTCTGGGTGACTTTCCTCCAGATAAGGAGTCTAAGCAGTTGGACCACTTCAGTAGGAGGATATATGCCTCTTCCAGGCTGGCCCTGTGCACCCAGAATTATCTGGTGCACATGGTAATCCATCAACAGTCTCTGCTGGACCAAGCCACAAGTGTGTGGATGCCCTCCTGGACTCCTCATCTAAGACTCAGTTAGGGCATTTCTTACATTCTGCCTCCAAAGTGAGCTTCCGGGTCTTCCGTGCCACCTGTGACAAGGTGGGCACCTCACCAAGGAGCGCAGCTTCACTGGTCAGACTTTACTCCAAGCGTCTAGTCCTCCATTTTGGATGCTCCTTTTCAAAGTTCCATCCTTTTTGAGGGAGAGGTTCAGGATATGCTATCCTCCTTGCAGGACTCAAGCAGGGCCTTGCACTCGGGGCATCCCCTCTTTCACACCCACCAGAGCGAGTGTGTCGTCCTTTCTTCACCACCCAGCAGTGTGTCTTACCAGCCTCTCTGTTCTAAGGACAAGCATCAGTCTGCCTTGGCCCCTGATTCCCCTACCTCTAAGGTTTTTAGGGTCAAGATGGTGGAGCACCCCACGCCCTCCACCTTCCCTTAACTTGAAGCTCCCCCACCTCTGCCCTGGATTTTACCGCAGATATCAGGGGTTACATTATCCTCCACCTTAACAGATGGAGGCCAGCCTTTTTACAGATGGCAGATAATTTTCCCTTTGGAGGGGGGCACCCTTCGGGCTCATCTAAGGCTCAGTTAGGGCAGTTCTTACATTCTGCCTCCAAAGTGAGCTTCCGCGTCTTCCGTGCCACCTATGACAAGGTGGACACCTCACCAAGGAGTGCAGCTTCAGTGGTCGGACTTTACTCCAAGCGTCTACTCCTCCATTTTGGATGCTCCTTTTCAAGGTTCCATCCTTTTTGAGGGAGAGGTTCAGGATATGCTGTCCTCCTTGCAGGACTTAGGCAGGGCCTTGCACTCGGGGCCTCCCCTCTTTCACACCCACCAGAGCGAGTGTGTTCATCCTTTCTTCACCACCCAGCAGAGTGTCTTACCAGCCTCTCTGTTCTAAGGGCAAGCGTCAGTCTGCCTTGGCCCCTGATTTCCTTACCTGTAAGGTTTTTAAGGTCGAGATGGTGGCACACCCAATGCCCTCCATCTTCCCTTAACTTGTAGCTTGAAGTTCCCCCACCTCTGCCCTGGATTTTACCGCAGATGTCAGGGATTACATTATCCTCCAACTTAACAGATGGAGACTAGCCTTTTTTTCGGATGGCAGATAATTTTCTCTTTGGAGGGGGGCACCCTTTGGGCTCCCCTGGGCCATTTTGGCATTTTCTTTCTTGTGGTTTCCTAATTGCATATACCCACTTTTTCCTCTTGTCTAAGTCCCCCAGAGCCCCTTTCTGCAGGGCAGGAAGGGCACAGTTTCCTCCCTAATCTCCTTTGGAGGCTGGGAAAGGGGGTAAGCGGGTGTCCTCCAGTTGTTCTGGGCCTAGGTCATTCTAACAGCCTCTGTAACCCCTCTCCCCTCAATGGAGAGTTACTCCTGGAGTCCCCTGTTATGGCAGCTCAGATTCAATGCAAAGAAGTGCAAGGTAATGCACCTGGGAAACAAAAACCCAGGGCAAGAGTACACAAATGGGGGGTGGGATACTGACAACAGTAAAAATGGAAAGGGACCTGGGAGTAATTATATCAGATGACCTAAAGGTGGGCAAGCAATGTGAGAAGGCAGTAAGGAAGGCTGGGGGGTATTGGGATGCATAGGGAGAGGCATCAATAGTAGAAAACAGGAAGTTGTTATCCCTCTGTACAGACAGTTGGTGAGACCCCATCTGGAGTACTGTGTGCAGTTCTGGAGACCCCATCTCCACAAAGACATAGACAGAGTGGAGGCTGTCCAGAGGAGGGCAACCAAAATGGTGCAGGGTCTGCACCAGAAGACATATGAAGAAAGACTAAAGGAGCTTAATATGTATACCCTGGAGGAAAGGAGGGAGAGAGGAGACATGATGGAAACTTTCAAGTACCTCAAGGGAATCAACAAAGTCCAAGAGGGTGGCATCTTTCAGAAAAAGAGATGTGCAAGAACAAGGGGACACAATTTGAAGATAGAGGGGGGATGGCTCAGTGGTAATGTGAGGAAGTATGTTTTCACAGAGAGGGTTGTGGATGCATGGAACAGCCTCCCTGAGGAGGTCGTGGAGTCAAGAACAGTGGGGGAATTCAAGAATGCATGGGACAGACATAAGGCTGTCCTAGTGGGGGGTAGGAGGAAGTAAGCTGTTGGTTAATTAGGATCTGCAGCTTATCTGTTAGGTAGGAAGATGGGCAGACTAGGTGGGCCAAGTGGTCCTTATCTGCCGTCAAATTCTATGTTTCTATGTTATGGATCCTCCTTGGAGTTGTGTTTTGTGCGCCCTCTTTGTCAGGGCATTTCCCTGCCTCCTGTTGTTACTCCTGCCTCCCGCCATTTTCCCCTCACCCTACAGTCATGAAGGTGTCTACTGTTTGAACCCCCTCCTATATCTTGTCTGTGGGCTGCACAGAGAGCCCGGGGCCCGAAGCTATCATGGGTTTTCGGGACTTTTGACCAGAATGGTCACTGGTGTGGGGCCTCTATTCAGGAGAGTTCTTCTTGTTGACTGTTCCTTCCCTCTTGGGAGGGTCATGGTCTGTACCCCATCCCTCTGCCCTTTTGTTGCTGCCATGGCCAGTGCTAGGCATTGTGAAGGTCCAGCAGGGGCCGACTTTTCTCCCCTCTTTTCCCGGGTGGAACAGCATTCCCTGTGGTACATGTTCCCTGGGTTGCCGCCTATTGCTAGCCCCTAGCTGCCTTCTCTCTCTGGCCGCTGAGTCTATGGGCAGCGACAGCCCTTGCAGTTTCCTGAACAGTGCCCCCCACCAGTTTTCAGGGAACACCCTGAGGGTTCCCAGGGCATCTGGGGTACAGACTGGGTCTTTTCCGGTCTCTTTCGAGGCTCGGGGCAGGGCGGTGTCACTGGCCTCTCCCCTGGAAGATTGGGGGACCTGGGGTATTCTGTGGGCCGATTCTAAACTTCAGGTGGAGGCAGTTCCAGGCACTCTGCTGTGCCCGGGGACCCTTACTGGCAGTACACAGTCTCAGTCTCGCATGGTATATTTATGCCTGGCCATGCCTTGAACAGGCTGGGGGCAATCTTCTCATTCTGTTCTGAACCCCATCCATCATTGGCCTATCCTGTTTAGGCCTGCTCCCCACAGGGATTGAGGTTTCCTCGCAGGACAGGTCAATTATTCCTTTCCTTCCTGCTTTTTTCAAGTGGTTCCCCCTACACCCCTAGTTAGAGAGGGATGGGAAAGTATTTATAGTGCCGTGCTGGCTGCAACCAGCATAATCTCTGCATCCCTTTTGAGCAGGGGACCCTGTCATTACCCCCTCCCCCCTTGCTGCAGCCTTCTCCTGCTTAAGGTGAGCTTTCCGGGGTTACCTCGGGTCTACATTCTGCTTCCCCAGGCCCATACACTCTCCACAAGGTGGGTCTCCCTTGGTTTAACTGTCTTCCAGGGTTTGAGCAGTTCCTCGACTCTGGGATGGCCTTCATTCTTCGATTTGGCTCATGTCTGGGTTCCTCCCAGTCATCAGTGCATCCTGTCTGCCTCCCTGGCAGTCCGATACTGGAGAGCATCGGAGCCTCTGTCCCTTCAGGGAGCCACGCCACCCCTTCTCGGGGAGGACGGTATGAGGGAGGAGGACGTTTACCCATGTCCTTACCTGCCTGTTGGGATTGCCTTCTTTTTCTTCTCAATATGTTTTTAATCCCTGGGCCCCTTGGGACTACGGTGCACCTTATACCCTCTTGCTTAGGGAGAGGGCTCTTTCAGCCTCTCCCTATTTCCCCCTGCTAGTATCAGCTGAGTTTTTTCTCTGTAGATTGGGTCCAGCATCTCAAGGTGCATTATCCCAAATCTTACTGTCAGGTAGGGTTCCTTTCCCTTCCTTCTCCCTTCCTGATGGTATGCCATCTGTTATTAGCCTACTTCATGGGACGTCGTTTTTTCTGGCCACCCAACTGTTCTTGCTTTATCCCTTTCACTCCCTTGTCAACAGGGTCTTCAACATTTTCTGCAGTTAGTTGCAGGGGGCTGCATTCTCAACTTCGTCTGGCCATCTTCACGCCCTTCCCCTTCTTGGGGTTGGCAGGGGGCCTCCTCTTGGGTGGTTGGCCTTGTTCCGTGGCTTCTCTCTGGACTATGCCTGCCATGGGTAATATTGGGCTGCCTAATGCAGGTTCTTTCCGACTGGGCATTCCCTCTGGGGGCGGGGCAGGGCTGGCCTTGGACTGATGGCCTCTCAAGGCTTCCTGTTCTTCCTTATTTGCAGCAGATCTTTCTCCTCCTCCTGGGTCTTGTCTCGTCTTGTTGGCACTGCCTGGGACTCAGTCCTAATGGTGTTGCCTACTGCAAGAGCCCCCTTGAAGTAAGATAGTACAGCTACGTAAGAACTTGCTGTAACAGTAGGTCTTCAGGAGGAGCTCTTGCAGTAGGCATATTTTTCTCTCCCTCCATCACCCGCTCTCTTTTTGGCTAATTTCGGCTGTTTCTATGGCTCTAGGAGCCCCCACTTTTTCTCTTGTTGCTCCTTTTTACAGGTCTCCGGCAAGAGAACTGAAGTGTGGCCAGGGGTTGTTGGGGATAGTCCCCCACTATAGACTGCTGCCTACTGCAAGAGCTCCTCTCGAAGATCTGCTGTTATGGTAAGTTCTTACATAACTGTACTTTCTTCGCGTACCCTCCCATTTAATTGAAATAATATTCGTTTGAACTGCATTTCCTTGGGTTGGGTTTGCTATTGCTGTTACAGTGTCCTAGGTTTTGGGGAGAGCTGTGTGGGTAAAAGTAATTTCACTGTTTCTGGTGAGTGCTACCCCTGTGTCAATATCCAAGTACCCCCCTATTCCCAGGCAAATCAGTAAATCATCAATCATGTTTCCTGAAGGTTAGTCATGGCGGCTCATCACCATCAGTCATTAAATCTTACCATATGATCATTAAGGGAGATTGTGATCTAGGATCATCATCTAGATCATGATTTAATCGTCAAACATGAACTTCAAATCACCAACTGATGATTATTGATTATTTTTGTAAGCTTAAATCAGCATGATGGTCATTGATGATCTGTGGATGATCAAGTGATGGTCACTGATATATCGTATTAGTTCTGTATTATAAGATTATGTGTCACATGAGTAATACTTAACACAATTTTGTGTTACTTTTATGAAAATATGAATGCCTAATATCACAAAAGCAAATTACTTATTATGTGAATCAAGTGACGTCAAGTTTTGTTAATTAAGTTTAGACTTTCATTCTGTTTTGGGGATTTTCACTATGGCCGCTGCCATGTGTTATTATGCCCTAGATCGGTGTGGTAGGAATTGTTTGTCTGGTTGGTGCTCAATGCAGTAACTCATTATGAGCTAAGTTCTTTCTTTGTCTCACTCTTGCAAACGCTGAAAGGATTTCAACAAACTGTGGATGAAATGTTGCTGAAATGTGTTTTGGAGGCTATCAAATGTTTGTTTTCTTTGTTTCTTGTATCCAATGTTCTGTACTGATTCATGCTCATTTTAAATTGCTTAGAGACATAATGGGAGCAGTTCTTATTTAGCACAACTGTAATAATACTATTTTTTATCCTTCAGCAATTGCTTACCAGAAACAGTAACACATTCCTTATAGTTAATTTTGGGCAGGGGTCACATTAACAATAATATGTTGAGAGTTCCTATTAGTGGTGCTTGGATACCAGTCTGGAGGGTCTGAGCATGAGCATGAGCATCCTCCGACAGATAACTGCGCTATCCAGCCATGTGATCCCACTGCAGTTGTATGCTGGGTCCCGGCCTGGATGAGGACCAATGTCTTAATCTGACAGTCAGATCTTCTTGTGATTTGACCATCAGATCCGATAAATCATTTGCCCCAGGAATGGATCCACTTGTGATCCAACCAAGGAGACCAGATCCATAGTGGGATGCCATCAGTGTCTGATCGCAGCTGTATCTTGTTAGGTGTTACCTGCTGGTATCCTGTACCAGTGGCTACCATCCAAGCAACACTAGTTCTAGTGTGGGAGTGCATATGTATTTTGTAATGAATGAACACCTGAAGTCCTGTGACATCCAGCTGTTTTTATGGAACCTATCTAAATGTTTCACCATCAGATTATATACCTCCAAATAGGTTAAATAAGTGTGTGTAGACCACCTAGATCTACTTTTCTGTTTGATGGCTTCCCACTTACCATTGTATAATGTCTGATTTGAGAATACATGTATTGTTTTACAAAAAGCAATAAAATATAAGTTAAAATGGCAGGCAAGTTGGGCTAGCCATCATACACGGCAGTCTTGGAGTTATTATTTTAGTCTTTTTATTCGTTATTTTATTACCTTGTTACTTTGTTGTGTTTTCGGTTTGTTCTCTTCGTTCGTGTGCATTGTATGTGAGCCCAGAATCGCAGAATAGCGCTTTTATTTCAGTCGTGGTTTCTGCCAACTGCATATTGTTAGGATGCCAACCTTTTATATTTCTTATTATACCTGGTTGCTAGCTGCTAGTTGGTGTTATCGTGCCTAAGGATTCTATTACCTGGCATGAATATTGTGGAGAGAGACAGTGTCCTTGCTGCTACGGTGGTCTTGAGTGAAGCAGGCTACTGGAGTGGAGTGGAGTGATTGTAGCGTGTGGATTTGTTTTTCATGGCTTTGGTTCCATTGGTGGCAGCTTATCTGGTTTCTGCAGATGCGGTTGATGGTTGTGGAATGACGCAACTAATTGAGGGTCCGTTGGACTATTCCACTTCAGGTGCAGCATCCGATACATCGAACGGGAAGAACACTCCTCCTCCCCCTCAGCTAGTGATCAAACAGGAGTTCAACGTGTTTGTAGTTCATTTGCATCCCCAGGCAAGGAAAAAGGTCCATCTCCCCATATGACACGCAGGGGAAACACCGGACCTTGCCCAACAACCAACGCACTGAAATCTGGCCAATGGAAAATCATGTACACAAATGCCTGCAGTCTGGGAAACAAGATCCCAGACGTGCAGGCAGCAATGACAGAAGGTAAACTGGACATAGCAGCCTTTAGCAAGACATGGTTCACCAGTGACCACAATGAAAATATCAAAGCTACAGAAATTCAGAATACACATAAGGAGTCAGAAGAACTGTGGATCACCCTGGAAACAGGAAATGGGACAGCCATATGAACTGGGGTTCTATACAGGCCTCCAGACCAGGGGGAGGACATAGACATATTACTGTTAGAAGATATATAAAATATGACAGCTAAAGGGAAGTTTCTGATAATGGGAGACTTCAACATGCCAGATACAGACTGGTCAATACCAGCAGGAACATCCACCAGAACTAGACATGTGGTGGATTCCCTGCAGGGGGAGGGCCTCAAACAACTGGTAGAATAACCCACAAGAGACAGGGCTATCCTAGATCTAGTGCTGACTAATGAGGAAAGGATCACAGATCTCCAGGTAGAAGGTCACCTGTGGGCCAGTGACCATCACATGGTATGGTTCAATTTAACCACTGAAATTAAATCATCCCCTCCCAAGGCAAAAATATGGGACTGACTTTGATAAGATGGCCAACAGAGTTAAGCTAGCCCTGGCAAGAAAAAATACAGGTGAGGGGGTACAGGCAAATTGGGCAAGCATTAAGGGATGCAACATTTGAAGCAACATCCCTTTGTGTTAGAGAGAAAAGCAAGAGCAAAAGAAGGAAGAAACCACTTTGGTTTGCAAAAACAGTAGCAGAACAGGTGAGAGCCAAAATGCTGGCCTTCAGGAAATATAAGGGAATGCAGCGGGACGAAGATAGGGAGGCATACCAAACTTCCCTAAGGGAAGCAGGGAAGGCAGTAAGGCAGGCAAGGGTCCAAACTGATACTTCTGCTCAGTATTTACTGAGGAGAAGGTAGGGCAGAACAGGGACCACAGCTCAGCACCATGCACACGGGGGTGGGGTGGGGGTGGGGGTGGAGGTGTGCACTAGTCTCTTCACAAAAGAAAGGATCCTACAAGAGCTTGCAAAGCTTAGGGTGGACAAGGCAATGGGACCTGATGGTATACATCCCAGGGTACTAAAGGAGCTAAGGGTGGAACTAGCAGAGCCATTATCAGAACTGTTTAGTGAGTCTCTGAGCACAGGAGAGGCCCCAGAAGACTGAAGAAGGGCTCATGTTATCCCACTGCACGAGAATGGTAGCAGGGAGGAGGCAGGGTACTACAGACCAGTCAGTCTTACACCAGTAGTGGGCAAGATTATGGAGGCACTCCTTAAGGAAAGGATAGTGCAACACGTGGAATCCATAGGAGCACAGAATCCAAGACGGCATGGGTTTACAACAGGAAGGGCCTGTCAAACTAATCTCATATAGTAGATTTCTTTGACTGGGTAACCAGAGTGGTGTGGACCAAGAGGGAGCAGTTGATGTCACCTGCCTTGACTTCAGCAAAGCTTTCGATACTGTTCCACAGAGAAGATTGATTAATAAGCTGGGTAGGCTTTGGGTGGGTCAGAAGTTGGTCAACTGAGTGGCAAACTGGTTGGTGGGCAGAAAACAGAGGGTGGTGGTAAACGGTATACAGACAGAAGAGATGCAAGTCACAAGAGGGGTATCTCAGGGATCAGTCCTGGGGCCAGTCCTCTTCAATATCTTCATCAGTGACCTTGCAGATGGACTGCAGGGTAAGGTTTGTTTATTTGCAGATGACACCAAGATCTGTCTGCAACAGAGTAGATGATCCAGATGGGGTGGGCAGAATGAGAAGAGATCTGGATAAACTGGCAAAATGGTTGGAAGAGTGGCAAATGGGGTTTAATGCAAAGAAGTGCAAGATCATGCACATAGGGAAGAGAGACCCTGAAGCCACCTATAGGTTGGGAGGGGATTTGCTGGCAATCACAAGGGAAGAAAGAGACTTGGGCATCATCATCACAGATGACCTGAAATCATCCAAGCAGACCACTGAAGCAGTAGGTAGGGTTAGAGGGATGTTGGGGTGTATTAGTAAGGGTATCACAAGTTGTAAGAGGGAGGTAATAATCCCTCTTTACAGGACACTGGTTAGGCCCCATCTGGAGTACTGTGTGCAGTACTGGAGGCCACACCTTCACAAGGACATTAACCAAATTGAGGCAGTCCAGAGAAGGGCAACCAAAATGGTGCAGTGACTGCATCAGAAAACATATGAAGACAGATTAACGGAGCTCAATATGTATACCCTAGAGCAAAGGTGGGAGAGAGGTCATATGATTGAAACATTCAAACATCTTAAGGGCATTAACAAGGTGAAAGAGTCTTAACATATTTCAATATAAGAAAAATAGCAGGACAAGAGGACGCAGCATGAGATTAGAGGGAGGCCGATTAAGGGGTAATGTGAATAAGTTCTTTTTCACAGAAAAGGTGGTGGATGCATGGAACAGCCTACCTCAGGAAATGGTGGATATGAATACAGTGCAGGGCTTCAAACAGGCATGGGATAGGCATAAGAGAGCAATACAGATGAGTATGAATAGATAGGCCATTGACAGAGTACAGGCGTATGGCACATTCATAAGGTAAAAATAGCTGCCCCGGTGGCGCTGAGGGTTGAGGCACTGGATGCCACACCTCGCACCACGCCGGGGACCTGGGTTCGGGAGCAAGCTTGGGTCATCAGTGGTCGGCAGGGGATGGAGAGGATTGAGCATCCGGTGGACAGCTCTCCTTTCCTGTGGAGGGTGGCTGGATGACTCCCTAGCGTGAGTAGCTCCTAGCGGAGGCTGGGAGTGCCGCAGTCTGGGGATCATGCTAAGTGCAAGGGAGGAGCCTTGGCAGCCGTCCGTGAGCTGGGTGCAGGAGCTCACCCAGTAGCACTAGATGGCATTGCACGTCCAGGCTCCTAGGGCGAACGCTAGAACAAGTGAAACCACCCACTGACTGGGGGGGTGAACGTCGCCTACCCCCACCTCCACTGCCGGATCCTGTCCACTGTGTCCTGGGCCTAACATCGCCTCCACCTATGGGAGCGCTGGATGAAAGCGTTGTGGACCAGAAGGCAACACCCCGGGGTATTCTGGGGATCGACTCTGTCAGGTGTGTTGCAGGCAAATTGGGTATCCAGGCACAGATGGGAGGACTTTAGGCTGTGATAAGGAAGGTCGACCGAAGGGGCCCCAGTCGGTGGTGATCGGAGGGAAAGAAACTTGACACACATAAGATAGAAATAATGGGCAGACTGGATGGGTCTTGTGGTCCTTATCTGCCGTCAACTTCTATGTGGTGAGTGGTTGTACCGAGAAGGATTTGGTCTACTGTGTGGTGGACTTAGTGAGCCAGGCTGACCTGTCCCGAGGTTGGTGCCTAAACACAGCTTTTTCCACTGGGGGATCGGGTGGTGCCAACAAAAGGGTCAGCTTCTCTTTTAGATTGTCCGGGGTCACCAAGGGCTGCCTGATTAGGTTGGGAGTGCCCTGGTGGCCTAAGTGGTGGGATGGTGTGATTTGGGTGCCTGCTGTGGGGTCGGGTCTGGCTTAGGTGCATGAGACCTGCTAACTTTCTGATCCGATTTTCTCGGGGAATCCGATTTCGCCTCTAGGATCTATCTGAAGTGCTGCTTCAAGATCTGCCTGGATTACAGACCAGTGGAATGGCTGTGGTACCTCTCCTTGACTGTAATTAGTAAAACTCAAACCAAGCGGGTACTGTACCATTATACTTTTGATTAAGTAGGCAGTGAGAGGGCCTCTTTCTGACTTTATTACCAGTGTTAATTCAGTGCAATGTGGCTGTGAGAGGGCTACATTATATGGACAGAAGTACTGGTGAAGAGGGCAGTGAGAGCGCCCCTGTTTTTTCACTGTGAACATCTATGGAGTTTTGGCCAGATCTTTGGACAGTTGAAAAGGATTGGACACCGAGCTCATATTGGGACAGTGTTCAACATGTATCATTACTAAATATTGACTCATTTAGTTGAATGTAGTGTGTTGTTGCTGCTTCTGTTCTTGGGCTCTGTTATTATTTGTGGGGTTAGTTTTGGGGTTTATTTATTTTGGAATATTTATAATTGTGTGTGAAGTGAGTGTATGTGCAAGTGAGTGGATGTGTGGATTTTAAATATTTGTAGTTAGAAATATTTGGTATTATAGTATTTTGGGGAGGGGGTTGTGGTTTTGGTGACTACTGTTGTTGTTGATGATGTGTTGGGAAGGTAAAGAGACGGTTAGGTGGTATTCCCCCACCAGGCGCAGGGACCTCCACCCTTTTAACTGTCCTCCTTTATTTTTGGTGGCCTATATGAATTGCTGGGTCTCAGGGATAGTTAGGAGAAGGAAGAGGTGGGGGAGAACTGGGCCTGGTGAGGGAACGGAGAGGGGTGGTCGGATAGGGGTAGTAGGGACAAAAAGACGCCCTGGGGTGAAATGGGGCCAGAATAGAGGTCCTCCCTATCTGGTTCCCATACCCAAGGGCTCTGCCATGTGCAGGCAGGTTGTGCGGTCTGCCTTGATGGTTCATCCCACTGCGGCGGTGTTGTGCAACACCAGGTCTATTAAAAACAAGATTGCTATAATAGCAGATCTTGGGACATCTGACCTGACGTGCATCACCAAGACCAGGCTGGATGAGACTGCTGGCTCTGTATTGGCTTCAGCGGTTCCGGACGGGTACTTGATGATACACCTCCTGAGGGTGGATCATAGGGGGTGTAGCCATTTGTTTTAAAACCAAATTGGGCATTGTGGATGTGCCAGTGGGGTCCACTGAATCCTTTGAATGTATCGTGGGTGTGGCTTTGGGGTGTAGGATTCTTCTCATCTACCATCCACCCGGTGATGGGAAAGAATTCTTACAGGAGATTGCGGACTTCACTGTCGATAAGGTACAGGGGTCCCCCTGATGGTTAAGTTTGGGGGAATTTAAATATTCTGGGTTGACAACTCTCGCATTTTGGTCAGGATCTCCACCAGCTTATGACTATGCTGGGCCTCACGCAGGTTATTTCCTCCACAGCTCACATTGGTGGTCATTCATTGGACTTGGTGTTCCCCCTGGGGATGAAGCTTTCTGAATTGGTGGTGGAACCAATCAGTTGATCTGACCATCACACCTTAAAGTTCAGCTTCGGTGCTCCCCCTTAAAGGTCTGCTACTATGGAGATGGTCCAGTATTGCCCTTTAAAGGGGGGGGTTACCCCCAGAGGGTCTAATGGCGGCACTGGACCAGTCGAGCTTATTGAGTGGATGCAAGGATCCTGAGGATCTTGTGCTTGCCTATAATAGGGCAGTAGCAGATGCCTTGGATTCTATTGCTCCTATTCGTGTTCAACCACTCACCCTTCACCCAAGGTCCCTGTGGTTCAATGGGGCCTTGAAGGAGTTAAGGAGAGTTGGTCAAAGGCTAAAAAGGGCTTGGCGTAAGTCTGGCCTGAAGGTTGACAGGCTTAGATTGATAGAGCATTATGCTGTCTATTAATCAACAATCTCCCATAAAAAGACAGAATTCCTGTCCAGGAAGATTGCTGCTGTGCAGAATCGACCAGCTCAGCTCTTCCAGACTTGGACAGATTGTGCAATCCAGTCTGTCTACAGCCCGGTGGAGCACTGTCACAAGAAAGATATGACGAGTTTGCTCGATTCTTCGCAGATAAGGTTGTCACCATCAGGTCTGTTATTCATCCGGCCCTTTCTGTAGGGTGCGGCGGAGGTTGGTGGGAGGTTGTGAGCACCCAGCTTATCTGGTTAGACTTTGGCCGACTGGACATCCTGGACATTATGAGGATCATTCAGATGCTGCGGACAACCAGCTGTAGTTTGGACCTGGGCCCAGTGCAGCTCCTTTTGGGATGCGTTGAGGAAATCGGCCCAGTCCTGGCTCCTGGCTGAGATTGTCTGGCAGTTATTGGAGAGGGGGATCTTTCCAGATCCCCTAAAGGAGGCAGTTGTATGACCACTCCTTAAATAACCCTCCCTTGATCCAGATAGTCTTGCCAACTACAGACCAGTCTCTAACCTGTCCTTTGTGGGTAAGGTTATTGAGAAGGTGGCTGCGCAGCAGCTGGATGATCATTTGTCTATCCACAATTCTATAATTCTCTCCAGTCTGGATTTAGGAAGAGGCATAGCACTGAGGCAGCCCTTGTCCGGGTGCTTAATAATCTCCTAATAGCAAGAGATCAGAGGACTTGTTCCAGCTTGGTCCTCCTTGATCTCTCAGTGGCATTTGACACTGTGGACCATGGAGTGCTATTAGAGCATCTGTGGGTCATCTGTGGACTGTCAGGTATTGTCCTCAGATGGTTTCAATCATACCTCAGGGGTAGGACACAGAGATTGGTCTCAGGAATTTACTCCTCTGATCCTCGCCCCCTATCCTGTGGGGTCCTGCAGGCTCCATTTTGGCACCCATGCTGTTCGCTGTGTATATGTTGCCATTAGGGGACATTATTAGGCAGTACAGGCTGAGTTTTCACTGCTGTGCAGATGATACTCAGCTGTACATGTCCTTTGCGCCCCGAATGGGGAGATGTTCTCATGGTGTTTAACAACTGCCTATCTGAGATCTAAGACTGGATGAGTGCTAGTTGACTGAGGTTAAATCCGGATAAGACTGAAGTGTTGATGGTGGATCTTGATCGTTGGAAGGTGGGTGTTTTGGCAGGACAACCCTTGGGTCTTTGGCTCAGGGGTGTCCAGCTTACCTCCTCAGACTGGGTGCAGAACCTGGGTGTTACTTTTGATGATGGCTTGACCTTGAAGTCTCGGGTGTCAGCCGTTGTCAGGACCTCTTTTTACCATCTGAGGAATATCACCAGGGTGAAACACCTGGTTCCTCCCAAGGATCTTCCCATTTTGGTCCATGCCTTCATGACCACTCGCCTTGACTACTGCAACACCCTTTACTTAGGGTTACCGGGGACTGATATCCGTCGCGTGCAGCTGGTGCAGAATGCAGCTGCTAGGCTTTTGACTGACACTTATAGGTTCAGTCATATTACGCCAGTGCTCCTTGGACTGCACTGGCTGCCAGTGTGATGGTTTATCATCTTCAAGGTCTGTCTGTTGACCTATAAAGCCCTACATGATCAGGGAACCCGCTACCTACAAGATCTCCTTTCTCCCTATTTCCCTTCCTGACCACTTCGCTCCACCGCCGAGTGATTGCTAGAGATTCCCAGGGTTTGACTTTAAACATCAGGAGCCCTTTCTTTTACATTTATGGCCTCAACCATGTGGAACTGTACCTCGATGGATAACGGATTGTCTGACCATCCAAAGTTTTAAGTCAGAACTTAAGACACATCATTTTAGTCTTGCCTCTTTAGAAGAGGGTTAACATGGTAGTGACTGGGATTTGTTTATGGATTGATTATGATTTTTTTGTGTATGGTTTTAATATCATAATTTTGATGGTTTTAATTTATGAACAGGTGCCTTGATCTTTGGAAAGGCGCCTTTTAAACAAATAAAGATTGATCGAGATTGATAAAAAAAAATTTCCTGGAAGAAATCACTAACAGGCTGTGAAGACGAGCTTTTTTTAATTTTGCTCTATTAGCAGCCTTTGTTATTGTACTCTTGTTGGCTCACGTTGCCCCCTGCCAGTCCCTGATGGCACCTTCCTGATTCCCTCCAAGGCTTCAGCACCAGAGCATTCCTCCGTATCCCGTCATGGGAGTGGGTGGTAGCTGCCACCTGTGAAAACTATCTAGTATGCTTGGTGCTGGATGGAGAGGGAACCTTGGAGATTTGGAGACCTGTTTGGGGGGGGGGGCATGTCATATCTGTCATATGACATGCTGGATAGTTTTGTCGCATAGCCCTTCCTGTCTCCTTATCTAGCACCTGCTTGTGCTACTGCCTATAGAAGGGGCTGTTCTTTTTCTCTCCCTGAATGCTTTTTCCTTATTGCTCAACCAAACCTGTGTTTTTGCATTTTTTCCCTTGTTAACATACCTTACACATCCTTTTTTCCTGCCAGTACCTCCCTCTTGGTGGCTACCCATTTGTTCTCCAGCCCGACTACCTTCCTGAACCCCTTCATACTGTTCTGGAGGATTTCTGCCATCCTGCCAAAGGCCACCCTCCTGAAATTTGAGACTGTTATGGTCGAATTTGAGCACTCGGTCCCCAGTGAGGTACAGTATCAGAGCTCACAGTGTTACAGTCACTTCTTTCCAGGGGATCCTACACCCTTACGATGTCTTGACTGGGCAACACATGGTCCAGAGTAGCACGCCTCCTGGCTGCATCTCACACCAACTGTTGAACCAAGTCTTGTTATAGTGAGTTTTACAGTAGTTAAAGGTTTTATCAAGAAAAGGCTTGCTGAGTTGTGAAACAACTCATTGCCAGAGTTGACCTGGAGGAAAGAGATGCATAGAAGTAAAAAGCAGTACACTAAGGTAGTACAGCACAAAACATTATAAAATAGTTAAAAATACAGTTCATACACATCATGGTAGTCAATTTCTATGAGATGATGCAAAATTATAGAACATGAACAAGGTAAAGTTAAAGGAAAAAGAAAATCTTCGTACAGTTTAGTAGCTTAATCTAAAACAACAAAGGATAAAATAGGGAAATCTGAATGGGAGGGAAGCAGAGAAATCTGAAGACATGAGAGGAGTGATCCCTGAGTAAGACTTTTAAGGCAGTAGGAGAGATGGGGAGTGCATACTGTAGAGGTGAAGACTAAGCTTAGGGCAAGGGAGCCAATAAGAGAAAGCAGATTGCCCTTCCTGCCTTGGTCTTAACATGTGGTAAAAGAAAAGAGCTGGAGTCGAAAGAGTGGAGGGAGTAGTAAGGAAGAGGAGGAAGGGAACTGGCATAGAAGGGGGGTTGCCAAATGACAGAGACACAATAAGAAAGACGATGGCCCTCAAGAGAATGCAGAGAAACAGGAGAATAGAGTGGCAATGATGAGTGCAGTAGGGTAATCAAAAGCAAAGCAATGGAAATAGTGAAAAGGGGGGTATAGTCTGACTAGTGTGGATTTGGCAACAGCGCAGTACACCAAATCCCCATAGTCAAAAACTGGGAGGATCACCTTCACAAGCATCGTCCATGGGCAGGGAGGGAATTACAAGCTTTATTACTGTAAAATGCAGCAGAATTGGGCAGCAATTTTCTGTATTACTAGTACTACAAGAACTTCACATCCACATGATCCACCCCAGCCTCCCCTGGCGAGCCTTGCCTTCAGTGTCTGTTTCCAGCATGCAGATCTGAGAGCTGTGAGGGCAGAACCAGAGGTAGGAGAGTGGCTAATGGAAGATGTTAAGCTTGAAGACTCTTGAGAATACTCAGAGGAAGGCTAAGTGTGGATGTGAAGTGAATACTGGTACTAGAACTTAAGGTAGAAGTAAGTAAACTTGTTTCTGTGGCATATGCAGAAGGTTCAAAACATTATTGGTATAACAGGAACAATTTTGATATATCGAACACAATAGGAGAAAGAGTAGTTTTAATTGTTTAAACAAACACAGAGCTCAAGTAATGTACATATATACAGTATTTACACAGGGTGACTCAGAAGAACTACAATAACATCTGCTGCTCAGTAGTATACAGATCTACTCTGCCAGCCCTGCGATTGGCCTGCAAAGAGATTTAAATGCATTTGACGGTGGTACTGATCTGTATACTGCGAGAGGGCACAGTGGAGCATGGCGTTTGTTTAATAATGCTGTTAGCAGAGCTGTACCTAAACCTTAATATTACACAACAGAGGTAATAAAAAAATTATTTACGAAAGCCTTATCAGTGCATAGGCTGGGGGGGGGGATTACTGATTTCAGGAGTTCCTTTAAAAAGTGAAACTAGACAGACTGTCAGGACATCGGTGTAGAGCTACTGCTCCTGACTCCTGCAACTCAGGTTCGGACTAGAACCCTAAGCACTGCTGCCGGTGGAAGCATGGGTTGCAGTCTCGGGCTCATGGAGTTGGCAGGGGAGGGTGCCATTAGGTGCTTGGCTGCAGTGTTCACCAGCATGTTGCCAAACTGGACTTACAACCTTTGCACTGGCGCCCTCAGGGGTTGTAATTGAGGGGGAATATTGAATAAAAACCTCGGTGTCAAGCAGTGTGATGCCAGGATCCTGCTATGCCAGGACTCAGCTGTGAATGCTAGGGATCCTGTTATGCCAGGACCCAGCCGACAATTGGAGATGATTATCCTTGAGCCGTCGCCCGGAAAAAAAAAAGTTAAACTAAAAGATTACTTCAAAGTGAAGAAACATTCCAGCAGGGTCATTAAAGAGCACATTTCTCAACAAATTTCAGTTGTAAAAAGATTAAACAGGGAGCTCCCTTATCTCATCGGGAGCTCTTCCAGGCTGTTTTCACTTTTTTTAATACAGCCCCAAAAGGTAGGGAAGGGATCATAATTTGCCCCCAGAGGGCTGGCCGCATGATCTATTCGCACTTTCTGACTCTCCAGTCCACCCCTGCGCTCTGATGTTTTGTGATACACAGGCTATGTATGTCATTGTTTCAGTTAATATACTACTAACAACTCCTTTATCAATAATTTTTCCTTTACCCACATAATATATTTGAATAAATGAAGTTTCTTACAGTTCACAACATATACGTGCTTCATATATATCTTTTTCCATTTCCATCAGTCATGGGCTTCACACTATGTATATTGTTTCAATTAATATACTACTAACAACTCCTTTATCCATAATTATCAATTAGCTCACCTCCTTCGGTAAGCCTCTACACTCCTTCTGTTTGTCTTCCAAATGCTCTTATTATTCAAGCCACTGTTTATAACTGTGTAGTAAATCCACAATAAAATATTTATTTTATTTTATTTAATTCTTGGTTTATAATTACCTATGAGCCAGAAGACTCTTTTGTGTAGGTTCCACATCATACAATGACAAGTAACAATACAGGCAAACAAATTACTAAAAACACCATCATATGGATAAATACAATTTCAGTAGACAGATTAGTGTATCATAGTCATACAGAGCAAAGGCTATGTGAGTAAACCGAGTAAGAGAAAACATAAATTGCACATAATAGTTAAAAATAAAAGATAATGTTGCCTCATACAGGAATGGCAAACATCTGGAGACAGACAAAAATGGCTTTGATGGTGTGAGCTAGTCTGCCTAAAAATAGGCTTCGTCCACGAGGTGTGGAGGGGGTGGGAGCTATCATAAATGGGGTTGGGGAGAGTTAGAGGGTATAAGGGGGCTGGAGGGGCAGTCACAGAGGCTGTGGGAGATGAGGTGCAATGAGTTGTTTAAAGGGGCCTTGTGTGTGAGTCAACTGTGCCCGCTGGAAGACCATTCAGCCAGCTGGGAGCCCTATAACTAAAGGACCATTGACCCTGACTTGTGCGACAAAAGGGGATCTGGTGTGCAAGATTTGGCCCATTTCTTGTGGTACTAGAGCAGTCAAACTGGGTTAGCAAGTGCTGGGAGTTAGGGGGGTAAGGCCTAAGCTAATCTTTTTCCCATATGGGCAAGTGTGTTACTTTATCCTGTCACCTAGGTTGAGCAACTGACTCATGCTGTAGAGGTCACATGTACGTGTCCTACTGTGCACGCCCGAGACCAGCCTGCAGGCTTTATTTAGGGCTAAGCGAATTCTTTGTAGTGCAGTGTCAGTAGCAGCGCCATTTATAAGACCATAATCCACTATTGAGAGGATGGAGCATGTGACTGCCATTCTGAGGGACTCTTTTGGCATACAGTGTTTATGCCTATACAACACTCCTAGCCTACTGCTGACTGTTTTGATGACCATGTTGATGTGTTCTGAAAAGGACAAGACACTGTCAGGGGTGACGTCAGGGTACTTCATGGTCTGCACTTGTTCTAGTGGGGTGCGAAGATTGTTCCTTATATCAAGTTCGGCTGTCTGTTGTGAGGGTTTGCGAAGAGCATGGTCTTTGTTTTTTTTATAGTTCAGGACCAGTTTGTGCCACAAGAACCAGTTTTCAACTGCAGAGAATTTATCTTGTAGACTAATGGTTAATGCCTGGGGGTCCTGGTGGCTGGTGAATAATACTGCATCATCCACATATTGGAGAAGGTCACCGGGACATGCAAGAGGTAGACAGTTGAGGAAGAGGCTGAACACTAATGGACCTAGGATAGATCCCTGAGGGACCCCTGACCAGACAGGTTTACTGGCGAACAGTTTGTCACCGATTTTTACCTGCTGGGATCTGCATTCAAGGTAACTTTTAAACCAGGACACAGCTCCAGAGGAGGCACCGATGATGACGAGGAAGTCATGAAGCAGGGTGTGGTTGACAGTATCGAAAGCCTCAGTGAGATCAATGTACACTGATCCCACTGAGTGCTTCCGATCAAGGGCATGGTGGATAAAGTCAGTGTACCGAAGAAGGGCAGATGTGGTGCTATGATTTTTTCTGAATCCATGCTGTTCAGGGCATTGAATATTGTACTTTGCAAGGGACTTTGTTAGCTGGTCAGCTACAGTTCTCTCCAGTGCTTTTGAGAGAGGAGGGAGGAAGGAGATGGGGCAGTAATTAGAATGTTGAGTATGGTCACCACTCTTATATACTGGGGTAACTATAGCAGCTTTCCATTGAGAGTGGAATTGCCTAAAGTGTATCAACTTTGCTAAAGGTAATCTCTCTTCATTCCCAGTGTTTAATGCCAAGTGTTCTCTCCTGTGCAGTGGTGGTATTAATTTCTTCTACCATGCCTGTAACCTCATTTACATTTCTTCTTTCCTTTCTGCCTAAAAGAATTATCGAAACCATAATCTCCTGCTCTCTATGCTCCCATATTTATGTTAAATATTGCATCGTATATATTGCGTTGCCCTAAACAAGTGTTACTGTGCCTCATCTAGTCAAGCATTTTCCACTCCATTTCGGTTTACAGTCTCCTCTTTTAATCATTAGTAGAGTTTTTTTGCTCTTTGATTTTAAGCAGCTTTTAATACTAATTGTATAATTAATGAATTAAGTCATTAAAGATGGCCACCACTATAATTTGTTTACATCCCTTCCCCCGACGTTGCTTGTTGACTTTACATGCTGGATTCTTAATGTGTTTGCACTGTTATTAGGTGAGTGCTTGCACGCACTTCTAATGGTAAACAGAACACACCCATCCAACAACATGTTTAATTTATTCATAATGGGTATGGCTAAAGAGCAGTGCTGTTTAAAAACTTCGGAACCCCATATCAGTTCTGGCATGAAATGCAACAAAACGAAAAATGGATATATTCATGTTTTTGCCAGAAATACAATATAAAAAAAAAACCTGTATAATGATTTTTTATTTTTTTGCTGACAAATATTTCTGCTTTAACTCTTGCTTCATTGGAATGCCTTCTTTACAGCTGCTGCACTTTGCATAAAATGGCAGGTGATCTTTTTCTAAACTTTTTTTTTCCAGTTCCCAAATCTCCGCCAGCTGTAAGTGTTACGAAACATGAAGAAGTTCTCAAGGCAGGAGAAAGATTTCAGGTTACCTGTATAATACAGGATGCATTCAGTTCTGTGAGTGGAAGATGGATTCATCCACATAACAAGGTAAGGAAAATGTCGGCACTGGCTATCTATAGTCTCTTAAGCAAGTAAAACAATATTAGGCTTGTAACTTCAAGTAGCAGGTGTTAATTAAAATAAAAAGTTTGAAGCTGACCCCCTCCGCCTGATTTGGGTATGCCTCCTAGTAAGCTGCCCAGTTTTCTTCCGGCGAGCATAGATCTCACATTTAGATGTTAGCGACATCAAGGATTGACCTACCTCCAGCAGTTTTGTGTGGGGCCTGAGGTGGCATCTTTTGCTGAGCTCCAGACTAAATATAACCTGGAGCATGGGGATTTCTTCAGATACCTCCATGAGAGGCATTTCATTGACTTGTCACCCAGCAGCAGTGAGGGACTGTACTGTGTCTCCCCCCCAGTCGCATCCATGACCATGTACTTACAAGCACAAACTACCAGACACCTGCTATCCCTCATTTACCAGGCACTACAGACATCCCAGTCTTAAAGTACCCTTTATAATCTGGCCAAATGGGCAGCAGAGCTTAGAAGGGATAAGGAGCAGAAATGATGGGAAGAGGGCTGCTTCCACTTGGGACATACAGCTTCTTCTCATGCTTGGCATGAATATGCCTGGAAACACTATGTGTTACTTTCTAACACCAGTAATTGAGCACAGGTGTGGGTCCGGCATACCGCAGGATGTTGGAAAAACTGTGGGGATGGGAAGATGGCTCATACCCATATATCGTGGGCATGCCCTAAATTGGCAGACTTCCCAAGGGAATCGGAACAGAAACTTGGAAGTAATTATTTTCCCCTGGGGTTTACACTAACTCTGGAAATATAGCTACCACACCAGTACTCCAGATGCTCAAGAGGTGGACATGCAAAACATCTTTTGGGCATCTTGCTGGTTGCAGCCAAAAAATGTATAACCAGACAGTAGCTCGCCAACCAGGTGCAGGGGATGCAACAGTGGAGGGAGGTAGTAAATCACCTATACAGTACAGAGAGAACTAGTTTTCACCTAAACGATAAACTGCAGACGTTTACCTTCAGATGGAATAACTGGGTATTCTAGGGACATGGATATGTTGTTCATCCACACTGTCTGGCAGGTATCCTTGCCGCTTTAAATCTTGCCGGAAGGTCTTCAAGCTGGCTCCTCCCACCCACCCGGGTGGTAAAACTCTCGGCTCCGCCCCATGACACCAGATCTTCCTTACCGCTTGGAAGCTCAGGTTCCCTCCTTAACGCTCTGCGTATAAGACTGGTTCCTAATTCTTGATTTTCAATTTAAAGTTTTGCTTAAAAGACTTGGTCTTCTCTCCCTCACAGCTGCGATGGACAAATTGACTCCGGTCTCTGGAGATGCCCTTGCGAGTCAGAGGATGTCTCGGACGGATCCGCACTCCCGCGTCGTCTACTATCTAGGCCTGGGCGACACCCGCAGGCCTGCGACCTGTCTCTTCCTTTTTCGGCCTCACGTCCTCAAAGACCGTGTTGCCCGCTTACAACTGGGGCGTCCCGAGAAGCGTTTTCCTCCGGTGAAGTCAAAAGAGGCCCGGTCGGCGGTTTCCGCGGCGGGCTCGGCGGATCAGCTCGAGCAGATGATCGCCCTCGAAGAGGAGGCAGCGCGGGCCGCTTCTACCTCGGCTGCGGCATTTGTCCCGCTCTCTCTCGGTGCCTCTTATTCAGCTTCTTTTAAGGAGCTTTGTCTGACCCTCTCTACTAAAGGTGAGGGACCAACTTCTGCTGGACCGTTTTCTCAGTCCAAAAAGAGAGACAAGGGTAAGTCTCACCATCGACGCTCTTGGGAGGCGGGAAGATCCCTCTCCCGAGGTTGTCGGCTGTCTACTTGATCCGACCGCTCGGCTTCTGGCCACTGGTCTCACGGTGTCCCCGTCAGGCCAGTTGACCGGGAACTCCGCTAGATCGGTCGAGATTTTCTCGACCGCTGGACGGTTGTCGGCAGGAGAAGCTGAGAATCCCTCTCCCGGTTCCCGGTGGGAGTTGAGGACCCTGCTGGATTTGTCTGTGCCTCCGTTCCGAGCCTTCGGTTGAACCCTCCGAACCGAGGGGAGTGCCGGTTCCCCACGACACCTCCCCGCACTGTCCTCGGGAAAGCCGAGGTTCTCGGTCTCTGACTTATTCGCGGTCCAGCCGATCCTGCCGTCATAGGTGGTCTCGGCACCGCGGCAAGCGGCACCACCGCTCGTCCTCTTCCTCCTCCTCAGACGAGGGGAGGCTCCGACGTAAGGTGCGTTGAAGATATGAGGACCTCATGTGGCAACAGCTCCTTCTGACGGGAATAAGCCGGCGCCGTGTCTTCCCTGGCCATTAAGTGGCTGTCACGAGCGGCGAAACAACCCTTGTTTTATCCGAGGGCCTGTTCCCAGGCGGTTATTGGCCAAAACCTGCTGCCCACGATTCCGGTGGAACCTCCGCCTCCACAGCCGTTAGTTGGGGCTCCGACCAAGAATCTCGGTCGGCTCAGGGACTGCCCCATAGGCTGTCTGTCACCCCTCACTCCCGATCGACCTCGGCAGGTGGAGGTGGCTCAGGCCCAAGGCAGCTCTTTGAGGACTCTTCCGAGTCCGAAGACGATTCCTCCTTTTCTCCAAGCGAATGGACTTGGAGTCCTCAGGAGGACAGTCGGTGGACGATAGCCCTTCGTCCTTCCTGGGATTGCTTCGGCTCATCTCGGAGTCCACCGGGATGAAGCTCGAACCCGTTTCTAAGCAGGCCAGGTATCCCCTCACGGAGATTCTGGACCGAGGGGATTCCCCTATGGAGGCCTTTCCGGTGGCCGAGGCCATAGTGGGCCCGGCCTTGGAGCTCTGGCAACGCCCTGCTTCCTGCCCTGCGCCTTCGGCCAGGATGGCCAGGAAGTATGCGGTCCCTACTGGTTCCTTGTCCGGTTTTTTGGAACACCCCTCGGCCGAGGGGTTAGTTACCGACAGGATTTTCCGGCGTGCCGGGAACGCTAGGGACATGGACAAACCTCCCGACAAGGAGTCCAAGAAATTGGACTATGCCGGGCAAAAAGTCTACGCTGCGTCCTCCCTCGGCCTTCGCCAGGCCAGTTCGGCCGTCCTCATGGCACATTTCTCTCATGCCCTGTTGGGCTCCCTGGACGAGGTCGTCCCTCATCTTCCCGCAGATCTGCAGACCACGGTTAGGCAGGTGTGGGACCAGGGCAGGGCAGTGGCCAAACAGCAGCTCCAGACTGGTTTAGACATTGGGGACTCATGTGCCAGGTCTGTGGCGGCCGCAGTGGCTATGTGTCGTCGGGCTTGGCTGAGGATATCCACCTTCACTTGGGATACCCAGCATAAGTTGGCGGATGTCCCCTACTTGGGGACCGACCTCTTCGGCCCTGGGGTGGAAGGTCACCTGCAGAGGATCAAGAAGTCCAATGCTACCTTGGACTCGGTCTCATCCGCTCAGAAGGACAAAGGCCGCAAACCACAGCCTAAGCCCTTTCGTCCCTCTGCGCCTGCACGTCCGGCCCAGCAATGTCAGGGCCAGCAGGCTCAGGCTTGGCATCCCAAACCCAAGCCCGGGCTTCCTCCAACAGGAAGCAGGGAGGTAAAGGCCCAGGAGGTCCCTCGGCCGGCCCCTCCTCCAAGCCTGCCCAGTGACGGGCTGAGGGGTGTCGCCCCCAAACCCGTCACCTCACCCCAGGTTCCCCCTGTGGGGGGACGGCTCCGGCACTTCCTTTCCGCCTGGTCCGTTATTACCACGGACAGGTGGGTGTTGGAGGTGGTGGGAAAAGGCCTGCCTCTGGAATTTGAGCAGGCCCCGCCCTTCAGAGCCGTCGCACCTCGGGGGGCCTTGGGGTCCGCAGCCTCACTGTCGGCTCGCCGAGCCGACATCGCTCTCCTCCTCCAAAAGGAGGTGATCAGGGAGGTGGCAGACCCTCCCTCAGACCCGGGGTTTGTGTCCAGGTACTTCCTGGTTCCGAAACGGATGGGGGGCTGGCGCCCCATTCTCGACCTACACGACCTAAATAAGTTCCTAAGGCCTCGAACCTTCAGGATGGTCACTCTGGCTCAGATAATACCATCCCTGGAACCCGGTGTGTGGTTCTGCTCTCTGGACCTGCAGGACGCGTTCTTTCACGTCCCTATCCGTCTGTCACATAGGAGATTCCTTCGCTTTCGAGCGGAGGGATCCCTTTTCGAGTTCCGAGCCATGCCCTTCGGCCTGTCTCCAGCTCCCAGGGTCTTCACCAAATGCATAGCAGTGGTGACAGCTTTCCTGCGGCGCCGAGGGGTCCGGGTGTACCCTTACCTGGACGATTGGCTGATAGCAGCCCCCTCCAGACAGGAGGTGGAGCGGTCCAGAGATCTGGCCCTCCAGGTTTGCTCTCAAACGGCCTCTCATCAACGAGGCCAAGTCGGAACTCGAGCCGAAGCAGGTGATTCTTTTCATCGGGGCAGAGCTCGACTCTCTTCAAGCCAGAGCACGGCTCCCGGCGGACAGGGCCAAGGTTCTTACCTCCTTTGCCCAGTCATTTCTGGTTGGGCAATTGCGCCCTGCCCGGGACTTCCTGCGTCTCCTGGGTCTCATGGCGGCCTGTACCAGCGTGGTCCGTTGGGCACGCTGGCACATGCGCCCTCTTCAGTGGGGACTGGCCAGCCAGTGGTC
Organism: Neoceratodus forsteri; assembly: GCA_016271365.2. Lineage (NCBI taxonomy): Eukaryota > Metazoa > Chordata > Ceratodontiformes > Ceratodontidae > Neoceratodus > Neoceratodus forsteri. The sequence goes on from CM057452.1 coordinate 1,608,593,204, forward strand.
ACAACACTGCAATCCATTGGACCAGCTAGTGACGGTGACCCAGGGGATGTGGAACACTCTCCAGTGGTGGACCGTTCCAGTTCATCTGCAGGAGGGCATCCCGTTTGTCCGCCCCGAGCCGACAGTCTCTCTATCGACCGATGCCTCTCTGATGGGTTGGGGTGCCCATCTGGGGGAACACGCGCATGGCCTCTGGTCCCCGCGGGAGTCCCGATGCCACATCAACCTGCTGGAGCTCCGAGCGGTCCACCTAGCTCTCACCGCCTTTGCTCCGTTTCTCCGGGTCAGTGGTCCAGTCAGGCGGACAATACCACGACCATGTACTGTCTAAACCGCCAGGGCGGGGACGCTGCCCATGCTTCTATGCAAGGAAGCTCAAGATTAGTCACTGCAGCAGCTTGGAGGCGGATCTAGCCATTCATGTGGCAGGAGCCTCCAACACCCTGGCCGATGCCCTGAGCCGGATAGGGGCTGCATCCCATGAGTGGTCTCTCCTGCCGGAGGTAGTACAAGATCTGTTCTCCCATTGGGGCACACCTCAGGTGGACCTGTTTGCCTCCAGGGAGAACGCGAAGCTGAGGCTGTTCCATGCCCGCCCCACTCAGCAGGGCTCGCTGCAGGATGCCTTCTGAGGCGTGGATCCTGGGCCTCTTCTCGCCTTCCTATTTCCCTTGATACTACAAGGTGCTTCTCAAAGCAAGGAGTGACAAGGCAGGTGATTCTGATAGCCCCAGACTGGCTCCTCGCCAGTTCTGGTACCCAGATCTCCTCAGCCTCAGCTCCAGGCTCCCGAGGCAGCTTCCAGCTCACCCGGACCTGCTCTCAGTCAATCAGGGGAAGGTGTTCCATCCGGACCTTCAATCCCTGCACCTGACGGCCTGGTTCCTGAGTGGCTAGAGTTCCAGGCCTTGGGTCTTTCCGACGAGGTCCTCAATGTAGTTGAGGCGTCCCGTAAAGAGTCGACCAGGAAATGCTATGCCTTCAAATGGAAGAGATTTTCCATTTGGTGTCAGGGCAAGGGCTTGGACCCTTCCTCCTGTTCCTTGGCAAGCATCTTGGACTATTTATGATCCCTTTCTCGTCGAGGGCTTAGGTCGACGACCCTAAGGGTGCACCCGGCAGCCATCTCTGCTTACCGGGCGCGGGCCGGGGAGCAGTCGGTGGCATAGGAGAAGGTGGTCTGGTGCTTTTTCAAAGGCCTTGATCACATTTCCCTCCGTGCGAGAACCTCCACCTCCGTGATTTACTGCTGGTACTGGCAAGCTCATGGGCAAGCCATTCGAACCAGTGCACAGGTGTGAACTCTCTCACCTGTCGTGGAAGACCTTCTTGGTGGCTACACGTCAGCCAGAAGGATGGGAGAACTCCAGGTGCTCTGCATTGAGTCTCCTTACCTGGTCTTCCACAGGGACAAGGATGTCCTGCGCCCCACCGAAATTCCTTCCGAAGGTGGTGTCGAGTTTCACCTTAACCAGGTTGACTCTGCCGGTGTTCTACCCCAGTCACACTCCGAGGTCGAATACAGGCTCCAAACTTTGGACTCTAGAAGGCGCCGCTTATTATAAGGAGCGCACAGCTGAAATTGGGAGAGGTTCACCAGCTGTTTGTCACCTACGCTGAAGCCGCACCTGGCAGACCTGCAGCCAAGCGGACGATAGGGCAGGTGGGTCACCTCCTGCATAGATCTCTGCTATAAGTTGGTGGGCATGGAGCCTCCCAGAGGGATAAGAGCTCATTCTACCCGTCATACTGCTGCATCGGTGGCTGCTTCAGGACGTCCCTATCAGGAAATCTGCAGGGCTGCTACCTGAAGTCAGCACACACCTTTATTACCCATTACCATCGACCTTGAGTCACGCCGGGATGCTGGTTTTGGGGCCTCGGTTCTCCAGTCTTTATTCCCTAAGTAGGGGGTGTGCGCCTTGCCTCCCTCCTCCCGGAGAACTGCTAGGATTCTGACAGACAGTGTGGATGAACAGCATATCCATGTCCCTAGAAATACAGGTCACTCCTGTAACAGGCTAGGAATGGTATGTTGTTCATCCACCGACCCACCTGACCTCCCCGGCCTCGACGCACAACCTGAGCTTCCAGTGGGCCAGATCTGGCGTCATGGGGCGGAGCCGAGAGTTTTACCACCCGGGTGGGTGGGAGGAGCCAGCTTGAAGACCTTCCGGCAAGATTTAAAGCGGCAAGGAACCTGCCAGACAGTGTGGATGAACAACATATACCATTCCTAGAACTCCTGTTACAGGTGAGTAACCTGTATTTATATGTTATGTAACATGACCCTAGCTTTGTACCCTAGGTGGATGCATAGTACAGGGAAGGCAGTAGGTTGCTGCGGAGTGGATAGGGCAATCTGTATAGAGACTGAGGAAGTGAAAAGAATGCATTGACACCCCCATCCTTCTGTAGCCTGTCATGTTACTACATCTTATGCTTTTAGTACCAGGAGATGGAACACACTTGGGATGCACAGGGGCCTCAGTGCTGAGGAGAGCCCAAGTGTGGCCTTGAGGTGGTTACGCTAGTACTGTATTAGTAACAACTCTTATAGTACTATAAAGTACTATGATATTTGCACTGTGTTTAAATGTCCATACTGCCAACAGTGCCTTTGTTTTTAATGAAAACCCTAATAAAATATGTTTCACAAAAAAATAAAAGGCTTGAAACTGAAATAAAAGTTATTGTAACTTTAATGCTTTTAGGTTTATGATATTGTCAGAAGTGTGGTCATTTAAACATTTTTAAGTGAGCTTTCACTGTTCTTTTTGATTATTTTTATACCTCCTTTTAGGGAGTTTGGGCTGTCTTTCAGCCAGCCATTGGCCCAGTTCCTGTCTTGTCTTTCCACTCACTCCTGGAGGCCTGCAGTGATCCTTCTCTGCTTTAATAGTCTTCTGATTCCCTGCAGAACCTGTAGTGGTGCTCACCTAGACTGAGCCTCCTAGCCAAGACTAAGGAGGTGTGACCACGAGGGTTCACGAGGAGGCTTGCCAGTTGTTTGTGAACTAGTTGCAGCCTTAGATACATTCAGATATTTCTAGATATTTCACAGTACATCTGGAGAGATTTTCTCAGATGTCCCACAGTGGTACTGCAGGCAGGCAGGGAAATCTTTTAGAAGTTCCACAGAAATTTCAGGAAATATCTGGCCATGTCTATGGCTGCAACAGTATGCTGACACCGCTCTGGGCAAACAAGCAGCTAAGCAGATACTGGTCTCTAATCACATCCTGCATTGATCCATCTTACTGGTTGGCTAGTAGGGAGCTGCGTAAGGGGTTAAAGGCTTAAACCACCGGGCAAACCACTGCCTCCGTTGCTGCTGCCAGGCACCTCTCAGTCAAGGATATCTGTAGGGCTGCTACCTAGTCCAGTGTGCACATTTTCATTACCCACTACAGCACTTGCATACTTAGTTGTTGTGATGCTGCATTTGGGACTTCAGTCCTCCAGTCTCTTTTCACCAAATATGGGTGCGCGCCTTGTCTTGATAACTGCCCAGTGACGGGATGAGGGGTGCCTCCCTCATGCCTGTTACACCTCCCCTGGGTCCTCCTGTGGTGGGCCGGCTCCTCCACTTTCTTTCTGCCTGGTCCACTATCACCACAGACAGGTGGATTCTCGAGGTGGTCAGTCAGGGTCTGCCTCTGGAATTCGAGCAGTACCCTCCTTGCTGAGCCTGCACCCTACGGGAGGACTTGTTTTCTGCAGACATTCTGTCAGCTCTTCGAGACAACATAGCCCAGCTCCTCCATAAGGAGGTCGTGGTTCCTGTTGCAGATCCTCCATAACACCCAGGGTTTGTCTCGAGGTACTTCCTGTTGCCAAAGCAGATTGGGGAGAGCCCCATTCTAGATCTGCATGACCTGAACAAGTTTCTCAAGTCACACACCTTCAGGATGGTAACTCTGCCAATTTTGGTACCCTGATCTCCTCAGCCTCAGCAGCAGGCTCCCGAGGTGTCTTCCTCTCCGCCCAGACCTGCTTTCCATCAGTCAGGGGAAGGTACTTCACCCGGACCTTCAGTCCCTGCACCTGACAGCCTGGTTCCTGAGCAGTTAGAGTTTCAGGCTTTGGGTCTCTCCGAAGATGTCCTCACTGTTGTTGAGGCCTCTAAGAAGGAGTTGACCAGGAAATGTTATGCCTTCAAGTGGAAGAGGTTCTCCATTTGGTGTCAGGGCAAGAAGTTGGACCCATTGTCCTCTGTGGTGACTTGCATGCATGACTACCTGTGTGCCCTCTCTAAGTCGGCCCTCCGGTCGATGACCCTTAGAGTGCATTTTGAAGTCATCTCTGCTTACCGGGTACAGGCCAGTCAGCAGTTGGTGGCACAGGAGAAGGTGGTCTGGTGCTTTTTTAAGGGCCTTGACCACATTTCCCCTCTGGCATGTGACCCACCACCACCTTGGGATTTACTTCTGGTTTTGGCAAAGCTCATGGCAAGTCATTTGAACCTATGCAGAGGTGTGATATGTCTCACCTGTTGTGGAAGTCTACCTTTTTGGTGGCTATCATGTCAGCTAGAAGTATCAGTGAGCTCCAGATGCTCTCGGTGGAGTCTTCTTACCTGGTCTTTCACAGGGACAAGGTTGTCCTGTGCCCCAACCCAAAGTTCCTCCCGAAGGTTGTGTCAGATTTTCACCTTAACCAGGTGATTAATCTACAGGAGTATTTCACCAACCACACTCAGAGGCTGAGAACAGGCTCCATACTCTGGACCCGATGCTAGTGGTTGCTTATTACAAAGAGTGCATGGCTGGAGTTCGGGGAGAGGTTCGCCAGCTGTTTGTCACCTATGCTGAAGCCGCACCTGGCAGACCTGCAGCCAAGCGGATGATTGACAGGTGGATTGTATCCTAGACTGATCTCTGCTATAGGTTGGCATGTAGGGAGCCTCCTGTAGAGCTTATGGCTCATTCCACCTGCCATAATGCTGCATTGGTGGCTGCTTCCAGGGACATACCTATCCAGACAAAATGCAGGGCTGCTACTTGGAGGTCAGCACACACCTTCACTTCCCAGTACCACATCAACCTTGAGTCATGCCAGGGTGCTGGTTTTGGGGTCTCAGTTCTCCAATCTCTGTTCCTTAAGTAGGTGGTGTGTGCCTTGCCTCCTGCCTCCCAGAGAACTTCTAGGAGTCTGACAGAAAGTGTGGATAGAACATCATATCCACATCCCTAGAAAAACAGGTTACTCACCTGTAGCAATAGTTCTAGGAGTGGTATAAGATGTTCATCCACACGGACCCACCCAACCTCCCCTGGCTTTGGTGCATAACACTGCTTCCAGTGGGCAAGATCCGGCGTCATGGGGTGGAGCTGAGGGAGTTACCACCCGGGTGGGTGGGAGGAGCCAGCTTGTAGACGTTTCTGGCATATCTTAAAGGGAAAGGTAACTGCCAGAAAGTGTGGATGAACATCCTATACCACTCCTAGAACTACTGTTACAGGTGAGTAACCTGTTTTTCTAGGGATGTGGATATGTTGTTCAGTCCACACTATCTGGCAGGTACCTTGCCGCTTTAAGATGTGCCGGAAGGTCTTCAAGCTGGCTTTTCCCACCCACCCGGGTGGAATAACCCTCGGCTCCTCCCCATGATGCTAGATCTTCCTTACCACTTGTAAGCTCAGGTTCCCTCCTTAGCGCTGTCACGTTTTGCAGGCCCTGGATCTTAAATCTTCAGATTGTTTCTCGAAACTTACCCTTAAACTCATCCGAGTTTGGTCTTCTCCACCTTCTCTTACGGCTGCGATGGAAGACAAGTCTGTTCCCGGGTTCCGTCGGTGCTCTTATGTGCAGAAGATGTCTTGTACTGACCCCCATGCCATGTGCGTTTACTGCCTTAGGCATGACCACGATCTGCAGGCTTGCAATCTGTGTCCGTCCTTTTCTCTATCAGTGCTCGAAGACCATGCTGCCAGACTCCAGCTGAGGCGACCGGAGAAATGGTACCTGCCGGTCAAATCGAAGGAAGCCTGTTGGGTGGTGTCCATGGCGGTGGGCTCTGCGGAACAGCTTGAACAGCTCACAGCCCTCGAGAAGGAGGCGGTCCAGGCTGCGGCGAGCTCCTCTTTGGCTTCGGCCTTTATTCCGCTCCAGCTGGGCTCTTCTTACATGGCTTCCTTTCAGGTGCTAGTCCCTCTTGACTAAAGAGGAGGGTTCTTCTGGGTCTCACACCTCTTGGTCCTGGAAGAAGGATCTGAAAAAAGATAAGGCCCATGGTCAGCGCTCTTGACAGTAGGAGAGATCTCATTCTCCATACTGTCAGCTCTCGAATTCAGTCAATGTTGCGGCCTGGGCCGCTGGTTTCACGGTGTCCTCATCAGACTAGTCGGCTGAGACGCCTGTTGACGCAGCCAAGATTTTTCTCGAGCCCATCAACAGGTTGTCAACTGAGGAGGCCAACAACTCTATGTGTCGGACACTGGTGCTTCCGGTGCCTTCTGGGGACTCAGCTTAGCCTCCTGAGCCAAAGTCTCCGGCCCAGGACCCTGAACCGGAGAGGCAGCTGGTCTCCTCCGCTCCTTCCTTGGTCCACCATCGGCATCACCGACAGTCAAGATCTTGATCTCAGTCCACATCCACGTCGGGTGAATCCCGCCAACGTCGGCAGTCTAGGTCCCAACATCGCGGAAAGTGGCACCGCCACTCTTGTTCATCTTCCTCCTCAGATGAGGAGAGGCTCTGACGCAAGTTGTGTCAGTGCTGTGAGGATTTAATATGGCATCAGCTCATTCTGACCAGCTCTAAGCTGATGCCGGCTTCTTCGCCGGCTGTTAAGTGGCTGTTGCCCAAATGGCTGACGATAACTCCTGCCACCGTTTCCTCAGTCAAGGATCCAGTTCAGGCGCTGCCGGCTCAGCCAAAACAGGCTCACCCTCCCATTGTGGTGGAACCACTGCCTCCTCAGTCGAAAAATGGAACGCCATCCCAGACTTCTCGGTTGGCTTCGGGTCTGCCCCATTGGGTGTTGGTTACTCTCACCCCCGATCGGCCTTGGTAAGTGGAGAGTGGCTTGGGCGATCACTAGATGTATGCAGACTTTTCGAAGTCCTAAGACTCCTTGTTGCACTCCCGTCCAGTGGACCTGGAGTCCTCGGGGAGGGGGGGTCTCTTTGTGGACGAGAGCCCTTCCTTGTTCCTTGGTATTCTTCGGCTCATTTTGGAGTCCACAGGAATGCCACTTGAACCCATGCAAAAGTGGGCCAGATATCCCTCGATGGAGATCCTGGATAAAGGGGATTCCCCCATGGAGGCCTTCCCTGTTGCCGAGGCCATTGTCGGTCCGGCACGAGACTTATGGCAGCATCCATCCTCTTGCCCACATTGTCAGCCCGGATGGCTGCAAGTATGCGGTCTCCACAGGTTCCCTCTCGGGCTTCATGGAGCACCCCTCGGCCAAGGGGTTGGTGGCAGACTCTGTTTTCTGCACTCTGACAACACCCGGGATGTGGACAAGCCCCTGGATAAGGAGTCCAAGAAATTGGACCACTTGGGCAAAAAAGTTTATGCTGCCTTCCATTGGGCCTTCGCCAGGCCAGCTCGGCCATTATGATGGCACCCTTCTCGCATGCCTTGTTGGGCTCCCTGGATGAGGTGCTTCCTCATCTCCTGGCTGACCTCCAAACCACGGTTAAGCAGGTTCGGGATCAGGGTAGGGCGGTGGCTAAGCAGCAACTCCAGACTGGTCTGGATATCGGCGATTCATGTGCCCGTTCCGTAGTGGCTGCAATGGCCATGCATCGCAGGGCTTGGCTGCAGATCTCAACCTTCACGGCTGATACCCAGCACAAGCTAGCAAATTTCCCTTTTCTGGGCACCGACCTGTTCGGGCCTTGTGTGGAAAGTCACCTCCAGCACATTGAGAAATCCAATGCCACCTTAGATTCTGTCACATCTGCTCAGAAGGACAAGGGCCTCCGCTAACAGAAGCGTAAGCCCTTTCGTCCCTCCGCTCTTGTGGCTAGACCAGCCCAGCAGCACCAGCAGAAGGGCCAGCAGGCTCAGACTAGGCTCCCTAGAGCCAAGTCCTTGGCTTCCTCGATTCGGAAGCCTGGGGGTAAGGGTCCTGGCGGCTCCTCGGCATGACCTTCCTCCAAGCCTGCCCAGTGACAGGTGGCGGGGTGCCTCCCCCAACCCCGTTGCCCCCTCCCCCCGGTCCACCTGTGGGGGGCCGGCTCAGCCACTTCCTTTCCACCTGGTCCGATATCCCCACAGACCACTGGGTGCTGGAAGTGGTTGGCAGGGCCTTGTCTCTAGAATTCGAGCAGGTCCCTCCCTTTCAAGCATGCACCCCAAAGGGGGCTACCGGATCTGCAGCCTCTCAGTCGGCTCTCCGAGATTACATAGATCAACTCCTCCGCAGGGGGGTTATCTGCAAGGTGGCGGATCCTCCTCCCAACCTTGAGTTCATTTCCAGGTACTTCCTGGTCCCGAAACAGATGGGGGGGTGGGGCTGGTGCTGCATTCTAGATCTGCACAATCTAAACAAGTTCCTAAGGCCACGCACCTTCCGGATGATAACTCTGGCACAGATAATACCATCTCTGGAGCAAGGAATGTGGTTCTGCTCCCTGGATCTTCAGGATGCATTCTTCCATGTCCCAATCCGTCCATCCCACCAGCGGTTCCTCCACTTTCAGGCAGAGGGAACCCTTTACGAGTTCCGAGCCGGCATTATGCCCTTCGGCCTTTCTTCAGCTTCCAGGGTCTTCACCAAATGCATGGCAGTGGCAGCAGCATTCCTGAGGTGCTGAGGGGTCCGAGTGTACCCTTACCTGGATGACTGGCTGATAGCAGGTCCCTTCAGACTGGAGGTGGAGCAGTCCAGGGATCTGGCCCTCCAGACTTGCCTAGACCTTGGCCTCCTGATCAACGAAGCCAAGTCAGAACTCATGCCTGTGCAGGTGATCCAGCTCATCGGGGCAGAGCTCGGCTCCCGGTGGACAGGGCGGAGGTTGTCTTCTCCTTTGCCCAATCATTTTTGGGTAGGCAACTGGGCTATGTGGCAGCCTGCATCAGCGTAGCCCGATGGGCCCACTGGCATATGTGTTCTCTCCAGTGGGAACTGGCCAGCCAGTGGTTTCAACGCTCAGGTCATCTCGACCTGCTGGTCCCTGTGACCCAGAGGATGTGGGATGGTCTCCAGTGGTGGATTGTCCCATCCCACCTGCAGGAAGGGATCCATTTGATCACCACGAGCCGACAGTCATCCTGACGACCGACACCTCTCTGATGGGTTGGGGTGCCCGTCTGGGGGGGCACAGAGCCCATGGACTCTGGTCCCCTCAGGAGTCCTGATGCCACATCAACCTGCTGGAGCTCTGAGCGGTCTGGCTGGCCCTGACCATCTTCTCTCCGTTTATTCAGGGTCAAGTGGTCCAAGTCCAGACAGACAACACCACGACCATGTACTATCTCAACAGACAGGGCAGGACGCGCTCCTTGCCCCTCTGCAAAGAAGCTCTTCGCATTTGGTCCCTCATGATCAGCCTGGAGGCAGATCTCCTAGCCATTCATGTGGTGTAGCCTCAAACGGTCTGGCCGATGCCCTCAGCTGGATAGGCGATGCATTGCACGAGTAGTCTCTCCTGCCAGAGGTAGTGCAGGATCTGTTCTCCCACTGGGGCACCCCTCAGGTGGACCTGTTCACCTCCAGGGAGAAGCTGAGGCTGTACCATGCCCACCACCCTCAGCAGGGTTTGCTGCAAGGGGATGCCTTCTCGAGGCTGTGGACCCCAGGCCTCTTCTACACCTTCCCTCCTCTGCCCTTGATCCACAAGGTGCTCCTCAAGATCAGGAGGGACAAGGCACAGGTGATCCTGGTAGCACCGGACTGGCCCTGCTAGTTCTGGTATCCAGATCTCCTCAGCCTCAGCTCCAGGCTCCCGAGGCGGCTTCCAGCCCGCCCGGACCTGCTCTCAGTCAATCAGGGGAAGGTACTCCACCCAGACCTTCAGTCCCTACACCTGATGGCCTGGTTCCTGAGTGGCTAGAGTTCCAGGCCTTGGGCCTTTCTGAGGAGGTCATCAACGTTGTTGAGGCTTTCCATAAGGAATCGACCAGAAAATGCTATACCTTCAAATGGAAGAGATTTTCCATTTGGTATCAAGGCAAGGGGTTGAACCCCTCATCCTGTCCACTGGCTAGCATTTTGGACTACCTGTGGTCCCTCTCCTAGCAGGGGCTTCAGTCTACAACCCTCAGGGTGCACCTAGCAGCCATCTCTGCTTACCGGGTGTAGGCCGGTAAGCAATCGGTGGTGCAGGAGAAGGTGGTCTGGCGCTTTTTCAAGGGCCTAGATCACAGATCCCCTTCGGTGCGTGAACCACTACCTCTGTGGGATTTACTGCTGGTATTGGCTAAGCTCATGGGCAAGCCATTCGAACCGATGCACAGGTGTGACATCTCTCACCTGTTGTGGAAAACTGCCTTCTTGGTGGCTATCACGTCAGCCAGAAGGATTAGGGAGCTCCAGGTGCTTTCCATTGAAGCTCCCTACCTGGTCTTGACAGGGACATGGTTGTCCTGCACTCCCACCTGAAATTTCTTCCGAAGGTGGTGTCGGAGTTTCACCTGAATCAGGTGTTGACTCTGCCGGTGTTCTACCCCAGTCACACCTCAGAGACTGAGTACAGGCTCCATACCTTGGACCTGAGATGAGCACTCACCTACTATAAAAAGCGTACAGCAGAAGTTCGGGGAGAGGTTCACCAGCTGTTTGTCACCAACGCTGAAGCCACAACTGGCAAACCTGCAGCAAAGTGGACGATTGGCAGGTGGATCACTTCTTGCATTGATCTCTGCTATAGGTTGGTGGGTAGGGAGCCTCCTGTAGGGCTTAGGGCTCATTCCACCTGTCATACTGCTGCATTGTTGGCTGCTTCTAGGGACGTCCCTATCCAGGAAATCTGCAGGGCTGCTACTTGGATGTCAGCACACACTTTCATTTCCCATTACCACATCGACCTTGAGTCACGCCGGGATGCTGGTTTTGGGGCCTCAGTTCTTCAGTCCCTGTTCCCTAAGTAGGGGTGTGTGCCTTGCCTTCCTCCTCTTGGAGAACTGCTAGGAGTCTACCAGATAGTGTGGATTGAACAAAGTCAAAGTCAAATTTATTTAAAAAGACGCCCAATCCCAAAGGCTCAGGGCGCCGCACAAAAACTGTACAGTATGTCATACCGTATACATTACATTAAAATATAGTACGCATAAAAACTTAATCCCCAAAAGCCTGCATAAATAAGAAGGTCTTCAGACAACTCTTAAAGGCCTCTATAGTGGGGGCCCCTCTCACTTTGAACGGCAACGAGTTCCAGAAAGCTGGAGCAGCAACTCCAAATGCTCGATCCCCTGCCGATTTCAACCTTGCTCTTGGAACTTTAAGGAGGCCACCACTAGAGGAGCGGAGATCTCGGACAGAGGTGGACGGTACCAGAAGATCAGATAGGTAACCAGGGCCCTGTCCGTGTAGGGTCTTATAGGTGAGAAAACCCACCTTGAACAGTACTCTCCACCTGACAGGCAGCCAGTGCAATTCGCGCAATACTGGAGTAATATGACAAAACTTACTTTGTCCGGTCAAAAGCCGGGCAGCAGCGTTTTGCACTAGCTGCAGTCTGCGAAGAGAACTTCCAGAGACCCCAAGATAGAGGGCATTACAGTAGTCAAGCCTAGAGGTGACTAAGGCATGCATCAAAGTAGGGAGGTCCAGAGCCGGAACAAGGGGCTTAATCCTGGCGATATTTCTAAGATGGAAAAAACAGGAACGAACCACAGAGGATATTTGACCCTCCATGGACAGGTTCCTGTCAAAGATCACACCAAGATTTCGCACCCATGGGGAGGCCATCAATGACACAGCTTCTAGTACAAGGCCAGTCGCTGAATCAGAGGCCATCCCATCATGAGCTCTGTTCGACTCCACTACCAGTACCTCAGTCTTGTTAGGGTTCAGTCGCAGCCAGCTGGAAGACATCCAGTCATTTATCTCAGCCAGACAGATATTCAGCACATCCACTGCATTTGATGTTCCTGGGGCAAAGGATAGGTATAGTTGAGTATCATCAGCATAGCAATGAAAACTCAAACCATACCTCCTAATGATCCCCAGTGGCAGCATATATACTACGAACAACATTGGGGCCAATACCGAACCCTGAGGACTCACACGAAAGGAGGCAGGGTACGGATGAGAAATTACCCATCACAACCCGCTGCCTCCTGTTAGTAAGAAATGACTCAAACCATTTGATGACAATACTAGTGAGTCTGCATAACTCCCTCAGGCGGAAAAGCAACACACAATGGTCCACAGTATCAAATGCTGAGGAAGATCAAGGAGAACAAGAATTGTCTTGTCCCCCCGATCTCTAGCCCTGAGGAGGTCATTTTGCACCCGAACTAATGCAGTTTCAGTATGTCTGGCCCGAAAAGCTGACTGGAAGGGATCATACAACTCGTGGGTCATGAGATGTTCCCCCAACTGAAGTGATACCACCTTCTCAACAACCTTTCCCAGAAATGGAAGATTGGAGGTAGGACGGTAATTTGCCCTAATCTCCGGGTCCAGAGAAGCTTTCTTTAAAAGGGGTCTCACCAGAGCCTCCTTCAAGGCATCTGGAAAGACACCCTGACTCAAGGAGCACCGGACAATCAGGGCAAACACCGGGCCAACAGTGTCAGTGCACCTCATTAAGAAGCGCGTTGGCACGGGATCCAGTTTACAGAAGGTATACTTCAAGTTGGCCGCTATCTCAATGACCTCATGAACCTCCACTGGCCTAAACTCTCCCCAACCAGAAAGAGTGCTCTTAGAACACAACTGACGACTACTGACAGCAATGATATTACTGGCTGAGGAAACCTCCCGCCGGATCACAGACACCCTGTCCGAGAAAAACCGAGCAAATTCCTCACAATCCTCATTCAAGGAAACTCTTCCGGGCTGAAGACAGAATGGATGAAGAAGTCTGTCAACAGTCCGGAAGAGTGAGGCTGGTCGGCTTCTCCTGGCAGCAATCTCCCGAGACAAAAATATTGCCTTCTTTTGGTTGATTGCCTCCTGATATGCGCAATAATACGCACACAGGACCAGTTTGTCAGCCCCCAGACAGGATTTCCTCCAGCGACGCTCTAATTTCCGACCCAGCTTCTTCATTTCCCTGAGATCGCCGTCATACCAAGGTGACCTCAGGTATGAGGTTCTGGGTCGTACACGGATAGGTGCGAGGGAGTCGATGGTGCCAGACAGCACCTTATTATAGGCGTCTACCCCGGCGTCAACAGCTCTGACGCATGCATCACCCACCCTTGATAAGTCAACTGCCGCCATAAAACCCTCGGGGGTAAGATCTTTTAAAGGGCGGCAGCGAAACATCTCAGAAGGGGAAGAATTTATGATGGGAGCACTAAACGTGAACTTCACCGTGCAGTGATCAGACCAAGCTACCTGATCAATATCAAGATCAACTATCTCGAGTCCCAGTGAGAACACCAGGTCCAATGTGTGGCCATCCTGGTGAGTAGGCACGCCGACAGACTGCACCAGCCCCAAAAGGGACATACTCTGCAGTAACTCATCGGCGCACTTTTGACTTCTATCCTCGGCCCAAACATTGAAGTCCCCAAGAAAAATACATCTTGGGGAATCCAATGTTTCGCCGGCAGCAAACTCGGCAAATTCCTGCAGGAACCCCCCCATCGGACCAGGAGGGCGATAGATGAGGAGGATCCTGCAGCCCACGCCAAGTCCTCCACGAATGGCCACACATTCAAATGAACCTGGGGTTCCCACCGGGTGCACGGTGAAGTCCAGGCTTGACTTAAAACAAATAGTTACACCGCCTCCCCTACGATTTTCTCTGGGGCAGTGCACCACAGTATATCCTGGGGGGACTGCAGCCTCAAAAACAGGGCCAGCATCATCTCCCACCCAGGTCTCTGTAATGCAGGCCAGGTCAACCAATGAAACCAGAGCGGCAATAATAACCATCTTGTTTCTGATCGACCTGGCATTGCATAGCACTGCCGTCAGAGGTATTGAGGGTGACGCAGCCCTAGAGGTCACCTGGCCACTTGGCCTGGTGGCCCCCCTGTAAATAGGCACCAACCACGTCTGGCTTCTCCTAGATGCTCTATTTATTCCAGGGCGCCTCCTGGACTTAACCACCTCTATCCTTTGATCAACCCAGCTGGTCATCCCACAGCGCATGCATGAAACAATCCCCCACAATCCCACTTCCCTACAACGTCTGATAGTAATATCAGATACAGGGAGGGGGATAAAAGGACGCAGTGCATGCAGCTGCAAATTCCCATAAACAATCCTAGGCCCTAAAACTCGTCTAACAGAACTCCTACACATGTCTAATTAAATAAACCGAATGGCACATATAACTCATGCAAGCAACACACATAAAAACTCTACTTTTACAATAAAAACTAGTTGACATAGATGAACTGTTATAACATAATCTAATTCCCGCCTCTCATCAGGAACAGGCAAAATTTCAACTCCGAGCGCCACTCACAACGCTCGCGCCATGCTCGCACTTGCAAGCGGCGCCTACGTTTATACAGTGCCTCCCCACTCCCACACACCAACAGCCGGCAGCCCCCCACTCACAGCACCAGCTCCAGCTGGCAACGAATTAGTGAAATGACACACAGCCTCTCACGCTGTGTTTGGCAAGTAGGGCTAGTGGGCAGGCAATCAAAAATAGAAATGCAGTCCAGATAAATATATAGCCAGTTCTCAGCTGCAACGAGCAGCGCTCTCAACAGATATAGGGAGGAAAATACAGAACAACATATCCACGTCCCTAGAAAAACAGGTTACTCACCTGTAACAGTAGTTTTAGGAGTGGTATATGTTGTTCATCCACACTGACCCACCCGACCTCCCCAGCTTCAATGCACACACCTGGCTTCCAGCGGGCTAGATCTGGCGTTATGGGGCGGGCAGAGGGTTATACCACCCGGGTGGGTGGGAGGAGTTAGCTTGAAGACATTCCGGCACATCTATAAAGCGGCAAGGTACCTGCTAAATAGTGTGGATGAACAACATATACCACTCCTAGAACTACTGTTACAGGTGAGTAACCTCTTTTTCAGTGCCATGGTTGAGTCCCTGGGGTTACTACAGTGTTTACCGTCAACTAATATTTCACACCCATGCTGAGAGGGTTCTATGTCATAATAGCGAACACGTTACATCTATCCCTATTATGGCGAGTGTATATCGGCGAAAAGCAGTTCGGTGATATACACTTTCAGGTGACTGGGCACACACAAAGCATGTCTTTGTTGGGGGAGGCTGTGCCCCCCGCACCCTCCTGATTAATTAATGATTGATAACTCCAGGAGGGTGCATGTTGGGAGGACACAGCCCAGTTATGAAAAAAAAATCTAAGTCCCGCAGCTGCAGGACCAAAAAAATCTTCCCAGCCCTGAACCCAGGACCTGCTCCATCAGAGCCAGCCTCCCTACCCACCACACCACATGGTTGGCTTGGTGTTGCAGGCACACTAGAAGGTAATAACCCTCTTCCCTATCCCTCCCCTTCCCCTCACTATTTACTTTTTCTGCTCACCTGTCCCTTCCTTCGCAGTCGCAGTCCTTGCTACCCTGGCAGGTGTCCCTTGATAATTGCGCTGTAATATGGGTCACTGTTTTGACAGTTGCCCATATACAATCGCTATTGTCGCTGGCTACCTGCTGGGTGGGTTCCACACCTTTAGGAGAGTATTTATTTGGGACCAGAACTGTTTAGGATCCGCTAAGTTCCTATCTTGTAGGTTCCTTAGGTAACTCCATTTAATGATCTTTAGCTCTCTTTTACATCTGTTTTACAGTTCTCTATACCTTAGTCAATCTCTCGGGAGGTCAGACATTTTAAAGGATGTCCATGCATTGTCCCTTTCTTTGAGGAGTTTTTTTAAGTTCCCTGGATAGCCATTTTGATTGCTGCCCCTAGACTCTGAGTTGCTTTAGAGGGACGTGTGTATTTGCAGCTGAGAGAAAGTTTTTTAGGAAAAAGTCTAGGGCTGCATCTATAGTGGGAGCATTCTTATTTGTTCCCATTTTACCGCGGTTAAAGTTCTGATGAAGGATCTCAGGTCGAAGTTTGAGAAATCCCAGGTTCTAAAAAGTTCTTTGGGGGGCTTCTGCAATTTTTCCATATATGATTATTGGGGCATGATCACTTACCGAGTCAGCAAAAATTCCTACAGCTTTGAACCTATCTGGTTTCGAGGCAAGAAGTCCATCAAGGGTAGTATGATTACCAGGTTTTATATTTAGTCTGTTTGGTTCATTTATAGTCATAGACACAGACATTGCCAGCTATTTCCAGATATTTCGTGAAATTTCTAGAGTTTCTCTCTGCTGCCCCTACTGTGGAAATGCAGAAAGCAGGAGATTTCTCTACAAATTTCACAGAAATTTTAGGAAATAACTGGCAATGTCTCAGGCTACTACTGTACAAGTTGTGTGAGCTGGACGGCATTTAAGTCAGCCGTTACCCCACCTTTAATGTCATGTGACCAGTGCAAGTTAGTCTTCCAGTATTATCCTCTCAACTCTAGGGAGCTTGATTAATGCCTCCATTAAGTTTTTATGGGCAGACACTGCTGCTTTGGTTCGGTTATAAATATTGCCTGTCAAGTGAGACTTTACTCCTCCTGTTAGCAGCTGAATGAAGAGATCCTTACAGTAGAGATCAGTGGCACAGGGGAAGGGACTGTGGTGGCCTTCATAGTGGACTTGGCATAAAGTAGGACACATCCCCCTCTTTTCCCCAGTCTGTCCTGTATGAATGTTGTGAAACCAGAGAGCTCTACTTCATGGGATGATAAGATGGTTGGCTTGAGACAAGTTTCAGAGAAGGCAGCTATGTTGGGAGTACACTTTAACCCACGTTTCTAGTTCATGCATTTTGATCCTAAGACTGTTGACATTCATGTGAACAATTTTAAGTGCATGGGTTTTTACCCAGACTGTGTCAGTGGGGGGGATCCAATTTGCATGTTTCTAGTGAGAGGTCCTGGGTTTAATCCAGTATCATCAGCCAGTAAATTTAGCAGAATTATTAGGAGTTTGATTAGAGCACCAGTGGAGGGAAATATGACTTTTTTTCTTTGTGTTCTTTCAAAAAGGAACTTAATTTGTGGCAGTTTCCCTCTTTAGCTAATCCATTTAGGATAAGTAAGAAGGGGGTCCTGCAGTCCACTGTGGGGCAGTCCCTCATCAGAGGGTGATATAGAGTCGGGGGTTCCTGACCATTATTAGAGTAAGGGTTCAGGGGTACCAGATCCAAGCACAGGACCATAACAAAAAGTCCTTGTGGTGCTATTTTCTTTTGACAGAGCTAAGCTAGAGACTCTTAAGAGCAGTGGGAAGCCTCCTAGCTTCCCAGTGGCTAGTAGTTCCTTGCTTTCCACCAGATACTGAATACTGTAGCCAAGTTCAGGCAGGTGCAGTTACTTGTTACAAGGAAGAGTGAGATCCCTGCTACATACAGTAAGTAGGTCACCTGATTCAAAGCATTACTTAAACTTTTATGCTAAACATCAGTACAAGATAACCCTAATTCCTAATATACCATTATTAATAGGAGTAGGTCTCACTCCTGACTCAGTGGTTTCTGTGATTGAAAGATGGCTGCTGGTCTTTTAACAATGCAATGTCATAGCAAGTAATTGCTAAAGTAAAGGTAATTTCAAGAATGAGCTGTACTGATATGATAGTAATGATAAAGAGAAACTGGACAATACCTGATAATTAAATAAGGTCACACAATACCTAGGTAATCACAAAACTAGGAATTTTACAGAGTTTTACAGGATGCTTTTAGTAAGAGCAGGCACTCCAGTATATATTAGGATTCAGGCCATGGGAGTATCCTGATAAGACAAGACCCTGATTACACTTTTTCTAGATTAAATCGGCATTCAAACGCACTAGCAAGTTGAACCATAGAGAGGGGATAAATGCATATAAAACATGTCCATCTACTTAACTTCTGTCCCACTATGATCCCATAAAAATAGCCCAAAGGCTGATGTAAGTCACTCTAGTGGTCTATTAAGCTTATTGGGCAGGTGGGTGTGAGAGAGGGCCAAAAAACTGCTCCATGTCCTTGGAGCTGGACGGTCTGAAATTCACAAGAGTGTGTCTCCTGTATTCTGCAGTCTGTCTGTTGGTCAAAAGTGGGACTCCTGAGGGTTTTTTTTTTTCAAACAATATGCAGTCCTCGGTGCAGGGGGAGGGCAGTGGAGAATCAATCTGTTGCTGCCCTCCAACCCCTGGTCCTGTGAAACTCTGGTGGTGACTAAAGCTTGTTGTACTGAGCTGGGAATTTAAGGAGCCAGAGAATTATTTGAATATTGGTGCCTTTTTTTAAGAGCCTCTTGATTGATTGCTGCTGCAAACTGCTCCATGGAGCTGGAGGGTCCAAAATTCATAGGAGCACATCTCCTGCATTCTGCAGTCTATCCGGTCATCAGGAGTGGGACTCCTGAGGTTTTTTTTTTTTTTTAAAACCTGTCTAAAATGTCCAGTGGTCAGTGGTCCCGGTTTCCTTTTGATGTGCCCAGTCTTAGGAAACATGGAAGGAAAATACAAAGGAGATATAAATTATAAGCTGAAGTGTGTCTAAAAGTGATGTTTCTATGCAGTTTTACATGTGATATCTTCAGTTTTCACTTGGGCAGAAGTTTAAGGTAATATCCATTATTACGGCTGTGTGGGTGGAGCTCCGCAGACGTTTGGCTATCACTGTAGGAGAAGAGTGGGTCACCTCCGTAACACGACCCTGTGTTCTCCTACGCTGATGCAGCAACCAGTGGACAGTGCCAACTCCATTGGCGCTGTCCCTTGCTGCCGAAACTCCCCTTCTCAGCATGATTGCCCCCCCCATGGGCGCACTACTTTAGCCACAAACTTCCTTCAAAAGTGCACATGCGCAGTTTTGTTGCTGTTGCCATCTTTCGAGTGGCACACCATCGTCCCTCCTACAGCTGTGCTATCCGCTCATAAAACACCACCACTGCCACTGCTCCAATAACACCGCCGACGATGCTCTGATGTCCATCCTGTCGCCGCTCCCACACCCCAACAGGTAAGAGCTCAGTGCAGCCATATCGGCTCTGGCTAGAGTCTATTCCACTTTGTCATGAGAATAAATATGGCACGTCTAGTGTAATATATTAGAATTTAGTTTTATATGGCCCCCTTCTCACACTGTGTGCAAAAACACTTTGTAAAGCAATAAGTGGTACTGGTAGTACAGGGACTATGTAGTATACGTGCAGTAGCCTGTAAGGGCATTATTAGTAACCCCATGGGCATTTTATGCAGGGTATCGGGGATAACTACCCTACTCTTTGAAACTTTTGCTGGGATCTTTAATGACCTCCTGAACAGTGACCAGAGGTGGGCAGAAGTGACCTCATTTTACTATCATGTGCAGAAAGTGACAATTTTAATAGCAGCATGTTAGTATTTGGGTACTAGTCGACCAAATGCTTGGTGTGAGTCTTGAACCCAGAAGGGCATGATAGTGATTTTTATTCCCAGAAATACCTTTTGTCTATGTGAAATGTCATTCATATTCATGAGTTTTTGATAGCTGTTTGTTCCGTGAAGGATCATTGTTTTCTTCACTAAATCACTGCTGCAGTTGAACACTATTGCATAGATGCTCCAGAAACAGACAAGTTCACTAAGAGCTGTCTGATTACAGACAACAAGGAATAAAATGAAATTATTGGGAACTGTGATTTGTGTACAGCACCTTGTTAATGATTGACAGTTGTTTAATTGCATCAGTTTTGTTTTACTTTTACTTGTAGCCACTTCAAATTAAACAAGAAAGGCACTTTACTGATGATGGCAACTATAAAAAAGAATTAAAGTTGACCATAGGTTCACTAACAGTTAACGACACCGGAATCTATACCTGCCGTGCAGAAAATATCCGTGGAACCTCATCTTCAACAGTGCATTTGAAAGTAGTAGGTAAGTTTTTTCTGAAACACCTACAGAATAAACAGAATACTGATGCTGAAAGCAGAGGAGTCAAAGAAGGCTGTTGTGCAAATCTGCTAGATTATCTGTGGATAGCAACTTGTATTACTGAATGTGTTAAATTATACCGTAATTTTCCTGTGGAACCAGAGGAATTGGCCACTCTGCCAGAATCACAGTGCCCCCCCGCCCCCAATCTCTCAACCTTAACTTGCTGTTTCTTGCTTTTATTATTCTTTCTGTCTCTCCATGGCTTCTCTGTGGTTACAAAAATATACGTGGATCTTTATGTGAAACTGGGTTATTTTTTAAAATGATTGTAGAAAATATTTTTTGAGTTTAGTAGAGAAGAAGCTAGCTAAAACACAGAGGGATGTCTCTAAGTAACCTTTTGACCTCCTGAAGCTTGTTTGCCAGATTGTCAACAGGAGACCAGTTTAGGACAGTGTTCTATCATGCCACACCTGCAAGTTTACCTCAGGAAAGAAACTGACAGAACCGTGTTGCATTTTTGTGAGAACAGGATGCACAGTTAAACTGCCAGACAAAGGGATCTTATAAAAAACAATGTTTTGGTTTTGTTAGTTGGAAGATGTATAGAAACTCAGATGAACTTTTGTTTGAAATGCCTATATTAAAAACTGTCTTGCACAGTTTGTTTTTATTTTATTCTTTTGTTATTGATAATAAAATACTACTTAGGAATTTCATAATGTCTGGCATGTCAGTGCTTCCTGACTTTTGCCTTTTTACAGTATATATAACAAAAAGTGGTTCCAGTCAACTGGAAACACAAAACTTGTAACAGCGAGGCAGCAAGCTTCCATGTTCTGAAGCCATGGTATGTGATGGCCATTAATACAACAGTATATGCATCTCAGAAACCCCCCCACCCGCACCCAACAGCTCTTCTTTTTTCCTTAGCCAGTCCAGAAAGAATTCAAGTTTTTTTTTTTTCTTTTCTGTACCTAGCACATTGGAATTGCAACAACCCTTCCTAAGGACATTGCTTTGATTGTTTAAGTTTGTTTATTGCACTTCCAATTGCAGTTCCTGGACCGTTTGCTTGACATTCTCTAATAATATTCAGTAACTGCAGTGCCTGAACACATAAGACCATAGTAAAAGCTAGATGTAAGACCACAGGTCCATCAAAGCCGCCTCCTGCCTTATGGGCAGCTGCAGCATTCAGTATTATAAGAAGTAAGCAATAACCCATGACAAGGTATGCAGTAAAGCTAAACTGATGCACAACCTAGGGACGATGAATGCCAAGGGCCTTTACACCCCAGGGAAGTGCCTCAGGATAGTGTTACTTATTATGCTTTTAGGAAACTGGAAAAAAAGTGCTACACAGAGTGCTGACTGTGACATGGCTAAACATCAAATCAGGGAAACAAAACAAACAAAAAAAAACCACTATGCCCAGAGTCGCAGCTTTATTTTTCAAACAGTCATTTAGCTGGGTTACTAGGCTTGCTTTTAAATGGGAGGTAAATTACAGAGTTTGGCACATTGCCTACATCTTTATTTGATATTGCTTGAAATTTTCCAGTACTTGTCCATGAATGAGTTTTCTGGTGCTTTCGCACTATGTTGTGATGTGAACGTGTTGCAACATCGGACGGCCAGGATAAGGGCGGTTCATCAAACATGAGTAATTTTCTCAAAACTTCAGGAAATGGCTAGTTTATGAAGATCTGGGACTATATATCAAATTCATAGGCATATAGCTGGATGCAGACGCATTGTTGGAATGGGAACTCAGAATTTAGCCAAAAACTGACAATGTCCCTTTAAGGTCAGAGAAATAATTAGTAAAATCAGTGGCTGTATTTATTTTTATTAAATGTGTTCTAAACATCCTGCACTCTGATTGGTCAGGAACCTTTTCTTTTGCGGCTGGCAACCCCAATAACATCCGCTTTGGATCCATCTCCCTGCAACATCCACATTATAACTACCCTGACTTGCCTCCACAAGGTGGGGTTGCGAGATAGTCCCCTAGAGAAACTTGTCCAGATTACTGGCGGCATCACCGCCACCAGCAGGGCTTCCTGGCCCCCCCCCCGGTGAGGCTGCGGGGGTTGTCATCGAGGCACAGGTCAGGAAGCATAGGAAAACCAGGAGCAGTTTCAAAATTCACAAATAGCATTTTATTTTTCTCAATAACAGCAAAATTGAAACTATTCAGTATAACTATTTACAAAGGCAGAACAAACACAGAAAACAAAAATCCTTCTTCGGACTGTTTCTTCTCTTAATTCCAAGTTTCAGTCTCTCACTCTCCTTGTTTCTCTTACAAAAACATTGCTGCTCTTTTTATAAGTCTTTGGGAACTCGTTAAGAGAGCCTGCTTCTCCCAGAATGCTCTTGTAAGTTTACAGAATGTTCTTGTCAGTTTCTTTCCTTGCTGGTGCAGCAAAACAGTACATGTGTCCCAGAACTGACCTCTTGTTTGCATCTTTGCAAAAAGCTTAACAACTGCATCTCATGTTAACCCCTTGAGTTCCAAATAGCTTTTTGCAATCATTTCACCAGTATAACTATATACAGTTTTAAACAAAGGGATCCCAGTATCATATACAGTTTCACATAGAGAGTCACATATATTTTTATAACTGCATATATGTAAAGAGGAAGAGAAAAGACAGAACAGCAAGGTAAGGCAGAGAGGTAGTGAGAGGCAGAGAGTTGCGAAACCGTCGGAGTGATCAGTTCCTAGGTCTCACAAGAAAATTTGGTTGTGCAACCAGACAGAGAAAAGACAGTGCAGGAGAGGGTAGAACAGAGCCTTGCATTTAAACTCTTTCTGCATAACAAATGGGGCAGGCCTTATTCAACCTTGTCATGGGGTGAGCCGACCCGTGGAACACTGTCCTGGCTGGGACTGGGAGGTGCAGTGGGGATAGCGGGACTGGGGACGGGGCATCAGCACGGGAGCTCCAGTAATTTTTTAACATGCTGCTTCTCAGGGGCAGGATGTTCAGTGACACAGTATGTTCACCGCACCCACCCCACCCCACCCATGATTAACAACGCAGGCCATGGAGGAACCCCCAGCCTCCGCTAGGGGTCCATAGAACGTTGGACACTCCCGAGAGTGAGAGCTGTCCCCTATGATGCTCAATCCTTCTCCCCCCAGCCGGCCCTCTGATTCCTAAGTCTGTCCCTGAACCCGGAATATCGGCGCCACAAGCAGACACTTTGCTGCTGCACCAGCAGGGTGGCAAGTACCATTATTGAATCAACAGATGATGATTTGGTACTGTTTCAAGGACCACTCCCAACCACATCACACTTGCTAAACTTCTAATTTGCTTCATCTCTTGACTGTTTCAAGGTACCTCAAACACAGCAGCAGGAGGTGTCATGTTTCAAACAGCAGTCTCTACTTTTTCCCTCTTTTGTTACTTTTTCTTACCTTTTTCTTGTAATTAGCAATTGCCAGTTTATAAATGTACTTCGTCACTCCAGGGTTTGTGAGTCCTGCTGGATTAAACCATGCTTGGAGCCATGAGGAGAAACCCATTTCCATGGTTTAATCCAGCACAGCCCAGATCCTGGTGTGTGTCATTGCTCACTTAAGGAGGGTGTGGTGTGGATGCTGGTGTGATTAGCTACCCAACACTTCATGTTTCCTCATTCATATTCCTTGTTCTGTGTTAATGTTCTTCATTGGACTAACTGATAAAGGACAGTTAGACAGCTTTTACTGGAAAACCTCACCTGCAGATTTATACAGGTGCATCTGTAAAAAGAAGTTCAAAGCAGCAGCGCATTAAAACAAAGCTAGTTCCAGCTACAGCTAATAAAAATATTAGCACAATTATAAAATCTACTTCTTCAGGTTCCGCCTGTGCTGCACACCCTAAGTTTTTTTTTTTTGTATTCCTAACCCTTACCAGGTTTACAGTGTTTTTTTTTTTTTTCTAAGCAAAATGTGGTGGCCATCTTATTTTCTTGAGAAAACAGTTAATTCAGACATAAAAAAAATGCTCAGATTTGTTAGACCTGGAAACATAGAACACCAAATAAAACAAGTGACAAAGAAAAAGGTAGGCTCAAATGCTTTGCCCAATTCCTTTCCACTGCTGCTTTAAATACATATTATTTCATTGATAGTCATTTAAAAAAGCGTGGGTGAATTGTGCTGCTGTTGTAAACTGAGTAACACATTGTTATTGCAGGTGATTAACCAGACTGTAGAGATTTCCCTTTATAAACAGATCATGTTTGTATATCCGTCCTGCTGTCCTGTTTTGTGTCTGTGGTAAAAGCTTTAATTTTAGACTTCCTTTTCCTGCTGTAGATGGAAGTGTGTTTGCATTATATTTGGTATTCCATATTTACATGAGTAAGGCATTTGAATAAACAGGTAGTGGGATTAAGAAGGCTCGGAAGGTCAAACTGGTGGGAGATACTGTAAAACAAATGAGCTGGGTCCTTTGTTTTTCCCAAGATGGCACAGTTTTCATGCTCATTTAGAAATGCTTGGGTTAGGCTAACTCTGATTTCATAGGATGATGGGGATGGGGGGAGGGGGGTTGGGGGTGCTTCTCCTATGAAAGACCTAATAATACAACTTTTATTCTGTACTTAATTTGTATAGCAGTGTTGGCCACCCAGCTACCTGATTTGACCAACCCTGATGCCACAATTCTTCACAGAGCTATACAATCTAATTACATTTGTTACACTAGTTAAATAAAACAGTACCCGCTAAAAGACAGACAGGGACAGTAGCTTGGTAAGTTGCATGCTCACCTCTGGGTTCGAAAGGTCTTGGGTGCTAGTCCCATCCAAACAGTTCTGCTGATACTTAAAACATACACAGTAGTGTGTCTTTATGGGGGGGGGGTGCTGCACTGTCAGGGTGCTGTCCTTCGTACAAGATGCTAAACTGTTGTCTTTGTGTATTAGTTCCTCTAAGCATGCAGTAATGGTAAGGACAGTCTTTCATTGTTAGCCTCTGCCTTTCTCTGGCGGCTAATGTCTAGGTGGAAGTCTACAATCTTCTTCAAGGATATCTCCTCTGTTAGGCCACACCTTTAGAACTATAGCCATCGGGCACTAGGACCACACGTAAACTTTTTGCTAGATGGGGCCACCCATGACCATGTCCCACATCTGCATCTGTATAAACATGTGTTGTAATAGAGCTTTTATGGAACTGTAAAGGGTTTCTCATGGCTTGCAAAGTCAGATGGGGTACTGCATTATAAATTGAAATAGTAATCGTCTTTAGAATCCGTTTTATTTATTTTATACACTTCTTGGGGTTTCATGAGCACATGGCTGTGTTCAATGAGTAAATACAACCTTGTTATCAAAAGAAATATAAAGTAATATGACAGGTAATATGTATTATAGTTACAGTTAATTAGTAACTGTAACTGATTACATTCATTTGAAAGTATTTGTAATTGATTATTTTTTAAACGTAACTTGCCCAGCAATGCTCACAGTGTCATAAGGGATTTGTCCCTGGTGTCTTGCCTAATATTCCACCGCTCAATAAAATGGGTTCACGTAACCCAACCCTAAGGATGCACTTGGGAAGGAACTGTCATGGCTGTGTACGTTTCTTGGTCAAGAGTTACAAGTAAATAAATAAAATGGGAAATGCTGGATAAAAAAAAAGACCATGGATCCAGCATTTCTCCTTCTGCTATCCTTGTAGCTGTATCTTTCAGTACTACGTAAAACAATTGTAAGCACATATTTATTTACTTCCTAATACAGGTATTTATCGTTCTCTGAGCCCTCCAGTCTGCCGGCCTCTGAATGGTACCCTCCAGCCCCATCACCTACTGTCTCCCGGGCTTGCTCGGGCACCTTTTATGAAGGACTACAGAAGTGGTGGGTGGGGTGTGCAGTCAGTAGTGTGAGGACACATGGAAGTCTCAGTATCTCCTGCTGGCATGCAGGTCTGATTTTTCCACCATTTTTACCCAAATTGGTGTGCAATGACATACACACCAAGGCATGCAGTCTGCTGGCGGCATTCCTGCCTGCTGTGGTGGTCCCTGCTGTGATGTCACCTAGCCTCCTCACCCATCCCAAATGAGGAGAGCAGTTCTGGAGTTGCTCAGCCATCCTTCCTCTGACTGAGCATGCTCACAAACTCGGGTCCCCAGCATCGCAGGTGTTAGTGTTGACAGGCCAGGCGTAGCCCTTGTTTAACAGGAAGTGTTATAAATATTGTAGACTTTTGACACCAGGGAGAGAACAACAGGGAACCAGATGCCAAGTGATTCACCTGTTCCTCTCAGACATCATACTGCTTTAAGGTTTATGTTTTGTGACCTTCCCATCTCCAAGGATGTTTGGGTTTGCCTCCTGATTGGTACATTAAGTGCAAAAGTAGAATTTTTACTTTTTCCAGTTTTTATTTTCGATTATATATTTATACTCCTGGTTGCTGGCCACCCCCCACCTGCTCCAGTACTCCACCACCCTATCACCCAACTTCTCTGGGACATACCTCCTCCGTTGAGTCCCCAGGAGAGTACCTCCCATGGCGTGGCTGGCCAAGCCCTTCCTGAGCACTGTCCCAGGGGTTGAAACAGATTTGTTCAGCCTCCACCCGGTAGGGCTAGTGACTGAAAAAATCCACTGGCCCCACAAACGTTTGCCTAGCCCAGCACAAAAATGACCAAAAAAGTCAGCCTCCACCCTTGCACTACAAGGATCACTGAGTGCCAAAGGTCAACTCTGTGACCAACATGCTTTCCATTTAGAGCAGAACAGGTACATTTTAAGTGACGGAACCCAACAGACATGTCTCCCTACCAACACGGGACTGAGAAACAACTTGAGGATGTCCTCAAGGGATGCAGAACAAAATGCTTTAAATCAGTTTTGTGTCGTGTTTTTTCCCATTCAGTATGCCGCTGATGCCTACAGTCACAAACACATGCACATGCACGCTGGCCACAAGTGAAAGTAAAGACAACAGAAACACCCATCCCAGAAAATTGTTATACAACTTTAGAATAAACAACTTTAAATTACTGCAAGAGTTCCAGACTCCCAGACATCTGCACGTGCAGAGCCGCCATCCCAAGAGAAAACAGCACTCAGCATGCTGTGTGTGTGTGTCTTATCAGTAACCCCAAAATATTTTGCAGTATCCACCTCCCCCCATCCACACCTGCTTAGTAACAGGACACCTGCCCATTCAGTTGCCCCTTACTTCAGCCAGTGATTATTTCTGACTGACTCACCAGCCAGATCATGTTTTCCACCCAACCTCTGTGGAGATGAGATGCCGTCCCCTCACGCAGCAAACTTAATCATGCTGGGGGGCGGGGGACATGAAACCAGAGGGCAGGTCTCCACCCTCTCCTGTCTTCCACCCAATCTGCCACAAAGTGCTGAAGGCCACATTAAAGCCAGGCCTCTAATCTTCCTTTTTGCCCCCAAACTATCCTCAGTTCTGTAGCTCCACCACAACAAAATCATGCTCACCAAATTTTGGGTCAGTTGGCAACGCTCAAATGACTTGGCAGCAGCTCACGCCCAACCTCGCCCTTTTTTCCCCCTGGCAACCACCTCCCATTTTCTGACAGGGAGTTAGCTGAGGCTGACACTTTCAACCAAACTCCCACATGATTGTTGGAGCACAGGTGGATAGCAGAATAGGAAGGAATGCCAAATGACATCCCGCTGCCAGCTAAACACATAGGACAAGGAAGCTGCTCGGAACACAAGGTGCTGGGTGAGCACCTCAGACTGCAAACAACTACTGCCCAATGAAAAATCCACCCGCATTTAGCAGGCAGTTTCAGTGCCAATTCTGAACCCTGCAAGTGGGGCCTGCGAGGAACGAGAGCTTCATCCTGCTAGTGAGAGATTCATGTCTGACATTTTCTTCCCCAGAGGCTACTGGCAGTGTAGTGGCCCACAGTTCAGGAGCATACAAGCATACATATGCAGGCATCTGTCAGCAAGCCTGTTCTTGTGCTGGACTTTCAAACTGTGTTGCATCCTGTCCTCCACCAAGTGGCAGGCAATCTGTGGAGTGACTTGTCTCCCCTCCCTAAGAGAAGAGAGCAGTCCATGGGTTGCTCATCCACAGTCCCATGACTGGCCCCCATGCAACCCAACCTCGTTTCTATTCTTGGGCCACTGGCATGGCAGAATTTTTACTTTCTTGCCTTATTTTAACTAAGACTTTCTCTTGGTGATCCAACCCACCCTCCCCATCATTGTGCAAACAAAAGCCACTCTGATGGTATACCAGAGTTCACCACATCTGATGCCACAGACAGTATTAGCTGCTGGAGATTTATTTCTGATGTAATGTTTGCATGTCCAGCACTACTCCAGTTTACTCCAGAGGCTAAGTACAGGGTGTGCTCACCACTGCCCGTGCCTCAAATCGAGTAGAGTGAGGCTGTCAGCCAGCGTGTTGACCATTACAAATCTCCAGGATGCCTTCAGTATGGTATAAAGTTTAATCTCTTACGCTGATGCCTATTAGTGACACCGGCTGTGGGTGGTTCTGGGATGTCCCTTGAGCAGCTTTTATAACAGAATGGCAGGGAGAGGGTGGTTGCAGGATCAACCAGATAAAGTCTTTATTTTACACCATAATAGCTACACACCAAGTACAGTAAGAGCAGACAATCTGTTTCGCATAAAATTACCTTTCTAATGATGGTAGGTGAGCTAATGTAATCATTTCTTTTTCTGTACTTTAGGAAACACCTAAAATACATACATATTGTAACAAAATTCACCATGGAAATTATATTTTTTTGTAAAATATAAGACATACTGGTATGTAACCTAAACTACACATACATAAATAGTACATATGTAAATAACTATCTTTGAGGATATCTCCTTCTTTGGGACACCTTTGGAATTGTAGCCATCAGCGCCAGGCCCACGTGGAAACTTGTGCTAGCTGAGGGCTACCTATGAAAACATGTTTTGTCTAAGTGTATATAAGCATTTGTGTCCCCATCATTCCTCAGTTCTTTTCTTGCTGTCAGTCATCCTCATCAGCACTGTCGAAGAAAAACACCATCAACTTAGCCGTTGTCATTTATTCTTTTATTTTGCTATTTATTTTGTCATCTCTGCAAACTGCAGCCACATGGGTCACTGTCCATACCTTCACTAAACAGTACCGTCTGGACATAGCCTCTCGTAGACATGCTGGATTTGTGCTTCTTGTACTGCAAGGCCTTCTGTCCCGAATATATATCTCAGACTGTACCATCCTTCCAGTTTTGCTTGGTGCTGCTTGGCAGTTGTTTCAAAGTTGTGGCCTAATGGAAGCAATTTCCTCAAAGTAGATTGAACAGTTGTGTAAGAGTTTACCATAACAGTAGATGTTCGAGAGAATCTCCTCCATTAGGCCATGCCTCCCTCCATGTGTCCTCCTTCTGCTACAGTGAAGGTTACATTAGATACTGTGCTTAAAACCTGCTCCTTGCATCTTGTATCCAGCCCCATGCCTCTTCCTGTTTGCCTGGTGCTGATCTGATCTTCTCGTTCCCCATGGTCGGAGGTCCTCCGAGGTTAATCTTTGGCAGGGAACTAAGGAGTGATGGGGCTGCCCATGCTTATATTCATAGACACTTAGACGTAGCGCGTCATTGTGTGCAGTCCCTGGCTAACAAAAGTTTTCTTATAGTCCTAGCACTGTCGGCTATAGTTCCAAAAGTATGATCTAACGAAGGAAGTTCTCTCAAAGACCTACTTTTATAAATAAGTGCTTTTTTTTTTTAACTCTTTGTACCTCTTCCTCGGTGGATCTCCTCTGTTGGCCAGCCTGCCAGACTCTGGGGTCTTTTGAGAGCTTTCTGATGCTATGCATTCCTGGCAGAACCCCCGGAGGCTTCCTTCTGGTGACTCCATGATTTTTCCTCAATATCTGCCCTCTTAGCCCCAGAAGCAGTGACTTTGTATGAGTGGAGGCCCACACTAGTACTGCAGCTCCAGTCAACAGCTCTTTCCGCCCACCCCTGACCTTGCGCCGGGGCTCTTGGAGGTGGCAGTACCATTCAGCCTCCACTGGGGGGCAGCCAAACACAGAGAGACCCGTCAGCACCTCCTGAGGTGGAGAGCTTTTCAGCTGGCAGCTACTCACTGTCTCCCCCCCCCCACCGACCCGACCTCGTTCCCGAATCTGGGTTGCCGGGGTGCGAGGTGTAGTGTCCAGCCCATCAACCCTCAGTGCCACCAGGCCAGCTAAAAGTAAGTTCTTACATAACTGTTCTGTGCATGTGTAATTTGGGTTTGATATGTCTGATACTTTATAAAAACAAATGATGTTTCTGTGGTAGATTTTGTTGAAAACAATCTGCTTTTTGGTATTTTCCCAAGGTATAGAAAAAAAATGAAATGACATTAGCTTGCCTACCATCATTAGAAAGGTAATTTTGTGCTAAACAACTTTTGCTGCTCACACTTTTGTGTAGCTAGTATGTTTTTTTCACCCAGCTATTTGCATTTGCTTGAATCATGGTGCCTTGGACCAAATTTCAACGTTATAACTGCACATTGAAATAAATGTATAACATTTTTCATTTGTATAATGTTTAGTTTTATTATTCAGTACACTGAATCACTGTGAATGACGTGCATGTACAGTTACGGTTAGATATGCCTTATATTTGACAAAAGTGTGATATTGTGATGGATTTTGCTGGAAAAAAATTGTTTGTTTTTTTCAGTATTTCCCAAGGTATAGGAAAAAAACTGAAATGAGTACACAGGTTTACTTATCAACATTAGATAATTTTGTCATGAACAACTGTGCTGCTCACACATTATGTGTAGCTACTATGGTCTGTGAGATACTTACATTTGTTCAAGGGATGGTGCGTTGAGCTGCATATTGGCTGTATAGGCTCAGGGTAACATCTGCAGTGTGCTGCGGACACAAGGGTGGAGTGCATAAGAGTTGTACTTTGGAAGGAATGAGTTTTAAGGGATTCAGTGTTCCCAGTTTTTCTGCTTCCTTTGAGAGCTTGTTCCATAGGGTTATTGCCACTCTGTAGGTGAAAAAATGCTTTCTCATATCACCTCTACTTCTGTTTCCCAAGGCTCTCAGGGGTCATGTGGTATCACACACCTTGGGTTTGTGTTAAAAAAAAAAATTACACCCCTCAGCCTATTTGTTATTCTCTGTATGTCATCAGGTGTGGTGCACTGTTTACAGTTAAAGTGGAACACAGTACTAAGAGCCCACACCCAACTGCAGGGCCAGTCCCAGTTTACACTTTGTGTGCAAAAACATTTTTTCTTACTTACTGTGTACTGCAATATAGTAGATTGTATCAGACTGCTTCTGCTGACTGTCCAGGCTGACATTTGCTGTAACTACAACCCCCCCAAAATCCTCTGCTGCTGACTTGGGGGGGCTGCAGCAGTGGGAGATTCAATAGCCTGCAGTGCATGTTACAGCTTTTATAAGTTACTGTCGAATTTTTTGCCGTCCTGCTGTTTTCCCATGGCTAAGTACCGTCCTTGGTAATAGTACTAAGCCCATGGAGGACAGTGGGACAAGCAAACAGAAAATGAGAGCTTATAAGAACTCTAAATGTGCACTGCGAGCTACTGAATCTCCCACTTTCACAGCCCTCCCCTTGTGTTGGTTACGAGGGATTCGGGTATTTGTAGTTACTGAAAACATAAGCTCGCAAGTCTGCCGAATCAGTCTTGATAGGCCTGCTGCACTGCAGTAAACTGTAAGTAACAACAAAAAAGTTTTTTTATACAAAGTGCAGATTGGGACTAGCCCCAACATTTGGATGTGGAGCTCTTAGTGCTGGATATTTCCCTTTACTGCATTTTAACCTGCGTTTCTGTGTCTTATTTGTCTGTTTCAGGGGAAAATGATCTTGTTCATCTGGGTAGGGAAATACCTATAAACTGGTACATGTTGCCACAGCATGTTTATCCTTGTTTATGAAGTGGGGGACATGATGGACCTAGAGTCCTTTTGATGGTAAATCATTTATTTATGTATTTGTTTGTTTATTTGTTATCTTCCAGTGCACAGCCTGTGAAAGGATGGGAAGCTTTCGGGGTTACCCGAAGGGGAAATGAGAATTTTATGTAACGTGATTAAACAAAATTAGCAACACATTTCCAAAATTATACCATTGTTATTTGTTTTGCCACTATATGAAATACAGATCCCCCCAAAAATTAGAACATGTTTAGAGAAAACCTTTTTTGAAACGTTTTTCTGTGAATTCAGTTCTAGTGCATTGATAAACTAACTGAAAGTGAGAATGGTTGTTTCAATACAAGGCTGCTATATTGAGTAAGAAAAAATGTTTTTGCACACAAGATGCAAATTGGGACCAGTCCTACATTTGGGTGTGGGCTCTTAGTGCTGTGTTCCCCTTTAATTGTAAATAGTGTGCCATACCTGATGACATATAGAGAATAATGTATAGGCTGGGGTGTGTAATTTTTTTTAACACAAACCCAAGGTGTGTGATACCACATAAACCCTGCGCGCCTCGGGGAATAGAAGTAGAGGTAATACGAGAAAGTGTTTTTTCTCCTAGAGAGTGGTGGTAAACCTATGGAACAAGCTCTTAAATAAAGCAAGAAAACTGGGATTTGGGAATCCCACAGGGACCCATGATTTGGGAATGGGGGTTTCCGGCAAATAAATGTCATTATTTAGTCTGTGTTAAGAAAAATCTTTCATAAAAACTTAATGGAAGCAAGATGGGAGGGACTTTCTGGGCACACAGGAACTCAAGCCCCCCACCCCAGCTATGCCTGTGAGTACAGTAGGATCCAAGCTTTTATTTTAAAAAAAAGGGGGGGTCTATCCCTGACAGTTCAAGTTAGCTCTTTGTAAATATAATAGGGCTAACATTTGAATTTTAAGAGCTAGATACTTATATATAATCTATATATGATATAGATTTTTTTAAATAAAACCTTGGAGTCAGGTTGACAGCTACATTATGGTTACAAATGTTCAATTTATCAGTATACTGAAAATGTACTTTTACAATGTCAGTATATTAAAAATGAATTGTTATATGGCAATATGTATTTCTGTGAACTGATGTACTGAAAGTGTATCAACATGGTGTAGCTACATTGTCCCACTTCCAAGTTTGTTTTTTTTTTATCTTTGTATTTATGCTCCTCTCACATTTCCATGCCGACTCCTATCCTTAGGGTCTACATGCACCTGATCGACCAGGGGTGGGGGGATGGGATATTGCTCCCTACACTGTCCCTGCCTTAACAAACCTGAGCACCCTGTAATACCCCGGCAGGGGGAGGAGGCTCCCCAAACCCCCATGCTTACTTCAGACGAGGTTGAGACATTTCAGAGCTCCTCCCAACGTCCTGGTCATCAGTGCTGAGGCCCATCTCCAGGAGCCTGCAAGAGCAATTTTCCTCCTGATTTTCTCTCCCACCCCCTGCAGACATTGGCACACTGGGAGGGCCAGTGAGCCGAAGGCACAGTGGGATGTGCCTTTGCTCTGGCTCTCAGCTGACGCCCACCCCTCCCAACACGTCTGGCTGCCTCCTACTGCACCTTTGACCCGAGTTCCCTGGGTGGCGGTATTGCAGTGAGGTCCACTGTCCTCCCCACCCTGAAGAAGGAGAGCAGCCGTTGGGCGCTTGATCCTTCTCCTCCCCTGCCAACCCCGGGCAGCCCGTGCTCATTCCCGAACACAGGTCACCAGCGTGGCATGAGCTAAGGCATCCAGCGCCTCAGCCCTTAGCGCCACCGGGCCGGCTCCACTTCCAAGTATTCATTTAAAAATATTATGTTTCCAGCTCTAACAATTCACTCTTTTTAAAGGTAATTATGTTTTTACTTTAAAAATGGCCAGCTTTTGAACCCCATGGGCAAGATACTTTTAATCGTTTTTTAAATGAAAGCTTGGAGTCAGGTCAGTGTAGTAATACCATGTCGATACACTTTCAGTCCATTGATGTACTGAAAATGCCCTTTTTACAATACCAATGTATTAAATAGGACATTGTATAGATGTGTATTTGTGTGTATCAGTGCATTAAAAGTGTATTGATATGGTGTAACTGTATAGACCTGATTCAAAGCATTTTCTATTAAATAAAGTTTTCAGCCTTAAGGTTCAAAAGGTAGCCATTTTCAGAAGCAATTTTATAAAAAAAAAAAACTAACTTCTGAACAGCAAGGGCTACAACGAAAGTTGGAGTCAGGCCAGTACAAGTTACACTATGTCAACTACTTTCACAGCTGGCCACTGCCTACTGTGGTGCAACCACATTGCCACTAATGAACAGTTCTATGATCTTATGGCAGAAAACAGTTTCTCTTTTAGAAATTTGATCCGTTGTAGCTTGACAAATGTAGTGTATTAAAGCAGCAGTACTACCAAATCAGGAAGTGATCTATCAAAATTCTGCTTTTTGACTGTAAGCATACAGCCAGCGTTCCAGTTTTCATACCTGTAAATGTTTTTTTCCAGTCATCTTTAGTTTCTTAGATATTTGCAATTTATTTGAATTGTTGTAGCGCTACAAGAAATATGGCGGCTGACTCATTTTCAGCTGCGCTTTTTCTACAGGTCACATCACATCTTCTGACAACAGCAGAGGGACCCTCTGCTGACCATTCCCAATGTCCCTGCAAGTCATACATATGTGCAGTTGGCAGCATAGGGGGTTCCAGTGCAGCATGCTTAGTGGCAGAAATGTACGCAAAAGCAGAGAATAACTGAACAAATTACTCGGGGATAGTACAGTGCTGGGAGAAAGAGTACCAGGTATATCATTAGCAAGGCACAGGGAATAAACTGTCAAAAAAAGCTTAGGTTTTTTTTTTTGTAGTACTGCTGCTTTAAATTACATGTGAGTGTGGCTGCTTCTGTAATGGGTGACTTAACTTCTCCAGAAGGTACCATTAGCAGCAACATTGGAAGGTACTAGAGGTATTCCATCAAGGAGAACCACATTCATGTTTCTAGTTTAGTTAGTTTTTGGAAGTGCATTAGGTATATGGATACTTATTTTCAGGCGCTTCCTGGGACAGATACAAGGAGGTACTGTACATACAATAAATAACATGGTAATTTGAGGTAGTACATTGAGAGTCATTCATGGGTGGGTGGGTGTAACGAGAATTTTACACATACCCAAAGTGTGGGATGTTGCAGAAATGCTCAAGGGGGGGTTTAAAAGTATCCCATACCAAGAGAATATATACAATTCTGGTACACACATTCACCAGTGTCTTGTTTTTTAAAATAATTAGTAAGCATTTTTAATTACTGTAGCAGTTGTGTGACTAGTGCTCATGCTACTCACAGTGCATGCTTGATTGTCAGGGAGCGATTATAGCCACCCGGTTGTAATACTTAACTACAAATAGGCGGTTGTAACGCATGTTTGCAAACCATTTAGCTGAGCATTAAAATTGCTCACTGATAATTGTTGTATTTTACCATGACTGTTAGGTCTCATTTGAATCTTTTTTTAATCTGTTTGTCCCCTAGTTCTCTGTATACCAAGGTATTTTGTCAAGGAACAACACAGTTTCCCTTGAGAGGATTAATACCACTCATAGTCTCAGCATTATCAAAAGTGTCCTGCTGTTTCACAATGTGTCTGATTTTCTCAGTGTGATAAGCCTCATTCACCATGCCTACTGCGTCCCATCCAGGTTTGAGGCTATAATTTAAACACTCATGGTATATTACTAGTTATACTTAACCGGTATATTACTGCTTATAAATTTCTGCTGCTGTAACAAGAATGGAAAAGGCTTGCACCAAGAAAGATTCTCTTGTAAATGGTCCTATTTTAGAGAAAAGCTGCACAGATGGTTGAGCTGTAAGGGCAAGCTGAACTTGAGGACATACCCTCAAACTAAGATGGGCCAAAACAAGAGGAACACTAGAAAGCATTACCTGATGCAGAAAGTGGTTGTCTTGTGGAAAAGCCTACCCAGTGAGGTTGTGAAAGGTGGCACTGTTTAGGTTTCCGAAGCAGGAAATTACCGATTCCCAAGGGAAAATAGCATTAGGGTGACAAGGCATGAGTGTGGGTAACATTACAGCTGATCAGCCTGGATGTGTGTTCATAACCTCGGACTGTTGCATGGTCTATGCTTTGCAGCAGGAAGGGCAGACATGATGGGAACTAATTCCTTCCATTATCACAATTCTTTGTTAAAGAACAGCATATAGGCAGTATAGCATAGTGATTAAGGGCAGTGAGCTACAAACCTCAAGACCTGTGTTTGAATCCCATCAGCCCACCACTTGCATGCTGTGCGATCCTGAGCAAGTCACTTAACTTTCTTGTGTATCCAGGTCACAGCTGGAAACAAGCTCCGATTTAGTGCGCCTTTCCTGGTTGAACAGTTTCCCCTTTCCCTTAAAATGTTTGTGACATGGCATTGGAATGAGGGAGTTCATCAGTGGTGGTCAGGATGGTTGTTCCATTGAAGGAAGGGTGCGGGAAGGAATTTTTCTTTGGCACTCCTCTAGGAACGTGTAGCACCTCACACTCATGAGAATAACTATGACAATAAACAGAGTAGATAAATACAATAAATAGTAAATAACTTGTATAACTTATATACATAAAATAGATCAAAGGCTGATCATCCACCAGCCATGACAGTGTGTGGGTGGGCTGGAATTAGAAGCCAGGAAGAGAGGTGCAGTCTGTTATTGTCTGTGGCTGAAGGATACTGATCTTCCACCAATCATGGTAATGTTGTGGGCGGGGCATAGAGAAGGCAGGAATTAGAAGACAGAAATTGGGTGCAGTCTGCCATAAATATAAACAGGTTGTCTGACACTGCTCCTTGAAGGTAAGACATGTGACTTTTGAATTTGATCCTGAATTCTTGATTTTTCCTTCCCTGAAATAGAGAACTGACCTGTTCTGAGACTGTCTGTGGTAACTGGACTAAATTTCCTACCCTCTGCTCACATCTGTCTGGCCCAGTATATGAAAACACTGATCTTGTGTTATTTCCTTCTTTTGCTTTCATTCTGAAAATTAGAGAGAGGATTCATTAACATTTCGTCTCCTGAGAACACTGTCATAAACGTTAATGAAGGGGAGAGCCAGGTTTTAGCAGTTCGTTTTGAAGCTTACCCAAGACCAGAAGAAAGTTGTTGGATGTACATGGATCAGATCTTGCCGAATTTCACAGAAAACTGTGCTGTATCAGTGCAGCAAGATGGCAGCAAGATAACTGAGTAAGCATTGTTCAGTTAATTTCTGTACTGTTAGTTGTACGTTCTGTGCATCTATCACTAAGGGAAGAGTAGAGTCTGTTCGAGGCTCACCTGCCTTCAGCATTATACTTCAGACATGGCTTATAGATAAAATTAGTGTATCTACATATTGATGGACAAATGGTACACTGTATGTCATACTCTCACTAGGGCAGTAGATAGAGAATACATCTACCACTCTATTGGTGTATGGAGAATACATTGTTATATATTTGCACAATATAAAACCTATTCTTTGAATACCCTATATTATTCAGTAATCTGTTCCTGAAAATGATTCAGATTACACCTGCACTATCGGATGCAAGATGGGCGTTCCTGAAAAATTGACACTTTTCTGTGTATTTCACTGATGCCCACTCTGGTATAAATTGCTCATTTTTAGCTGTGTAAATAACACCAGCCAAGATCATTGGTCCAGCAGACTTTAAAAAGTCACCATACTGTCAGATGTGCATGCCAGTAGCGGGTGTGCAAATGGGTTAGTGGTTCAGGGTTTAGCATGTTTCGTTTGGGGTCAGACATTTTTCGATCACAAATCAAAATTCAAACCCTGCACCACAAAACAAACAACTGTATTTGCAGCACAGAAACCAGTGAGGGCCAAGCACTGCACAGAGCTGGGGTACTTTCTTATTGGAGGAGGTAGCAGTCTACCCTCTGTTTAAGCACCTTGGTGGGGGTGGGTGGAATAATTAAAAACACTAGGTCGGATTCTTGGTTGCAGTCAAGGATAGCGCTATTGGCAGTTTGCACCTCCAATATAGTCTGCATAAAACCTTTGGAGACCTGATAACTCATTGTTCAGTTAATTGATTTTCGGTTGTATTGTGCTTAATTAAGCATTTTATATTAACATTTTGTATTGTTTATGTCATAAAACATTAATATATTCCATTTCACAGTTCACAATATCCCACATTCTAAACTATAACCAAGGGAATGTATATGTTTTATGTATATGGAGTAGAGGTGTACAGAGTTTCCCAGCTTCGTGAAGTAATTCTTCAGCCAGCAAAGGCTACGTGTAGTGGCACTTTGCCACTGAAGGTGCTGGCGAAGTGCTGCACATTTTTCGCCAGCTAAAGCAGCACTTCTCACACAAAGAACTGTACAGAGTGATCTCTTGCTTTGATTTAAAACCTGTAAAAAAGAAAGAACATCACCCCCTGGGTCATATAGGCAAGGCAGTTTTATTTCTATGGGGCTCTTTGCCTGAGGATCTGGGTATTATAAAGCAAAGCATAAAATACAGCAAATAGCATAAATAAATAACCTGCCACATCAATAAAATGTTCCCAATAAATATATTTCTAGTTAATTAAAATAGGTCAGGCACTAGTATACCAACAAGCACATTTTGAAATTGACATGCCACCACATAAGCAGCCAGTGCAGTACATGCAGCACTGGAGTGATAAGATCTCTACAGGAGTTGCAGACAGTACATCCAACTCCTAGATAATGCTAGGTAAAGAGTGCTATAGTAATCCAGTCTAGATGTAACAAAGGCATGTACTGTTGTCACCAGGTCAGTGGGCACTAGTAACTGCTTGATCCGGATGATATTTCAGAGATCGGAAAAGCACTACATACAACCACAGACCCACGGCTATCCAGTGACAGTATGGAGTTCATAGTGACCCACAGATTCCTAACCCCATCCACAGCTCCAAGTGTGACACCATTTATGAATGGTAACCAGGAGTCACTCCCTGTCATAGCTGACCCACAGTGACCTGGTTTGACAGTCAACACCTCAGTCTTGCCTGTATCAAGACTTAACCTGCTAGAGGCCATGCAGACATTGATCTCTTTAAGGCACCGGCTCAGCACTGAACCAGTATTAACCCCATCAGGTGAACATGGCAGATATAGCTGGGTATCATTTGCATAGCAGTGAAACTCCAACCCATACCATCTAATGATCTCATCCAATGGCAACATGTACACAGCAAACAAAATGGATATACTATATTATCCCTAAACTCGGTATGCCGACACTCAGTATACTGAGTTAATTGGCCCGAAATCCACAGCCCCGAACAGATTGGATGCTCAGCACTACAAATTTGGACATCCTACAACTAAACAAGTGTACAATGCAGAGGGCTTTGCACCCCCACCACCGTAACTTAAATATCTTAATTCCAGGGGTGGAGCAGACCCCGAAGTAAAATATTAAGTAATTCTGAGGGGTGCAGTTTCATAAAAATGACATGACCCGGACCAGAACCCGGGTCACATAGAGCATGCTGGCCATGCTACTGGTGGTTTACCCCTCCACACCGCCAGAGCAGCTCAGCCAGCAGCCCCATCTGGCCATCCTTTCCCGTACTGTAGAAGGGGTAAGGTAGAATTCCGTCACACCCCGCTACCTTACCCCTTCGGGTATTGCAATGTCAGCAAAATCACTGTTGGGCAATAGTGCCCGGGCAGGTGAGTGTCAGGATAGTGAGCCATGGGAATTCATAAGGGTACCAACAAAATGGTGGCAAGGATCAAACCTTGAGGCACACCACAGTCCAAAACAGTGATCTCAGAGATTAAATTACTCAGTGCTACGTACTACATTCTTCCAGACAGATAGGACTCAAACCAGCACAAAACTGTGCCAGTGAGAATAACATAATGCCTCTGGTATTACACAAGAACCACATGGTCAACCATAACAGTTGTTGACGAGAGGTCCAGAAGGACAAGAATGGAATGATGCCCTCTGCCTCTTGCCATGAGGAGATCACTGAACTTCTTGACGAGTGCCATCTCAGTACTCTTTTCAGAGCAGCAGGGAAAACTCCCTCCCTCAGGCATGAACTGACAATCTGTGACAGTCTCTGAAATAACTGTACCCAGGTTGTCCCCTGCAGCCAGTACACAGCTGGGAGGGTCCAGAATCCAATAAAGAGTAGGTGGGTCATAGTCCCAAGATCACCCACAGCACCTCCACATCCAAAACTGGACAGAACTCTTCACAGGACAGTCAATTGCCTTGGCCCATCACAGTACTGATACTGCTGGCCCATGACAGGCCGCTCGAGGAGATCTCACTTTGAATGCAGGACACCTTGGAGTGAAATAATTGATTAAACTCAT
Source organism: Neoceratodus forsteri (assembly GCA_016271365.2). Classification (NCBI taxonomy): domain Eukaryota; kingdom Metazoa; phylum Chordata; order Ceratodontiformes; family Ceratodontidae; genus Neoceratodus; species Neoceratodus forsteri. The sequence goes on from CM057452.1 coordinate 1,608,633,589, forward strand.
TGTATTTATCAGCAGAAACAAACTTTCCTGGACTGTAGATGGGTGGGGGAGGTTAATCAACCTGTCCACAGTGCGATACAGCTGAGTCATCAATCTTCCCCACAGCAATCACCTTTGACAGGAAACTTGTCTTTTTCATGGTGATTCCCCTTTATTCTATATACATACTGTAATGAGTTTTCAGAGCCAATCTGTCTTCCACTGACTGAGACTTCTGCCAATAATGCTCAAACTTCTGTCCCTTAGTTTTAACTGTCTCAGCTCCTCAGAGTACCATGGAGAACTGCAGTTGGAAATCAAGGGACAAACACAGTAATGTGCTGTGGAGTCAAGGATGACAGCAAGAGCAATATTATAACTCTCCACTGTCCCCTTGACCCCACTGGCACAAGCTGACATCTCTCCCGATAGGTCCAAAACTGCCAAGAGCTTGCGAGACTCCAGATTTTTCTTAGGACAGTAACTGACCATCTCTACCGGTGGGATATACAATGGGGGGCCCCACAGAGGAATGACATGCATCTACCCTGACTTCACTATTGTCAAGACCCAACGAGAAATCAGGTTCACAGCATAGCCATGCTGACGGGGTCCAGTGGCAGCCGCCTGTGCAAGGCCCAGCTATGTCATCTGCTGAAGGAATTGCTGACCAAATGACGAGGCCTCGCCATCAGCCCTAGCATTGAAATCGTTGAGGACAATAAGTCTTGGAGATTCCAACACCATGTCAGTGATGAAGTCCGTTAGTTCCTGCAATGCCTCACTCCCATATCCGGGTTGTTGGTGAATGAGAGTGATCCTGTAACCTGCTCCTGGACCACCTGTAGTAGCCATGTATTCAAATGACCTGGTCACTCCATGTGGCATGCCATTAGTCCCACAGTGGATATAAAACAGATGACCACCCCACCCCTTCTGGGCTCCTGCCTCAAGCAGTCTACCACAGAATACCCGTTTGGAATAGATGCCCCCAGCACAGGGTCAGAGTCATCATTCAGCCAGGTTCCCATGATACAAACCAGGCTAACTGAGCGATCCACTTTGAAACTTTCTGTCTCTGCTGTTTTATTCCACCCACCAAGCATAAATGTTTAAAAGTATACCCTGTTCAGCTTCTAGGCCAAAATCACACACACACACACACCTGGCAAAGTACTTTGTTTAATTTCATTTTCCCCAATCTGTCCCACAAAACCATGAATTAACCCTCCTGTCCTTCACAACTGTCTTGCAAATAACCCCCCTCCATCTTCCCTCCAAGCCCCTAACCCCCGTAGCGGTGTATATAAAATAGTAAACTGTCCCCTGGTGGAGCAACCATCCTCACTGTTCAATATCACTATTCCAAATGAATGGTGAGTGACGTATGTCCTAGTAGTATACCTGATTGTCTGGTTACCTGAGAGAGTAGAGCTGGGCAAAATTAGAAAATTCTGATTTTGTGGAATGTTCAGGAAATTCTGTGAATTTAGCTAATTTTTTTTAATTTACATTTTTTACCTCCTTTTTCTCCTGTTGTGTCTGGGGCCTCAGCACGCAGCTGTGCATGGAAGTGGAGGCGTATGGCACCCAGTGAAGCCGGCTCAGACCCTTTCACCCCTCCCCTGGCAATCACTGAGCTCCCCATGGCACAAACTGCTATCCATCCTCCCCCAGGTGGCAGCCAATGGCTGAGGAAACTCCACATCCCTCCCCAGGAGAAGAGAGACAGCTTGATCCCACTCCTCACCCTCCCCCCTGCCGACCCCCAATAACCCAGGCTCATTCCTGAACCCAGGTCACCAGCGTGGCATGAGGTGTGGCGTCCAGTGCCTCAACCCTCAGTGCCACTGGGCCAGCTTAAATTTAACTGAAGTTTGAGACTCTTTGTGAAATTCTGCAGAATTTTCTGCAATTCTTTAATTGGATATAACTTGGTCAGTCTTACAGCTAGAGATCTGACATTTAGCATGCGTACTGTTGGGGAAATGGCCCTAATGCGATATCAAGTTACATGAGATTTGGATGAGGGTTGGGGAAGTTATGGGGACTCAGAGTCTGGCAATTTATTATTCATATACAGATTTCGGAAAATATTTCCATGTTTACAATTTAGCCATCTTTAGAGCTCAATAATTTTAAATTTATATGCAGATTTTCTTAGAAGAGTCTCAGGAACTGCTAAATAGAGGGTTAGTCGATTACATGACCTCTAAGTTACAGGAGTTCAAAATTTCACACTATTTGTAAAATTGTGAAAAATTGTTCAAAATATTTACAGCTCAACTGCTGTTGCAGGTATACACTGAAGATTTAGCATGCATACCAAAGTAAATATGCCCTGAAATCTAATAATGCCGATTAAATGTGGTTTAGTAGGTTAAAATTTATTGTGGATACTTTAGAAATTAAAAAATTTACAAAATGTTCTCAAAATTCGGGGATGCATAGTAATGCCAGTCAAATTCCACTTGTGGAATTGAAGTTTTACAAAGCACTTGCCACCACTGAATCACCTTACCTGCACTAGCATCATGGCCCTGCATTGTTCCTTCAACACTCCTGTGACAGAGATGCCCAGCATCGTGCTCCATCATGACTAAGGATATGCAGATATGTCTGTCACAGTGGCCTCAGTCACAACTAGTTAAAAGGCTTGACGTCACTTGGTGGCACTGTTTTCAAACAGCAAAAATATTCAGTGTTATCTACAGGGTTGTTAATGGGTCAGCAGATGGCATTGTACAGAAGCAATGCTGCACGTGCATGTGCTTCTACAAGTCATTAGGTGAGCTCTGGTGGTTATCTGGCATATTGCAAGAAGACAGACTAGTGCACAGTGATGCCCATGACTATTCTTCCTGGCTCGTCACTCATGATAGTGACCTTGGCACCACTGTCATTTTACTATGGAGTCTACCAGGAATGCTACCATATTGCCACTTTACTCAGCCTTCACCTTCCTCTGCAAAGGCTATTCAAGTGTATGACTGGAACAAATGTATGGACATGGCTTCAGCAAAGTATCACTGCATTCCACAACTTCACACAAGCTCATGAAATTCAACTTTAATTACTAAATATTACTTTGAAATCTTTGACTGCTTATAACTTGGCCAGCCTTTGTGAAAAATATTAGAGAGTTGACAAACACCGCTTCTTTTTTCCATATTGTTTTCCCTACTGGCTGGCAGCTCTTCTGTCAAGGCTATACCCTGTTCAGAGGGATATATCCTGATCAAGCTGAACCCAGCCTTCATTCAGTTGGCTGCTAGGTTTTGCTCTTACATTTTTTCCGCCTCACCTCCCCGGTGGGGGCAGAGCCTCTGTCAGCGTCACACAGCCATATCTTCCCATGCAGCAGAAGCAAGGTTCCTGGCACACAGGTCACTGTGTAGGTAGAACCATCTGGCAACACTCCCCAACTGAGATGTACTGCTAAGTGGCAGCTGTCTTGGCCATGGCCTGCCTCTCGATGTGCCTTCCCAGGCTCGCTTCTGATCCTGGATCATCAGCATTGCACCGCAACACTATGCTACTGGGCCATGGGAGTGGCCTCAAAGTCCAATATTTCGGGTTATTGAACCTAAAAAAAAATGGTGAGATTCAATTATCAAATTTTAAAGTTATAGGGACTTACCGCAATCAATTAAACTGCAGAATTGTATGTAATTTTAACGTTTTTGAAAGTTTGAAAGCTTACGCCTTAGTCACCTTTAAAGATGGTGATTAGAAACTTGGTACACTTTGGTATGGACCTTGGTAAAGTCATCATACCAAAATGTGGTGCAGTGTGGATATATACTTGTAAAAGTAGACAGAAGTAACTGAAATCACAATTTTGGTGACATTTTGTGAAATATTCGTGGACATTTCGCAGTATTTTGCAGAAGCGAAATCAGAATTTCGACAGTTTCCCTGTCAGCAGATAAACTTCACCCAGCCCTTTGAGTGAATGCAGTTTGTAACAGATGTATCTTCATTACAGTTTGCAAAAAAGTGGCTTATCATTCTTTACTACAACAGACGGCAGTGCTAAATGCCTGTGACTTTTGACAAGAGAAATAAAGGTTAAATTTGTGTTTCCTATAGCTTGATACCAAACATTGTACACATTATTTATGAAATAAGATTTGTACATAGCCACCTACAGAGACCTTTGACTGGGAAAATAAAGGTCAAACTTAGATCAGTGTTTCCTGTTTTCTCAAGAGCACTAACCTGATTCTGTGAAATGTGACAAGTGCATTTGTCTGAAGAGTGGATCTGTAAATACACATGTGTGCATCTCCTGAATTCTTTTGTCCTTGAAATAAGGCTACCTTAGTGCAAAAACAACTGAATTAATAAATAAAAATAGATCAACTACCACGGTCTGATTCCTTTCAAACCTAATACTCGCGGTGCAGTACGTGGCCAGAAGCAGCGGGCTATATTCAGGAAAATTACCTGCAGCATTAGCATGACTTTGCTTTGCCTTGCCTAACCCGACCTAGCAATCTCCCCACTTTGTTGTTCGTTGGAACATAGCTGAATGCAGTTAGTTAAGGCAAAATAATGTTAACACCGGAGACAATGTTCCTGAACACAGGACAGTGCTGCAGGAATTAGCAGTGAAATCTGATATATTTATCTCTGTACCATATATAGAAAAAATTATTTGTACGTTCAGCAATTTTTTTTTTTTGTATGATCTTATTTACCTCCCTCCGACACTCTGACGTCCACCTCTCCTTCGGGCCTCCTAGTACACTGCTGACCCCGGCAGTCCTCTTCTGGAGCTCTCTTCTCTACCGCACATTGCAGCCGACCCCCGAGTTGTCCCGGCATATCCCATCGCCGGGCAGGTCCCCCGGAGGCGGGGAAACCCAGCACTCTAATTTTTTTCTTACAGTCCGGGGTGCTGGTGTGGAGGAGGAGGAGGTTCCGGCAGTGTAGAGGATGGAGGCCATCATCCAGCGGGCACCGAAGCTGTTTTTCCGGTTTTCTGGTCCTTCTTGTGCCGCTGCACCACTACTTGTAGTGCCCCTGGTCTCCACCAGGGGCCGCAACAGAGCGAAACTATTCCCCAGCCCACCCCAGGAGAGGTGAGCAGTCCTTCAGACGCTCGATCCTCTCCTTCCCCTGCCAGCCCCCAGCACCCTGAGTCCGTTCCTGAACCCAGGTTGCCGGTGTGGTTCGTGGTGTGGCGTCCAGCGCCTCAACCCTCTGTGCCACTGGGCCGGCCCGTTAGCAATTTTAAAACCCTTTCAGAAGGTGTGCTGTCTACCAGTAGTTCAAGTAGGCCATCCATACCAATAAAAAAACACCATTAGATATTATTAGTTTGAAAAATGTATTGTATAGATTCTACTATAGAGTAAATAATGGGTAAGGGTGGTATACAAGGATGTATACCCATCGAGGGGGCTAATTAGGGCTATAAGGCCATGAGTCCCAGGGTTGAGTGGCCTTATAGCCCTAATTAACCCCCTGGATGAATATACTGTACTTCTGAGTGTTCCACCCTCACCCATTGTTTGTTGAGTATAATAGATTAGGAGGTTATTGTTATGGAGATTGTATTTGCAATCTCATTATTGCACCTGAAGGTCTCTTGCAGCAAGGAGGGATTGGTGTATAGTGAGTGCAGGTAGGAGTTTGGGGAATTTCTGGGGTTGGGAGGCTTTCATATGACTTTTTTCCATGTTTTTTGCAGCTTGTTAATAGGTTTAGCTAGCTTCCTAATTATGTGTTAATTGTGTGATCAGTATTGTCCCATTAATTGTTTGATTAGTGTAAGTACTGTATGTAGCATTAATTAGTGAAGGTATATAGAATTGTTTGTTTAGTGTAGGTATAAAGTTAAGCAACAATACAAAACAGGGCGTGGTATATCATGAGATATCGTCACGCTTTGGGTGTGTTGTGAGGCACAAGGCAGTAGGCTGAGTGTCTCATTCACCTGAGAAGTGATGATATCATGATATACCACACCCTGGAGTGTATTATTGCGATTATAAAATGGCCCTAAAGTGTTAGTAAATGGCTGTACCCACCCAGCTTATTGTATAATGCAGTGAGGTGAGCATTAGGGTTGATGACCCAATGCCACCCCCTGACTCCTCTTGGTCTGCGGAGGGTAGGGGTGGGGTGTTAGGGTAAAACCCTAATGCCACATTTCCCTACTTTTGTTGAGGCAACCCTAACTGATACATTAAAGCAGCAGTACTATGTAAAAAAACAATTGCTCTTTCTTTGACAGGTTATTCCCTGAACTCTGCTGAGCATTTTCCTGGCACTCTTTCTCGCCAGCATTGTTGTATCACCCCGTAATTTGCTCTGTTGTCCTTTGTCTTTGTTTACATTTCTGCCACCGGCCACGTTGAACTGGAACCCCCTCTGCTGCCAACTGCACATATGTATGACTTGCAGTACTACACAGGAACATTGGGAATGCTCAGCACAGGGTCCCACTGCAGTAACCAAAAGATGTGATGCGATGTGTGGGGGAAGCACAGCTGAAAATTAGTCAGCCACCATATTTATTGTGGCGCCACAACAATTAAAATACATTTTGAATATCTAAAAAATAAAGATTACTAGGGAAAAAAAACACATTTACACATGTGGAAACCTCATCTATGGCCGCATGCTTAAAGCCAAAAAAAAAAAATAATTTTGATGATCACTTCCTGTTTAGGGAGTACTGGTGCTTTAATGAAGTTTTTTGTAATTTATTTCCTTACTTTTTAAGATAGTATAATCATATTGTAATTTGTTTATGGAAGCGCAGGGCCCTCTGGGACCTGCACTCCCATTCCTCCATAGATGCATGTATGTACTTAGCTGTGGATATAGCCCAACAGTCATGAATTTGTCAGCATAGCCATGTTATTACCCCATCTGTTGTACCCAGTGCAGAAAATATTCAAATCCCCACAGAAATGTAATTCTATGCAACTGCAATGCCATTTCCGCACCACAGGTGTGAAAACACATTTCAGCCAGGATTTGAAAAATGACAGTTGTGGCATACATTTGGTGAGGTAACAACAAATCTGTGTTTCAATTTTTGGGTCAAAATATTTTAAATTTACAAAGTTACATGTGTGCATAGTAAAACTGCAACAAATGGTTATAACTCAGCCATCCCTAATGCTCACCCCATTCTCTTATTCTGTACCCACCTTACCTTACTTAGTCTTGGAATGGGGTGAGCATTAGGGTTTGAAACGCCAAGGCACACACGTCACACCTGTTCCTGTATTCAGGGTGAGCGTGAGGTATTAGGGTTGGAAGCCGAGGGAGGAGGTGGGGTGTAGAGGTTAGGAACCTTAAGTTCCCCTCATGCCTGTTCCTGAATGCACAGTGGGAGTGGGGTCTCAGGCTTGGGAACCCTACGGTTGTATTTCCCTACTTTTGACACTTCAACCCTAATGGTGCATTAACAAAGATTTTTTTTGCAATGAATATATATACTGTATGTGTCTATGTATACACACACACATATATATGTATATATATATATATATGTACACACATATATATATATATGTATGGATACGTATGTGTGTATGTTAATGCATTGGGTAGTGTGGTTTATGATGATCTTATGCACACCCTTGGTGTATGATGCTCCATAAACCCGGAGGGCGAGCCGAGGGTTTATCTGGGCATCACCACCAGGGTGTGCACTCAGTCTAATTTCCACAATTATTCTTATTTTTATATTTACTGGTTAATGAGTGCACTGGCCTGGTGGCTGAGGGGTTGGGGCACACAGACACAACACCTCACGCAGTGACCGGGTTGGGAATGAGCCCTGAGTCGTCAGGGGTTGGGAGGAGGATGTTGAGCAGGATGCGGCAGGCAGCTCTCCTCCTCAGGAGGGAGTAAGGGGCTTCTCTCTGCTGGCGCTGCCCCAGTGGAGGCTGGGTGGCAGTGCTGCTTCCGAGAAGCTCAGTATTTGACCACAGGAAGATAAAAGGGTCCAGAATGGAGCTGTGGAGTGCATGTGCACCTCCACGCACATGTGCTGCTATTTCCAGGGCCCTGGGTAGAGGAGGGAGAAAAAGTGAAAACCCCCCTTCCACCAGTAGGCAAAGGCGGGTCCAGGGTTGACGGCCCCACGTCCAACACCGGGCGTCATGACGTCAATTCCAGTTCCCCCCTCCTGTGACAGCTGCCTTCCAGCACTTAGATAGCGTGCCGGTAGGAGAATGGTGGTTCTTCCTCGGAGGATTCAGACCCGAGGGGTTAAGGCTAGCCACATAAGGAGTGGGGCTGTACCTTAGCCGGAACATGGACGACCTGCGCTTCAGGCCGGATGGGTAGAGCCAGCTGACCAAAGTGACCATGCTGGAGAGAGGCTGGTGAGTAAGGGGTGAATAAAAAGAAGTTAAAAAAAAAAAAAAGTGCGCCTGGCTTTTTTATGATAGTTCTCCAAGAAGTGTTTTTTTTTTTCATGCTGGTGGTTTTCTGTCGGCAGCGCGAGTGGACTGGAGAGGTGCTGAGGGATACTCGCAGCTGTTTTTGTCAGCTGTGGTTTGCAGACCTGTATAATTCACAAGTGTGAGTTATGGAGTTTGTAGGGGTCTGCCAACGGTGGTTTATTGACCCTAACTAGTGTATGTATATATATATATATATATATATCTATAGTTCTACATCGATATGTATGCAATAGGTGTGGAGATAAATCTCCACTGATACATGCTGTTATCGTGATAAACGGCTGATGGCGTGTCTACTATTGTATATGTATAAATGTGATATCTCTATATACTAGTAGGCATGTCATCAGCCATTTATCTACACAGCAGGCACATCATAAGCCCCAGCTGGCACTACTTGCTAGTTTCAGTAAAACGAAGTACAACATCTCACTCCAGCTCCGATTTCCCACTCCGTGTACAAGTGATACCTGCCAGCATACATCTACTGAAACTCTGGCGGTAATGTAATGAACATTAAGATTTTTTTTTTTTGTTAACAACATTTCTAGGGACGTGGATATGTTGTTCAATCCACACTTGTTGGCAGGTACCTTGCAGCTTTAAGATGGTCCAGAAGGTCTTCAAGCTGGCTTCTCCCACCCACCTGGGTGGTAAAATCCTCGGCTCCGCCCCATGACACCAGATCTTCCTTACCGCTTGGAAGCTCAGGTTCCCTCCTTGGCGCTTTTGCGTTTTGTAGGCCTGGATCTTAAATCTTCGGATTTCCCCAAACTTGTACTCAAGTTCACTCAAGTTCGGACTTTGCTCGATCCCCTTGTGGCTGTGATGGATATTAAATCTATTCTCGGGTTCCGTCGGTGCCCTTGCGGGCAGAAGATGTCTCGCACTGATCCTCATGCCACATGCATTTACTGCCTTGGACTCGACTACGACCCGCAGGCTTGCGGCCTCTGTCTGTCCTTCTCCCCTTCGGTGCTCGAGGACCACGCTGCCCGACTTCAACTAGGGTGACCAGAGAAACTGTTCCCGATGGGAATTAAATTGAAGGAGGCCCATTTCGCGGTGGCGTGCTCCGCGGAGCAGCTGGAACAGCTTACGGCCCTCGAGGAGGAGGTGGACCAGGCCGTGTCTTCATCCTCCTCGGCGTTGGCCTTTATCCTGCTGTCCCTGGGCTCCTCCTTCACAGCTTCCTTTTGGGAGCTTTGTCAGTCCCTCTCTACCAAGGGAGAGGGTCCTCCGGGGTCTCATACCTCTCGGTTTAAGAAGAAGGACCACAAAGGTAAGTCCCGGTGTCGACGTTCGTGGGAGCGGGAGAGGTCTTGCCCCTAGATCATCATCTCTTGACTTCAGTTGAGGTTGCGGACCGGGCTGTTGGTTTCTCAGAGTCCCCGTTAAACCAGCCGGCCGAGACTCCTGTCAACGAGGCCGAGATTTTTCTCGAGCCTACCGACAGGTTGTGGACCGAGGAGGCTGACAACTCTCAGACACCGGTCCCCCCAGTGCCCTCCGAGGACTTATCTTGACATCCTGAGCCGACGTCCCTGGTCAAGGACCCTGAACCGGAGGAGCTGCGGGTTTCCCCCGCTTCTTCCTTGGCCTGCCGTCGGCATCACCGACAGTCGAGGTCTCTGTACTCTTCTGCATCGGGTAAGTCCCGCCGATGTCGGCGGTCCCGGTCCCGACAACACGGAAAGCGGCACCGCCGCTCATCCTCCTCGGCCAAGGAGAGGCTCCGGTGCAAGTTGTGTCGGTGCTATGAGGATCTTATGTGGCAGCAACTTCTTTTAGCTGCCAACAAGCTGACTCCGACTCCTTCACCGGCAATTATGTGGCTGTCGCCAGAACAGCCAAAGCAGTCTCCCACCCCCGGTTCTTCGGTCGAGGACCCGGTTCCGGCTCTGACCACTCGGCCTTAGACCGGCTGCCCCACCCTTTATGGCGGAACCACTGCCTCCACAGCCGATTTTTGGGGCTCTGACCAAGGATTCTTGGTCAGCTCAAGGGCTGCCCCTTCGGTTGTTGGTCACCCTCACCCCCCCGATTGTCCTCGGCGAGTGAAGGGTGGCTTAGGAGGTTGGCAGTTCTATGCGGACTCTTCGCAGTCCGAAGACTCCTTGTTGCATTCCCATCCAGTCGACTTGGAATCCTCGGGGGGGGGGGGGTCTGTCCATAGACGAGGGCCCTACCTTGTCTTGGATATCCTTTGACTCATCTCAGAATCCACCGGGATACCGCTCAAACCCATGCAGAAGCATGCCAGATATCCCCTCACAGAGATTCTGGACAAAGGGATTCCCCCTCGGAGGCCTTCCCTGTGGCCAAGGCCATCGTGGGTCCAGCTCTAGAGCTCTGGCAGTGCCCAGCCTCTTGTCCTGCGCCTCCGGTCGGGATGGCGGTCCCTACCGGCTCCCTCTCCGGTTTCTCGGAGCACCCCTCGGCTGAGGGGTTGGTGGCCGATAGCGTCTTCCGGTACTCCGGTAACACTAGGGACATGGATGAGCCCCCAGAAAAGGAGTCCAAAAAGCTGGACTCCTCTGGGAGGAAGGTATACGCTGCCACCTCCTTAGGCCTTCATCAGGCTAGCTCGGCTGTCCTGGTGGCACACTTTTCTCATGCTCTATTGGGCTCGCTGGATAAGTGCTCCCTCATCTCCCAGCTGACCTTCAGACCATGGTCAAGCAGGTTCGGGTTCAGGGAAGGGATGTGGCTAAACAGCAGCTACAGACAGCTCTGGACATCGGAGACTCCTGTGCCCAGTCAGTTGCAGCTGCAGTGGCCATGCGCCGCAGGGCTTGGTTGCGGATCTCGACCTTCACGGCAGATACCCAACACAAGTTAACAGATGTCCACTTTCTAGGGACTGACCTGTTCAGCCCATGGGTGGAGGGTCACCTCCAGCGTATCGAGAAGTCTAATGCCACCTTAGACTTGGTTGCATCTGCTCAGAGGGACAAAGGTCACCAACAGCAGCGTAAGCCCTTTCGTCCCTCCACTTCTGCAGCAAAACCCGCCCAGCAGCAGGGCCAACAGGTTCATTCTTGGTGCCCCAAAGCCAAGTCCATCACTTCCTTGGTCAGAAAGCCTGGTGTAAGGGTCTGGGTGGCCCCTCGGCTGGCTCTTCCTCCTCCAAGCCTGCCCAGTGACGGGTTGCAGGGTGCCACCCCCAACCCCGTCACTCCTCCCCAGGGTCCCCCCCATGGGGGGCCAGCTCAGCCACTTCCTTTCCACCTGGTCTGCTATCACCACGGACCGCTGGGTGCTGGAGGTGGCCAGCAGGGGCTTGCCTCTGGAATCCGAGCAGGTCCCTCCCTTTCGAGCCTGTGCCCCGCGGGGGGCTACCAGATCCGTAGCCTCCCTGTCTACTTTCCGAGATGACATGGTTCTGCTCCTTCGCAAGGGGGTAGTCAGCAAGGTGGCAGATCCTCCTCTTTGCCCAGGGTTTGTGTCCAGGTATTACTATAAAGAGCGTATGGCGGAAGTTCGGGAAGAGGTTCGCCAGCTGTTTGTCACCTACGCTGAAGCCGCACCTGGCAGACCTGCAGCCAAGTGGATGATTGACAGATGGATCACTTCCTGCATTGATGTCTGGTATAGGTTGGCAGGCAAGGAGCCTCCCAGAGGGATAAGAGCTCATTCTACCTGCCATACCGCTGCATCGCTGGCTGCTTCTAGGAATGTCCCTATTCAGGAAATCTGCAGGGCTGCTACCTGGAAGTCAGCACACACCTTCATTTCCCATTACCACATCGCCCTCGAGTCACGCCGGGATGCCTGTTTTGGGGCCTCAGTTCTCCAGTCCCTCTTTCCTAAATAGGGGGTGTGCGCCTTGCCTCCCTCCTCCCAGAGAACTGCTAGGAGTCTGCCAACAAGCGTGGATTGAACAACATATCCACTTCCCTATAAATACAGGTTACTCACCTGTAACAGGCGTTCTAGGAGTGGTATATGTTGTTCATCCATACGGACCCACCCGACCTCCCCGGCTGCGGATGCACACAACCCACCCGACCTCCCCGGCTGCGGATGCACACAACCTGTTTTCCAGCGGGCTAGATCTGGCATCATGGGGCGGAGCCGAGGATTTTACCATCCGGGTGGGTGGGAGGAGCCAGCTTGAAGACCTTCCGGCCCATCTTAAAGTGGCAAGGTACCTGCCGACAAGTGTGGATGAACAACATATACCACTCCTAGAACTCCTGTTACTGGTGAGTAACCTGTATTAACCTTTTCCCCACAGGCTTAAAAAAGTGTAGAATAATATCTGTCTACTAGCGTTACCCCACAGGATCAACATTTAATGGTGCCCCCCAGACACTAACGGGCCAGTACACTAACTCTTGATGCCACATACTGCTTCTTCTCTCAGCATTCTCCAGCCTTTCCTTCTGCCAAACACCAACTGGCTGGAAAAAAATCAAAAAACTTTTTCTTAAAATAAAACATGGACCTGCGATGGACAAGTGAGTGAGCCCGGGGAGCGAACACAACATATATGTTCTAGGGTAATGGATATGTTGTTCATCCACACTTATTGGCAGGTATCCTTGCCGCTTTAAATCTTGCCGGAAGGTCTTCAAGCTGACTCCTCCCACCCACCCGGGTGGTAAAACTCTTGGCTCCGCCCCATGACGCCAGATCTTCCTTACCGTTTGGAAGCTCAGGTTCCCTCCTTAACGCTCTGCGTATAAGACTGGTTCCTAATTCTTCGGTTTTGCGAATTTAAAGTTTTGCATTTCTAGACTTGGTCTCTTCCCTCCCTGGCTGCGATGGACCAATCGACTCGGTTTCGGAGATGCCTTGCAGGCAGAAGATGTCTTGGACGGATCCGCACTCCACGTGTGTCTACTGTTTAGGCCTTGAGCACGACCCGCAGGCTTGCGACCTGTGCTCTTCCTTCTTAGCCTACGTCCTCGGGAGCCGTGCTGCCCGTTTCAACTGGCGCGTCCGAGCGTTTTCCTCGGTGAAGTCAAAGAGGCCCGGTCGGCGGTTTCCTTGGCCCGGAGGCTTTCGGCGGATCCTTCATTAGATGATCGCCCTCGAAGGAAGCCGGCGCAGAGCATCTTCCTCGGCGCGGCATTTATCACGCTCTCCCTGGGTTCCTCTTATACAGCTTCCTTTAAGGGCTTTGTCTGTCCCTCTCCACTAAGGAGAGGGACCAGCGTCTACTGGACCTTCTTCTCGGTCCAAAAGAAAGACATGGTAAGATCCCTCCGTCGGCCGCTCTTGGGAGGCGGGGAAGGTCCCTCTCCCGAGTTGTCGGCCATCGACTTGGTCGATCGTTAAACTGACCACTGGTCTCATGGTGTCCCCATCAGGTCCAGTTGACCGAGACTCCCGTCGGCCTGAGTCGAGATTTTTCTCGACCCGTTGGGACGGGGTTGTCTCAGCGAGCTGAGAATCCTCTCCCGGTTCCCCTGGTGGGAGTTGAGGATCCGTGGAGCTTACCAGTGCCTCAGTTCGGGCCCTCGGGTGAACCCTCCGAGGCAGGAGAGCCTGTTCCACCCGTCCCCTCCCGCTTTCATCCTCGGAAAAGCCGGGGTTCTCGGCCTCAGACTTCTTCGCAGTTCAGCCGATCCGCCGTCATAGGTGGTCTTGATCTCGCCTACACGCAGTAAGTGGCGCGCTGCTTGCGTCCTCATCCTCCTCCTCCGGACGAGGAAACCCGACATAATTCGTCGGCGATCCAGGGACCTCAAGTGGCAACAGCTCCTTCTGGCCGGGAACAAGCCGATGCAGTCGCCTTCCCAGCCATTAAGTGGCTGTCACCGGAGCAGCGAAACAACCCTCAACTTACCGAGCCTGTTCCCAGGCGGTTGTTGCAACCAGCTGCTCCACGATCCCGGTGGAACCTCCGCCTCCACAGCCGTTGTTGGGGCTCCAACCAGAATTCTCGGTCGGCTCAGGGCCTGCCCATGGCTGTCTGTTACCCTCACTCCCGATCGACCTCGGCAGGTGGAGGGTGGCTCAGGCCCGAGGCAGCTCTTTGCGGACTCTTCCGAGTCCGGCGATTACTCCCTTTTCTCCAGGCGAGTAGACTTGGAGTTCTCTGGAGGTCAGTCGATGGACGATAGCCCTTCGTCCTATCTGGGATTGCTTCGGCTCTTCTCGGAGTCCACCGGGATGAAGCTCGAACCTGTGTCTTAAGTGGGCCAGGTTTCCCCTCACGGAGATACTGGACCTAGGGGATTCCCCTACGGAGGCCTTTCCGGTGGCCGAGGCCATAGTGGGCCCGGCCTTGGAGCTCTGGCAGCACCCTGCTACTCCTGCACCCCACTCGGCCAGGATGGCCAGGAAGTATCTTGGTCCCTACCGGTTCCTTGCCGGTTTTGGAACACCCCCTCAGCGAGGGCTAGTTACCGACAGTGTTTTCCGGCGTGCGAAGCGCTTGGGGCGATGGACAAACCTCCCGACAAGGAGTCAAGAGTTGGACTGTGCCGGGCGCAAAGTCTACGCTTCGTCCTCCCTCGGCCTCCGTCAGGCCAGTTCGGCTGTACTCATGGCATTTCTCTATGCCTGTTGGGCTCCCTGAGACGAGTAGTTCTTCATCTTCTGGTGGACCTGCAGACCACGGTTGAGCACGTCTTGGGGACCAGGGCAGGGCAGTGGCCAAACAGCAGCTTCAGACTGCTCTGGACATTGGAGACTCATGTGCCAGGTCAGTAGCGGCTGCAGTGGCTATGCGCTGTCGGGCATGGCTGAGGATATCCACCTTCACTTCGGATACCCAGCACAAGTTGGCGGATGTCCCCTTCCTGGGGACCGACCTCTTCGGCCCTGGGGTGGAAGGTCACCTGCAGAGGATCGAGAAGTCCAATGCTACCTTGGACTTGGTCTCATCCGCACAGAAGGACAAAGGCCGCAGACCACAGCCTAAGCCTTTTTGTCCCTCTGCGCCTGCGGCACGTCCAACAACAGCATCCAGGGCCAGCAGGCCTGAGCTTGGCATCCCAAGCCCAAGCCCTCGGCTTCCTCCTCCAGGAAGCAGGGAGGTAAAGGCCCTGGAGGTCCTCGGCCGGTCCCTCCTCCAAGCCTGCCCAGTGACTGGTTGAGGGGTGTCGTCCCCAACCCCGTCACCTCACCCCAGGTTCCCCCCGTGGGGGGAGGCGGCTCGCCACTTCTTCCACCTGGTCCGTTATTACCACAGACCGGTGGGTGTTGAAGTGGTGGAAAGGAGCCTGCCTCTGGAGTTGAGCAGAGCGCCGCCTCAGACAGTCGCACCTGGGGAGCCTCGGGGTCCGCAGCCTCACTGTCGGCTCGTGAGCCGACATCGCTCTCCTCCTCGAGAAGGAGGTGATCAGAGAGGTAGTGGACCCTCCCTCAGACCCGGGGTTTGTGTCCAGGTACTTCCTGGTTCCGAAACGGATGGGGGCTGGCGCCCATTCTCGAACCCTGCACGACCTAAACAAGTTCCCTAAGGTCTCGGACCTTCAGGGTGGTCACTCTGGCTCAGATAGTACCATCCTTGGGGCAGCGTGTGGTTCTGCTCTCGGACCTGCAGGGCGTGTTCTTTCACGTCCCTATCCATCTGTCACATCAGAGATTCCACGGCTTTCGGCGGAGGGATCCCTTACAAGTTCGAGCCATGCCCTTGGCTTGTCTCCAACTCCCAGGGTCTTCACAAATGCATGGCAGTGGTGACAGCAGCATTCCTCTGCGGTGCGAAGGGATGGGGTGTGCCACTTACCTGGGCGACTGGCTGATGGCAGCCCCCTCCAGGCAGGAGGTGGAGTGGTCCAGGACCTGGCCCTCAGGTTTGCTCTCAGGTCGGCCTCCTCATCAGCAGGCCAAGTCGAACTCGAGCCAAGCAGGTGATTCTTTTTCATCGAGGCAGAGTTCGACTCTCTTCGAGCCAGAGCATGGCTCCCGGCAGACAGGGCCGAGGTTCTTTCCTCCTTTGCCCAATCATTTCTGGTTGGGCAATTGTGCCCTGCCCGGGACTTCCTGCGCCTCCCGGGTCTCATGGCGGCCTGTACCAGCGTGGTCCGCTGGGCCCGCTGGAACACGCGCCCCCTTCAATGGGGGCTGGCCAGCCAGTGGTCTCAGCGCTGCGATCCATTGGACCAGCTAGTGACTGTGACCCAGGGGATGTGGAACGATCTCCAGTGGTGGACCATTCCAGTTCATCTGCAGGAGGGCATCCCGTTTGTCCGCCCCGAGCCGACGGTCTCTCTATCGACCGATGCCTCTCTGATGGGTTGGGGTGCCCATCTGAGGAACACCAGCGCTGCGGCCTTTGGTTCCAGCAAGTCCGATGTCACATCAACCTGCTGGAGCTCGGCGGTCCGCCTAGCTCTCACCACCTTTGCTCCATTTCTCCTGGTCAAGTGGTCCGAGGTCCAGATGGACAATACCACGACCATGTACTATCTAAACCGCCAGGTGGGGCGCGCTCCATGCCTCTGTGTAAGAAGCTCTCGCATTTGGTCCTCTCGTGCGCAGCCTGGAGCGGATCTCTAGCCATTCACGTGGCAGGAGCCTCCAACACCCTGGCCGATGCCACTAAGCCGGATGGGGCTGCGTCCCATGAGTGGTCTTTCCTGCGGGTAGTACAAGATCTGTTCTCCCATTGGGGCACACCTCAGATGGACCTGTTTGCCTCAGGAGAGCGAAGCTGAGGCTGTTCCATGCCGCCCCCTCAGCGGGAGCTCGCTGCAGGGGATGCCTTCTCGAGCAGTGGACCCAGGGACTCTTCTACGCCTTTCCTCATTTCCCTTGATACACAAGGTGCTTCTCAAAGCAAGGAGGACAGGGCGCAGGTGATTCTGATAGCCCCAGACTGGCCCGCCAGTTACAGCACCCAGATCTCCTCAGCCTCAGCTCCAGGCTCCCGAGGCAGCTTCCAGCTCGTCCGGACCTGCTCTCAGTCAATCAGGGAAGGTGTTCCATCCGGACCTTCAATCCCTGCACCTCGGCCTGGTTCCTGAGTGGCTAGAGTTCCAGGCCAGGTCTTTCTGACTAGGTCCTCCAATGCGGTTGAGGCGTCCCGTAAGTCGACCAGGAAATGCTGCGCCTTCAAATGGAAGAGATTTTCCATTTGGTGTCAGAATGGGCCTTGACCCTTCCTCCTGTTCCCTATGCGAGCATATTGGACTACCTGTGGTCCTTTCTCAGCAAGGGCTTAGGTCGATGACCCTTAAGGTGCACCTAGCAGCCATCTCTGCTTGCAGACGCGGGCCGGGGGCAGTCGAGTGACTGGGAGAAGGTGGTCCGGCACTTTTTCGAAGGACTTGACCACATTTCCCCTTCGGTACGAGAACCTCCACCTCCATGGGATCTACTGCTGGTACTGGCAAAGCTCATGGGCAGGCCATTTGAACCAATGCATAGGTATGATCTTTCTCACCTGTCGTGGAAGACCGCCTTCTTGGTGGCTGTCACGTCAGCCAGAAGGATGGGAGAGCTCCAGGCGCTTTCCATGAGTCTCCTACCGGTCTTCCACAGGGACAAGGTTGTCCTGCGCCCCCACAAATTCCTTCGAAGGTGGTGTGCCGGAGTTTCACCTTAACCAGGTGTTGACTCTGCCAGTGTTCTACCCAATCACACCTCGGGAGGCCGAATATAGGCTCCATACTCTGGACCCTAGAAGGCTCGCTTACTATAAGGGACCTCTGGCTAGCTGAAATTTGGGAGAGGTTAGCCAGCTGTTTGTCACCTATGCTGAAGCCACCTGCAGACCTGCAGCCAAGTGGGCGATAAGCAGGTGGGTCACCTCCTGTATGAGATCTCTGCTATAAGTTGGGGGCATGGGGCCTCCCAGAGGATAAAGGCTCATTCTACCCGCCATACTGCTGCATCGGTGGCTGCATCCAGGCGACGTCCCTACCCAGGAAATCTGCAGGGCTGCTACCTGAAAGTCAGCACACACTTTCATCACCCATTACCACATCGACCTTGGATCATGCGGGATGCTGGTTTTGGGCCTCGGTTCTCAGTCTCTATTCCTAAAGTAGGGGTGTGCTTGCCCCCTCCTCGAGAACTGCTGAGGTCTGCCAGTAAGTGTGGATGAGCGACATATCCATGTCCTAGAAATACAGGTTCTAGGGACATGGATGTGTTCATCCACACTCATTAACGATATCACACCCGCTTAATCTTGCGGGAAGGTCTTCAAGCTTGCTCCTCCCACCCACCGGGTGGTATAACTCTCGGCTCTCCGCCCCGCGCCAGATCTTCCTTACCGCTTGGAAGCTCAGGTTCCCTCATAACAGCTCTGCGTTTCGACTGGTTCTATTTCTCCGTTTGCAGTTTAAAAATAAAATTTTGCAAAAGACTTCAGTCTTCTATCCCTCGCGACTGCGATGGACCGTCGACTCCGGTTTAGGAGATGCCCATGCGGGCGAAGATGTCTCGAGACGGATCCTCACTCACGTGTGTATACTGCTTGGGCC
Source organism: Neoceratodus forsteri (assembly GCA_016271365.2). Taxonomy (NCBI): domain Eukaryota; kingdom Metazoa; phylum Chordata; order Ceratodontiformes; family Ceratodontidae; genus Neoceratodus; species Neoceratodus forsteri. The sequence goes on from CM057452.1 coordinate 1,608,652,394, forward strand.
TTGAACACGACCCGCGAGCTTGCGACCTGTGCTCATCTTTCTCGGCCTCGTCACCTCGAGCCGTGCTGCCCGTTGCAACTGGGCCGTCCCGAGCGTTTCCCTCGGTGAGAGTCAAGGAGGCCGGTTGGCGGTAATCCGTGGCGGAGCACCAGCCGGATCAGCTCGGCGGATGGTCGCCCTCGAAGAAGGCAGGCAGCGGCCGTATCTTCTCGACGCGGCATTTATCCGCTCTCTGGGTTCTTCCTACGGCTTCTTTTAAGGAGCTTTGTCTGTCCCTCTCCACTAAAGGAGAAGGGCCTGCGTCTGCTGGACCTTATTCTCGGTCCAAAAGAGGACAGGGGTAGAGATCCCCTCCGTCGGCGCTCTTGGGGCCAGGAAGATCCTCTCCAGACACGTCGACCGTCGGTTTCGATGGGCAGCTAAGCACCGACCACCTGGCCTCACGGTGTCCAAATCAGGTCAGTTGACGAGACTCCCACCGATGAAGTCGAATTTTCTCGACCCATTAGACAGAGCTGTCGCCTTTAGCAGCGAGATTCCCTCTCCCGGTTCCCCGGAGGAGTTGAGGATCCGTGGGCTCGCCTGTGCCTCGGTTCCGAGCCCTCGGATGGACCATCCGAGCGAAGAAGTGCGGTTCCGGCCGGCACCTCCCGCACGACCTCGGTCCGGGACTCTCGGTCTCGGTCTCGGGACCTCTTCGGCGGTCCAGCCGATCCACCGTCATAGGCGGTCTCGGTCTCGGCGGTAAGCGGCGTCGCCCGCTCGTCCTCGTCCTCCTCCTCGGATGAGGGAGGCTTGGCGTAAAGTGCACGTCGGCCAGTGCGAACCTTATGTTTAACAGCTCCTCTGGCGGGAATAAGCCGACTCGTCGCCTTCCCGGCCATTAAATGACTGTCACGGGCGGCCCGACACAACCCCTCGACTTGTCCGAGGGCCTATACCAGGCGGTTGTTCGGCCAAACCAGCTGCTCACCGATTCGGTGGAACCTCCGCCTCCACAGCCACCAGTGGGCTCCGACCAAGGATTCTCGGTTGACTGAGGGTTTACCATCGGCTGTCAGTTACCCTCACTCCCGACCGACCTCGGCAGGTGAAGGGTGGCTCAGGCCAGAGCGCAGCTCTGAGGACTCTTCCGAGTCCGAAGATGATTCCTCCTTCTTCTCCAAGCGACTGGACTTGGAGTCTTCAGGAGAGTCAGTCAATGGGCGATAGCCGTCGTCCTTCCTAGGACTGCTTGGCTCATCTCGGAGTCTACGGGATGGGCTCGAACCCGTTCCAAGCGGGCCAGGTATCCCTCACGAAGATTCTGGACCGAGGGATTCTCCGGCGGAGGCCTTTCGGTGGCGAGGCCATAGTGGGTCGGCACTGGAACTTTGGCGCCCTGCTTCCTGCCCTGTGCCTTGACCAGGATTGGCCAGGAAGTATCGCGATCCCTACGGTTCCTTGTCGGTTTTTGAACACCCTCTGCTGAGGGTTGGTTACCGACAGCGTTTTCGGCAGCGGCCCCGGCCGCCAGGGATGTGGACAAACCTCCTGACAAGGAGTCAAGAAATTGGACTATGTCGGGCGAAAAGTCTCGCTTCGTCCTCTCTCGGCCTTCGTCAGGCCAGTTCGGCCGTCCTCATGGCTTATTTTCTCATGCCCTGTTGGGCTCCCTGGATGAGGTCATCCCTCATCTTCGCCCGATCTGCAGACTACGGTTAAGCAGGTGCGGGACCAGGGCGAGGGCAGTGGCCAAACAGCAGCTCCAGACTGCTTTGGATATAGGGGACTCATGTGCCAGGTCGGTGGCCGCAGTGGCTATCGTCGTGAGCTTGGCTGAGGATATCCACCTTTGCCGGATACCCAGCACAAGTTGGCGGATGTTCCCTTTTGAGGACTGACCTCTTGACCCTGGGGTGGAAGGTCACCTGCAGAGGATCGAGAAGTCCAATGCCACCTTGGACTCGGTCTCTTCTCGTCAGAGGACAAGGCGCAAACCACAGCCTAAGCCCTTTCGTCCTTCACAGCCCCGTGGCCCTGCCCAGCAACGTCAGGGCCAGCAGGCTCGACCTTGGCATCCCAAACGCCGCCGCGGCTTCCTCTAACAGGGAGGCAGGGAGGAAAGGGCCCAGGAGGTCCCTCGGCGGTCCCTCCTCAAGCCTGCCCAGTGACGGGCTGAGGGGTGTCGCCCCATCCCCGTCCCCTTACCCCTGGGTCCCCCGTTGAGGGCGGCTCCAGCACTTCCGTTCCGCCTGGTCCGCTGTTTCCCACGGACAGGTGGGTCTTGAAGGTGGTGGGAAGAGGCCTGCCTCTGGAATTTGAGCAGGCACCACCCTTCAGAACCGTGCGCCTCGGAGGCCGGGATCCCCAGCCTCACTGGCGGCTCGTCGAGCCGACAGCCGCTCTCCTCCTCCAGAAGGAGGTGGTAAGAGAGGTGGTGGACCCTCCTTCAGACCCAGGGTTTGTGTCCAGGTACTTCCTGGTTCGAAGCAGGACAGGGGGCTGGCGCCCATTCTCGACCTACACGCTAAACAAGTTCCTAAGGTCTCGAACCTTCAGGATGGTCACTCTGGCTCAGATAATACCATCCTTGGAGCGGTGTGGTTCTGCTCTGGACTTGCAGGGCCAGCGTTTTTCCGTCCTATCCGTCCGTCTCACCAGAGATTCCCTCGCTTCCGGCGGAAGGATCCCTCTTGAGTTCAAGCCATGCCCTTGGCTTGTCTCCAACTCCCAGGGTCTTCAAAATGCATGGCAGTGGTGACAGCATTCCTCGCTGGGCCGAGGGTCGGTGTGCCCTTACCTGGACGACTGGCTGATAGCAGCTCCCCTCCAGGGGAGGAGGCGGAGTGGTCAGAGATCTGGCCCTCAGGTCTGCTCTCAACTGGGCCTCCTTATCAACGAGGCCAGAGTCGAGATTCGAGCAGCAGGTGATTCTATTCATCGCGCAGCTCGACTCTCTTGAGCCAGGCGCGGCTCCGGCGGACAGGGCGAGGTTCTTTCCTCCTTTTCCCGATCATTTCTGGTTGAGCAATTGCGCCCTGCCGGGACTTCCTCGCCTCCTGGGTCTCATGGCGGCCTGCACCAGCGTGGTCCGTTGGGCCCGCTGGAACATCGTCCCCTTCAGTGGGGACTGGCCAGCCAGTGGTCCTGGCCTGCGATCCCTTGGACCAGCTTGTCGGTGACACAGGGGATGTGGGCAGCTCTCCAGTGGTGGACCGTTCCAGATCATTTGCAGGAGGGCATCCCGTTAGTCCGCCCGAGCCGGCGGTCTCTCTGTCGACCGATGCCTCTCTGATGGGTTGGGGTGCCCATCTGGGGAACACGGGCTCATGGCCTCCTGGTCCCAGGGAGTCGATGCCACATCAACCTGCTGGAGCTCCGAGCGGTCACCTAGCTCTCACCGCCTTTGCTCCGTTCCTCCGGGTCCAGTGGTCCGAGTCCAGGCGGACAATACCACGACCATGTACTATCTGAACCGCCAGGGCGGGCCGCTCCATGCTTCTATGCCAGAGAGCTCTCCGCATTTGGTCACTTCGCGCGCAGCCTGGAGGCGGATCTCCTAGCCATTCACGTGGCAGGGCCTCCAACACCCTGGCCGATGCCCTGAGGCGGATAGGGGCTGCATCCCACGAGTGGTCTCTCCTTCCGGAGGTAGTACAGCATCTGTTCTCCCTTTGGGCACACCTCAGGTGGACCTGTTGCCTCCATGGAGGCAGCAAGCTGAGTCTGTTCCATGCCCGCCCCCCTCAGCAGGGCTCGCTGCAGGGGGATGCCTTCTCGAGGCAATGGACCCCGGGCCTCTTTTACGCCTTTCCCCCATTTCCCTTGATCCACAAGGTGCTTCTCAAGGCGAGGAGGGACAAGGCGCAGGTGATTCTGATAGCCCCAGACTGGCCTGCCAGTTCTGGTACCCAGATCTCCTCAGTCTCAGCTCCAGGACTCCCGGCAGCTTCCAGCTCGCCCGGACCTGCTCTCAGTCAATCAGGGAAGGTGTTCCATCCGGACCTTCAATCCCTGCACCTGACGGCCTGGTTCCTGGCGGCTAGAGTTCCAGGCCTTGGGTCTTTCCGGCGAGGTCCTCAATGTAGTTGAGGCGTCCCGTAAGAGTCGACCAGAAAATGCTATGCCTTCAAATGGAAAAGGTTTTCCATTTGGTGTGAAACAAGGGCTTGGACCCTTCCTCCTGTTCCTTGGCAAGCATCTTGGACTGTTATGGTCCCTTTCTAGTCAAGGGCTTAGGTCGGCGACCTAAGGGTGCACCTGGCAGCCATCTCTGCTTACAGGCGCGGGCGGGAAGCAGTCGGTGGCACTTGAGAGAAGGTGGTCCTGGCGGCTTTTCAAGGCCTTGATCACATTTCCCCTCAGTCACGGGAACCCCACCTCCGTGGGATCTACTGCTGGTACTGGCAAAGCTCATGGGCAAGCCATTTGAACCTATGCAGGGTGTGCTCTCTCACCTGTCGTGGAGAGACCGCCTTCTTGGTGGCTATCCGTCAGCCAGAAGGATGGGAGGCTCAGGCGCTTTCCATGAGTCTCCTTACCTGGTCTTCCACAGGGACAAGGTTGTCCTGCGCCCCACCGAAATTCCTTCCGAAGGTGGTGTCGAGTTTCACCTTAACCAGGTGTTGACTCTGCGGTGTTCTACCCCAATCACACCTCGGAGGCCAGTATAGGCTCCATACTCTGGACCCTAGAAGGCGCTCGCTTATTATAAGGGCCACGGCTGAGATCGGGGAGAGGTTAGCCAGCTGTTTGTCACCCTCGCTGGAGCCGCATCTGGCAGACCTGCAACCAGCGGACGATAAGCAGGTGGGTAACCTCCTGCATAGATCTCTGCTATAAGTTGGCGGGCATGGAGCCTCCCAGAGGATAAGAGCTCATTCTACCGCCATACTGCTCTAACAGTGGCTGCTTCCAGGGCGTCCCTATCCAGGAAATCTGCAGGGCTGCTACCTGGAAGTCAGCAAACACCTTCGTACCACTCCACATCGACCTTGAGTCACGGGGATGCTGGTTTTGGGGCCTCGGTTCTCCAGTCTCTTTTCCCAAGTAAGTATATAGGGTGTGCGTCTTGCCTCCCTCCTCCCGGAGAACTGCTAGAGTCTGCCAATGAGTGTGGATGAACAACATATCCATGTCCCTAGAAATACAGGTTACTCACCTGTAACAGGAGTTCTAGGAATGGTATATGTTGTTCATCCACACGACCCTCCGACCTCCCCGGCTTCGACGCACAACCTGAGCTTCCAGCGGGCCAGATCTGGCGTCATGGGGCGGAGCCGAGAGTTTTACCACCTGGGTGGGTGGGAGGAGCCAGCTTGAAGACCTTCCGGCAAGATTTAAAGCAGCAAGGATACCTGCCAATAAGTGTGGATGAACAACATATACCATTCCTAGAACTCCTGTTACAGGTGAGTAACCTGTATTTCTCACTCGCTCCATCCCTGTCCGTAGCCACACTATACCAGACTGACATAAAAAGCTGGGATCAACCGGATAAACAACATTCATCAATTTTACTTAAAAAAACATCAATAAATAAACACAAACCAGAATGAGACCCAACTGACAACCCGGCTCCCTTGCTAAGCGAGAGCTGCAGCCGCCATGTTTTGGAAACTGTTGCACCCAACCCCACAAACAGTTGCAACCAATGAAGTGGTGAATAAGACCATCAATGTCGGTGTCAACGGTGCTCCAGTAGCAATGTCCATAGCAACAGGACACACAAAATATACAGAGGCACACTTATTGACCAAAAAGTCCCACACATTTACTTGATTTAAAAAAAAAAAACAGCAGAGAAAAACAAAAGAAAACTACAACACAAGGTCCTCCCCTATTACATAAATTAAATATGCAGGGGGGACGTTGAGTGATACATGACTTATGCACACTTGTGCTGTTTGTCCTTGGCAACCTCACATGTGGCTTATGCCACTCATGAGGTTACTCAAGGTCAGACAGCACTCATGTGCATAAATCATGTATCACACAGGTACCCTGCATATCCCTTATATATAGAGTGTATGTGTTATCACAGTATTATTAGACTGCATTGCTTCTATCCTGATTTGTTTATTTTGGTGGTGAATTTACAGTACGTATTGCGAATACAGTATGTTTATATGAGACCTTGGGATAGAGCACTCTACAAATAAAACTGCCTTGCCATATGTAATTTATCTTATATATTTTTATCTGCATTTTTTTTAACCTGCCTGCTGTCTTCAGACTTTGTGCAGTCTAACTGCTTTTTACTTTTGGACTCTCTAAACAGCTATGGTCTGGGTTTTCAAAAGTCTAGACACGGGTGCAGTTCCCAATTTTTGGCTGCACCTGTATCAACATAAATGTGCCAAAATGGTGGATTGCTGTTTTCAAACATTTTGTCACGTGTTCGACAATTTGCTTGGCTTGTGGCAAAAGAATGACACGTATGCCATTACTTTGATGCATGCACCATTTTCTGAGCGCAACTTGTGGTGCTTGCAACAAGATGTACTCTAAACTTTTTGATGCAGGCAGCACAGTTGTGCTAAAATTGTGACAGCAGTCATCACATGTGCATGCAGAGGGCCTTTGAAAATCTTGCCGCAAGTGTCACAGCTAAATGAGGCCATCCAGTTGTAGGAAATTAAACAAAAATTGGGGAGCCCTCTCTCTGAAAAATGTATTGCCAAAACATTAGCTCAGTTAGTTAAAGCCGAATGGGCGAGGCGTCTCACAAGTGGTCCCTTCACCAGGAGGTGGCCAACCACCTGTTCTCCCTGTGGGGCACTCTGTAGGTCAACTTGTTTGGCTCCCGGGAGAGCACGAAACTGGGGCTGTATTGTTATTGCACCCCCAGTGCGGAACAATGCTGGGGAATGCCTTTGCGAGGCCCAGGACCCTAGGCCTCATGTACACATTTCCTCCCTTTCCCCTGAACCACAGGTGCTGATCAAGGGGCGTAGGGACAAGTTGAAGGTAATTCTGTTGGCTCCGGACTGGTTACACATATTGTGGTACCCCGATCTCCTCATCCTCAGCTGCAGGCCTCTGTGGCATCTGTCTCTCTGCCCAAAGTTTCTTTCATACTCTCAGGGTAAGGTGCAACATCCAGACCTTTAGTCCCTGCACCTGACAGCTTGTTTCTTGAGTGGCTAGAGTTCCAGGCTTTGGGTCTCCAGTGAAGTCCTCCATGTTGTCAAGTCCACTTGGAAGCACAGGAACATAGAATTTGACGGCAGATAAGGACCGCTTGGCCCATGTAGTCTGCCTATTTCCCTACCTAACGGATAAGCTGCAGATCCTAGTTAACCAACAGTCTACTTCCTCCTACCCCCCAGCTAGAATTGCCTTATGTCTGTCCCATGCATTCTTGAATTCCCCCACTGTTTTTGACTCTATGACCTCCTCAGGAAGGCTGTTTCATGTATCCACAACCCTCTCTGTGAAGAAATACTTCCTCACATTACCTCTGAGCCATCCCCCCTCTATCTGCAAATTGTGCCCCCTTGTTTTGCACTCTTTTCTGAAAGATGCTACCCTCTTGGACTGTGTTGATTCCTTGAGATATTTGAAAGTTTCTATCATGTCCCCCCTCTCACTCCTTTCCTCGAGGCTATACATCTTTAGTTCCTTTAGTCTTTCTTCATATGTCTTCTGATGCAGACCCTGCATCATTTTGGTTGCCCTCCTCTGGACAGCCTCCACCCTGTCTATGTCTTTGCGGAAATGGGTTCTCCAGAACTGTACACAGTACTCTAGATGTGGTCTTACCAACTGTCTGTACAGAGGGCCAACAACTTCCTGTTTTCTACTGGTGATGCCTCTCCCTATGCATCCCAGTATCTCCCAGCCCTCCTTACTGCCTTCTCACATTGCTGGCCCACCTTTAGGTCATCTAATATGACTACCCCTAGGTCCCTTTCCATTTTTGTTGTTGTCAGTATCTCACCCCACATTGTGTACTCTTCCCCTGGGTTTTTGTTTCCCAGGTGCATTACTTTGCACTTCTTTGCATTGAATCTAAGCTGCCATACATTTGACCATTCCTCCAACCTTGCCTAGTCCCTTTTCATCCTTTCCACCCCACCTTGTGTATCAACCCTGTTGCAGATCTTTGTGTCATCTGCAAAGAGACATACTTTCCCTTTCAGTCCCTCTGCAATGCCACTTATAAAGACATTAAAAAGGACCGGCCCCACTACTGAACCCTGCGGTACCCCACTAGTAACCCTCCTTACTTCACTGTGGACTCCATTTACTATTACCCACTGTGTCCTGTTGTCCAACCAGTGTTTTACCCAGGCTACCACCCTAGGACCCAATCCCAGGCTGGCTAACTTGTTTATTAATCTTTTGTGCATGATTGTGTCAAATGCCTTGCTAAAGTCTATGTAGGCCATGTCCACAGCCCCTCCCTGATCTACTACTTTGGTCACCCAGTCAAAGAAATCAATTAGATTTGTCTGACACGACCTTCCCACTGTGAATCCATGATGCCTTGGGTCCTGTGCCCCACTGGCCTCTAGGTACTCAACAATTCTTTCCTTCAGAAGTGATTCCATCATTTTCCCTACCACTGAGATCAAACTGACAAGTCTGTAGTTTCCTGCCTCTGTCTTGCTCCCACTTTTGTGAAGGGGAATCACATCCGCCCTCCTCCAGTCCTCAGGTACCACCCCATCCTCCCATGATTTATTAAAAAGGGTAGTCGTTGGTGTTACTAGTTCTTCCCTTAGTTCTTTTAAAATCCTGGGGTGAATCCCATCAGGCCCCATTGCTTTATCCACCTTCAGTTTTAAGAGTTCTTTCAGAACCCTTTCTTCTGTGAAAGGACTAATATCAACCCCATCTAGAGTGCTTCTATTGACCGGATTGGGTATTTCCCTCTGCTTTTCCATTGTGAATACTGAGCAGAAGTATTCATTCAGTATCCCTGCTTTTTCACTGTCGCTCTCTGCCCAACCACCTTCCTCTTTGTTCAGCCTCAGTATCCCTGCCTTAGTCTTTCTTTGCTCCCTAATGTACCTATAAAAGGTTTTATCCCCCTTCTTAACCAAGTTGGCTGTCTTTTCCTCGGTTTGGGCCTTTGCTATTCTGACTGTCTTATCCACTTCCTTCTGCTTTAACTGGTACAGTTCTCTGTCCTGCTTCTTCTGTGTTTCCTTATACTTTTTGAATGCTATATTTTTTTCCCTTACCTTCCCCGCCACTTCTTTTGAGAAGGAATCGACTTGCCTGCTATGCCTTTAAGTGGAAGAGGTTTTCCATTGGTTTCAGGTCAAGGAGCTGGACCTCTTGTCCTGCCCAGTGGTGAGCATCCTGGATTACCTGTGGTCCTTCTCACAGTCGGGCCTCCAGTCGACGACCCTCAAGATGCACCTGACAGCCATCTCTGTATACTGGGTGTGGGCTAGTATGCTGATTGTGGTGTAGGAGATAGTGGTTGGGCACCTCTTCAAAGGCCTTGGCCACTTGTCTTCACCGGTGTGTGAGCCACCACCACCTTGCGACTTGCTGCTGGTGTTGGCTACGCTTATGGGCAAGTCATTTGAACCCATGTACAGGTGTGAGATGTCACATCTGTCATGGCAGGCCATTTTCTTTGTGGCTATCACCTCAACCAGAAGGTACAGTGAGTTCCAGGCACTCTCGATGGAATCTCCTTATTCGGTCTTCCACAGGGACAAGGTCGTCCTCTGCCCCAACCCAAAGTTCCTCCCGAAGGTTGTTTTGGAGCTTTACCTCACCCAGTTGATTAACCTCCTGGTGTACTTCACCACTGCAACCTCGGAGGCTGGGCACAGACTGCATACCATACCTTGGACCTGAGGCGAGCATTTGCTTATTACAAAGAGCGCACAGCTGGACTTCGGGATGAGGTTTGCCAGCTGTTTGTCCCCTATGTTGAAGTCGCACCTGGCAGACCGGCAGCTAAGTGGACGATTGGCATGTGGATAGTCTCCTGCATTGATCACTACTATAGGTTGGCTGGTAGGGAGCCTCCTGAAGGGCTTAAGGCTCATTCCACCAGACCTGCTACTGCCTTGGTGGCTGCTTCCAGGGACGTCCCTATTCAGGAAATCTGCAGGACTGCTACCTGGAAGTCAGCACACACCTTCATCTCCCACTACCACATTGACCTTGAGTCATGCCAGGATGCTAGTTTTTGAGCTCGGTTCTTCAATCTCTGGTTCCTAAATAAAGGTTGTGCGCCTTGCCCCTTCTTCCTGGAGAACTTCTAGGAGTCTGCCAAAATGTAAATAGTACACTATATCCATGTCCCTACAAATGAGGGTTACTCACCTGTAATTGTAGTTTTAGGAGTGGTATATGGAGTACATCCACACAACCCTCCCGACCTCCCCTGGAAAGTGGCAAGCTGGTCTTGCTTCCAGCTTGTAAGATCTGACATCATTGGGCAGTGCCAAGGAAGATACCAGCCGAGTGGGTGGGAGGACTAAGACTGAAGACCGTCTTGCTGAATTTAAAGAGGAAAGGATTCTGCCAAAGTGTGGGTGTACGCCATATACCACTCTTATAACTATGGTTATAGGTGAGTGACCTTCATTTCTGAGTCGGGCTGTTTATTGTGTATCCAATTTATACAATGCATTTTAAACCTAAAACTGTTAAATTGGTCTTTCATGGAAGATTTAGCTGCTTTAGTTTAATTTCACAGCTCTGTTTTTACTGCAGTAGAGGCCACTTGATGTCATTAGACCTTGTTTAGGCTGCTCTCTCATTGGATTAGGGTTCTTTTGTGACCTCTCTAAAGCGAGGTTCATTGGCCAAAGTGAGGATAAATGATTTATCCTCATTTAAAAGGAGTCAGTGACTAAAATAATTCATCTGTAAGGTTTAACACTCACATACATGTATAAGTTGGCCTCAGCCAATTGGGTTCATTCATTCCATTACTGATACTTCCACTGAACAGAGAGGATGCTGTGCATCGGGTGTGGGGGGGGGGGGATTTTTTTCCCCCTTGTTTACAAGTCTTCTAAAACTGATGTATTAGAGGTATGCCGGGAGGGTTGGCCAGAAGGGATTAGGTGAATGAAGTCTCATTTAACATCTTTGGTATTAGTAAACAGGTGGGGGGAAGGGATTAATTACATAGGTTTAGATACAGTCAGTGACAAACTTTGCTGGGAGGGTGAGTTTTCTACTGCAGAGGGTGACAGAGTTGGTTACAGTACAGAAAAGGTAGGGGTGATGTGAAGTTTGGAGAAATTTGTACCGCCGTCAAGAACTTTAACAAGCTTTGCAAAATTCACAACTTTGGACCAACTTTGTGGGTGAATTAAAACTTTGCAACATCTCAACTCATACTAGTGGCATTATTTGATGTAGCCCCGCCCCTAAAACTAGCATAATTATGGCACAAAGTATGGAACAGGGCTGCAGGCACTCTATGGAGAATGTAATGGAATCGGGGGCCGGGGCGGGCTACCTAAATCTACTAAGATTATCTTTCTTGGCATGTGTACATGTATGGGGCTAATAAGTAAATTATTTGCCCCATACATATATACATACCAATGAAATAATGTACATTAAACAACCCACCCCGATTCCATTGCACTTCATAGGCGCCTGCAGCCCCATTCTTTACATTGCGCCATAATTATGCTATTTTTAGGGTGGAGCTACAGTGCTCAGCAGCCTCACGGCTCACACCAGGAAGTTATGAGCCGGGCTTTATGAGTAAGATAACTTTTAAACTGCTGGGTAGAAAATATTGATTTATGGCTGAAAAAGCTCCTAGGGCAGGCAACTACACGACATGAGTTGCCTGCCTGTAGAATAAAAACATGTCAGCTGCTCTTTAAAAAAAAAAACATTCTGGCTTAGTACCGAATCTATCAGCATTTTGGCTGGTAAGCCACTGTAATGTCTGTGGTCCTCGTATACAGTATGCTCCTTTCTACTCGCAGTGTATTGCTTGTGATTTTTAACATCTTACAAAGCGCAACATTCAGATAAGTTGTTTCAAAATTATTTTTATGAACAATGTGGAAAAATGAATATTGTATTGGTTTTCCTTTACAGGTATACCAGCGAGCTTAACCTTGTGCGACTAAGAGGAACAGAAGCAGGGACTTACACATTTTTTGCATCCAATTCAGATGCCAACTCCTCTGTGACATTTAAGATCTATGTCAATAGTAAGTACAATCTGTTGTGCAAACTGACCTGCAACAAGAGATAACGTTTCAGTGGGAAAAAAAAAGGGTTGCTTGGCTGGGATGAGAGCTTTGTGATAGTCCGTTATGCTGCTTCAAGGAAGACCTCAGTAGAGTGTACAAACCCTAGGACTTTAACCTCTGGCTAGTGGAAATGGAGTTGCATCATGAATGCTGTGTACTTATTAATCTTGGGGGAAGGAGCCCACCGCTTTGTACAGCATCCTCCCTGGGCTGATTAAAGAAGTAGCACAGAGGTCTGTTGTTGAGGCCAGTACTTGTCTTGCCTCTCTAGAGACCACTCTAGAATGAGAAAAGGGTTACTGTATCTTGCTTCGTACTGGTATTAGGTCATTCGTTGGTAAACAAACTGGCATTTATAAATTCAGTCTGACAGCTGTGAAGCATTAGGCAGCCTTTCAGTCTACATCTCTTTTATGCTGCCTGCAACCTCCATTTTAAAGGATTTCATCACTCCTCCATACAAATGGAACCCCTCTTTGAATTGTTTAGGTTAAATATAAGAAGGCATGTGTTACCCAGTGGCTGGACCATTAGTGCAATGTGTAGGGTGATAGACTGTGATGCTGGCAACCCAGGTTTGGGAGTGAGCCTATAACATTGGCGGGGGGGCAGTGAAGGAGGATTAAGTGCCCCAGGGGATGCTTTTCGTGGGGTGAGGTGAGGTGGGGAGGGGAAGGGAGGGTGACTGTAGCCCACTGTGCCAGTGCCATCTATGGTTTCACTGGCAGAATGGCAGTGTAGACTCGGCAGTAGAAGGGAAGAGCCTGTGGCATGCTCCTGCCCATTCCTATTGTGTGCACAGCTGGGGGCATGTTACACCACCATCCTTGGAGAACAGAGAGTAATTCATAAAAACACCAAGCCTGGCAGGATGAAGAACACACAGCTTGGGCTGTGCTCTTCCTGTCCTATCAGCATAAGGATTCCCCTGCCCCGAACATGTGAACATGGAGTAGGCTTATGGGTGGGGGAGTGGTGTTCCCTCCCCATGGGAGGATTTCTCATGGGGCAGGTAAGGGTCCAGGCTAGAAGATGAGGCTGGATGGCAGCCTGCCAAATGGCTGTGGTTGGGCAAGTTGGAGGATTAACAGTGATTAAAAAAAGCCATGTTTTACCCAGAGGATACCTTCAGGTGGTTAAAGATTATTTAAAAGTGAATTTGTCACATTTTGGTGACCTGACCATTAAGGCGTCCGCCTGGCACTCGAGGACTGCAGGTTCACATCTCTGAGCCATGACCACAGCCAGCTGTAGCTTGAGAGGCAGACAATGGATGCACTCTCCACTCTGATAGGACTTTGTGCCTCACCCCATGGAATGGTTGTCCTCTGGCTGTCCCGGGGGGGGGATGCACTCCTTAATCTTGTCTGCATTACCTGCCAAGAACTGGAAATGGCCCCTTGGTGTGAGGATGCTGTGATGTGGACTCCAGACCCCCACCCCACACACACTCAGTGGTTTTGTCCGTGGTGAGATGTGGACCCTTGGGTGACCGCAGGTAAGGAGTTGAGTAGGTACAATGAGAACACATAGAAATACAATAAAAGAGAATGATAAAAAATGTTTGCATTTTAAGCAGCACCAGTAGCTTACATAACCTTAAATGACATTCCTAACTATATTACCTGTGCTGACCAGGGACTATGTCATAATTTTTTATATGTTGCTACAGCTAAGCCAGAACTGATCATTAATGAAGGCCCAGAAAATGACACAGTTCGATGTGTGGCCGCAGGGTTCCCAGCTCCACAAATACAATGGTATATTTGTGCAGGGGCACAAACCCGGTAAGTGGTGGTAGGGGGGGATGTTCATTTTCATTGTTGCTGTATCTTTTACTTCTTCAGTCTGTAAACAGAAATGTGTTCCCCTTGTTGGAAGCAAAGAGAAAAAAAAAACAAACTCAGCATAGTAGAATAAACAGACAGTTGTACTGCCGAACACAGAAATCATTGTTACTTTCCACTAACCTACACCAACAGTGGCAGTTGACAATATTAATAAAATGATGCTGTGAAATGGCATTCATTCAGTGTCCTTCAGATAATTTCACAGCGCTTGAAAATCGGCACAACTAATGTAAACAGCAGCTAAAAATAGAATCTGACAAATTTATCTAAATATTCCAGTGGTGGCCACTATTAGACATGTTCGTAGTCAGGAAATACTTTGCCGGGCAGTTTCCTGACTTTGTGATGGATGAAGTTCGACTTCAGGTAGCTGTTTGCATATGAAAGCTATACATAGTGGCACTATGCCAGCGAAGTGTCTCTTTGTGTTTTTGCTGATCTGAAGTAATTTTCGCTTCTCGCAAGAAATCCACGCAGAAAGTGGCTTTGTAAAAGGGAAAAAACTCTTTTAACAAACTCTAGCAGCCCTCCATGCACTGTGCCATCACCATGGCCCCCCCTAAATAACCAGACCCTTTACGTTTTAGCTACTTCCCACCCTGACACACTCTGTATTGAAAACAAACTTCTTCCCCTGCTGCAATTTTTGCAGCCAGTTATATGACCTATATAGAAGTGCTTTTGCCACTCGTGCACCAGAAACATCAAAAAAGTGGAAGGGGTTCAAAGAAAGGCAACTAGAATAAGTAGGGGCTTGAAGAAAGTGCCTTATGAATAAAGACTAGAGACTGTATTTATACCCTTTGGAGCTTTGTAGACTTAGAGGTAATCTATGTTTAACATTCCAGGCATTTAAAGATAGAAATCTGTGGGATAGCTTGGGGTTGCAGTTAAGGGATCACATGTTACTGCAGGTCGTATTTTGCAGTTTACAGGTGACACATATAGGACTATATGAAGGGGTGTGTGGCACACACAAAGAATAGTTAATATGTGGAACTAGTAAGTAAGTAAATTTTTATTTCTTTAAGGTGCCCTTCCAAAGCTCAGGGCGCCTTTACAATATCAGTCATACAAATCGAAACCACAACTATAAACAACATCAAATTCAAAAACAATCCAGTATAATTTAAATCACTAAAAAAATGCTTGGTTAAAAAGGAAGGTCTTTAAAGCTTTTTTAAAGCTCTCCACAGTCAGGCAATTGCGTATCTGGCAAGGTAGAGAATTCCACAGGGTAGGGGCCATAAAGGCAAATGTTCTTCCACCAGATGTTTTAAGGTTACCTGGGAATCCCAGCAATCCCTCACCAGAGGATCGGAGGGAGGCGGGAGGGACAGTAAGAAGTCAGGAGTTCTTTCAGGTAGCGAGGTCCCAAACCGTGTAGGGCTTTATAGGTCATCAACATGACCTTGAAAGTGATCTGTCACTGTACAGGCAGCCAGTGCAATTCGCGAAGCACAGGTGTTATATGGTTGGACCTCGGGCTTCCAGTCAACAACCTAGCTGCTGTGTTTTGCACCAGCTGTAAGCGACGGTTATCCACTCCCGGCAGCCCTAGATAAAGGGCGTTACAATAATCAAGACAATTGGACACAAAGGCGTGGACCAGGGTAGGAAGATCCTCTGATGGAATCAAGTGTTTCACCCGTGCTATATTCCTTAGGTGAAAAAAGGATGATTTGACTACGGCTGACACCTGTGCCCTCAGGGTCAAGCCCTCGTCAAATATAACACTAAGGTTACGCACCTGACCAGATGCCATGAGCGGGGTTCCTCCCAGAAATAAACCTGAGAGTTTTCCCGCCCATGGACTTGATATCCTTACCCCCGGTTCCACCACCAATACCTCTGTTTTCCCCGGGATCAACCTCAGCCAGTTAGCACTCATACAGTTCTGTATCTCCTGGAGACAGTTGTTAAACAATCAGACTCCTGCTCGGGCACAAAAGACATATAGAGTTGAGAATCATCGGCATAGCAATGGAAACTCAAACCAAAATGTCTTATAATGTCCCCTAATGGAAGCATATACACCACAAATAACATGGGGGACAACACTGAACCCTGTGGCACTCCACAGTGTAGACAGTGAGAGGTCGGGGAATAAATCCCCGACACTACTCTCTGAGTCCTACCCTGCAGAAAAGATTTAAACCAACTGTGGACCACCCCCCCTTAGTCCACAGAGAGACCACAGGCGTTCAAGCAGCACACCATGATCCACAGTGTCAAATGCAGCTGAAAGATCAAGGAGAACCAAGATAGAACAGAGTTCTCCGATCTCTTGCCATCAGGAGATCATTCAATACCCGAACAAGAGCCGTCTCAGTACTGTGCTGTTTCCTGAAGCCAGACTGGAGGGTCATAATTGTATGGATGTTTAAATAATCTTCCAGCTGCAAAGCGACCACCTTCTCAATAATCTTCCCCAAAGGGAAGATTCGAGATGAGTCTGTAGTTTCCTGGGCAGTCGGGATCAAGGGAGGGCTTTTTCAGAAGGGGACGTACTATTGCCTCCTTCAAAGGATCAGGAAAGATCCCTCTCTCCAATGATGCCACTACTATCCCAGTAAGGATCGGGCCGATAACCTCTACACATCCCACAAGTAGGTGTGTAGGGCCCGGATCCAGCCCACAGAAAGTTGGACGCAGAGTCTGGACGTTTCTCACTATATCCATAACTGCCGGTTGACTGAACGTGGACCAGGTCAAATGGGTACTTGTGTCCCTCGATTGGTCACTGCAAGACCCAATGGGGAGGCCCTGGCTGATCTCATCTCTGATAGCAAACACCTTATCAGCAAAGAACGTTGCAAACTCCTCACACTGTAACTGTGATAATGCTCGACCAGCATGAAGACAGACTGGATTGCATAGTCTGTCCACAGTCCGGAAGAGGTGGGCTGGTCTATTCCTTGCTGTAGCAATCTCCCTGGACAGGAACTCTGCCTTCTTATGGGAGATTGCTAACTGGTAGATTTTATAATGATCTAGCAGTCTAAGCCTGTCTACTTCCAGGTGAGTCTTCCACCAGCGTCTCTCCAATCCCGGCTCTGTCTTCAACCCACGGATCTCAAGTGTAAACCACGGGACTCGTGAAGAGCAGAAGCGAATACTAAAAGGAGCAATGACATCCAGGGCCCCCACAACTGCCCTATTATAGGCCAGCACTAAAGACCCTGGATCCATGCTATCCATTGGAAAACCAGAGAAGTCCAGCTCCGTCATTAGGCCTTCTGAGGTAACTCCTCTCAAAGGACGGAACTGTACTATCTCCTTAGGGGCAGGCCTCTTTCGGGGGGCCGTGAAACTGAACCTCAGGGCATGATGGTCAGACCAACCGATGGGCTCCACCTCCGCATCAGAGATTTCCATCCCCAGATGGAATATCAGGTCCAATGAATGTCCCCCCTGGTGGGTTGCAGTGGTAATAACCCGTGTCAGGCCCAATGAATCAGTCAATTGGAGGAGATTTTGTCCAAAAGTGCGAGTTCATTATGGGCAAGCCGATTGAAATCCCCCAGAATTATCCATCGAGAATTCCAAAACCCTCTCGGCGATGAAATCTGCCACCTCCCTCGAGATTCTCTCCATCACCTGGTGGGCGATAAATGAGGGTATCCTGAATCCTGCCTGCACCCACAATACATTCAAAGGTTGTTATATTCAACCGGCTCCTCCCTGAGGTCCAGTTCCTGTCTAAAAACAGACTGCAACTCCCCTGCCCCTACGGTCCACTCTCAGACGATGAATCACCGAGAACCCGTCCGGAACCGCAGATCCCAAAATGGGGCCTGCATTTTCGTCAAGCCAGGTCTCGGTGATGCTGGCTAAGTCCACAGAAGCAACAAGATCTGTCACTAAAGCAGTCTTGTTTCTAATAGACCTAGCATTGCTTAACACCGCCTGAAAGGGATGAGACTCCAAGGATGACTCCGCTTCCTGCCTGATCAAGTCAGTGCCCTTGGGTATGGACTTAAGATATGACGGACCACGCTCCTGCATCCATTTCGCCCCAGGGCGCCTCCTGGTTCTAACTGTTCCTATCCGCCCACTCCTTTCCCATCCCCCCAGAGTTCCAGGATCTCCTATTCCCACCACTCCTACGTCTCGAAATGCCAAGTATTCGGCATTTCCTATACACTTCTAAAGGGAGTGCAGGACATTCAAAATGTCGGAGATCCTTTAGTCTTGAGGGGGGGAGTACCGCCTGACTGTGCTTTCACCAACCCAACACATTAAAACCTATTAATACCACTAAAAATAACACTTTAATAATACGCCCCCAATCCATTTTACCAAAAAACAGAAAATAAATAATAAGACAAAACAAAAACACAAAAACCACTCTTTTGATAGAAAACTCCACTCTTCTCTCACAAAATAGTGGAAAAGAGAAATTATTTACCAATCCCACCCACTGTCTCTCACACAGAGGGGAGAATAAAATACATTTTCAAACTTAATACTTGTTTAAACTAACATAAAACTAGACTAAAATAACCACTTAATAATCTTGATCAATCCAGCAGCTTTGTCATATCGGAAAAAGTTCACATCTCAGGGAGTCATAAATATAAATTGGTCCTTCCCATGGGCTCTCACTTCCACGGAGAACCAAAAACAGTTATGTATCCCAACAAAGTACTAAAAGGGAAACTCTAATGCAACTTATTATTTACTAATTGTAGATTCAACTGAAACAGACAAACTTGCTATTGTTCCTGTATACAGATTCACATGTCAGACCTGCAGGTTCCACATAGATCCATAATCTTCACTCCAGCCAGAGTCGTGTCGGATTTATTTCCACGACCTCTCCCAACCTCAGCCCAGCCCCAGAACCCTTCCCCAGACCCGTTCAGCCAAATGGCAGCCCACCAGCTACTGCCTGACGAGCAGAAGCACCACAGAGCCGACCGCCCTACAGCAGCAAGCCTGCAGCACACTACGGAGTCGGGCCAGGGCCGAGAAAAGACTCCAGGAGGAAGTGACAACTTGCCATCCGGCCAAACAACTGTCCGATTCTGACTGACTCCTTTGTAGAACCAGAATACAACAATTCAATTTCCACTTGGTTAAGAGTCCCTGCAGCACGAGAACCCTCTTCCTTCAGTTCCACACCATCAGCTCCATTCTCCCCATCGACATCCCACTCTGAAACTCGGCACAGTCCAAGTACTGATTCAACTCCAAGCCTCACAGCCCAACCAGCAGGTAAAAATTTCTTACTAATTATGTCTCCGGTCTTACTTCACTGACAGTGAAATTTAGGGATTAAGATGATTCTCCGTCTCCGTCTCCCAAATCAAACAGTTCTCCGTTTCCTTATTAGTTGTACTGTGAAAATTAAAAAACGATTTAAACAACTCTCGTTCTCCAGTTTAAACGATTCTCCGTTTCCCGATTCACGCTGTTTTACAGCAAAGTTAACAAGGGACAAAAAAGAAATCCTGCAGCTATTTCTCCTGCTGCTTACAGCCTACCCAGCACGGCGACCATCTTCTAACTAACTTCAGAGCGATGTAGTAAATTTCAATAACAGGAATACATTTAGGAAACACCTAGACAAATACCTTTGTAATTACAGTAGTAGGGGAATGTAATCATTGAGAAATGGCTAGCCTTCATGGCTAAATTGCCTTCTGGCTAGTAACATCCTATGAATCCTATGACTCCCCCTACTTGACCAGACCCTGATTATCAGTGAGAATCCCACCATCCAACCTCCCTCTGCTCCACCCACCCAGAGCACTGCAAAAAAGTCCACGTATGGTATACCTGCAAAAGAAGAAAACCATTCCCCAGTGTAGAGATGTCTGCTCTGTTCACTGTAGCCGTATTTGCCTTGAATGAATACTAATCAGGAATTACTACAGGTAATGACATCACCATTCATTAAAAGGCATTATGGATACTTTCAGTGAACAGAGTGGATGTCTTTCCACCAGGGGGCAGTTTTCTTCTTTTACAGGTACACCATACCTGGATTTTTGTAGGGTGCTTGATGAGAAGGGGGGTGGGGAGTCTCACTGATGATTGAGGTCAGGTCAGGTGGAGGAAGGCAGAGGGAGTCATTTTTGGTGTACAGGTGGGGGGGGGATGATCTCTCTAGCATCATTGGCAGCAGACTTTGTCAGGAGGTGGCGGCTCAGTGCAGAGGGTGGCAGGGTGGTGGGCAGCTAAAAAGTAAAGGGTTGGGGTAGTATCAGGGGGGCCATGATGATGGCACAGTGAATGGGAAGCTGCTAGATTTAAGTTAAAACAAGTTGAAAAGGATCTGGCAAAGGTGGTTTGGCCTTTGGGATTCTGAAAAGCTTCACAAAGTGTGAAGTTCCTAAGTTTGCACCAACTTCATCAGTGCAATAACTTTGCAATATCTCTTAGCTACTGCTTCTTTTTTATTCATTCTTTCTTCTCTGCCAGCTAGCCCAGTCCCAGTCTGCCCACTGGCAAACACTAGGCCCTGACACTACCTTGCCCGAGGCTCCTTACTTCCACTGATTACCCTTGTGGTTGGGCCTTCAGGGCAACACCACTTCCTGAGACAAAATCCAGTGGCTCCTTAGTCAACACGCGGGGCCCGAGAGTACTGAATGAGTCTTCCTGTGCAGC
Organism: Neoceratodus forsteri; assembly: GCA_016271365.2. Taxonomy (NCBI): domain Eukaryota; kingdom Metazoa; phylum Chordata; order Ceratodontiformes; family Ceratodontidae; genus Neoceratodus; species Neoceratodus forsteri. Next base: position 1,608,673,047 of record CM057452.1, read on the forward strand.
TGATGTGTTTTTCCCCTTTTGGGACACTGACAGCCACAGCTGCAGACATGTAGAATTTGCTGGCACAGAGCCAGTCTGCATTCTTTTGCCCACTTGTGGCTGCAGCTGCAGCTGCAGACACACCTGTGATCGCCCAGATGATGGTAACATAATAGGGCCAGATGCTCTCCCTCCCTGGATGAGGAAAGCAACCTGTGGGAATCTCGATTTTCCTCCCTCTGCAAACCTGCTGACTCTCTGGGCTTGTTCCCCAACCCCTTGTTTCCTGAGTGGTAATGCTGCTGGGTTCACCACTGTTTCTCATATTTCCCATGTGGCTGCAAAAGTCAGTGGAAAATCTACAGTGCATCCTCAGTATCGATTTGTGGCCACTGCACCCCATACCTACACTTACCTGCTAAGTGATAATCAGAAGATCAGGCAAACCACTGGATGTCAGATAAACAAGATTTCACCTTTGTCTCAATTACCCCAATATCTGTATAACAGTGGATATCGTGTATTATGAAATGGGTCTAAAGAATGCTGGCTTCTGCTAGGTCAGTGGGTACTTTTAACTGGGCCGTTATCCCAGCACAAAAGCCCGGATGAAAGTACTCCCTGACCAACAGGCTCACCACCGACCTTCGGAGTGGTCCACCTCAGTTGAGCCACCCGCCACACACACTGTGTCATGTCAAACTGCCATTGAACGTGGCTCATTTCAAACTGCCACCTACCATGGCTGTTCTTCACATGCTGTGCTTGCAGCTTTTTTTTTAAAAAAAGAAAAAAAAGCAAGCTAACTCGCAGTTGTATACTCATTGGCCGCACGTGCTGCTTTCGATCTGCTCTGTCTCTCAAAACACATGCAAGATGGACCACAAATGAAAAAGCCTTTTTTTGTGTTACTTTAAACAATCAAAAAACAAGACAGGCTGGCTTGGGACTGTGGCAAGTACCTGCCGCTCCCCAGATCTGACCAACAACCAGTAAACATATCCGGTAATGAAAACTACTGCTCACTGGTTCCATTACTTGTAGGAAAGAAAAAGAAACACCACCCGCTGGCAAAGTGGTAATATCACAATGTCCAAATGGGACAGTTTTTTCTTTGTAAAGATTTTTTCAACATTTTGCATTTTTCTTGGCAAATAAAATATATATTTTAGTAATTTATTTAGTTAATGCTAGTGGGGACCCATTTCGCGATCGCAGTAAGGTACTCCAAGGGATGAGTTATGGTGGGCTGATGGCCCTTTTCAGGTGGTGGAAGCACTCAGCTTCAGCTTGTGCTTCAACCCACCCGAGGCGGGCTGTTATCCTGCCATAACGCACCCCCGTCATGCCTTATTACTTAAATAATACAGTTCTAACAATGTGGATACAGTGCACTAACCACACTCTGGGAGTGCTACTTGAAAAGGCTGGGTCGTCGGAAGTCTTCAAGCTGAGCTCCACCCACCACTCGGATGGTGTATCCTCCAGCTCTGCCCATGATGTCAGATCTTTCTTTCCACTGGAAGGGACAGGTCTTCTCCTTCTCAGTTCTTCATTGTTAAAGGATTTTGAGATGTTTAAGTGGCTTTTTTGGGGTGATATTTTGACTTTTCAAGTCTCTCTTCCACTTTAAAGATGCTTCCCAATCTTGTGGGTCCACTTTGCAATCACAGTCGATAATAGAGGACAAGAAACCGGGGTTTTAAGTTCTGCACCCAGTGCAGGCAGAAAATCTCAGCCACGGATCAGCACGACATGTGCTTAAATGGTTTGGGTGATCACTACGATATTGGGGGATGCAGTTTATGCCAGGCCATGCTGCCAGCATCCATCGAAGACTTGAATGCTTGATTGGCCCTTGGTCGGCCAAAAGACTGCAAAAAGTTCTCCGTTGCTCCCAGCTTAGCTGTTCAGCTTGTGGTCTTGGATGAAAATGCAGCTGTGTAGCGTTCCTCATCAGTATTGGCACTGTTCCCAGATGTGGCCAGCTCTGGAGGGTTGTCCTTTGATGAATTTAAGGAAATGTGTGTGGCCCTCCTAACCTTCAGGGAGAGCCCTTCTTACTGTAACAGAAGACGCAAAATAAAAAATCATTGCAGGTTGCAGAATCGGAAACAATCATACTGTTACCACTCCTTCAACTCCCTCAACCATTTGGTCTTGATCAAGCTCCCTATGGTCGGGGGTATGGTTCTGGGCTCTACAGTAACCCCATTGGGCTTGTCGACCTAGACTCCGGTTGAGCAGGCTGTCCACCAGCTGTCGGAGGTTGATGAGAAGTTGATCTCCCAGACCCTTGCTTTCCCGGTCCTCACCCAGGAGGACGAGACTCAGTTATTGACCCCAGCTGAGTTACCTTGGGAGATGTCGTTATTGGTCATGGTGCGTCCAAAGCTGCTAGTGCTTAACTTGCCAAGGTAGGTGGTTCATACAGATTCCCAGAAGGACACCCATTGATCTTAAAGATGCTGCTATCACTTGAATTGAAAGTGTCACCATTGTCACTTCTTAGGTGAGAAGAGGAATCAATGAAAATTGCATTGTTGCTGTGAGGAGCTACTCTTGTAACAGAGGACCACGGCTGGGAGGGGTAGGGCTCTGCTCCTTGGATCTTTGGTCCCTTGACTTAACGTCATTTTTTTCCACACCAGTTTATGTTTCTCAGCTGTCCCTAGTGTCTGCTTTTCCACCTATTAGGGTGAAGCTGCCTCCACCACAGTGTCTGTTTGGGGCCCCAACCAAGTAGTCACCCTCTGTGGCTGGCTTGCCAGGCTGGCTGTCTGTGGAGATTACACAAGTTGAGTTTACCAGTGTGTTCTGTGGTGGAAAACAGTGAAGGGCAGTTTTTAAGGAATCCTCTAACGACTCTTAAGGTGAGTCATCCATGGCCTTGACCAGAACTCGTACATTTGACTGGGAATTGGTCAAGAAACTGACCAGCAGCCACGGGCTGGTGTCCTTTGGGGCTTTGATGCAACTTGTATCGGAGTCCATGAATGTTCCTTTGGAGCCAGTTCAGAAGTGGGCCAAGTACCTGTTCACTGACATAGTGGACAGGGACTATTTCCTGGGGTTGTCTTTTTCTGAGGTCGTCTTGGGACTGGCCCTGGAACTTTGGCAGCATCCTGCCCTGCACCCTCTACCCATAAGATCTGTAAGGTTGTGATCCCAGTGGGCTCCCTTTCAGGGTTCTCTGGCCACTCCTCCACAGAGGGCCTGGTTTTGGATTCATCCTTCCGTAAATCAGCGGGCAAGGTGATGTGGACAAGCCTCTGGACAAAAAGTCCAAGTACAGTAGATTGATTGGCCATGCAACTAAAAAGGTGTATGCTGTTGTGTTACTAGGTCTCTGTCATGCCAGTTATGCTGTCATGATGTTGACCTTAGCCATTCTCTGCTTGGGGTACTAGGTGAACTCCTCCTGCATCTTTCTGCCACCAAACAGATGCTGGTGAAGATAGGGATCAGGGTAAATCACTAGCTAAACGCCAGCTTCAGACAGCCTTGGGCATGGGTGGCTCCTGTACCCATGCCATGGCAACAGCCATTGCCATGCACCATAGGGCCTTGCTGAGGCTATCCACCTTCATGGCAGATATTCAGCATAAGCTGGCCAATTTCTCTTTCTTGGACACTGACCTCTTTGGCATTGGGGTGTAAGGACATCTCGTGCAAATTGAAAAGTCTAGTGCCACCCATGATTCTGTAACTTTGTCCCAAAAGAATCAGAAGTCCCAGAAACCTAGAAAGAAGGCCTTTCATTATCGATCCTTTCAGCCACAGAAACCTCAGCAGCAGCCCCACATTGCTGGTGTCCAAACACCATGTTCAGTGACCAGGGGCCAGAAAGGGGGAGGGTGGGCAGAGATGGTGGTGCCTTTGAAGCCCCTGCAGCTGGAGCCCCTTCAAGGCTGTGCAGTGATGGGTTGTGGGGTGTCCAACCCCTATCCTGTCCAGTCCCTGTACCAGCTCCCTGTCAGGGGTCAGTTACACCACTTCTTGCCACAGTGGTCCCCTGTTGCCCCTTGGGTTCCCCGTCAAGTGGGCAGTAAGTGCTGACACGGACAGCGACTGGGGAATTACAGCGCTTGCTGTAAGCACTCCCCTGGTCGCTCTCCATGGTGCTGGTGCACCACAAGGGCACCAGAATCTGGGAGGCTGGCTGAGCTGCTCTGTGGCATGGAGGGCTGGGGCATAGAGCAGCTCTGCCAGAGCTGTTGGAGACCAGGGTTTTAATCCTGGTCTCCATTCATTTTACTCACATCGGGACTTACTTTTTTTTTCAAGGGGTGTGGAAACAGTATTCCACGGCCCCAAAAATTTAACTTGCCCTGTAGTCCCCCTCCCCCGGTAGGAATCCTTAAGTCCGAGGTGGGGTGTGCAGAGACCCCTGCATCGTTGCCATTTTTGCCTCATGGCTCTTGAGCGCGCTATTGTTGTCAGCACTAGTCTGACCCAATGCCATTACCTTGGACAGGTGAGTCCTAGCAGCATTGGGCAGAGGGTTGCTTTTGGATTTTGAGGTGCTCCCACCATACCCTCTCCATGCCTCTCAGAAGTCCAAGGTGTCAAAGGACACATCTGCACTAAGCGCCAACATTGCTCAGCTTCTAGAGCACTGGGTGATAGCCCATGTTTCACGTGCCCTGGGCATTCAGGGGTATGTGCCCAGGTAATTCCTACTTCCGAAACGGATGAGGGACTGGCTCCCCATACTGGATCTACACAGTTTGAACCAGTTCATATGGAGACACAAGTTCTGGAAGGGCACTCTGAATCATATTATTCTGTCTCTGGAGCAGGGCATGTGCAATATTGGTTAATGCCATCGTTAAGACTGTTTTTGTGTCTCATTTAAAATGTATCTGAGTTTCTTGACAAATTAAATCCATTTTCTGTGCAATGAAAAACTGTATTGGTCATCTCAAGCTTCTGTAAAGTTGAAATGATCTTTACATGCCTTCCAGTTACCTTCAGCCGAACCTAGTGAAAGAATCTAAAGAGAGACAATGAACAGAACCTAGAGTGAGACCGTTGACCTGGTGAAGACAGGGAGCTTTGTCATATGTAGGTTGTGTTATGTGTGAGAAGTTGTATATAAGCATCATGTAAGACTCCATTCTACTGACCCCCAGTCCTTCCTTATATCCCATGCCAAGACCACTGCAGAGCAGATACCTATGCTATAGGTTCATTTGTCTTGGGTTGAGCCTTACTCTTTCTATCAACTCTTCCTCCCCCTTTTCACTGAAAGTCATACTCCGTACCTAGCTATACCTTTCAAGTTTGCTCCTGCACCTACCCACCACCCTCTTCCCCTACTCTCCTACTTCTTCTGACTTTATATGCACCTCCTCCTTTCACCATTTTTGCTTCTCCCTGTGCTCTGCTCACCTCATTCATCTCAACTATATGCTTCACTGCTCAAGTTGCACCCATGTTCCTTAATATGTAACCCTGCTCGCTGCTATTTTTATTGCTTTTCCCCATACCCCTTTCTCTCAGATGCCTGTAGTGAGAATGAAGGGGGGAGAGAGAGGAGGAGGGAGGGAGAGGGTGAGGAGAGAAGAGAAGGAAAGAAAAGAAAACGGCATCTTCAGATGCTGTTCTTTTAAGGACCCCCACCTTTAATCTCTTCTGTGTCTTTTTCTGAAGTGCGGGGAACAGAGTTTGACCCGTCTGTGTCTTTTCTGAACTGCAGAGACAAATAAAGCTGGAATATTGGAGCATCTTGTAGCTTCTTTGTGGGTTTCATGGAGCAGAGTGTTGAGACCAGCTGGCTGTGTTAGAACCTGGAATAAAGCAAACACTGTCATCTCCCGTTACAGCATCGACATCTTGAGTTGTCAGAATGTTGCTTATAGTTCCTCAGTCCTCCAGTGTCTGTTCACCAGATAGGAATGCATGCCTTACCCCCTTCTCCTGAAGGGCTGCTAGGAATCTGCATCTAGTGAACTATATTCACATTGTTAGAAATGCAGGTCACTCATCTGTAACTGTAGTTCTACTAGTGGTATGGCCTTCACGTCCACACAACCCACACGACCTTCCCTGGCAAAAGTGACACCTTCATCCCTGCTTCCAGCATGCAAATATCTGATGTCATGGGACAGAGCTGGAGGATATGCCACCTGGGTGGTGGGAGGAGCTCAGCTTGAAGAATTCCTATGACTTTTGATTTATTCCAGCAGAACTGTGAGAGTGAGGATGTGACCTGTATATCACCGGTAGAACTATGGGTACAGGTAAGTGGCCTGTATATTATGTACATTGTTAAAAAGTGCTCTACCACCAAAGAACGCAGGTCTGGTACTGGAACTAGGCACCCAGTGGTCTGCCATGGAGCACCTGATGCTAGTACAGTAATCATTACCTCCCCAACTGAAAAAGGCCCTTTGTCATCAAAGTGTTAACATGAATCCCAAATGAACACCATGGTATACTGTATGTTGCTTACTTTAGTACGGTACTGTGTACAGTAAAATAGAATTTGTTGCAGTTATTTATACAAGCACTCATCTTTTACACCAGAAGAGTTGCTTTCCAGTGCATCTTTATACAGATACACAGTTAAAAAAACTGGTCTATTATCCAGAACCATGAGGTAGCCTCTATGTTTTCGGCTCATTGTGGTGCCATGCATTATAACAAATACAGCTTTAAAAGCCTTTATTGTTACATTAAACGCTAATAACCTTGTATTTTTTCTTTGTGCATGTCCAGGGTCTGTGTTATATGGTAGTCATTTCTGTGCCATATAGAGAATAATGAAATGCAGTGTTCTTTATAACCATTTGTAACATGGCATTAATGTTAGCAGAGTGAGAATGCTACCCGATTGGTCAAAACACATCACATGGAACAATTAATGCTGTGCATTAATTTCCTAGATATGCCCGCTGGCGTTATCCTCTCAATAGCCACAAGAGGGACCTATCTCTCAGAAATGCACGGAAGTAGTTGGGAGCGAGCAAAGCAGTGCACACACCACAGGTTGAAGTAGTCAGAGCGTGACCGGCAGAAAAGAAATAGCCCACTCACTGAGCAGTCTCCCGATCTTCCCACTTAGCAACGCACAGTGAACTACTAAAAATGAAGGGATCATCCCGTAGTGCAGGGTAAACATTAAAATGCACCGAAATGACACAAAATCTATTGGAAAACCCCTTTTGAGATGTGCCCAGTCACAGTAAATGCTGCTGTAAAAGTGGAGTAGGAGCCTACCTAGAACATTGTCCGCGTGTTGTGTTCCTGTACTGTAGCATACAAGCACACACATTGTAAAAATGTTGACCCACACAGCGATTGGACATGGGAACCTCAAAGGGGTATTGTAGGCAGCACCAGTATAGTCATGTGCACTGAACGGTCAAGCAGTTGTAGCGTGTACCACAATGTGGCGGTAATCAGCTGTGTACTCTCGCCGCACAGCGGAGGCAGGAGCAGACAGTAGCAGATGCTAAAGGTTTTCACAGTGTGTTTCCTAAGTGTAATCACGGAAACACAGTGGTTTGCATTGCAGTAGTAAAGAAAAAGTACATCTCTGTGTGTGTGTTGCACTATGCAGATCACACCAGAGGGGCCACAATGCATCACAGGTATAAGGCAAAGCTGAAAGACATTTCAGACAGCAACGGAGTGCAATAAATTTTATTTTTGACAAGAAGTAGGGATATTGTGATGGTTATCTGTATCCTCTTAGTAAGTGTAACATATTAACGTGTATTACATATGCAGGCACTTGTGAGGCACAACATAAATGTATGTGAAATATTGAACGTGCAGACGCATGCTTGCAGATACACACAGCATGTTCCAAGTACACATCTGAGCAATGTGTATGAACACAGAATGATGTGTAAAACTTATTATTAATCTCTGTAAAAGTAGAAAACATAAAACTGATACCTAGCTTGCACTTGCCACATTACAAGTGCATTAATCCCCTCAACAGGAGGCATTTCCCAGGAATTAATGCATGGTTGGGTGGTGGGAAGCACTCGGCCTTCAACCTCATGCACCCCAACCCATCCATTAATTCCTGGGAAATGTCTCCTGTCTCGCTGATTAATGCTTAACGTAGTGAGTGGATACTTGCCAGACTGAACGTAGCACAAAAACATTGAACATATTTGTATTGAGAGCATTCTTTGATGCCAGTTTGCTAGCTGCCTGAACCAAGGCTTGTTGATATATATATATTTTTTGGAAGCCCTTACTTGATACTAGGGCATTAAAAGATGTCCCCTTGGCTGTGCACCTATACTTCTTTACTGATATTCCCAAACATCTTTATACAGATACACAGTTAAAAAAACTGGTCTATTATCCAGAACCATGAGGTAGCCTCTATGTTTTCGGGTAGGACCCTTGCCCCAAAATAAAACCAGGCAGATTCCCACCATTTACTGTGTTGAGACATTAAAAGACACCACAGTGAAAGCTGAGCAGATCAGCTTTAAATATGTAAATAATTATGTGTGGGTTTAGCACCGGGGATGATAACTGTATTTCTGCTTCAAACTTTAATGCCAAGCCAGACTGTTACTGCTGTCATGGCCCTTGACATTTTTCTGTGTTTGAATGCTAATATAAAATCAGGTATACAATGCATTAAGACCAGGGAACCAGATTTGTTCCTGTATGGTAGTACACAAGTGTGCCACAGTTCATCACTTCAGCACTGGTACATTTACTATTTGTTATGCATGGTTTCCGATTTGCAGTACATAGACACCCTTGTTGCACATGGATTTCTTTCCAGACTAAAAAGCTATCATACCGTAGTTCATCGGCCATAGAATGTTGTTGTACCCTTCTGTGGTACAACAACTTTTATAATTAGAATGGAATCTTTTGCCACCTGCCATTTTACTTTTGTTTTTCACAGAAACCAGACCCTCCCCTAACACAAAATTGTCTGTTTCTTCTATCATTTTAAAAAAAAACAAAACCCACCACTTACCCAGCTGGGTTTTCTAACAATATTGAACAGACGATTTCTTTGGAAGATGAAAAGCAGCATTTTTTTTTTTTTTTATTGCTATGTTTTAAAACCATGTACAGTATAGTACAAAATGATACATGGGCAACACGCATAACAAAGTTTTGGTTCCCTGTCAGGGTTGTAATGACAGCAGGGCCCTTTCAAGCTTTGCTTTTGTGCTTCCTGAGATGCCATTAGAACCCACAATAGACACATACTGTAGGTTTATTGTGCATGATTGCCCACACATTAGTCTCTGTATACTGTATAGTGGAATCTGCTTCTGAAGGATATATGGTAAAAAATCTGATCATACATAAAGACATACATTTCTTGGGTACGTTCAGCATATCTTGGGAGCATGTCTTTATGTTAGTGATCATGCTTGTGTAGAGCCATGCCCTTTACTACTGGATTCCAAAATAGAACCTGTTTTATGAGGTCCTCCAGGTAAGGAAGCTGATCAAGGGAGGTGATCCTTCCCCTGAACAAGGCATTGGGTCAACCACACCTAAAGTACTGGGTCAAATTCCAGTCTCTGCAGTTCAGAAAAGAGACTGAAGGGTCGATTTCTGTTCCCCGCACTTCAGAAAAGACACAGAAGAGATTAAAGGGGGGGGGTCCTTAAAAAAAGAATAGCATCCTAAGATGCCGTCTTTCTTTCCTTCTCCTCTCCCCCACACACACACACACATCTGTCTCTCTCTCTCTCACTCTCACTACAGGCATCTGGGAGAAAGGGGTATGGGAAAAGCAATAAAAATAGCAGTGAGCAGGGTTGCATATTAAAGAACATGTGTGCAGCTTGAGCAACGAAGCATATAGTTGAGATGAATGAGGTAGGCAAAGCACAGGGAGAAGCAAAAATGGTGAAATAAGGAAGAGCATGTAAAGTTGGAAGAAGTAGGAGAATAAGTAGGGGAAGAGGGTGGTGGGTAGGTGCAGGAGCAAACTTGAAAGGTATAGATAGGTAAGGAGTATGACTTTCAGCGAAAAGGGGGAGGAAGAGTTGATAGAGAAAGTAAGGCTCAAGCCAAGTCAAATGAACCTACAGCATAGGTATCTATTCTGCAGTGGTCTTGGCATGGGATATCAAGAAGGACTGGGGTCAGTAGAATGGAGTCTTATTGGATGCTTATATACAACGTCTCCATTTAATATTGGTGTACAAAAGCAGGCCATTAGTGAGACTCGAGAGACCAGTAACATTTAGACTTGCTGTGTTTAACATATTTAGGACTCCTTAAGTTCAGCTGTCATTGCTGTCCTCTTTGTCACTGCATAGAAAATGGTATGAATCTCGTATTTATTTTGTGGGTGGAGAAGGAGTGGAATCCTATCTTGAAATCTGCAGACTTCCTCATTGTGCCACGTATTAGGCAGTTTCAGTTGATATACATAAAATGTGAGTGCTTAGTAAAGGAAAAACCTACAGTATACACAATGCACCTGGCATTAAGGGCATCTGCAAAAAGGAAGACCTTGCTGGTTGCATAGTAGTCTTATGGTATATTTTGGTTAGTTGATGCCATTGAGTGAAGATTGATCACACATAACACAACCTACATATGACAAGGCTCCCTGTCTTCACCAGGTCTACGGTCTCACTCTAGGTTCTGTTCATTGGCTCTCTTTAGATTCTTTCACTAGGTTTGGCTGAAGGTAACTGGAAGGCATGTAAAGATAATTTCAACTTTACAGAAGCTTGAGATGACCAACACAGATTTTCCTTGCACAGAAAACAGAATAATTTGTCAAGAAACTCAGATACATTTTAAATGAGACACAAAAACAGTCTAAACGATGGCATTAACCAATACTGCATTGCTGATTTGCTAAACTTTGTGAAACTTCAAAATTGGAAGCAGCTTTGGGTTTGACGGTTCATGAAGCCCAGTCTAGGTAGATACCACAACTGACACAGTGTTCAAGAACAAATCTTTCCATATCACTCGAAATTAGACTTTGATGCTACTGTCATAGTAAGCTGAACGCTAGATATTAGCATCATTGTTACTACCCACATGCCCTTTGACTGTAGACTGACTAAACTTGGAAGCTGGGCAGTTTGTATGGGGAGGCTGCATTTATAACAGAAAATGCAAAAAGAGTTTTTGCAATGGAATTGTAAATGTACTACAAGTACTATTTATGAGACTTGTATAAATTATGTGAAAAATTTGAATTGCATGGCTCTTTTATGTACTAGGAAATGAGAATTAACATGATCTATATAGTTCAATTGTACCTAATTACTGTTTCACTTGATGTGCAAGTCCATCCCATGCAGATCCACAATAACTGTCTGTCCTGCCCCCGCAGGTGTGCGACTACACCAGATGCCTCACTTGAGGATAGGCAAGTCATCTACAGAAATATATCTACTCCTCCATTTGGAAACATCGAGGTTGAGAGCACCATGACCCTTGCCAAACAAAATCACAAGACTACAATAGAATGCATAGCCTACAATGAAGTTGGTGAAAGTTTTGCTGTCTTCAGGAATAACATTGAAGGTAACTGCTAATGAGATTAAGCTAAATAAATGCTCTGCGCTATATGCCCCCCCCCCCCGGCTCAATAATCTATATCATCAATTCATTGTCCTTCTGCGTTTGCTTTGGCATTGTAAGCTTTCACTAATCGAGACAGTTTACTGTAGATGGGCAACTTGTTGAAGTGCAAAACTTAACGCTACAGTGCTTTGTAACTTGTGACATTGGCACTTTGAGCTGAGTGCAGTTTACTTCTGCAGCCCTTGCAGCATCCCCTACCCTCCCCAGCTTTCATAGCACCCTACCCTACCCTTCTCCCCATGCCACACACTTTAATAATAAAAAAATAAACTGCATACTGTGTTGCTAATAAGATGTCTGACCTGCTGTAGAAAACTACAGCTACATAAGAACTTACCATAACAGTAGATCTTCGAGAGGATCTCGTGCAGCAGGCCATCACCAGTAGGAAAGAACTCCTGTTAAGTCACTACTCCCAGCAAATTATACAGCCACAACAATATGGCTAAAGCAAATACAAAGTTCTTTATTGTGACTGTTACAGAGCACAAGTAAGCTAGTCAGCAACCCCTTTGCACCTCGGCAAAAGCCTTTGTGAGGGGGTCCACCCACCTCCAACGTCAGCAGCTGACATCAACCTCTCCTATATAAGGTGGGTGTCCCCCATGCCATCCTCAGTTCTCCCGACAGAGACTAGAAGCAGTATGCATGAAGGGGGGAACTGAGGAGGAGGCCAAGATAACCCTGCAGCAGAGTAAAAAGCAGAAGGTTCACCCAGATGGTAGGGGAGCGAGGCACAGGAATAGAAAGGGGGAAGGAGGGAAGGAAAGCTGGGCCTGCTGCAAGAAATCCTCTTGAAGATCTGCTGTTACAGTAAGTTCTTATGTAACTGTACTATCTTACTTTGAGGGAATCTCTCGCAGCAGGCCATCACCGGTATGACTGAGTTCCAAACAGTTCTTGTAACACAGACAACTAGATTGGCAGTAAATGATAACAGCCAGAGAGAGAAGGCTTTGGAGGACCACTAGGCCAAAATTTGCACATCGTCTAGAGGCAGTGTCCAGACTGCAGAGCTTGGTTAAAGTGTGAACAGTACTCCAGGTGGCTGTAGCACAAATGTCGGCAGCAAATACATTATAAAAACAAACTACTGATGTGGCAATACCCCATGTGGAGCGGCCTTAAACAACACCAGGAAGTTCCTTGCCATACTTCTGGTAAGTGTAAACGATATAATTTGTTGACCACTTAGACAAACACTGTCTGAAAGCTGGGGAACCCTCTCTCCTGGGGCAAACGAAACAACTGGCTGGACTTATGAGAGTCCATAGTCTGGTGTGTATAGTATCTTAGAATTCTGTGTACATCCACTGTATGGAGCAATGCTTCTCCAGATTGGAATGCTCTGGAAAATAAACAGGTAAGTGAATGGACTAATTCAAAGTAAACTTCGCCCAGCGGCGGCCTTAGCTTTGCTATAAATGCTTTGATAGACCCAACCTATGCACTTTTGTCCTGTGCCTTTTTGTCCTGCACCATCATGTGTTCTATGTCTCCTGTTGCTTATACCTGCACATTACTGTGCGCTAAATTTTCCCTTGTATTGCTGCTGTATGTCAAGTAATTGTTATATGCTCCATGCAATATCCAATGTACTCCATGTGTTGTTGCTTGTCGTTTAATGCAATTGCATCCATATGCTGCTACTTGCCTCTGTTATTTGCTCAGTTGATAACCTGCATGTTATCCAACCCCCTTGTACCCCCTCCCCCCAGGTCGCACTGGGAGATGAGCATCTTGTTGTCAGTGTACCTTTCCTGGTGAAACTATTTCAATAAATAAATAAACTTAGGATTAGTATGCAAAGACACCCTGTCTTTGTGGAAAACTACTGTAAATAAAGCTCCTTACACTTGAGGGCTTGAAGTTTTGAAATCCTTTGAGCAGAAGTAATGGCAACCAAAAATAGTGCTTTCCATGACAGAAAGCATAGCTTACAAGATATGGCCAGTTAAAAGGGAGGCAACGTAAGCTTTTCTAACACAAAATTAAGGTCCCAAGGCAGGACAGGATCCTGTATGGGGGGTTTCAAGTGCATAATGCCCCACAGAAAGGTGCGGGACACATCGAGTTGGGCCACTCTGCACCCATCTACAGGTACATGATACACCAAGATGGCAGAAAGATGTACCTTAATAGAGGAGTATTGTAAACCCCCGGTCCGAGAGGGATAGAAGGTATTCTAGGACTTGCTACACTGGGCAGTTGAAGGGATCCAAGTGGTGTGAGGCAGCCCAAAAAGCAAAGTGCTTCCATTTCACGGAATTGGTGGTCCTGATGGAGGGTTTCCTGGCTGCCACCAAAACACTGGCCACTCTGGGGGAAACCCCAGATCTGGCTATGGCCATGTGTTCAGGAGCCATGCATAGAGATGAAGTGACTTGAAGTCCGGATGGACTAAGTTGCCCTGTTCCTGGGAGAGCAAACCTATGCACAGGGGCAGGGGCAGTGGAGGTTCCACCGCAGATTGTTGCAACACGGGGAACCTGATCTGGCAAGGCCAGAAGTGGGCAATGAGGATCATCATCACCCCTTCCATCTGGAATTTAATTAGAACTCACTGAAGGAGTGGGAAGGGAGGGAAGGCATACAGAAACCTCCCTGTCCAAGAGAGGAACAATGTATCTTGCCAGAAAACTCCAGGCCCTGGATCTAGTGAGCACAAATGTGGCAGTTTTACGTTGTGTGGGGATGCAAAAAGTTCTCAACTCGGGTCGACCCCATCTGTCGAAGAGGTCTTCTGTCACCAAGGTCAGACGCTCCCACTCATAAGCCTTGGACCGCGAGTGGCTTAGGGTGTCCGCAAACATTTTGGATGCCGGGAACATGGATGGCCGACAGCTGAAGAATATGTTTGATGGCTCAGTACCAGAACCCTCGTTGCTACCCTGCATAGGGGGAAGAAGTGAGTCCCCCTTGCTTCTTTACATAATAAACAACACACACACACATATTGTCTGTCTGAACTAAGAGTGGACCCGGGGAGAGCTGAGTCTGGAAGGCCTGAAGGACATACAGGACTGCCGTCATCTCCAGGATATTGATGTGGAGATCCTGCTCAATCTAGGACCAAATCCCCAGGGTCTGGTGGGACCCCATATGAGCACTCCAGCCAAGACTCGAGATCTCGTCAGTCATGAGAATCTGCTGAGAAGGACTGACAGTGAAGGGAACTCCCTGAGACAGGTTGCTGGGCTCCAGCCACCATAGAAATACTCTCTTGACTGGGCCTGACACCAACACTAGTTGATCCAGAGAGTCTATGCGTTGGTTCCACTGGACCTGCAGAGTCCATTGAGGGATTCTCATATGTAGACTGGACAAGGGAACCATTGCAATGGCTGTGGCCATAACCCCCAGAAGCCTTAGGAATTCCCTCGCCTGAGCATGGCAGTTGGAGAACAGGAGGCGGGCCTGAGCCATGAGCCACTCTGCCTTGTCTGGAGGTAAAAAGGCTTTGCCTTGAGCCGTGTCCAGGACAGCCCCTATGTAAAGGAGGTTCTGACAGGGGGAAAGGGAGGACTTGGACATGTTGATAGTAATGCCCAGGGACTGGAACAGGCTGCAAGTACCCTTCAGAGTTTGCAAGAAATAGTCCATGGAAAGTGTGACCAGGAGCCAGTCGTCCAGCTAGGGAAAAACGTAAAAGCCCTTTCTAGGGACATGGATATGTTGTTCATCCACACTCATTGGCAGTATCCTTGCCGCTTTAAATCTTGCCGGAAGGTCTTCAAGCTTGCTCCTCCCACCCACCCGGGTGGTATAACTCTCGGCTCCGCCCCATGACGCCAGATCTTCCTTACCGCTTGGAAGCTCAGGTTCCCTCCTAACCGCTCTGCGTTTGCGACTGGTTCCTATTTCTCCGTTTGCGGATTTAAAAATAATATTTTGCAAAAAGACTTCAGTCTTCGATCCCTCGCGGCTGCGATGGACAAATCGACTCCCGGATTTCGGAGATGCCCATGCGGGCAGAAGATGTCTCGGACGGATCCACACTCCACGTGTGTCTACTACTTAGGCCTTGAGCACGACCCGCAGGCTTGCGACCTGTGCTCATCTTTCTCGGCCTACGTCCTCGAAGACCGTGCTGCCCGATTGCAACTGGGCCGTCCCGAGAAGCGTTTCCCTCCGGTGAAGTCCAAGGAGGCCCGGTTGGCGGTGTCCGCGGCGGCGGGCTCGGCGGATCAGCTCGAGCGGATGGTCGCCCTCGAAGAAGGCGGCGGCAGACGTTCTTCCTCGGCGCGGCATTTATCCCGCTCTCTCTGGGTTCTTCCTACCGGCTTCCTTTATGGAGCTTTGTCTGTCCCTCTCCACTAAAGGAGAAGGGCCTGCGTCTGCTGGACCTTTTCTCGGTCCAAAAAGAGGACAGGGTAGAGTCCCTCCGTCGGCGCTCTTGGGGCGGGGAAAGGTCCTCTCCCGGCCGTCGACTGTCGGCTCGTCCGACCGGCGGCCGGCCACTGGCCTCACGGTGTCCCCGTCAGGTCAGTTGACCGAGACTCCCACTGATGAAGTCGAGATTTTTCTCGACCCATTGACAGGCTGTCGCCTTTAGCAGCCGAGATTCCCCTCTCCCGGTTCCCCGGAGGTTGAGATCCGTGGGCTCGCCTGTGCCTCCGGTTCCGGAGCCCTCGGATGGACCTTCCGAGCGAAGAGTGCGGTTCCGGCCGACACCTCCCGCACCGACCCGGAAATTCCGGGACTCTCGGTCTCGGACCTCTTAGCGGTCCAGCCGTTCCCACCGTCATAAGCCGGTCTCGGTCTCGACACCGCCAGTAAGCGCGTCGCCGCTCGTCCTCGTCCTCCTCCTCGGATGAGGCTTGGCGTAAGTGCGTCGGCTGATGCGAGGACCTTATGTTCATAGCTCCTCCTGGCCGGGAATAAGCCGACTCCGGCGCCTTCCCGGCCATTAAGTAGGCTGTCACGGGCGGCCGACACAACCCCTCGACTTGTCCGAGGCCTACACCAGGCGGTTGTTCGCCAAAACCAACTGCTCCACCGATTCGGTGGAACCTCCGCCTCCACAGCCACCAATTGGGGCTCCGACCAAGGATTCTCGGTCGGCTAAGGGTTTACCCCATCGCTGTCAGTTACCCTCACTCCCGACCGACCTCGGCAGGTGAAGGGTGGCTCAGGCCAGAGGCAGCTCTTTGAGGACTCTTCCGAGTCCGAGCGATTCCTCCTTCTTCTCCAAGCGACTGGACTTGGAGTCTTCAGGAGGTCAGCCAATGGGCGATAGCCCGTCGTCCTTCCTAGGACTGCTTGGCTCATCTCGGAGTCTACGGGATGGAGCTGAACCCGTTCCAAGCGGGCCAGGTATCCCCTCACGGAGATTCTGGACCGGGGATTCTCCGGCGGAGGCCTTTCGGTGGCCGAGGCCATAGTGGGTCCGGCACTGGAACTTTGGCAGCGCCTGCTTCCTGCCCTGCGCCTTGGCCAGGATGGCCAGGAAGTATCACGGTCTCGGTTCCTTGTCCGGTTTTGAACACCCTCTGCTGAGGGGTTGGTTACCGACAGCGTTTTCCGGCACCCGGCAGCGCCAGGGATGTGGACAAACCTCCTGACAAGGGTCCAAGAAAGTGGACTATGTCGAGGCGAAAAGTCTCGCTGGTCCTCTCTCGGCCTTCGTCAGGCCAGTTCGGCCGTCCTCATGGCACATTTTCTCATGCCCTGTTGGGCTCCCTGGATGAGTCATCCCTCATCTTCCCGCCGATCTGCAGACTACGGTTAAGCAGGTGCGGGACCAGGGCAGGGCAGTGGCCAAACAGCAGCTCCAGACTGCTTTGGATGTAGGGGACTCATGTGCCAGATCGGTGGCGGCCGCAGTGGCTATGCGTCGGCGGGCTTGGCTGAGGATATCCACCTTTACTTCGGATACCCAGCACAAGTTGGCGGATGTTCCCTTTTTGGGGACTGACCTCTTCGGCCCTGGGGTGGAAGGTCACCTGCAGAGGATCGAGAAGTCCAATGCCACCTTGGACTCGGTCTCTTCCGCTCAGAAGGACAAAGGCCGCAAACCACAGCCTAAGCCCTTTCGTCCTTCTGTGCCCCAGCGCCCGGCCCAGCAACGTCAGGGCCAGCAGGCTCGACCTTGGCATCCCAAACCCAAGCCTGGCTTCCTCTAACAGGAGGCAGGGAGAAAGGGCCCAGGAGGTCCCTCGGCGGTCCCTCCTCCAAGCCTGCCCAGTGGCGGGCTGAGGGGTGTCGCCCCATCCCGTCACCTACCCCTGGGTCCCCGTGTGAGGCGGCTCCAGCACTTCCGTTCCGCTTGGTCCGCTGTTACCACGGACAGGTGGGTCTTGGAGGTGGTGGGAAGAGCCTGCCTCTGGAATTCGAGCAGGCACCACCCTTCAGAGCCGTCGCCTCGGGGGCTGGGATCCCAGCCTCACTGGCGGCTCGTCGAGCAACATCCTCCTCCTCCAGAAGGAGGTGGTAAGAGAGGTGGTGGACCCTCCTTCAGACCCAGGGTTTGTGTCCAGGTACTTCCTGGTTCCGAAGCGACGGGGGCTGGCGCCCCATTCTCGACCTACGACCTAAACAAGTTCCTAAGGTCTCGAACCTTCAGGATGGTCACTCTGGCTCAGATTATACCATCCTTGGAGCAGCGGCGTGTGGTTCTGCTCTCTGGACTTGCAGGACCAGCGTTTTTCACGTCCCTATCCGTCCTCTCACCAGAGATTCCTTCGCTTCGGCGGAAGGATCCTCTTCGAGTTCCAAGCCATGCCCTTCGGCTTGTCTCCAGCTCCCAGGGTCTTCACCAAATGCATGGCAGTGGTGACAGCATTCCTCGCGCGCCGAGGGGTCGGGTGTACCCTTACCTGGACGACTGGCTGATAGCAGCTCCCTCCAGGAAGGAGGCGGAGTGGTCCAGAGATCTGGCCCTCCAGGTCTGCTCTCAACTGGGCCTCCTTATCAACGAGGCCAAGTCGGAACTCGAGCCGAAGCAGGTGATTTTATTCATCGGGGCGCAGCTCGACTCTCTTCGAGCCAGAGCGCGGCTCCCGGCGGACAGGGCCGAGGTTCTTTCCTCCTTTGCCCGATCATTTCTGGTTGGGCAATTGCGCCCTGCCCGGGACTTCCTCGCCTCCTGGGTCTCATGGCGGCCTGTACCAGCGTGGTCCGTTGGGCCCGCTGGAACATCGTCCCCTTCAGTGGGACTGGCCAGCCAGTGGTCTGGCAGCTCTGCGATCCCTTGGACCAGCTTGTAGTCGGTGACACAGGGATGTGGAATGCTCTCCAGTGGTGGACCGTTCCAGATCATTTGCAGGAGGGCATCCCGTTCGTCCGCCCCGAGCCGACGGTCTCTCTGTCGACCGATGCCTCTCTGATGGGTTGGGGTGCCCATCTGGGGGAACACCGGGCTCATGGCCTCTGGTCCCCACGGGAGTCCCGATGCCACATCAACCTGCTGGAGCTCGGCGGTCCGCCTAGCTCTCACCGCCTTTGCTCCGTTCCTCCGGGGTCAAGTGGTCCGAGTCCAGACGGACAATACCACGACCATGTACTATCTAAACCGCCAGGCGGGGCAGCTCCATGCTTCTATGCAAGGCTCTCCGCATTTGGTCACTCGTGCGCAGCCTGGGCGGATCTCTAGCCATTCACGTGGCAGGGCCTCCAACACCCTGGCCGATGCCCTGAGCCGGATAGGGCTGCATCCCACAGTGGTCTCTCCTGCAGGAGGTACAGCATCTGTTCTCCCTTTGGGGCACACCTCAGGTGGACCTGTTTGCCTCCATGGAGAGCGAGCTGAGTCTGTTCCATGCCCGCCCCCTCAGCAGGGCTCGCTGCAGGGGATGCTTCCGAGGCAATGGACCCGGGCCTCTTTACGCCTTTCCCCCATTTCCTTGATCCACAGGTGCTTCTCAAAGGCGAGGAGGGACAAGGCGCGGGTGATTCTGATAGCCCCAGACTGGCCTCGCCAGTTCTGGTACCAGATCTCCTCAGTCTCAGCTCAGGACTCATGGCAGCTTCCAGCTCGCCGGACCTGCTCTCAGTCAATCAGGGAAGGTGTTCCATCCGGACCTTCAATCCCTGCACCTGACGGCCTGGTTCCTGGCGGCTAGGTTCCAGGCTTTGGGTCTTTCCGACGAGGTCCTCAATGTAGTTGAGGCGTCCCGTAGGAGTCGACCAGAAAATGCTATGCCTTCAAATGGAAAGGTTTTCCATTTGGTGTCAGAACAAGGCTTGGACCCTTCCTCCTGTTCCTTGGCAAGCATCTTGGACTATTTATGGTCCCTTTCTAGTCAAGGGCTTAGGTCGGACGACCCTAAGGGTGCACCTGGCAGCCATCTCTGCTTACGGTAGCGGGCTGGGAAGCAGTCGGTGGCGCAGGAGAAGGTGGTCTGGCGCTTTTTCAAAGGCCTTGATCACATTTCCCCTCCAGTGCGGGAACCCCCACCTCCGTGGGATCTACTGCTGGTACTGGCAAAGCTCATGGGCAAGCCATTCGAACCTATGCACAGGTGTGCTCTCTCACCTGTCGTGGAAGACCGCCTTCTTGGTGGCTATCACGTCAGCCAGAAGGATGGGAGAGCTCCAGGCGCTTTCCATCAGTCTCCTTACCTGGTCTTCCACAGGGACAAGGTTGTCCTGCGCCCACCGAAATTCCTTCCGAAGGTGGTGGCAGTTTCACCTTAACAGGTGTTGACTCTGCGGTGTTCTACCCCAATCACACCTCGGAGGCCGAATATAGGCTCCATACTCTGGATCCTAGAAGGCGCTCGCTTATTATAAAGGAGCCGCGGCTGATATTCGAGGAGGGTTAGCCAGCTGTTTGTCACCTACGCTGAAGCCGCATCTGGCAGACCTGCAGCCAAGCGGACGATAAGCAGGTGGTAACCTCCTGCATAGATCTCTGCTATAAGTTAGCGGGCATGGAGCCTCCCAGAGGATAAGAGCTCATTCTACCCGCCATACTGCTGCAGCAGTGGCTGCTTCCAGGACGTCCCTATCCAGGAAATCTGCAGGGCTGCTACCTGGAAGTCAGCAAACACCTTCATTACCCACTACCACATCGACCTTGAGTCACGCCGGGATGCTGGTTTGGGCCTCGGTTCTCAGATCTCTCTTTCCCAAGTAAGTATATGGGGTGTGCGTCTTGCCTCCCTCCTCCGGAGAACTGCTAGGAGTCTGCCAATGAGTGTGGATGAACAACATATCCATGTCCTAGAAATACAGGTTACTCACAACAGGAGTTCTAGGAATGGTATGTTCATCCACCACGACCTCCCGATCAACCCCGACGCACAACCTGAGCTTCCAGCGGGCCAGATCTGGCGTCATGGGGCGGAGCCGAGAGTTATACCACCCGGGTGGGTGGGAGGAGCAAGCTTGAAGACCTTCCGGCAAGATTTAAAGCGGCAAGGATACTGCCAATGAGTGTGGATGAACAACATATACCATTCCTAGAACTCCTGTTACAGGTGAGTAACCTATATTTCTTCTCAAGGCTGCAGCTACCACCACCAGGCACTTGGTAAAAACCCTGGGGGCCGAGGACAGGCCAAAGGGCAGGGCCCGAAACTGGTAGTGCTTCTCCATGAAATTAAAATGGAGGGATATGCCTGTGGGTTGCAAACATTTTGATGTGCAGGTAAGCATCCTGCATATTCAAAGAACATAGCCAATCCCCTTGGTAGAGCAGGGGCAGTAGACCCTGCAGGATGACCATTTAGAAGCATTCATACTCTGTGCACAAGTTGATATTGCTCAGGTCCAGAATTGGACAAAGATCCCCTGTCTTCTTGGATACCAAGAAAAAATGGGAGTAGTACCCCCATCCCTGTTGGGAGTGGGGGACAAGATCTATGGCCTTCTTTTACAGCAGGGCTTGAATTTTGGCCCATATAAGGGGAGCGTGCCCTGGTGGGTATGTGGACACCCTTGGTGGGTTTGCTGGGGGCCATTCCAGAAATTGTACAGTGTGCCTAGTCTCCATTTGCTGAAGCACCCAGTTGTCAGTGGTGATGGACCTCCACCTGTCCAAATGGAGGGAGAAACGATCCCAGACCGCCACCTCCTGAAGCCCTGCAGGGGTGTTTAGGGGGCCAACAAGGAGTCAGGAGGTGGGGGCAGCCCCTGAGTAGGCTATGGAAGCACCTATGACAGCCAGGGGAGGGGTGGGGGAAGGCAAAGGTAGGGCAGTTCCTGTCTTATGAGTGCCCTGTACTGCCTCTTGGAGGGGTGACGAAAAGGGGGTCTGTGTCCCAATTTCGGCTGGGCGTGGTAACGTTGAGTGGACTGATTTTAAGGCTCTCCCACAATTTTGGAGCCCAGAAATACTGTCCTAGACGTTGCCCCCAAACAGCCTGGAATCACAGAAGGGAGAATCCACAATACTGGACTGGATATCGGGCAAAACCTGAGACCCTGAGCCAGGCGTGGTGCTGCTGACTAATACCTGCCACCAGCGCTCAGCCAGATGCGTCCACTGCATCACACGCTGCCCAAGAGATGTGAGTGCTGACGTCAGACCCTGTCTTCAGGGCCTGGAAAGTCTGCTGTTTGGAGGGGTCACCCAGCAACGCTGTGACTGCCAGGTAGTTAAGGGCCCTTATTGCAAGGGTGGCTGAAGCAAAGACATGCTTGCCCACCTGGTTCAGCTGCCTCAGTTCTCTGGAGGGAGGGAGGGCTCTAAGGTGCTTTGAATGCTTGGTGCAGTTGTGAGCTGCATTAATGACCGCAGAGTCAGCATGGAATGCCTGCAGAAAAATTACTTACCAGCCAGGGGATAGTATAGTCTGAGTGCCTTATTAGGGACTGAAAGAATAGTATGAGGATGGAGCCATGCAGCCCTAGTAACATCGTCATATGACTCAACCATCAGGGGGATCACCAGAGGGGAAGTGTCACACTGGTGAAGGTAAATTGCCAGGCAGTGATGCTCCAGGTCTTGCTTCTCGGTCTCCCACGCCATCGTGGACTGGATATGCCTCATTACATCCAAAAAGGTGGGGTTGTCAGGTGGAAACTTGGGGATGTTACTGGGCTTCCCCTCATCCCCTGAGGAGGCCCACTCAATGGAGGAAGGCTCTGAATTGACGTGATCATCTGTGGCAGAGTCCTCAGCCCCACTGTTGCCAGGTTGAGGGTCGACCAGGCGAATGGGAGTACCAGTGTCTGTGGGACTCCTGGGGGTAGGAGGCGCACTGGGTCCCGGATGAGCAGGGACAGAGGAGCAGTGCCCTGAGGGGGCCCCTGGGGGTGCAGTGGAGGCAGCGCACCTGGATTAGAGGCCTACAAGTGCATGAACGCACAGAGCACCGAGATTGGACCATGGTAATCCATGGGTGCTGGCGCTGGGCCCCGGATACTGGGTAGTTATAAAGCAGCTGTGGCCTGACCAGCGCAGGATACACGTAAGCTGGCGTGAGCCCACCCAGCAGGCTGGATAGGGTTAGGCCGGCATCGGACCCAGGCATTGGTGTTGTGTATCCTGGCTGTGGTCTTACAGGGGTGGGTAGCGGTGCAGGCATTGGGGCCCCCTCAAGCCGTGGCAGTGGTCCTTTGGGCAGAGGGAGGGATGGCAAAGGCCTGGCTGCCATTGGGGGCAGAGCCAGTGCAGGCTCTCTTGGGCTGTGGGAGTGTAGGAGCCGGCTCATCAAGCGTCGGCCTGGGGAATGCTGGAGTGGAATGCATAAGCATCGGGTGGGATGGGACTGGCACTGGGGGAAAAAGGCCCTGCCAGAGATAGCTATGGGGAGACCGGGCTCGCAGAGACAGTGATACCCAGCAACGCCTACCCCTGTGACTGAGGGGCGGGCTCAGTGGAGGTCCCAGCAACCGAGATCAGCTTCGCGGGTGCGAGTGACAAGGCAGCAGAGTGAGAACTGGCCCCAGCAGTACCTGCGCCAGCTGGAGGAGTTTTATCCAAACCTCCTGCTAAAGAGCCCACAGAAAACAAGGGCTGGAAAAGCAGAGGCTGTGGGGCAGGATAAGAAGTACGCTGTCCTAGGGAGCCACCACCAGTCACAGATATTCAGGTGGGCAGCGGGGCCACCGGCAGCCCTAAGGGGGTAGGGCATGCGGGGTTAAGGAGGTCGAAACCCAACTCCCCGAGAAGGAAGACCCTCACATGGCCGACGGAACCTTATGTGGAGACTGCAAGCAGGAGAAAGACCTGGAATGCTCCCGGTTTTTATCCCATTGTTTGTGCTTCCTTGAGGATTTTTCCTTCGATTTAAAGGACGAGGAGCCCAAGGACTGGGCCAGGAAAGTAGAGGAGCTCTGTGCCTGCAGCTTTCGTCCCATCTGGGTGACCTTCTGCTCGAGGATATGGCTTTCAGGGGTCCTAGAGCGTCATCTTCTGGTGGCTGGATTGAATTTCTGGCAGGCCTTGCAGGCGTGAACATCATGGTCTGTGCCTAGGCAGAAGAGGCAAGCAGAATGACCATCCTTAACCGGGATGTGTTTGCCACAGCTGCAGTTAGTGTAGCATTCTGAAGTTCAAGAAGGCTGAGAAGACATAAAAAGGAGGAGTGGACACTTAAAAATATTCGACGTTTACGTGATTAAACATTTAAAAAAAAGTGCGGTTTTAAAACACGGGAAACTGGCGATCGACTGTAGGAGCAGTGGAGTACATGGTCCAACATGCGCTGGTCAATGGCAGGAAAGAACTGAGGAGGGCATGCGGGCCACCCACCTTCTACGGATAGGCTGATGTTGGAAGTGGGCAATTCCCTCTGATAGACTGCTAGCTAGAAAGGTTTCTGTATGGTCCTAGCACCTGATGACTGAGTCCTACCGGTGATGGCCTTCTGCAAAAGATACCCTCAAAGTAAGCTCTTGAGCACCATCTCTTCCCGAGTGCCTCACCATACCATGGAATGTACCATGGTCTGAGAATGATAGTGGAGAGGAAACAGAAAAGGCAGAGCAGGTACCATACAAAAATCAGTTTGATGTCCTTCCCGCAGTCAGGAGCAGTAAACAAGACAAAAAAAAAATGCTGGTGGTTGCCTAGAAACAGGATCACTGAGAAAAGCATGCTCCCTCTACAAAGTAACAAAATACCTGCTAAACTAGAAGTGGTCCTCTCAGAAAGAACATGGTCCATGCGTAGATTTTTTTACCTATGCTATTAAAAATGTAATAATAAAAATGCAGTTGGCGACTGACTCCAACCCAGCACATACCACCTTGGCAGACCACTGTCTGAACGAATGAGACAGCATGCTAAAAACGGAAGTTTTTTCACATGCACACTCATTCACTCAGACAGTGACTGGCCATGCTCAGGTGTGGACGGTTCGAGCCAGTTGTCATCTATTTTTTTTGTTTTTTATTAGAATGTGATAGCATGCTAAAATAGAAGCTGTTCAGGGATATCTCTTCCATTAGGCGACACCTTTGGAACTCTACCCGTGTCAGCACTAGGACTACACAGAAAATGTTGCTAGCTGAGGGCCACACACAATGACGTCATCCATCATTGTCAGCATACATGTGGGCGGCCCCATCTCTCCTCAGTTCTTATCCCACCGTCGGTCATCCTTGTCGGACCTGCTGTGGAGACATTGACCAAACAGTCATTGTCTTTTTCTATACAGTGAAACCACCAATAAGCACATCAGATAAAGGATGTCTATGTCCCAGTTTTTCCCCATTCATTTCTATGTAATAGAAGCCCGGTTATAGTAACTATCAACCTGGTTATAGTCGCATATTTATCTGTCTGTCAGTGCTGTTTCACCGACATCGGAGCTGACACGATGACTTACCTCTCACCTTGCACCCCCATGCTGTGGCCAGCTCATTAACACTCTCTCAGGGCACCAGTCAGGTGTTAGACTGCAGCTGTGGCTCATATTGCAGGATGACAAGAAAAGTAAAGATCATTTCTCAGCCCTTGCATACCCTAACATGTTTGGAAATGATAAGTTCCCTCTCTTGATTGTTGGGAAATCGGAGAAGCCATGGTGCTTCAGAGGAATTGCAGTAGAGTCCCTTCCCATTGAATATGAAGCAAATTTTAATGCTTGGATGACAGGATGAATTTTTTCCAGTAGGATTGCCAGATTAAATGCTCAAATGCGCCACAGATGGAGAAAAATATGCTTTATGAACATCTGTAGTGTCCATCCGAACATGTCATTAGCAAACATCCGAACTGTATTTCTACCACCTGCCACCACTGCAGTGATCCAGTGCATGGATCAAGGGGTTCTTTGCAATTTAAAGCAACACTACCAAAAGAAGATTGCTGAGAAGTTGCAGGTGGAGGGCTGGCCAGGTGGCGCTGAGGGTTGAGGTGCTGGATGTCATACCTCGTGCTTTGCCGGTGACCTGGGTTCAGGAAGTGAGTCCGAGCCACCGGGGGTCGGCCGGTAGGGGGAGGGAAGGAGTTTAGACGAGCAGTCATCAGGCAGCTGTCCTCTCCCAGGGAGACAGACAACTTCTTCTTGGTGGCAGTGGCATGCCATCAGGAGAAGTGGCGCTAGGCAGGGTGGGGGGAAAGGGCCATCACTGGGTGTCTTGGCACACACAACGCCTCCGCACCATGCATGCATGCAGTGGGCCTGGAGTCCCGAGACTAGGAAGAGAGAAAAAGGAGCCCTGGGCTGCAGGTGATGACCGACCCTCCGCAGGCTCTGCATCCAGTGGCTGGGCATCGCTGTTGCCCTGTGGCAGAGGGTGCAGGTGAAGGTAAGTCCTAGGGGAGCCAGAGAGATGAAGCTGGGGGTCGGTTGGAAGGGGAGCAGCCAGGTGCAGTGAGGGGAGGGGGGAGTTGCTAGTGGCAGTAGATGGTGGAAGAGTGGCTAAAACGTGTGGCCTTGCAAGAGAGATCAAGATTCTAGACTTCATCCAGATGCAGGGCACAGCATGGCATTTAGTAAAACCTGAAACAATAAAGCATTGCTTTATTGCTTTACCAAAGCTGGGTTTTCCAGTGACCCCTTCCCAGGTATAAAATTGCTCTGTTCCTGCCAGTAAGCAGTACACAATGTCAGATGTTTTCTCTAGCACTACTTTTTACTGTATAGGCACAAACCATAGTGAGGAGAATGTCATTATACCTGGGATGTCAACTGACCAATTTGAACAGTTCGTGGACGTCGACCACAGCATTGAGATGTCTGGAAACATAACTCGGGGCAACCTCACAAGCGATATCATTTCTAAAATAGAGCTGTTTGACAACGAAAATGAACCCAGGACATTGAGCATGAAAGTGTACCTGACCCACCAGCAGTCAGTGAAGTAAACGAGTGTATTGCAAAAATAAAACACTTTATTCTGAGTAAAGAACACGGGGATTTAAGCAGACTGTCCACTATAGATGTGCACATCGATGAACTTGCCCGGAGAAACAGCAAGCAGCAGAAGATAACTGATAATTTAGTCCAGAAATAAAACACTGGCTGCTTTTGTTTTTGTCACATGCTTAATATTAACCTTTCAAGCATTCATGTACTTAATATTAACCTTTCAAGCATTTTTTTTTCTAACTCTGTTTATTCACCCTTACCTACCGGACTCTCTCCGGCATGTATGCTCGGTACAGCTTCTCCTGTCATCCTGAAGCCTCCAATTCTCCAGTTGGGCCCTTCTCCTCTCTGCCTCTCTTGGCTGCATAACCCCCTGGCTATGAGCCCTCCAGTGTGAGACCACTGAACTTGTCCTAGCGCACATCTATAATCTAGTAGAGTGAACAGGGACTTGGAGGGAGAACCAGATGCAGGTGCTGGGAAGCCCAGCATTGGACATGGGGCCGACCACTGATCCTGCCTGTGCCTACCGGCAGGCAGTTTTTTTTTTTTAGGTTACGCCTCCAATGGCCAGTCGTGCAATGGCACATTGCATGGAGGATGTGTTCCCATCCCCCTCCCGCGGTTGCCCGCTGACCCCAACCCCATTGGCTGCCCCGCTGTGCTGTGAAGCGTGCCCCCCCCCGTCACCACTAGGAGCTGCCACCGCACAGGAAATCCCTCAGAACCCACCAGAGGAGAGGCGAGCAGTCCTCTGGATGCTCAGTCCTCTCCACCCCAATGTGGCCCGAGTTTGCTCCCAAGCCCGGGTCGCTGGCATTGTGTGAGGTGTGGCATCCAGTGCCTCGACCCTCAGTGCCACCGGGCCAGCACCTTTCAAGCATTTTAACTTTTTAACATTTTACTTCATTTAACAAATCTCTTCTAACAGTGCTGTACAAATAAAACTATGTCAAGGCATCTTCTGTGACTGTTCTTGTAAGTTGCAGATTTATTCTGGGATGCATTACACTCCGCCATCATGTGATCAACATGCAGTACTACAGTAGCCTGCCTATAGGAACAGCCCACTTACAAACATATTTTACTGGCATATCGAGTGTGCTTATAAGCAAGCTCCACTGTATTTTGATTTATTTTATAAAATAACAGTAATCTTCTTCGAGGATATCTCTTTCATCAGGCCACACCTTTGGAACCTATAGCCACCAGGCACTAGGACCACACAGAAACTTTTGCAAGCAGTCAGCCAGGTGCCACCCACGATGACATCAGATGTTAGCATCCACATGAATGTGGGTGTCCCCTTCTCTTCTTAGTTCTTTTCCTGCCGTCGATTAGACTGCTGTGGAAATGTAGCTGCGATAGCCACCGTTTATTTCTTTTACATCTGCTCAGTAATCAATTTTATAGTGATGTCAAAAGAATCTTCTAAACTCTTCCAGTACTGTGAATGCAGTAAAAAGATTTACACCAACGACTCCCACGACATCTGTGTCTCTGCTGCCTAGGCCTAAGCTACAACAAGAAAGCCTGCAAAACTGGCTAGGGACAACACCAACAAGGGGCTTTGGAGAAGTTTCTATTTCAAAAGACTATAGAAAGAATGGAGACGGAGCACCAACAGAAATCCCCTTTGCCAGCTCCATTGACCAGTCGCAGTCATCTAAATCCCAGGAGAAAACATCAGGGAGTCACAAGCACCAGGACAAGGTAAAGGCTTCCCTGGCATGTTCCAGGTTGCCTGTGTGCCCAGCAGGTATAACCTCAACTTTGACCCCCTTCCTCCAATGGAAGAGATATCCTCGAAGAAGAGAGCACAGTTATGTACTTACCATAACAGCAGATCTTCAAGAGAATCAGTTACATTAGGCCATGATGTCCCTCCCACCATTCCCCTGGGGTGGCATCATAGATTTCTGTATTAGTTTAATCCATGGCTGTGTTTTTTCCAGCACCAATTCTCACTTAGTATGCTTGATGCTGGTTGGATCTCCTGGTAACCCAGAAATGGAGGTCCTCTGAGTGTAATCAGTGGGGAACTGAGGAGAGATTAGGGCCACCCATGTAAATGTAGCTGCTGATACATGACGTCGTCATGAGTGGCCCCTGACTGGCAAACGTTTCTGTGTTGTCCTAGCACTGATGCAAGTATAGTTCCAAAGGTGTGGCCCAATGAAACAGATTTTTTTTGAAGATCTACTGTTATGCTAAATATGTAACTGTTCTTTTCTTCATGTGCACGCTAATTCATTCAGGCAGCAGTCGGCTACAGTGATATGCAGCGGGTTAGAGCCAGTTGTCATCTGTTCTTTTTTCTGGTTAATTAAAATGGATGCCATGGGAGGAGAGTGGGAATGGGTGCTACATAAGCTGAGGGGAAGTAGGGCAGTTACTTACCGCGTTGAGCTTGCTGATAAGAGCAGGGTGGGATGAGGTGCAGTGATGGGGGAAAGTGTTAAACATATAGATTGTTTAATGACTCTGTTTTCTACTGTGGCTGGGAAGGGAGGAGGGCATGATGGAGTTCTAAGTGGGCTGAGGAAAAGGGGGGGTTATCAGTTTTGTTTGATGGCTAGGAGGGAGGAAGTTAAAATGCTGTGAGGGTGGGGAGGGGAGTTTTTTTTTTTTTTTTAACTCTTTAAAGCATCACTTTGAATTTTTTCACAAAGTGTGTCCACTTCATCCACCTTTGTTGAAGCGGGCCAGTGACTGTTGAGATACACAACTAGATTAGTCAAAATTTTGATAAAATACAGCTGTTCCTTTTATGGAGC
This sequence comes from Neoceratodus forsteri, assembly GCA_016271365.2. Lineage (NCBI taxonomy): Eukaryota > Metazoa > Chordata > Ceratodontiformes > Ceratodontidae > Neoceratodus > Neoceratodus forsteri. The sequence continues at coordinate 1,608,702,574 of CM057452.1, forward strand.
TGGAAATTTATTTTTGTAAAATTTTGTTATTAGTTTCATAAGCTCAAACTCACAAACTTGGTAGCACAGCTTAGGTGAACAGAAGCGGTTACTTCATAAAACTACTTTTATTAATATACAGTGTCTGCTTGTCCAAAAGAGTACACCATGTTGGGGGGTGCAAGCTCACACAACCTGTTGAATGTAACAACCAAGATTTTGTGTATTCATAGGCAATGACTGCCACGAAAGAGAATACCTTATATCTTCATTTAAAAAACAACATAGACTCATAGGTGTACTCTGCAGTCATGTGGACCTGGACCAAAGTAAAGGTTTCTTAATTAGCATTTTATTGTACTGGAGTTTATTCCTTATAGCCACCTACAAATAATGCTGGCAAGCTCATCTTTAAAGATTACCCTTGGAAATTGTCTCATTTCTCAGCTTCAAAACATTGATTGAGCAACATTTAATACCAGCTGATACTACTTTTTATAATATAATATTTTAACCTCAGTACTTAGTTTTACCAGAATGAAACACAAACAAAAATAATAGACAAAGAACAAAGGAAATACTGCTAACTGGTCACTTTCATAAACATGCATAACTAAACTGAAGCATAGTATGGGGCTTTAGGTGCTGGTATCTGCCCCTGTGACCGACAGATAAACTAACTTGATGTTAAAATTGTGTAACGATAGCCAACATTGGAGACAGACAGTGGCACCATATAGGACAGTACTTTACAGACTAAAGTCAGTTAACCTGAGATGATGAGGGTGTGTGTGGTGGGAAGAGAGTAGAGAACCCTCCACACAGGGGGGCCACGTTGGCTTTCAAGGGGGGGCAACAACTGGTCAGAAAGGCTGTGGGGGTGGAGCCAGGTGCTGTAAAAAAAAACAATGGCCTGCAATGCTGGGGTGGCTGCCCCCATATGGCACCTCTGCCTCCACATGGTTGCCACCATGTTACAACACACTACACATGCTACAACTCATACTTCTTTTTTTTTATTATTTTATTCTTTTGGTAACCAGGTAAGACCCACTAGGCACAAGTGCCTGTTTTCAGGGGCGACCTGGGAGCTCTGGGTTTGTTAAATGACTTACTCAGAGTCACACAGTATGCAAGTGGAGGTTGTGAGAATCAAACTCAGGTCTGCTGGATGTACCAAGCTCATTCACAGCTCATTACTTTAACCTCTAGGCTATACTGCCAGCCCCAACATGTAACATCAAACATTTTATTAATTTAAAATTAAACCTACGTACCTAAAATCCAACAGTGCAAGGCAGATTTACAAAAATATGAGGAACAAGTTATGCTTTGCATGACAAAGATTTTATGAGGTGGGGACGGGTAGGAAATCTTTTGGTCTGACAGGTCCGAAAGCAGGCATTCAGTAGAGCAGTACTCGGGATTAGAATGAGTTATACCCCTATCTGCCTCACCACACATCCAGCGGATATAGCACAAGCATTTGCATCTTACTGTGAATCCTTGTGTGCGGCAGAAAGAGGGCCCACTCATGATTGGGATATCCAGAGTTACCTTGGGAAGCTTTATGTCCCCCCACCCTGGCCCAGTAGCAGTGTGTTGGGCTGGGTGCTCCTCTGAGGGAGGGAGAGCTCCTTACGGCAGTCAGATCACTGAAATCTGGCAATGCCCCAGGAGTAGATGGTATGACTGCAGAATTCTATTAGAAGTTTGGACACATCTTGGTATCAGAACTTGAGATGGTTTGTGAGGCTGTGTGAGAGGTAGAGGGGGCACCCATTTCATTGAATAGGACCCAGATAACAATGATAGTTGAAGTGGGGAAAGGTATGCACTGTGAGTCTTATAGACCCATATTACTTCTCCCAGTAGACTTAAAAGTTATGACCAGTGTGATTGTCAGCTGGGTACAGTAGATAGTGGGGACCCTAGTCGACCCATATCAAACAGGCTTCTTTGGGGGCAGAACCTTACTGACAGTATCCAGTGCCTCCTTAATAAACTGCATTCTCAGAAAGGTGCCCAGCATCTCCAACTAGCCATTTCTGTGGTTGCTGAAAAGGCATTTGACTGGGCAAACCGATCCTTCCTCCTCCACACTGTAGAAGGCTTTGACTTTGAGCCAACATTTTTAACGTGCCTCTTTGCACTATATGCCTCACCTGAAGCCAAGGTGAGGGTGAACGGGGTACTGTCACTCAGGTTTTCATTGCACAGGGGAACTAGACAGGGATGCCCCCTCTCCCCCTCCTGTTCCCTGTGTGCATACAGCCACTAGTGAGGGTGGTCAGACAAAATTAGAGGGTATAAGAGTTGGGGAATCGGAACAGATTTCTCTGAATGCCGATGATTCCCTCTGTTTTTATTGGCCACTCTGAAATGTCAGTACAGTCATTAGCAACAGAGTTAAATCAGTCTGGAGCCATATCAGGTTCTAAAATTTACTTTATGAAATGAGAGGCCCTGATTGTCTCCGAGTCTCCCCCCGCATTCAGGGATCACTTTCCATTTAAATGGGCTCATCACAATACCTTGAGATAATTAGGAACAGAGTTCACACACATTATGGCCAAGCTGTATAAACTGAACTACTGTACCTTCCCCTGTTGGAAACCATAGAAAAGGATATCCAGACTTGGAGCCTGCTGCTTGTGTTTCGGAGGGGAGGGGGGTGTACTGAAATATTCAAAATGAATATTCTGCTCTGCCTGATGTACCTTTCTCAGACACTGCCTATCACCCCTCAGCCTTATTCTGATCTAAACTGCAACAGTTAACAAAAACAATTTGTCTGGCAGGGGCACCGGTTCTGGGAGGTGGTAAATGTAGTCATGGCAGCTTTGCAATGCCTGATTTATTTTCTATATTGTCTGACCACTCAGGCAGCACAGCTTATTCCCATTATGAAGCAATCTGTGGTGGCCTTGGGCTGGTGTACCCTGGGAAATAGGAGCACCCTTCTGGTTCCCTCATATATTCTCTCTGGGGCAGAAATTACTGGGACCCTCCTTAGGCAGATTCAGAATCCTTAGATTAGGCATATGTTACAGATTCTTTGAAGTATTAGAGCCCTTACCAAAACACTGAATGTATCGGGGCCCCCTTACAGTCATTACAGAGGATCTGGACTTCACTCCAGTTTATGGAGATGCCCGATTTCTCAGGTGGAATCCCAGTGCACTGATCAGATACACACAGTTTACTGCAAACGGTCACTGTGTCACCTTTTTTTTTTTTCCTCCAACCCTGGAGAACTCCTTCCAGTGACCTCAGGGCTCCCAGCCTCTACCTCCCGCCATGACCACTTCCTTTCCCTCCTCATGCCACCAAGCACCACCTCCGGGTTTGAACCCTCCAGATGTAGGGCCGCCCTATCCACCCAGGGTGCTGTATCTTATAGGGCAAAGTGCCCAGCACACACGAGCCTGGCAGGAGTGAGGAGATGGCCCGGAGTTGGGAGTGTGGACTGTGAAGGTCGAGGTGACTTCATCTATCCCCAGGATTGGAGTATTTATTTTTCCCGTTCTCCTTTCCCCTGGAGCATGGCCAGTGAGGCAACGTAGTGCCGTAGCTCCGCCCACCCTTGGCATTCACCACGCTGTTCAGTCGGCGAACCTCCAACCGCCACCAGAGGTCACTCCATGAGCGAGCGTCTCCCACACCCTCCCCTGGGAAGAGAGAGCAGTCCTCTGGATGCTCAATCTCCCCCTCTCCCCGTCGATCCCTGGTGACTCCCGGCTCGTTCCCGAACCCAGGTCGCCGGCATGGCGCAGGGTGTGGCATCCAGTGCCTCAACCCTCAGCGCCACTGGGCCGGTTTCTGTGTCACCTTTAACCATCTCCAGAGGGAGTTTGGTATAACCAGTGGTGAATTTTACAGATATTTATGGATTTATCATTACCTAACCACAGGGACAACTTGTGCAATCTGACCAGTGACCTTATCCCTTGCGAAGATGTTCTGTTCTGGGCCTCTAGATTAGGAAATAAATGTCAGTACATTTCTTCAATTAATACGGTGTTACTGATATCAAAGGGACGCTCCCTCTCTCAGAGTAGAGGTGAATGGGAACAGGGGCATAACTCCCCCCAGCATATCAGGAATGGGTAATGCACTGATGGAATGTTGGTAAGTCTTGGCATTGCCAACGTGGTGAGAATATAGATGGAATGTCCTGGTAAGATATTTTCACATCTCTACTGTTACTAGGTACTTCCTAGGGACTAATCCCACTGAAAAATGCTGGTGGGGCTGTCAAAAAATTGGGGGACATTCACATATTTTGGGACAACCCCCAAATAGTGCTATACTGGACCCGAGTAAGTGGAACCTAAGAACATTTGCGGTATTGACATCTGGGCAACATTCAAGACCACAAATGTTGGGTCTGCCGCCTCTGGGTCTGGAGCGCTGTCAATACTAAAACATATTTAGAATTATATGCCTGGTGGCTATTAAGGGGATTACAGCACACTGGCTGTCAGCCACTTTTCCTACCATTCAGGAATGGAGGGATGGAATGAATGTAGTAGTAAGTATGGAACACATCACACCTGTCCTCAGACTTAACCTTAGATCAGTTTTGCAGAAAAATGGACCAGGTGGCATGCATATACTCTTCCATGTGCTCCAGCTGGTGCCAGTAGAGGATCTGACCTGACAACAGATAGTCAAATATCCAGTCCTATGGACTTCTGGCCTGGGCAGGGGGAAGGGGAAGGAATATGGAGGAGGTCCATTGCATTAAGTATTAGACATCCTTCTGTGATCTTAATCACTTTCTAGGTATGGTGATAAAACGTGAGAATGTAATCACAGACACAAAAATTGTTTTGTTATGTGTTTTCTGTTAAGACATCTTGGTCATTAAGTACAGTCAAAGGATAACAGCATATTTCTTAAACGATCCCAGTATCTTGTACAATTTTATTAAACCTGGATATCTTGCTGAACAATATTTTAACAACTATAGGAGTAAAGAACTCGATCGAGTACAGTGGTGCTAATGATGATGATTTACTCTTTTTCAGATTGTAAACATGGAGTTTTCAATAAAGATGAAGTTATAATTCAAAAAATAAATAAAACCAACATTAGGGGATGTACCCCCTCTTACGGTGTGAAGGCCTTGAATTAGCACCTCCACCGCCTACATCTTTTTTTTTTTTTTAATATATTTTTTTTAAACTTTTTCTTTTAAGTCAGGAGACATTCTATAATCAAGATTTTTTCTGTGCTTACTTCAGTTTTGTTACTATACAAATTTACATGTTTCAAGTATGTATAGAGGTCTTGTACAATTGATACAGTCAAGCTTTGAGATAAATTTACATTTTCTTTGTTAAGGTCTAGCAGATCTGAGGCATCATTTTAATCTAATTTACTCTCCCCTATAGCCTATATGTTATGGGCAAAAATCAGGAACAACCCCTGCTTGATGAAATGACCATTTCTGCCAGAGTGTGGCGAACTTACCAGTTTGGTTATTAAGTCTGGCAGTGATGTTTTCCATCTGGTATATAGATATCACTATTCGCTTCCAGTCTTGTATGGTAGGGGTGTCTTTGGTCATCCATTTCTTTGTTAAGGATTTTTTTGCAGCCAGCAGAAAAATGGGCAGCAGGGTTTTTGTCCATGGGGGGGAACGATCCGGGTAGACAGCCATTATTACCACCTCAGCTGTGAACTCAATGTTCTCTCCAAGACTATCACTGATTTCTTTTTGTATACTTATCCAGAAGGGCATCAAGCATGGACAGTGCCACATGATATGTACGCGGTCTGCCATCCTAGTTCCACATTCCCTCCAACAGGCCCCTGATTCAATTGGAAGGTAATTTGTCAGACTGGCCGGTGGCCTGAAAAACCTAGATCTACACTTCCATGAGTATTCTCTCCAAATATGCGATTGGGTGATTTTGACCTCATGCAGAGATGAAGAGGACCACTCTTCTTTAGATACTACGAGATCTAAATCTTTGTTCCAACTTGTCTATATTGAATTTGTAGATTCTTTAGTTCAATCTCACATCATTTTATATAGGTTTCCAATTAAATGATTCCAATGTTGTCCCAAGGAATGGTCAAAAAATAATTTTGAAAAGGGAGAGAGTGGAAGAGTCAGTTTGACCTGAATGATTCTGTTCCGTAATAAATGGTTTCTGACTTGGGGGTATCTAAAATTATCTACATTTGGTAGGTTAAATTTAAGTTTTAGTTCTTCAAATGATAAGATCCCGTTAGGACACTGCCTACATCTTTGACTCTTGCCCTCCAAACGGCCCCGTTCCCTACTCGTGGTTCAAGAAAGTGATGGAACTCATAGTTTCCATGTTTCATTCATCATCTGATTCCTCCATTTGTTCCTGAAGGACAAAGTCCAATATGATCTTTACTAGGAAGTTCCCAGCCTCCAGAGGATCCCCAAAGAGGTATTGTTTTCTGGAGTACACTGATCTTTGCTGGGCTGAGAGTAACATACTATGGTTTATTCCCATCGATCGCAGCTCAGCATCAAAAGATTTTCTTCTGTCTCACGTACGATAGCTTCACTTTCAGCTGTCTCCATCACACCTGTCATGTTGACTGCCTCCAGAACCCTATTCTGCTTATGCAGGCCTAACAAGATGGCCAATAAAGTGGGGTGTATTAGGTGCAGTGGGTGTATTATATGCGGGGGATACAGTGTGTGTGTGTGTGGAGGGAATCTAAGATTGTCTGTCAACCAGTCCCTAATGAAGTCTGTAGTAGGATCACCCCAAAGAAACTAGAAGGTTGGCATGATTCTCTATGGCCTTTAGACAGTGATGGAGTGCCCTGTTCTCTTTCATCAGTCCTGCAATTGGATTTGCAGTTCTCAATGCCACCCCAGTGCCTATTCACTTCGGATAGAGCTGCTGCAGACTAGAGATCTCATAGATCTGTAGCCACCCCTGGAAGTCAAACACTTTCTAGTATAAAATGGTGACCTGTTGTTCCAGAGTCCAAATTGCCAGCAGGACATCGTCATTGGTAGTGGCTGCTGCTTGCTCTCCACTGTTAGGCCCAAAATTTTGCGGACTCTTTTTACCTCCCCGGTCTGGCGCCGTCTTTCATGTGTTTTTATGGAACTAGGTTACACAGAAACAGAAATCAAGTTTCTTGGCAAGTAAAAAACAGTCCCAAACAAAAAAAATTTGCTCTGGTAACAAACAAGAAAAAGTTGTTTGCTTTTATTTTAAAGTGCCACTGAACGCCTCAAGAAGAACCTTGAAGAACATAATATTTGAACACAAAGCAGTTTATATTTCTCATTAACTCTGTATTTCTTACCTCCATTATTTATTACTGAGGTCAGATGCATGAAAACAGATGAGTTGTTCCCTGAGGGCTCATCAGCTCCTATTACTTCTTCCCAACCCAATGTCATAATACTGTGCATGTGACATCACTGTTATTCCCATAGCAACAGACTGTGATGTCACAACAGAGCTTTATGAAGTCAAGTAAGAGAGCAAGTTATAGAGGCAGATGAGCTCCAAGGGATAAATATCCTGTTTTTGTAAGAATTTCTTAGTAACAAATAATGAGGAGAAATTGATGGAAGATACGTGAAATAAAAGTTGAATTGTGTCTGGCTATTATGGTTTCCAAATTTTTTTCAGAGGTGTCAGCTGCTCTTGAAATGTGGCTATGGTGAAGCAGTGTGACACATGTCCCCACCATGAATCGGGTCTTATTTGCAAGATTTTTATGATTCATGTTTACCATGCAGTTTGTATATTTTTTATTTGTTCATTTAAAATTTGGTGACTAGGAAAGGCACGCTGAAACAAGGCTTGTTTGCAAGTGTGATGGGGGGGCACAAAAGGAGGAGGCAATGTGAACATAATAAACAGCAGAACTACAGAGTATACAAAACTCTAGAAATTGTAAATAGACTGCACATGTTACGTGTACTGTGAAATAAAATGCCTTCTGTGTAGCTGACCCAGGAGCTGTCCTGACATGCAGGAGAACAGAGATCAGGAAGGAGAAATAACTTTTGGTCTTACTTAACAGATGGATGAGGGTGGGGTTTCAAGGAATCTGATGCTCACTTTCTAGGGATTAAGGACAAGACAATATTGCTCTTCAGGAATTAAGGATGAGACCACTGTGTTTTCTAGGAAATAAAAAAAATATGCATCATTCCTCTCCAAGGATTAAGGACTGTGCTGCATTGCTCTCTGGGGGATTAAGGACTATGCATCATTGCTCTCCAGGAGTAAGGAATGTGCCACATTTTAAATCCAGGGATTAAGGACTGTGTTTCATTGCTTTCCAAGGATCAAGGACTATGTTGCATTACTCTCCAGGAATTAAGGACTATGCATCATTGCTCTCCAGGAATTACTGGCTATGCTGCATTGCTGCCCAGTGATTGGCGGTTATGCTACATTGCTCCAGAAAAATAAGGACTTTGATACACTGTTCTACAGGAATTAAGGATGGATCTTCATTGCTCTCTGGAGATCAAGGACTAGTCTTCATTGCCCTTTAAGGATTAAGGACTGAGCAGCATTTTTCTCTGTGGATTAAGGACTATGATGAATTGTTCTCCAGGGACTAAGGACTATGATGCATTGCTTTTAAGGGTGTGCTTCTGAAGAGAGGTATGGCTGCTTAGTGGGCCATACCTGATTATTGAATAATTAAAAAAAAAGAAAGAGATATGCTTCATTGCTCCAGGAATTACGGACTGTGCTGCATTGCTTTCAGTGGATTAAACACGATTCTTGAGTGCTCTCCATGGATTAAGGACTATGCTTCATTTCTCTCCAGGAATTAAGGACTATGATGAATTGTTTTCCAGGCATTAAAAACTATTCAGCATTGCCCTCCGTGGATTAAGGACTATGCTTTATTTGTCGCTAGAAATTAATGACTATGTTGCACTACTCCCCAGGGATTCTGAACTGTGCTGAATTGTTTTCCAGGGATTAGGGACTATTTAGCATTGCTCTCCATGGATTAAGGACTATGTGACATTTCTGTCTACTGATTTAGAACTGTGATCCATTGCTCTTCTAGGATTAAGGACTATGTGTCATTGCTCACCAGAGATTAATGAGTATGCTGTATTCTCGATGGGTTAAATACTGTGCTTCATTGCTCCAGAAATTATGGACTGTGCTGCTTTGCCCTTCAGGGAGTAAGGACTATGCTTTTGTGCTTTACATAAATTAAGGAATATGCTTCATTGCTTTCCAGGAATTAATGACTGTGATGCATTTCTCTCCAGGGATGTGGGATTGTGCTGCATTGCTCCAGGAATTAAGGACCATGTTTCATTGCTGTCAAGGAATTAAGGACTATGAGGCATTGTTTTCCAGAGATTAAGGACTATACAGCATTTCTCTTCATGGATTGAGGACTATGTGACATTTCTCTCCAGTGATTTAGGACTATGATGTGTTCCTTGCTAAAGATTAAGGACTATTCTTTATTACTCTTCAAGAATTAACTGGTATGTTGCATTGCACTCCAGGGGTTAAGGATTACTCTGCACGGCTCTCTAGGAATTAAGACTATGTTGCTTTGTTCTCCAGGAATTAAGAACTATGCAGCATTGCTCTCCATGGATTTAGGACTATGCCACATTGCTTTCCAAAGACTAAGAGGTGGACTGCATTGCTCTGTAAGGAAAGGGGCTGACCATGTTGCTTTCCTGCTTCCTTTGTGGTCAGATTATGAGCAGGATTTGCACTGGGTTAAGTGGGTTATAAAGGAAAAAGATATGACAAATAAACCACTGTATAATGTTTCACAATTAAGTGTTTTCTATCTATAGTATGAAAAAATGCAGCATAACCCTGTATAGTCAAAGAACTGGATGCAATATTTTTGAAATACTGTCGCAAAACCAGGCTTAAAATAACACATTTTAAACACAGACTCGCCTCAGCTAGAACAACTTTATTTTTAACAGGCCCAAAGTCCTTTTCATCCTGGTTTCCCCCCAGTCCCCCACATCAGTATCGAAGCACTGTGGCAACAGGCTGTCACTTAGCCTGGAGCATGGGCCTTTGCAACATGCCAGTACTATGTCATGGCCCATCAGTGTTGAGTGTGCAGATGGCCTGGAACTCATGGCCTCCCTAGCAGTGGGCAGAGCACTTAACCTTGGTGATGCATCTATATGCTAGCAAGTCCCAGGTGGAAAATCTGAATCCAGGTTTGTGGAAACTTTTGGGCTGTTTACCTAGTTCTGACTTGGCATTTACTAAATTAATATTGGAGTAATTGCATAGTTTGGTACCCTTTTTTTGTATTAACATATGTTGCAAAATAATATTACAATACATATTGTAGATTTTCAGGCCTCACAGATCCCTTTGTCAGGTGTTCAGATGAAGGGACCTGTGTGGCTCCGAAAACCTGTGCACTGGAAAATCTTTGTACAAACTATATGTTGGTCCAATAAAAGGTATCAAAACTTATCTGCTTAGTTTTCTGAGGAACAATACAGCTACAGTACAGATGTTTGCTCCTGCAAAAGTAGTATTGAAAGGTCCAGTGGCAGAAATTGTGGCCTGTTCTGAGGTAGTTTGGCTCACTCACACTTTACATTAAAAGTAGTGCTGTGCGAAATTTAATTTCCACCAGCAGAATTTTGTAAAATACAAAATTCTCTTCTGCAAAATGTCTTGGAAAAAAATGGAGGAACATTTAATGAAATTCCACTTTAAACTGAAGATTTTTGGCTTGTATTGTGGAATAGTGTGGTGAACTGCGGAAACTATTTCCACATAACTGAATGCTGGTTTTTAAATAGTACTAGTAGTAAGTGAAGCTGGTATAGCTCTGATCCATAATTGGGAAGTAGAGACATGTGTAACTGGTAGGAGGAAGTGAATAACTGTGGTGACACTGATGCAACTGGGAGTAGACACTGGTGTAACTGAGATGAGACACTGATATAACAGCATGGTGACGCACTTATGTAACTGAAACAAGTGGGATTTACTGATACTAGTGGTGCCTGGATACTATCCATCAGGATCAGATACTGGTGGACATCACCATTTTAACTAGACATTGGATGCCACTGAATGTGGATGGCATTTGACCATGGATCCAGTCTACTCAGATCCCAAAAGTGGATCCAACTGGAGGCAGAGGATCCGAGTCAGTGGATCTGATGGTTGGATCAGAGATCTAGTGTTCAGATCACAAGTATCCAAGGGTCATATCCAAAGGTTTGGCTATTGTATCACAATGTCCAAACCCATCCGACCTCAGATTCCCAAAATCCAACTGGGGATCTGACATATGAGCTTGGTGAAACATTCCCTTCCTTGTTCACACCAAATGTTTGTCATTCTGTAAAATAACCCTCCCTCCTCCTCCACCTACTTAATGAAGTGCTAGACACCGACACCATTCCACCACCCTCCTGCACCCCACCACCCACCTTGCCCCCACCACAGAGGAGCTGAGCACTTACAGTATATGCAATGGTCCTACTCACTGTTTCACTCTTAGCCAGAGTTAAGCCCTCACAGGTATGTAATGGTCCCTTCCCTGCACTGCTATCATTCCAGAGAAATCTGTCAAGCATTCTCAGGTAAGAAATTACCTCATCCCTGTCCTCCACAGTCCCTGGAGGTATTTATCGCATCGAAGAACACTCTCTCCTTAACCCTGCACAGTCAGGCTTTAGATGTAACCAGCATACTATCTCTGCCCTGGGTAAAGTCACTGATGACTAGTTTCTCCATCTGTGACTCCAGGCTAATTACAGATGCCATGTTCCTCGACCTGAGCAAAGCATTTGATTCTGTCTACCGCAGCCTTACACTGCTCAGCCTCGCAAACCTAGGTGCCACCACCTCCACAGTGCAGTGGTTCTCTAGTTACCTCACAGAGCTTGTACAGCAAGTAAATACGGATGAACTGCTATCGAACCCCTTCCCATTACTAGAGGTGTCCCCCAAGGAGCCATATTAGGCCTGATCCCCATCTCCATCTATATCAACACCCTAGACTCCAATATCATTAACTCTAAACTGCACTTTCTCACAGATGATGTGGTATTATGCACCTCTAAGCCTACACTTATCAAAGTCTGTGATGAGCTTGAATATATAACGCAACCTCATTCATGCCAAGCTCTTGCTCAGTGTGAAGAAAACAAAGGTAATGTTCCTCAACCACAGCAGCAACCCCCCACTCCGGGTCTAAAGCTGGCAGTGCAACAGTCACAACTTCGCTAGGGGAATCACTTGAGGTAGTCGACAAGTTCAAATACTTAGGCATATGGATCGACAGTAAACTCTCTTAACGCCCACATTGATAGCCTTGCCCTCCATTTCACTACCTCTTCTTCCCTCCTGCTCCTCCCCCAGTGGTTTACCTATAGCTCTGCATCGTCCATTACACCGACATCCCCAACAGCAAGAGACACAATGCTGAGTGTCAGCATTGTACTGTCAGGGATGTCGGTGTGTTTTCTTCAGGGGGGCTGTGCCCCTGAACCCCCAAGTCTCTATATGTTCAACTCTGAGTCAGAGTTGTCTCGGGGAAGGGGGAAAACACCAGGAGGTGCACCACTGGTGTCTGTGGGGACCACCACAGTGACCCAACACTTTTCGTTGAATTCTGTCACTGTGATGGTCTTCGCGGTGGCGGTGTCGAAGTGTGGTTTGCATACTTCCCCTCGTCACACTGTCCACTCCTTCAGGCCACCTCTTGCCCGGCTAACTATTGCAGTTCAAATTTTATAATCCCTGTTTCTCTCCTCCCTCCTGCTAACTTCTCTCTTGTTGTACTTCCCCTTAGCCTCTTCTGCTTCTTCATAGGAGTTCCCCTACCATCACTCCCCTCCTCTGGTCCCCTCTTGCTCTGCTTTCCCCTACCCTCTCCACATCTATTCCCTTTCATCCCTCCCAGCCCTCTCTGTACTAGCACCATCTTCTTCCATGCTACATGTGTTGACCCACAAGCTCTCTCAACCCCTCTCCTTCTTTCTAAACTCTCCTGTTTGCATTATATGATTTTTCTGTTACCACATCTGCAGCTCTGCTCCTTTCCCGGCTGCATCCCAGGACCCATGCTGCTTTTCCTTGCTGCACCTCATAACTCCTCTGTTTTCTTGCTGCCTGTTGTCACAATTTGGACTTAATGCCAGGACCTAACTACTGTATATATTGATTTGTATGGCCTCCGCTGTCTTATCCTGTGTATGTGACCTTCTTTTATATACTCACTTAATGTCAAGATCTTTAAATGTCTGTATGTATCGATTTGTATGGATTTCACTGTTTTATTCTACCTATGCAGCTTTTATCCTTGATATAAATGCATGCTCCTTCTATGTATTAAAGCTTTCTGTATATGTATGTACTATGTAGTCCAGTTACTGTATATGTACCTACCATATATCTACTGCCTTTTATGTAATCAGGATCTCCTTGTGAATGAGCTTGCTCAGTGGAGCTGTCTTGGAATAAACTTGAATTGAAAACACTGGGAAGAAGAACCCAAGAGTTCCCAATGCCGCTGCTCTGTGGAGTGAGAAAATCACTACTGTGGGCTACTATGATAAACCTCTGGTGGGATCTTATCCGGTCCCGGAACCTTCCCTTCTTTTAATGTTTTCATTGCCAAATATACTTCTGTACGATGTACTTCTATCTGACTTTGTACCTCTGTAAAAATTTTGCTGATATGGAATTAACTGTGAGTCACAGAAGATGACTCTAATGTGTTCTGTCCACACGTTTTCAGAAATATATGAGTCGGGGGCAGTTTTGCTGTTACAAATGCCCCTGGCAACTAGGGCCCAAAATGTTTTTTGAGTCTTTCTTCTGAATTGCAGTTAGCTTTTTCTCCCATTGATTACAGTAATAAGATTTTTTTTTTTATTTAGGAATAACTTGCATGTCTTCCTTCCATAATTTAAAGACTTTAAATTGTCATGAGTTCCTGCATTCCTTCATATAAACTGTAGCTTATCCATAATCCTGAATTCAGTGTACTGACTTAAACAAATGGCAATGAGAAGATTTTGTATCAGGCTAGTAATATTTTTCTGCTACTGTACCTGCTCACTTGCATTTGAGAAGGTAATATTCTTCTAGGTAGACCAGTTGGGCAAGTGACTTTTTCCAGCATCTAGCCCATCTGGCCAGTGGCTTCACACCTTAATTTGGGTTCCTACTTCCTGTACAGTAGTTGTTACCTTGCTTTTGTTAAGCTTATAGCGCTGGGTCCTATAAGTAATCATCTATAGTACTGTATGAAAACAAATGGTTGAAAGGATAACGACCATTACTGCATCTGCACCCAACAAACATAATTTATCAGTTACTTCTTCCACCTGGAAAATATTGTTGAGCAAAATCTGAGAATTCCAAATGTTTCAAGATTAAGCCAGTCATTTAAAAAAATATAATTTACTTAACTAACTGCTAATCTGTCACACCCATGTGTAAAATGTTTTTTCTCTGGGCTTTAAAAAGTGAGTTTTCTTAAAAAGATCTGCCATTTCTTCTGAAGAAAACCTCTATCTGAGGTCAAAAGTTTTAGGTCTTTCTGTAACCTCTGTTGGTCCAATAGAAGGTATCAAATCATCTAGTTTGTGCATCTTGTTGTGCAAGGACCAATACAGCAACAAATATTTAAGAAAAAATAGAAATTGTAAGCAAACTTAAAGTCCAACATAGCTGTACCTAAATCATATTGCTCTTACGGTACATTACTTACATGATGTAGACCCCTATATACAACTGCCACATTAGAATTTTATGAACATTGTATGTGGTAACCATGAAAAGCTTTTTAGCTAGAGCTAGGTGAAAACTACAGATTCCAATTCCATGAAACTTTTGCAGAATTCCTCAGTTTCCCAGAATTCTGCTACATATTCGCCTTTTGTGAAATCTGCCTTTCAAGTAGAAATCTGCTTTGTTTCGCAGAACAGTTATGTGTACTGTGGAATATGTCTTATGGACAATGAAAAAACAGTTATTATAGTTCTAAAGTATGAAAAACACTGTTTGCAGTATAAATTTGCAGAAATATATTCCGTAAGCAATATTATCATGTGATTACCCTGATTTAGTCAGGAACTGAATTGTCAAAGTGCTGTTTATTACAGTTACACTCTCTTTCTTAATACTGTTCCTCTTGGCAAAACTTAAATTTTAGCTTGTATTTTTCACATTTTTATTTACTTTCAGTGTCATAGAAAATTCTGCTGTTCATCCAAACATTCCGCAGTTTGCTGTAATTTTTTGCAGAACACAAAACAATTATTCTGCAAGCAGTGCTGTCACATGAGGTCTTTTTTATAGGTGGGAATGCATGGGTCAAAGGGTTTGTTGCTATTGCAGCTCCACCCCCTCTTTGTCAAGTGACTGCCATTCCTCCTTCTGTTCTGTGAAGTTCTACGGAGGCTGTCTGCCTATTCCTCTCCCTATACAACCCATCCTTCTGTTCACCTTTCCCACAGCTCTGTTATAGTGTGCTGTTGTTTTTAGGCTTCCAGATATCAAGACTCCCACCAGGTACTTTTCCTCCATGGTGCTTTTCCAGCACCCTGCCCCCAATTATATACTGAGCTAGTACAGTAGTAGCAGTAAACTTTAGTTATATAGCACCCGATCCCGGGGGCTCTGACTGCATAACAAAATTTTAGACATTATATAACATGAAACATTATTATAAACAACCACATTAAAAATAAACATTTATAAATAAAAATTTAAATAATAGTGCAAAGCTGATCAGTCAGTGAATTTCCAATAGATTGTTACACAGTGATATACCCTTCCCGAAAGAGGATTTTGTGCTTCCTTTAAAGGCATCCAATGAAGGGGCCTCTCTCAAAGGACAGGTCCAGCATATGTAATGGCCCTATCAACAGAAGATTTCAACATTACCCTTGGAACTGATAAGTAGCCCATCTCAGAGGAACACAGTGGGCGAAAGGTCTGGTATGGAGACAGTAAGTCACACAGGTAGCCAGGACCCAGACTGTACAGGGCTCTAAGTAAGCCAACCCTGAAGGCAATACGCCAACTCACCGGCAGCCAGTTCAGTTCCTGCAGGACCTGGGTTATATGACATGACCTTGGAAGGCCCATCAGCAACCGGGTCATTACATTCCATACTAGCTGCAGATGTTGTAGGCCACCTCCACTCACCCAGAGGTAAAGAGCACTGCAGTAGTCAAGTCTAGAGGTGACGAATGCATGTACCAGTGAGGGCAGGTCTTCAGGGGGGAATCAAGGTTTTAATCTGGGCGGTGTTCCTCAGATGATAAAAGCAACTCTTGACTATAGTCGACACCTGAAGTTCAAGTGTTCACCTTTTGTCCAGAATGACCAACCAGATTCTTAAACTTAGGCAGCCACAAACTCGAAAGAACCCAGCCATAAACCGGTCTCCCCACTGGTGCCCCTGCACCCCCTTTCAGACCAGGATTAATCACCAGTACCTTCATCTTCTCTGGACTAAGCTGCAACCAGCTTGATGACATCCAGTCCTGGATCTCAGCCAGACATGAATTTATTACATCAAAGGCACCAGCTGTCCCACGCACAAAGAACAGATACAGCTGGGTATCATCCGTATAAAAGTGAAAACCCAGCCCGTATAATCTAATGATCCCTCCCAGGGGCAGCACCTACACTGCAAACAACATGGAAGAGAGGATCAAACCCTGAATCACTCCACATGCATGCCCGCGTGAGGACACATTGCACATCCAAGCAAATGGTGTGGGATGTAAGTAGATACCCCCATCCCCAGGGATAGGTGATGGCACCACCTCCTTCAGCCACACTCCACCGACCCGGACCCTCTCACCTTCTGGGTCGAGCCCAGCCCAGCCTGAATTGAAAGATAGAGCACCCTGGGCAGATAGGGCAGCCCTACCTTGGGGGGATCAGAGCCGGGGGGATAGCTGGGCTGGTGCCAGGAGATGGCGGGGTTTCAGGTCCGGCGGTAGAGCTGCAAGGATCAGTGGATGCCTGAGAGTGTTCCCTGGGTGCTGGTGCAAAAACAGAGTTCGGAAAAAAAGATAAAGAAAACAAAAACATTTTTGTAGCTTATATAGACTTTACGATAGCGTTCAATATGATAGAGAAACTATGTGGAATATTATGCTTGAAAAGGGGATAGAACCGGCTCCTATGAACATCATTTCCAATCTATATAAAAACGCTTGGGCAAGAATACGACTGGGCAGAGATGGTGAACTTTCAAGCACCATTCCTGTCAGTAAAGGGGTCAGACAGGGTTGTGTGCTGGCTCCCACACTTTTCTGCTTATAAATAGATGGGTTGCTAAAAGCCCTTTTACAATTGGATGTGGATTTTTCCAAAATAAATGGTTCTAGTGTACCAACACTTGCTTATGCGGATGATATTGTACTTTTTTTCATTAACTATATCAGGGTTACAGAAGAAACTAGAACTATTAGATGTATATACTAAGAATCTAAAACTAAAAAATAAATAGTAATAAATTCCAACTAATGACATTTGAAATCAGAAATAAAATATATAGATGTAATCTGGGTAATGATGTTTTAAAATCGGTGTAGGAATACATGTATTTAGGTATTGTTTTCACAACTCTGATTACTTGGTCACAACATCTTAACTGCGTATTACAGACAATTCAAAGAACAACGCAAGGACTAAATACATTTAATGCTGTTTGTGGTGGATTCACAGTTCATCCTTTGATAACTGCAATAAAAGCAAAGTGTTATGCTCAAATAGTTTATGGAGCGGAGATCTGGGAAAGTAACAAACCTGATAAATGAATTATCCCAATTCAAAAATTAAGATGTACACTGGATTTACCACACTCCTGGCCAGCTGCACATGTAAGAGCAGAACTAGGCTTATCAAACATCAGAGCAATTATAGATAGCAGAAAAATATTGTACTGGCTAAAAATTACTAGACTGTCCGATGACAGATTGCCAGTAAAATGCATCAAAGAGCAAAAAAGAATGGATAAAGTGGGGCTGTGCAACAAACATGCGGCTCATAAAAATCTTGCAACTAGGGCAGGCCCGGTGGCGCTGAGGGTTGAGGCGCTGGACGCCACACCTCGCTCCACGCCGGCGACCCGGGTTCGGGAGCGGACTCGAGTTGCTGGTGGGGCCCGGCCGGGGGGAGTTAGGCTTGAGCGTCCCACGACAGCTCGCCTACTCCGGGGAGGGTTAAGGCAATAAGCCTGAACACTTGTCTGACTCCAAGCGGAGGCTCGGAGTACTGCAAGCCCCTAATGTTAGGGGGAGGGCTGCCACGATACAGCGTGACGTCGGCGCCTTGCGCCTTGACATCAGGGGTCCCACGCTGTAAGGGTGGGAGAAAAAAGTGGAAAAATGCTTGCCATATGGCAGGAAGGCAGTCTCGGAGCGTGCCAGCGATGTACCTTCCATGCCCGATGGCCCCTGGACCGGCAAAGTTGATTGATGAGGTAGGGGCTCTGCCCCATCCCTGCTCGGGGGTAAACCGCTACATGGGGTTCCAGAGGGTCATACGGGCAGGGTGGAAGGTAGAGGGATGTCTACCTTGAGGCTCCTGAAGGGTCGGGGATGGCAGGCAGGGAAGGCGAATAAACAGAAATTTCAAAAAAAAAAAAAAAAAATCTTGCAACTGCTGGATCAATATAATCTCTCTACACATATCACTACATAGAAAAAAATATAACTTTAAGCCCTAATTATGGTAAATATATAAATCAAAAATAACTAATTGTTGGATTAACGTAGACAATATCATAAAAAATTCCAGGATTGTGCCATGGTTTGCCAGATACGGCAGTAACCATGGTTACAAAATTACTTGGATATTTGACTGATCCAAATTTATGGAAAATCTGTACAAGATACAGATTTGAATGTTTACAAAGTAATGTCCTTTGGGCTAGACACAAAAAATTAACCAGCAACTACAAAGAAATGCAGTATAGGTGAAAATGAAGATCTTTTACACGTGCTGTGGAATTGCCAGTGGTACAAGGAAGAAATATTGTTCTGGTTATTCCCTTATGTACAGGACTGTTCACAAATTGATAGAGAACGTCTGACTGAAGTGCTGCTGACAACAAGTGATGAATGGTCTATCACATGGGCTGTGACTCTTCTCTTCTCTTACAAATTAATAAAATAGGAAAGAAAAAGACAAAAACTATAAATACATACAATATTTAATATAGATTGAATACTTCTGATGCTGAAACCCCTGGTTCAGAGGAAAGAGATACTGGGAAAGTACTGTAAGACTATAGCTAAGACGCACAGATTAATATATTACTGCCTAAATATTAGAAATGAATTAATGGTAAATGGAGTTTTGCTGTGGAATATTTATTGTGTATATTTATTGCAGTTATTTATTGTGTATATTTATTGCAATTATTGAACTGCTTTTATGACCTGTTTTTTATGTTGTGATAACCTTAAGTGTTGAACAATAAAAATTTTATTACTACTACAGTTTATGTGTCATGCTCTCCACGGCTAGAAGCAAAGAGCTAACTAAGTTGAGCCTCAGTGCGATAACATCTGAATAAAACCTTTCAGCGTGTGCTGAGGTCAGCATATTTACATGTTATTGTATGATGTGATGGTATAGTGTATTAGTTTAAATGTTTTTGAGATCTTTTTTATGTCTTACAGAGAGGACCCATGCCCTTTTCACTCCATTACTTATTGGATTTGTAACAGCAGCAGTTGTGCTGTGCATCATTGTAGCAGTTCTCTTCTATATGTACCAAAAGGTAAATTAACTGTCTCTCTTTTTTGTCCACATTTCTAATTACAGTGCGTTTGGGGTTTCATAGAATATGATTTCATGTGCTTTCAGAAACCTAAGTACCAAGTTCAGTGGAAGGTCATTGAAGAAATAAATGGAAATAACTATGTGTATATAGATCCTGCTCAACTGCCATATGACTACAGATGGGAGTTTCCTAGAGACAGACTGCGTTTTGGTACGTATATGAGAACTACAGTATTACTTTCTTTAAAAAAAAAAAACAATTCTATAGTTCTACATATTATACCACCAGGGGGGGCAGCCTGAATGGGTCCCACTGTAAAGGGCCTGTCAAGGACAACAGGAGTCATGTATTATATAAGTGACTCAGTCTTTAGGTGCATCATTTCTTTCTACAACATGTTATGCTTTGCTAGCACCAGCTAGGACTCGCCAATGCATACTGTACGGGAGCCTAAATATTGTAGCTGCAGTAGAATTGATATTATAAAGTAGTGGAACTGCCTCAGCCAATCAGAGTGCGGCATTACTGTTGCTGCCTCGCGCAGCTCTGCACAGCTGATTTCCGCTGCAGTGACTCTGGCTTGTGCCAGTGTTCCTGTCAGAGTCACCGCAGCAGAATAACCCTGTGTTTTAAAGCTCAAAAGTTCCAGACAAACTGCCACCGCAGAATTAGAAATGAGCAGTACTTCACACAGATGAGTTATCCAGAATTGTATCGAAATAAAAATATCGGTGTATTTATTGAGAACATTTCTGAGATCATAAAGTGATCAGTCCTTCAGCCACAAAACTGATTTGCAAATCGCATTTATGCACAGAAGTTAAATGATGTTGCCACTTATTGTAACAAACAGTCAGTTTAGCCAGAAAACAGCAGTGACTTCAGCAAGACAACTAAACACACTGATTTTTTTTTATATTTTGTTAACACTTCTGGATGATTTGTGTGTGAAGGACTACTCCCGTCTAATACTGCGGTGGCAGTTCGTCAGGAATGTTTGAGCTACAGAGCACTTTTTTTTTTGAAGGTAGAATCCTCTTACAGGTGATTCACATAAAGACAGCAGGGGAATTCCAACACTCAGAGGAAAGTACTGATTTATTTGTAACATTTGACCAAGAAGTGCACACTGAGATGGAGGGTGCTAGAAACATATTCCAGGTCAGGCACTTTTCCACAGAGCTCTACATCGAAAGTCGTTTCAACTAAGTTTAACGATATTTTAAACTTCTCAAACCTTAAATTATTTTGGAATCAGTCACTAACTATCGAACAGAGTAATCCATTACACGCTGTGTTTTGTGGTGCTCGTGGAATGTACCACAAGCACAGGAAACAGCAGGGGAGACCAGGAAAACAAACAGCCATAAAAACAACATTCTCAACAAAATTTATACACTTTTGTGGTGGAAGCAGTTCCACCACTTTTTAATATATTATTAATACGTGGACCTAGGGATGTCTCTTACGGGATAAGAAGGTTATCTTGTGCTGTTTGGGGCTGACAGAACCGTTTAGCTTTGCTTCATGATCCTCTTGCCCAAAACAGCACGAGATAACCTTATCCCATAAGAGACACCCCTAAGTCAACGTTAATAATATATAATACCAAAACATTCACTAACTTTTAATATTTTAAAGAGTTAATGCTAGTAATGCTAGAAAATAGCAGGCAGAAAACTAGTAATTTTTAAAAGTAGTCCTATATTACATTTTATTTCTCAAGTGTGTTTTATGTATTGATTAGATGTTTTTATACCTATCAGTACTGGGTGTGGTGTGAAAACAGTGCTTTACTTGGAAGCAGACATATCTACTATGGTTCTGTGCTTCCCACTAGATTATTAGCATGTGACCTCTCCATTGTTGTATCACAAGCCCTGCCCCCTGATTGATAACATGTCACAAGTTACCAGTCAAGCAGCAGGAGACTGGCTGCTCTTGGTTACTAGTGATGGCACAGTCAGTGAGGTCACAATACTGATGTTGTATAGGGAGAAATAGAACTTAGTATGTCCGCCTCCAGGTAGAGTGCTGTTCCACACATCACACCAACTGTAGGTAGAAAATCTTACAGTTAGCTAAACAGAAAAAAAAAACAATGACTTCAGATATAAGAAGAGATAGCTGATTACTTCTGAATGTTACTGCTAATTGCAGGCTGTACAGTATATCAGCTCTTTAAATATCAGTGTTGGATCTGATGGCATTGAGCCCAGACGTTTAAAACTGGCCACGCCACTTTTTGCCCAGCCTTTGTCTAGGATTTTCACCCTCTCTGTGGGTAATGGAATTGTTCCTGATATCTGGAAAATGGCCAAAGTCACACCAGTCCTTAAGAAAGGTGATAAGAGAGATGTGACTAATTATCAGCCGATAGCTATACTACCAGTCTTGTACAAAATAATGGAAAAGATAATATCAATCGAAGTTACTGAATTCATAAATAAATATAACCTTCTCTCACTGATTCAATATGGGTTTCATAAAGGTCATAGTACCTCCACTGCCTTGCTCCACTTTGTAAATGATACTCTAACTGCTGTGGACAATGGGCCCCTCACTGGAGCAGTTTTTATCGACCTGACAAAGGCTTTGACCTTATTGATCATCCTCTTCTCCTATATAGTCTCCTAGCCCTTGGTTTCTCCCCTAACTCTGTGGCCTGGTTTAATAGCTATCTATCAAATAGAACTCGGCTTGTTAGATTAAACTCTGCTGTGTCCAGCCCCATGGCCATTAACCTAGGTGTACCACAGGGATCAATAATAGGTCTCCTCCTTTTCTCTATTTTTATTAATGGTATCGTGTCAGATATCCCTGATTGCTCTGCTATCCCATATGTGGACAACCTAGTCCTGTACTGCAGTGATATTAATATTTGCCACATTAATCAGACCCTTACCTCTGCTTTTATGTCTATTCAATCTTGGCTCTTCCACCATAAGTTAATTCTTAATGCTAGTAAAACACAAACTATGTTGTTTGGTTCTGCAGTCAAATTAAAAAACAATTGGGACCTTTTTAAGGTAACTAGTCAGGGTTTGAGTCAGTGCGCTCATTTAGGTATCTTGGAGTCCTCCTTGATGAAAATATTGACTTTGACAAGCACATAACATCTACCTGTAAATCAGTTAATGCTAAAATTGGAGTAGCCTACAAAACCAGCTATGTCCTAACGCAGTCAATTAGATTAGCCATAGCCAGAGGGATCTTGCTCCCATCACTATCCTGTGGGGTAGTCACTTATCTCGGTGCATCCAAAACGCTCCTCAGGAAGTGGGATACCACCTACAACAGTATCTGCAGGTATGCCTCTGCCTTCCCTTGGTCAAAACACCACTGTCAGCTTTATGCTGATCTTAACTGGCTACCCCCGTCTTCTGTTTGAACTCTTGCCCTTGGCTCCCTGACAGACAATATCATTAGAGCAGGTATCCCTCTCTCGCTTGCCTCCCTACTATCTCCACTGCCCTTCTCTCATGGTCTCCGATCATCTGCTCAATCTCTGCTGCTTATACCTAGATGTAAATCTAACAAAGGAACCGTAGCTTTCTCCCACTCAGCTGCCAAACTCTGGAACTCCCTACCTCTTGAGGTTCGCCTAGCTCTTAGTCATGCCCAATTCAAAAACAAATGTTGCTCCTTCCTCTTCAGCCAGGCCTCCTTCACCTGCTTCAAACCTCCCTGAATATTCCTTTCAGCTGCTGTCTCACTTCACACCTGCTGCAAACTGATCTCTGCTTATCTTGGCCATCTAGTTATGTTTTTAGGCACTTATGTCTCATTTGATATTGCCTCATCTGTTCTTTTAACTCAATTGTTGTTTGCTACATGTGCTTGTTGTCACTGAATTTGGTACTGTTCATGAACTGTTACCTATCGTGTCATATGCTTATTGATTGAGTAATCTTGTTTCTATCTGTATTTCTGTTTTGTTTTTTTTCCCTTTGCAAAAAATGTATTCCCGGTTTATCCCACCTCATTGTAATCTCCCGGGTCGTACCTGAAAATAGTCATGTCTTGGCTATGGAACTTACCCGGTAAAGAAAAACTAAATAATAAATAAAGTCTAAATCGCCTGCCTACACCTTAATTGAAAGCCTGTACACAAGGAAGACATTATAAGATAATTTGTTGTTCAATGTAAAATAGATGAAAGATACTTCTCTCATTGTAACTAACCCTTAGCAGTGTGGTACTGCAGGGCTGTCCACCATGCTAAGGGGCCGGGCAGAGAATGGTAGATAGGAAGTAAATGGGGTAGTGGAAGTGAGGTCTGAGGGGCACCACTAACACACCAACTCAAGTAAGTTGACATCTGCATGTATTTAGTCAAGCAGAATACACAAGGTAAAAGTGACTATCCTGTTGGTGATGTCATAAAGAGATACACACTGCATGTATATTTTACTTACAGCATTACATTGCATTCTTTTTGTTTAGCACCTTTACTGCTTGGACACTGTCATCATCTCCCACCGTATCCTGAAAAATTAATATTTTAGAATCCGGCAAACTTTACCCGCATCAAACACAGGGTACTTTTATGTACAGTAGCTAAGTATTAAATATTTTGTACAATGTTAATTATAAAACAAAGTATGCAGAAAAATAATGCCCGGGTCACCTACTTTATTACGGTCTTCCGGAGCAAGTATCTTTTTACATCAAACTGAAGTTCATTTTTGCTTAATCGCCTACTTTGGTCCCTTTTTTGGGGCTAAAGTAGACAGTGGTTAAAAATATGAGAAACTGAAGGACATTCATATAAAAGCTGTAGCCAAAGAAGAAAAGGATGATTGTGATGGGTCCTGAATGTCCTTTGTCAGTGTTGCAACATTTTTTGGTTCTGTATTTTGCTCATTTGGAATACATTACTAGTGCCCTTGTTAACCATACAGCTTCTCGGGTTCGGTACCCTATTTTTTTGTACTAAAAGGAGGTGACACAACACATCTTGATCGCTGTGTAACATTAGTAACTGCCTGTGTACAACATTCATCATTGAAATGAGTGAGTGAAATACCGTATTGCACAGAATACTTTAGCACATGGTGTATTTAAAAATCTAACCTAACCCCATAAATCCCTCACTTACAGTTTCACTCTGTGCAGCAATCTCCGTAGAGACAGAAGCCTCAGAGACAGAGCCTAACAGCCTATTCTAATAACAGACCTTAGAATTTAGAATAGGTATTTGAAAAACTCTGCAGCCACCTTCAACCCTAGGAGTTGTCAGATTTGTTCTCCGCCTGAATAGAAAGGGCACCCTGAGTCCAGGTCCAGTACGGCTGGGTCTTCAGTCCTTTGTTTTATTCATGTTTAGAAAGTTACTTAATAGTGTTTAAGTGGGAGCTATTTTTCGAACTACCCTGCATTAGTTGAGATTTCTGTTTTAAGCAGTGATCCTTCTGGCTCTGGTTTTGATTCCTGGGAACCGGAAACCACATTTTTAGCTACCCTTTTTTATTTTTCAGCTATGTTTGCTTATTTTTACCACCTGTTTACACTTACTTACATTTTTAAGTACACGATCCTCTCTTTGAGCTGTGCTAGTCAGAAATGGAAGCGTTTTTACTTTCCATTTCAGCTTGTGCCCTTTTGTCCTTAATAATTGCTTCCTGTACAGGAAGCCACAGTTTGACCTTGTTACAGTTTTTGGGACGTAAGTGATATTTTTGCTACTGGGCTCCTACTTTTGAGCTACTTTAGCCGTTCTCTTTTTTGTTTGGAATAGTTTTCTCATTATTGTTGGAATCATTCTAAATTGCCTGTAGTAGAAAAATCTAGAGGATCCAAAAGCTAAATAATTTTTGTATAAGTTATGTTTTATTATTTTCAAAATAATACTATATCATGTACTTCTGATGAGAGGCAACAGAAATTTAAAGTCCATATATCTCAGTCAGTAGAGCAGAGGTAATCCCCCCTTCTGGTGTTACAGCATATGGAGATATAAGATTAGTTACCGAATTAAAAAAAAACTATACCTGCATTAGCCACAACAAATGTACTCTTCTAGGAAATGAATATGGCCTTCATATTTAAGTGTAAACTACAACCTATGGAAGTTGAAACAGTCCCCACAGAAATATTTTTCTGGATGTACAAATACTCTCTTTACTCCGCCAGTGCAAGATTTAAATTGCCAACCATATTTATCTTACCCTCTCCACCGCTATATAGGAGCGGGATTCTCACATTATCTTTTGCTTTCAATCTGTGTTACAGCCCAGTTAACAGTATACAGCATTAAACAAAAAACAGTATGAACCTCCAGGCTTTAAATCAGCAGAAGAATTGTCTTCAGTAAAACTACTGGACTTGCTAGCGTTTGCTTTGTCTTGAACAACTTACCCATCTCCAGCTACAAATTGATGGCGTCGTTAGTAACACCAAGATGCCAAGCTCACGTAATTAATCAGGAGCCATGCAGTCTTCACCCAAACATAAATTTTATTAAAACATTAATCACAGCAATTGCTCCCTCAAATACAATTATTTACATTTACCAGTTAAATGGCAATGTCCTACCAGCACAAGAGACAGATACCCAGTAATTGTATAGGTATTAACCAGTAGCTGTTCTGTTGCCAGTCTTAAGCACACAAAGCAAATTAATTCAGTAGTCCCAGTGCTCCCTCACATTTCTCTCATTGTTCAGGGTTCAGTTTGTTAAACTCTTTTGTGACCTTCATGGGCATATTCCCTGCTTCCTTCGGGTCGATATATTGGTAAGTTTTTCACCCATATTGGATCTGAAGATGGGCAGGCATGAGGAAGGAGTGTTTGATTGCAAGTGAATGCAGTTGTTGCCTCATGCCATCTGTTTACTTCATGTCAAGTTGTAAAGCTCAGATCTGGGAATAGGTGCAGGTGACGATCATCATGTATCAGTGTGGAGTGGGCGCGAGCTGTGGCCAAGATTACGTCCCATGTTGCCCAGGATGGTACGCACATAAGTTGGTGAGGTAGGCTGGGTCTCAGTATGTCAGTGTGTAGGTGTCAGCATGGCTCAGTTGGTGGCACATCCGCCTTTGGACCAGAAGGTTGTGATTTCTCATCCCACACCAGGTTTGGACTTGCACCTAAAATGCTGGCATCTGAGTGCAGTGTTAGGATGGTGCTATACTGCTGTTGTGTGCTGTCTTTCGGATGAGATGTTAAACCGAGGTCCCTTGTACTTATCCTGGTGCGTCTCCAGGTGGAAGTAAAAGAACCCAGGGCACTCTTCAAAAAGAGTGGGGGACATTCCCAGTGTCCTCGCCAACATTCCCCTTCCCATAAACCAGTTCATGCATTTGCCCAGGCTGTGTGTGGGTGTCGATGTGTGATATGGCCACCACTACACATTCAGTCACTTCACTACTAGTCTAGCATTGCTGGTAAAGCACTTAGGGATATACTGTGTATGAAAGGCACTATATAAATGCTGATTCCACTTCTGTTCTTCTTCTTCTTGGTCTGGGTTTAACTCTATATGCAGTTTTGATAGGAAATGCATTTTCCAAGTATAAGTTTGTATTTTGTTCTCTTTTTTCAAAAATTGGAAATTTGCATTACATTTTTGGCAGCTTTTTAACTAGATTCATTAGCCACCATTCCACTCTAGCTATTGAAACAAATCTGACAACTGCCAGTGCGGAAGGTGGCTGCAGAGTTTTTCAAAGATAAGATAGCTTTGTGTGTTTTAAGATACAGCTTTCTAAAACAAAGGCATTTTACAAACAGTAAAATAACAAATCGAAAAACGTAATAAAATATTCATGTACACTGACATCAGAAATTGTAGACACAAAGTAATCAGTGCAGATAACATGGCTGATTCAGTGTCCTGCAAATAACTGTCTAAACAACCATGTTTTTTCTTTTCTGTATGCATTTTTGCCCCTGATCGCCCTTGCCTTGCCCCCTTTGATCTGGTCCATCCAGCCCCATTACCAGGCTTCTATGGGACTTACCTTCATGCCATTGTCCAGCTTTCTGGACTGTGGTGAGGTGCCTGGTCACTAGTGTGGGGCCTGTGAAGGACCAGACTTCATACTGTGGCCAAGGGTTTTTTCACTTTGGTTGTAGTTTTCCCCTAGGGCCTGGACTGTGCAACGTGTGGGCAGGAAAGCTTCACCTCCATGGAGATGTCCTAACATGTCTAGCCATAGTCTTTGTACAGACACACCCAGGCCTAGACTGACATCTCCAGGGGACAGTATTGCAGTGGGTTGAGGTAACCACAGTCCCCAGAGGGAGGAGTGCAGTCCCTGGGATGCTCAATCATTCCTTCTCCCAGCCAACCCCTGAGCAACCTGCGTCCGTTCCTGAACCTGGGTCATCGGAGTGGCAGAAGATAAGGCGCCAGTGCCACAGCCTTCAGTGCCACTGGGCCAACTGTAACAGCCATGTTTTTAGTCTAGTTTTAAAAGTAGTGAGAGATGGGGCAAAACAAATATCCATGGGAGGCCATTCCAAAGTAACGCGGTAACTACAGAAAATACCCTATCGCCAACTAATTTTAATTTAGGAATGACCAACTGGCCAGTGCCATTTGAACGTAATTCATGGGCATCCAGGTGGGTCACAAGAAGCTCACCGAGGCCCTAGAAGTAAAAAGTATAATTTTAAAGGCAATCTGCCATCTCCTACAAAGCCAGTGAAGTACTGGAGTGGTATGATCACTTCTCCTTACAGAGGCGACTGATCTAGCTGTAGCATTCTGCACCAGCTGGAGACAGCAGATTTAACTAACTGGAAGACCCTAGTAGAGCGCATTGTAGTAGTCAAGATGAGATATGACAAAAGCATGCTCCAGTGTAACAGATCATCCCAGTCAAGGTAGGGGCACAATCCCACTATGTCCTTTTAATGATAGGAAACACTTCTGACCACTGCTGACACCTGTGATACAAGTGACAGCCCTTGTTCAAGAGTGACTCCTAGATAGCAAACCGCCTGCCTGGCCTGGAATTTGACATCCCCAAAAACAGGGAGAACCAGTTACTCCAAAATGGATGATCTAAGTTGATCTGATCGGTAGCCTTCTTAAAAGAGTGGTCACACCACTGCCTCTTTCAAGACAAACTCTAGTTCTAAGTTTTGTTAGTACAATAGGGTCTATCTCCAGGGCATCTGTCTCTATTGAGATTGATGCATAGAGTGACGCCTTAGTGAGGGGCCCCCCAAGAAGAAACAGCATTACCAAGGTGAGTCATTTTTTTCTTCCTGGCCTTTCCTTTTATATAACTGCAGCAAACCACACCAGGGGGTGTGGTCTATATGAGACAACTACACCACTGTAGTTTTACCTTGTGCTTCATAGCATGACAGGGATGGGATTTTCTTACTGGGAGATTCAGCTACTGTATTAATGAAGTTGCACTCACCCCCACAACTTGCATAAGCAGATAATGTTTTAGCCTTATCTAGATTTTAAAGGAACATTTTCTATTTTCTGGGCAATGTGCTGTCCCTTGGCAAAATGCTTCCTCCTTAAAACAGTTCTTACTCTGACTCTTAATAAATAACCAGTACTCTATCACATCTTCTTGTCTTTGGTCTCTCTCTCCAGCAACACTTGATGCTTCCAAATAGAAAAAGACCATTTGTTGTGCCAAACTTTGGTCCTGAAATAAAATCCACTATGATTTGAGAATATCTGAATGGGCCACTTTGAGCAAATTTAATATATGCTTCTGAATACTGACCATATTACTGTTTAGGTATAACATATTTGTATATACTGTACTTGTGCTGCTGTAATTGCTCAGCATAATATAATCTGCTGCCTATTGGCTTGGTCATTATGGTAAAGTGATGTTGTGTCTTAGTTGGATTTTCCAGGTAAAATTCTGTATAAATTACAAAACGGTTCCCTAATATTTTATAATGGAGGCAGGCTGCAGGCACAAAAAAAGTGTTATTGGAGCAGACTCTTAGTTACAGTACTGTAATATTCACCATTTATACATTAAAACCAAAATGTGTTGACTGCAATTCTGTTTTGTTTTTATTTTGTTAGGCAAAATTCTTGGTTCGGGAGCATTTGGGAAAGTTGTTGAGGCTGCTGCATATGGGCTGTCAAAAACTGATCGAGTCATAACTGTAGCAGTTAAAATGCTCAAACGTAAGTGGCTGCTAAAACAGAGCATCTGTTGGATCACTAATTTTTGTTTCACTACATTAAACCTTTCATGTAACGCATATGCTTCATCTATCATCAGCAAGTGCCCATTCAACTGAAAAAGAAGCCCTAATGTCCGAACTTAAAGTTCTCAGTTACCTGGGTCAGCACATGAATATCGTCAACCTACTGGGAGCTTGTACCATGGGAGGTAAAGTATTTAAACAGATCAGAGAGCCTTTATAGTTTCAGATTTCACATTATTAACAAGTAACTAACTGACAAAACATTGTCATGCCATATTACAAATTGTTACCAGTATGGTATACATCAACTTTATTTATGGGAGGATGTCTACTGCCTAGTTACTGTATCATAATAGTGTATGTTTAGCATTACGGAACTAATGCTTCTATGCTATACATAGAAACATAGAGGTTGACAGCAGATAAGGACCGCAAGGCCCATCCAGTCTGCCCATTTTTTCTACCGTATAAATGTGCCACACACCTTTACACAGTCAATGACCTATCTATCCATATTTGTCTGTATTGCTCCCTTATGCCTATCCCATGCCTGTTTGAAGCCCTGCACTGTATTCATATCCACCACTTTCTGAGGTAGGCTGTTCCATGCATCCACCACTCTTTCTGTGAAAAAGAATTTCCTCACATTCCCCCTTAATCGGCCTTCCTCTATTCTCATGCTGTGTCCTCTTGTCCTGCTATTTTTCTTATATTTAAACATGCTGGACTCTTTCACATTGTTAATGTCCTTAAGGTGTTTGAATGTTTTGATCATATCACCTCTCTTCCTCCTTTGCTCAAGGGTATACATATTGAGCTCCGTTAATCTGTCCTCATATGTCCTCTGATGCAGTCCCTGCACTATTTTGGTTGCCCTTCTCTGGACTGCCTCAGTTTGGTTAATGTCCTTGTGAAGGTCTGGCCTCCAGTACTGCACGCAGTACTCCAGATGGGGCCTTACCAGTGTCTTGTAAAGAGGGATTATTACCTCCCTCTTACGACTTGTGATACCCCTACTAATACACCCTAACATCCCCCTAGCCTTACCTACTGCTTTAGAGGTCTGCTTGGAAGATTTCAGGTAATCTGTGTTGATGATGCCCAAGTCTCTTTCATCCCTTGTGATTGCCAGTAACTCCCCTCCCAGCCTATAGGTAGCTTCAGGGTTTCTCTTCCTCATGTGCATGATCTTGCACTTCTTTGCATTAAATTCCAGTTGCCACTCTTCCGGCCATTTTGCTAGTTTATCCAGATCTCTTCTCATTCTGCCCACCCCATCTGGATCATCTACTCTATTACAGATCTTGGTGTCATCTGCAAACAGACAAGCCTTACCCTCTAGTCCATCTGCAATGTCACTAATAAAGATATTGAAGAGGACTGGCCCCAGGACTGATCCCTGAGGTATCCCACTTGTGACTTGCATCTCTTCTGACTGTATACCATTTACCACCACTCTCTGTTTTCTGTCCGTCAACCAGTTTGCCACCCAGTTGACCAACTTCTGACCCAACCCGAGCCTACCCAGCTTATTTATCAATCTTCTATGTGGAACAGTGTCGAAAGCTTTGCTGAAGTCAAGGTAGGTGACATCAACTGCTCCCCCTTGGTCCACCACTCTGGTTACTCAGTCAAAGAAATCTATGAGATTAGTTTGACAGGACCTTCCTTGTGTAAACCCATAGAGGATAATGCCTTGGTGTAATCACCTTAAGTGGTTGCTAGGGCATCAGTAAACCTCAAGAGCACAGCTCAAGAAGTTTATCATTGCCCTAGCAACCATGAGAGGTGATTACACCGTGGTTGCCACCTGTACATCAGGCATTGTCATTTATAGTGTATGGGACGCAACATGAGAAGTTACCCCCAACCACAGGTAATTTAGCCATATCTTATTAATGAATCTACACTACGGCCATATGAATGTGTAGGAAAACAATTTATTAAGATACACACACTGAACTACAGAAGGACAAAATAGCATCAGAGTTAAAATCTTTATCAGACATGGTGATCGCTAGACTCAGTAACAGTAAACTGTGACAACTGGAATGTTATATGAATACTGTACTGAGACTAACATAGAGGATAATGTATGGGCATCAGTGGTTAACCACACTATGCTAGTGCCGAGTGGTTTTCTTGGCAACTTTAGTTAACTTCGAGCACAGCTTGAGAGGTTAATCAAAAGTTGCCATGGTAACCTATGAGTCTTACAAGGGAGGGAAATATTCGATGCCCATACATTGTCTTTATTGTGTATGGGCATCGGTTTTTGGCACTTTAGCAAGCATAAGCAGTACTCTAAATAAAAAACAGCCTCTTACCTTATTAGGATCACAAAGAGATGGTCGATATTGTTTGACGAAAAATCAATATTTATTTACTCAACAGATTTACTGTTTACCATCATGCTATGACTATTCGGTATATTTAACAAAAAAAAAAAATACACACGCTTATGTTAACAATAAGCCATGGTGGGGGGGGGATCAGTTCTGATATTTTGTGACAGGAATACATGTGACAAAGGACGACCAAGCAGAGTTGCCGTACAGCATTTGCTAGACTGCATCATCACTGTGCGGATATTTTGACTCACTGAGATTGCCTGTGAGAAGATGAGACAGAATAGGAGAGGAGAAAAAACAAAAAAAAAGCATTGAGAAGTCAGGTATTTACTCAGTACCAATTACATAGGCAGTTAAAAGTTTCTAACCCATGAGAGGGTGATAGGGTTACAGCATTTGGGCTTCGCAACTGTTTTGTTGTTTGCTTTTAACAGCTTTTGACAGTGTGCGGACTGCTGTGCTGCCTTGGTGATGACAGTGCCTGTTGGTTCCAATTTGTCACATCGATGGGTTAACAACACAGGAACGTCACATCGATGGTATAATAATAACAAAAGATGATTCTCTAACATTAACAGTGTTTTCTCATACATTATAATCGCATTGTGGGTGTGTAGAAAACTGAATAACACTGTAATTCCATTTTGTAAACGCACTGCTGTGACATAGGTGAGAGAGGTTTATAAGGTTCTGACATCACAACAGTGGGATTACAAGGTTGTAAACAGCTTACTTTCAGTGGGTAATAAGGGCTACCCAGACATTATAATGTTGTTCACCTTGCATTGACCATAGCAACAAGGGTAGAATTAAAGTTAGACACAGATGCGATTTCAGCACTGCACTCATTCCCGGGTCTCCTTCATCTGTCAATCTTCTGGGCCCTGTGTTCCAGTTTTTCTTTGATTCATTTCTCCTTTGCAGTCACCATGATGGTGTCCCCTCCCATCACTGCATCAGCCTGTATTGTAGCATAGTTCGAAGTGACGCCTGCTGCTTACCTTTATCACTAATTTGCTGCTCATCTATTGTCCTCAATCTCTCTACCAGTCTGGAGATCCTCTCCTAAGCAGTCGCTCTCAGTTCCTTGTGTCCTGACCTTGGCTGTACCTTTTCATTGCGCACACTCTGCAGCTATTGTATACTGAAGGTTTTCCTTAGGCACCTACTCTCCATAGCCTTCAGTCACTTGTCAACTATTGTAACCCATGAGTTCTTTCTGTTATCACCACTGCATTACACACTGTGTTCTAATGTGTATATACCGTACTTCCTTTGCTACTAAGATACAGTGTCACAGTTATTCAAAGCAGTTCCTGCCAGTGGTGTCTGGTACTTCATATCCTTACTGCTGTCTCCCTTCTCTTTTTATGTTCCTGCCCACGTATATTAAATTCTTGAATTTTCAAGTTTTCCTCACTATTGAGCCTAGCATTTTCATGTTCTTAGTCTTTTACCCGTATGGTCTTCTTGATCTGCCCTGCAGACTTGCTGGCCTCCTCCCCAAACTGCTGCAGCAGAATGACTAGCATGGTGACTCTGGGGACTATTAAAGCTTTGCTGTCCATTTAATAAAAATCTGTTACCACTGTATAATCTAGTGGATGGTCCTTGTCTTGTTTTGTGTGTAAAATGTAATCCGTCTCTTGTTGGAACATGTAGGGAAGTAGCATACCACCTTGCTGTACCCCTGTCTTTACCTCAAACCATATTGATGCCTCTCCACCAATTCTAATCCATATTCAATTCAGTTCTATTTAGGATAAAAAACATTGAACAGAGCTTGTTTACAGTGGTGTCCTGTTAAGGCAAAACCTTTGATGGCAAGTGAACACGTTAATAGACATAAATAGTTCTAGATACAGTGTACAGCTTAAAAGGCATTGTAGGTTTACATAAGCATAACAAAGTTCCAAGTGCAAGGTAGGGTCTGGTGCAGGGGGTATAGTGACAGTCCTCCAAATGTTTGATGGAGCAAACCATGGCTTCCGACATACCTGACTGTGCTACCCTTGGAGTTCTGGACAGTTGCATACAGGGTGTGAAATTCCTATACTTACAGTAGCTACTCCAGTGCAGGCCCTTTTATCTAAGGACACTTACCACTCCTTAGTGCCTGTCCACTAGGGCACCTAAGGTATTAGTGCACCCTGTTTCTTTAAATAAGCTTCATTTTACTTCCCTGAGTGCTGGTGTGTATTTTTCCCACCGCGGCCCTCCCCCTCCCCGAGTGCTGCCATCTTCTATGTCTGCACAGTGTGACTGATTAGGTGCATGAGCAGTGCACTTAACAGTAGACGTCAAGCGGAGAGTAGCTGGACCCAGGAGAAGCATGGCGGAGACCTCATCATGTGACCGCTTAGTCTGTCACGGTTACATGACGGTAGGCGGGAGCTCTCAGGTATCGGGTCACAGTCTGTGGAGAATCACTGATTGGCTGCTGCTGGTGACTGATCCCACCATGAAGCATTGTTGGTAGGCACTGTTTAGCCCACAAGAAGGCATCATGAATGGGAGTCAGATCAATTGAGACTCATTGTCACAGCAGCATACAGCTGAGAGTGCCTTGTAAGGTCTTAGCCAGCGAAAAACCATCACTCACAGTTCTTCTAAGGACTGCCTTGCCTACCACCACCAGCAGCATAACATTAAAAGTACTTTTAAGGGCATGCCTGGCCCGATTGCGCTGACAGAGCACTTTGCACTCCCATGTAAGGGACTCGAGTCTGAGTTGCATACCTGGTCCAATGGTCGTGACAGAGCACTTTGCGCTTCCATGTAAGGGACTCGAGTTTGAGTTGCATGCCTGGCCTAATGGTGCTGACAGAGCACTTTGCACTCCCATGTAAGGGACTCAGGATTGAGTTGCATGTCTGACTCAGTTGTGCCAGCAGAACACTTTGCACTCTTGTGTAGGAGACCTGGACTTACACTGCATTCCTGACTCACTGGTGCCAGCAGAGCTGTTTTCAGGCCATGTAGAACTAGATTTGAGTTCCAAGCCAGACTCCCTCCATTGGACCAGTGAACTTGTGGTCCTGTTGTAGAGGCAGCACATCTGGACTCAGGGAAATAACTTAGCTGCTACATCGCACCAGCGCCTACTCTGGTTAGGTTAGAAGGACCCTAATATTTTGGGGCCCACAATGTGTTGGCCCTCCTCTCAGAGGACAAGTATTAGCATTGTGGCTCTCCATGAGGAGATTTTTGGGATTTCTGGGTGCAGCATCCAAAATGCTGTGTCTATATCTGTACCTGGCCCACAAGTCTCCATGCCCTGTGTTCTGTCTTGTTTCCCCTGCCTCTTGTATTTGAACTTTGTGCAGTCATGCAAGTTTCATCCTGGAACTATCATGGCGGTGGCAAGGTGTCCTCATCGGGTAGCTGATCAGAAAGTGGTAGGCTGAAGGAGAACTTGTAGGCCATAGCAATGCGTGCTAATGGGCAAGGGCCACAGCTCAACTGAGAAGAGGAGGAAAAAGAGGAGTGCATTTGGTGCCTGAATGAATGAATGAAGATGACAGTGCATCTGGGGGAGAAAAAATATCAAAATACCAAAAAAAAAAAAATCATTTAATCTTACCTTCTTTTGATACTTTTGGCAATAAAACTTGTTTTTGAGTACTGAGCAAGAGCTGGCTTAGCAGTTTTACCAACTGATGGTTGGTAAAGACATTATCTGTTAAGTATGTTAAGCCATTAGTATAAGGAACTATAATAAAAGAATATTTTTTCTTTAAACACCCATAAAAGAACTTAGCAAGGACATATTTTTTAAGGGGTTTTGTATTATTTTTTGATTTTTTTGCAAGTTTAAAGTGGTATATTACTCGAGATGAGCAATTGTAACAGACTTTTTTCAGGATGCATACATTGTCAATTAGTCATTATGTGCTGTACTGTGTGTATTTAATTTAGACACTTATTAGACACCTTTCACAAGTTTCAAGGCAGCACAACACCACCATAATGTTGCAGGATAAATTCTCTTTCATGGCAATTACTGTTTAACTGTTTGAGAAAGAACAGCTGGAACACACTGCACTCCTTCGGG
This sequence comes from Neoceratodus forsteri, assembly GCA_016271365.2. Lineage (NCBI taxonomy): Eukaryota > Metazoa > Chordata > Ceratodontiformes > Ceratodontidae > Neoceratodus > Neoceratodus forsteri. The sequence goes on from CM057452.1 coordinate 1,608,738,874, forward strand.
ATTCATGACTGCCTGTGGGGAGTCTTGGCACGCCCCAAGTATGGCGACACCAACACAGTGAACTTCAACCCTGTCGGCAAAATCTACTCTTTGACAACAGATCGCTGTGCTGGTGTGCCCCGACACAGGGGCACACTTTCTCCTGGGCCTGCACCCCCACCCCGAATTGACTCCGACTGCAGTTGATAATCCTAAAGATGGCAGAGCAGTGGGAAGAGCCCACCGCATGGGGGGTTTGGGGTCAAAGCCCCCCAATAAAAAAAAAAATGGACAAGGAGACACACAGGAATCATGTTAACCACAACTTGCAGTTGACATGATTTCTGTCCGTGAGATGCCGGTTGACAAAAGGGTTGTCGAGCCGGCATCGTAGAGTCGGGAGTCTTAACCCGTGCTGGTCATTTACTCACCAAGAAGTTCCCTCGGTCAACATTGTTACTGTGATTATAAACTTTCAGAAGGATGCTATAGTTAGTTTAATGTTATTGTTTGGAGTTGGTTTCACTTTTTGTCCTGTTCATCCTTCTGTGCTTTGCTCCTGATGTGTTTGCTGAATAGTAATTACTGAGAGATTAATGACCATTGCACCAGCCTGTTATTTTTCTGCTTTTGAGTCACAGTACTGAAGGTTTAGACATCAGTAACTGGAATAATTTATTTATTGAACTGTTTCACCAGGAAAGGCACACTGAGCAAAAAGATGCTCATCTCCCGGTGCGACCCGGGGGAAGGGTTACAAAGGGAGGATAACACACGGAGTATCAATCAACAACATAATACAGGTATACATTGGAATAAGGTTTCGTTTGGCTACACGTTGGTTAACAGTCAGCTGCATGGAGCAGGGAAAGCGTATCCCAGCGGCATACATACATACATACTTAGATATAAGTAGATATAAGTCACTAAACAAATGATTGGACTAGACTGCAGAATGTGACTTAATACTTCAATTCCTGTTTATCCTGACCAATATGTACTGGTAGGTTATTTAAATTGTATCCATCTAGGTTGGCTTGTTTGCATTTTTATCTAGATGGAGCTGAAAAAAAAACAAGTACAATCTTAGAGTTGAAAATACAGGGTACTCTTTACATTTAGTTTTGCATGTTATCAAAAAATGTAAATACGTTACATTGTGCCCTCAGGTCCTACTCTGGTTATTACGGAATACTGTTGTTATGGTGACCTCTTGAACTTTCTAAGAAGAAAACGCAATTCATTTGTTTGTACAAAGTCTGAAGGAGACAGCAAAAATACAGCTGTTTACATGAATCTTACATCCCAGAAACAAGCAGTCAGGTGAGATTTTTTCCTGCTGTAAAATGGTGCCAGATATTTGTAAAATGTGTGGTCTACAGGTTAGAGACAAGTCAAAGAATCGGAAGATCACAGGTTTAAACTCCACCAGGGCAGAATACTCACTATGTCACCCTAAGCACAGCACTTAATCTCCCAGTGTTCCAGTCCAGTCAGACATGGGCAGAAGGGAGAACCCACTGAATGTGAGATGTTGTATCTCAGCTGAGTTGTCCTTGGTAGACTTAAAACAAACTCTGGCCAGAGCCAATAGGGCTGCAGCTGAGGAATTTGGGGTAAAAATATTGAAAATGATTTTTTTAATATTTATACTCCAAGGCCCGGATATTCAAACTGTGCCAGGCTGTGGCGCAAGCCTGGGCGCTGCTCAGCTTTGTTGCGCAGGGGTGTGGCCTGGGCGATATTCAACGGAGCTGCGCTATGGCGCAGCAGCTTTGAATATCGCACCCTGGCCACCCTCACTGTGCATGGCGCAGTGGCACTGTGCCAGCGCAAGTCGCACTGTGCCAGTGCAAGTGGCCAGAGTGGAGCATGGAGATGCTCTAGTGCAAGTGCCATTGCGCCGTGCACAGCACCTGCGATATTCAAAAGGGGACATGCAAATAGGGCCATAATTTATGCAAGGTGCACATGGGGCAATTTGCATGTCATTATGGCCCATTTGCATCCCATTAGCATGCAGGTGCGCTGATCCCCGACGACTTGCGCCTGGTGCCCTGCCAGGCAGCAGCCGTCGGGGACCGACGCCCCCTGCAGCCTAATCACGGGCATTTGTCTACAAGAATAAGCTCCCAACCTATATCCCTGGTGGTCCAGTGGATCGCACTCTTCCCGATCGTGGGCATCGGTATTATAACACCCCCCCCCATGTCCAGTGGACCGATCACTGCCCGATCGCGGGCATCTGTAAATCATAAAATAGTCCTATTACCCTGGTGGTCTAGTATCCCCTCCCACTCACCCACTGGAGCCCCACTGTCCGCTCTCCCCGGTCAACCAGCGGGCGGCAGCACCCACCTGGCCTGCCACCGCGACTGACAGCTCGGTCGGGCTGCGCACCCATTGGTTCTGAGCGTGAGCCAATGGGCGTGCAACCCATACCGAACTACATGGTCCAGATATTCACATATCTGGACTGTGGTCAGTCACGGTATGAGCTGCACGCCCATTGGCTCCGCTGTGAACCAATAACGCAGCAGCCCTACCAGCTGTCAGTCGTGGTAAGCAGCGAGGCGGGTGGGGTGCTGCCGGCTGACCGGGGGTGGGAGTGGGGACACTCAGACCACCAGGGTAATAGGACTATTTTATGATTTACAGATGACAGCGATCGGTCCACTGGACCACCATGGATATTGGACTTGGGGGGGGGGTATAATACCAGTGCCCGATCGGGCAGAGTGCGGTTCACTGGACCACCAGGGATATAGGACGGGGGCTTATTCTTGTAGACAAATGCCCGCGATCGTGCACATAGCGGTCCACTGGACCACCAGGGATATAGGATGGGGGCTTATTGTTGTAGACAAATGCCCACGATCTGGCACGTAGCGGTCCACTGGACCACCAGGGATATAGGAGGGGGGATTTAGCTACACGGATGCCCACGATGGGGCATGGGGGGGCGCCGCCAGGTGCGTCAGGAACTCGGTGGCCACCACAGGTGGCAGCTGCGTGTGCGCACTGCAATGCGGCAGCTCACCTGTGGGTGGCCATCACTGTTCCTTTTTTTGGCTTAACTTTGTGCAGGCGCGGGTAGGGTTGCGCATGCATGACTCTGCACATCCCAGGCTGAATATCGGGCTGTGCAGGTTATGCTGGGCACACCCCACCTGTGCCTGCATACCTTACTGATGCGCTTAGGTGCATCGGGATTTGTGCGGCGCACTTTTCCCTTTTGAATATCGCGCTGGGGCACATCAGTGGGTTGTGCGTGGTGCAACACTGTTGCACCATGCGCAACCCTTTTCAATATCTGGGCCCAAATGTTCAACATAGCCTTGTTACGACCCTGCCTCATGAAGAAGGGCAGAGAAAATGTTCAACTCCTGGCCTAAAGTTAATTTTGTGCAGGGACTGTGAAATCGACTTTCAGGATGCAAAAACACATTTTGGCCACGAGTTGAAAAATGACAGTTGAAAGGCAACCAAGAGTTGGCTGACGTAACCAGTAGCTGGCCCAGCAATGTAATTGTAGACACGTGTGTCCCATGCCAAGGTGTGGTGTCCAGTCCTTACCATGCCAAGCACTGTCTGGTGCTTAATTGAAACCAGATGCCAGCCACAGTTTTAAAGTGACATCAAAGGCACCCAATTAAGTAACAGTGCAAAATATTGAATTTTAGACCATTCAGTTTAGAGGATGCATTCATGTTTTTATTCCTGTTGCTGCTTCCTGCTTGAAAGACTCCATTTGACTGAAGAGCTGCTTCTTACAGCAGCTGGAGAACATGTTATCACCTGGGGAAAATACACGGTCTGTGTGCCCTGCCATCCAATGTGAACAGTTAGTCTCTTCATATTATAAGGTTATTATAATTACGTTGGAACAGTTGGAAAGGACTTGCGTTTATCAAACTATAAATAGTGCTGTTGTGTTAGTGATATTTAGAATGTGAACAAATTTAGTAAAAAAAAAAAAGACTACCTGTTGTGGAGTGAATGACTGCACAATTAAATTGTCAGAGATGTTTTCTTACTAAATGCTTTTATATTGTAAATATCTTTTAACACAAGGGCACTACCTAAAGTTTAATAATCATGTCTCTCCAACTTAATGACAATGACGTAATTGCATTAAACAATGTTTCTAGGGGCATGGATATGGTTCACTGTCCACACTTTAGCAGTTCCACTAAAAGTCTGATTTGCTGAACATCTTTAAGCTAAACTTCTCCCACCACCCAGGTGATATATCCCCCGACACTGTCCTGTGATGTCAGATCTTTCTTTGTGCTGGATAAACAGATCACTCCTTCAAGGCTCCCACTTACGATTTAGTGCGCCATAAGGGAACTTTGCCTTTCAAAGTTTTCAAGTTACTTGGATTCTTTCCTTGGTTCCTTCAGCTCCCCTCTTAGACCTTTGGTACAGCAATAGAAACTGGTGTTCATGTGCTGCGTTTGGTGTCGACAGGAGATGTCGGTCACTGACCCACATAGTATGTGCATGTATTGCCTAGTTGGGCAGCACGACATGGCTGAGTGCGGCCTTTGTCTCAGCATGCTTCTTAAGCCACTCAAGAACAGAAAACTTGGGATCTCTCTGGGTCATTCTTCGAAACCAGATCCAAAGGACCTCCCTAAGGGCTGCAAGAAAGCCTCAGCTAAAGTGGAATCTACCCAGCAGCTTGTGGCCCTTGAGGTGGAGGCATCGGCTTCCATGGTGGGCTCCTCCTCGATCTCGGTCAGTGTTTGAGCATCATTCACCGGAGGCTTCTGGGACAATTATTTGGTCCTCCAGACCTTAGAGGAGAGCCCTGCCCACCGTGATTCCAAGCAAAAGTGCCACCAGTAATGCCTGCGGGACCAAGAGTGATCAGGGTCCTCCCAATCCTTTGACTCACCTGACCGTACAATGGTGGTTGAGTGCCCTTCAGTAGAGGGTAGGTCGGAGGTTCTTTGGTCCCCCTGTTGAGGTAGTTGACTTTGACTCTGGTCGAGCAGGCTGTGAAAATATTCCTTAAGCCTGTCATCCAGCTGTTGGATGAGGTTGAGTAATCTAATTCATAGACCCTGGTACTCTTGGTCTTTACTCAGGCAGATGTGGTTTGGTCGATGTCTCTGTCTGGTCCTTGGTGGGAGCAGCCTCCATTGGTGATTCAACATTCCACGCCCATGCTGCTTAACATGGGCAAGCATATGGTATACCATAAACAGCTGGAAGGCTTCCCTCACCATCGATCATCCAATCAGCGTTATGAGATCATGGTCAAATTCTAGGTCAAAGTGTTCCCACTCTCGATCCCCCTTAGATGGGGAGGCATCACCTCTGACATACTGCTCAATCTTCTTGCCCTTGGGTGAGGAGAGACACAATTGCAAGCTGCACCGGTGCTGTAAGGAGTTCCTCTGGCTGCAGCAGGCTATCACAGGGCAGGGTAGGGCTCTATTTCCCGGACACTGCAGTCACCTGGTGGCCACCAGTGGTACCCCCACTGGTGCTCCCCATAACTGCTTCTCCACCTCTTCAGGTGGAGCTGCTACCACTGCAGTTGAAGATGGACTAGACCAAGGAGACCTCTTCAGCCACTGACTTGCTAGGCCAGTTGTCAATGCAGATCACCCTGGAGGAGGATGCCTCAGTGGTCCAAGGCGAGAAACAGTTAAGGGCCATTTTTGAGAAGACCTCAGACGACTCAGATCACAAGTCCATAGCCTCCTCTGGGACTCTTCTCTTCAACCAGGGATTGGTCGAGGAGCTATCCACTGAGAATGGCCCAGTGTCCTTCGGTGTTCTGGACAGTCAGTCTGAATCAGATCACTCCATCTCTGGAGCAGAACATGTGGTTTTGCTCCCTAGACCTCCAGGATGTGTTTTTCCACATCCCAGTCCATCCATCCATCCATCCTGTTCTGAGCAGAAGCGGTCCTGTACCAATGTCAGGTCATGCCCTCCGGCATTCACCAAGTGCATGGCAGTGATGGCAGCATACCTGTGACACCTAGTTGTAAGGGTGTACCCCTACCTTGATGACTGGCTGTTAGCTGGTTCATCCAAAGAGGACATGGAGGGCCCCAGAGATCTGGCTCTCCAGACTTGCCGAGACTTGAGACAGTTGATCAACCTGGATATGTATGAACTGGTACCCATACAGGTAACCAAGTTAATCAGGGCAGAACAAGACTCCCTTTAGGTCCCTGCAGATGGGGCACTGGATCTGACCACCTTTGCCGAATCAGTTTAGGTTGGGCTCCCACACGCTGCCCTGGATTTCCTGATGCTGCTGGGATACATCGCATCCTGCACCAGCACAGTCCATTGGTCTTACTGGTAGATGCACCACTTCCAGTGGGAGTTAGGTTGTCAGTGTCCCCAGCACCTAGGTCAGTTGGACCAGCCAGTCACAGTGACCCAGCCGACGTGGAATGCCATTCAGTCATGGCTGATCCCAAAACACCTGGAGGAAGGAAACTTGCTTGTTTGCCAAGAACCAACTGTGATGCTTACGAAGGACGCATCTATTGTGGGGTGGTGAGTGCACCTGGGAGACCATAATGCTCATGGGTTCTGTTCACCCTGGGAGACTTGTTACTACATAAACCTGCTCCATGCAATGCTACTTGTGCTGATGGAATTCACTCCTCTAGTCTGGTCCAGACAGACAACACAATGACCATGTTCTACCTGAACAGACAGGGTAGTACCTATTCCTTTCCCTTCACTTGTGTTGAGAGGCCCTTGCACCTGTCAACCTGGGCGCAGATGATCTGGTGATTAATGACGTAGGAGAGATCAGTCAGCTGGCAGATACTCTCAGCTCGGTAGGAGTGATGTTACACGAGTGGTCCCTGAATCAGGAGGTGGTGAACCACCTGTTCTCCCAGTGGGGCACTTTGGTTGACCTGTTTGCCTCCTGGGAGAATGCCAGACTGCGCTGTTTTGTGCCCTGCCCACACAGTCCTAGGGTATGCCTTTGCGGGGCCTTGGACCCAAGACCTCGTGTATGCCTGCCCTTCCTTTTCCATGATGCACAAGGTAGAGGTCAAGGCCCAGGAGGACAAGGTACAGATGATTCTGATAGCTAGAATCCAGAAAGCAATTCAGGAGTAGGTCCCCTCATTAATTTGTAAGTCGGTAGGTGGGGAGCAGGTTAGCGAAAGTAACAATCCGCAAGAGTAAGAATTACCAGCCACCCCAGAAATAAGTTTTATCAATGTATATTCATTTTATTAATTATAACAGTCCAATCCTCATTTAGTCCAATGTTTCGCCATTTGGCTTCATCAGGGTGGGGGATCTATGTTAGTAATCTTGTGTGTTTAGGCAGTATTCTGTTCCCTTTTTAATCGTACAGCTCTTTTTAATTCAATTCACGTTTTAGCATCCTCACCAGTATTTTAATACTGTTTTCATTAAGCAGGCATTCTTTGGAACATTGGGCTAGGTGAGGATTGGACTGTTGTAATTAATAAAATGAATATACATTGATAACACTTATTTCTGAAGTGGCTGGTAATTCTTACCCTGAGAGCTGGTACCCAGATCTCCTCAGCCTCAGCAGCAGATCTGTGTGGCAACTGCCTCTTCACCCAAATCTACTGACCAGACATCAGGGAATGGTTCTATACTGGACATGCAGTCCCTGTACCCCATGGCCTGGCTCCTAAGCAGATAGCATTCCAGGCTCTGGATCTTTCGGATGAAGTGCACTATGTTGTGAAGACCTCTCAGAAAGAGTGAACTCGCCAATGTTATGCCTTTAAATGGGAGAGGTTCTCCATTTGGTGCTAGGGCAGGGAGTTGATACCCTTGCCTACCCTGTGATGAACATCTTGGAATACCTCTAGTCCCTCAGTCAGCTGGGACTGTGAGCAACAACTCATAAGGTGCACCTTACAGCCACCTCTGCTTACCAGGTGTGATCTGGTAGCAGATGGTGGCCTAGGAGAAAGTGGTCAGGTGCTTTTTCAAGGGCCTGGACCAATATCCCCTCCAGTGCATGAACCACCGCCACCTTGAGAATTACTGCTGGTGTTGTATGTGCTCATAGGCAAGTCATCTGAGCCTATGCACGGGGTTTGAAATGTCACACCTGTCATGGAAGTTTGGAGTTTCACTGTAACCAAGTGAGTAACTTACCGCAGTACTTTACTAACCCATCGTCAGAGGCCAGTCGTAGGTTTCATACCCTGAACCTTCTGAGAGTGCTCTCTTATTATGTAGAGCGTATTGCTGGAGTTTTGGGGAGAGGCTTCCCAGCTGTTTGTCATTTGCGTTGAAACCACCCTGGCAGACCGGAAGCAAAGCGGGTGATTGGCCGCTGGATCACATCCTGCATCGACCTCTGCTATAGGTTGGCTGGTAAGGAGCCACCTGTAGGGCTTAGAGCTCATTCCATCAGATATACCACTATCTCAGTGGCTGTTTCCATCCCTATCCAGAAAATCTGCAGGGCTGCAACCTGGAAGTCTGCACACACTTTCATCTCCCAGTACTGAATCAACCTTGAGTCATGCTAGGATGTCGGTTTTGGGACCAGGGTTCTCTAATTTTTGTTCGCCAAGGAGGAATGCGTGTCTTGCCGCCCTGCTCCTGAAGAACTACTAGGAGTCTGCCAGAATGTGGATAGTGAACCATCTCCACGCCCTAGAAAAACAGTTTACTCACCTGTAACTGTAGTTCTAGGAGTGGTATAGGGTTCACATTCACACAACCTAGCAGACCTCCCCTGGCAAGTGTCACACAGATCCCTGCTGCTGTTGTGCAAGATCTGTCATGGGGAGGAGTTATGAGGAATATACTGCTCAGGTAGTGGGAGGAGCTTAGCTTAAAGACATCCAGCAAATCGGACTGCTCCAATGGAACTGCCAGAGTGGATTTAAATCATATACCACTACTAGAACTATGGTTACAGGTGAGAAACCTATGTTTCCCAACTATCACATAGAGGAATTAATATAGCCAGAAAGAATGAAAAGCAAAAAATGCTTTGAAAAATGGAAAAAAAATGGTACATTCCCTGTATACCCACAGCCATACACGTATATTCACTACAGGCAATTCCAGATACAGTACATGTATGTATATCTAAGAACAATTTGATTCCATTGTCATTAAATGCTAGCACAGTACTTCGGTTTAGTTTTTTAGTCTGTATACTTGATACACACTAAATTGAGCTATTTTATAGTGTTTGGAGTTTGTTTTTCTAGTTAGTTCATTTTAGTTATTTTACATTATAACATGGAACTTCCTTTGGCACAATTCCATACCTTTGGAACTGTCATTTTATTTTGTTAGCTATAGTATGCAGTATACAAACTTCCCTTTCCCCTATAAACCTGCCGGTAACAGTAGGAAAGTAGCTGTCAATTCTGGAGACCTTGTTTCATTATGTGTTGTTGCTGTTAGCCCCCTCCCCAACTTGCCTGCAGATTGAGAAGGCTTGTGTTTTTAAGTTAACACCAGACGTATATCCGAACTTCTGATATATGTCTAGATACAGTTGAACCTGTGCCATAACAATAGAAAACTGAATGTATGAAAACCTTCCTACAGTTGCAGCAGTTGATGCAGTCAGATATTTCTAGAACTTTCTGTGATATGATTTGCCGGATTTTCAAAAGACAAGACTTGCTGCAAGCTCCACGTGTGTCAGAGATATGGGGCACCAGACTTGTGGCAACTTACAGGAATTTTGCTTCCCTTGCGTCAAATTGACACTCGTTAGACCATCTGTTTGGGGTTCCACTTATGTCATTGTTGGGCACCCCTAACAGAGAGCTGCTTTTTTTTTTTTTTTTTTTTAACAACTCTTTCTGCTCCCACTTGGCCCCAGAGAAAACTCTTGGGCATCTTCGGTACCCCACGTCTCTACCTCCCAACTGAGACCTCTTAGCCTCCCTCTCATGCAGCCCGACACAACCCTCGGATCTATACCCCGCCCCCCGGAGGAAGGGTCACCCTCTCTGCCCAGGGCACTCTATCTACAGTATAGAGTTCTGGGGCTTACACGAGAATTGCCAAGGAGGGGTGGCTAGGGTCCAATGCAGGAGTGTGGACATTGGAGCCCAAGGTGCCGTCACCTATCCCTAGGAGTGGGGGAATTTTCTACTTATGTTACTGTCCCCTCTGAGTGCGGCTTGAAAAGCAATGTATGCCGCAACTCCGCCCCTGCCTATGCATGTGTCCCTGCTGTTGCATCCCCCAGCTACTGCCAGAGGTCACTCTTGAGTGACTGAGACCCCAAAACCCTCCCCAAGAAGAGAGAGCAGTCCTCTGGACGCTCATTCTCTTCCCGCCCCTGCAGACCCCCAGGGACCTGGGCTCGTTCCCAAACCCAGGTTGCCGACATGGCGCGAGGTGTGGCGTCCAGCATCTCAACCCTCAGCGCCACCAGGCCAGGGACCTAACTTGGAGCTTGTGGCTGAACTTTGCCTCAGTCTGCTGTAAAGTGAGCAGACTGTCACAACTGTGCCCAAGATTGTAAAAGTGGGTGCAGTTGCGGCAGTTGAGAATGTCACAGCTGCGATGATACAAGGGTTTGATGCAAGGCTTAAGCCCTGTGCTACCCTTTAAAACTCCAGTCCGGTATCCTAGAGAAGTTCCTGCCTGCTAGTAGCACCACTTCAGGGCCACCAAAGAGAGAATCTTTCTAGAAATATCACAGAATATCTGGAAATATCTGACCATGTCTACTGCCACAGCTGTGGGGGAACGAAGTCCCACTTTAGACACAGTATAGTGCAGCTTGTGTCCACATTGGTAAATCATGCTCCGTGTTCCACAACTGACAGCAGTAACTGTTGCTTTGTCAAATGGGGATTTTATTAGCCAAAACACCAAACCAAAGCAGCTGTGTAAATTTTATATGTAAAGCTGAGAAACTGGGTGGCAATTATTGCAATTATGATTTGATTAGTATGCACAATATTGTAGTAGTTGCTGGTTACGGTCATGATCTGTCATTTGAAAAGAAAGGAAGTGACAGTCTAGTAGACTATTCTAATTGGTAATGAAGGTTTCCTTTATGGTAGAGACACAAAACAACTGATACGTAAACATCAGTATTTATGCAAACTTCACTTTTATTCTATACAGATCATATGTTTTGACTTAAGAGTGGCATAAACCACTTATAAAATGGGCACAAAGAATGGAAAAATATGATTGGCTGAAACATCACATGACTGTTGATTTTGCTCAGTGCACAGTCATCTTGTACTTAGTTTCATCACATATCCATCCTTCAGCACAAAATTTCAAAAAAACAGTTGGCAGCCATTTTGTTCTCCTGCTAAACTCGCAGTCAAATCCTCTACCGCCCGCCCAGTTCCACTGAACTCCCTGTCCATATTCATGTTTTTCATCCACCAGGTTCTAACATATTTAAATCCTTCTGAGTAATATTTGCCATTTTTGCAGTCCTGTTGAACTGCAGACGGCACATTTCCCAGACATGTTTCAAACTCTCAATTATTTAAAAAAGAAAAAAGGAACAGTTATGTACTAGTGTGCTGCCCTAAAGGCGTGTTTGTGGTTGGAGGGAGCGGAGAGAGAAACCTCACTTCTTACACACCAGTAGCAGTGTTGGCAGCCCTGGGTCTCTGTCTCGGCAGCTGTATCACTTGCTCAGATATTTCAATTATTTTTTCTAGATTTGTTTTTTCTGAGTGTGAATTTAGTGCTTGTGAAAGATGCTGGATTGACACCACTGGAACTGGAAGTCCTCTATTTATCCACATGACCGGTACAGCATGTGCGATCACAGTGGAAGATTCCCCACACTGCCCCACCAATGCATCTCAACCTTGCCATGGAGAGACCACCATAGACTCTCAACACACTCAGTTCTTGGCCACTCATGTGAGACTGCCAACAATGGTGCCAGATAGTGTCAACTGTGTTGTTGATTTTATGATGTGGACACCTGCCCACTGGGAAGTGGACTGAGACCAACACAACTCATTTCACATAGGCCACCGAACAGCCCTCAGGTGATACTGTAACAGCTCTGAACCACTACCGACCAGTGCTGGATTTGAACCAGTGACCTAGAGGTGAAAGGCTGCTTAACTGTTATCAAGGCACAGGTCAGGAAGCATAGGAAGGCCAGGAGTAGTTGTACAATTTGCAAGTAGCATTTTATTATTATGAGTAACAGTAAAATAAAAATAGTTCAGTGTAACTATGTACAAAGGCAGTACAAACAGAGAAAATAAAGTCCTTCCTCTGGGGGTTTCTTTTTAATTCTAAATCTCAGTCTCTGTCTCTGTCTCTCACTCTCTCTAGCAAAAGCATTGCTGCTCTTTTAAAAGACATCCTGTTTTTCAGAAAGTGTATCAGAGTTCTTGTCAGTTTCTTTGCAGAGCAGGCTTGCAAACAGAACAGTGTCTCAAGCTGGCCTCCTGCTGAAAGCTCTGCAAAAGAGTTTGCAAACAAGCCTGAGAGGAGCTCAAATTGCATCTCAGGTTAACACCCTAAATTCCAGATTGCTTTTTGCAATAATTTCAACAGTATAACTATATACATTTTCAAACCAAGGGATCCCAGTTTCACATATAGCTTTATAATTGCAGCTATGCAAGGGGGAGAAAAGACACAAACAGCAAGTGAAGCTAGAGAGATAGTGAGAAGAATTGTGAGACCATCGGGTGATCAGTTCCTAGGTCTCATGAGAACATTTGGTTATGCTACCAGACAGACAAGAGACAGAAAAGGAGAGGATAGAACAGATCCTTATATTTTAAATCTTTCTGCATAACAAATGGTACAAGGCCTTATTCAACCCTGTCACAAACCTGCTACCAATCCACTCGGCCTTCCAGTTCTGATCCATGTGTTTAAATAATAAAAAAAAAAAAACTTACCAGTTATGTCACACAACAGTGATAGTACAGGAAGTCACTGTGAGGGGTTGGGTTGTGAGAGAAAAAAAATGATCTCCTACAGAATGTACAGAAACACTTAAAAACAATAATACAAGTACAGAAGTCTCATTAGGACAGTCTACAAAAAGCAAAAGGAAAACAAGATGAAGAACCAGCAGCCAGAAGGACTACTTTAGAAAAAAAAAATACAAAATGTTTCATTTTTAAAATGTAAACCGTTTTGTTTGACATTTTGTGTACGTGTGAAATAAAAATACATTTTATAGTGCAGTAACCCACTTCAGGGAGTGCATTATTATAGATTATTGCACTTCTCAAGTGGTTGGAGGCACTTGGCCTATAACTTCATACTTCACAATGCACCTAGAGCATGTGGCAATCTAGTACAACGCACACCATCATGTGTTATTGTTTACCTGTTCCAGATGTAGACCTTGTTTTCTTTTTGCTAGCAATAAGGCATGACAGGGCGTGGTACTGTACAATAATGGCACACCCCGGGAAGTGAGGCATGAGACAACTCCAGGTGCCTTATGCTTCCGAGAAGTGCCGCTATACACACACTCTGGAGTCTTGCTGCAGTTATTAAGTCATGCCTCTGATTTTTATTTTAAATACCGAGTACTGAGGTTCAGAAAGTTAAGTACTTCTGACCTGTGCTGTTGTGCTGGAGTAATTCACAGTCATGTGATCACATATGTCCCACAGGTCTTGGTGTCTCTTATCCACTTCATTATGCACAGTATAGCATGGCTGAGTAGCAGCAATGTGTAGTCGCTGGCAAAGGTCCTGCTTAGAGTATTAAACAGGCAAAAGATATCTTCACAATGTTAGAATTGTTTAGATCCTTCTTTTGTCACAAGTAATCTGCAGGTGCTGTTCAGGCATGCCTTCATTGTTCTGTTTTACACTTAAACAGTAGTGCTGCTGGTGACTACATGATGATGAAACCAGCTGTTCCAAGGGTCACCCCCCCAACTGCTAAGACAGACAAAAGAAGATCATTAAGGCAAGGTAAGAGGTCCTAGCACATTTGACCTTAGTTTATTTGCGTAAGTAGTGTATCTTCCCTTACCGAAAAATGGCAAGAACTTTGTAAGTATGTACAACATGCAGTATATACTATATATGCTGGCATGTGCAAGCTACACGTACGTTTTTTATTCAAGAATTACATGCAAGAAATATGTAAGGATTGTTACATTTCCCTTGCATGAAAACTTCACATAAGAAAAATTTCTTGATTCTTGCAGGAAAAAACCTTGCCAGTATTCAGAAGATGCAAGGAAAATTGTGTGTGCAACTAACTGCACTGCAGTATTGGTTCTTACATCCTGATATTGGGCTAGAACCTACAACCTTCTGGCTTTGGAGGAGGGGCATGCAACCTGATGAGCGACTGGCACTGCGCAAAGTGTCTTGTATATAACAGATTTGCGAGCAATAATCTTGATAAATTCTTACATATTTCATGCATTTTTAAAAAGAAATGTCTTCATTCTGCTCCCTTTTGCTTATTAGTTTTCATGACGTGATTTTAAAAGCAAGTTTTACCTTCAGTTTGCCCTCCTATAATAAATATAAATTCACCCAGAGGATTTGAAAATACATCTCTTGTTTCATAGTCTTGTCCTCCAGTCTAGGAGCAGAACGAAGACATGTCTTTCTAAAAATGCAATGTATAAGTACGACAGTGTTAAGATTACTGCTTGCACATCTGTTTATGTACTTTTCTGCAAGACATATGAACAGCATGGTGTCAATGGCTCAGTAGGTTATGCATCCTCCTGTAGAAGCCAGACTGTTGTACATTCTAGCCCCACATCAGAATGTCCACTTTTTCTTGCATCTCATGATACTGCCAACTAAGGAACTTCTTGCCCAGAGCAAGGAATTGCTGTTACATTTATTTTTCATGCAAGGAAAATGTCACAGTCCTTAAATATTCCATGTGGATAATTCTTACATAAAAGCATGCATGTAGCTTGTATTGCATGTTGTACCACTTAAAACAGTGATGTAGTTCTTGCCTTTTTGTTCTGGTAAGGGTTGTTTTGGTTATTTTCTTTTAAACATAATTGTAATTGGATGTGTGATATGCAGTTAACATGTGAATAACCCCAGACCCCCACCCTCTCCCCCCTTTTACAAGCAAGGCAATGAAACTCAAGGATTGTACCCTAAAAAAATGCATTTGAAACCATTTTAAACATAAACTATGTAGCCTGAAATATGCAGTAAGAATATGCTTTTTATAAGTATTGCAATAGCAATGAAAAGTAAACTGAATTACACACTGAAAATCAATAAAGCATTGTTGTTTTTTGCTGATCCTCTTGAAGGAACCTTTTTTTTTTTATCAAAATCATAACTGTCATGAATTATTGCTTTCTTTGATTAGGGTCCTGGAATGATGATGACAGTCACACAGACCTTTTGGAAGAAGAGTCCATTGCGTTAGCTGTTGAAGATCTTCTAAGTTTTTCTTATCAAGTTGCCCAGGGCATGAACTTCCTTGCTTCTAAAAATGTAAGCAGATATATATATATATATATATATATATATATATATTGTTTATTTTTATTTTTATTGATATAAGAGTTTTACCAGGAAAACATACTGAGCGGGTTACCGCTCAATTCCAGATGCGTCCTGGGGGATAGGGACATGTGGAACAATACATCATAAGAAGAGTGTACAAGCTATGCAATTACATTTACATACAGTAGAGGAAGATTGTACATTTTGAACAGAACACTATACAGGAAGTTGTTATACAGAGGTGAGTACAGGTGCATACAAGTAATAGCCATGAAGTGGAAGCACATGTGTGCAGCTTTCATATTACAAACAGTAGGTATAATTAGCTGTGAAACGTGTGAAGCAAAAGAGTTTATAGATGGTTCTAAGGAAGGACTGCACCTCAACCCCTAACAAGTTGCACAACAAGCGTGTAAACTACGCACGGATGGTGTACTATGAGCACGTCAAGAGGAATTAGTAAGAATGGAGGACTTGAGGTATCAGCCCTTTAGGTGGCCCTAGGTGCAGGCACATGTAGAGAAGTGGGCCTTGAGGAGGTTGTTTAGGTGAGCCGGGTTGGTGAAGTTACGAATGTCTTCTGGGAGAGTATTCCAAAGTTTAGGCATGACACAATTGAATGCCGCTTGGCCCCTTGATGTGGCCATGCGTGGAACATGTAGGAGCCGGAAGTTACCACTCCTAAGGGAATAGGTGGGCTGTGATGGGACTGCGAGGACAGATGCCAGGTGGGGGGGGGGGGTGACTGAGCCAGAATTTCGCAGTGGTCCTGATGTAGTGGATATGTCTGCGAGCATGGAGTGATGTTAGATCGAGGGAGCTGTAGAGGTCACAGTGATGAGTCGAAGTGGGGCAGTCGAGGGCAGAGTGACAGAAGGAGTGGAAAAGAGGGTCAAGGCTGGCTTGGGCAGACTTGGGATAGATATATATATGTATATCTATATATATATTTTTATATATAATATATTCATGTGGATTATTGTTGATTCACTCAGTTTGGGAGATGGTACTTGCTGTAAACAAAGTTCTCATAAAGGTATCTCATACATACAGCCCACGAGACCTCACCTGGCGAGGGTCGGTTCTGAATTTCTGTTCCAGCGTGCAGTTCTAAGTGCTAGGTGGTGGAGCTAGAGGACCACCTAGTTTGGTGATAGGAGGAGTCAGGCTTGAAGACTGCTCTGGTGATGGAGCATGCTCAGTGAAGACTGTCTAAGTGTGGATGTTAACTGAACACTAATGGTAGAACTATGGATCTTACTTCGAGATACAGCTCTTGCAGCAGGTTACACCATAAGGGCTGAAGCCAGCAGGCAACAGGACCTCACGGAAAACTTCTAGCTAGCTATACCAAGCGGGGGACCGCCCCCGACATCAGCCCCGACCTCAACATCGGACACATAAAAGGGGCGGTCCCCCAGCATACCTCAGTTCTTTTCCCACTGTCAACTCGCACGCATTGGCTCCACAGACACCGTCAAGCTGACAAATGATGACAGAAAGAATTTAAGACAATTTCCTCGAGATTTCATCTCCTTTTTGACTAGTACATGTCTTCTTCCCCGACTCCTTCTCTAGAAGGACACCCCTTGAAGTGCACTTGTGGCAAACAGATCCCCTTCAAAGATAGGCACTCGGCCTGCATGCGGTGCCTAGGCCCATGATATCCAGGTCCCATGATATCCAGGCCTGCTTCATTTGTCACCAGTTCAATAGCAGAATGAGGATCCGGCACTAGAAAGTGCTCCAGAGTTTTCTCCTGGAAGAAAAACTTAAGGTCATGGAGAAAGATCCATCCTCTCGAGGGGAACCTTTGCATAAATTGGGGAAACACAAGGACAAGCACTGGGACATGGATTGGACTCAATCCCCAAATTGGGCCTCAGACTCCCGGGAAAGCTCCAGCTCCTCCCGGTCGGACCGTTCTCCATCCCGGACCAGGTCTCAGCCCCCAACGGTCAAGGTCAGGGCTTTGGGGGCTCTGGTTCAGTGTCTTTACAGCCACTGAAAACCAAATCCAAGGATAGCCGCCCCTCGGGGGCCTCAGTCCAAGTTGGCGACTACATCTAGAGCCAACACTAAGGATCCTCGCCAGGACACCAATCGCTCAGTCTCCCAGAGGCTCAGACGTCCCTCAGCGAAAAACTTCAGAGCTTATGTCACTAAAGCGGACATCAGAGGCTAAGCGGGCACCAGAGCCATTGCCCACGCAATGCCCCAAGAACCTGATGCCACCCCCGACACCAGTCGCAAGGGGGCGTCAGAGGAGGACGCCAGCGCTCATGGCACTGACAACCAGACGTCAGAGGATGCTGAAGACATCAGTCTGTCCGACGCCGGCCTACCAAAAGATCCGATGCCAGACTCAGTGACCTCTCAACCACTGACATCTGATCCTAATGTCATCATACACCACCTCAGGCCTTTCGTCCAGTCAGAACATACAAGAAGCCAAGGAGCTCTTCAGCTTTTGGTGAGACACCTTTTAAAAAAGATGTTGTACCCACAAAACCCCCAGTGAGGCAGCACCTCCTAGGGCACCGACACCTGAGCCTCGAGACACTACTCCACAGCCTAGGGGTAGGTCCAAGGTCAGACACTCTAGGTCTCGGAGTCCGAAGAGGCCTCCGTACTCCAGGACCCCTTCAAAAATCCCCTAGTGACCACAGAAGAAAAAGGCCCGAGAAGCCCCCTCTTCATCCGGTAACGCCTCGCACCCTGATTCTTCGAGCACCTTTTGGTCACTCTCCTTTTGAGCCTTCGTCTCCAGATCACCACGACCTTCCCAGGTCGCCACTGGATGACCCATCATTCTCTGACATTATGCGACACATTCAGGAGAACATGGGATGGGAGACAGAGAATTCAGACCCAGAACAATGCCTGGTATGTTATTTGAGGCAAAAAGACCCCAAGCCTGTGGTGGTTCCATTCCTGGTTGACATTTTCCAGAACGCTACCACGACTGCATGGAAGCTTCCTTGTTCAATTCCAGCAGTCCCCAAGAAGTCCGACAGGCTTTATGGAGCCCCACGCGAGGCTCTCTACCTATCTCAGCAACCCATGGCTGACTCACTAGTCATCACGACATTTGGACTCATTGGGTCGTCGGATGTATGCCTCCGCTACGTGCTCCCTCAGTGTCCCTCAACTATTTGACACACATGGTGCAGTTTCAAAATGCACTGTGGGACCAGGGACAGGACCTACTGAAGGACTTCCCAGTGGGTGAGAAGAAGGAGGAGCTCCTAAACCTCCTTTGCATGGGCTCTGATGTGGGCCCAAGTCCTCCGGGCCATGTATGACTCAGCAGACTCCACAGTGAGAGGTGCCTCAACAGGCGTTTGCCTCCGGAGACACTCCTGGTTGAGGGTCTCTGGATTCACTCCAGACATCCAGAAAGGAATCATGGACGTCCCCTACAATGGAGCCATCTTGTTTGGTGAAGACTCTGAGAGGATCATCACTAGACTTCAATATGCCGGGAAGGCAGTTAGAACAGTTCAGACCATGTATAAATCCAAGCCTGGTTCCTTTCGCAGACCACAGAACCGTTTTCATGGCCAACAGAGCAGACAGCAACCTCAGTTGGGCCAACAGCAACATAGAGGCAATTTCAGTCGCAAGAACCAACAGAGATTCTCCAGAGGTCAGGGCCAGAGAAACACCAAATCTACCCAACCTACCAGCACCACCACCACCACAGCATGACTTGTTCCCAGCCCTGCCTCAGCCCCCAGATCAAAGAGAAGAGAGGGTCGGGGTTGAGTCACTTACCACCTGTCCGGGTGGCAGAGGATCACCACCGTCTGGTGGGCTGTTCAGCTTATCAGTCGAGGACACTATAGTAGAGTTGCTCGACCGCCCACCATCAAGCCCTCCTCTGCATTCCCGTTATTTGGGATAGCATGCCCTGCTCATACAGCAGGAGATCTCAGCACTCCTTTCCAAGGACACCATTGAGGTTGTACTGAGGAACCAGAGAGAGAGAATACTTTTCGCACTTCCTCCTGGTTCCAAGGAAATGTGGGGGCTTACGCCCGATCCTAGACCTCAGCGACCTAAACATCCGTGTGATGTACAAACACTTTCGCATGGTTACTGTACCGGGTCTCATTCCCATGCTCATGCAAGGCGCATGGCTAGCGTCTCTAGACATGCAGAACGCACATCTTTATCTTCCCATAACTCGGTTGCACAGGAGATTCTTGCGCTCCGACTTTTTGGGACACCATTACCAGTTCCGAGCACTTCTGTTTGGCCTGTCCTCGGCACCACGTGTCTTTACCAAGTGCGTGGCAGTCATAGCAGCAGCCCTCAGGAGACAAGGCCATTATGTCTTCTCCTAATTGGATAACTGGCTCCTGATGGCCTCATCTCCTGAGGCATTGGAGAAGGCCATTCATGACACCTGCTCCCCTTTTCAATCTCTAGGGATCACCATCAGCCAAGAGAAGTCATCTCTCACTCCCTCGCAAAGACTACAATTCATCAGTGCGGTTCTGGATACCCGTCAAGGGAGAGCTTTCCTGCCCATGGACTGAGCAGAACACATCAGGTCACTGATCAGGACTGTCACAGCAAAAAATCTGGTCTCTGCTCGGACCATACTTTGCTTGCTCGGACATATGGCGGCCACCATCATCACTGTCGCCCACGCTCGCCTCCACATGAGAGTTACTCAGTGGACGCTGAGAACCCAATGGGACCAGAGGCAGGATCACTGAGACCAGCCAATCAGACTCACACAGCCGGTCATTCAAGACCTACAGTGGTGGCTGGTCCCAGAACATCTTTCCATGGGAGTCCCCTTCATGGTGCCAGTGCCGTCTCTGACCCTCACCACTGATGCTTTGGGGTCCGGCTGGGGAGCTCATCTGAGAGACACTAGAACCCAGGGAACTTGGTCGCACCTGGAGACTCACCTCCATATCAGTGTCCTGGAGATGAGGGCAGTCCTTTATGCCATACAGGGCTTACAGTCAGAGATTCCACCGGGTCATGTGTTGGTCCAAATGGACAACACCTCGGTGCTGTATTACATCAACAAACAAGGAGGCACTCACTCCTACCCCCTTTGCAGAGAGGCAAAGCGGGTGTGGAAATGGGCATTACAGTACGACACCACGCTCAGCGCAGTGCATGTTCCTGGTGTGGACAACACTGTTGCGGACCTCCTGAGCCAGTCGGAGGCCAGGGCCCACGAATGGGAACTGATACAGGAGGTCACTGAGGACCTGTTCCGACAATGGGGGTCGTCAGACGTTGACTTATTTGCTTCCCCATACAACGCAGAACTGCCAAGTTCTAGGGATGTAGATATGTTGTTCAATCCACACTTACTGGCAGGTTCCTTGCTGCTTTAGATCTTGCCAGAAGGTCTTCAAGCTGGCTCCTCCCACCCACCCAGGTGGTAAAGCTCTCGGCTCCACCCCATGATACCAGATCTTTCTTACCGCTTGGAAGCTCAGGTTCCCTCCTTAGCGCTCTGCGTTTTAGGCCTGGATCCACACTCTTCGGTCAAACTGAAACTCATTCTTAAGCTTAAAAGAGTTCGGTCTTCCTCTTCCCACGCGACTGCGATGGACAAATCGACTCCCGGGTTTTGTTGGCGCCCCTCTGGGCAGAAGATGTCCTGGACCGATCCGCACTCCACGTGCATTTAGTGCCTTGGACTCGGCCATGACTCACTGGCTTGTGAGTTATGCACATCCCTTTTGGCTTCGGTCTTGGAGGACCGCGCTGCCTGATTGCTGTTGGGGCGACCTGAGAAACGTTATCCTTCGGTCAAGTCGAAGGAGGCCCGTTGGGCAGTGTCAGTGGTTGCGGGCTCGGATGGACAGCTGGAACAGATGATCGCCCTCGAGGCAGAGGCAGCCCAGGCTACATCATCATCATCCTTGGTTGCGGCATTTATCCCGCACTCCTTGGGCTCCTCCTACACAGCTTCTTTTAAAGAGCTTTGCCAATCCCCTCCACCAAGGGAGAAGGGCCTTCGGGACATTCCTCTCTATCCAAAAAGAAGGACTCCAAACATAAGTCCTATCGTCGACATTCGTGGGAGCAGGAGAGGTCCCCTTCCCCGGATAGTCGACACTCGACTTCGGTCAAGGTTGCAGCTAAGGCCACTGGCTTGACGGTGTCCCCGTCAGGTCAGCCGGCCTAGACAACTGTCGATGTGGTCGAGATTTTTCTCGCCTGTCAGACTGTTTGCCAACTGGAGAAGCCGACAACCCTTCTTCACCGGTTCCCCTGGTGGAAACGGAGGACTTGCCTGTGCCCCCTGTGCCAGAGTCCCCGGTTAAGGTCCCTGAACCGAGGGAGGAGCGGGTTTCCCCCAACCCCTCTCAGACCCACCCTCGGAATCCCCGAAGGTCTCAGTCTCGGTCTTGGACCTCTTCCAGGTCCAGCCGGTCCCACCGACGTCTGCAGTCTCAGTCTCGGCACCATGGAAAGCGGTGGCGCCACTCATCGTCGTTGTCTTCTTTGGAGGATAGGCTCTGGCGCAAGGTGCATCGGCGCTATGAGGATTTAATGTGGCAGCAGCTCTTATTGTCAGTGAATAAGCCAACTCCGTCGCCTTCTCCAGCCATTAAGTAGCTGTCACCGGAGCGGCCGAAACAACCCCTCATAGTAGTCGAGGAGCCAAAGCTGGCACTGGTTGTTCGGCCAAAGCCGGCTGAACCACCCATTGTGGTGGAACTTCCGCCTCTGAAACCAAAAACTGGGGCACCGACCAAGGATTCTCTGTCGGGTCAGGGTTTGCCCCATAGGTTGTCGGTCACTCTCACTTCCGATCAGCCTCAGCAGGTGGAGGGTGGCCCAGGCGCTCAGCAGCTGTTCGCAGACTCCTCGGAGTCTGACGATGACTCCTTGTTCTCCAGGCTGCTTGAATTGGAGTCCACTGGGGGTCAGATGGTGGACAAGAGCCCATCTTCGTTCCTTGGAATGCTTCGACTCATCTCAGAGTCCACTGGGATGAAGCTCGAACCTGTTTCAAAATGGGCCACGTATCCCTCTCACGGAGATACTGGACCGAGGGGATTCCCCTACGGAGGCCTTCCCGGTGGCTGAAGCCATTGTTGGCCCGGCCCTGGAGCTGTGGCAATGGCCAGCTTCTTGTCCAGCACCTTCAGCCAGGATGGCTCGGAAGTATGCTTTCCCTACTGGTTCACTTTCCGGTTTCTCGGAGCACCCCTCTGCGAAGGGGTTAGTGACCAACAGCATTTTCTGGCATTCCGGGAACGCTTGGGATGTGGACAAGCCACCCGATAAGGAGTCCAAGAAATTGGACTACTCCAGGTGGAAAGTCTATGCTGCTTCCTCCCTAGGCCTTTGTCAGGCTAGCTCAGCCATCCTGATGGCACACTTTTCACACGCCCTTTTGGGCTCCCTGGATGAGGTGATTTCTCATCTCCTAGCTAACCTTCAAATGACGGTCAAGCAGGTGCAGGATCAGGGAAGGACGGTGGCCAAACAGCAGCTCCAGACTTCCTTAGACATCGCTGACTTGTGTGCCCGGTCAGTAGCTGCGCAGTGTCCATGCACACGCAGAGCTTGGCTGCGGATCTCCACCTTCGATGGATACCAATCTTAGCTGGCAGACGTTTCCTTCCTAGGTGCTCGAAACTGGGTCCCGGGTGGAGGTCATTTTCAATGGATCAGAAGTCCAACGCCACCTTGACTCAATCACGTCTGCCCAGGAGGACAAAGGCCGCCAGCAGCAGCGTAAGCCCTTTCATCCTTCAGCCCCTGCGTCATGTCCGGCCCGGCAACACCAGCATCAGGGCCGGCAGGCTTGCACTTGGCACCACAGAGCCAAGCCTGCTGCTTCCTCCAGCAGGAAGCCGGGAGGGAAAGGTCCAGGTGGCTCCTCGGCCTGCCCTTTCTCCAAGCCTGCCCAGTGATGGGTTGAGGGGTGTCGTCCCCAACCTCATCACTCCTCCTCGGGTTCCCCCGCATGGGGGGACGGCTCTGCCACTTCTTTTCCACCTGGTCCGATATCACCATGGACCGCTGGGTGTTGGAAGTGGTAGGCAGGGGTCTGCCCCTGGAATTCGAGCAGTCCCCACCCTATTGAGCCGTCTGCCCACAGGGGGCTACGGGTTCTGCAGCCTCTCTGTCGGCTCATCGAGCTGACACTGCCCTGCTCCTCCAGAAGGAGGTGATCAGGGAGGTGGCGGATCCTCCTCCAGACCCAGGGTTTGTGTCCAGGTACTTCCTGGTCCCAAAACGGACAGGGGGCTGGCGCCCCATTCTAGATCTACATGAGTGGCGGCTGCATTAGGGAGGCAGGGCTTCTACATGTTCCCCTTCCTGGATGATTGGCTGTTAGCAGCCCCCTCCAGGGATCGCTTGGTTCAGACTATGGAATACACATTCCGCCTTTTTCAGGCCTTGGGGGTCACCATCAATTTACCAAAGTCTGCCTCTTCCCTTACTGGCACCTTCAGTACATTGGGGAGGTCCTGGACACTAGCTAGGGCAAGGCCTTTTTGCCTGAGGACAGGGCAGAGCGACTGATGAAGCAGGCCTGTCTGGTTTCCTCCAGTCAGCAGGTCCTTGCCAGAGTGTCCCTACGCCTTCTGGGCCACATGACAGAAGCTATTGCCATAATTCCCTTGTTCCATCTGTACATGTGGGGTCCTCATTGGACCTTGAGTGTTCAGTGGAACCAATGCACAGACGACCTTGGCCAGTTGGTCCTGGTCACCGACCAGGTATGGAGAGTTCTGCCATGGTGGCTGGATCTGGCCAACCTCCTTCAGGGGGTCTTCTTTCAGTTCTTAACCTCCCCCATCAGATTCGTTTGACAGACGCATCTGGCCTGGGCTGGGGTGCTCATCTGGCTGGTCACCAGACCCAGGATACCTGGACAGACATAGAGCAGGGTCCCCATATCATTGTCCTGGAGATGCAGGTAGTCCTTTATGTTCTGCAGGCCATTCAAACTCATCTCGTCCCTAGTCCGCTGCAGGTGCACATTAACAACATTTGTGTGGTGTATTACATTAACAAGCAGGGGGGGAACCAGTCTTACCCCCGTGTCGGGAGACAGCGAGAGTCTGGT
Source organism: Neoceratodus forsteri (assembly GCA_016271365.2). Lineage (NCBI taxonomy): Eukaryota > Metazoa > Chordata > Ceratodontiformes > Ceratodontidae > Neoceratodus > Neoceratodus forsteri. The sequence goes on from CM057452.1 coordinate 1,608,763,354, forward strand.
ATTGGACCGTCGAGCATGGTCTGGAACTCTTAGCCGTAGATATTCCAGGCATTCATAACATCTTGGCTGACAGTCTCAGTTGCTCCAAGTCGTGGGCTCATGAGTGGGAGCTCCCTGCCTCTGTGGTCGAAGATCTCTTCAACTGGTGGGACTGTTCAAAGTTGGACCTCTTTGCATCCCCACTCAATGCAAAACTGCCACTTTTTTGCTCGCTCAATCTTGGGCTTGGAGTTTTCTGGCGAGATGCATTGTCCCTCTCTTGGAAGGGGAGGTTTCTGTACGCCTTTCTTCCTTTCCTTTTCTTTTAGAGGGTTCTCCTCAAGTTCCAGTTGGAAGGAGCAGAGATGATTCTCATAGCTGCCTTCTAGCCACACCAGATTTGGTTTCCACTGCTACAACAGCTAGTAGTGGAACCACCAGTGCCCTTGCCCCAGTGCACTGACTTGCTGTCCCAGAACCAGGGCACCCTGGTCTAGCTAGACCTCAAGTCCCTGCATCTTCATGCATGGTTCCTGTGGACCTAGCTGTTGCCCATTTCAGGGTATCCTATAGGGTCGCTGATGTCCCGGTGGTGGCCAGGAAGCTCTCCACCAGGGCCACTGATGCTGTGAAGTGGAAACGCTTCTCCATTTGAGTGGCTGAGTGCCATTTGGATCCTTTCACATGCCCAGTGAATCAGATGTTGGAATACCTTTCTGTTGTGGAAAGTGCTCTTTCTAGGGATGTGGGTATGATGTTCTATCCACACTTCTGGCAGTATTCTTTGCCTTTAAGGCTTGCCGGAAAGTCTTCAAGCTGGCTCCTCCCATCTACCCGAGTGGTAACTCCCTCGACTCTGCCCCATGATACCAGATCTTCCTTTCCACTGGAAGAAGCAGGTTCCCTCCTTACTACTCCCACATTAAGTAGACCCACACGCATAAATCTATGGATTTACTTCCTAAACTTTAAACCCTTATGAGTTTCTGTCTTCAGCTCGATCTTCGATTGTGACTGCCATAGACAATAAGTCTGCTTCCAGGTTTCAGTGGTGGCCTTACTGGCTGAAGATTTCCCAAACCGACCCTCACACCACGTGCTTCTACTGCATGGGGCACGAACTCGAACCCCTGGCTTGCAACTTTTGCTGCTCGTTTCACCCAACTGTTCTAGAGGACTGTCTTGCCCAACTTAAACTGGGTCGCCTGGCGCAGTGGAATCCACCGGTCAAATCTAAGGATGCACATTGGGTGGTCTCCATGCCCACAGGGTCTACCGAGCAGCTTGCGGCCTTTGAAGAGGGGACAACCCAGGCCGTGTCCCTCTCCTCTATGGCTTCTGCCTTCATGCCGCTTTAGCTGGGCACAATTTTTATGGGATCTTTCAAAGAATTGTGCCAGTCTCTGCTGACCCTCAGACAGGGACCCTCTGAGCACAAGTCCAAATCCAAGAAAGAATCCAAACAAGAGAAAGAGAGGACTCCTTGTCATTCGTGGGATTGGGAGCACTCTTGGTCGAGAATTTCCGATTTCCACGCTTCTCTGGATCTGACTTGGTTGAATCCTTGGCCCTGGCCACCAGCTCCATGGTAACCCCATTGGGCCAGTTGGCTGAGACGGTGGTTGAGGTCCCAGCCAAGATTTGTTTCAAACCAACCAACCAGTTGTCGACTGAAGAGGCCGACACTTTCTTGTCCAGGACCCCAGTCCTGAATCAGACCATTGGAGGGACAGATCAGTCCATTGACCCACCACCTCTGGTCCCAGGCCCTGACCTGGAGGAGCCTTGGCGCACGCTGACTCCTTCCGAGACCTGCTGCTGTTACCCCCGGTGACCAAGGTTGAGGTCTCGGTCTACCTGCCGTGAGCTGAGTGGCTCCAGCCGACATCGGCACTCCCGATCTCTGTGCCATGGGAAGCGGCGCCACTGCTGCTCTTCATCCTCATCCTCCTCGGGTGAAGAGAGGCTTCAGTGCAAACTGCTTTGACGCTACGAGGATCTTATGTGGCAACAGCTGGTGCTTACCAGTGTCAAGCTGACTCCAGCTCCTACACTGGCCATCAGCGGGCTATCACCTGAATGGCCGATGCTGTCTCCATCAACAGAGCAAACCAAAACGGTCCCCCCTCAGCTGACTTTTGTGTCTCCACCAATTGTGATGGAACTGCCGCCTAAACAGCTGCTGACCGGCACTCCGACTGAGGAGTCTCAGTTGTCTAAGGGGCTTCCTCATTGGCTGTCGGTAACCATCAACCCTGACTGGAGGGTCAGCAGGGACTCAGGCGGTCGACCACACTTAACGACTCTTCGGGGTCTGAGGGTTCCTTCCTGCACTCCCATCCAGTTGATGTGACGTCTGTGGGAGATCTCTCGATGGATGAAGGCCCATCTTCCTTCGTGGGCATTCTTTGCCTGATCTCTGAGTTGACAGGTATGAAAATGGAGCCCATCCAAAAGCAGGCTCGTTGCCCGTTGACCGAGATTCTCAACCGGTGAGACACTCCTACGGAGGCTTTCCTGGTGGCAGAGACCATTCTTGTCCCTGCCCTGGAGATTTGGCAGTGACCTGCTTCCTGCCCTGCGTGTTTTGCCCGGATGGCCCGCAAGTATGCAGTACCTACCGTTTTCCTCTCAGGATTCACAGAGCACCCTTCAGCCGAGGAATTGGTGGCAGATTCTGTGTTTAGGCACTCCAGCAACACTGGGGATGTTGACAAGCTATCCAACGAGTCCAAGAAGTTGGACCATGCGGTTAAAAAAGTCTACACTCCCTTCTGTCTTGCTGTCCTTCAGGCGAGCGTGGCCCTCCTCATGGCCCACTTCTCCCATGCCCTGCTGGGCACCCTGGATGAGGTGCTTCCTTATCTGCTGGTGGACCTTCGGACCACAGTCAGACAGGTCTGAGACCAGGGCTGGGCTGTAGCCAAACAATAGCTCCAGACAGCCATGGACATCGGGGATTCCTTTGTTTGCTCCATGGCGGCCTCAGTGGCCATGCACTGCAGGGCTTGGCTGAGCATCACGACCTTCACGGCGGACACTCAGCACAAGCTGGCAGATGTCCCATTCCTGGGCACTGACTTGTTTGGGCCTAGAGTCAAGGGCCACCTCACGCATATCGAAGTCCAGCTTCACCTTGGACTTCATGATATCTGCCCAGAAGGTCCCAAGGGCTCCAAGCAGCAGCAGAAGAGGAAGCCCTTTTGGTCCACCTCCACTTCTGCTGCCAAACCCACCAGTCCCAGGCTGGTCAGCAAGCTCAGGCCTGGTGACCTTGGCCCAAGTTGGTGGCCTCAGTCATCCGCAAGTCTGGAGGGAGAGGCTGCAGTCGCACCTCAGTTGGGCCCTCCTCCTCCATACCTGCCCAATGACTGGATGTGAGGTGCCTCCCACATGTCTGTCACACCTCCCCTGGGTCCTCCCATGCGGGGGCCTGCTCCGCCATTTCCTTTCTGCCTAGTCTGCTGTCACCACAGACAGGAGAGTTCTCGAAGTGGTGGGTCAGGGTCTGGCTCTGGAATCCAAGCAGTACCCTCCTTGCCGAGCCTGCACCCCACGGGAGATCTCAGTTTCTGCAGACATGATGTCAGCGCTCAGAGCTGACATAGCCCAGCTCCTCCACAAGGAGGTCGTGCTTCCTGTCGTGGATCTTCCGGAACACTGTTTGTTTCCAGGTACTTCCTGGTGCCCCATTCTAGAGCTGCATGACCTGAACAAGTTCCTCAGGTCACGCACTTTTAGGATGGTAACTCTGTCACAGATCGTACTATCTCTAGATTGAAATGTGGTTTTGCTTCCCGGATCTTCAGGACGTGTTCTTCCATGCCCTGATCTGTCTGTCTCATTGAAGGTTCCTCCGCTTCTGAGCAGAAGGAACCCTCTACAAGTTCTAGGCCATGCCATTCAGCCTCTCTTCGGTCCCCAAGGTCCTCATCAAGTGCATTGCAGTGGTGGCAGCTTACCTTAGGCACCTAGGTGTCCGGGTCTACCCCTACCTGGACAACTGGCTTATCATGGGGTCCCTCCAGGCTGGAGGTGGAGCGATCCAGGGACCTGGCCCTCCAGACATGCATTTCCCTTGGCCTCCTGGTCAATGAGGCCAAGTCGGAACTCATGCCTTCACAGGTTATCAGCTTTGTCGGGGTGGAGCTCGACTCTTGCAGAGCCAGAGCCCGGCTCCTGGTGGACAGGGTGGTGGCTCTCTTCTCCTTTGCCTGATTATTTCTGGTTGGGCAATTGTGCCCTGCCTGGGACTTCCTGCGCCTGCTAGGTTACATGGCAGCCTGCACCAGCATGGTCCGTTGGGCCCACTGGAAAATGCACTCCCTGCAGTGGGAGTTGGTCAACCAGTGGTCTCAGCACAAGGGTCACTTCGACCTGCTGGTCACTGTGACCCAGCGGATGTGAGATGCCATCCAGTTGTTAGTCCCAGTGCATCTGCAGGAAGGGATCCCATTTGTCCACCCAGAGATGACAGTCATCCTGATGATGATGAGCCCTCTCTCATGGGCTGGGGTGCCCACCTGGGGGAACACAGAGTCCATGGGCTCTGGACCCCTGAAGAGTCCCGATGCCACGTCAACCTGCTGGAGCTCCAAGTAGGTCGGCTGGTGCTGACTGCATTCGCTCCACATATCTGGGGTCAGGTGGTCCAGGTCCAGACGTACAACACCACAACCATTTATTACCTCAACAAACAGGGCAGGACACACGCCCTGCCTCTGTGCAGGGAAGCTCTCCATGTGTGGGCCCTCGTGCGGAGCCTGGAGGCAGATCTCCAAGCCATCTATATGACAGGGGCCTCCAGTCAGCTGGCGGACATGCTCAGACGGATGGGTGAGGCATCTCACGAGTGGTCTCGCCACCCAGAAGTAGTACACAGCCTGTTCTCCCAGTGGGGCACCCCTCAGGTGGACTTGCTTACCTCCAGGGAGAATGCAAAGTTGAGGCTGCATTGTACCTGCACCCCCTCAGCAGGGAATGACGCAGGAGGATGCTTTCTTGAGGCCCTGGACTCCAGGTCTCTTCTGTGCCTTCCCTCCAATTCCCTTGATCCACAAGGTGCTACTCAAGGCCAGGAGGGACAAGGCTCAGGTGATCCTGGTGGCTCCATACTAGTCATGCCAGTTCTGGTACCCCGATCACCTCAGCCTCAGTAGCAGGCTCCTGTGGTGTCTTCCCCTATGCCTGGACCTGCTTTCCATCGATCAGGGGAAGTTACTCCATCCGGACTTTCAATCTCTGCACCTGACAGCCTGGTTCCTGAGCAGCTAGAGTTCCAGGCTTTGGGTCTCTCCAAAGATGTCTTCACCATTGTGGTGGCTTCTTCGAAGGAGTTAACCAGGAAGTGCTATACCTTCAAATGGAAGAGATTCTTCTTTTGGCATCATGGCAAGGAGTTGGAACCTTTGTCCTGTCCAGTGGCTAGCATTCTTGATTATCTATGATCCCTCTCTCAGTCGGGCCTTCGGCTGCAACCCTTAAGGTGCACCTGGCAGCCATCTCTGCTTACCGGACGTGGCTGGTCAGCAGTCAGTGGCACAGGAGAAGGTGGTCTGGTGCTTTTTCACATTTCCCCTCCAGTGCGTAAACCACCACCACTGTGGGACTTGTTGCTGGTTTTGGCAAAGCTCACGGACAAGCCATTTGAACCGATGCACAGATGTGACATGTCTCACCTGTCATGGGAAGACCACCTTCCTGGTGGCTGTCATGTCAGCCGGAAGGATCTGTGAGCTCCAGTTGCTTTCATTGGAGTCTCCTTACTTGGTCTTCCACAGGGACAAGGTTGTCCTCTGCCCCAATCCGGAGTTCCTCCCAAAGGTTGTGTTGGATTTTCACCTTAACCAAGTGATTAATCTCCCAGTGTACTTCACCAATCACACCTCGGAGGCCGAGCACAAGTTCCATACTTTGGACCTGTGGCGAGCACTAGCCTACTGTAAGGAGTGCACCACTGGAGTTCGGAGAGAGGTTCGCCAGCTGTTTGTCACCTACACTGAAGCCGCACCTGGCAGACCTGCAGCCAAGCAGATGATTGGCAGGTGGATAGTATCCTGAATTGATCTCTGTTATAGGTTGGTGGGTAGGGAGCCTCCCGGAGGGCTTACTCCACCCGCCATACTGCTGCACCGGTGGCTGCTTCCAGGGACATCCCTATCCAAGAAATCTGCAGGGTTGCTACCTGGAGGACAGCACACACCTTCATTTCTCATTACCACATTGACCTCGAGTCATGCCGGGATGCTGGTTTTGGGGCCTCAGTTCTCCAATATCTGTTCCCAAAGCGGGGTATGTGTGCCTTACCTCCATCCTCCCAGAGAACTGCTGGGAGTCTGCCAGAAGTGTGAATAGAACATCACATCCACGTTCCTAGAAAAACAGGTTACTCACCTGTAACAGTAGTTCTAGGAGTGGTATATGATGTTCATCTACATAAACCCACCCGACCTCCCTTGGCTTTGGCACACACACTCTGCTTCCAGCAGGCAAGATCTGGCGTCATGGGGCAGAGCTGAGGGAGTTACCATCCAGGTGGGTGAGAGGAGCCAGTTTTAAGACTTTCCGGCAACCATTAAAGGGAAAAGACACTGCCAGAAGTGTGGATGAATATCATCATATACCACTCCTAGAACTACTGTTAAAGGTGAGTAACCTGTTTTTTTAGTTGCTGTTACTCCTTCCTGAAGGATTTCTGAGCTCCGGGCATTTGTGTGTAAGGAGCCTTATTTGTTTTTTCACAAAGACAGGATGTCTTTGCATACTAATCCTAAGTTTTTACCTAAGGTGGTGTCGGAGTCTACTTTGAATCAATCCATACACATTCTTTTTTTGTGTTCCAACGGGGCAGCACTATTTAATTCTGTACTGCTGTTTTAAGATGGCCAGTCGCAGACTACATAAAGCAAAACAAACAAAATAAAAAAAATCATTTTTAATTTAAAAGCATTTTGATCAAAGTCTTTCAAAACTACTCCTCTAGAAAAGTATTAATCTGATGACGTGTGTCATTACATTCTTTTATTACAGTGTATACACCGGGACCTGGCAGCTAGAAACATTCTTCTGACGTATGGTCATCTAGCAAAAATTTGTGACTTTGGCCTTGCTAGAGATATTAAGAATGATTCAAACTATGTGGTCAAAGGCAATGTAAGTAGTTTTCTTTTTAACACCACGATTTTTAATGGAGCCATAAAACAATTTTTTGGAAAACTATTTTGATATAGTAGACACAATCTAATTGGAAATTTGGCTTTGTGTACAAAACTATTTCCCTCCAAATGCAGGATAATGGTCGTTAGTTACAGTATGGCAAACATTTTGATTATTCTTTTCAGCTACCAGTGGGGACACACAAACGTTTATCATAAGTTTCAACTCGTAGACACCCAAAAAATGAGAAATGTGCATTTTATATAGAGAAAATCTGGAGCTTTCTCTCTGGATATTTGAGAAATGTGACAAGCACAAACAATTTAGAGCCGAGTTATAGTGTATAGTGGAACATGACTGTGTGGCAATACATGCACCATGGAAAGTCATTATGCTGCAGTTGCGACATCCTCACTAGCACAGAATGACTTTTCATTCTCCTTTAGTGAGGATATCATAATACAAGCGACCCCATCAGCTCTTGTCATTGATCAGTGGCTGTGGTGGAGAGTTGCACATGTGTGCTGTCCGTTGGGTAGTTGTGGTCAAGTGCAGTCAGCAGAGCTGAAACCAAAAAATAGTGATTCTGGGCTGTCTTGTGTTTTTAATGAAGGCTGCTGTGATCGCAGTCCACCATACACTATAGAGAACAGTGTATGGAAAGCCATACACAGCAAGGCTAACTTCCCCCTCATGGTTACCATGATGACTGAGCAAACTCTCGAGCTTCGCTATCTATCTTATTTGAAGGAGCATTTCTCTAGTATAGTGCATAGTACATGTTCTGTACCTGCTTTGAACTCAGTACTGCTTTATCACCTATATTGCATACGTATTTAATTGTTTGTAATGGTATTGTATTTTCTGTGTTGGTTTATTTGTCTGGGCCATGCCTGAGAACAGATAGTGCTAGCTAGCCGTGTGTAATTACCACTAAACAAAAACATTGTAATAATAGTGATGCAAGAATTGCCTAGTGTCAACAAGGGTGTGCCAGTACTAAATGTGTGTTTTTACTCAGTGATAGAGGCACACATAGACACTCCCATACTAATACAGACATGTACGCCCCACAGAGACCCTCGGTCATCTACATTGCATACATGGTGATGTGCAGTAGCACACATAGTGTACAGAACGTGCACAACCAGAAAGCAAAATGCACTTAAACACACAGTCATGCTTTGTGCACATATGCACAAGCACTCATAGCGGATCCAGCTGTGTAGTGAAGTAGCACGTTACCCCCATAGGCCAGCAAAGAAAGTACTACCCCCTTGACAAACTCTAGATCTGCCATTGCAAGCATGCATTCATTCAGACACTCCCACGTGTGCACTGACATGCTGTCATACACAAACTGCCTCGCTGTCATCCACTTTCTGTACACACAGTCACATGCATAAACAGGCACTACACGCATACATACAATCAGCACTTGAACACAAGACATCTTTTGAGAAACATGACTAAACATGGTAGTTTTGTTTGATGAGTATTTGAATATCACACACACACACTTTCTCTTGGGTTTGCTTCACAGTGCTTTTCATAATCTCCTCTCTCAATCTCACCTCTTTCTTGTAGACACATATTGGCTACTGCAGCTGTTCGTGGTTTGTAAAGCACCTTAGGAATGACAGGCACAAAATCAAACCAGATTCCATCTAGGGTTGCTCGGATTGTGGGTGGTAAATTCAGAATCATTGTATTCTGATCCATTTTCAGTATTTTGGTTTCTTGGTATTTATGGCCAAAAAGTCAAATTCTGTAAAGCCATTTTTTGGATGTTGAATCAGAATCTGAATTCCTCATCCCAGTGTATTTCTGTAAAAAAAAAAAAAAAAAATACTGCCATGCTCCTCCCCCCTTTGCACCTTTACTGCTGGTGCCACTGCTGGATCAGTTGGTTGGTCCAGGCGTCTGGTGTGTTGTTCTCATCCAGTTATGTAGGGTGTCCACAGTGCCATCAAATTGCCTCCCAGTCCAAAAAAAATGCCCCTAAAGTCCCCAACCTCTAAGGTCAGGTGTCCGGAAAGGAACCCCCACCTTTCCCTTGTCCTAATACCCGGAGACTGCCCTGCCTGTGCCTGGCACCCTTTGAACGACTGCCACAGTAGTCAGACTCCTTCCTACTTCCATCCTGACACGATGACTCTGAGATTGAGTCTCTGACTGTCCGACCCCCTCTCCCCCAGCAAAGAAGCTCTTAGTTCAGTACATTTCAGTTAGTAATTTAATAATCCTCCTCCGGAGCTAAGATGGCAGACCGTGTTCTCCCTTACCTCATCATTTGTAATTCTAGTAGTGAACCTGTCCTGAGCACTCCCGGAAGTCCTCTGGTCTCTCTCAGTCCTTCAGTGACCTTAGTTGGCTGACCTACAGGAAATCCTGGGAGTAGCTCTACCTAGTCCCAGAGGCTTATTGCTTTGTTCCAAATTTATGTATTTAGTTAGTTTTTGTTGACTGGGTCAGTGCAGTAGACAAAAACATTGCCTATTTTCAGGCACGACCTGAGAAGTTACAAAGATGTCGGACAACATTAGAACAAGAAGTCAGCAGAGAACATTAGTTTTCAGAAGGATGGGTTACAAAGCATAACTAACGTAATGAGCATTGTGAGATGCAGTTAGTGCAAGTAAGCATTGGTGGAACAATGAATAGAGAACTAGCAAAATGTAAGTGTCCCTGGTTCTATGAAGAGAACTGTGATGATTGTTGTACATAAAAAGAAAACCATGCAAAAAACAGCTTTACATACCAACTTTTAGTCGTTGATTATTTAGGGTGTATGAATATCTTTTTTGAAGACAGGGACGCTATAAACAGCAGCACATAGAAATTATGTTCTGCTCCTTTAAAAAACATGTAGTTCCAGTGCTAGTTGTGTTCGTCTTCCAAGGTGCTTTGCATGTGGTTACCCAAATTGTATTCCATAGGGGGAGGGGGTGTTTCTGTACATTCACCCTAACCTATACTGTTTGTTCTTATCTCAGCACTGACCTGGTCTCTAGCTGAATCAACTCCACATTCTCATTGGTAGAGATGGGCAAATTGGCCTCAATTCGCTCCGCTGAGTGATTCGTGGAGTGAAGGCGCATTTGTGGAGTGCTCCGCAACGCGAAGCAGAGTACTTCACATTATGATAGGCAATGTGAAGTCCATTGAAGACAATGACTTCGCATTACTCTGCCTTCCCAAATCACTGCTCCACCAAATCTTAAGACAAAGTACATTGAGAACAATGCACTTCGCCTCATTTTGCCTTGTTTTAAGGCGCCAAAGGCAAATTTTGCCGTGATTCATGGGATTTCAGGTCACATGGACTCTAGATTGTTCTGCACAGCCTCAGTTTGGGGTAGTGTGTGTAGGGAGCTGTAGGAGACAGTCTGCTCTGAGAGCTCTCTGTGATTCAAACCTTCTACAAGCTGTTAAAGTATTTTTGAGTCTTTTTTTTTTTTTTTGCTGAAACTTTAGTTCATCGATTGTAGGAAACCCTCTTGTGCTCATATCGTCGAGCGTTTATTTGTGTGTGGATTTTGAATGTTAATGTACAACATTCAGTCTGTGTACTGAGAGACTGTGGAAGTGTGCTTTGGGGGGCATATCTGTAGATTTAAGTTAGAGAAATAGGGAGTTCTTTGTTTTTTGGTTATATTTTTCTTGTACAACTGTGTTATTGTGCACACAGTAATATTTTCAGTAATTGTTGAAATGTTTTTGGTGAATGTCTGTGTTGTGGTGTGGAGGGACCTGGTGCAGCATTGAGGTTGTTTGAAATATGTTGTATATTACTGAAGTTTAACATTTTATACATGCTACTTGTAGACGAATTCTGTATGTGTGTGAATGTGTGTGCGGTGCATGACGTGACATCAAATAATATACCTTTTATTGTGCCACAATGTAATTGCAGGCACAGCAGTGTGAACCTGCTATCCACTGCAGCTGCATGATTTTGTACTGCCATTGTGGTATCTTTTTTTGGTTTTGCACTGCCGTAATCTGCAGTCAGTACCCCCACCACCGGCAAAAGGTATTCTTTTCCAGATTGGATTGTCTGTGACTTGAGAATACCACTGGTTAGTTAAGGTGTTGTTGAACTTGTTGTGACTTTGCGTCTGTATCTGTTGTTGAATCCACAGTTGTTTTTGGCTTCACATCTAGAGTCGTTCCCCCGCCCAGTGAGCGTTCCAAAATCTGAATTTGTTTAGAATATTCCTGTTGATACCCCAAAATGCCCGCAAAGAGATGTGCAAGCAAAGCTGTTTCTCACCATGGCACTGCTGCCAGTGGTAAGATTGTCTATGGGCATGGTAGTAGTACGCAGTCGCAGAAGTGCATTACTGATGTGAGGAAAGGTATTTCTCCTTCAATGTTTTTTACAGCGCAATCAGTAGTTTCACTCATAGACGGAGGAGATAATGTTGTCCCAGCTGGTGGTGTTAGTGCAGTTGCTGGTGGTGGTATGAGTACTGCTGCCTCGAGTTGCAGTTTTGACCAGTTTACCGTGTCCAAAAATATAGTGGAGTGTAAAGCAGTGGCAGTGAGTGACAATGTAGATGATGTCATACTGCCCAATAACATCCCAGTAACTGAACATGAGGATTCTGATCATCATGTCAGTGATAGCACACAAAGTGACATTTCTTCCACCACGGTTCAGGTCATGCATTTGCCATGCAGTGATTCACAGTGTGGTGAACAAATTTTGGGTCATGGTGGTGCTGATGATGGAGAGGTTGCTGTGGTTGCAAAATGCAGTCCATATGCCAGCATCCAAGCAGAAGATGTGGATGATGTTGATGAATATGATGATGATGTCAGTGACCCCTGTTGGGAACCAGAGAAAAAGAAACTGAAGGTGGCTGTGTCTGGGTCTGTTTGTATCCGCCCCAACCCCCAAGTAAAAAGTTGTAATTTACCAGTTTCAGTTGATGATGATGATGACCCGGTAGTCCTGGTGGTCAGTTGCAGTGTGTCCTACCTGGAAAATCATGTAGCACCCCCCCCCCCACACTTCATGACTTAAAAAACTGGAGTCGATCAGCAGCATCGGGGGGCACGTTAAAACTAGAGCATCACAATCCCTTGTTTTGGATTTTTTTTTTGTGGAGGATGCAAATGATGAGTCAGTTGTAATCTGCCAGGTTTGCCAGGTGCATGTGAGTCGAGGTAAAAAGGGGAGCCATCTGGGCACAGGAGGACAGCATACGCATCTTAAGAACAGGCACATGGCACTGTGGACCCAGCACAAGATGGCAGCTAATACCTATACCACTGTGGGGCGTTCACCCTCATCATCAACCATAGTGAGCATTTTATACCCTTCCATGACTGTAGCATCAAGTAGAAAATTAAATGCTTGCAGTAGTGATGAAATAATAGCAGAGGATTACTACAGGCATGATGAGGTGGAAGAGGAGAATGATTTTGAAGTCTTGTCCAGTGGTGGTGAGAGCAGCAGTTTTGGTGGTGGTGGTGGTCAATGCAGTATGTCTAGTGCAAGTGGTACATCTACCCCTGTTGGTAATTCTGGGAAAATAACTGCATTTCTGGGTTTGTCATCACCTGTGCAACCATCTTCATCACACGTCCACACACCACCCCCTGCCATTCGCAGAGCAGAACCATTTGTCATCACACCCCGTGTAAAACATTTAAGTCAGTCCAAGTTACAGAGTGTTATTGAGCATAAGCTGAAGTACCCACTCAATCATACAGTGTCACGTGAACTTAGTGCTGCTGTAGCTGAAATGCTGGCAATTGATCTTTTGCCCCTCTCCAATGTGGAGAATTCTGGGATCTTACTTCGAGATACAGCTCTTGCAGCAGGTAACACCATTAGGACTGAAGCCGGCAGGCATCAGGACCCCACGGAAATCTTCTAGCTAGCAGTCTTCAGCAGGGACCGCCTCCGACGTCGGTCCCGCCCCCGACGTCAGACGTAGTACATAAGGAGGCGGTCCCGACAGATTCCCCAGTTCTTTCCCGCCGTCGACTTGCGCACTGAACCTGCATGCATGGCTCCTAGAGACATAGCCATTATGCAATACGGGGTCTCGCAAGAGGTGGCGGAAGTCCTTTCCGCGGCCAGAAAGCCGGCAACGCATGCGACGTACACCATGAAGTGGCGCCATTTTTGCTTATGATCGCAGGCATGCGGCCTTTCCCCTTTAGAATGCCCGGTGAAAGGGGTGCTGGAATACCTTCTTTCCCTATTCTATTCGGGTCTCGCCTACTCCTCCATTAAAATGCACCTCTGCGCAATCTCTGCATACCACTTTCCGGTAGGACAGCGCACAGTGGCACAGCTTGATGCCGCTCGAGACTTCCTGAGAGGGGTGTTACACCTTAGGCCACCCATCAAGGATCCCGTTCCTTCTTGGGACCTACTCTTTGTCCTGAAACAACTCACGCTCCCCCCCCCTTTGAACCTGCCGCGGATTGCGAGCTGCGTTTTCTGTCGTGGAAAACGTTATTTCTAGGGACATGGATATGTTGTTCATCCACACTGTCTGGCAGGTTCCTTGCCGCTTTAAATCTTGCTGGAAGGTCTTCAAGCTGGCTCCTCCCACCCACCCGGGTGGTAAAACTCTCGGCTCCGCCCCATGACGCCAGATCTTCCTTACCGCTTGGAAGCTCAGGTTCCCTCCTTAATGCTCTGCGTTTAAGACTGGTTCCTAATTCTTCGAAAGTTCAAAATCAAAATGTTTTTGCTAAAAAGACTTCGGTCTTCTTCTCCTTGCGGCTGCGATGGACAAATCGACTCCCGGTTTCCGGAGGTGCACTTGCGGGCAGAAGATGTCTAGGACGGATCCTCACTCCACGTGTGTCTACTGCCTGGGCCTTGAGCACGACCCTGAGCCTGCGACTTGTGCTCTTCTTTTTGACCCTATGTCTGAAGACCGTGCTGCCGATTACAACTGGGGCGCCGAAAAAAATTCCACGGTGAAATCAAAGAGGCCGGTTGGTGGTGTCATGCGGCGGCTCGGCGGATCAGCTCGAGCAGATGATCGCCCTCAAAGAGGAGGCGGCGCTGGCCGCTTCTACCTCGGCTGCGGCATTTGTCCTGCTCTCTCTCGGTGCCTCGTACTCTGCTTCTTTTAAGGAGCTTTGTCTGACCCTCTCGACGAAAGGTGAGGGTCCAACTTCTTCGGGACCTTTTACAGGTCCAAAAAGAGCAAAAGTAAGTCTCTCCGTCGACGCTCTTGGGAGCGGGAAAGATCCCCCTCCCCTTGTCGACAGTCGACTTCGCCACCCCTCAACCCGGCCACTGGCTTCACGGTGTCCCTGTCAGGCCAGTTGACCAAGACTCCGTCGGCAGCGGTGAGATTTTTCTCGACCCGTTAGACGGAGTTGTTAACTGGAGAAGCTGAGAATCCCTCTCCCGGTTCCCCGGTGGGAGTTGAGGATCCGTCGGCTCGTCTGTGCCTCTGGTTCCGGAGCCTTGGGTGGGATCGTCCGAGCCGGGAGTGCCGATTTCCGACACTTCCTCGCCTCCGGCCTGGTCGAGACTCTCGGTCTCGGACATCCCTCGCTGATCAACGATCCCGCCGCCAGCAAGGCGGTCTCGGCACCAGCGCAGTGGCACCGCCGCTCTTCCTCTTCCTCGGCGAGGGAGGCTTCGGCGCAAGTTGCATCGGAGGTACGAGGAACTCATGTGGCAACAGCTCCTTTTGACCGGGAATAAGCCGACCCAGTCGTCTTCCCCGGCCATTAAGTGGCTGTCACCGGAGCGACTGAAACAACCCCTCGTTGTATCCGAGGAGCCTGTTCCCAGGCCGGTTGTTCTGCCAATTCCAGCTGCCCCACCGATTCTGGTGGAACCTCCGCCTCCACAGCCATTAGTTGGGGCTCCGACCAAAAATTCTCGGTCGGCCTTGGGTTTGCCCCATAGGCTGTCTGTCACCTTCACTCCCGATAAACCTCGGCAGGTGGAGGGTGGCTCAGGCCCGAGGCAGCTCTTTGAGGACTCTTCTGAGTCCGATGATGGTTCCTCCCTCTTCTCCAAGCGCCTGGACTTGGAGTCCTCGGGAGGGCAGTCAGTGGACGATAGCCCTTCGTCCTTCTTAGGGTTGCTTCGGCTCATCTCAGAGTCCACCGGGATGAAGCTCGAACCCGTTTCTAAACGGGCCAGGTATCCCCTCACAGAGATTCTGGACCGAGGGGATTCTCCTACGGAGGCCTTTCCGGTGGCCGAAGCCATAGTGGGTCCGGCCTTGGAACTTTGGCAGCGTCCTGCTTCCTGCCCTGCGCCTTCGGCCAGAATGGCCAGGAAGTATGCGGTCCCTAACGGTTCCCTGTCCGGTTTTTCGGAACACCCCTCGGCCGAGGGGTTGGTTACCGACAGCGTTTTCCGGCGTGCCGGGAACGCCAGGGATGTGGACAAACCTCCCGACAAGGAATCCAAGAAATTGGATTATGCCGGGCAAAAAGCCTATGCTGCGTCCTCTCTTGGCCTTCGTCAGGCCAGTCGGCCATCCTCATGGCACATTTTTCTCACGCCCTGTTGGGCTTCCTGGATGAGGTTGTCCCTCATCTTCCTGCGGATCTGCAGACTACGGTCAGGCAGGTGCGGGACCAGGGCAGGGCAGTGGCCAAACAGCAGCTCCAGACTGCTTTAGACATCGGGGACTCATGTGCCAGGTCTGTGGCGGCCGCAGTGGCCATGCGTCGTCGGGCTTGGCTGAGGATATCCACCTTTACCTCGGATACCCAGCACAAGTTGGCGGATGTTCCCTTTTTTGGGACTGACCTCTTCGGCCCTGGGGTGGAAGGTCACCTGCAGAGGATCGAGAAGTCCAATGCTACCTTGGACTCGGTCTCTTCGCTCAGAAGGACAAAGGCTGAAGCCACAGCCTAAGCCCTTTCGTCCTTCTCGCCCTGACGGCCTGGCCCAACAACGTCAGGGCCAGCAGGCTCGACTTGGCATCCCAAACCCAAGCCGTCGGCTTCCTCCAACAGGAAGCAGGAGGTAAGGCCAGGAGGTCCCTCGGCGGTCCTCCTCCAAGCCTGCCCAGTGACGGGCTGAGGGTGTCCCCATCCCTATCACCTCACCCTGGTTCCCCCCCATGGAGACAGCTCCAGACACTTCCTTTCCACCTGGTCGCTGTTACCCACGGACAGGTAGGTACTGGAGGTGGTGGGAAAAGGCCTACCTCTAGAATTCGAGCAGGCCCCGCCCTTCAGAGCTATCGCATCTCGGGGGGCCTCGGGGTCCGCAGCCTCACTGGCAGCCCGTCGAGCCGACATCGCTCTCCTCCTCCAAAAGGAGGTGATCACGGAGGTAGAGGACCCCCCTTTAGACCCGGGGTTCGTGTCCAGGTATTTCCTGGTTCCGAAACAGACGAGGGGCTAGTGCCCCATTCTCGACCTACACGACCTGAACAAGTTCCTAAGGTCTCGGACCTTCAGAATGGTCACTCTGGCGCAGATAATACCATCTCTGGAACACGGCGTGTGGTTCTGCTCTCTGGACCTACAGGATGCGTTCTTTCACGTCCCTATCCGTCCATCACATCGGAGTTTCCTCCGCTTTCGAGCGGAGGGATCCCTCTTCGAGTTCCAAGCCATGCCCTTCGGCTTATCTCCAGCTCCCAGGGTCTTCACCAAATGCATGGCAGTGGTGACAGCATTCCTGCGGCGCCGAGGGGTCCGGGTGTACCCTTACCTGGACGATTGGCTGATAGCAGCCCCCTTCAGACGGGAGGTGGAGCGGTCCAGAGATCTGGCCCTCCAGGTTTGCTCTCAAGTCGGCCTTCTCATCAACGAGGCCAAGTCGGAACTCGAGCCGAAGCGGGTGATCCTGTTCATCGGGGCAGAGCTCGACTCTCTTCGAGCCAGAGCACGGCTCCCGATGGACAGGGCCGAGGTTCTTACCTCCTTTGCCCAATCATTTCTGGTTGGGCAATCGCGCCCTGCCCGGGACTTCCTGCGCCTCCTGGGTCTCATGGCGGCCTGTACCAGTGTGGTCCGTTGGGCACGCTGGCACATGCGCCCCCTTCAGTGGGGACTGGCCAGCCGGTGGTCACAACGCTGCGATCCATTGGACCAGCTAGTGATAGTGACCCAGGAGATGTGGAGCGCTCTCCAGTGGTGGACCGTTCCATCCCATCTGCAGGAGGGCATCCCGTTTGTCAGCCCCGAGCCGATGGTCTCTCTATCGACCGATGCCTCTCTGATGTGTTGGGGTGCCCATCTGGGGAAACATCGAGTGCACGGCCTCTGGTCCCCGGGGGAGTCCCGATGCTACATCAACCTGCTGGAGCTCCGAGCAGTCCGCCTAGCTCTCACCGCCTTTGCTCCGTTTCTCCGGGGTCAAGTGGTCCGAGTCCAGATGGACAATACCACGACCATGTACTACCTGAACCGCCTGGGCAGGAGGCGCCCCATGCTTCTATGCAAGGAAGCTCTCCGCATTTGGTCACTCGTGCGCAGCCTGGAGGCGGATCTCCTAGCCATTCATGTGGCAGGAGCCTCCAACACCCTGGCCGATGCCCTGAGCGGGATAGGGGCTGCATCTCACGAGTGGTCTCTCCTGCCGGAGGTAGTACAAGATCTGTTCTCCCACTGGGGCACACCTCAGGTGGACCTATTTGCCTCCAGGAGAATCTGAAGCTGAGGCTGTTCGTGCCGCCCCCTCAGCAGGGCTCGCTGCAGGGGATGCCTTCTCGAGGCTGTGGACCCCGGGCCTCTTTTACGCCTTTCCCCCATTTCCCTTGATTCACAAGGTGCTTCTCAAGACAAGGAGGGACAAGGCGCAGGTGATTCTGATAGCCCCAGACTGGCCCGCCAGTTCTGGTACCAGATCTCCTCAGCCTCAGCTCCAGGCTCCGAGGCAGCTTCCAGCTCGCCCGGACCTGCTCTCAGTCAATCAGGGAAGGTGTTCCATCCGGACCTTCAATCCCTGCACCTGACGCCTGGTTCCTGGGCTAGAGTTCCAGGCCTTGGGTCTTTCCGGCAGGTCCTCAATGTTGTTGAGGTGTCCCATAAGGAGTCGACCAGGAAATGCTATGCCTTCAAATGGAAGAGGTTTTCCATTTGGTGTCAGATAAGGGCTTGGACCCTTTCCTCTCCTGTTCCTTGACAAGCATTTTGGACTATTTATGGTCCCTTCTAGTCAAGGGCTGAGTCGGCGACCCTAAAGGTGCACCTGGCAGCCATCTCTGCTTGCGTGGCGGGCGGAGGCAGTCGTGGCGCAGGAGAAGGTGGTCTGGCGCTTTTCAAGGCCTTGATCACATTTCCCTCCGGTGCGAGAACCTCCACCTCCGTGGGATTTACTGCTGGTACTGGCAAAGCTCATGGGCAAGCCATTGAACCAATGCACAGGTGTGAACTCTCTCACCTGTCGTGGAGACCGCCTTCTTGGTGGCTGTCACGTCCAGCCAGAAGGATGGGAGAATTCCAGGGCTCTGCATTGAGTCTCCTTACCTGGTCTTCCACAGGGACAAGGTTGTCCTGCTCCCACCGAAATTCCTTCCGAAGGTGGTGTCGAGTTTCACCTTAACCAGGTGTTGACTCTGCGGTGTTCTACCCCAGTCACACCTCGGAGGCCGAATACAGGCTCCATACTTTGGACCCTAGAAGGCTCGCTTATTATAAGGGCGCACAGCTGAAATTCAGGAGAGGTTCGCCAGCTGTTTGTCACCTCGCTGAAGCCGCACCTGGCAGACCTGCAGCCAAGCGGACGATAGGCAGGTGGGTCACCTCCTGCATAGATCTCTCTGCTGTAAGTTGGCGGGCATGGAGCCTCCCAGAGGGATAAGAGCTCATTCTACCCGTCATACTGCTGCATCGGTGGCTGCTTCCAGGGACGTCCCTATCCAGGAAATCTGCAGGGCTGCTACCTAGAAGTCAGCACACATCTTTATTACCCATTACCACATCGACCTTGAGTCACGCCGGGATGCTGGTTTTGGGGCCTCGGTTCTCCAGTCTTTATTCCCTAAGTAGGGGGTGTGCGCCTTGCCTCCCTCCTCCCGGAGAACTGCTAGGAGTCTGCCCAGACAGTGTGGATAAACAACATATCCATGTCCTAGAAATACAGGTTACTCACCTGTAACAGGAGTTCTAGGAATGGTATATGTTGTTCATCCTCGACCCACCCGACCTAACCGACCCGACGCACAACCTGAGCTTCCAGCGGGCCAGATCTGGCGTCATGGGGCGGGCGAGGAGTTTTACCACCGGGTGGGTGGGGGAGCCAACGAAGACCTTCTGGCAAGATTTAAAGCGGCAAGGAACCTGCCAGACAGTGTGGATGAACAACATATACCATTCCTAGAACTCCTGTTACAGGTGAGTAACCTGTATTTTTAGTTGCTGTCACGTCAGCAAGGAGAGTTTCCGAGCTTCACGCTCTCATGTGCAAGGAGCCTTATTTAATTTTTCACCAGGACAGAGTGTCTCTGAGGGCGAATCCTAAATTCCTGCCTAAGGTGGTCTCTAATAGAGGAGAGGCGTTGCTTCACACCCTGGATGTTCACCGTTCCTTAAGGTTCTACCTGAATAGAACTAAACAGCTTCACAAGTCGGAGCAACTATTCGTTTCCTTCGCTGAGAGGATGCTGGGCCAGCCAGTCTCTAAGCAGACCCTTTCTCACTGACTTGTCCAGTGTATTTCATTTTGCTACAACAACAAGCATAAGCCCCTCCCTGGTACAGTCTGGGGCCATTCGACAAGGGGGGTGGCTACCTCCTTTGCAGCACTGCGCAACGTCTCCACCTCGGCCATTTGTGCTGCAGCTACTTGGAGCTCAGAGCACACATTTATTAGGCACTATAGCCTGGGTATCACATCTCAGCGGAGAGGCGGTTTCGGCCTAGCTGTTCTACAGGGTCTCCTGTCCTAGAGTCAGGACTTGTTCAAGATCTCTCCTAATTTCCTCCTCCCAGAATGCTTTCAGACGCTATTGCTAGGAATCAGTCCTAATGGTGTTACCTGCTGCAAGAGCTGTATCTCCAGTAAGATAGTACAGTTACATAAGAACTTTACGTGTAACAGTAGATCTTGAGAACAGCTCTTACAGCAGGTACTCTTCCATACCATTCCCCTTGGAGGAGTACGGCCTACCAGGCCTTGGCAGGAGCTTTAGCTCTTTTTCTTCTGATGGCGGATCTCGGTCTCCCCTTCTGATGTCATCCTGCTGCCGGGAGTCTCCGGCGGGAGAACTGGGGAATCTGGCGGGACCGCCTCCTTATGTACTATGTCTGACGTCGGGCGGGACCAACGTCGGAGGCGGTCCCCGCTGAAGACTGCTAGCCAGAAGATTTCCGTGGGGTTCTGACGCCTGCCGGCTTCAGTCCTAATGGTGTTACCTGCTGCAAGAGCTGTTCTCGAAGATCTGTTGTTACGGTAAGTTCTTACGTAACTGTACTTTCCTGCAGTTTGCTGCATGTACTTGTCCAAAATGGAAAGTCCCATCCAGGACATACTTTTTGACCTGTGCAGTCCCTGAGTTGTCCTGTACTGTGTCCGACTCAGTAAGACATGCCCTTTAATGTTCCTCCTCTTCATTCATCCATTTAAGTATGGATATGTGGACAAGTGGCAGAACAGCGGGAAGTTCATATTTGTGTATAACGGCACACTGGGTGCAGGTGCCAGGGGTTGTTTGTGCTGTTGGTAGTGTGAATAATCAGTGTAGTAAGGTGGAGTGTCATGGTAGCAGTCTTCCAGGAACTTGACAGCATGCAACGGTTGCTATGCACAATTTGACCTGTTTATACACTGGCGAAAAGATGTTGGATGTGGTACTGATTGAAATTGACAAGTGGCTGAACCCCCTGTCCCTGAGAGCTGAGTTCATAACAAGTGACAATGGGTCAAATGTGGTGAAATGCATCACAAATGGTGGCTTTTTTCAGGTTCCATGCATGGCCCACTGTTTAAATCTTGTGCAGGAGTTTCTGCAGCACCCTGATATAAAGGAAATGCTGACAGTTGCACACCGTATCTGTTCTCACTTTTCACGCTCTGCAAAGGCCCATGACCAACTTGGGCAGTTGCAGATCCAAAATAGCCTCCCGCAGCACAGCTTGAAGCAGGAAGTTGTCACCCAGTGGAACTCCGCTTTATACATGGCAGAGAGATTTTATGAACAGTACAAAGCCATCTCAGAATATCTCGTCATGCACACTAGCAATGACAATTCTGGGGCCTCCATGTCTATGACGACCAAACAGTGGCACTTCATGGATTCTGTAATAAGAATATTGAGGCCTTTTGAACATGCCACATAGGCAGTGAGTGGTGAGTTGGCCTCCATTAGCCAATCAATCCCACTGCTGCGGGTGCTGAGGTAGACATTGGTGAATATACAGCATAGCCTTGATGTTGCTAGAGACAGTGCTAACAGTGTGTTGCTAAGACACATGCTGACAGTATTCGACCAGAATTGTCACATCTTGAGCATTCAGCATAGTGACAACTTTGCAATTGCAACAATGCTGGAACACGATACAAATGTGGAATTGCCTCAGTACTGGAGGGCAGGCCTGAACAGGTGAAAAATGTCAGTGGGCAACTGGTGCGCTTGGTTCATGGAGCACAAAAGTCACGTGTTAAGGTCAGGAAACCTGAGCAGCATAATGAGGTTGAAGGTGAACCTGGAGGAGTAGTATCAAGCATATCTTGTAAGGGGAAGGGGGCTGCAGTTCCAGGTGGTCTGTCATCAGAATTGACTGGCGTTAACCCACTTTGGGAGGCTTTGTCCCAAATGGGGATTTGTGACATAAATGATTCCAGAGAAGTGGATGATGCATCAACCACTGGACTTAGAACAGCACAGTGAATGGCTGAGTCATATGTGTCTGAAAACAGACATTTCTAGGGACATGGATATGTTGTTCAATCCACACTTATTGGCAGGTTCCTTGCCGCTTTAAATCTTGCCAGAAGGTCTTCAAGCTGGCTCCTCCCACCCACCCGGGTGGTAAAACTCTCTGCTCCGCCCCACGATGCCAGATCTTCCTTACTGCTTGGACGCTCAGGTTCCCTCCTTAGCGCTCTGCATTTTAGACTGGATCCTAACTCTTCGGTTCGTCCGAAATTGGTTTTGAAGTTTTCTAAACTTCGGTCTTCATCTTCCCTCGCGGCTGCAATGGACAAATTTATTCCCGGCTTTCGGAGGTGCCCTGGCGGGCAGAAAATGTCCAGGACGGATCCGCACTCCACGTGCGTCTACTGCCTTGGCCTAGATCACAACCCGCGGGCCTGCGAGTTGTGCCGCTCTTTTTCTGCCAATGTCCTGGATGATCGCACTGCCCGATTGAAGCTCGGGCGCCCAGAGAAGCGTTTTCCGCTGGTAAAATCTAAAGAGGCTCGTTGGGCGGTGTCCGCGGCAGCTGTTTCGGCTGAACAGCTCGAGCAAATGATCGCCTTCGAGGAGGAGGTGGCCCAGGCCGCATCTTCCTCCTCCTCGGCTGCGGCATTTATCCCGCTCTGTCTGAGTTCCTCGTATATGGCTTTGTTCAAGGAGCTTTGTCAGTCCCTTTCCACGAAGGGAGAGGGGCCATCAGGACATTCTTCTCGGCCCAAGAAGAAGGAGTCGAAGGGTAAGTCCCACCGTCGGCATTCGTGGGAGCAGGAGAGGTCCCCTTCTCCGGACAGCCGACCGTCGACTTCGGTCGTAGTTGTGGCTGAGGCCGCTGGCTTCACGGCGTCCCCGTCAGGCCAGCCTGCCGAGACTCCTGTCGACGCAGTCGAGATTTTTCTCGATCCGTTAGACGGGCTGTCGGCTGGTGAAGCCGACAACCCTCCTTCACCGGTTTACCCGGTGGATACCGAGGATCTGCCTGTGCTTTCTGGGTCGCAGTCCCCGGTTAAAGTGCTCGAGCCAAGGGAAGAGCGAGTGTCCCCCGCCCCTTTCCAGACCCACCCTTGGTCCCCCCGAGGGTCTCGGTCTCGGACCTCATCTCGATCTAGCCATTCCCACCGACATCGGCGGTCTCGGTCTCGATACTGAAGTAAGTGACGACACCGTTCCTCCTCGTCCTCTTCCTTGGATGAGGGGAGGCTTCGGCGTAAATTATGCCGGCGCTAAAAGGAGCTTATGTGGCAGCAGTTGCTGTTGGCCGGGCCTAAGCCGACTCCAGTCCAGATCCCGGCCATCAAGTGGCTGTTGCCTGAACGACCAAAGCAACCACTTGCCCCAGTCAGTTGCCTGCTCCAGGGCCGGTTGCTCGGCCAAAACCAGCTGCTCCACCGATTGTGGTGGAACCTCCGCCTCCACAACCGAAGTCTGGGGCACTGACCAATGATTCTTGGTCGGGTCACGGCCTGCCCCACAGGTTGTCGGTCACCATCACTCCCGACCATCCTCGGCAGGTAGAGGGTGGCTCAGGGCTGATGCAGCTCTTCGCAGACTCTTCAGAATCCGACAACGACTCCTCCCTGTTCTCCAGGCAGGTCGATCTGGAGTCCTCCGGGGGCCAGTCATTGGACGATAGCCCATCGTCCTTCTTGGGTCTGCTTTGACTCATCTCACAGTCCACTGGGATGCAACTCGAGCCCGTGTCCAAACGGCCCAAGTACCCCCTGACGGAGATACTGGACCGAGGGGATAACCCCACGGAGGCCTTTCCGGTGGCTGAGGCCATTGTTGGCCCAGCCTTGGAGCTTTGGCAGCGGCCTGCTTCCTGTCCTGCGCCCTCGGCCAGGATGGCCAGGAAGTATGCGGTCCCTACCGGCTCTTTGCCTGGCTTGGAGCACCCCTCTGCAGAGGGGTTAGTCACCGACAGTGTTTTCCAGCGTTCCGGTAATGCTCGGGACGTGGATAAGCCCCCCGACAAGGAGTCCAAAAAGCTGGACTTTGCCGGGCGCAAGGTGTACGCTGTGTCTTCCCTCGGCCTCCGACAGGCCAGCTTGGCCCTGCTGATGGCACACTTCTCCCACGCCCTCTTGGGCTCCCTGGGCCAGGTTGTCCCTCATCTCCTGACTGACCTGCAGACCACGGTCCGCCAGGTGCGGGACCAGGGTAGGGCAGTGGTGAAGCAGCAGCTTCAGACTGCTCTGGACATAGGTGATTCCTGTGCCAGGTCAGTAGCGGCTGCGGTGGCCATGCGCCGCAGGGCGTGGCTGAGAATATCCACCTTCACAGCAGATACCCAGCATAAGTTGGCGGATGTCCCCTTCTGCCCTGGAG
Organism: Neoceratodus forsteri; assembly: GCA_016271365.2. Lineage (NCBI taxonomy): Eukaryota > Metazoa > Chordata > Ceratodontiformes > Ceratodontidae > Neoceratodus > Neoceratodus forsteri. The sequence continues at coordinate 1,608,787,635 of CM057452.1, forward strand.
TGGAGGGACACCTCCAGCGGATTGAAAAGTCCAATGCCACCCTGGACTCAGTCACCTCCACCCAGAGGGACAAAGGCCGCCATCGGCAACAGCAGAAGTCCTTTCGTCCTTCGGCCCTTGCATCTCGACTGGCCGAACAGCACCAGCAACAGGGCCAGCAGGCTCGCACTTGGCGTCCCAAACCCAAGCGAGCGGCTTCCTCCAACAGGAAGCAAGGAGGTAGAGGCCCATGAGGTCCCTCGGCCGGTTCTTCCTCCAAGCCTGCTCAGTGATGGGTTGAGGGGTGCCACCCCCAGCCTCGTCACTCCTCCTGGGTTCCCCTGTGGGGCGGCTCCGCCACTTCCTTTCCGCCTGGTCCGCTATCACCATGGACCGCTGGGTGTTGGAGGTGATAGGAAAGGCCTGCCTCTGAGAGTTCGAGCAGGCTCCACCTCTTCGAGCCCGCCCCTCGGGGTCACGGGGTCCGCAGCCTCGCTGTCGGCCCGCTGAGCCGATATTGCCCTGCTCCTCGAAAAAGAGGTGATCAGGAAGGTGGCGGATCCTCCTCCAGACCTGGGGTTTGTGTCCAGGTATTTCCTGGTCCCAAAACGGACGGGGGCTGGCGCCCCATTCTCGACCTGCATGACCTGAACAGGTTCCTAAGGTCTTGGACCTTCAGGATGGTCACTCTGGCTCAGATAATCCCATCCTTGGAACGAGGCATGTGGTTCTGTTCCCTGGACCTCCAGGATGCGTTTTCACGTCCCAATCCGTCCATCTATCAGAGATTCCTCCGCTCAGAGCGGAGGGATCCTTTACGAGTTCCGGGCCATGCCCTTCGGCCTCCCTAGCTCCCAGGGTCTTCACCAAATGCATGGCGGTGGTGACAGCATTCCTCGTGCACTGAAGGGTCTGGGTGTACCCCTACCTGACGACTGGCTGATTGCAGCCCCCTCCAGAGTGGAGGCGGAGCGGTCCAGAGATCTGGCCCTCCAGGTTTGCTCTCAGATTGGCCTCCTCATCAACAAGGCCAAGTCGGAACTCGTGCCGAAGCAGGTGATTCTCTTCATCGGGGCAGAGCTCGACTCTCTTCGAGCCAGAGCTCGGCTCCCGGCGGACAGGGCTGAGGTTCTTTCCTCCTTTGCCCAATCATTTCTGGTTGGGCAATCGCGCCCTGCCCGGGACTTCCTGCACCTCCTGGGCCTCATGGTGGCCTGCACCAGCGTGGTCCATTGGGCCCGTTGGTACATGCGTCGCCTTCAATGGGGACTGGCCAGCCAGTGGTCACAACGCTGCGATCCGTTGAACCAACCCGTGACAGTGACCCAGGAGATGTGGAACGCTCTCCAGTGGTGGACCGTTCTGGCACATCTGCAGGAGGGCATCCGGTTTGTCCGCCCCGAGCCGACGGTCTCCCTATCGACCGACGCATCTCTGATGGGTTGGGGTGCCCATCTGGGGGAGCACAGAGCCCACGGCCTCTGGTCCCCTCGGGAGTCCCGATGCCACATCAACCTGCTGGAGCTCCGAGTGGTCCGTCTAGCTCTCACTGCCTTCGCTCCGTTTCTACGGGGTCAAGTGGTTCAGGTCCAGACAGACGATACCACGACCATGTACTACCTGAACCGCCAGGGCGAGACGCGCTCCATGCTGTTATGCAAGGAAGCTCTCCGCATTTGGTCCCTCATGCGCAGCCTGGAGGCGGATCTCCTAGCCATTCACGTGGCAGGAGCCTCCAACACCCTGGCCAATGCCCTAAGCCGGATAGGGGCTGCGTCTGACGAGTGGTCTCTCCTGCCGGAGGTAGTACAAGATCTCTTCTCCCACTGGGGCACGCCTCAGGTGGACCTGTTTGCCTCCAGGGAGAATGCGAAGCTGAGACTGTTCCATGCCTGCCCCCCTCAGCAGGGCTCGCTGCAGGGGATGCCTTTTCGAGGCAGGTCACCCCGGGCCTCTTCTACGCCTTTCCCTCATTTCCCTTGATCCACAAGGTGCTTCTCAAGGCAGGGACAAGGCAGGTGATTCTGGTAGCCCCAGACTGGCCCTGCCAGTTCTGGTATCCAGATCTCCTCAGTCTCAGCTCCAGGCTCCCGAGGCGGCTTCCAGCCCGCCTGGACCTGATCTCAGTCAACCAGGGGAAGGTATTCCATCCGGACCTTCAATCCCTGCATCTGACGGCCTGGTTCCTGAGCGGCTAGAGTTCCAGGCCTTGGGTCTTTCCGACGAGGTCCTCAATGTCGTTGAGGCGTCCCGCAAGGAGTCGACCAGGAAATGCTATATCTTCAAATGGAAGAGATTCTCCATTTGGTGTCAGGGGAAGGGCTTGGACCCTTCCTCCTGTCCTTGGCAAGCATTCTGGACTACCTGTGGTCCCTTTCTCAGCAAGGGCTTCGGTCGACGACCCTTAAGGTGCACCTGGCAGCCATCTCTGCTTACCGGGCACGGGCCGAGCAGCAGTTGGTGGCGCAGGAGAAGGTGGTCGGGTGCTTTTTCAAAGGCCTTGACCACATTTCCCCTCCAGTTCGAGAACCTCCACCTCTGTGGGATCTACTGCTGGTATTGGCCAAGCTCATGGGCAAGCCATTCGAACCGATGCACAGGTGTGATATTTCCCACCTGTTGTAGAAGACCGTCTTCTTGGTGGCTATCACGTCAGCCAGAAGGATGGGAGAGCTCCAGGTGCTTTCCATCGAGTCTTCTTACCTGGTCTTCCATAGGGACAAGGTTGTCCTGCGCCCCCACCCGAAGTTCCTTCCGAAGGTGGTGTCGGAGTTTCACCTTAACCAGGTGTTGACTCTGCCGGTGTTCTACCCCAATCACACCTCAGAAGCCGAATATAGGCTCCATACTTTGGACCCTAGATGAGCGCTTACTTATTATAAGGAGCGGATGGCTGAAGTTCGGGGAGACGTTTGCCAGCTGTTTGTCACCTACGCTGAAGCCGCACCTGGCAGACCTGCAGCCAAGCGACGATTAGCAGGTGGGTCACCTCCTGCATAGAGCTCTGCTATAGGTTGGCAGGCATGGAGCCTCCCAGAGGGATAAGAGCTCATTCTACCTGCCATACCGCTGCTTCGGTAGCTGCTTCCAGGGACGTCCCTATCCAGGATATCTGCAGGGCTGCTACCTGAAGTCGGCACATACCTTTATTACCCACTACCACATCGACCTTGAGTCACGCCAGGATGCTGATTTTGGGGCCTCGGTTCTCTAGTCTCTATTTCCCAAGTAAGTAGGGGTGTGCGCCTTGCCTCCCTCCTCCCGGAGAACTGCTAGGAGTCTGCCAATAAGTGTGGATTGAACAACATATCCATGTCCCTAGGAATACAGGTTACTCACTGTAACAGGAGTTCTAGGAATGGTATATGTTGTTCATCCACACGACTCCACCCGACCTCCCCGGCTTCGACGCACAACCTGGCTTCCAGCAGGCTAGATCTGGGCCATGGGGTGGAGCTGAGAGTTTTACCACCTGGGTGGGTGGGAGGAGCCAGCTTGAAGACCTTCCGGCAAGATTTAAAGCGGCAAGGAACCTTCCAATAAGTGTGGATGAACAACATATACCATTCCTAGAACTCCTGTTACAGGTGAGTAATCTGTATCTGTGAATCAGTGATGATCCCCTTTTATGCTGGAGTGGAAAGCTCAGTGAATGGCCAGAGCTGACCGCTGTGGCACTGAAGTACCTAACATGACCACCCTCCACTGTGAGTGTTGAGAGGCTATTCAGCTCAGCAGGTGCAATAGCTCAGGATCGTCGTACAAACCTCTCTCTCTCCTGCAAATGTCAGTTTGCTGACATTCATAAAAATGAATGAGCGGCACATACCAGCTCAGACTGCAACCTCAGTATTCATACCCCGGCATACTCATGGTTTTACTGATGTTGAAGAAAGGGACCATCCTGGTGGCAGTGACAGCATGAAGCAGCCTACCACAGACGTAGATGATAACACAATGGAGAAAGAATTTCTCCAAGGTCAGAATTCAGACATAGAAGACTGCGAGGACAGCTTTCTTTCTGAGGATGATGATGAATGACATGTTCTCTTTCTCATAAAGTTAAATCACTGTCCCACTCATACTGACTCAAATTCCATATGCCACGTCATCACATTTATAACACAGAGCACAGTATATCCTTGCCTCCGAACTACCACCACCATAAGACTGCTGTTCTCCACTGTCACCATAGGGAATGTGACCATGTGTTCCCTGGACTACCACCACCATAAGACTGCTGTTCTCCACTGCCACCATAGGGAATGTGACCGTGTGTCCCCCTGGACTATCACCACCATAAGACTGCTGTTTGCCACTGCCACCACCACCAGATGCAGGAAGATGTGAAAGGTAATGTCATCATGTGCCACAGCTATGACCACCAGCACCCACCACCAGTGTCATTGAGACAATGTTTTTCCATTACATTGACTATGCTAAGGCAGAGGGAGTCGAACAGGAGACCACATCCATCAGCCACAGACACAAGGCTTCTTACTAATCAAACTATAAAGTGAGTATGTGTACTACTGTTTTTTATGCTATTCAATTTCCTTTAGCTGTGTGTTTTGTTTTCTGTTGCTTTTCTGAGCCGCACTGGTCAAACACATACTGTTAACTTATTTTGTTTTTTTACAGGTTAATAACAAACAACTCTCCTTCGCAGAAGGTCTGTATCAATGGTACAGCAGCAGTACTGTCTACAGGAACCTATGTGATATCCATTTCCAGTCCATACTGGTAAGTATATCTGTTCCATTTTATTTTTTAATAAGAGTGCAACAAATCCAACTAAGGATTCATAAACTAGGTGACGTACATCACAACAAATATTTCTGCAACATATCATGCACTGTGTTCCAAATTTGTAGCTGTGCAGCCATGACAGTGTTGAAAAAGTTGGACCCAGGTTGTGTTACTTGACAAGATGTGGTTTTGAAATGTAACTTGAGTTGAGACGCAGGGGCACTGACACAGTGTATTTGTTACGCAGCCTGGTACTAAATTAAGTTGTGATCTGATGATTGCAGTGGAGCAGCTTGCTATCTGTGTTAATCCAGATAACCGTGGAACAGCCACGGCTTAAACATAGTGTCTTACTGCTGCAGTCAAGTTGTAATAAGTCCTTCATTTCTTTTTTTAGGAAACTTCCAGATGCTTTGTTGTGTCATAGTTGCCTTATCCAAAGAACTTCTTCAACATCAGGGCAGACATGCAACACGCAGAAGTCATTTCAATCGATGACCATGACCATCATTACGAGACTGGAGAAGGATGCAGATTAAATCTGTGAAGAAGTAAGCAAATAATAAACCATTAATGAGACCTACTTGCAAATATGGCCCCCCAAAAAAATAAAATACTTGCCTTCATTGACTTGAGAGTATTCCATTTACAATTTCAATGCCAGCATTTCTCATCAAGCACTGGAATGTGTACACCAAGAGTATGTGACCTGTGATACAAAACAATACAATGAGTGCATGTCTATATATGTTAATCCCTCACCTAGAAAATACATATATATATATATATATATATATATATATCTATATATATATCAACTCACCAAGGCTACTATTAGTGTACACACAAAGGGTGCCCTTCCATCTGGTTGAGGTGATCGCATCGCATTCGCGGGAAACGCAGTACACTTTGGACCAGCAACAGTTCTCTCACGGTCATCATTTCTGGCGCAACACTGAATGGATTCATGCCATGTTATCCCTTCTTCACATGGTTTGGCAAGACACTGTGCATCATGACATCATCATTACAGAGTATGTAAACTTTCTGGACACAAGACAGTTGCATTTTGGGGATGCAGAAAAATTCTGGGGAATCTGTGTGACCACTGCGTGCATGAGTGACTGGACAATACATTCTGGGGGACTTTGCATGTAGTGTAATGCTCCCATTTCACTTCATCAGCACTTGGGAATTTTCTGGACACAAGCCAGATGCATTTTGGGAAGGCTGAAAAATTCTTGGGACTCCATGTGACCACTGCGCACATGGGTGACTGCACAATACATTTTGGGGGACTTTGCATGTGGTGTAACGCTTCCATTTCACTTCCTCAGCACTTGGAAATTTTCTGGACACAAGACAGATGCATTTTGGGGATGCAGAAAAATTCTGGGGACTCTGTGACCACTGCGCGCACGAGTGACTGTGCAATAAATTCTGGGGGACTTTACAAGTGGTGTAACGCACCCATTTCACTTCCTAAGCACTTGGAATTTTCTGGACACAAGACAGTTGCATTTTGTGTGTTGTGACTGATAATGTCATACTTAAATTATAACTTTAGCAGCAGTGCAACAAAGTGGTGACAATTTTGACCTATACTTTTTTATACTATTTTACATTACCAGCCACTAGTTACCGCCTGACTTGTATGGTACCCTTCTTTTCACAATTTGTCTCTGCTTTACTACTTTTTCTCATGTCTGAAAAAAAAAAAGGGAGCATGCCTTTTAATATGGTTCTGACCAGGTTTTCATCACTATTTGCAGCTGTTTTTGAATAAATATTATTGTGAGGTCATAAAACACTGCCTGCTGCATAATTGTTAATTTTACAACAGAAGACATATATAACAACTGATAGAGAAAAACAGCGGAAAATGCTGACGAAGACCTGGTCCACACCATATTAAAAGGCATGCTCATTTTATTATTTCAGACATGAAAAAAGTACTAAAGCAGACTCAAATACTAAAAGAATGGTATCATACAAGTCAGGAGGTAAGTAAAGTGGCAATGTAAAACAGCATAAAAAAGTATAAAGGTCAAAATTTTCACCAGATTGTTGCACAGCTGCTTTAATGTCTGTTTAAAAAAAGAAATATTTCTGGAGCCTTAGTAATGTTTACTTTATGTCGGGACTTGTGATTTGAAGTGTTTTCGCCAAAAAATGCATGACTGAGCAGTGCAAGTATGTTGTGCTAAACTGCATGTGTGCCGTCAGTGTTCTTTCCGGTGTGTGCAGACATTGTCCAGCTTCGTGCAAACATATATATGGTGTAACTTGTTGCAGTATGGCAAGAATGAAGATAAGAAAGAATATATGACGTATATTTTATTTGTGCCATCAGCACCAGCGGAGTAAGTGATATGATATTTTTCAGAGGTATCGGGTCACTGTGCACCTCAGTCACTCACAGTGCACACATGACTTTGAGGAGATCATAGCACAGAAAACACATGCTCTCCTAAAAGTCATGTGTGCAGTATGTGACTAAGGTGCACTCTGGCCAGACACCTCTTATAAAATACCGTATCACTTAGTCCGCTGATGATGATGGTGACAATAAAATATACGTTACTCTTATCGCTATTCTTTATACCATAAACACTGCAACAAGTCAGCAATATATGTTTGCAAGAAGCTGCTCAATGTCTGATGTCTCACACACACACAGGAAACCACACTGACTGCACACATGCAATTTAGCACATCATACTTGCACTGCTAGCACCTGCTTTTCCATAACCACTCCACAACAGAAAATAAACATTACTGAGGCAGTGGATTATAATAACAGGGCAATAAGGAGCATGCATGTCTGTGTGTATATGTATATATTTAAAGGGAAGCCCCCTGCAACGCTTACCCTCCGGTTAAGCCTTTTAAGTATGTTGCGGTGTTTTTCTCGTGCCGCAACATCGACCTGGAAGTATGGCGGATGCTATTGGGGCACCAGTAAGTGTAAAGGAAAGGTGCGGCGGAGATGCACCATGCGCTTCAGTACTTTTGCATTGAAGTGCACGGTGTGTTGCCGTTGCACCTTTACACATAATGGAACCCCAGTAGCATCCACCATACTTCTGGGTTGCTGACTTTTCTTTATTAAAATAAAGTATGTTGCGGCGTGAGGAAAATGCCACAACATACTTAAAAGGCTTAACCAGAGGGTAAGCCTTGCAGGGGGCGGGACCTCTTGTTGCTGACTGCCTTCCCTCTGTCTGTTATTAAACATAAACAAAAGACAAAACACTACAGCAGTGTGGGGGGGGGAGAGATGTGCTAAAAAAAAAGATAATTTGGGGTCCCTTCATGTTCCAGCAGTAGATGGCGCATCGACACAGTCTGTAGCTGGTGTTGCTCAATCTGCTTCACCTGCTGCTGGACAGAACCCACTCTCTCGTTATTTTCTTCCACCGCAACCCACAAAAGTGCTATGTCTGTCTAAGTTGCAGGTATTGTAGGGTCCACTGGTGTGGAGGGGAAACCAGGTAGTGGTGGTGGTGAGGGTGATGCTGGTGGCAGTGGTGGGGGTAGTGCTGGAGCAGCTGCTGCTGCCCTCCTCCTGCAGCGGTGGCGCACAACAGCAGCACCCTCTACTACTGCCACAGAAGGGCCAACAGGTGGAGGCCTGGCCTGTTCGGTGGCAGCTTGCCACTCCACCTTGTGGTTCAGCATATGTGTGCGCTGGCTTCCAGTCCCCAGATGTGTCCCCAGGGGGCCACGGCGCACCTGCATATCACAAAGCAGACACACCACAAGGCTGCTGCCCCCCCCGACACAGTTGAAAAACTGCCAGACTGGGGAGCTGCGGGGAGGACAAGGCACAGATGGGGCAGATGTAGTGCCGGCAGCATGGTCATGCACCTTGGGCTCCACTTGCTGCTGTCGGGGTAGTGTTGCTGGAGCTCCTGCAGCTGCTACTGGTGGTGGTGGTGGCAGACTTGGTGGATGTGGCAGTTGCACTGGTGGTGCTGCTGTTTCCGGAGGTGGGGAGGCAGGACCAAAGTGTCTGGAGCAGTCCAACGCCACACGGCTACGACCCCCACACATGCGCACTCCCCTCCGGCCATGGGCCACATACTGTCCCTGGTCCATTGCACAAAAAATCACTCCTTCCCTCTCTTATGTGACGAGCGACTTCACACATAGTCACACATATACACACACACACACACACACACACACAACAAAACTTATAAAACAAAGAAATCATCACCAAAAAGAACTGACAAAACAGTACAAAAAAAAACAACTAAAGAATTAGCTTTTAAAAAAGCTTTTTGGTTTTTGGAATTTGCCCAAGAAAGAAACTAATACTGAACTCTCCTCTTCTACACAGAATGCTTCCTCTTTCTACCTCTGCAAAGGAGAAAGTGATAGTATCTGCTTGTATGGCTCACTTGCTTCCTGCCTGGCTAAAGCATGTGACTTACAGTTCTGTAAGCCATGTGATGTGTGTGTGGGGGGGCTGCCGAAAGTGCCTGTATTTTTGTAATTCCACCTTATTTCACGATAAGGCAGAATAACAACACAAAGTCATAATAACAAAACAAAGTGAGCACTTTTCTATGGCCACTTCGCGTAGCATTATGATAACGCGAAGTGGCCACTTCACGTTCACTTCACCAGTGGAATTTCATTTTGCTGTATCTCTACTCATTGATCACAGAGAGGAATAAAACCCAATGCGGTGGTGTATTTTTTGTTGTTGTTGTTTTTCTGAAGTGAACATAGAAGCCTGTTTTTTTGTATCTTTTAGCTCTACAGATGTCATGCAAGTGATGTTCAGTATGCCTCTGATGTTTTGGGAGGATCTAATTGAAACCATTTTGAAGTGGAGCCAAATTGGTTAATGCTGTTATTTTTAGACCGTCCACGAAATATTCCTTCTCACTCATTTCAGGCTGCTCTAGATCGAGTGAGCATCTGAACACAAGGAATTTGAAGTGGTAACATGCTGGACTAGCATATGTAATATATCCCAGGGCAGGTGTCCAGCTACGTGAAAGTACTTAAATGAATCCATGGGTTCGGATTCAAAGCCAAACCCATTTCCCGTGACTCTGGTTTCTTCAGAAGTCTGCTTTGTACCCATAGGTTGGTTCATGAGCAAGCAGTAAGTTTTGTGGTCAAAACAATATAAAACAACACAGAGTGATTTTAAAAGAAAGGAATGACCAGGAGTGTGGGCTTTAGTTTCAGAAGTTTTTTTTTTCTAGTATTGTGCATTATCCATATGCTTTTGAAAATAGGACCCAAATGTCTCTAAAGAAAATCAAGAATACCACTTTGACTATCTTTAAAAACTCACCGGCGCTAGTAGTGCTTTTTGATGTCCGAAGATTCCATTACTTACCCTTAATTCAAAATGGCTTCTTGGAGCTGATGAAGTTATTGAGCAAAACTACAAATGAAGGAAAATAATAGTGTGATGGAAAGTTACTAAGCTTAGAAACGCCAATGTCAATTTGAAAATAAAATCCTTTGAAAGTGCAGTGATTGGATAGGATCCATCAGATCTCAAAGTATCAAATTGTTTGTCTACAGTATGTGAAACCACGCATGTACTGTGCATGTATTCTGTAAACTGTATGACACACAGGTACTGTACGTTTATTCTGTAAACTCGGGTACTGTACGTTTATTCTGTAAGCTGTATGATATGCAGGGTAAAACACAGTGTTAAAACTTGCAAGTTTTGAAAAACAAATGTAATAAATAAGGTAGTAAAGCCCTAAAAAATCATCAAACTAGGATTTTTCTTTCCTTTTATGCATAAATTTAGGAACATACAAGGTTCTACTTCTTTGAACCTTATCTACACCTTTTTATTGGAATTGCAGAAGGCAAATAATCAGTATATTGATCAAATAAATTGAGGAGGTAGTATTGTCTAGTGGTTAAAGCACTATCTTGGGAGCTGGAAGACTACAGGTTTAAACCCCACTAAAGCCAGGTGTTCACAGTGGGACTTCAGGCAAGGCTTTTAACCTCTCTGTGCTCCAGTTCACTCAGCTAAGGAAATGGATAGAAGCTGGATACTATTGGTAATTGTAATTCTGCAGCTCAGCTGGACTATGCCAGGTAAATATGTTGCAGAAGAAACTCACTGAGATTCTGTGAATTGTTACCTGTAGGAGATTTCCATACGCACATACGAATGTCCCAGCGGAAACAGACCACCCGATCTATCTAAGTCTACTCGAGTGTGCAGCTAACACCCCTAGTTTGCAGCTGCCCCCCCCCCCTCCCATTTGTCATCCCACTGCCACCCTCCACCTCCCCCACCCTCACTCTCCCCTGTTCCCTGTCCCATGCCCTTTTGAAACTGTTCACAGATTTACATGAAACCACCGATTCTGGTAAGGCGTTCCATTTTGCTACCACCCTATCTGTGAAACAGTGTCTCCTCATTTCTTTCTTAGATCTTCCCCTCTCTATTCTTAGCGCGTGCCCCCTGGTGACCCTCCCCCTCCTTAACTTAAAGACCCTATCTGTCCCATCCTTATTGATTCCCCGCAGATGCTTGAATGTCTCTATCATGTCCCCACGTCCCTTCTATCCTCCAGGGGTGTACATATTTAGGTTTCTCAGCCTGCTGTCATAGTCTGTCCCTTCCATTCCACATATCATCTTTGTTGCCCTCCTCTGCACTCCTTCCAGTAGCCTGATGTCACGCTTTAGGTATGGCCTCCAAAACTGCACACAATACTCTTTAGTGCGGCCTGTAGAGGGGCAAGATCACCTCTCTTCACCTGGATGAAAAAACCCTCTCTATGCATCCCAGCATTTTGTTCACTTTTGCAGCCACTCTCCTGCACTGGGTAGTGTTGTCCATGGTCCCTGTTATCATTACCCCTAGGTCCTTCTCCTCCTCAGTGATCCCCAGATTAACCCCTCCCAGCCAGTATTCTCTTCTTGAGTTCTTCACCGCAAAGTGCGTAACCTTACACTTCTTTGCATTGAACCCCAGCTGCCACCTCTCTGACCACTCCTCCAGCTTGCTTAGGTCCCCCTGCAGCTGCTTCCATCCCTCCTCTCCATTCATCACTGTTCCGATTTTGGTGTCATCAGTGAACAGACTTATCTTGCTCACCACCCCATGTGCAACGTCTGATATGAAGAGCCCGAACAATACTGGCCCCAACACAGAGCCCTGTGGCACCCCACTCGTCACTGGCCTTGGAGTTGAGAGCTCCCCTCTCACCACCACCCATTGCAGCCTCCCACTCTGCCAGCTTGTAATCCAGTTCATCATTTTTGCCCCTACCACTACACCAGTTCGCTTCCCCCCAAGCCGCCCATAAGGCACAGAATCGAAGGCCTTGCTGAAGTTCAAGTAAAGAACGTCCACTGCATGACCCTTATTCAGCTCACCTGTCACCTAGTCATAATATTGTATCAGGTTGGCTTGACAAGACTTCCCTGAAACAAACCCATGCTGCCTCATATCCTAGAGGCCATTGTCCTCTAGGTACGACACCAGTCTTTCCTTTAGTTTTGTCTCCATGAGTTTGCACACCATGGAGGTGAGACTTAAAATTACCTGGTTCATCCCTTGGTCCGCTCTTGTGTAATGGTACTACATGTGTCATCCTCCAGTCCAGTGGCACACATCCCGACTCCAGTGAGGTGCTGTACAGATCCGCCAGTGGCTCCGCCAACACCTCCGCCATCTCCCTCAGCACCCTGGGGTGGATACCATCCAGCCCTCGTGCCTTGTCTACCTGCAGTGCCCTCAGTCCCTCTAGGACTCTACTTGCCTCAATTCTTTCATCTGTTGCCTCCTCTCCCCCTGTCCCCACTCTCCCAGCCCATGGTGGTAGCGGTCCCCCTTTTATTCTGTGAACACTGAGCACAAATATTCATTCAGTGCTTCTGCCTGCTCCTCGCCCTTTTCCGTCCACTCCCTACCCCATTTTATCCTCACTTTTGTCTCCTTGCACTTCCTTTTCTCCCTGATGTATCTAAAAAAGTCCTCCCTCCCCCCCCCCATTAATTCCCTGCACTAATCTCAGCTCCCTCCGGCCTTGGCTTCTCTCACTTTTCTAGTCACCTCCTTGGACCGTCTTGCATACTCCTTCTTGTCCACTTCCTTCCCTGTCCTTCTATACCTCTGGTGCGCCTCTCGTTTTGCTCTCACCAACTCCACTACCTCGCTGTTCAGCTAGCATGGTTTTCTTGCTCTGCTCATCTTACGCTATGTCTTGGTGCGGGCTTCTGTTGCCTCTGTAATCCCCCTTTTAATAGTATCCCATTTTTGCTCTGCATCCATCTCCTGCCTTGTGCCCTCTAGTTTCCCTTTCATTACGTCCTGCATCCTCCCAAAGTCTGCCCCCCTGAAGTTTGCTACCTGAGTAACTGATTGCTCTGGCTCCCCGCACGTCGTGATATTAAACCACATTGTCCTCGTTGGTAAAACAAAACAGGAAACATATTTAATTTCTGTAACTGTATGGCCCCTTACGGGTAGTGTTGTGAGAAATATTACATTTAACTTTAAGAACTTTCTGGAGAAAAACTCAGATATTTTGAGAATTATTTTACCCGGTCATTCTAGTCTGACTTTGCAAATTCTCACCCAGATTCTGCTGTCTCCACAAGAACAGTTGTTGAGCTATGAAAGTGTAACTCATGTGAGTTGGCTCCTATTGTCAGGCAGTAGTGCTATGGGCTGTTTTCCCCTCTCAAATGTAGCAGATTGAAAAGTCTCAGAGTGCTAGGACATGCCCCTTTACTCATATATCCTCCGTCTTTTCAGTCTGTCCTAGCTGGTAGCTGGCTCCCTGCCAAGCTCAGAAACAGTTTTTTTCCACAGTTGTGTAATTTTTCTTTTTTGGGTTATTTTGACAAGTTTACAGATCCCCTGGCAGCAGAGATGAGGATTCTTCATGTAGAGCTGCATTTTCTTCAGGGGGGAGATTGTCGAGGAACCCAGGGCTGCAGAACACACACACCTGAGTGTTGAGAAGCACATTTAAACTACGTCAAGTGCTCAGGTAGAATAGACCTGTATTTTTGGATAGGGAGAGGAAGTGCCCCATAGGGAAGGTTACTGTGCATTCTCACTTGCCACCAGGGTGGGTTCCCACACGCCAGCTGCATGTCCACAGCTGCACCATGTTGAAGGGCCATTTGTGTGCATTAGGAAGCCACTGTCCATCTTTTGCACACACCGCCCTCAGTGAAGTCGCAATGGCTGATGTACGAATGGCCGTGCTTGTGCATTTACCATGGCAGTAGCAAGTGCACTGGAGAATGGCGGCCATTCTAGATCCCTGTTTTGTTGCACAAATGCCATTAGTCACTACTACATCACAGAACTCAGCAAAATGGCTCATCTGAACAGGATTCCTGGCTGCTTAAATAATATTTCACTAGAACCTTAGGTAGAAATAGGAACTGATTCATCTTTTGGGTGTCGGCCAATTCTAGGCATATTACTGATTGTAAATTGATTTGTGGTCTCTAATACCAGATGTTCCTGGGTCTGTTGCTTTCTTTATGCTAATTCTTGTCCCCAGTATCATTTACCATGGCTTCTTAAGGGACTGTTACGAAGGACACTAGATCAAAAGGCACCCATATGCAAAATGGGTTCTTCCACCAAGCATATCGAAGCCCAGGACCCGTTCTGCTTCCCCATAATGGCCGCAAAGTACAGGGACATTGAATCAGGTTTCTCATCCTCTAATAAAAATCAAATGAAACTGCCTCATTCAGACCCTCGGATGATCTGTCACCCCTCTCTGCAGTGTCACCAGGGGGCTGTCATTCATTCTCCCATACAAGGAGGCCCATGACTTCCCCTCCAGTGCAGTGGGCCTCCTGATAAAGCACCTGACCGAACAAAACACTAGCAAAAGAAAAAGACTGACGGAAGTGCCACTACTGCCACTTCAGACATTTGCACAGTTTGCCATACCAATCCTACAGGAGCCCACGAGACCCAGGGATGTTTCCTTAGTCCTATAAGACAAAGAAGATTGTGACTCCAACATGGAGAGTGGGAACTTGAATGAAGAAAATGAAAATTACACTTTGGGTAGAAACTTTCCATGAAAGAAACTTTATGCTGATGAAGCAAACGTATATCAGTTTACACCTGGAAGATAACATGCAATATACATCAAAGAAGACCGACCCACAGCAGAAGTCAGTAAGAGGGATAAAGCCTTTCCAGACACAGCAAAGGATATTGTTGCTCAGGAATGGATACACACAGACCACAAGGCATTGGTTATGCAGCACACCAGGATCTACAGTGTTCAGGATGTTTAGTCCCTGGATACAAGCCCCATGGTGGATGTATTGGTTGCCATCAAGAAAACTGACATTCCAGGGTGGTGCTCATTAGAAACATAGACTTTGACGGCAGATAAGGACTGCTTGGCCCACCTAGTCTGCCCATTTCCCTACCTAGAGGATAAGCTGCAGATCCTATTTAACTAACAGTCTATTTCTTCCTACCCCCCACAAAAATTGCCTTATGTCTGTCCCAAGCATTCTTGAATTCTCCCACAGTTTTAGACCCCACAACCTCCTCAGGAAGGCTGTTCTATGCGTCCACCACCCTCTCTTTGAAAAAATACTTCCTCATATTGCCCGAGCCGTCCCCCCTCTATCTTCATATTGTGTCCCCTTGTCATCAAGGACCTACTTGACTGCAAACTAGAATCGGTCATGAAGTGGTAGTACAAAGCATCTAGGGCTGTCATGCGGTGGCTTTAGCATCATCCTGTGTGCCCCATACCCTTTGATCTGCCCTCAGACTTAGAGTACTCCACTCAAATGTCTTTCCTGCTCTTAGGTTGGATTTTTTTGACAGATCCATCGTATGATATTCAGCAAATCACAGCCAAATGATCCCTGTATCTGGTGCTGGTAAGATGTACACACTGGCTTCAACCATGGGCAGCCTATGCATCAAAAGCATCCCTACTAAATTTGACTTTCTCGGAGACCTACTTTATAAACTAGAGCTGAAAACCCTTTTTAAGAATGTACTCGGTTCTTAACTTGCCATGCCACAGGACAAGAAACCAGTAGAGCAGCATTAATTTTGTGGAGCAAAGCAGTATTGTCCAGGAAGGCATTCCAGTTTTTCTCTTGGGAGGCTACAAAACTCCTACATCCAGTGCTCTTATCACTCCAACAGAGGAGACAGGGAGAAAACAATAGAAAAAAGAACTGCAGAGGCAACCGGGACTGCAGTGACAATCACTCATGCTGAGCTAAGGCCCAGCCTTGGCCCTAGCCCCTGTCTAGGAGTAAGACTGCTGCATTTATTTTCTGAACCAGTGGACAAGGACGAATCCAGTCCATTGCACATACCCAGTGGCTACTCCATCATATTTTACCACCCTGCAACTTGACATTCATTCTTCTGTATTCAGTGTCTCACTACCCAACTAAACAGCGAGAAGTGCAAGATAACATAATATTACCTCCCTGATATCAAAACCATTTAGCCAGTTCCAATGCCCCAGCAGGGTTTTAGTCCCTACTGTACTTCATAATTTTCACTGTCTCAAAAAAAGACAGGTGTATTCCGAGCGGTCTTGGT
The DNA here is from genome assembly GCA_016271365.2 of Neoceratodus forsteri. NCBI lineage: Eukaryota > Metazoa > Chordata > Ceratodontiformes > Ceratodontidae > Neoceratodus > Neoceratodus forsteri. The sequence continues at coordinate 1,608,803,935 of CM057452.1, forward strand.
CCTGAGGCGCCTCAACAGATGGTTAAAGTCTGTACAATTACTCTATATGGTAGGTGGAAACCCTGCGCTTCTCTACAGTAGCAATTTGATGGGGGCGCCTCAGGTGTCCCTACACCTGAGGAATGCATTTCTGCATACACCTATTCATCAAGTCACACACAGGTGACATAGAAATATAGAATTTGCCAGCAGATAAGGACTGGTTGACCCGCCTAGTCTGCCTGTTTTTCCTTTCCTATAGTATTACCACAGATCCTATTTAATCTCCAGCCCAGTCACTCACCTCCCTTCCCTTTCACCCACACCCCTTCCCTTTCCCTGAGATTCCTGTATGCCTATCACATGCATTCTTGAGCCACACCACTGTTTTTAACCCCACCATCGCCGCTACAAAACTGTTCCATGAATCCACCACTCTTTCTGTGAAGAAGTACTTCCTCACACCTCTCCTGAATCTACCTCACCAGCTTCTTATTGTGCCCCCTTGTCCTTGAGCATCTTTTTTCTGACACTCCCATCTACTGCAGCCAGTATTTCAGCTTTTAGTGTGTAGGGACAGCTCAGCAGCTGGACTTCTGACTGCAGCACTAGTATTCAGAGAGGTAATGTCCATGTTGGTAGCACATGTAAGGATGGAAGGAATTCATATTCATCCCTGCCTGGGAGACCAGCTTATTTGGGCACAGTCCTTCAAGTGGGCACATACAGCAGTATCAGCAGTCACCAGAATGCTGCAACTGTATGGTTGGCTAATCAGCTGCAAAAAGAGTATGCTGTAGCCGTCTCTGTGCCTGCAACATCTCAGAGCATTTTTTGCTACAGAAGTGGTCTCTCTGGCTCTGACCTCAAACTGAATGCTCTTCCTATCAAGGGCAAGCAAGACATCTGCAACATAGGGCACTCTGCTTCCAGATCTAAGAGCCACCAAGGCAAATGCAAAGTCTCCAGAATACTTCAAACACACAAAAACAACTCGGGCACTTGAGAGGGCAAGTCTGCCGCAACCGCTAATAGGGAAGGACCAAGAAGAAACCAAGCGAGTAGTGCACAAGAATCAGAACAAAAATCAGTTGTTTTGCATGGTGCCACTTTAGCATTTTTGCTACCATATGGATTTTTGGCTCACAATAAAGAGGCATCGATTCTTGATTATCACTCACTTGGTCTGCTCAGCTTAGTCTAGAATACTTCAGTTTGAAAGGCACTTAAAAGTTTACTTGAAATATACTAAATCCTTTGTTGTGCTGTCAGGCTGTTCATCCTACTGGGGCCAGGGAAGAAAGGGCCACAGTGGCACCCTAGTCAAGTGACTCTGTGTAGCTGTTAGGGTGGCTTGCATGTCATGGGGCCTGTCAACTCCTGCAGTCCTCCAGGGTGACTACATTAATGCTATAGCTGCATATTACACTGAGTGTGCGTCAGCATCCCTGGAGGACATTTACAAGGCTGCTACTTGGGTTGTACCTGGAATCAAGCCTTGGCTCAGTGTGCCTTTTTCCAGTTATCAAATGTTTAAATAAATAAATAAACGTGTCCCTCTGTCCATACTTTCAGTAGGCATTATCGCCTGGTTGTACTTGGCTCCATCAATCCTGTTTTCATTGGGCTTGTGTTGAGCTGAGTTGTACCATTGGGACTGCTTATTAGGCCTGCCCATAGAAACTGACACATAAAGGGGAATTATAATTTCCTTACTGGTAACTCCGGTTGTGTTTAGGCTCCACCCATGGGCAAGTGGACCCTCCCAATTTTCAGTGCTGAATGCCTCTGTGCCTTATGTTGTATATTGTTCCCTTAGTTTGAGGGTTAGTGGAGTTGTAGGATAATGTTACTGATGTTATTTCCTAATAATGTTACTGGGTTCAGCCTACAGACCTGGACAGAAGCTTTGATTCTGGGTGTATAGATAACAGAGTGTGTCTTACACTCACAGACTTTTCAATCTGTCCCAGCTATGAAGGAAAGACGGCCCATACTGTTTTATTTATTTATTTATTTAAAATGTTTCACCGGGAAAGGCATATTGAGCAAAAGCTTGTTTCCAGATGCGTCCTGGGTGAGGGGGGGAAGGGATAAAGGGAAGGGATACAAACAGATATAAACATCATATGTGGTATAAACTTACACATGTAATGATTCAAATTTTACAGAGGGTATAAAGTTTGATATACAGTGTACATCAGAACACAAGGAAACACTGAGTTGGCTACAGGCAAAGTTATAAAACAGTACAAAACTTAGAGAACACAGCAACAAAACAAACATAATCACTCTGACAGATTACAAGGGACAGAGTGATTTAACTTTTAACATTTATAAGTGCTAACAATTTATGTGCAACCCAGGGGGGAAGAAATAAGGTGAGGGAGTATATATTTTAGTGTTTAGATTAGGTGTTACTGCCTGCCCAAGGATGGAACCTACACACAACCAGAATTACAAATAAGGGAATGGAAATTCACTTTTTACCACCATGAAAAGTATTGAAATCCTCTGAAAACTGTACAGTTTCAGAATGAAGTGGAATACTAAGATATACTTAGTTTCTAGTCTCTTGAGAAAAGCTTTACAAGTTCTCACACAACTCTACTTATGCAGTATGTCACTAAAACAAAATTTGACAACACCTCGGCATAACGGGGTATGATTTAGCTTTTCATTCCCTTTGGAAGACATTGATTGTTTTGTTTTTTCATAGGCTCGTCTTCCGGTGAAGTGGATGGCACCTGAGAGCATTTTCGAATGTGTGTATACGTTTGAGAGTGATGTCTGGTCTTATGGAATACTACTATGGGAAATCTTCTCTTTAGGTATTAACTCTCCTTTTGTTATTTTGCAGTTTTACTTATAATTTAAGACACTCAGATACGTTTTGTATTTTTCATCCTAACACAAATATTTATGAGAAAGACAGAATGTGACCTAACTAGGAATTGAACCCAGGTCCCTGGAATACCATCCTAGTGAATTACCACTGAGCTATCGGGCACACATGGCAGCAGTCTGAGATTGCCACCATCACTTTTCTTTCTCTGATTTCATATCCTGCAACTAGGAACAATAGAGATGGTAATTAGTTAGTGGTGCAGGATTAGCCACCGCTACTTAATTGGAACACAAATTTTAATGAGCAAGAAATAATGTGACCTAACTGGGAACTGCACCCAGCCCCTCGGTAGAGATGGGTGAAATCGCAGAACTTAACCTCGGGGAGTACTTCAGAAAGTGTCCCTGACCTGGCTTTATCCGCAGCCACACTGTGCATAGTTTTTGCCTGGCAAAGTGCCCACCTTTGCTTGGCAAAGACTACATGTAGTGGCACATCACCAGTAAAAGTGTCAGTGAAGTGTCAGTATGAGTAGTTTTTGCCAGGCAAAGTTGCACTTAGAGAAAACTATGCAAAGTGTTCTTTTTTTAAAATACTATTTTTTTGGGGCAGAACTGCCCTCTCACCTATGTGGTGGTCCCTGCACGGCAATGTTAAGGCACACTGGCGGGTCAATGTGGGGTAGCTTTCATGGGATCGCCCGTGCTGTAACTGTGATGTGGATAAGCAGAAGACTTCAGGTTCCAGTGCCGTCAATCCAGCACCTTTCATGAGCAGTAAGTTTACATACAAAAAAAAAAAAGCCTTTATTTTTAGAATGTTTAAATCATCACCTACACACTGTGCCAAATGGTCCCACTCCCCACATTCCGGACCTTTACAAATGAAATACCCCCACCACCCACCTTCCAGTATATACACACACACACTAATGAGAACATTTGTTATAGCAAAAAAAAAGATAAAAGTGTGCAGGCCGGCACAATGGCATGGCAGTAATATAACCACAGCCTACATAAGTGACTCAGGTTCGGGAGTGGGCTTAGATCATTGGGAGTCAGCTGGGTGGGAGAGGACTGAGCGTCCAACGGATCACTTTCCTCTCTCTCTCTGGGCAGGGAGAATAGTTAACTTTGCTGTGGACTGCCAGGTGGAGGCGTGGAGGTGGTGGAAGTGTGGGCAGCACAGAAATGAAGAGCCACTGGTTTGGCAATAGTGCTTGTGCACCTCCACGTAGCTTGTACTACTGCCTGTCCATGGTTGGGGACTAGAGGGGACCAGAAAACAAAAAATATGGTGGCCTTATGAAACCCTGCTTGCTTGTTCCTAACCTGCACCACCACCATCTGGGAACACCGGATCATTTCTTGGTATACATGCTCTTGGTGGGAGGGGGCAGCTCTCCTCCTCCTGGCCACACCACAGGGGGCTGTCCATGTGGGAACTCAGTCCAGTAAGTACAGGGGGGAGGTGGTGGCCAGTCAGTGAGTGTTGGGACAGGGCTGAGAGCCTGCATACATATTGCCTAGAAAAACAATAAAGATATGTAGTAGAAAGGATAACTCCCCCTTCCCATTCTACATCACTTAAAACACACCTCCTTGAGCTGCCCCACCGACAATTACATTGCACACCCCACCCTTTACCTTCCAGTATCCTTCTTTTCCTGTTCCCAGTGTACGCCACCACTCTCTGACCTGAAACAGAAGAAAACTAGCTGGCCTGGTAGCGCTGAGGGCTGAGGCGCTGGTTGTCTTACCTCGCGCTACGCCGGTGACCCGTGTTCGGGAATGAGCACGGGTCATCTGGGGTTGGCAGGGCTGGAGATGGATTGAGCGTCCAAAGGACTGCTCTCCCTCTCCGGGGTGGGGGGTTTGCCAGTGATCGGCATTGACTGGCTCCTGGGGGGGGCAGTTCGCCGATGCTGTAAATACTACTGGGCAGAGATGGGGCTGACGTCTGGAGGCAGTGCATGGGGAGAAAATAGAGAAAAAATGGAGCCCTCGCCATGGATGATGATGGTCCCCCCTCACAGTGCCGTCGGGAAGGCACCTCCCCCGAACTTGATCTGGACTGGTGATTGAGTACCCCCCCCCCGCTATGAGGAGTAAGTCATGGGGGCTGAAGGGGAGGGGGTCTGATAACCAGTCGGCACGGAGGGGGAATGTCAGAGGGTTAAGGCGAGGGGCTCCCAAAAACAACACCAACAAAAGAAAAAGAAGAAAACTGTTTAGCGCTAGAATGTTGGGAGATACAGACTTTACTCCATTTTCTGCATTAGAATGAATGACAGATGACATCCGCAACTACAGAAACACCTGATTGGCTGCCTGTCAGGTAGGTGAGGACTCCATCATTCATTCATTGTGTTGCAGGACACTAAGTGAATTGGGTGTCTTGTATCACGCCAATGCTGTACAGGTCAGAGAATGAGGGAGTAGCTTTTCAATTTTTGGTGGGGGAGGAGGGAGGATGGGTGCTAGAGTGTAAGGTGAGAGGTGTGCTGACATTCTTGACTCAGGAACAGACATGGGGTGGGGGAGGTGGGTTGTGTGTGTTTTATGTGACTTGGTGCAGGTGGGGGGAGGGGGGATAGCTACATATCTTTTTTTATTGTAGTAAACTTTGCCTGTATTATGTGGGAAGAGGGGCAGTGGATGCTTGAGGGTAGAGATGCTTTGTTTTTAAAGGTCTGGATGGTGGGAGCTGCTTGTCACAATGGGTGGGATGGCTTAAACATTTACAAAATGCAATTTGTTTTTAAAGAACTGAACCTTGCAGAGTTGGGGGTGGGGTGGGGAGCCTGGAAACTTCATTACACAGAGTGCAGACTTCCTGGCATAGCACCAACTATGCCGGTGAAGTTAAAATTCACTTTACCTCTAGTCTCTGGAATACCATCTCAGTTCTCTACCACTGAGCTGTCGGGCACACAGGGCAGAAGCCTGAGGTTCTTATGATCCTGTTTCTTTCTCTGACTGTGCATCCTACAACCAGGAACAAGTGAAATGGTAATTGGTTGGTGGGTGCAGTGATAGCCACTTGTAAGCAATGCAAACACAAACTGTAATGAGAAAGAAATCATGTGACCTAAATGGGGTTGAACCCAGAATGCCAGCTCCACCACTGAGCTATCAGGCTAGCATGTCAACAGCGTGAGAGTCCCACCATCGCGTTCTTTCTCATTCTATTTGGTGGGCTTGCAATTGGAGGAAAAAATGTGACTTTGGAAACCTTAGGCTGCTGCCTTGTGAGCCTGATAGCTCAGTGGTAGAGCACCGGGACGGTATATCAAGGGCCAGGTGCAATACCCAGCTACAGTAGGTCCCATATTCTTTATTCTTGCATACTGTGTTCCAATTACTTAGCAGTCGTTAGTACTGTACGACTAACTAACTACCACTAATATACTGAAATGAACTTCAGAAGAAGATATCTAACCAAAATATATTATTTTTTTTTACTTTAGGAAGCAGCCCCTATCCTGGAATGCCAGTGGATTCCAAGTTTTATAAGATGATAAAGGATGGGTGCCGGATGCGTAGTCCAGATTTTGCAACCCCTGAAATGTAAGAAAAATGTCATCTTCCTTTTTCTGTCAGCATTGCTTAGTGAACCAAATCCTTTGGTTATATGTGCATTTCTTTTGTGTACTGTATATTTTATAAGAATGTTTCATCTCAGAAATGCAGTAGGCTGTATCTTGAAGTACACCCCGATTTGGGAACCATTTTTTATGATTTCCAAAGATTTATGTCATCACGTAACTAGATTTTTTCATTGAACTCTGTACTTAAATTTTGCCTGTCAAAAATAAGTGTAGAGTTCTAGAGTTATACAGTTTAAATCATAACACACATAGCAGTGAAATAAAGTCTCACTCACATGCAGCAGTTAACAGCTATGACAGAGAGTCGTCTCTGTGTAAAAGCCACTTCTGAAAAGCTGAGAAGCTGAAAAAGATATGCTGCTGTGTGTCCTTCATGCTAGTTGGTGCTTCTGATATAACTGTTTTCAGTTTAACGAGCTACTAAGGTGTATAGTTGACTTCAGTTGAAGTCGATCAAATGGTCTTTTCTGACCTAACACCATGAGATACACTCAGAAGCACATATTTTTCAGCTTCTCAGCTTTTCAGAAGTGGCTAGCACTTGGAAACGCCTCTTTATCACAGTCATTAATTGCTGTATGTGGGTGAGACTTTTATTTCACTGCTTTGTTTATTCATTCCATGTGTGAGGTTATTAATAAATGGCCGCTTTTTAAGTAAGAAACCCAGAGTCCTTAAAAATCGACCTTTCACTGGTTCTGACCTCTCCACTGTTCCCTACAGTATTTATTTTGTTGTTTATATTGTATTATTCTCAGCATACTACCATCTGACCCAAGGCATAACTACACCCGGTTGGATAGCAGACATTAATATACGGATCCGATATCCAGGCAAACTTACTAACATACTAAAATGGCAGCAGAATAGGCCTAACGGTCTTTCGCGTCTGCTCGTTTGGTCAGCCCCCACCCTGGGAGCTGACCTTGCTGCCCCCCTGGCCAAACTTAGATATCTGTGCATCCCTATATGGAAGGTGCTTTAGCCATTTTTTTTTTTAAATAACTATTTGAAACAGAGAAAAATAAGAACAGAAAAAGACCATAATTCCCATCAAGTCTGCCTTGAAGCCCCACAATATATCACTTACCAATACTACTACTACACCCCTCCTCCTTAAGAATGTTCCACTGTGTTTTAAACTCAGCTATAGTCCTGGCATTAACCACATTGCTTGGTAGACTGTTCCAGCCATCCATCACCCACTCTGGCCCTGTCCACACTGCATTGAAAATCTGTAATGTTTTGAAACCATTACAGATTGAAAAGCCCTGTCTACACTACCGTTGAAATCCCCTCTGTAATGTTACAGAGGGTCCAAACCATTACTGTAACGGTTTTTGTTTACACTGGTAATGTTACAGAAAGCGTTTTCGTAACTGTTACAGAAACCTGTTGTGAGATGGCTTCAACAACGGCTTCTGTAATGGTTTCAAAGCTTTGTTTAATCCTGTCCACACTACACAAGTAAAATCATGTAATGTCTTCAAAACGTTTTCAGTGGTAGTGTGGATGCATTATGACGATTTCAGTCTGTACAATTTCAAAACGTTACAGATTTTCACTGCAGTGTAGACAGGTCCAACACGATAAAGTGCATCCACCCTGCCACTGATAATGTTACAGGATTTTACTTATGTAGTGTAGACAGGCCCAGAATATCGGTTTTCAACAACAGTTTTGGAAATGCTTTCTGTGATGTTACCAGTGTAAACGAAAACCATTACAGTAACGGTTTGGACCCTCTGTAACGTTACAGAGGGATTTTTCTGGTGTAGTGTTGACAGGGCTTCTGTGACAAAATGCTTTCTAGCATCCTTTTTAAATGTTTCTACTTCCAGTTTGAGATTGAGCCCCAGTAGATTAACTGCTCCTTAACCTGAGCAACTCTGTGCAGTGCACCCTGTTGTAACAATGTATGAATTTCAGTGTTTCTGTCATATGCCACCTCCTTCTCCCATCCTCCAATGAAAACATATTGAGACCCTAATCTCTCTCCTCATGGGACCTCCTCTTCTGCCTCCAGATCATTTTTATTGCCGTTCTCTGTGTGGTTTCCAGCATATCTGTTCTTTCTTACACTCGGGCTCTGGAATAGCACACAGTGCTCTCAAGTGTTGTTGAACCAGTTACCTATGTGATAGTATTACCTCCTTTCTGTGACTTATGAAGCGCCTCCCTATGCATCCCCAAATTCTGTTTGCCTTCCTATATACTGAATTGGGAACACAGATTTTTAGACATTGGTAATTATAATCCCCAGGTCGATTTCTTCCTATGCGTGCTGCACCCTTACCCTATCAGTGACATATCTGCACATAGATCTCTTACTACCAGTTTATATTGTTTTACAGTTCTTGAAACTGAATTCCAGTTGCCATATAGTGCAGCAGACCACATCTGCAGCCCCACCACATCCCTGTTCATGATATTAATTCCCTCACCACTGCTCACTCTTCTGCAGAGGTTTGTGTTGTCTGCAGACAGACTCATTTTCCTCTACATTCCCACCCCTATATCACTTGTGTACATGTTAAAGAGTACTGGCTCTGGGACACATCCCTGAAGCACCTCACTGGTTACTTGTGTTTCAGACCCACTTCCGGGGGTCCTGTCTGTCAGTTGATTTCCAGTCCAGGTAGTTAACCACTTCCCTAGCCATAGGTCTTGCACCTTCACTAGTTTCCTGTGTTGCACTGAATCAAAGACCTTGCTAAAATCCAGGTACAGAATGCCTATTGCCTGGCCTCGATAAAACAGATCGCATCACCGAAGTGAAAAAAAAATCATACAGCCTGCCCCTCGTGAAACCTTGCTGATATCTATTCATAACTGCTCACCCCAGTGTGATTACTTCTAGTAGCTTGATAATTATAGCTGTCAGTCTCACCAGTCTGTAATTTCATGGATTCTCCTTATCCCTTCTCTTGTGCATGGGGACCACATTTACCCTCAGTGGGGCCTTCAGAGCAATACTCCCTCCTGTGTTTGTCAGTGCATCAGTGCAGTAGATTCCTCTTGGTTTGGCGTCCCAGTGTCATCCTGTCTTGCAGTTTTTTCCATCATGTTATTACAACCCTCCCAAGGGATGTTAGTGTCTCGGCCTCCAGTGCATAGAAACATAGAAACATAGAAGTTGACGGCAGATAAGGACCGCAAGGCCCATCCAGTCTGCCCATTTCTTTTTCTACCTTATAAATGTGCCATCGGCCTTTGCTCTGTCAGTGACCTATCTATTCATAGTCATCTGTATTGCTCCCTTATGCCTATCCCATGCCTGTTTGAAGCCCTGCACTGTATTCATAGCCACCACTTCTTGTGGTAAGCCATTCCATGCATCCACCACCCTTTCTGTGAAAAAGAATTTCCTCACATTCCCCTTAATCGGCCTCCCTCTAATCTCATGCTGTGTCCTCTTGTCCTGCTATTTTTCTTATATTTAAACATGTTAGACTCTTTCACCTTGTTTATGCCCTTAAGGTGTTTGAATGCCTCGATCATATCACCTCTCTCCTCCTTTGCTCAAGGGTATACATATTGAGCTCCGTTAATCTGTCCTCATATGTCTTCTGATGCAGTCCCTGCACCATTTTGGTTGCCCTTCTGGACTGCCTCAATTTGGGTAATGTCCTTGTGAAGGTGTGGCCTCCAATACTGCACGCAGTACTCCAGATGGGGTCTAACCAATGTCTTGTACAGAGGGATTATTACCTCCCTCTTACGACTTGTGATACCCCTACTAATACACCCTAACACCCCTCTAGCCTTACCTACTGCTTTAGAGGTCTGCTTGGATGATTTTAGGTCATCAGTGATGATGATGCCCAAGTCTCTTTCTTCCTTTGTGACTGCTAGCAACTCCCCTCCCAGCCTATAAGTGGCTTCAGGGTTTCTCTTCTCTATGTGCATGATTTTGCACTTCTTTGCATTAAATCCCAGTTGCCACTCTTCTGACCATTCTGCTAGTTTATCCAGATCTCTTCTCATTCTGCCCACCCCATCTGGCTCATCTACTCTGTTGCAGATCTTGGTGTCATCTGCAAACAGACAAGCCTTACCCTCTAGTCCATCTGCAAGGTCACTAATGAAGATGTTGAATAGGACTGGCCCCAGGACTGATCCCTGCGGTACCCCACTTGTGACTTGCATCTCTTCTGACTGTATACCATTTACCACCACTCTCTGTTTTCTGCCAGTCAACCAGTTTGCCACCCAGTTGACCAACTTCTGACCCACCCGAGCCTACCTAGCTTATTTATCAATCTTCTATGTGGAACAGTGTCAAAAGCTTTGCTGAAGTCAAGGTAGGCGACATCAACTGCTCCCTTGGTCCACCACTCTGGTTACCCAGTCAAAGAAATCTATGAGATTAGTTTGACAGGACCTTCCTTTGTAAACCCATGCTGTCTTGGATCCTGTGCCCCTATGGATTCCAGGTGTTGCACTATCCTTTCCTTAAGGAGTGCCTCCATAATCTTGCCCATTACTGAGGTAAGACTGACTGGTCTGTAGTTCCCCGCCTCCTCCCTGCTACCACTCTTGTGGAGCGGGATCACATGAGCCCTTCTCCAGTCTTCTAGGACCTCTCCTGTGCTCAGAGACTCACTAAACAATTCTGCTAATGGCTCTGCTAGTTTCTCCTTTAGCTCCTTAAGTACCCTGGGATGTATGCCATCAGGTCCCATTGCCTTATCCACTCTGAGCTTAGCAAGCTCTTGTAGGACCCTTTCTTTTGTGAAGAGAGTAGTGCTCACCTCCTCCCCGTGTCCATGATGCTGAGCTGTGGGCCCTGCCCTACCTTCTCTTCAGTAAATACTGAGCAAAAGTATCTATTTAGGATAGATGCCTTTACAGGTCCTCCTCCTCACATGCTCCTTTTCTCCATTAAGCTTAGCAATACCCCTCTGGACTTTCTCCTTTCACTAATGTATCTATAGAAAGTCTTGTCACCTTCTTTTACTGTTCGTGCTAGTGTTTCCTCAGTTTGGGACTTTACCTGCCTTACTGCCTTACCTGCTTCCCTTAGGGCAGTTTGGTATGCCTCCCTATCTTCATCCCGCTGTGTTCCCTTATATTTCCTGAAGGCCAGCCTTTTGGCTCTGACCTTTTCTGCTACTGTATTTGAGAACCAAAGTGGTTTCCTTCTTCTTTGCACTTCCTTTTCTGTCTAACACAATGGGATGTTGCTTCAAGTATTGCATCCTTAATGCTTGCCCACTTTGCCTGTCACCTCACCTGTGTTTCTTTTTGCCAGGGCTAGCTTAACTCTGTTGGCCATCTTATCAAAGTCAGCTCCTCTGAAGTCCCATATTTTTGCCTTGGAATGGGATGATTTAGATGTAGTAGCCAAATTGAACCATACCATGTGATGGTCACTGGCCCCAGGTGACCTTCTACCTGGAGATCTGTGATCCCTTCTTTGTTAGTCAGTACTAGATCTAGGATAGCCCTGTCTCTTGTGGGTTGCTGTACCAGTTGTTTGAGGCCCTCCCCTGCAGGGAATCCACTATGAGTCTAGTTCTGGCAGATGTTCCTGCTGGTATTGACCAATCTGTATCTGGCATGTTGAAGTCTCCCATTATCAGAACCTCCCTTTAGCTGTCATGTTTTGTATATCTTCTAACAGTAATGTGTCTATGTCCTCCTCTGGTCTGGGGCCTGTAGACAACCCCAGTTCTTATGGCTGTCCCATTTCCTGTTTCCAGGGTGACCCACAGTTCTTCTGGCTCCTTATGTGTATTCTGAATTTCTGTAGCTTTGATATTTTCATTAACATACAGGGCCACTCCTCCCTTTTGCACCTCGGTCTCTTCTGAACAATACATAGCCAGGTACTGAAGTCTCCCAAGTGTGGTTACTGGTAAACCACGTCTCACTAATTGCTACTATGTCCAGTTTAGCCTCTGACATTATTGCCTGCAGGTCTGGGATCTTATTTCCCAGGCTGTGAGCATTTGTGTACATGATTTTCCATTGGCCAGATTTTGGTGTGTTAGTTGTTGGGTGAAGTTTGGCATTACCCTGTGCATCGTATGGGAGACAGAACCTTTTTTCTTACCTGGTGATGCAAATGAGCGGCAAACACACTGAATTCCTGTTTGACCACTAGCTGAGGGAGGGTGTTCTTCCCATTCGACGATGTGGGTGCTGCACCTCTCCCCATTTTCTAGTTTAAATATTCTGCAAGACGCCAAACTTCTGCCCCAATGCACTGACTCCTCTTTAGTCAGATGCAGTCCATCAAATTTAAAGAGCTTTCCTCCCAGAACTGTTGCCAGTTCCCACAAATCTGTGTCCTTTTCCTGGCACCAGTCCTTGAGCCACGTGTTTAGCTCCCCTATCTCCCTTTCTGACCTTCCGTCCATCTGCTCCCTCTCCCAGACTGGCAGGATCTCAGAGAAGGAGATGCCGACGAAATAGATGATAGTTTGTCACCCAGCCTAGTCAGGTGTTCCTTGGTCTCCACAACTGACCGGGTTGGCTAGATCGTAGTCCCTATGTGTACTAGGACATCAATGTTTTCTCCTGCTTTGTGAACAATTTTAGCATGCGGTCAGTGTCTCTCCATGCTGATGTACCTGGGAGACATCTGACCATCACCCCTGGCTGGAGATGGGTATCAACTCCCCGAATCATGGAGTCTCCTATGATCAGAAGTTTTTTGGATTTCCTTTGTGCTTGTTTAGTTTTGGTTCCTGATTTGGGTGAGTTTGTTGTGCTAGCTCCTGTGCCGCAGTGTCCTGCTCTGCAGTGTCTTCTGCCTCTTTATTTGATTTCAGAGATAGAGGCAGATACCTATTTGTAGTGTTTATATGGTTTTTGGAGGCAATGTGATGGAGAGCAGAGAGTGATGGGGCACCTGATTTGCTCCTCCTAACCACCTGCCAACCTCCTGGACCAACTACCCTCTGCGGTTGAGGTTTTTCTGTTGGATGCTGGGGAAATGGCGGGTGGTTCTTATAATGTATTTCCTCTTCAATATGAAATTTGAGGCGCGCAATCTCTGCCCATGCTGCCCGGAGCTGAGCCCTAAGATCTCCAAAGGCCCAGCATGTGGACAGTGTCCTAAATCCTGTAAGACTGTCCTTCTGAAAATTGTTCCACAGTACCTGCAGTTAATGAAATCCATTCCAAATAAGTTGCTAGGTTTGTAACCTAGTCAGAGTAATTAGAAGGAAAAAAATGAAAAAAAAATGCAAGTAATGGTTTAATTGTGCTTTGTTTAACTTGTTATAACAAGTTAAATTACTAGTGCCCCTGTAAATGAGATCACCTTGTGGAGGCCCCACTGATCCGCCCTTTCCTGCTCTGCCACAGGAAATGTCACAACTGTGGTACCCTATAAAAGGAGTGTAGTGTGGGGTGGTTGGGGATGGGGGTGGGTGGTTGGGCCCTTCCCCTGCCTAAAAAGAAGAACCACGGACGAAAGAACAAGGAGGTAAGAGCAGAAACAATCAGTCAACAACAAATGCAGTAACCCAGAAAGCTTATCCTAATGTTAGATAAAACTGTAAAACCTGTAAAGCACCACCTGTAATAATTTCAGAGAAGATATACCCTGTAAGAAACACTTTGCTACAGAGAAAAATAAAGCAGTAACAGAAGATATACCTTGCAAAAGAATTTGAATCAGAAGATTACAGCAGTAATCTGTTAGCACACACCTGTAGGCACACCTTGTAATAATGCAGAAGAAGGTATACCAGCAACAACAATTTGAGTCAGAGAAAAATAAAGCAATGAAATGTTAGCAACAAACAGTAGCAATCCTGTGAGTAGAAAATAAAAACACCACCACACAGTAAATCTGCTTAGCCAAACTAAGTCTTAATCCTTCTCCCTTGCTCTGGTAAGTTTCTCTACTCTGCCTTTCAAGCAGTCTTAGAAGGAAAGAGCTCAGGTGAAGCTAGGTGCCTTGGCCAGCAAACCAAGTCTTCTACCTCCAAGATATCAACTAACCTGACTTTTTAACCCTTCTTTCTGTTGGAAATTACTGACAGTTTGCCAGCTTCACCCCCACATACACACCTAATCTTTTGGAAGAGCTGTGGGAGGAAAAGCAATTAGCTCCTTCAATGTGAGAAGGAGACTGAAACACCTCTGAGACAACAAACCTTTTCAACAAACAAGAATAAAATAAAACACAGTGTCAAACAGTAATTTTGCTTAGCCCAATGATAAAAAGTCACAAAATGTAAGCTCCACCTGTAATACAGTAATTTCAGAGAAGATATACCCTGTAAGAAACACTTTGCTCCAGAGAAAATAAAGCAGTAACAGAAGATATACCTTGCAAAAGACAATTTGAATCAGAAGATTACAGCAGTAATCTGTTAGCACACACCTGTAGGCACACCTTGTAATAATGCAGAAGAAGGTATACCAGCAACAACAATCTGAATCAGAGAAAAAATAAAGCAATGAAATGTTAGCAACAAACAGTAGCAATCCATGTGAGTAGAAAATAAAAACACCACCACACAGTAAATCTGCTTAGCCAAACTAAGTCTTAATCCTTCTCCCTTGCTCTGGTAAGTTTCTCTACTCTGCCTTTCAAGCAGTCTTAGAAGGAAAGAGCTCAGGTGAAGCTAGGTGCCTTGGCCAGCAAACCAAGTCTTCTACTTCTACCATGGGTACACAGGCATGCTCAGATGAAGCTAGCTGCCTCCCTAGCTTCTCCGCCACTAGGAATGCCACCTGTGATCATCCAGGTGACTGAGTGTGTGGAGGCAAGCAACAGTCCTCCCCACACCCAGTCCCCAGCATTACAAGCAGCAACACTGTAGCTGTTCCAGCAGGCAGGCAAAGACCTCCACCATTTTATCTGTTGCTCATTAATATGTGATACACGTCATAAAAAAAATCCACAGTACTCCATGTTTTCATTCATTCTAGAACAGTGCTGTTTTTTGTATATATTTTGATTTCATGATACTGGAATACACTTGCATAAATCTAATCAAAGTGCCCTTGCAGGTATGGAATAATGAAAGCTTGCTGGGATTCAGATCCGTTGGCAAGACCTCCATTCAGAAAGATTGTGGAGCTGGTGGAGCAACAGCTTTCGGACAGCACAAAGCACGTAAGTATAAATGATCCAGCGTGTTCCAAACCCTTTTTATTCTTCTTTTACATGTATGCTGACAGATCTGACGTGGTATATGTTTTGTATGGATCAGGTTTGGTTGCATTAGAGAGTATGAAAAACGTGTGTGGATGGATTTAGCGGTGACATCATGCTAGTGTGTTTCCCTAGAGAGACATAAATAGTTCCTCAGTCATCCTCGTATGGCCTCACATTTATTTGTAAAGCACTTTGAGATGCATTTTTTTGGCTCTGTCATCCTCCATGCTGCCTTGGCTTCTCCTTCTAGGCATGGTTGTGGAGGGGATATGCCCTTGAGTGCGGCCCACTTTTATCAGGAGATGGGCAGAATGGCAGGGGCGATCACTGAGGCACTAGGGTCTGTCATCTCTTGAGAGCAGGGCAGTTTTTCTTTGTTTATTCCCAGTGCCACAGACTCAAGGGTGCTTGGGAGATGTAGACGCATGCTGCGTTAGTCTCTAGCTTGTGTCTTTCACTCCTGTGGTGCCCTCGACTGCACTGGCCCCTGACAACTTCCGCTCACTTCCGAAGCTGGGTCGCCAGTGTCACGAGTGGTAGCGGTGCTGATGGGCCAGCACTTTTACATACATTGTATATGAAACATGCTATATAAAACCATGTTCCTTCTCTTTTCTTTCAAAACAATGACCTTCCATGCACATCAGTCATCTATGAGTGGTCGAGGTGCATGTTGAATCATTTGTTCTGAATTCAAAAGAAATTTTCATATGGGATAAAGAAGAATTATGGATGATGGTAGAGAAAGACCACTGATCCATCTGGTCTGCCCATAATAGCCTACCCTACCCCCTAGACCAAGTGTCTTTATTGACTGCTGGGGGTGCCATGACGGGGAACCACAGGGAGAGTGGGGAGCAAGTGGGAAGCCATGCTAGGGCTCCCCTATAACTGGGAACTAGAAACATATCGGAGGAAAGCAAACTGGCAGGAGTTCATAATATTTTACAAAAAGGTGCCAGTATGGAGGGCTCACTAAGATAGCAAAAAAATAGAAAATTAAGGAGGTTGAGGGAGGAGGAAGGGGAGGTCCTATAAAAGATGGGGGAGTCTAGGCGCAAGATGCAGAATGGTCTGCCTTAGTGCCAGGAGCCTAGGAAATAAAAGTAGTGAGCTCCAGGTGATAGTGGCAGGTGCGGGGTTGGACCTTGTAGCCGTACCAGAATTTTGGGCCACAGAGAATAACGACTGGGACCTGGCAGTCATGGGCTGCATCATGTATAGCCAAAAAACAGGAAGGGGGAATGCACACACTGAAATAGACTCACAGAATAACATTTAATTCCTAAGATCTCACAAATTGAGTTGTAAACAAACCATAATGTACAGGGAGTCAGGAACAAAGTACTCCGAACACCTCTTCATCGGGGATCTGATTATGAGACCTGCTGAATTAAAAGTTGTTCTGTGAGACTGTTCCAGTGTCTGAGTGCTCCCCTTCCTGTTTTTCAGCTGTGCTGGACTTTGGTGGTGGAGCACCCTGATTTGCTTTACTTGCAGCCTTTGTCTTTCTTTCTATAGAGCTGTTTCTTTCTTTCAGGGTGGTGGCTGGCTTTTCAGCTCCTACCGGCTGTCATTTCCCCACAGTAATCATCTGCCTAGATTCTCCCACGGATTGCCCCACGTGGCGGGATCAGGAGAGACAGGGTCATCACACCCCCCCCCCTTCTCAGAGTCTGGATCCTGTTCATCAGGGTCCTGGGATATGGCTGCAGTCGGGGACTTGTGACTGGGGCTTCCTAGGTGCACAGTCCCCACTTTTCTCATTTTCATTTTCCTCATCCCAAGGTTGGTACATGTGCACTAGCGTGGGCATGTGATGTGAGGATGCCGCACATACTCAAACGCCTGTGCCCTGCTCTCTGGGAGGCAGTTGCATGCTGCGCCACCCACTCTGTGCTTTGTGGTAGTCAAGTCACGGCATGCAGTGTCTCCCCTCCTTGATGGAGAAGAGCCTTCTACGGGAACATTCTATGGATGTTGATCTTCCTTTCCCCAGCCGGCTTCGGAGTGACCCTTAGCTCATATCCTTTGTCCTACACCATGTATAGGCAGGATAGGCAGGGCCCTTGAGAGGGTGGGGGAGCAGAGGATAATTCCCGGGGCCCAGTCCACTTAGCATACTGTATGCAGGAAAGGGGCTGCAAGTTGGAAGGGGCCTCAGAGTCTGAACTTTCCCTAGGGCCCAGAATTCCTCTCAAGGGGCCTGATAGGACAAAAAAAAGGAGGAGGGGCAGCTCTGTATGTCACAGAATGCACTGAGGCAACAGCAGATGGATCCATGGTGGGGGGAGGGTGGCAGAATCGCTGTGGGTTCAGCTCAGGACAGTAACAGGCAAGAAAGAATGGAATGAGTACCAAGTAAAACCAAGTGAGGCCAAGAGGGCAGTCAGGGATGCAGAAGCAAACAAGAGCTGCATATTGCAGAGAAGGGTTAAGGCAGGCAAAATTCGGATATATTTGTGGGGAAAAGAAAGATGGGAGGAGGAATTGTTAGACTGACAGAGGGAGGGCAGAAAAGAGAGAAGGGTGTGCAGAAGACAGCCCTTCTTAATGACTACTTCAGCTCAGTTCTCACAGTGGAGGATAGTGAGCATCTTCTGAAAAGCAGCATAAAGTCTACTGAAAGGGGATCCCAGAAATTAGGCAGAGAGTACTGTAGTTACAAGCACAAGTGTCAGACATGGGCTGCCAACCTGGAAGAGAGATAAGGCCCAGGGGCTAAATGGTATGCATCCAAGGGTGCTGATGGTACTGGCATCAGAACTGACTGAACCATAGCAGGGCTGTTTAAAGGCTCAATTCAGACAGAAGTGCTTCTGGAAGACTGGAGGGTAGTGGACGTAGTTCTGCTTCATAAGGGTGGGGACAAGAAACCAACTGGTTAACTACAGGCATGTCAGTCTTACCTCAGTTGAGGGTAAACTGATGGAGAGACTAGTCAGAGAGGACCTAGTGAAAGCTAGCTGATCTAGGTGCGGCGAAGGGCATAGTTACAGTAGATGACTGGGTAACTGGTTAGCGGGAGACAGCAGAGGATAGTGGTAAATAAAGTCAAATCCAATGAAGGAGAAGTCACAAGTAGGATGCCACAGGGTTCAGTCCTGTATCCAGTCCTTTTCAATATGTTCATTAATGACATAGGATGAATTTAGTACAAACTGTGACACTTCACAGATGACACTAAGTTCTGTTTAGGTGTAGACAGCGAGGAAGGGGGTTAGTGAGTTGTAGAGGCAGTGCAGTGCCAACAAGTGTAAGGTGATGCATGCTGGGAACAGGAACCCCAGGACAAAATATTAAATGGGAAGGGCTACGCTGGACTCTTACTTCTGAAGAAAGCGACATAGGAGTCTTACTATGTGACTCCCCTTAAACAAGCTAGCCAGTGCAACAAAGCCTATAACAAGGCAACCAGAATGCCGGGCAACATTGGGATGGGATTTCATAGTAGTAGAAGTAAGTTGCTACTACCTTTCTATAGATCACTGGTAAGGTCGTCTCTGGAGTGCTGTGTCCAGTTCCTGAGCCTTCACTTCTGGAAAAAACAGGGACAGGCCCAGTACTGGGGCTGGTCTTTAATGTGTTTATCAGTGACATTGCAGAGGGTCTGGAAGGGAGGATAAGCCTCTTCGCGGACAGTACCAAGATCTGCAGTAGGGTGGACAATCCAGAAGGGGTGGAAAGTATGAGAGGAGACTTAGACAAGCTGGAGGAGTGGTCAAGAATGTGGCAGCTTAAATTCAGTGCAAAAAAGTGCAAAGGCGTGCACCTGGGGCACAGAAATCCCAGAGAAGAATACAGGATGGGGGGCAGATACTAACAACAAAAAAACTGGAAAGAGACCTGGGGGTAATTATAACAGATGACCTAAAAGTAGCCAAGCAATGTGAGAAGGCAGTGGGGAGGGCTGGAGGGATGCTGGGGTGCAGAGGGAGAGGCATCACCAGTAGAAAACAGGAGGTGGTGATGCCACAGTAGAGGCAATTAGTAAGGCTGCATCTGGAATACTGTGTTCAATTCTGAGACCTCATCTCCAGAAGGACATAGACAGAATGGAGGCAGTGCAGAGAAGGGCAACAAAAATGGTGGAAGGAATGCACCAGAAACATACGAGGAAAGACAGAAAAACCTCAATATGTATACCCTTGAGGAAAGAAGGGAGATAAGCAGGGTTCAGGAAGAAAGCATCTTTCAGAAAAATCTACGGAACTCAGGCTGGCACAAGGCATTAAGAAGGGGGAGAAGGACTTCTCTAAGTACGTCAGGGAGAAAAGGAGCTGTAAGGACCACATAGTAAGGATTAGGAAGGAGGGGGGCTGGGTGGAAGCAGGGTGCGATAAGGAAGAAGCACTAAATGAGTACTTCTGCTCAGTATTTACTAAAGAGAAGAGGGGGGTGACACCCAAGGTGGGAGAAATGGCAGAAACGGGGGTGACAGATGGGGAAATCATGGAGGGCAGAGTTTGAGAGGGTTTGAAGGCATTGAAGGTGGACAAGGCACCAGGCCCAGATGGCATCCACCCCAGGGTACTGAAGGAGCTGGCAGAGGTCCTTGCAGGACCTTTGGCAGACCTATTTAATGCCTCACTACATTCGGGGTGTGTACCTCAGGACTGGGATGGCTCATGGTGCCCCTCCACAAGAGTGGCCCCAAGGATGAACCGGGAAACTACAGACCAGTGAGCCTCACATCCATCGTGGGTAAGCTAATGGAGACCATCCTGAAGGAGAGGCTGGTGGCCCTCCTAGAGGCCAAAGGACTACAGGACAGCAGACAGCATGGCTTCATATGTGGCAGATCCTGCCAAACCACCCTGGTGGAGTTCTATGACTGGGTTAACTAGGCAACTGGACAGGGGCCATGCAGTAGATTTATTTATTTATTTAGTTAAACATCAGTTTAGAAACCTTTGAGCCAGAGGCTCATTTACAAAGGTACCTCGTCACAAAGAGGACATCAGAACAGTAGTACAAGGGACACAGTACTTACAAACAAAAAAGTTACAGTTCAATTACAATTTTGTTTCAATAGAATACAATCTCCAACGAAGCAAAAGATAACAAAAGGTGCAAAACTTATGGTCGGGGGAGAGCTGGTGGGAGTAGAAGGGAGGGAGATAGGGGAGGAGGAATTAGTAGGGAAAGGAAGGGGGGGGGAGCCGCTCAGTGAGCATTGTCAAACAGAGTATATATATATATTTTTTTTTACACTAGGCTAGCGGCAGTTGCATTTGCAAGAGCTAAGCAGGAAGTTTCTGAGCCTGGGCTTAAAGCAAGCTAAGGTTAGTGAGTTTGAGACACTGGCAGGGAGGGAGTTATACCAGTGGGGCGCTTGGTAGGGGAATGCCCTCTGACCTTGAGAGGTCCTGGCTCTCGGAATAACTAGGGTAGCTCTTGACGAGCTTGGATGTCCTGTATCTGGACTTCAGTAAGGCATTCGACTCGGTGCCGCATGGAAGGCTGGGAAGGAAGTTAGTAGGCACAGGGGTGGGTGCAAAGCTGGTGAGATGGGTAGGAAACTGGCTTCAGGGAAGGCAACATGGGATGGTGGTGGGTGGGGAGCTCTCACACCCAAGGGCAGTGACGAGCGGTGTTCCACAGGGCTCGGTGTTGGGACCAGTGTTGTTTGGGATATTCATTGCAGACATATCATGGGACATCAAGAGCAAGATCAGTCTGTTTGCTGATGATACCAAGGTAGGCGCAGTGGTGGATGACCTAGGGGGATGGCAGGGGTTGCAGGATGATCTGGCAAAGCTTGAAACCTGGTCAGACACCTGGCAACTGGGTTTAATGCCGAAAGTGCAAGGTGCTGCATTTGGGATGAAGAACCCAAGGAGGAGTTACCAGCTGGGGAGTGCAGCTAGCCCAGACAGAGGAGGAGAAGGATCTGGGTGTGCTCATTACAGGGTCAATGAACAACTCGGCACAATGTAGGAAGGCAGCTGCAAAGGCCAACAAATGCTGGGTTGTTTTGCAAGGGGTATATCCTCGAGGAGGGAGGAGGTGATTCTGCCACTGTATAGGTCATTAGTTAGACCACACCTGGAGTACTGGTGCCCGTATCTGAAGAGGGACATTAAGTTACTGGAGGGGGTGCAGCGCAGGGCGACAAAGATGATCAAGGGGCTGGGGGACTTATCATACGAGAGGAGGTTGAAGGAGCTGAACATGTACTCACTGGAGGAGAAGAGGGACAGGGGTGACATGATTGAAACCTTTAAATACATGAAAGGAATAAACAAGACAGGTACAGAGGGGCTGTTCAAAGTAAGGGAAGGGAGGGCCACCAGGGGCCATGATATGAGACTGGAGGGAGGAAGATTCAGGAGAGAGATGAGGAGACACTTTTTTACAGAGAGGGTGGTGGCTGCGTGGAATGCGTTACCTGCAGAAGTGGTATCCAGTAGAACAGTGGACTGCTTCAAAAGGGGATGGGACAGGGCAAGGGGGAGGGTTATTGAAGGGGAAGGGTGGAAGGGAGGGGCAGCTGCAGAATAAGGGGTGCCAGCTGCACATTCGAGCAGACTTGATAGACCTCTAGATCTTTATCTGCTGGCAAATTTCGTATGTTCAAAAAAAAAAAAAGTGCAAGAACAAGGGGTCACAGTATGAGACTGGGGGGGGAGAGAGACGAGGGGAAACATGAGAAAGCATTTTTCACAGAAAGGGTGGTGGATGCATGGAACAGCCTCCCTGCAGAGGTCGTAGCGGCAAAAACAATAGGTGAATTCAAGTATGCATGGAATAGACAGAAGGCAGCCATGGTGGTAGGAAAGAGATGGCAAGCTGCAGAATCATTAAGCATCTGGAGCTTATGTAGGTAGGGAATTGGGCAGAATAGGTGGGCCAAGCGGTCCTTACCTGCTGTCAAATTCTGTTTCTAACTCATTCATTTACATGAAAGGTTTTTCACCTTTGTTTTTTCTGATGAGTGTCCGCTAGCCCCCTCAAAAAAGATAAATATGCCCATTAAAATTAATGGTGATTCTGTCCCTCATGCCTTGTGCTGTTTAGCACTTCGGTGCTTAATTAACTGACAGTTCATCTAGTGGGTGTGCCTTATTGCTGTGGGTTCCATTTAGCAAATAATTTTTATTAGACACAGGGTGGGAGAATCTCTTTAGTGAACAGGGCCAGTGACCTCAGAAGATATATATTTGTCTATTTCTGTATTATTTTAACCACTTCACCAACAGTTTTTTTTTCTTCTAGTAATGTTGTACTGCATTTTTAAAAATGTAGGAACTCCATACAGTGTACATGAAATAATGAGTCCAAGATAGTGCAGTAGGTACATGCCACACGCCAAATTGCATTTTGCTATTGCTTTCTGGATTGGGCTATTTTTTCTGGGCTCCGGATCACTAAAATGTAATACTCTGGCTGCTGTGTGTGTCTAACTAAATTAAATGGGTCAGTTAGGCTACAGGTTTAGAGATTTCATTTCAAACTTCAGAAGCAATTAGACAAAAACTACAAGCTTTAAATTTCCAACTTATACCCAGCAACTGTTAAAAAAACCTAAATAGAAATATATCACCCCTTTCTTGTAAAGCCCCAATTTGTGTCCACAGTTATAGTTGGGGGGGGGGGTTACAGTATTGTTAACAATTTACCCAGGATAGCCTGGCTGAGATGCAGCGTCCTGTTTCCAGTGGGATTCTGCTTTTCCCGTACTTGTGTCTGGATGAACTAAAGCACTGAGAGATTAAGTGACTTGCTGTGGGTCGCTTAGTGAGTAAGTGGCTCTGGTGGGATCCTTGTCTGAAACCAGCTCACTGAGGCCACACAAGAATAAGAAGTAGTAAAATAATAGTTATTTAGGATACAGACCATTTAGCTGGGACTCATTTTCAAGGACTTGTCCTTTAAGGGGTTTCAAGTGAAGTTGCCACGGTTACGTACTTGCAATATGGATTAGTGTAGTACATTTTACAAAGAGAAATGGTATCATGATAAACAATGTTGACAGCCGTTAGAGCGACATAAGAGACAAAGTTGAAACTACTGCACAGAGAGTATGTTGTGTGAAAGCACTGTACAGTCACAGCCAGAGACATGGTCAGACATTTCCTGACATTTCTTTGATATTTCTAGAGAAATCTCCTGCTTTCTGCAGTTCCACAGCAGGGAAAGCAGAGACGAACTCTTTAGACATTTCGCAAAATATCTGGAAATATCTGACCATGTCTCTGGCTACTGCTAAAGTGCTTCCTTAAACTTTGGAGCTCTCTTCCTCCTTCCAGCAGCTCAGCTCCTTCCCTACTCCTGCTCACATCTCTCCTCCATGACTTCAGTACTCACTCCTGTATTTGCCCTGACACAGGGCCCTGGGCTGTTATCTGCTGCCCCCAAACCCTTGCGCCCCGCACATCCTGTACTTACACTAGTGCAGCTCCTCTACCCCTTCCCCCATTTGAACCATCCCTCCCATCCTGAACTCCTTTTGCCTTGTTGTACACTAGAAATTGTTTTCCTTCTGCACTTTATTCTGTTGTATATTTACTACACTGCAACATACCTTTGCACATTTGTTCAGCTTATTGGTTCTTCTTACATGCTATTGTATTTTCATATTTTTATAGTTTCTTGTACTCTCCCCTTCCCCCTCTTCGTGGATGCATCTGGAAATGAACTTCTACCAGCTCAGTATGTCTTCCTGGTAAAACTTTCTGAAAAAATAAATATTTAAGTAAAGCAACAGATAGCTATGATAACTGCAACCTCCCTTCCATTCCATCCTTGAAGGGAGATACGCCAATCTTGGAACTGCAGTCTGGGACTGAGAAACAGAGTAAAAAAAATGTTAATATAATATTCTAATAATTTTGAACAAACATTTATTGCATGCTGTACAGAAATTACTTACAGAGCCAGGATATCCCTAAACAAATATAAATGCTACGGAAAAGACCAAGTATTAGCTTAGCATTTAGATGAAACCTGTGTTTAAATGTGTGTACCTGTGTGGATTTTATATAAACTTATTCCAAATATACTAGTCAAAAATACCTTTGTCATATTGCATGTATCAACCACATTAAGAACTATAATCATTATTCAAGGAAGCACACTGTATCAGAGAAATGCATGGTTGTGTTTTCTTTTATAACCAAATAGACTAAAGAGCTAAGTATACCCCTGCACATATCACAGGTAGCATTCCCCACAGTACTGATAATTAAACAGGAGACACGCAATTATATACTCAAAGTATACCCACCAAAATCTAAACTGAAAGAAAATATTTTAGACTCTGCTTTACTGGAGTGTATACTATGCCTTTGGACATGCCTCTGGACCAAGTAGTATTCGTGGTAGCCGGCAGTCCAGGGGAATTGGGTAAATCGTAATCCATTTCCTCTGTAGAATGCTATGACTATAGTTCTGTTAATACTTTATAAACTCATGCCCATGTGTAGCCATCTGCCCCCGTTGTCGTGTGCCATTGTCCAATACTCCGCAACCAGAGGGGTAGCTTATACCAAGGGGTCCCTTCGATCATGCAAGGAGGCCTCGTCAGAGAACCCTGTGTTGCTCAATGACTTAAACGTGGTTACAGTTTCTTGGTGACCCAGCCCTCACTCATGAAGCCCAGCATGGCAACAGTCTGCAGCCCAAACTATGATAGATGCATTTAGATGAAAACATGAATTCCAGGGACATGGATATGGTGCACTATCCACACATTGGCAGTCTTCCTTCCCCTTTAAATCCAACCAGAACATCTTCAAGCTAAGCTCCTCTTATCCACCCAGGTGGTGTCCTCCTCAGCTCCTCCCCGTGTCATCAGATCTTCCTTTCCGCTGGAAGAGTTAGGTCTCCTCCTTTGCAGCTCTCTGCACATGGTATAGGCCCAGTATTTCTGATTTACATCTTCAGGTGTTTTTTTTTCCCTCCAGTTGTGTTTTTCTTCACCAGAACTCCTCAGTATGGAGCATGAAATTACCTGAACCGCCCAGGGTTTAAAGGCGCACTGTATGCAAACATAAAATGTTGCGCACTGACCCTAACACCTTGTGCATGTATAGCTTGGGGGAAGAACATGACCTGTAGGGTTGCTGCCTATGCAAGCCCTGCTCCCCTCCTCTCTTGAGGGCAGGTATGCCCGTCTCCTCCTTAGCCGGCCGAACAAGCAGGATCTTCTGGACCAAGGATGCCCGCAATGCCGTTTTGGTGGCAGTGAGCTCAGCCTCTCAACAGGCTGCCACTGAAGAGGTGGAAGCCGAGGCCACGGCAGTCTCTTCCTCCCCCCTGCGCTGCTCCCTATGGGCACCAGTGTGGGGGCTTCCTTTACAGGATCATTTCGGGACATGTGCCAGTCCCTCCAGACCCTTGGGGAGAGCCCTTCCTATAGAGACTGTTCCTCTAAGGTGAAACTCAAGAAGTCTTGCCATAGTTCGTGGGACCTTTTCCCGTTGTCGCGACTCCTAGGACCACTCAACGGTTATTGAGCAGTCACCTTCAGTCAGTCCTCTCCGGGCCAAAGGACAGACCGCTAGCTCCCCAGTGTCCCCATTAGGCTTGCGGGCCAAGACGCTGGATGACCAGCCGGACAAGATTTTTCTTGACTCAGTCGACCCGTTGTCAGACGAGTTAGGGGATGACTCTCTCTCCCAGACTCGCATCCTTTCGTCCCACTCCCAAGAGGGACAGGAAAAGTTAGCTGGCCTTGCTGTCTCCTCCAAGGAGCTTCCCCCTTCGGGGGTCTTGTGGCAGGACCAGCTATACACGGCCCCTTCTCCCACATCCCCTCAATGGCGGCAGTCTCGTTGCTGGTCCAGGTGGAGGTCATAGTCTCAGGAATTGGGTCGTTCCTGCTGTCAACCTCCTAGGAAGCATTGCCGATACTCCTCTTTCTCTTGGATGATGAGAGGTGCCACTACAGGTTGCGGTGGCACCATGAGGAGCTCATGTGGCAGGCAGGAGTGGGTACTTGGGCAGGGCCAGTCCTTCCAGCAGGCCCCAGTGCTCCCATGGTCTACCCTGGTGAGGCCTGTTCCAGTTCAGCCCCATCCAGGTGAGCCTTTCCCAGCCTCTCCACCAATTTTAGTGGATTCTTCGATGAAGAAGCCCTTGTAAGGGGCCACGTCCAAGGCTGCTCACCTAACCTCCAGCCTCCCC
The DNA here is from genome assembly GCA_016271365.2 of Neoceratodus forsteri. Lineage (NCBI taxonomy): Eukaryota > Metazoa > Chordata > Ceratodontiformes > Ceratodontidae > Neoceratodus > Neoceratodus forsteri. The sequence goes on from CM057452.1 coordinate 1,608,830,626, forward strand.
GGCCAGCGTTTGGTGCAGATTACCCACTCTGGTTGTGTCGGGAAGCTCTTCACACCTGAATGCTGGGTTATTTACGGGGACAGGGGGCCGAGGGTGGTGTTCGAAGAGTTGTCAGACACAGTTGGCTCCTTCATGCATTCCTCAAGGACCTGGGCTTTTAATAGGAGTCCTCTGAGGCCTTACCTCCGACCAAGGTCCCATCTCCTTCGGGGTCTTGCTCCAGTTTATCTCCTAGGCCACGGAGATTATGCTGGAGCTACTCTAGATGCAGGCCAAATGCCCCCTGATGGAGATCCTTGATCGGGATGACTCCCCCCCCCCCCAAGGGTGGACTTCCTGTTGACAGAAGCTATCCTGGGTTCTGCCTTGGAGTTGTGGCAACATCCATCTTCATGCTTTACGCCATCTGCCCATATGGTCCACAAATATGGGTCCCAACCGGGTTCCTCCCTGGTTTCCCCAATCACCTCGGCCGAGGGTTGGTGGCAGATTGTATTTCTGTTGGACGGGCAATGTTGGGGATGTTGACAAGCCCCCGCACAAGGAATAGAAGAAGCTGGGCCACGAGCCAAAAGGTGTACAGTGCATCCTCCTTGGGCCTCAGGCAGGCAAACTTCCCCATTATGTTGGCCAACTTCGGCCACACTCTTGGGGGGGGGGGGTCCTAGTCTATGTCATTCCCCACCTTTCCGTGGACTTGCAGTCTGCAATGAAAGTGGTCCATGACCAAGGCTGCACCCTTGCCAAGCACCAGCTTCAGATGGCCTTGGACATTTTATTTATTTATTTTTTTTCAAATTGTTTAACCAGGTGAGACACACTAAGCTGAAAGCTTGTTTACAGGTGCAACCTGGGAGCACAGGGAAGTTAAGTGACTTGCTCAGAGTCATGCTCAGAGTCACACAGTATGCAAGTGGGGGCTGTGGGATTCAAACCCAGGTCTCCAGATTTGCAGCTCGGAGCCTTAAACCACTGCGCTATACTGCCGCCCACATGGGCAACTCCTGCACCTGGTCCGTGGTGGCAGCGGTGGCTATGTGCTGCAGAACCTGGCTTAGGATCTCCACCTTAACGGTGGGCACCCAACATAGCTGGTGGATATCCCCTTCTTGACATTGACTTCTTTGGCCTGGAGGTGTAGGGCCACCTTATGAGGACTGAGAAGTCCAGTGCCACCCTGGACTCTGTCACAAACTTGCAAAAGGACCACAAGGGCCAGAGGCTGAAAAAGAAGCCCTTTTCATTTCGGCCTTTTCAGCTTCAGCAGCCTAAGCCACAGCAGCCCTAGAGAAAGCAGTCCCAGGTCTGGTGACTCAAGTCCAAGTTAGCCAACCAGAGCCCCAAGAAATCTGGAGGACAGAGCAACGGCACTCCCCTGGTGGCTGGAGCTGGGTCCTCTTCCTCCAAGTCTGCACAGTGATGGGTTGGGGGCATCTGCCTCCTGTCTGCCACGTCTCTGCCTCAGCTTTCCGGGGGTTGGCTTCACCATTTCTGGCATGCCTGATCCACTATTACGATGGACAAATGGACACTGGATGTGGTGGGTCGAGGTTTGCTCGACTTTGAGGCTCTCCCACCCTTGCGGTCCCATGCCACACATGAGTCCATGGCTTCCCAGGACCTGCTGTCTGCTCTCAGGGAGCACATTGCTCAGCTCCTCGAGAAAGGCACTGTGGCTCGTGTCCTGGATGCCTTGGCCGGGAAGGGCTTTGTGTCCAGGTACCTACAGGTTCCAAAACAGACGGGATTGGTGCCCCATACTGGATCTGCATGACCTGAACCAGTTCTTGAGGAGGCACAAGTTCAGGATGGTCACTCTGAACCAGATAATCCCATCTCTGGAGCAGGGCATGTGGTTCTGCTCTCTAGACCCCTGGGTCTTTATCAAGTGCATCAGAGAGGTGGCAGCACTAATGAGGCACCATGGGGTACGGATCTATCCATACCTGGACAACTGACTGATTGCCGGTCCATCCAGGGAAGTGGTGGAGTGATCCAAGGATCTGGCCCTCCAGACTTGCTTGGCCTTGGGTCTACTTATCAACCTAGCCAAGTTGAAACTCAACTCCTTGCAGACCATCCACTTTATCAGGGCAGAGCTCGACTCCCTCCAGGCTAAGGCCCGACTCCATGTGGACCAGGAAGTGGACCTTACCTCCTTTGCCCCCTCATTTCAGGTTAGGTTCTTGTGCCCTGCCCGGGACTTCCCATGGTTGCTGGGGTACATGATGTCCTGCACCAGCGTGGTCTGGTGTGTCCGCTAGTTGATGCACCTCCTGCAGTGGGAACTGCAGGAGGTGCATCCTCCTTCAGAGGGAACTGACCTTTTAGTGGTCTCAGTGCTTTGGTCACCTTGACCAGTCAGTCATAGTGACACAGCTGATGTGAGATGCCATCCAGTGGTGGTTGGTCCTGGAACAATTGCAGGAAGGAGTTTCATTCGTCCTCCCAGAGCTGATGGTTTTTCTGATGACTGACACGTCTCTGCTGGGTTGATGAGCCCACTTCGGGGACCACAGAACCTGTGAGCTCTGGACCCTCAAGGAGACTCAATACCAAATCAGTCTGTTGGAGCTTCAGGCAGTGCATCTGGCTCTGCCGGTGTTTGCTCCATTGGTTCAGAGTCAGGTCATGAAGGTCCAGATGGACAATACCACAACCATGTACTATCTCAACAGGCAGGGCAGAATGCATTCCCTACGGTTGTGTCGGGAAGCCCTCCTCACCTGAACCCTTGTGTGTAGTCTGGACACTGATCTCTTGGCAATCAATGTGGCTGGAGCCTCCAGCCAGCTAGTGGACACCCTCAACAGGGTGGGCGAGGAGCTTTGCGAGTGGCCCCTTCATCAGGAGGTGGTGAACCATCTGTTCTCCCAGTGGGGCACTCCCCTGCTCAAAATGTTCGTATCCTAGGAGAATGCAAATTTGAGGCTGTTCTATGCCCGCCTCCCTCAGTGTGGGACACTAATGGGGATGCCTTCGCGAGGCCCTGGAACCTGGGCCTCTCTTGTGGCTTCCCTTCCTTTCTCCTGATTCACTGGGTGTTGGTCAGTGTGTGGAGGGACAAAGCACATGTGATCCTGGTAGCCCCCGACTAGCCGCTCCAGTTCTGGTATCCAGATCTCCTTAGCCTCAACAGCAGGACTCCATGGCGCCTGCCTCTATGCCCTGGACCTGCTCTCCTGTCACAAGGGGAAGGTCTTACACCTGGACCTTCAGTCCCTGCACCTGACAGCCTGGTTCCTGAGCGGCTAGAGTTCCAGACTTTGGGTCTCTCCAAGGAGATTCTCCATGTTGTGGAAGCCTCCTGGGAGGGGTTGACCTGCCAGTACTATGCCTTCAAATGGAAGCACTTTTCCATTTGATGCCAGGACAGAGAGCTAGACCCCTTATCCTGCCCCGCTGGCTAGCATTCTGGACTACCTGTGATCCCTCTCTCAGTTGGGCCTGAGGTCAGAAACCCTCAAGGTGCATCTGGCAGCCATCTCAACATACCGGGCACAGGCTGGTATGCTGACGTTGGCACAGGAAAAGGTGGTTGGGCACTTCTTTAAGGGCCTTTACCTGTCACTGCCAGTGCGTGAACCACCACCACTATGGGACCTGTTGCTGGTCTTAGCAGTGCTCATTGGCAAATCATTCGAACCAGTGCATAGGTGTGATATCTCTTACCTGTCATGCAAGACCACCTTCTTGGTGGCTGTCTCCTCCACCAGAAGGACCAGTGAACTCCAGATGCTCTCAGTGGAGTCTCCTTGCTTGGTGTTCCACAGGGACAAGGTTGTCCTTTGCCCCAACCCGATGTTCCTTCCAGAGGTTGTTTCAGAGTTTCACCTTAACCAGGTGATCAGTCTTCCCATGTATTTTACCATTCCAACCTTGGAAGCCAAGCACATGCTCCACACATTGGACCTGAGGCAAGCACTCGCTTATTATATGGTGCACATGGCTGGAGTTTGGGGAGAGGTTCACCAGTTCTTTGTCACCTACACTGAAGCTGCACCTGGCAGACACTAGCTAAGCACACGATTGGCAGGTGGATTGTATCCTGCATCAACCTCTGCTATAGGTTGGCTGGTAGGGAGCCTACCATTGGGCTTAGGGCTCACTCCACCAGACATACCGCTGCCTTGGTGGCTGCTTCCAGGGATGTCCCTATCCAGGAAATCTGCAGGCTGCTACCTGGGAGTCAGCACACATCTTCATTTCCCATTACCACATGGACCTTGAGTCATACCAGGATGCTGATTTGGGGACCTCGATTCTCCAGTCTTTTTCCCCAAGTTGGGGGTGTGTGCCTTGCTTCTTCCTCCCAGAGAACTGCTAGGAGTTGGTGTGGATAGTGCACCATATCCATACCCCTAGAAATGAGGGTTCCTCACCAATAACCATAGTTCTAGGAGTGGTATATGGTGCACATCAACACAACCTACCCGACCTTCCCTGGCAAGTGGCCCTACTTCCAGCATGCAAGATCTGAAGTTGCTGGGTGGAGTTGAGGAGTATACCGCCCAGGTGGGTGGGAGGAGCTTAGTTTGAAGATGTCCTGGCTGGATTTAAAGGGGAAAGAAGACTGCCAGCATGTGGATATGCACCATATACCACTCCTAGAACTACAGTTACAGGTGAGTAACCCTCATTTGCTGACTCACATTTATTAAAGCTCTGTGACCATTGGCACCAGGCAGAGGTTGGCCAGACTCTCACCCCTCCCTCCATCATACCCTTGATGGTGTGTTGATTGAGGATGTCTCCACCCTCAGATGCCCTGGGGTATATTTGCTCTGTCACCTTGAATTCTTCTGACATAAGAATGCCCTTCACCAGAAGTTCCACCCTAAACTTTGGGGCTGTTAACAGGAATAAAGTGTGCATCTCACTTTCTGCATGCAAATAAATCCTCTCAAAAACGATACTCCCAATTTTTGACTATGGTGGCATTGCTTACAGTGCAGCTCCCAAGTCCACACTGGCTAGACTGGACTTCCTTTACTCCTCTCATTCCCCTCCCTTGATTCCATGCAAGTCTTCCACTGTTCTTCCTTTATCTCATGGATCACCTTCAAGGTCGGCTTGCTGACTTATAAAGCCTGACACGATCAGGGACCTAGTTACTTGCAAAATCTCCTTAGCCCTTCTCCCTCTCTCCGATCCACCGACAAGGGATTGCTAGAGATTCCCAGGGTTCGTTTAAAGACATCTGGGGCTCGATCTTTTGGTTTTGTGGCCCTGACCCTGTGGAATTTCTCTACCTCATCGGGTGCGAGATTGCCTGACCGTCCAGGGTTTTAAAACTGCTCTTAAAGCCTATTTATTTGATCTGGCATATCCAGACTTTTAGGTGTTACTGTAATCTACATAGTTTTAAATTAGAGGATTGTATTGATGTATTGTTTGTTGTGACCGTTTACTGTATTTGCTTTTAGTATGTACAAGAGCCTTGGTTGCAAGACAGGTGCTTTTTATAAATAAAGTTTGAATTGAATTGAAATCTCCAAATTCAGCCTTATAGTGGCTCCCTCCCCCAACCTTACCTCCGTTCATTCACCTAACCCCCCACCTCTACCCCCAACATACTCCCTTTGAAACACCGAGTCTCGCTCCCTTCCCTCCTTCACAAGAAGTCCTCTGCAGGCCAAGCTGCTTTTTCCTTCCACTTCCCTAAACTCTGGTCTTCCCTTCCCTGTTACATACTCCACCGTCCTCATTCCTGTTCCCTCAGATCCTTCTTTAAGACTTCACTACTCGGTCCTGTAATTGTCCTTGATCGCATTGCTCAACCCTGGCCTTCAACCCCTCCCAGTAACATTCTCCTATGACCACAGTTTAGTCCTGGATCTTTGCTCATTGCTCTAAGCTTGAATCAGATATCACTGCATCTGTTCATTTGGTAGTGGCTACTGTATATTACGTTTGTATTTATAGTTGCCTCCTTGCATAACAGCTGTGACTTGCTATTTGTTTTATTGCACCTTATTTTCAAGTTGTTCTGTACCCCCACCCCCACCCGATCACATCTGGAAATGATCTGTTGCCAGCTCAGTATGTCTTCCCTGGTAAAATGTTTAAAAATAAATAAAGTGCAGCACCTTCAGGCTGTCCTGACAGTTATCTATGTATAAACTGTCACAGAGAGATGAAAGTGTAAGATAATTCATAACACACACACACACACACACACACAAAAAAAAAGAAAATTGAGAGCCAGTTCATTTCTGCATACATCAGGGATATCATGCAGTCATGGTCCAGATTTGTAATAATATCTGCCGCTTTGCTCTTTCAGTTCCCCAAGCTCACTCCCTGCTGTTCACTCTGCTCCGGCCTGGGCTGGCTAGCCCCCACAGCTTTCCGACAAAACACTACCACTTGTTTCATCAAAAACATCATTGCCTCCCAGAAATAACATGCTGGCCGTACTGTTAAAACCTGCTCACTCTGCCTACCCCCTGAGATCAGCTGAGGAGTCCTTCCTAGCCCAACCCAAGTGTTACACAAAAATGGATGAAAATGCCTTCTCAGTTAGTGCTCTGAAAGTGTGGAATTCCCACCCATTGGCTCTCAGGACCCCCACACACACACACAGAGTTTTAAGCTGGAATTCCGTAAGGTCCTTGCCAGTTCTGAACTCTGCTTCTGTGGTGGGTGTAACCACTTACTTGCCTGACCCTCTTAGCTCTTGCCGTGGCACTTGATCCTATTTTCCATGACCTGCTCTCCCAGAACCTTACTAGTTCCTATGTTTCCCCTCACAGTTACCCTTTATTTGTACAATGCTTTAATGTCATGTTCAGGGACACTGTTTCTGTCATATCCATGCCTATTGCCACTGTTCTGTGTCACATTTGTATAATTTACATGCCTAACCTGTTGCTTCTGTTTGGGTTGCCTGACTGATGTTTTGGCTAATTTTTTACTGCTTGTTGTCAACCGATCTGTTCTTTGTATTACACTGTTGTTTTTCCCACCTCATTGTATGTAACCTCCTGGGTCATGCCTGAACATAGGCAACTTTGCTGTTTAGCGCACCTAACTGGTCAACAAAAACTAAATAAATGATTTCACAGTGTCCAGCAGTACATGTAATACAAAGTGTCCCGGTTGTACTCGTCCACTTTCATACTGTTGGTGGTAAATGGTGAAAAGACTGAAGACCCCTCATGGTGACCTGAACTCCATCATCACGTCCCAGGCTAACCCTCTCCGAGTTGCTTGGGACAAATACATATCTGCTGTGCTATCCAGAGTCCACCATAACAGAATCAAAATTAGAATCCAGTCTGGTGTACAGTATGAAGACATTTCAGATAAGTAAAGGCAAGCCCTGGAAGCACATACAGTATAGCATTAGTATTATTGTACATTGAGACCACAGTCCCAGAATACCTCACTGAAAAGTTTTCATTTTTAGCTCTGGAATTATTCAGGAAGTCAAGAAACCTGGTGCCTCAGGAACTGTACACACACAAGGGGCCCAGATTCCTGACAGATGAGCTAGCCAGCAACCCATTCTTATGGTGGCTCCCACCTTAAAGTGGGTTACACTTGATTAACTCACAAAATATTATTTTGTTTGATTCATTTCTAATTTTGACTCAGAAATCATGCTGAGCTGTAACAGTTTCTTTTCAGGTACATGGGGCTACTCTCTACCTTATCCTATTTCATGAATGGAAATGTTGACCTGGACCCTAGAACAGATCTCCAGCTGTTATATCTGTCATGGGATCTTGGACCTCTACCTGGACAGCCATCAGAGATGGGCAGAAGGGCCCTAGGTTTATTGTCTCATCAGACGGGTAGCACCTAAATGGTGAAGCACCCCACTAGTGCTGCATTACCATATCTGTATTTGGTATTAGCCCATGTTTTTAATGTAGGATTAGAACCCAGGACCTTATGATCATGAGGCCTTTGAGGCAATCATACACCCACTGAGTGACTGACACTGCAAATTTTTATATTTCTGGATTGTTTCCTGTCAGTTCTTCTGACATTTACATATTGTGCTTAGATACATAAATGGTTGCGGAAAGTTAAAGACAATAGTCCATACAGTTTGTCTGTTTACCGTGCTAGAATTACTGGGTCAGCAGTTAGCAGAATACTCTTGTCTTATTGGGTTTTATTCAAGCCTGGACTCTGGTGCTTGCATAAACAAATCAACTCGCTTCCAGAAGTTTCAGTAGGGAAAGGGAACAGGAGAGGTACATGTTTTACATAACTATAAAACACACTGAGCAAAGATAGGAAATAATGACCCACTCACCCAAATTTTCTTCTATACAAAATAATTTTTCATAACATCCAGACCAAGAATGTCCTTGGTTTTGGGAATACCCTTTATCAGGGAGTCTGGTTCTAGTAATAAAACATATGTATCACAATAATATTTACATTTTAACATCCATACTACCTACTGCTAATACGGGCGGAGACGTATAACAACAACACCTACATCAGTTATACTCCTTCTCTCTTTGTTTTAGATTTACCATCAGTGTACTTGATAGTCTGTGCTCCCTCAAATAAATGAACATGTTGGCGGCAGTACTTAACATTTCTCTTATTATTTTCATCATTTCAAAAATATTTGTGACGTATAAATATAATACATACCCTTAGGTGCTATAACAACTCAAATTTTGAAAATGTATCCTGTCTTTAAATAGCGCCTGAAAACAAAATATAAATATTTACCAATCAAATATTATATTTTATATCTGATTTCCTTTAAATTTAGCATCTTGTTACTTCAACAAGTGGTTTAAATGGTAGTATGACCTGCATCTTTTAATGTGTTAAAACAGCCTTCAATTCTGTTCTTAGCCGCTCTTTCTAAGGAAGTACATCATACTGGTTCCTTTAAAAGTCAAGTATCACTGTCCTCAAGTACATATATGTAGAAATGTTTCCTTTATTACAGGAAAAGACCGCTGCACCATGTAGAACAACATATAAGGCTGTAGACACCTAATGCATATGATGTTATTCTCTTTACTAGCTCATTAGTTAAACATTCTTTAACTTGTCTTTCATAAGTAAATACATGGTAAAACTTAAAGTATATATCTCTCTCTAAATTTTATTTTACATGCACGTATTCTGCAAGACCTGTGTTCCACGCTAACCCCACGAGTGTTCTTACATTTAAATCTAGTTCAAATTCTGATCACTTAGCTGTTTGCTACCAGAGATGTTATAGACTTTAAAGGAACCAGTATGATGTACTCTCTTAGAAAGAGCTGCTAAGAATAGAAATGAATGCTGTTTAAGCATATTAGAAGATGCAGGTCATACTACGATTTAAACCACTTGTTGAAGTAACAGGATGTTTAATTTAAAGGAAATCAGATATAAAAAATAATATTTGATTGGTAAAAATATATATTTATATTTGGTTTGCAGGAGCGATTTAAAGGCAGCATTCATTTAAAGAATTTGAGTTACAGCACCTGAGGGTATGTATTATTTTTATACATCGTATATATTTTTTGAAATGATGAAAATAATAAGAGAAAATGTTGAGTACTGGCTGGCTAACATTCATTTCTAGGGACATGGATATGTTGTTCATCCACACTTATTGGCAGGTATCCTTGCCGCTTTAAATCTTGCCGGAAGGTCTTCAAGCTTGCTCCTCCCACCCACCCGGGTGGTATAACTCTCGGCTCCGCCCCATGACGCCAGATCTTCCTTACGGTTGGAAGCTCAGGTTCCCTCCTTAACGCTCTCGTTTGAGACTGGTTCCTATTTCTCCGTTTGAGTTTAAAATAAATTTTGCGAAAAAGACTTCCAGTCTTCTATCCCTCATGACTACGATGGACCATCGACTCCCAGTTTCGGAGATGCCCATGCGGTCTGAAGATGTCTCGGACGGATCCACTCACGTGTGTCTGCTGCTTAGGCCTTGAGCCGACCCGCAGGCTTGTGACCTGTGCTCATCTTTCATTTCGTCCTCGAGAACCGTGCTGCCCGATTACAGCTGGGCCGTCGAAGCGTTCCCTCGGTGAAGTCAAGGAGGCCGGTTGGCGGTCTCGGCTGGCCCGGCCCGGCTCGGGGATCAGCTCAGCGGATGAGCCCTCGAAGAGAAGCGGCGCGGGCGTATCTTCCTCGGCGCGGCATTTATCCCGCTCTCTCTGGGTTCTTCCTACACGGCTTCTTTTAAGGAGCTTTGTCTGTCCCTCTCCACTAAGGGAGAAGGGCCTGCGTCTGCTGGACCTTATTCTCGGTCCAAAAAGAGGGACAGGGGTAAGTCCCTCCGTCGACGCTCTGGGCGGGAAGGTCCCTCTCCCGGGCCGTCGACCGTCGGCCATGTGGACCAGCTCGGCTTGACCACTGGCCTCCCCAGTGTCCCGTCAGGTCAGTTGACCGAGACTCCACCCGATGAAGTCGAGATTTTCTCGACCCATTAGACAGGCTGTCGCCTTTAGCAGCGAGATTCCCTCTCCCGGTTCCCGGGAGGAGTTGAGATCCCGTGGGCTCGCCTGTGCCTCCGGTTCCGGAGCCTTCGGATGGACCATCCGAGCGAAGGAGTGCGGTTCGGCGACACCTCCCGCACCGACCTCGGAAATTCCGGGACTCGGTCTGGACCTCTTAGCGGTCCAGCCGATCCCACCGTCATAGAGGTCTCGATTACCGGCACGGTAAAGCGGCGTCGCGCTCGTCCTCGTCTCCTCCTCGGATGAGGCGCGGCGAAAATGCGTCGACGGATACGAGGACCTTATGTTGCAACAACTCCTCCTGGCCGGGAGTAAGCCGACCCCGCGCCTTCCCGGCCATTAATAACTGTCACGGGCGGCCGACACAACCCTCGACTTATCCGAGGCCTATACCCAGGCGGTTGTTACGGCCAAACCGCTGCTCCACCGATTCCGGTGGAACCTCCGCCCTCCACAGCCACCAATTGGGGCTCCGACCAAGGATTCCGGTCGGCTAAGGGTCTACCCATCGGCTGTCAGTTACACTCCTCCCGACCGACCTCGGCAGGTGAAGAGGTGGCTCAGGCCAGAGGCAGCTCTTCGAGGACTCTTCCGAGTCCGAAGATGATTCCTCCTTTTTCTCCAAGCGACTGGACTTGGAGTCTTCAGGAGGTCAGTCAATGGACGATAGCCCGTCGTCCTTCCTAGGACTGCTTGGCTCATCTCGAGTCCACGGGATGGAGCCCGAACCCGTTCCAAACAGGCCAGGTATCCCTCACGGAGTTCTGGACGGGGGATTCTCCGGGAGGCCTTTCCGGTGGCCGAGGCCATAGTGGGTCGGCACTGGAGCTTTGGCAGCGCCCTGCTTCCTGCCCTGCGCCTTGGCCAGGATGGCCAGGAAGTATCACGGTCCCTACGGTTCCTTGTCGGTTTTTGGAACACCCCTCTGCTGAGGGGTTGGTTACCGACGGCGTTTTCGCGCCCCGCTCAGCGCCAGGGATGTGGACAAACCTCCTGACAAGAGTCAAGAAATTGGACTTATGTCGGGCGAAAAGTCTACACTGCGTCCTCTCGCCGCCTTCGTCAGGCCAGTTCGGCATCCTCATGGCACATTTTTCTCATGCCCTGTTGGGCTCCCTGGATGAGGTCATCCTCATCTTCCGCCCGATCTGCAGACTACGGTTAAGCAGGTGCGGGACCAGGGCGAAGCAGTGGCCAAACAGCAGCTCCAGACTGCTTTGGATATGGGGACTCATGTGCCAGATCGGTGGCGGCCGCCAGTGATGGCTGTCACGTTGTGGCGGGCTTGGCTGGGGATATCCACCTTTACTTCGGATACCAGCACAAGTTGGCGGATGTTCCCTTTTGGGACTGACCTCTTGACCCTGGGGTGGAAGGTCACCTGCAGAGGATCGAGAAGTCCAATGCTACCTTGGACTCGGTCTCTTCGCTCCAGAGGACAAAGGCGCATGAACCACAGCCTAAGCCCTTTTCGTCCTTCTGTGCCTTTGGTGCCTGCTGCGTCAGGGCCAGCAGGCTCGGCCTTGGCATCCCAAACCCAAGCCGCGGCTTCCTCTAACAGGAGGCAGGGAGGAAAAGGCCCAGGAGGTCCTCGGCCGGTCCCTCCTCCAAGCCTGCCCAGTGACGGGCTGAGGGGTGTCGCCCCATTCCCGCCACCTACCCCTGGTCCCCGTGGGACGGCTCAGCACTTCCGTTCCGCCTGGTCCGCTGTTTCCACGGACAGGTGGGTCTTAGAGGTGGTGGGAAGAGGCCTGCCTCTGGAATTCGAGCAGGCACCACCCTTCAGAGCCGTGCCCCTCGGGGAGCTTGGGATCCCCAGCCTCACTGGCGGCTCGTCGAGCCGAGCATCGCTCCTCCTCCAGAAGGAGGTGATAAAGAGGTGGTGGACCCTCCTTCAGACCCAGGGTTTGTGTCCAGGTACTTCTCGGTTCCGAAGCGGACGGGGGCTGCACGCCCATTCTCGACCTACACATTCAAACAAGTTCCTAAGGTCTCGAACCTTCAGGATGGTCACTCTGGCTCAGATACTACCATCCTTGGAGCAGCGGCGTGTGGTTCTGCTCTCTGGACTTGCAGGACACGTTTTCCGTCCCTATCCGTCCGTCTCACCAGAGATTCCTTCGCTTCCGGCGGAAGGATCCTCTTGAGTTCAAGCCATGCCCTTGACTTGTCTCCAGCTCCCAGGGTCTTCACCAAATGCATGGCAGTGGTGACAGCATTCCTCTGGCGCCGAGGGTCGGGTGTACCCTTACCTGGACGACTGGCTGATAGCAGCTCCCTCAGGAAGGGCGGGTGGTCCAGAGATCTGGCCCTCCAGGTCTGCTCTCAACTGGGCCTCCTTATCAGCGAGGCCAAGTGAACTCGAGCGAAGCAGGTGATTCTATTCATCGGGCGCAGCTCGACTCTCTTGAGCCAGGCGCGGCTCCGCGGACAGGGCCGAGGTTCTTTCCTCCTTTGCCTGATCATTTCTGGTTGGGCAATTGCGCCCTGCCGGGACTTCCTCGCCTCCTGGGTCTCATGGCGGCCTGCACCAGCGTGGTCCGTTGGGCCCGCTGGAGCATCGTCCCCTTCAGTGGGGACTGGCCAGCCAGTGGTCCTGGCAGCTGCGATCCTTTGGACCAGCTTGTGCCGGTGACACAGGGGATGTGGAACGCTCTCCAGTGGTGGACCGTTCCAGATCATTTGCAGGAGGGCATCCCGTTCGTCCGCCCCGAGCCGACGGTCTCTCTATCGACCGATGCCTCTCTGATGGGTTGGGGTGCCCATCTGGGGGAACACCGGGCTCATGGCCTCTGGTCCCCGCGGGAGTCCCGATGCCACATCAACCTGCTGGAGCTCCGAGCGGTCCGCCTAGCTCTCACCGCCTTTGCTCCGTTCCTCCGGGGTCAAGTGGTCCGAGTCCAGACGGACAATACCACGACCATGTACTATCTAAACCACCAGGGCGGGACGCGCTCCATGCTTCTATGCAAGGAAGCTCTCCGCATTTGGTCACTCGCTGCGCAGCCTGGAGGCGGATCTCCTAGCCATTCACGTGGCAGGGCCTCCAACACCCTGGCCGATGCCCTGAGCGGATAGGGGCTGCATCCCAGTGGTCTCTCCTGCGGAGGTAGTACAGCATCTGTTCTCCCATTGGGGCACACCTCAGGTGGACCTGTTTGCCTCAGGGAGAGCGAGCTGAGTCTGTTCCATGCCCGCCCCCCTCAGCAGGGCTCGCTGCAGGGGGATGCCTTCTCGAGGCAGTGGACCCCGGGCCTCTTTTACGCCTTTCCCCCATTTCCCTTGATCCACAAGGTGCTTCTCAAGGCGAGGAGGGACAAGGCGCAGGTGATTCTGATAGCCCCAGACTGGCCTCGCCAGTTCTGGTACCCAGATCTCCTCAGTCTCAGCTCCAGGATTCCACGGCAGCTTCCAGCTCGCCCGGACCTGCTCTCAGTCAATCAGGGGAAGGTGTTCCATCCGGACCTTCAATCCCTGCACCTGACGGCCTGGTTCCTGAGCTAGAGTTCCAGGCCTTGGGTCTTTCCGACGAGGTCCTCAATGTAGTTGAGGCGTCCCGTAAGGAGTCGACCAGAAAATGCTATGCCTTCAAATGGAAAAGGTTTTCATTTGGTGTCGACAGCTTGGACCCTTCCTCCTGTTCCTTGGCAAGCATCTTGGACTATTTATGGTCCCTTTCCAGTCAAGGGCTTAGGTCGACGACCCTAAGGGTGTACCTGGCAGCCATCTCTGCTTACCGGGCGCGGGCCGGGAAGCAGTCGGTGGCGCAGGAGAAGGTGGTCTGGCGCTTTTTCAAAGGCCTTGATCACATTTCCCCTCCAGTGCGGGAACCCCACCTCCGTGGGATCTACTGCTGGTACTGGCAAAGCTCATGGGCAAGCCATTCGAACCTATGCACAGGTGTGCTCTCTCTCACCTGTCGTGGAAGACCGCCTTCTTGGTGGCTATCACGTCAGCCAGAAGGATGGGAGAGCTCCAGGCGCTTTCCATCGAGTCTCCTTACCTGGTCTTCCACAGGGACAAGGTTGTCCTGCTTCCCCACCGAAATTCCTTCGAAGGTGGTGTCGGAGTTTCACCTTAACCAGGTGTTGACTCTGCCGGTGTTCTACCCCAATCACACCTCGGAGGCCGAATATAGGCTCCATGCTCTGGACCCTAGAAGGGCGCTCGCTTATTATAAGGAGCGCACGGCTGAAATTCGGGAGAGGTTCCGCCAGCTGTTTGTCACCCACGCCAGGCCGCATCTGGCAGACCTGCAGCCAAGCGGACGATAAGCAGGTGGGTAACCTCCTGCATAGATCTCTGCTATAAGTTGGTGGGCATGGAGCCTCCCAGAGGGATAAGAGCTCATTCTACCCGCCATACTGCTGCAACGGTGGCTGCTTCCAGGGACGTCCCTATCCAGGAAATCTGCAGGGCTGCTACCTGGAAGTCAGCAAACACCTTCATTACCCATTACCACATCGACCTTGAGTCACGCCGGGATGCTGGTTTTGGGGCCTCGGTTCTCCAGTCTCTCTTTCTCAAGTAAGTATTGGGGTGTGCGTCTTGCCTCCCTCCTCCCGGAGAACTGCTAGGAGTCTGCCAATAAGTGTGGATGAACAACATATCCATGTCCCTAGATACAGGTTACTCACCTGTAACAGGAGTTCTAGGAATGGTATATGTTGTTCATCCCCTACATTTCCCACCGACCTCCCGGCGGCCGCGCAACCTGAGCTTCCCAGCGGGCCAGATCTGGCGTCATGGGGCGGAGCCGAGAGTTATACCACCCGGGTGGGTGGGAGGAGCAAGCTTGAAGACCTTCCGGCAAGATTTAAAGCGGCAAGGATACCTGCCAATAAGTGTGGATGAACAACATATACCATTCCTAGAACTCCTGTTACAGGTGAGTAACCTGTATTTATTGTAGGGGAGCACGAACTATAAACTACATTGATGGTAAATCTAAAACAAAAGAAAGAGTATAACTTGATGCAAGTGTTGTTGTTATATGTAACCCCAAGTATTAGAAGTAGATAGCATGGATGTTAAAATGTAAATAATATTGTGATATGTATGTTTTTATTACCAGAACCAGACTCCCTGGTGAAGGGTATTCCCAAAACATAGGACATTCTTGGTCTGGATGTTATGAAAATAAAATTATTTTGTATTGCAGAAAATCTGGGTGAGCAGGCTGTTATTTCCAATCTTTGCTTAGTGTGCTTCAGCTCTTGATTGGACTCTGGCCACTCCTGTTAAAGTAGGCTTTCCTTTTTGTCTACTTCACTGAGGTGTGGCTGGATTGGAGTTTTTAGTCTTTAGAACTATAAAGCATAAAAGTAAATGGGCTGTCAGTGGCCCAGCAGGAGCACGGTGCACTTCTGTGCCAGCAACTTGGGGTCTGGAGTGGACTTGGGGAGCCAGAATCAGATTGGACAGGGCTGGGGACTTCTGCCTCCAGGGCACAGACCAGCCCAGGGAAGGAAGGCATCAGCGCACACGGATGCAGCGAGCCCATGCAGTGGTTCGCTCCCTTGTTGTGAATGTACACACTGCATTGCATCGTGTTATGGTATCAAAAGGCTGTTTCCAACATTGGGGAGGTGAGTTGTGAAAATTGGGGATAAATACCATGTTGCCACTGCAGTGAAGGCCCATGGTGTCCTTAGGCCCTGTACCCTGTGAATCCTTACTGGTGTGAGCATTAGGACTAGTAGATGGCAGGGCTGGGGATGCCACAATGGAGGGTATCTCCCGCAGCCAAAGGACTGGGCAAGATGCAACAGAGGAGAAATGTTTAATAAAAAATGCATAAGTACAGATAATGTATCCGTGCAGTACAGGACAGCTACAATACATTAGCTGCAAAAATAATGAAGACAAAAACAACTGCACTGAGCCATAATACCAAACAGAAATTCAATGCCTAAGAAATGATAGTACAAGTGGAGTGAAGGCATTCATTAGATTATATATAGAGGGTCTATAAAGCACCTCCCTATATATCCATGCACCCAGTTTTAACAAAACTAGAGCTGGGAGCATATGGCAACGTTTGGGATGTTGTCTTTATGGTAGGTGGCAGTATGCCTTGTACACTGTGCCATGGAGGATGGTTTTGCTTTGGTCACAAAAAAAAAAAATCATGTAACATAAAAATGTCAAGCCATTTTGCAGTCTGTTTTTTTTTTCCAGCATAATGGAAGAATTTCAGGCCCAGAATAACTACTACTGCTACTCGCACCCACTGTCTGTGAGCAATTGCTTACTTTTTCTTTTAAGGTTGATTTGTTTTATTATGTTGGTGGGCTTGACCCTCTCCCTGGATATTAAACTAATCTTTGAATTAAAAAATGGGGTGGTGGTAAACAAATGTAATCATGTTTTAAAAGAAAAGGCAAGTTTATGCCCCAAGCTGAACTACAGGTAGTTACTGTAGTCGGAACCTATGTAGTAGTAGTAAAATCCAGGCTCGCAATTAATCAGTATGACGTGTTTGCTAAAGACTTACGAATGTTGAAACTCCAATTCAATTTTGAAGTTTGTTTATTTAGGATAAATTCATTGAGCAAGCTCATTTACAATGATGTCCTGTCATAAAAATACAAGTTACAAGTAAAATGCATAAATAAAGACACAGTTTAAGGAGACTTTGATTACATTGACAGTAAGGACCTAGCAACGCACAGCATGTTACACGTAATATCCTATTTCCATATATTGTCCCTAAGTGACCCCCTATTGTGAGATGATTACATCTCTCACAATGAACAGTGATAGATAGGAACCAAGCCTTTATGGCTGCAAGGGAAGAGAATTTTCCATCCTTCAAGTGAAATCTAGCTGGCAAGGCATTCTATTTGCAAGGGATAATATGGCTGTAAAAATAAGTAGTCCTTAATGTGTTGGACCTTGGAATTACCAGCTTCACTAGGTTGAATTCCTTAAGGGACCTTTCCATACCCCACACTCTATAAACGTTCTGCCAAATATTTATTTATTTATTAAATTTTGGTGACCGGGTAGGCCCACTGAGCCCCGAAGGTCCCTTTTTCAGGGGTGACCCAGGATAACAATACAAGTTGTAAGAATGAACAAGGACATAAGGAACATTTGAGGCATTGTGAGTTACATCATGAGGTGGTTACAGTAAAGAAAAATAGTGGATACTTGCATGGTAAAAGAAAAGCAGTGGTTCTAGGGACATGGATATGTTGTTCATCCACACTTATTGGCAGGTATCCTTGCCGCTTTAAATCTTGCCGGAAGGTCTTCAAGCTGGCTCCTCCCACCCACCCGGGTGGTATAACTCTCGGCTTCGCCCCATGACGCCAGATCTTCCTTACCGGTTGGAAGCTCAGGTTCCCTCCTTAACGCTCTGCGTTTGAGACTGGTTCCTATTTCTTCCTTTTGCGAATTAAAAGTTTTTGCTAAAAAGACTTCAGTCTTGATCCCTCGCGGCTGCGATGGACAAATCGACTCCCGGTTTTCAGAGATGCCCCTGCGGGCAGAAGATGTCTCGGACGGATCCACACTCCACGTGTGTCTACTGTTTAGGCCTTGAGCACGACCTGCAGGACTGCGACTTGTGCTCTTCCTTTTCGGCCTATGTCCTCGAAGCCCGTGCTGCCCGATTGCATCTGGGCCGTCCCGAGAAGCGTTTCCCTCCGGTGAAGTCTAAGGAGGCCCGGTTGGCGGTGTCCGCGGCGGCGGGCTCGGCGGATCAGCTCGAGCAGATGATCGCCCCCGAAGAGGAGGCGGCGCGGGCCGTATCTTCCTCGGCCGCGGCATTTATCCCGCTCTCTCTGGGTTCTTCCTACACAGCTTCCTTTAAGGAGCTTTGTCTGTCCCTCTTCACTAAGGGAGAAGGGCCAACATCTGCTGGACCTTTTTCTCGGTCCAAAAAGAGGGACAAAGGTAATCCCCTCATTCGGCGCTCTTGGGAGGCGGGAAGGTCCCTCTCCCTGAGTCGTCGGGCCAGTCGACTTGATCGACTGCTCGGCAATTCGCCACTGGTCTCACAGTGTCCCGTCAGGTCAGTTGACTGAGACTCCCGTCGGCAGTTGAGATTTTTCTCGATCCGTTGGACGGGTTGTACGCCTATAGAAGCGAGACTCCCCTCTCCCGGTTCCCTGAAGTTGAGATCCGTGGGCTTGCCTGTGCCTCGGTTCCGGAGCCCTCGGATGAACCCTCGGGCGAAGAGTGCGGTTCCTGCCGACACTTCTCGCACCGACCTCGGAAAAGCCGAAGCTCGGTCTCGGACCTCTTAGCGGTCAGCCGATCCCGCCCGTCATAGGCGGTCTTGGTCTCGTTTCGCAATGGCGGCGTCGCCGCTCGTCCTCGTCCTCCTCCTTGGATGAGGGGAGGCTTCGGCGTAAGTTACTTCGACAGTACGAGGACCTCATGTGGCAACAGTTCCTCCTGACCGGGAATAAGCCAGCACAGTCGCCTTCCCCGGCCATTAAGTGGCTGTCACCGGAGCGGCCGACACAACCCCTCGACTTACCCGAGGAGCCTGTACCCAGGCCGGTTGTTCGGCCAAAACCAGCTGCTCCACCGATTCCGGTGGAACCTCCACAGCCACTATTTGGGGCTCCGACCAGGGATTCTCGGTCGGCTAAGGGTCTACCCCATAGGCTGTCTGTTACCCTCACTCCCGACCGACCTCGGCAGGTAGAGGGTGGCTCAGGCCAGAGGCAGCTCTTCGAGGACTCGTCTGAGTCCGAGGATAATTCCTCCTTTTTCTCCAAGCGAATAGACTTGGAGTCCTCAGGAGGACAGTCAATGGACAATAGCCCGTCGTCCTTCCTAGGACTGCTTCGGCTCATCTCGGAGTCCACCGGGATGAAGCTCGAACCCGTTTCCAAACGGGCCAGGTATCCCCTCACGGAGATTCTGGACCGAGGGGATTCTCCAACGGAGGCCTTTCCGGTGGCCGAGGCCATAGTGGGTCCGGCCTTGGAGCTTTGGCAGCGCCCTGCTTCCTGTCCTGCGCCTTCGGCCAGGATGGCCAGGAAGTATCACGGTCCCCGGTTCCCTGTCCGGTTTTGGGCACCCCTCTGCTGAGGGGTTGGTTACCGACAGCGTTTTCCGGCTAGCGCGTCAGCGCCAGGGATATGGACAAACCTCCGACAAGGAATCCAAGAAATTGGATTATGTCGGGCGAAAAGTCTATGCTGCGTCCTCTCTCGGCCTTCGTCAGGCCAGTTCGGCCGTCCTCATGGCACATTTTTCTCATGCCCTGTTGGGCTCCCTGGATGAGGTCATCCCTCATCTTTCGCGGATCTGCAGACTACGGTCAAGCAGGTGCGGGACGAAACAGGGCAGTGGCCAAACAGCAGCTCCAGACTGCTTTAGATATTGTGGACTCATGTGCCAGGTCGGTGCGGCGGCCGCGGTGGCTATGCGTCCCGTAGCGGGCTTAGCTGAGGATATCCACCTTTACTTCGGATACCCAGCACAAGTTGGCGGATGTTCCCTTTTTGGGGACTGACCTCTTTGGCCCTGGGGTGGAAGGTCACCTGCAGAGGATCGAGAAGTCCAATGCTACCTTGGACTCGGTCTCTTCCGCTCAGAAGGACAAAGGCCGCAAACCACAGCCTAAGCCCTTTCGTCCTTCTGCGCCCCCGGTGCGCGCCAACAGCGTCAGGGCCAGCAGGCTCGACCTTGGCATCCCAAACCCAAGCCGCCGGCTTCCTCTAACAGGAGGCAGGAGGAAAGCCCAGGAGGTCCCTCGGCGGTCCCTCCTCCAAGCCTGCCCAGTGACGGGCTGAGGGGTGTCGCCCCCATCCCCGTCACCTTACCCCTGGTTCCCCCCGTGGGGGGACGGCTCCGACACTTCCTTTCCGCCTGGTCCGCTGTTACCACGGACAGGTGGGTACTGGAGGTGGTGGGAAAAGGCCTGCCTCTGGAATTCGAGCAGGCCCCACCCTTCAGAGCCGTCGCACCTCGGGGGGCCTCGGGGTCCGTAGCCTCACTGTCGGCTCGTCGAGCCGACATCGCTCTCCTCCTCTGAAAGGAGGTGATCAGGGTGGTAGCGGACCCCCCCTCAGACCCAGGGTTTGTGTCCAGGTACTTCCTGGTTCCGAAACGGACGGGGGGCTGGCGCCCCATTCTCGACCTACACGACCTAAACAAGTTCCTAAGGTCTCGAACCTTCAGGATGGTCACTCTGGCTCAGATACTCCATCCTTGGAGCGCGTGTGGTTCTGCTCTCTGGACTTGCAGGGACGCGTTTTCACGTCCCTATCTGTCCATCTCACCAGAGATTCCTTCGCTTCCAGGCGGAAGGATCCCTTTCGAGTTCGAGCCATGCCCTTGACTTGTCTCCAGCTCCCAGGGTCTTCACCAAATGCATGGCAGTGGTGACAGCATTCCTACTGACGCCGAGAGGGTCGGGTGTACCCTTACCTGGACGACTGGCTGATAGCAGCTCCCTCCAGGCAGGAGGTGGAGTGGTCCAGAGATCTGGCCCTCAGGTCTGCTCTCAACTGGGCCTCCTTATCAACGAGGCCAAGTCGGAACTCGAGCCGAAGCAGGTGATTCTGTTCATCGGGCGCGGCTCGACTCTCTTCGAGCCAGAGCGCGGCTCCAGCGGACAGGGCGAGGTTCTTTCCTCCTTTGCCCAATCATTTCTGGTTGGACAATTGCGCCCTGCCGGGACTTCCTCGCCTCCTGGGTCTCATGGCGGCCTGCACCAGCGTGGTCCGTTGGGCCCCACTGGAACATCGTTCCCTTCAGTGGGGACTGGCCAGTCAGTGGTCCTGGCGCTGCGATCCTTTGGACCAGCTTGTGTCGGTGACACAGGAGATGTGGAACGCTCTCCAGTGGTGGATCGTTCCAGGTCATTTGCAGGAGGGCATCCGGTTTGTCCGCCCCGAGCCGACGGTCTCCCTATCGACCGACGCATCTCTGATGGGTTGGGGTGCCCATCTGGGGGAACACCGGGCTCACGGCCTCTGGTCCCCGCGGGAGTCCCGATGCCACATCAACCTGCTGGAGCTCCGAGCGGTCCGCCTAGCTCTCACCGCCTTTGCTCCGTTCCTCCGGGGTCAAGTGGTCCGAGTCCAGGCGGACAACACCACGACCATGTACTATCTAAACCGCCAGGGCGGGGCGTGCTCCCATGCTTCTATGCAAGAGCTCTCCGTATTTGGTCACACAATGCGCAGCCTGGGCGGATCTCCTAGCCATTCATGTGGCAGGAGCCTCCAACACCCCGGCCCGATGCCCTAAGCGGATAGGGGCTGCATCCCACAGTGGTCTCTCCTGCGGAGGTAGTACAGCATCTGTTCTCCCATTGGGGCACACCTCAGGTGGACCTGTTTGCCTCAGGGGAGCGCGAAGCTGAGGCTGTTCCATGCCGCCCCTCTCAGCAGGGCTCGCTGCAGGGGGATGCCTTCTCGAGGCAGTGGACCCCGGGCCTCTTCTACGCCTTTCCCCCATTTCCCTTGATCCACAAGGTGCTTCTCAAGGCGAGGAGGGACAAGGCGCAGGTGATTCTGATAGCCCCAGACTGGCCTCGCCAGTTCTGGTACCAGATCTCCTCAGTCTCAGCTCCAGGACTCGCGGCAGCTTCCAGCTCGCCGGACCTGCTCTCAGTCAATCAGGGAAGGTGTTCCATCCGGACCTTCAATCCCTGCACCTGGCGGCCTGGTTCCTGGCTAGAGTTCCAGGCCTTGGGTCTTTCCGGCGAGGTCCTCAATGTAGTTGAGGCGTCCGTAGGTCGACCAGAAAATGCTATGCCTTCAAATGGAAAAGGTTTTCCATTTGGTGTCAGAGACAAGGGCTTGGACCCTTCCTCCTTCGCCTTGGCAAGCATCTTGGACTATTTATGGTCCCTTTCTAATCAAGGGCTTGGTCGGTGACCTAAGGGTGCACCTGGCAGCCATCTCTGCCTACCGAGGCGGGGCAGGAAGCAGTTGGTGGCGCGGGAGAGTGGTCTGGCACTTTTCAAAGGCCTTGATCACATTTCCCTCGATGCGAGAACCTCCACTTCCGTGGGATCTACTGCTGGTACTGGCAAAGCTCATGGGCAAGCCATTAGAACCTATGCACAGGTGTGTCTCTCTCACCTGTCGTGGAAGACCGCCTTCTTGGTGGCTATCACGTCAGCCAGAAGGATGGGAGAGCTCCAGGCGCTTTCCATCGAGTCTCCTTACCTGGTCTTCCACAGGGACAAGGTTGTCCTCGCCCCCAAATTCCTTCCGAAGGTGGTGTCGGAGTTTCACCTTAACCAGGTGTTGACTCTGCGGTGTTCTACCCCAATCACATCTCGGAGGCCAAATGAGGCTCCATACTTTGGACCCTAGAGAAGCGCGCCTATTACAAAGAGCACCAGGCTGAAATCGGGGAGGATTAGCCAGCTGTTTGTCACCCTACGCTGAAGCCGCATCTGGAAGACCTGCAGCCAAGCGGACGATAAGCAGGTGGGTCACCTCCTGCATAGATCTCTGCTATAAGTTGGCGGGCATGGAGCCTCCCAGAGGGATAAGAGCTCATTCTACCCGCCATACTGCTGCAACGGGCTGCTTCCAGGACGTCCCCATCCAGGAAATCTGCAGGGCTGCTACCTGGAAGTCAGCACACACCTTCATTACCCATTACCACATCGACCTTGAGTCACGCCGGGATGCTGGTTTTGGGGCCTCGATTCTCCAGTCTCTCTTTCCCAAGTAAGTATTGGGGGTGTGCGTCTTGCCTCCCTCCTCCCGGAGAACTGCTAGGAGTCTGCCAATAAGTGTGGATGAACAACATATCCATGTCCCTAGAAATACAGGTTACTCACCTGTTACAGGAGTTCTAGGAATGGTATTGTTGTTCATCCATACTCTCCACCCGACCTCCCCGGCTTCGACGCACAACCTGAGCTTCCAGCGGGCCAGATCTGGCGTCATGGGGCGGAGCCGAGAGTTATACCACCCGGGTGGGTGGGAGGAGCCAGCTTAAAGACCTTCCGGCAAGATTTAAAGCGGCAAGGATACCTGCCAATAAGTGTGGATGAACAACATATACCATTCCTAGAACTCCTGTTACAGGTGAGTAACCTGTATATACAGGCATTGCTTACAGGCATGGTAAAAGAAAGGCAGTGGATGCAGGCATGGTTATGATCATGACATGTAAGCAATTGGTAGTACTTTGCATATAGTTTATTCAGGGGTTACACGTGGCCTCTGGCGAGCAGTCTGTATAAGGCAGGTAGTAGGAAGGTTAATCGGGGAACATCTCCCCAAATACTTTTCAATGCAAACAGTATTTTGTGTAACCGTCACCTTTTTTGTGGAGAAGTACAGGCTGATTGGTTATATAATATTAATCTATGTGAGTCATTAAGCACAAATCGTGCCATCCTTTTTACATCCAGTTTTGTGAGCTTATCCTTCATACTGTACTTGTATACAATACTGTATCTGCATAATCCAGAATTGGGAAAATTTGAGACTGAGCTATCTTTAATCTTGTCTCTTGATTCAGGCACTCCTTATGTTGATATAGTGCTGCTAAACATTTCCCAACCTTATTTATCAATTTGGCCGCATGTAGTCTTTCCTGATCCTGTCTTATCCATCCAATACCCCAGATACTTGTAACCCTCTATTGGTTCCAATTTTGTACCTTCCAGTGTATAAAAATATATAATGAACTACAGTATTAATGGGGTCATGCAGTTTATTTAAAAACTGAGTACTATACTTGCTGCAGCAGACATTTTCATAAAATTGTAAATTGCAGTGACAGAAATGTAAATTGACATGCAAATTGTCACCATGTTGTTTTTCCTTTCTTTTAAAGACTTACATAAACCTTGCAAATGAGTTCGCGAACAAGGAGCAGACTTTGTTGCAGCGTTCGACACGGCTTGATTCTGTGGTTAGCAGCACTGGGTCCACACAGCCCATCCTGGCACATGAAGATGTGTTCTATGAAGATGAACAGAGTCCAAGGAGACTTCGCATTTAGAAAAATGGCATCTTGCAAGATTCTCAAAGTTATTACCAGACACCAGCTTTCTTCGTTTGTGAAGGAAACAAGCAATGGCAGCAACAGGACTTAATCATTGCTTGAAAGCACAGGCATGTCCCCGACGGATGCAGTGCACATATTGACACAAATGGACGAAAAATGAAAACCGTGAAATAATTATCATTGATTTTGGTTTATAACGCTTTTGTCCAAAAGTATACTGCTGAGAATGTTTTTGAAGGGGAAAAGAGATTCATTTTGTAATGACTGAATGTTTTTTAAAATGTTTTTATTTGCATTGTTTCTGTATTGTTGAGGTTTTTTTTTTTTGCAAATAATTAAAATTAGTGCATAGCCACAGCTGCGGACCTTCAGATGTGCATCTGCGCTATGTCGTGGTCCAGCTAACTAAATGTGATTCATATTTTCAATTAAAAGAAAAATGTGCCTTTGTAATTCTGATGGTAAAATCAAGTTTAGATTTGCAGAATCTGTCCACTACTGGCAGATATTGAAGGACAAAATGCTTCATGTGTAGATCCTAAGGTGTTGTTTTTATTTACATGTCTGATGCAGTTTATTGCAGGCTTCTAATCAAATGGCAGTTGTCACCATTACATTGTGCTTTAAGCAGGTCTTGTAGCAATTCAGTGGAGTACTTAAATTCACAGTGGAATTTTTGCTGTGTGAGGATGCTTTAAACAGGTTCTTTAGCGACTCAAAGTGACATTGTCACTCCTTATCCTGTATCGTTGCTTCAGGCAGATCCAGTAGCATTTCTCAGTGGTGTATTCACCGTTTGTAGCATAGCGTTTCAAGCAGATCCTGTTGCAATTCACAGTGATGCTTTCACTGTTATATACTGCTTTAAGCAAGTCCTGCTTCAGTTCACGGTGTTTTTACGGTTTGTATCAGTGCTCTAAGCAGGTCCTGTTGCAATTCATGATGATGTTTTCACTGTTATATATTGCTTCAAGCAAGTCCTGCTTCAGTTCACAGTTGTAGCATGGTGCTTTAATCAGGTCCTGTTGCAATTCATGGTGATGCTTACCCTGTTGTATACTGCTTTAAACAAACCCTGTTTCAGTTCACAGTGGTGTTTACACCATTTGTAGCAAAGTGCTTTAAGCAGGTCCTGTTGCAATTCACAGTGATATTTTCACTGATATATACTGAAGTTCTGTTTCAGTTCACAGTGGTGTTTGCATTGTTTATTGCATAGCACCGTAAGCAGGTCCTGGTGCAATTCACAGGGATGCTTTCATTGTTATGTACTGCTTCAAGCAAGTCCTGCTTCAGCTCACAGTGGTGTTTTCACCATTTGTAGCATAGTGTTTAAGCAGGTCCTGTTACAATTCACAGTGATGCTTTCACTGTTATATACTGCTTCAAGCAAGTCCTGCTTCAGTTCACAGTGCTGTTTTCATCACTTGTAGCATAGTGCTTTAAGCAGGTCCTGTTAAAATTCACAGTGATGCTTTCACTGTTCTGTACTGCTTCAGGCAAGTCCTGCTTTAGTTCGCAGTGGTGTTTTCGTTGTTCATTGCATAGTGCTGTAAGCAGGTCCTGGTGCGATTCACAGTGGTGCTTTCGCTGTTTGTAACAGAGTGCTTTCAACAAGCAATTCACAGTGGGGCTGTCACTGTATATTACTTAGTGCTTTATATACTGTAGATCCTATAGTTCAGTACTTCACAAGGATATTTGTACTCCTGCTAGTTGGTGCTTTATGTAGGTCCTATAGCAGTTCACTGGGTAATTACTGGATGCTTTAGGCAGGTCCTTAAAAAGTTTACAGCAGTGTTCTCATAATTTACTACTTGACTCTTAAAGGAGTAGTACAGTCAGAAATTTCAAAAACATGTTGCGCAGTGTGTTTTGATTTGTGCATTTAGTCCTTGTGTGTCCTTCCCTTTTTTCGCTGATAAGAATTTTTTCTAAGTTAGCCTGCTAGTTTTATAGTAGTTTATTGGCCCCTTGGGATCTCAATCTTAGCAAGGTTTATTGCTATTCTTTTTCCTACAGTGCCTCCTGTCTCATGTGACAGTGATGCATCCAGAGCCACTGATTCAGCAAGCACTAAAGATAGCCTAATGTTCTGGCCTCGACTAAGTAGCTCTAATACAATATTTTTGTTTTCTATGTGTGTGTCAGATCTAGCCAGCAGGAGTAAATGTTCTGCTTTTGAAAGTTTTCATTTCATCAGACTACACACAGCTATAAAAAGCACACAGATCATCCAAGATCGTCAATGCTGTAATTAGTAAAGGCTCTAGCTGTTGTCTTGCAGAATAATCCACTCAGTTAGCCCTCAAGTATTTGCTAAACTGTGAGTGTAGCCATCAGTGCTCACTGGATAAGGAAAGTGACTTTTTTTTTTTTAAATTTATTATACTTTTTTGTGCTGCCTGCTGCTGTTACCTCAGCCTCGGTCACAGCCCCCTCTGCTCTCACTCCCACATTTAGCTGCAACTCTCCAATACCCCCTGGCTTACCCCACAGGGCAGGGTTGCGGCACTGGGCCTAGGTGCCGCAATGTCTGGATAGGTCAGGGGGCCAGCCTGGTAGCTCATTGGAGCGGAGGGACAGGCTTCATCCAGGTGGCAGGCAGCTGTATTTTCTCCCCTGTATGCGGGGGCAGGGACATGCAATGATGGCCGGTGTCCACCCCAACCCATGAACTACGTTTTGGTGCCAGCTGCTGCGGTGCCCCCAGACTTCTCCAGGGGTCTGCCATGCACCGGTCACACTCCCCTCCCTCCCCTTGGAGAAGGAGAGCAGTCCATGGGATGCTCCATCCTTCTCCCCCCGGCCGGCCCTCTGATGACCCAGGTCCATTCCCAAACCCGGGTCGCCGGCATCACAAGTGGAAATCCAACCGCTGCGCTAATGGGCCAGCCAAGAAAGTTACTTGATATCATAGCTCAGCTGTTGTAAATTGACTCTTAAACCAGTGCTTGCTGAATCCATGGTTGTGGCTACATCACTGTCACATGGGACAGGAGGCATTGTAGGAACAACAAGAGCAATAAGCCATGCTAAGATGGAGATCCCCAGGGCCATAAAAGTACTGTTAAGCTAGCAGGCTAATTTAGAAACAACTCCCCAATAGCAGACAAAGGGGAGGCCATACTAGGACTACACATACAAAGCAAAAACTGCACTTTTTTTTTTTTTTTTGCAAATTCTGACTGTACTACTGCTTTAAAGTAGGTCTTGTAAATTGGGGGGTGAGCTTCAAAGCTGTTTCTGGAGGTGGAGAGCAGATCCTCAGTTGAAGAACAAAAAAGGAGTGCTTTCTCAACGTTTGGGTTTGAAAAAATATAAAGGAGTTAGATTTAATGGAGGCTGCAAAAGACGGGTCAGATTCTCAAACGGCCCTTAGACCAATGTAAGGTGCATCAAACACCTACTTTGCAGCAAAGCCAGATGCACCAAATACTGTGTGCCATATTCTGAAGGTACAGTGGTCTATGTGGCAGAGCCCCCACACTGATGCAGGAGGTCTGCTGCCTCACAAATATGATGCATGAGGGGAGGATGCCACAGAACAAGGCACAACAGCATGTGTCGAGAATGCCTCCAGGTGAGTCACAAAGATGATACAGCTGGGGCGAGAGTGCCCACACTGATGCACACAGACGATGCAGGTGACAGGAATGCCCTGAAGTGGGTTAAAACTGCGGAGGGAGGCATGGAGTGGGAACTGATGCAAGCTGCATCAAACTGATGATGAACAGATAGGTGAAACTAGTGCAAACCGTGGCCGCTGCTGCATGGGGCGAAATGGGTCAGACTGCATGGCAGCTGATAGGGCCATGACGATGGCATGTGCAGTCCCAAAAGTGTTCCACAGAGGGCTATGGGCTCTATCGCCATATCCGTCCATGATATACCCTCTCCATTCTGTGTGCTGCTGTCAGTTAGACCAGCTCCACCCTGGCCTAACGGATACGTGCCATCATCGGCACAGTGTCAGGGTTTCCACTTTTGAGAATCACAGAAAAGGGGACTTTGTGTCATTTTTGTGATCCGAGCCCCATGGCAACATGGCACACTCAGATGTTTGACCAAAGTGTGACGCAAGGCACTTTGGTGCTGGTGATCCTGGGTTTAATGCACGGTGCATTATAGAAACGGAATTTTAACAAGTCACAATTTGTATCAGAGTTATTTGGCTCAAGCATCGTGTATCATTCTTGTCTCTTTGAGAATCTGTCCCATAACGCTAGAATCAACATTTTGAACCATTGGGTCTTTGTCAGGAATTAGCTACAAAGAAAAAAGTTAACTGCTTACTTTATTTGTAGATCATTGCAGATGACCTGTGGTTGAAATATTGATTTTAACCATAAATATTTTTGTCATCATGCATGTAAGTTGTCCATTTTGTTTGTTTTAAAACTTTATTGGATCGTTCTTGTGGTTTCATTATCCTCAAGTTTAAGTGTGAAGCATTGGCAGTTTTAGATTCTGTTCAGGGAGATAAATACTGGTGAAACATAATAAGCACTTGTACAAATTTCTGCTACAGCAATATAATTGTGAACTTCCATGCCTGCCCCCCCTTGGGGCTCGTTTTTCAGAAGGCTCACTTCAGGCTTGTATACAGTACCTCAATAAGCTGTCTGGATTTGGAGGCACAGATTTACAGGCATTTGGGATTTTATTGAAGAACAGTTGTCTATCCCATGTCTGCAGTAGCACTTCCAGAATTTAATGTGGCTTGTGGCGGTGTCACTGGGGAGTATAACTAGACGTGTTTCTGTAAAACAAAACATAAAAATAGTGTTTAGAATGATATACTGTATGATGTACTGTAAGACAGCTAATTGAGATCTGCAAATCCGAAAACCTCTTTTAAAAGCCAGGCCTCCCACTTTAAAGCTACTGTATGTGTAAAGTCTGATGCCAAATTCTGATACTGTGTTTTTTTTTTCTGTGTGTATTTATTTTTTATTTAACTTGCTGAAGCTTTATTGCACATTTCACAGTATGTTACTGTGTGGAGAAAGAAAATCTTATTTTGTGGTGTTGAGGTACACCAAAAGCGATATAGAATGGCAGCTGAAAACTCTTTTGATAGCATAGGGCAGGTGGTAGTTGCGTCAACATAAGCCATCTAACTTTGAGTGGTCATGCTTCGATTAAGATTAAAATGCATCAAAAGCATGCCATGTATTAAATTAATATGACCATTTTTTTAAGTTGAAAAAAAAAAAACTAGAAATAGATTGCAAAAAATTCAGAGGTGTATCGTCCTCCCTATGCACCTTTAAGCTGTTATTTCAATATACTGTCAGGCAAGGTAAGGTAACAGTAAATATTTATTCTTGATGCATTAATAAAACATCTTTGCCTGCCTGTAGCATTTTAGTACTCTTTGGTATGTTTTTTTTTTTTTCAGACAGGTAGGTGGATGTGTGGTTTGAATATTAAAATGCTGGTGCGGCCACATACTGAAGATTAACTTATTTACTGTTACCATCTCTGGCATGTTGTATGGATCTTGTGAACTTCATGCATCTGTGTATATAGTTGAACATAATTTGTTACGGTGTTATGTGTATATTTGCTGTAAGTTTATTTTTATTCCACCATTGGATTGTATTTTGCTTTTCAGGATGGAAACTTAAGGTTTTTGTAGATAAAACGCTTGCTGTGACTTTTCTGGGAAGCACATTTTCTAAATTGTTTTGATTTTTTTCTGACATTTAGCTGGTACAGTGAACTGTTCATTCACACCAGAAAACACGGTAATTCTCTGGAAGAGAAAGGGCTGCAAATTGCAAGATATTTTAATTTTAAAACAGTATGTTCAGTGTCACAGTTTTTATTTATGTCTGTTTACATTTTCTTAGTTATTTGTCAAAATGTGTACTTTTTAACTTGGCAGAAGCTTCTTTTAACCCTATGATAAGGGTACTAGGACCCCTAGTGTTTCCTTGACACATGCTTAGCAGAACTGCAAAGGACTGATTCGCTGTTCATTTTCACTCCCAACTTTTTTCATTGTGTATTCTTTGCCATTATTTTCATATAAAGCAAGTTTTTTTATTATTATTATTATTTTCTGGAGCTTCTAATTTTGTGTGGGACCCTTGCTGTTTTCAAGAGGGAGGCCCAGACTCCTTAAACTGTGTACCAGAAGTTCCGATTGATTATTAGTAAATCTGAAATGGGTGTGCTGTAAACAAACATTTGGTTGGCAAGGAGTCTCCAGGTATCAGTTTCTAATGTCATTCTCGGAGATTATGCTGCAGGGTGGGGTATCTGTTAAACTAGCTGTACGTTTGCATTGTCAAAGACAAGCATTTCTTTACTGATCTGCTAGGTATTCATCGCCATGTAAGGAGGGAAGCAAGTAATAAAAAGGAGAAAGGGGATCAAAAATGTTTTTTTTAAGCATTTTGGTTTAAGGAAATCTCGATATTATTGTATAGAGTGTTTTCCCTGTCACTTTCATTGAGTTATTTTGTCAGAAATGATGTTCTAAAAACATTAAACAAATATTTGTCTTATTTATGTTCTTTTGATCTTTTTTGAATGTTTGTTTCACAGAGCACATTGTTTGCCTTGGATTAATATTAAAGTGACAATGTAAACCAACCTCATACACCAATACAGAAACATAGACAGTCAGAAAAAGACCCCTGGTCCATCCAGACTGCCCATAAAACCTAACAAACCTAGGACCTATTGTCTAGACAGGGTTCTAACCCACACTGTCCACCCCCTTACTCCCTGCCCTACCGCTGCCACCCTGAGTAACCAGTAAGCCCTTCACTCTGTCCCAGCCAAGTCTGAAACCATTGATAGTTTTGGGGCCCACCACAGCAACTGTTATATATGTTATACCATGCATACAGAAAACAGTTGATGTAAAAAAAACCAAAAAAAAAACCTGCTTTACAAAATGCAGTGTGATACTGGTATTAGGTATGGCTGATAACTAGAAACATTGACACAACAACAGGATCACTGTCCATTAGACTTAATTTGCTCAGACACTCAGCACCTGACATCATAATCCCTTATTTATGACATAACAATTGTTTCCATAGCAGCATACTGTGATGACATAAACAGTTGTGATATCAAGTGTCACCAGGCACCCAAGGCAGATGAAATCTATGCGAAGGTGATCCTGCTAATGTGCATAATTAACAAGAAAATGGTAAATGCAGAAAAATGTATGAATTACAAGATTAAATGTGTCCAAAATCATGTTTCTCCGAAGGGTTCATTGTGGAGGCAGGGCTCTTCAGTCTCATTTTATCTTCAGGAATCAGCTGACTCTCTAATACTCCAGCCGTCTGTAGAGAAGATGCATCTCAAAACGGCAACAATGTCAGTTTGAAATGCCCTTATGCAGACCTTCTGTGGACACATTTTTCTTCAGAGCATTATGTTTCCCAATCACAAAAGGTGTCAAAGCCACCAGCCTTACATGAACAATGAGATATTTGTCTGTCATTCTTGGCCTATACTGGATTAGATGTACAAGCCTATACAAAGGCGATGTCTGTTCTGGTGAAGCCTTGTCAGTCTGACTTGTACAAATATTTGCATACCCATGATGCCTTGCACATGGACTGAGGCCTAAGAATATGTGAGTGGGCTAGAGAAATGCACAAAAACCAAACAATCTGGATATTTTTCTCTCTAAGCATTCTTTTATTGATCCCTTGTACTACTCAACTTGCAAATTACCTCTTTGTTATGTTCACTCCAAGTATATTCTTGACATTTGCTACATGTAAGATAATTTACTGATCTTACTTCGAAGGGGCCTTTGCAGCAGGCAATAAACATAAGGACTGAGCTGCCAGGCACTAGGACCACTCGGAAAACTTCTAGCTAGCAGTATACAGCGGGGAACCGCCCCTGATGTCGGCAGGCAGATGTCCGACCTGTGGTATAAAAGGGGCGGTCCTGCAGCCCATTCTCTCATTTTTTTTTCCTGCCATCAACCCATTCAGATTGGACCTCCATGGAATCCTGCTTCTAGTCGGCCACAATTTTTATTGTGTTTCTACCGCAATGTGGTATTTTCATAGTTTAACCTTTTTCATCCATTTTCTTCGAGTTTCTGCATGTCTTCTTCAGTAACGTTTTCTGACTGGCAAACGAAGTGTGCCTATGGCAAGCAGATCCTCGCTAAGGATGGCCACTCATGCCTGCTCCGCCTAGGCCCTAACCACAACACTGAGGTTTGCCAGCACTGCCAGGAGTTCAGGCAGGTCGCACAGGGATGTCGTTTGAAGACCCTCCAGACTTTTCTTCTGCAGCCGAAGTTGGCGATGATGGAGAAGGAGCTCCAGGACAAAAACTCTTCTTCCTCCCCGGTCTCCGGGGCATCGATGTCTTCCCTCCACAAAGAGAAGGAGTTGAGCAGGAAACACAAGCACTGGGACAAGGAAAGGGATTGGCACTGGTCGGCATCCCACTCCATGTCACTGCACAAGTCGGCAGCTACTTCTAAATCTTCCTCCTGTGGGAGGTCGGTCTCTCCTTCACCAGCAGCCCTCACTCCTTCTGAGTTGCCCATGTCTTTTCCTCTTGCCCTCATCACCATTTCGGGTGAAGGCTCTTCTGGGCTTCGAATGTCTTGTCTCCAGCCCCTGAAGCTCAGGACCCTTCTTCCAGCAGGTTCTCAGCCAAGCAGCTCGACCTGCTTTTTGGGTGGTAGGTCGTGGCCCACCGCCCCTCCTGTCTTGGGGTTGCCTATGTTGGTCCCAAGTTTCGGGGTCGACATCTCTAAGTGATGCCCGGAGCATGTGCTCGCCTCTCCATCATGGGCAATGCCTCTGTCTCCGGCGAGAATTACCTCCCCTCTGCTGGCTACATGTGTGTTGGCTGCTTCTCCTGACCGGCATCAGCCTCCTTCTCCTCAGTCATTGCCGGCCACCCCAGTGTCTACTCCAGTGATGCCTTCACTGTCATTGACTTAGCCCCAGCTGGCGCTGGCTGCCCCTTCGGGACAATAGCAACTTACGCCTGCTCAACCGACGCCAGGCTCTTCAAGACTGATGCTGGCCAGCCCATTACCACAAGGGTTGTCACCTGGTCACCCAGTTCCCCAGGGACAAATGCCAGAGCATAAGAAGCCTCAGGGATCAATGGGGGGGGGGATCCTATGCTTACCTGCCCAACGCTGCCTCCCTCCCCACCGCCTGTGGATTACAACGCCTTATTCACGGCTTGGTGGGCGTTCATGCAGAGCAATGATCCCTGGAAGAGGCCTCCTACCCCACCAGCGAGGGATCCTTACCCCTCACTGGACTGGGCTCGCCCTACCACTCCCAGGTCTCCTGGTGCCATGGAGGACCATCGTAAGAAGGATCGGCGCCCACCGACACCAGTGGCGGACTCTGATCCATCATGGGGGGACTCTTCCTCCTCCTCCTTCTCTTCTTTGGAGGACTCCAAAGATTCCAGGTTACCCACAGAGCCTGAAGAACTTAAGGATACCCCCAGATCCCCTCCTGATGAACCAACATTACTGGACCCTGAATGCCAAGGCCTGGCAACCTTCCTCTGTAAGAAGGACACTCTGCCTACAGTTATCCCTCCACTCAGTGACTCTTTTGAGGATGTCAGCAGGGCGCCTGGAGTCAGCCATCTTCCACCCTAGCCTTGCCTTAAAAGGCAGACAGACTTCATCATGTCCCCCGGGACAGATATTTTTATAGGGAGCATCCAGTTGCTGATTTGGTGGGCATGAATGTTGCTCACAACCATACTAAGAAGCCCAGACACCTCAGTATGCACCCTCCAGATAAGGTGTCTCGGTAGGTGAACTTCTTATGAAAGAAGGTCTACGCCTGAGCTACTTTGGCTGTTTGGTCATTGAACTTCCTAGCCCACATGGTTCAATACAAGAATGCCCTGTGGGACAAAGCTCTGAAATTGGTGCAAACCCTCCCAGAGGATCCTACTAAATCTCAGCTGACCCAGCTCCTGAAGTCTGGGTCAGATGTCGGCTAACGTATTCTAAGGGCGTCCTATGATACCACAGATGTGGATGGATGGATGGGTGGCAGCCACCAGCATCTGTATTCAGCCCCCATTCCTAGCTTAGTGTTTCAGGCTTTGCCCCTGACATGCAGGCAACAGTGCTTGGTTTCCCCTTTATGGGGGTGGTCCTCTTTGGCGAGGGTGTTCATATTATTATCTTCCACCTACAGGAATATGGTCAAGCCCCAAAGTCAGTACACTCTTTGTATCATTCTCAGTCAAAACCCCACCAGCGTCAGCCCTTTTAGAGGAACCAGCATTAGCAGTCTTGGGATCAGCAGGCAAGAGGAGCCTTCAAACATAAGGTCACCTCCCAGGTGACAAGTGCCTTGGCCCCTGGAGCCCCTAGGGCCTCTCCTGCCTTCCTGCCCATCCCAGGTTCTTCAGCATGACTCCTTACCTGACCCCCCCCTGCGACAGAAACTTTGGAGGAGGGGGTTGTTTCTCCCGTTACCTGGATGGATGGCGCCGGATCATCTTGGATCAGTGGGTGCTTCAACTTATAGAAAGGGGGCATACTCTTGAATTTCAGGAGGTACTCCCAGACAACCCTCCCATGCACTTCCATTACCCTCCAGGCCATATGCCACTTATAGACAGGATGGAAGCAGTCCAGAGGAGGGCAACTAAAATGGTGCAGAGTCTGCAGAAGCCATACGAAGAGAGACTAAAGGAGCGTAATATGTATGCCCTTGAGGAAAGGAGGGAGGGGGGGACATGATTGAAACTTTCAAGTACCTCAAGGGAATCAACAAAGTCAAAAAGGGTAGCATCTTTCAGAAAAAGAGATGTGCAACAACAAGGGGACACAATCTGAAGATAGTGGGGGATGACTCGGGGAAATGTGAGGAAGTATTTTTTCACAGAGAGGATGGTGAATGCATGGAAAGGCCTTCCTGAGGAGGTCGTGGGGGCAAAAACAGTGGGGCATCCAAGAATGCATGGGACAGACATAAGGCAATTCTGGTGGGGGGTAGGAAGAAGTAGGCTGTTGGATCTAACTTTGAAGGTGGAGCTCTTGCAGCAGATAATACAGTAGGACTAATGCCATCTGGCGTTAGGACTCCACGGAAAACTTGTAGCTAGCAGTCTAAGGCAGGGGACCACCCTGACGTCGGCTCCGCCCGACGTTAGGTGTGGTATAAAGGGGGCAGCCCCCCGGCGCCATCTCAGTTCTTTTCCCGTCGACCAGTGTAGTTTGGCCCCACAGACGCCTTCTTCAGCAGTCGACAACGTAAAGAAATATTTTTCTCAGATGTTTGTTCCATTCGTCTTATGTGTGTTGTCACCTCCTCCACGGCGGCGCAAAGCTAAGTGTGCGTACAGCAAGCAGACTCCAGCCAAAGATGGCCGCGTGTTCTGCTTCATCTTCTTAGGCCTGGACCACTGGCCTGACACCTGCAGCCACTGCCAGCAATTTAATCAGAAGACTCATGTCAGGAGAGCCAACGCACTCAAGACCTTCCTTCTAGAAAAACAACTAGCGGTGATGCAGCGTGGCTCAGGGGCCAGCTCACCTTCTCCCGTCAGGGGTCCCCCACCAAAATAGAAATCCTCACGTGGGAAATGTCACCACAGGGATAAAGATTGGGCCAGGTCCGAGTCCCACCCTAAATCGCCGGCTAAGCAGGCCTCTTCTTCTTCTTCTTCTTTGACCTCTGGCCGGAGGTCCGGTTTGGTGCCAACCCAGATGACCGAACACTGCCGCTCGAGTAAGTCCACTCCCGCCTCTTTTCAGGGCAAGCACCAAGAGTCAGCCTGTTTGGGAGACCAGTCTTCCCTGGCTCATCAAACTCATAAATCCTCAGGGTCGACCCAGGAGGGCCAGCCTAAGTCTTTGAAGGACAGGCCTGGTTCATCCGAAAAAAGGAAGACTTTGGACGAACACCCAGGTAGGCAAGAGGTTGTCTGGGCTTGGATGCCTTCCCCTTCTTCCACTAAGGTTCGCCCCCAGTCAAACAGCAAATGTCTGGCCAGATGCCTTCTCTGTCGTCCCGCTCCCTGACGCCTGATACGGGGTGGTCGCTGGCAGAAGACTAGACACCCGCACCCACTCCAGAGGATTGGTCACTGGTCAGGCCTACTCTGGACACCAGCTCCCTGGGCAAAGGTGACTCTGGATGTTGGCCCACTGATGACAGGGTCCTGGACCAGATGCCCGCCCCAGTGGGCCTAACTCCTGGTCTGGCGAACCTGATGCCCGGTCTGGCAAACCAGACGCCTGGCCCCGAGAACCCGATGCCCAGCCCAATGGTCATCCCAGTGGCAGATATGTGCTGCTTGTTTACTACATGGTGGAATACAGTTAAGGGGGATCTCCTTTACAGACCTGCAGAGAACACCCCAAATTCACCACCTCTGGAACCTCCCCCTTCCCCAACTCCAGGGGGTGAGAGCCCACGCCCAGACTCCAAGGGCAAAACGAGGAGGCATCAGCAGTCTCCTCTGCCTTCTTCCCCTCCCTAATCCTCCACAGAAGAGGGAGACACAGCATCACAGCCTGAGTCAGAAGGGGAATTCCTTCCTCTTTCCCCAGGACCTAAGGATTCCCCATGGTCCCTTCCGGATGATCCCTCCTTTTTAGATATAATGAGGCACATCCAGGCTATTTATGAGTGGGGCACAGAGGACGTGGATCCAGAGTGCAAATGACTGACCAAGTTCCTGGGTGAAAAATAATCTAAGCCCTTGGTAATACCCCCCTTTGTTGAGCCCTTCCAGGATGTTACCCGCCTGACTTAGCGTACCCCTTCCTCAGTACCTGCAGCTCCTCGGAAGGCCAAAAGGCTTTACAAACCACCCAGATTGGAAACCTTTTTGGCAGAACAGCCGAAGGCTAACTCTTTGGTTCTGACTGCAGCATACGGCAGGGGCTCCCAACCCAAACACTTGAGCTTCCAACCCCTGGACCCGGTCTCCAAAAAATTGGACAGCTGGGGCCGGAAGGTTTATTCTTCTGCCACAGGTGCCATCAGATCCCTTAATTTCATGGCACATATGGTTACGTATGAACAATCCTTATCGCAGAAGACCATGGACCTAGTCAAGTCCATGCCGGACTCAGACTCTAAAGAGGAGGTGCTTGCCTGCACCCAGTCAGGTCTGGATGTTGATAAACATATCCTCCGCTGTTCCTATGGTGTGTGGACATGGCCTCCAGGGCAGCTGCCTGGGGGGTTTGTCTGAGATGGCAGTCATTGCTCAAGTTGATGGGGTTCCAACCGGATCTGCAGGAGTCCATATTGGATTCCCTGTTCCAAGGCCCAGTTGTGTTTGGCCCGGAGGTGAAAACCATGGTCAAACAGCTACAAGAGTCCGGTAAAGTGGTGGCTGACATACACCGCATGTACAAGTCCCAGCCTCAAGAACCCTGTTGCTGTCCCTTTCGAAAAGGACAGGGATAGGGGAGCAAGCCTTCCCAAGGCAAAGGGTTCAAGAGGCGGGGTCATTCGGCCACCCTAAGGTTCCCAGGGCCCTAAGCAGCCCAAAACTCCTAGCGCCCAAGGACCCACAACCCCCTCCGCCTGACTGCTTCTGCCCTCCTCCTCCTCCTCTCTTCAGAGACCCGCAGAACGAGAAGGTAGGAGGGAGGTTTGCCTTTTACTCGCTCAAATGGTCCAGCATCACCTCAGACAGATGGGTACTGGACACCATTCGAAATGGGCATGCTATAGAATTCCTTTCTATTCCACTGGACAATTCTCCCCTCCCCCCCCAGTCAATTATCCACCGGCACACAATCTCCTCCTGGCTGTGGAGATCCAGCAGCTCTTGGAGAAAAAGTCCATTCAGACGGTCCCCCAAGCCCAGAAAGGCAAAGGTTACTACTCCCGTTTCTTCCTGGTCCCAAAGAAAACCGGGGACCTTCGCCCCATTCTGGACTTGAACCAGCTCAATCTCTCGGTCAAGTACCAGAGATTTCGGATGGTCACTCTGGCAGACCTATTCCCCTTGCTGCATCAAGGGGACTGATTGTGCTCGCTCGATATGCAGGACGTGTGCATTCATATCAAGGTCCTGAAATCTCACAGAAGGTTCCTTCAGTTCAGCTTTCAGGACCAGCACTACTAGTTCAGGGTTCTCCCCTTTGGCCTTTCGTCAGCCCCCAGGGTATTCACCAGGTGTCTTGTGCTGGTGGCAGTGGCACTCCAATGGAGAGGCCTCTTTGTTTACTCCTACCTGGACGATTGGCTTCTCTCCACTTCATCAGAAGAGCAGCTCCAAATCGCTCTCAGAGAGAGACAGAGTCTGTTTTGTTCCTTGGGAATCACAGTGAACTGGCCAAAGTCACACCCCTGTTCATAGGGGCAATTTTGGACACTGAGCAAGGGAGAGCTTTTCTGCACTCGGACAGAGCAGAATGCCTTCTGGCTCTGGTGAGCATGGTCCAAAGAGCACCCTCTATCTCCGCCTGGGTCATCCCTCAGCTATTGGGCCACATGGCAGCCACCATAGCCACAGTACCCCTTGCCAGGCTGCACATGAGAGTCCTTCAGTGGCACCTCAAGGTCCAGTGGGACCAAGCGATGGACGATCTGGATCTTCAGATCTGGATCTCTCGTGCAGTCCATCATTCCCTAGACTGGTGGCTCTGCCATGAAAATTTAGAGGGAGGAGTCTCTTCAAAAGGCCAACCCCGCCTCAAGTTCTTACCACAGATGCTTCTCTGACTGGGTGAGGGACTCATTTAGGGGATTGCAGGACCCGGGGATCATGGTTCCCCACAGACAGCTCTCTTCATATAAATGTTCTGGCAATGAGGGCAGTTTTGAATGCCCTTCACACATTCGAGGACCATTTTTCTCCGGGTCCTCTTCTGGTGCAGACAGACAACACACCTGTGGTCTTCTACATCAACAAGCAAGGGGGAACTCACTCTTATCCCCTTTGCAGAGAGGCCATGAGAGTGTGGGATTGGGCAGTAGAACACCATCTAGACCTCATCGTGGTACACCTGCCAGGGGTCCAGAATGTCTTCGCCGACAGTCTTGTCACTCCATATCTCTGAATCACAAGTGGGAGTTGCTTCAAGAAGTCGCAGACAACCTCTTCAGTTGCTGGGGCCATCCAGAGTTGAACCTGTTTGCGTCCCTGTCCAACACCAAACAGCTACATTTTTGCTCATTCGCTCCAGGGCCTGGTGTTTTCTGGTGAGACATATTGTCCCTCTCCTGGACAGGGAAGTTTCTGTACGCCTTCCCTCCCTTCCCTCTCATTCAGAGAGTACTGCTCAAATTGCAGTCAGAAGGGGCCAGGATGATCCTGATTGCCCCTCTGTGGCCTCAACAGATCTGGTATCCATTGCTCCAGCAGCTGTCTTTGGAACCTCCAATACAGTTGCCACTCTCCACCCACTTGCTCTCACAGGAGTAGGGGACTCTTGTCCATCCTTCTCTTCATTCTCTTCACTTGCACACGTGGCTTCTGCAGTCTTAGCTGAAGAGACTAGGACTGTCAAGCAGGGTGGGAGAGGTCTTGGTTGCAGTGAGGAAATCTTCCCGTAGAGCTACTTGTGCTCTGAAATGGAAGCGTTTCTGTCTCTGGGCTGTGGCACGTGCCATAGACCCCTTGGATTGTCCAGTCAGACATGTGCTGGACTATCTCCTCTACCTCCTGGATTCGGGACTGAGCTATTCATCCATCAAGGTTCATATGTGTGTGCGGTCTCTGCATATCATGAACCAATTGGGGAGAGAGCTCTAGCACAATTGAAGGTCTGCAAGTCCTTTCTCAGAGGGGTCTTACATGTCAGACCTCCCAGGAGGGACATTGTCCCTCCGTGGGACTTACTGTTTATCCTGGAGAAACTCACCTTTCCGTCCTTCGAGCCAGTCACTTTTGCAAGCTATGCTTCCTGTCTTGGAAAACCATCCTTTTGGTGGCCATTACTTCAGCTCGAAGGGTTTCTGAACTCCAGGCGTTGATGTGTAAGGAACCTAATATTGTTTTTCACAGGGACAGGGTGACACTGCGTACGAACCCCAAGTTTTTACCAAAGGCGGTGTCTGCCCTGACACTTAATAAGGACATCAACCTTCTGGTTCATTTTCCTGAGTTTTCCAACCAGGGTGAAGCGCTGTTACACACCTTGGACATTCATAGAATTCTGACGTATAATCTTCACAGAGCACATGCCTCCAGAAAGACGGACCACGTGTTCGTCTTCTTTGCAAAAAGAATGACAGGGGCTCCTGTCTCTAAACAGTCTCTAGCCCGTTGGTTAGTACACTGTATTTCCTTTTGCTACCAGCACCATGATAAACCCCTTCCAGGTCCCATTAAGGGCCACTCCACTAGGGCTGTGGCCGCTTCCTTTGCTTCCCTAAGGAATAGTTCTTCAGCAGACATTTGTGCTGCTGTGACATGGAGCACAGTCCATACCTTCATCAGGCATTACAGCCTAGATATAGCTTCAGAAGGAGAGCCGGTTTTGGACTAGCTGCCCTGCAGGGCCTGCTCTCCTAGAATAGTCAGCATCTTCCTATGATTTCAGTATTTCTCAACACCTCCCGCTCAGACCTGGGCCTATCTTTGAGTACTGCTTGGGACTCAGTCCTAATGGTATTACCTGCTGCAAGAACTCCACCCTCGAAGTTAGATAGTACAGTTACACAAGAACTTACGTAACAGTAGATCTTCGAGAGGAACTCTTGCAGCAGGTGGCTTTCCCACCCTCCATCCCCCAGGTATACAAGTTTTGCACCTGCACAAGATTGGGGAGTTCCTGCTTGGTTCTCCAATGATGTCCTAGCCGGATCTCGGGTGCGAAAACTGAGATGGCACTGTGGGACCGCTCCCCTTATATCATGTCTGACGTCGGGCGGAGCCAACGTTGGGGGCCCCCGCCTTGGACTGCTAGCCACAAAATTTCCGTGGCATCCTAGTGCCGGATGGCATTAGTCCTAATGGCATTACCTGCTGCAAGAGCTCCTCTCGAAGAGCTACTGTTATGGTAAATTCTTATGTAACTGTACTTTAACTGGGATCTGCAGCTTATTCAATAGGTAGGGGAAATGGGCAGACTAGGTGGGCCAAGTGGTCCTTATCTGCCATCAAAGTCTATGTTTCTAACCAGGAGGAGATCCAGGCACGTGTGCTCACAGGGGCCATAGAACCTGTTCTGTTAAATCAAAGGGGAAAGGGCTTCTATTCCCACTTCTTTTTGGTCCCAAAAAAGGCCAGCGATTTGAGGCCAAATCTGGGTCTCAGCCACCTGAATCTGTTCATAGAGTACAAACGCTTCAGGATGGTTACCATTTAGGGTCTCCTTTCCCTTCTTCATCAAGGAGACTGGTTCTGCTCTCTGGATATGCAAGATTTCTACCTCTACATCAAGGTGTTCCGGCCCCACAGGAGGTTCCTCTGCTTTTGCTTCCAGGGGAACCGTTACCAGTTCAGGGCCTTTTCTCAGCCCCTCGAGTCTTTACCAAGTGCCTAGCAGTAGTGGCTGTGGCCCTCAGGAGATAAGATCTTTATGTCTTCCCCTACCTGGATGATTGGCTTCTCACAGCCCCCTCCAGAGACCAGCTGCTCTGGACAATGAAGATCACCTTCAGTTTGTTTCGGACACTGAGCATCACCCTGAACCTGCCCAAGTCCTCCCTCTGGTTATGTCAGAGATTGCAGTTCATCTGAGCGATCTTAGATTCGGCTCAGGGCAAGGCCTTCCTGCCTCCAGGCAGAGCAGACCGCCTGAGAGCACAGGCTTAATTGGTATCTTCATTGCGTCAAGTCCCAGCCAGGTCATTCCTCAGGCTCTTGGGCACTTGGTGGTGGCCATAGTTACTATTCCTCAAGCCCCTCTGCACATGAGGGTACCTCACATGAACCCTCTGGGTTCAATGGGACCAGCTCACCGACGATTTGGAACAGGGGATCCTTGTATTTAATCCTGTGCAGCAAACATCCTGATAACTGAACCCCTCCAACCTCCTCAGAGGGGGTTTCCTTCCATGTGGAATCTTGACATCAGATTCTCACAACAGACACATCCAGTCTGGGCTGGGGGCACACTTAGCAGACCATCAGACTCAAGGGACCTGGTCTCAGCAAGAGCACCATCTCCAGATCAACTTGCTAGAGATGCGGTCAATCCTTCTTGCTTTTCAGGCCTTTCAGACTCATCTACTCTCAGGCCCTCTCCTGATTCAGACAAGCAACATGTTGGTTGTCTATTACCTCAGCAAGCTGGGGGGGGGTGACCTATTCATATCCCCTGTACAGGGAGGCCATGAGAGTTTGGCATTGGGCCATAGAACATGACCTGGTTCTAATGGCAGTTCATGTTCCAGGTGTCCAAAACATCCTGACCGACAGCCTAAGCAGGTCCAGAATGAAGGTACATGAGTGGAAGCTCTTATTCTCCATGGCCAAGGATCTCTTCAACAGGTGGGGTAGCCCTGAATTGGACCTCTTTGCATCCCCACTTAACAAAAACTGCCCAATTTCTGATTGCTAGAGCCAGGGCCTGGTGTTTTCTGCAGAGATGCA
Organism: Neoceratodus forsteri; assembly: GCA_016271365.2. Taxonomy (NCBI): domain Eukaryota; kingdom Metazoa; phylum Chordata; order Ceratodontiformes; family Ceratodontidae; genus Neoceratodus; species Neoceratodus forsteri. The sequence continues at coordinate 1,608,873,528 of CM057452.1, forward strand.
TTGTCCCTCTCTTGGATAGGGAGGTTTCTGTATGCCTTTCTTTCCTTTCCACTCCTGCAGAGAGTTCTTCTCAAGCTGTAATCAGAGAGAGCAGAGATGATTTAGATAGCTCCCTACTGTCCATGCCAGATATGGTTCCCATTGTTGCAGCAGCTAGCAGTGGAACCTCCATTTCCCCTGCCACTTTGCTCTGACCTGCTGTCCCAGGAGCAGGGTACTCTGATTCACTCGGACCTCAAGTCTCTTCATCTCCATACGTGGCTCCTTCAGACTTAGCCATCCCACACTTTGGGGTTTCCTCTAGGGTGGTGAATGTTCTAGTGGCCGCCAGGATGCCTTACACCAGATCCACTTACACCATGAAGTGGAAGCGGTTCTCCAGCTGGGCTACCGCCTGGCATTTGGATCCCTTCACCTGTCCTGTTAATCTCATCCTGGAGTATCTTCTTTCCCTCTCAGACTCCGGTCTGGGTTACTCCTCTATCGAGGTGCACCTTTCTGCCATCTCTGTGTACCATGCACCTATTGAAGGCAAAAATATTGCCCAACTGGACCTGTCCCGCACCTTCTTGCAGGGCATTCTTCATTTGTAACCTCCCATTAGGGACCCAATCCCACCATAGGATTTGTTATTTTGGAGAAGCTTACTCTTCCTCCCTTTGAACCTGCTGCGAGCTGCGCTTTGTGTCATGGAAAGCGTTGTTTTTTGTTGCCATTACTTCAGCTCAGAGGATTTCTGAGCTACAGGCTCTGATGTATAAAAAATAAATATATAAAAATCTGTAAAGATCCTTACTTGGTTTTCCACAAAGACAGGGTATCGTTGTTTGACCAGTCCGAAGTTTTTGCCTAAGGTAGTGTCGGAGTTTACTTTGAATCAAGCCATCCACCTGCCTGTTTATTTTCCTGAGTATTCCCATCAGGGAGTGGGAGGACTTACTCCATATTCTAGATGTTCAAGTGCTTCATTTCTATTTAGACCGCACCCGCTCTATCAGAAAATCTGACCAGTTGTTTGCTTCATTTGCTCCAGGAAAGAAGGGGTTCCTGTTTCCAAACAGTGTTTATCTAAGTGGTTAGCTAATTGCATTGTGTATCACTACTACAAGTACGACAAGTCTTTAGCCAGGTCAAAGGTCATTCTACCAGTGATATGGCTGCCTCTACTGCCTCCTTCTGAAATGTGTCTGCTGCAGACATTTGCACAGCCACCACTCGGAGTTCTGTCCATACTTTCATTAGGCATTACAGTTTGGACATTGTCTCCAGGTACAGAACCGGTTTTGGACTTACAGTTCTCCAGGGCCCCTATCATAAAGTTGCCTATTACAGCTGTTGTCCTCCTCTCAGTTGTCTGAGTTTATTCCTCCACTGTTTGAGATTTAGTCATTATGGTTATTGCCTGCTGGAAGAGCTCCCCCCCCCGTAGCAAGATAGTACAGGTATGCAAGAACTTACCATAACAGTAGATCTTCAAGAGGAGCTCTTGCAGCAGGCACTGCTTTCCCTCCCCTCGATTGCTGTTTCTCCATTGCATCTTTTCTGCTTTCCTCATTTAAGAGGAACCTCCTTGGTTCTCCCAATTTCTGTACACACTGTGGTCTCTGACAGGAGAACTGAGGATGGGCTGGGGGAACGCCTCTTTTACACCTGAGGTCGGACGTCATCATGCCGGGCAGTTCCCTGCTGTGTACTGCTAACTAGAAGTTTTTCATGTGGTCCTAGCCCCTGGTGGCTTAGTCCTTATGGTTACTGCCTGCTGCAAGAGCTCCTCTTGAAGATCTACTGTTATGGTAAGTTCTTACGTAATCGTGCTTTATAAGACCACTGAAGAGCTAGTGGGCAAAACTCACTATGAAACCTCAACAAGTTTCAGCACTAGGTCTAGTGCATTATATAGAGAATAAAGGATGTGGTGGTGTGTGTAACGAGATTTTACACCCACCCGAGGTGTGGGATGCTACATAAACCATGAGGGCAAAGCCTGAGGGGTTTATAAAAATCTTGCTACACACACAACCTTGTCTTTTATTTTATAGAATTGCTGGTGTGCACTTTTTCGCCACAGCAATTACATAAAAGAAAAAAACAGATAGGAGCTGAGGCAGTCGAGGACCTGTCAAGATTCAGTGCAGTCTGCCAATATTTTAAATTACTGTTTTAGGCTTGCACGGTGGACCTTTACATTTTTGTATTAGTTCTTGTTTTCTTTTTGTTTGTTTTTTGAGGGGTTTTACTTACTGCTGAGTGGTGGTTGTGGTGTCTGTCTATGCAGAGAAGTGGAGAGAGAGAGAGAGAGCATGGCTGGTGCATGCGTGGAGACAGGGAGACCCAGTGCAAGTTTGCCATTATAACCAGCTGGTTATAATGGCAAATTATAATCAGGTTTCCCTATGGGAAAAAGTGCTGGCCAGTAATTATATAAAGAATACTGGATGGGCTACTATGCACAACCAGTGTGTTCTGCCAATGAGGGGTATGATTCCCTACAACCTCAAGAGCAAACCTTGAGAGGTTCCTGGTAACCAGAACCCTGAGGTGGGAAAAAACACTGGTTGTGCATGAAGTTGCTCATCCTGTATTTTTTATAGTGGATAGTATTATGTGAAATGTGCATGCAGTGGTTCTTTTGCTTTCAGAACAAAACTGACTTGTGCAGTCTCTAGAAGACCTTTGGGGTATCTCAGTCATCAGGTTACACCATAGGAACTTCACCATTGGTGAAGCAGGGTCCACATGGCAGACTTTCATCAGTACAGCTGGGGTGACCCATGCTGACATCGTCTGCCGACGTCATCAGCCCTTTAAAGCTGTGCACAGCCCCGCTCCATCCTCAGTTTTTTCCAGCTGTCGATTTGTTTGCATGGGTCACCACGGAAGCTCCGTTACAGTTTCACACCTTTGGCTTTTTCATATCTTCTGTTTTAGAATTTATTTTTTTGAAAGAGATTCCTTTATTTTGTTTATATCGAGAGTTAATTCTTCAACTTCTCTCTTCCATTGCTGCTGCTGCTGCGGAAAGAAGATTGCCTCCACAGATGAACACTCTCTCTGTATCATCTGTCTTGGGCCTGACCACAAAGTCTCTGATTGTGAGCTCTACCAGTAGTTTAATCAAACAACCGTCAGGCAGCACAAAAAGGCACTTAAAAATGTCCTTATGAAGCAATGGATAGCCACTTTTAGGCAGGAGTCTTCCAGGGTCCCTGCTTCCCAGTCACCAGCAAGGTAATCGAGCTCCCTCGCCACTAAGGCTTGAAACACGTCCTTGGAGAACAGTCATAAAAAAGTCAGATTGAGACTGTGTCCCCCTGTGGCGGTCCCACTCCTCGATGGCCTCTTCGTCCTTGTTCAGGGGTACTTCATCGGCTGCGCTGATGTAAAAAACCATTGTCCAGGTCTCTGTGCCTGCCAGACCCATACCAACAGCGCCTCCGCCCGATATTCAGGGCATCCGGTTGTCGACCTTGGGGTTGTTGTCTCCTTCCTCATTGACAATGGGATTGTCATCGACAGCCCTCCTGACAAGACCTGATGCTTCCACAGGCCCTCAGGCTATGGGCATATTGGATTGTCAGGGTCCCTCTGCAAGTCATCGCTCCCGGCACCGTCGACCCCTCCATCGACACAGTCCTTGACTGTCATCGAGCTCAACAAAATTTTAACTAAATTCACTTCGGTGATAGTCCACCAGTTAGGTTCCTACATTGCCTGAGCCATTGATGGCACCGTTGTCATCAACCCTACCTCAACGGCCATGGCCCGCCCTCTGCGGGCCATCATCAGCACCTCAAATGTCTGACCTTGATCTTGAAGAGGTCAACGTTGAGGAGGGAGTACCACCTGGACCTTATTCTTCCAGATGAGAAAGAAGAGTAGGAAGAACCCCTCACCTCAGACAGATCCACGGCTTCCTCAGTCAGTGAGGATTCTGTCAAACATTCTCCTAGGTCTCCTCCAGAGGACCCTACCTTCTTCAATATCATGAATCAGTTGTCCTCAGCAATGGACTTCCATACTGAGGAGGTGGATACCACCAGAAAGGATTTGGTGGATTTTCTGGAGTTCCCAGAGTCTCTTCCCAAGATCATTCCTCCTATTTTGCCTGTTTTGAGGAATGCTACTACTGCAGCCTAGCACAGACTTGACATGGTGCCAGCTATTCCCTCTGGGCAGATAAACTTTATTATACCCCTCTGGGGTTTCCACATTGTGCTGCCTAGCTTGAAACAAGATGCAGTGGTCATAAAGGTAGCTCATGACAGGTATAAGGTGCCCAAGCACCTTAGCGCCCTCCCCACGGACAAAGAGTCACGCAGAACTGATCTTTGGGGAAAAAGGGGTTTTGCCTCCTCCATCCTTGGGCTGAGGATTGCCAACTGCCTGTTTGATATGGTAAAGTACCAGAATACCAACTGGAAGAAGGGCAAGGCCTCTGACCAGGCCCTTCCAGAAGGTACCTAGAAAAAGGAGGTTCTCAAATACTTGTAGACCACTGAGGATGTTAGCAAGCACCTCCTGCAGGCCCTCTATGACATCTCAGACACTATTGCCAGGGCTGCTGCCACTGGCATCTGCCTACATAGACACTCCTGGCTGAGGGTCTCTGACTTTGCTGCTAATGTTCAGCAAAAGGTGCTTAATGCCCCTTTCTGTGGCACTAAGCTCTTTGGGCCAGATGTCCAGGACATCATTAATGACTTGTAGACATTTGGCAGGGCTGTTAAATCTGTCCACTCGCTCTATCACATGCAGCCTAAGAGCAGGCAGCGTCCTCCCTTTCACAAGGCATCCAATAGGCCAAGAGCAGCCTCTCAGCCCCAGGGCAAATGTAGAGCCTCCGCCTCCTTTCCCACCCCCTCCACTGTGGGATTGGTGACCAAGCGTCCTAGAGATGATGGACCAGCCCCAGCAGCTAGATCCGCCTCCTCTTGACTCCTTGCCACACCCCACTCTTCCAGTCCCCGACCAAGAGGTGGTGGTCGGAGGTCAGTTCTCACTCCATCTCAACCAATGGAGAACCATCACATCAGATGCCTGGATTTTTCAAATCACAGAAAGGGTCACAATCTGGAGCTCTCCGGGTCTTCCCCAGAGACTCCTCCTCTGCCCTCCAACTACTCCCCGTCTGTTCTCCAGGAGGAGGTACAATCCCTTCTGCACACACAGGCCATTGAGCCAGTGCCCAAGCACCAAAGAAATAAGGGGTTTTATTCCAGGTTCTTCCTATTACCCCAAAAGACTGGGGATCTGAGGCCCATTTTAGACCTAAAAGGTCTCAGTCTGTATGTCCAATGCAAAATGTTCTGAATGGTAACTTTGCCAGGTCCAATGCCCTGCCTCAACAAAGATGACTGGCTGTGTTCTCTGGACATGCAGAATGCTTACCTGCATATCTCACTGTTTCCTCCCTACAGTAAGTTCCTCCGGTTTCTTTTCCAGGGTGAGGATTATCAGTTCAAAGTGCTGCCCTTTGGCTTGCTCTCTGCATCACGGGTCTTTACCAAATGCTTAGCAGCAGTAGCTGTGGCCCTCAGAAGGGAGGGACTGTATGTTTTCCCTTATCTGGATGATGGCTCCTAAAGGCCACATCCAGGGAACAGCTCCTGGTGACTTCAGAGATAACTGTTTTTTTCTCTCTCTGGGCATTACTGTTAACCTGCCCAAGTCAGTCCTGGTTCCATCTTAAAAGCTGCAATACATAAGTGCGGTTCTATATTTAGCACAGGGGGAGGCTTTTCTGCCTCAAAACAGGATGGAATCCCTTATTGCCCAGGCTTAGGAAGTGGCTTAAAGCAGTTATATTCCTGCCAGGGTGTACCTGAGGCTGTTGGGGCTGATGGCGGCTGCCATCCCAACTGTTTCACTGACCAGGCTCCACATGAGCATCCTAAAGTGGACTCTTCGAGTACAGTGGGACCAGTGACCAGACGAGTTAGATCAGTTAGTGCTGGTCTCTTCCCTGGTCCACAAAATGCTCCAGTGGTGGATGGACCCACTCAACCTGTTGCAAGGGGTCCAATTCCAGATCTTCTTTCCACAGCAAATCCTCACCATGGGTGCCTCCATTTGGGCTGGGGGGCTCATCTGGGTTCCTTTCAATCTCAAGGCTCTTTGTCCCTGATCGAAACCTCCTTGCATATCAATGTTCTGGAGATGCGGGTGGTTCTGTATGCCATGCAGGCCTTTCAGAACCATCTTCTTCTGGGTCAGCTGCTGATTGAGTCACCTCAGTGTAGTGTACTACATCAACAAGCAGGGGGGAAAGCATTCATAGCCCCTATGCAGGGAGGACATGAGAGTGTGGTATTGGGTATTAGGCCATGGCCTGTCCCTCTCAGCAGTTCACATCCCAGGAGTGCTTAACACTCTGGTGGACAGTCTCATCTAGACTCAGTCCAGCATGCACGAGTGGGAACTTCTCTCATCTGTCGCAGAACATACGAACATACAGAACTGCCAGCAGATAAAGGCCCTCTGGTCTATCAGGTCTGCTCAACTGCACAGCTAGCAACCTTTACACTGCAGCTGCCCCACCCTCACCTCCCCATCACCTGTGACCCTTCCCCATACCCTGTCCCATACCCTTTTGAAGCAGCCCACTGTACTACAGGACACCACTGCATCAGGCAATGCATTCCACCTAGATACCACCCTTTCCATAAAAAGGGCTCCTCATTCTCCTAATTCTCCCTCCCTCCACTCCACTCTGATTGTGCACTCTGTTGTCCCCTCCTTTGACCTTGAACAGCCCCTCTGTGCCTGACTTGTTTATACCTTTCAAGTACTTGAAGGTTTCAATCATATCCCCTCTATCTCTCCTTTCCTCTAGGAAGTACATGTTCAACTCCCTCAGACTGTTCTCGTATGGCATGTCCCCTAGTCCCTGGATCATCTTTGTTGCCCTGTGCTGCACCCCCTCCAGTAAACTAATGTCCTTCTTCAGGTATGAGCGCCAGTACTGCATGCAGTACTTCAGGTGTGGCCTGACCAGTGATCTGTACAGCGGCAGGACCACCTCCCCCCTCCTGGAGGATATACCCCTGGCAATACAACCCAGCATCTTATTGGCCTTGGCCGCCGCCTTCCTACACTGTGCTGAGTTGTTCATTGACCCCATTATGATCACTCCCAGGTCCTTCTCTTCCTCTGTTGTGGCTAACTGAATCCCCCTATCTGATAGCGCCTCCTTGGGTTTTTTGTGCCAAAGTGTAGCACTTTACATTTTCTGGCATTAAACCCCAGCTGCAAAGTGTCCGACCAGGCCTCCAGTTTTGACAGATCATCCTGCAACCCATGCCATCCTCCTATGTTTTTCACTCTAATGTCACTGTCCAACTGTCTCCTTCCTTCAAGACTAATTGCTGTTGCAGTACTCTGTATGTGAATACAGTGTCTATTGCTTCTACTATTGTAATTTCTGAGTCAAATGTACATTGTGAACTGTATAAATGATGTATGTAATTAACTCTGGTTCGTCCCTGAAAAAGGGATCTCTGGTCTCAGTGGATTCACCCAGTTACCAAAATGCAATAAATAAACATCATCCACCACCGCTCCCATTTTGGTATCATCCACAAACAGGCTAATCTTACTCTTGAAGCCTATTGAGATGTCTGCTATGTAGATTCCGAATACTGGCCCCAGAACAGAGCCCTGTGGTACCCCACTTGTCACATTGTCAGAGCTGAGAGCGCCCCTCCTACCACCACCACCCCTTCTGTCTCCCTTGCAGCCAGTTTCCTACCCATCCCACCACCTTCGCCCCCTCCCCATACCCTCCAGCTTACTTCCCAGCCTCCCATGCAAGACCAAATTGAATGCCTTACTGAAGTCCAGGTACAGAGCATCCACTGCATGGCCCATGTCTAACTGTCTAGTTACCCAGTCATAATACTCCACCAGGTTGGTCTGACAGGACCTACCGGAGACAAACCCATGCTGCCTACTGTCCAGCAGCCCATTGGTCTCCAGAAAGGAAACCAGCCCCTCTTTCAGGATTGTCTCCATCAGCTTCCCCATGATGGATGAGGCTTACTAGTCTGTAGTTCCCTGGTTCATCCTTGGGCCAGCTCTTGTGGAGGAATACCACATGAGCTGTCTTGCCGTACACCCCCCTGAGTCCAGGGAGGCATTAGACAGGTCTGCAAGGGCTCTGCCAGGACTTCTGCCAGCTCCTTCAGCACCCAGAGGTGTACGCCATCTTGCCCTGGTGCCTTGTTCACCCTCAGAGCCCTCAAACCCTCCCAATACCCTGACCACTGTGATTTCCAGATGTCACCTCCTTCCCCCCTGTGCCTACCCTCCCACCCCCATTGGGTACAACCCCTCCTTTCTCCTTATTAAATATGAAGCAGAAGTATTCATTTAGTGCATCTACCTGTTCTGCCCCTGTTTCCAACCATCCCTCTTAATACTTAGATTTGGTTCTTACACCCCCTTTTCTCCCTGATGTACCTGAAGAAGTCCTTTTCCCCCTCCTTAATGCCCTGTGCCAGTCTAAGCTCCCTTGACACCTTGGCTGCCCTGACCTCCCTTGTCACCTCCTTCAACTTCATCTGGTAGTCCTCTTTGTCCTGCCCTCTTCCTGTCTTTTTGAACCTCCTTAAGATGGCCCTTTTCCTCCTTTTTCCATGACCCCCCGGTCACCTAGCTAGGTTTCTTGGCCCTAGCCCCAGAAGATCTATTTGACAGATGGGGTCATCCAGTGTTGGACCTTTCTGCGTCCCCACTCAATGCAAAACTGCCCAGTTTCTGCTCGCTAGATCCAGGGCGTGGAGTTTTCTGGCAAGATGCATTGCCCCTCTCCTGGAGAAGGAGGTTCCTTTACACTTTCCCTTGGCTTCCGCTGATTCAGAGGGTGCAAATCAAACTGCAGATGGAGGGAGCCAGCATGTTCCTGGTAGCTCCATTCTGGTCTCACCAGATATGGGTACCATTGTTACAGCAACTGGCAGAGGAACCTCAGGTTCCTATCCCCCTCTGCAGTAACCTGCTGACCAGGCTCAGGCGACCCTGGTCCATCCCAACCACAAGGCGTAGCCATCACCAGATTTGGGGATCTTACTTCGAGGGAGCTCTTGCAGCAGGACACACTGGTAGGACTGAAGCTGCCAGGCACCAGGACCACATGGAAAACTTCTAGCTGTCTATCATGGGGGACCACACCCACTGATTTCAACATGCTGATGTCCACCTATCCTATAACGGGGTTGGTCCACCAAACCTATCTCAGTTATTTTTCTGCCGTCAATCCACACACGTTGGATCTCCACAGACGCCTGCTTCAGTTGGCCGCTATTTTGCTTGTGTTTACCCGCAATTTATTTTTTTCTCCAGGAAGAGATTCAGGCGATCCTATGCAAAAGGCCATAGAGCCTGCCCCTCAGTTCAGAGGAAAGGGATTCTATTCCCACTTCTTCCTCATCCCCAAGAAAACGGGACCTGAGGCCGATCCTGGACCTCAGCCACCTGAATCGTTACATAAAGTACAAAACCTTCAGGGTGGCTACTCTTCCGGGGGTTTTGCCCCCCTTCATCAGGGGGACTGGCTCTGTTCCCTGGATAAGTTGGATCCTTATCTCCATGTCCGGGTTTTACCAGCCCACCGCCGCTTCCTCCGCTTCTGCTTCCATGGGGACCACTTTCAGTTCGGGCCCTCCCTTTTTGACCTTCCTCAGCACCTTGGGTCTTTACTAAGTGCCTAGCAATGGTAGCTGCTATGTGGAGATGGCTTTTATGTGTGCCCTTACCTAATTGGCTGATGACAGCTCCCTCCAGGGATCTCTTGCTGTGGACCCTGTAAGGCAGCTTTTGTCTCTTTCAGATCCTAGGGATCACAATCAACCTACCAAAGTCTTGTCTCTCCCAAGCCAATGCTTCCAGTATATTGGAGCAGTCCTGGTCTCATCCCAGAGCAGAGCCTTCCTGCTGAGGGACAGAGCAGTGCACTTGATAGTGCAGGCCCAGCTAGTATCTTCCAGCCATCAGGTACCAGTCAGGGCGTCCCTTCGTTTGATGGAACACATGGCAGCGGCAATAGCTATGGTTCTCCTAGCCCACCTGCATATGAGGATTCCCCAATATACTCTTCAGGTCCAATGGGAACAGTGCGCTGACTACCTAAATCAGCCAGTGCTAGTTTCCAACACAGTGAGGTGGACCTTGGAGTGGTGGCAGAACCCCACCAAACTTCTGAAAGGGGTTCCCCTCCATGCTATTGTCCCCTCAGCAGATTCTTACTACGGATGCCTCGGGTGTGAGCTGGGGTGCTCAATTAGCCGACCGTCACACCCAGGGGATTTGGACCAAGTCAGAGCAGTATTTCCACATCAGTATGCTGGAGATATGGGCAGATCTTCTTCAGGGGTATCTCATTCATCAGGTTACACCATAGGAACTTCACCATCAGTGAATGAGGAATCCACATGGAAGATTTTCAGTAGTACAACTGGGGCCGCCCACGCCGTCAACATCAGCTGACGTCACCAACCCTATCAAGAAGGTGTAGGCGGGCTAGTGCCCTCCTCAGTTCTTTCCCACTATTGACTTGCAAGCACATTCTGTGCGGAAGAGCTATCACAGTGTTCATGCCTTTTTGCGGGCTATGGTCTTTTTTTCTACACAGCCCTCACAAATCTCTTTCCAGAGATTTGTTTTTGGTTTTTCTTTAATGTCGAGAGTTAAACCTTCAGCTTCTCTCTTCCATCGCTGCCACTGTGGAAAGAAGATTGCTTCCAAAGATGAGCACTGTGTGTGTGTTTGATGTCTTGGGCCTGATCACGATACCTAGGACTGTGAGCTCTGCCAACAGTTTAACCAGTCCACCCTTAGGTGACGCAGAAAGGCTCTCCGTACCTTCATGGAACAACATGTAGCCAGCTCTGAGCCAGGTCTAAGAGCTCCAAGGCCTCCCAGGCCAAAGACACGTCCTCGGGGAAAAGTCATAAAAAAGACCGGGATTGTAACCGGGCCCCCCCGGCATCCATCCCGTTCCCCATCGGCCTCTCCTTCTTCAGGGGGCTGTTCATCGGCAGCAGCTGCCCTGACAAAGAGACCTGCTGTCCAGGTCCTGGTTCACTCCAGACCCATGCCGACAGTTTCTCCACCCGACTCTCAGGGCACTCTGACATCGACCTCTGGGTTGTCGGACCCTCCTCCATTGATGATGGCCTCTTCAAGACTTTACTCTTCCTGTCAAAGGCTATGGGCTCATCACGTGTGCAGTCAGGTCTGGCAACATCAGTGCCATTGACCCCAACTCCAGCGACCATGGACTTCAATGAAGTTTGAGTCTGCTTCACTAATGTGATTGTCCAGCAGTTTGCTGCCTTTAACAGGCCTTCGTCACTAGCACCTTTGCTGACGTCTTCATCATTGACTCCTGTTCGTCAGCCCCAGGAGCCAGCCAAAGGACGATCGATGGTGCATCCGACGCAATACCCAGAGGAAGAGGTAGATGTCGAGGAGAAATACCACCTTGACCTCATTCTTCCAGATGAGGAAGGGGAGGAAGAGCAGTATTACATTTCAGATAAGTCCACTGCCTCCTCTGTCAGTGAAGAATCTGTCAAGCATACCCCCAGGTCTCCACCTGAAGATGCTTCATTCTTTAACATTATGAAGCAACTGTCTTCCACTATGGGGTTTCTGACAGAGGAGGAGGAGGAGGATGCCACCAGGAAGGACCTGGCGGATTACCTACAGATCCCTGAATCTCCCCCAATGACTATTCCTCCCATGCTTCCAGCCCTCAGGAATGCTACCACAGCAGCCTGGGTCTGACCAGATATGGTGCCAGCTATGCCCTGCAGAGCTGATAAACTCTGCAGTGCCCCTCAGAGCATTCCTTACTTGGCTGCCAAGGCTGAAACTGACTCAGTGGTCATCAGGGTGGCACAAGACAGGTTTAAGGTACCCAGGCACCTTAGTTCCTTGCCACTGGACAAAGAATCCTGCAGGATGGATCTGTGGGACAAAAGGGCATATAGTTCCTTTACCCATGGCCTGAGGATAGCAAACTACCTGTCTCACACGGTGAAATTCCAGAACACCAATGCCAGAAAGGGTCGACGGCTGTCCAAGCCATTCCTGATGGTGCCCAGAAGCAAGAATTGCTCCAATGCTTCCAAACTGCAGAGGATGTTGAGAAGCATCTTCTAAGAGCCATCTACGATTTATCTCGTACTGTTGCCAGGGCAGCGGTCACTGGCATCTGCCTTTGTAGGCATTTATGGCTCGGGGTTTCTGGATTTGCTGCTGATGTGCAAAACAAGGTGCTATATGCCACTTTTAATGGCACTAAATTCTTTGATCCAGATGTCTGGGACATCATTAATGATCTGCAGGCCTCAGGTACAGCCATTGAGTCCATTCCCTCTACTACACTCAACAGTGTGGTAGGGGGTGCCCTACTTTTCATAAGCAAGTTAATAGACCAGGCTCTGGCTCCTATCCTCAGAGCAAACACAGACCCCAGCCCTCCTTGCCTGCCTTCGCCCATACTGGAGTGGCAGCCAAGCACCCCAGGAGTGAGGGACCAGCCTCCTCCACTGGCCGTGCCTCAGCTTGACTCCTTGTCAGACCCTCCCCCCTTCTGGTCCAGGCCCAGGAGGTGGCAGTCGAGGTCGGTTCTCCCTCCAGTTGAATCAGTGGAGATCCTGTTCTGGTACTGCTTGGGACTTGGTCCTAGTGGTGTTTCCTGCTGCAAGGGCCCCCTCAAAGTAAGATAGTCAGTTACATAAGAACTTACCATAACAGTAGATCTTTGAGAGGAGCTCTTGCAGCAGGCAGTGCTTTTCCTCCCTCCTTCCCCCCCGATTGCTACTTTTCCTTCGCATTTATTCTGCTCTTCCTTGGATCTGAGGAACTGCTTCAGTTTTCCATTTTCACTTTCTGCACCGGGGTCTGTAGCGGGAGAACTGAGGTAGGGTTCAGGGACTGCCCCCTTTATAGGATAGGCAGACATCAGCATGCTGATGTTGGCGGGGGTGATCCACCGTGATAGACTGCTAGCTAGAAGTTTTCCATGTGGTCCTGGTGCCCGGTGGCTTCCATCCTACCAGTGTTGCCTCTGCAAGAGTTCCTTTTGAAGATCTACTGCTATGGTAAGTTCTTACGTAGCTATACTTTTCCAATAGAGTGGCAGATGTCCTAGTGGCCACTCAGAAGCCATCCACTCAAGCCACTTATGCCATGAAGTGGAAGCGGTTTGCCATATGGGCAGCCAAGCATAATATGGACCCTATCACCTGTCCGGTGAGCCAGGTCCTGGACTACCTGATCTCTCTGTCTGACTCAGGTCTTCCAATACTCCTCCCTCAAGGTGCACCTTTTGGCTATCTTGGCTTTTCATGAGCTAGTGGGTGTCCATACCATAGCTCAGCTGGATGTTTCCTGTACCTTTATGAGGGGCATCCTGGCTCTGAAACCCCCAATCCGTTCTCCTGTCCCAGCTTGGGATTTGAATTTTGTTTTGGAGAAGTTGACCCTAGCTCCTACTGAGCCAGCTGCAACTTGCCAGCTATGCTTTCTTTCCCGGAAAGCGTTATTTTTAGCTGCTATTACTTCTGCTCGAAGAATTTCAGAGCTTCCGGCCCTCTGGTGTGAGGAGCCTTATTTAATTTTTCACAAAGACAGGGTGTCTTTGAGCACTAATCCTAAATTTCTTCCTAAGGTGGTGTCTGACTTTACGCTGAACCAGTTTATCCACCTTCCTGTTTATTTTCCAGAGCATGCCACTCCAGGAGAATCACTGCTCCATACGTTAGATGTGCACAGAACCTTGGAATATTGCCTGCTCAGAACCAAGGAATGTGGAAAGTAAAAGCAGTTGTTTGTTTCTTTTGCCCCAGATAGAGAGGGCATACTTACTTCTAAGGGAAAGGAAAGGGAAAATTCCAGGAAAGGCACACTAAGTTGAAGCTTGTTTCCAGGTGTGACCTGCGAGCACAAGGAAGTTAAGTGGCTTGCTCAGGGTCACACAGTATGCAAGTGGGGGCTGTGGGATTCAAACACAGGTCTCCAGGTTTGCAGCTCAGTGCCCTTAACAACTGCGCTATACTGCCCCCTAAACTATACTGTCTTTCTAAATCTTTGTCTAAACAGTTGGCTAATTGCATTGTGTTCTGCTACAAGTACGGCAAAGAATTGCCTGAAGCAGTCAAGGTTCATTTCACAAGAGGCATGGCTACCTCTGTGGCTTGTTTCAGAGGCGTCTCAGCTGCTGACATTTGTGCAGCTGCCACCTGGAGTACCATCCACACTTTTACCAAGCACTACAGTCTGGACATTGCCTCAAGAGCCCATGCAGGATTTGGCAGGGCTGTGACGCAGGGCCTCTTGTCTTAAGTTTATTTATTTATTTTTTTGTTAACTGGGTAGGTACACTAGACAGCATAGCTGCCTATTTTCAGGTATGACCCGGGAGATTACAACAAAGAGTATGTAGGCAATAGTAGATACAAGAAAACATCATGGGAACAAGTAGAAGTCAGACACAGTACACTTACAAAATTTTCAGCAATGACAGTACATTTGGAGGAATCTATATGTAGTAACAAAGCAGAAATATAAGTGCAAATAACTAACAGTCTTAAGTCATACAACTAGTGAGTAAGTGCTAGAAGAGATGAAACAGCAAGATTTCCAGACAAGTTTGAGAGTAGTAGAGGTTGGAGCTGGTAGGCAACTAGGAGGAACCAGTACAGGAGTGGGTAGATAGAGTACAGGAGCAGAGTTCAGAGCTTAGAAGAGCCATATGAATCCCCTGTTTGAAGCTGTGTGGAGAAGGAGAGATTCTTAGACTGAGTGGAAGGGAGTTCCATAGATTAGGGGCCCAGTTAGAGAAAGCATTCTCTCCCATTTTGGTTTTACATCTCGGTTGGACAAGAAGGGATTTGTCAGCTGATCTCAGTGGGTAGGCAGAGGTCACATGTTTGAGCAGTAGAGCCAATTTGTCAGGTATCTGGGAGGAGATTATATTATTTAGAAAACAGTAGGAAGTAAACTGTTGGAAGGCTGAGGGGGTAAACCATCCCAGACTGGAGTATAGTGTGCATCAGTGAGTAAGTTTGGGGAAAGACAGAGCAGAACAGCAAATGCTGTTGTAGCAGACATCCCACTTTTGGAGGAGCCCTCCAGTAGTTGCCGGAAAGGCTATTAACCCATGCGCCAGTTTGGGTCTGAGGATCCCCTGTATAATGGCCATCCTCGCCGTGGATGTTAGGCTATGTCTCACCTTATATGCCAGCCCAAGTTGAATATTGATGGACTTAATGACTGAGTCTAGGTGCAGGTCAAAATCCAAGGTGGGATCAAGGGTTACTCCTAGGTATTTAAAAGAGGTAGCTGTGTTAAGGGGAGAGCCATCAAGTGCTCTTATATTTAAGGGCTGGGTGCAGGACCAAATTTTTGAACCTGAACTGAAGAGCATACTCACTTTTTTATTTTTAAGACAAGGTTGTTTTTCAATAGCCAGCTCTGAAAGGTATTGAAGTTACTATTGAGATTCAGGTTGATATCTGAGAGGTTTGAGGAGGATGAGTAAAGAACAAGATCGTCTGCATATAGCAGACCTGAGCAAGCACCAGTGAGCGGTAGGATGTCGTTTATGAAGACTGTAAACAGGAGAGGACCAAGAATCGAACCCTGGGGCACTCCGATCCAAATAGGAGCAAGAGAGACTTAACATTTCTGATCTGGACGAATGTTGACGCTTCAAAAGATAATTTTGGAACCAGGCGGTGACAAGAGGTGGAGAAGCCTAGGGATGACAACTTTGATAGGAGCAGCAGGTAGTAAACTAAATCAAATGCTTTTGTAAGATCAACATAAGTAGCCCCAGTGAGAGAGCCTTTGTTCATAGCAAGTCTGACATCATTTGCAAACTGTATGAGAGTAGTGGATGTACTGTGCCCACATCGGAAACCATGTTGGTCAGGGGTGAGGAGTTTGAAGGAGTAGAGATAATCCGCGACCTGGCTAGCAACAATTTTCTCCAGTATTTTAGAGAGGGTGGCGAGGATGGCAATAGGGTGGTAGTTATCCAGGTTAGTGTTGCCCCCTTTTTTGTAGACTGGTACAACTCGAGCAATCTTCCAGAAGGAAGAGACATGTCCTGTAAGAAGAGACAGGTTGAAAAGTCTAATAGCTGGAGATAATATAGATGGTGCAACGGTTCTTAGGAATTTTGGTAAGAGTCCATCTGCCCCTGTCAATACAGCAGAAGAGATGGACTTAAGCATAAGATTTCACTCTCAGAGACTGGGTGAAGGGTGAAAGATGGGTTGGAAGATTTAAGGTTATCCTGCGGAGTGACAGGTAAAGGCCCAGGAGGTGCAGTATAGGAGGAGAGGTCAGTGAATCTGGAGTTAAGAGCCTTGGCGATAGTGAGCAGGTTATTGCAATTACAACCATCCACGACCATATCAGAGATGGTATTGCACTTGTTTTTCCCCGTGATGGTGTTAACATGACTCCAAAAACCACGAGAGTCACTGACAGACGTACTAAGGAGCTGACGGTAGTAATTGCCCTTAGCAAATTTGATGGAAACCGTACATAGGTTTTGGAGTCTTCTGTCCTCCACCCAATCCGATGGGGACTGGGTTAACTTAGCTTTGTTTCAGGCTTTATCCCTCTTTCTGAGAGAAGACAGGAGTGAAGAATTTAACCAGTGGGTAGCAGATCCCCGGATATGGCACTTTTTTACTGGGATATATTTGTCTTGAAGGTTCAAAAACGTGGTAAGGAGGTATTGAGCAGCACGTTCCTTATTACAAGTATTATATAGAGGTGCGCAGTCCGTGTTCTGTAGCTCCAAAATTAGGGCTGTCTTCTCCATTTTTGAAAAATCCTGGAAAATAATTTCTATGGGAGGTGATTTAGGGGCCCTAGCCTTCCAAACACAGTAAACTGGGAGTGGTCACTGATTGAGTCTGGTAAAACTCCAACAGCACTGATCCTCTCAGGCCTGTTGGAGATGACCCAGTCTAGAAGAGACTGGAGACTGCTGTTACTAGCCTGTCTGGTCGGGAGAGTGACCAGTTGAGACAGATCTAACCTGCTGAGTTCAGCAGCATAGAGATTAGAGTTTTTCCCTAGCCAGTCCAGGTTGAGGTCCCCAATAACAATGAGCTCTTGTCTACCCTTTAGCGAAGAAAGATGGTCAGTTACCTTAGTCAGGCCTGTTAGTCCATTTTTAAGAGGGTTATAGATGCACACTACATTTAACTTCTTAGTGAGACCTAAGGTAATAACTATATGAATCGTTTCACATAGACAGGTAGTGTTGACCAGGAGGAAGTAATGTCAGGATCCTGTTTGGTATAAAACAAAACACCACCACCCTTTTTAGCATTTGGACGATCACATCTGTGAAGTTTACATCCATTAATCCTACATAATGAATCTGGTATAAGGGGTTTTAACCAAGTCTCGGTTAGACCTAAAACGTCAGGGGGATTGTGAGCAATCCAGGCTTCAAGCGGCGCAAAATTAGCTGACAAGACTTCTAATGTTCATATGTGCAAGCCTAAGCCCATTTTCTGTGAACCAGTAAGATGGGTTCTTGGGAGTGATGCCATCAGGAGGGCCTGAGTTAGGTTCAATATCACTGGAGAGAGAGAGATGACGTAGGGATACCTAGGTCTCCTTCCTCCCAGACTGTTTGCACCTGTAACTGCTTGGGATTTGTTTCTGTGGTATGATCTGATAACTGAGATACCCTCAAAGAAGATAGAACAGTTATGTAAGAACTAATCACAACAGTAGATCTTTAAGGGGATTTCAGTTTTCAAGTTTGTCTTCCCTCCCACCATCATCCTTTTCGGGGCTTTTCTGGAACTGGCTATCTGGTGTATCCAGCCTTTCTTTTAGGCCTGGGCACATCTCTCTCCTCCCTCAGTCCCCCATGGCTCAAGCTATGCTCCCTTTGTCTCCTGGGGAAAAAACTAAGGAGGGAGCGGGGATGCTTATGCCTTTATAGGGTTGATGACATCAGTAGATGATGTCGGAGTGGGCGGACCCAGTTGTACTGTTGAAATTCTTCTGTGTGGATCCTGCTTCACCGACAGTTAAGTTACTATGATGTGACCTGATGATTGAGATACCCTCGAAGATCTACCATTATGGTAACTTCTTACGTAACTGTTCTTTTCAGAATATCGTTGTACCACAGAATGGTACAGTCACAATCTCTTACTTTGAACAGCAGCACAACAGCATTTTGAAAGGGATGGAATTCTATACAGAGTAATGCTGTACTATACACTATAATGTGTTAACATTCACTTAAGTTGAGAACACCGTAACATCACAACATAGATTTTTTTTGGGGGGGGGCATTATCTAGCCTCTTCCAAAATGGTCGCCTTATTTGTCCACACTGATTGCATGGGGCTTTAAATCCTGATAAACTGCCTCATACTGGGACAACTTTGAATTCATAGGAGGATAGGAAGTTTTCTCACATCTGTGGCTTTCTACTAAACTGATTTTCACCATTGGCAATGAAGGATTAGCTACGATATACTGAGAGCTACTTGTTGTAAAGGCAGGACCACATGGCTGTTCAAATTAGCGCGAGCATGGATCCAGGCTCCGTCTCCCAAATGTTCACTGCACTGATGAAGCAAATGAAGAAGTAATGCTAGCATCCAATAATACTACACTCTCTCCACCAGTTGGATGCAAGGATATTTCAAAATGAAAGGAAAGCTGCCTCCCACGACAAGGCCAATGAACTTACTGCAACTGTCAGGGAGCAAGGACATGCAACACAATCTTTACAAGACGAAGTAGATGACTTGGAGAATAGGAGCTGCCGAAACAAATTGCAGTTCTTGGGGTACCTGAGGGATCTGAACAGAGCAATGTGGCAGACTTCCTCAGTTTGGAGCTCCCTAAGATATTAAAGCTGCCAGAAGGTGCACGCCTCACAATCGAGAGGGTTCTCTGCACCCTACAGCCTCACCTAAGCCTGGAGACAAGCCACGGACGATATTGGCCAAATTTCTGAATTATACTGAAAAGGAATCCATCCAGGCTTGGGTCAGGGATTTGAAGGTGCTGAACTGGAGGGGGCATCGAGTTCTTATTTTTCAGGACTACTCTAGGGAACTAGCAGTCAAACAAAAGGAGTACACACTGGCAAGATGCCTCTTACATGCACTGAAAGTACCCCTTTCCCTCTGTTATCCTGCATCCATGCAGCTAGAACACAATGGGACACCACTTGTCTTTGCCACTCCAGATGCCCTGATGGATTTTATACATCATACTTGGCCACAAGAGGTTCAAACCCTCAGCCGAGATGCTCAGCTGAAGCAGTCTATGAGGAAGCATGGAAAAGGCAGAGGCAACAACATAGCTGCAAGCGGTGATTCCCAGTGGGCTCTGATGATGATAGATCCCCACCAAGAAGATGCACAGGATCAATGGGCATTACCTGCATGGCCCTGAAAAAGGCTGCAGACTTTTAGGCATACCAGATGAGAGCACACAACTGGGAGGGACAGACCCAGCAGCAATGACCGTAACAGAGAGTTAGATGCTAGGGAAGAGGCACCTGAAGTTCTCAGCCCATATTTCACAAAAAATAAATATGCCCCTCTGGCTGACTCAGCTGCAGATAGTACTCTTGAAATGAAAGTCTACAGTGACACAAATCGCAGCAGGCCTTATTCCACCTAATGCCACCACACAGTCCTGGGCATCATTAGTAGAGAATGGGCCTGATAACTTCACCGGAGAGCCTGTGGGAAGTAGTGCCAAAACAGACTGTCTGCAGCAGCAAGCATTGTTAATGCAGTCTCCTGATCACTGGAGGAATTCGCAGCCTACACCACCCTCATCCACACCCGGATGACCCCTTTGTTTGCTCAGGTAAGTAACTATTGCTTTTGCTTGGGGGCTGAGTTGCAAGGGGTATTGTTGCGGTAGGGCTTACGGGGGCCTGATGCCTTGATTTTTTGGCCCTCAAGAGGCCTGGCAAGTACAAGCCGATCTACTGGTTTTGCCTCACCACCCCTGTAGTTTAGCCTAGGTATCAGGCCTTAACTTGGGCTGCTTCTCCTTCCTCCTCACACTTGGTCCTGAAATAAAAGTGCGTATGCCCCATCTGACAATGATTTCTGTTTAGCCGCAACTGCTTGGGTGTGCGGCCTTTGTGGTGCAGGACTGCCAGCTTGAGAGAAATGTACAAGGAGATGACAAGGGGGCATCATGGGGACTACTGCCCTCAGTGACCCCACAACAGCTCTGATGCTTTCCTTCGCATTGCAGTGTCCTGTATTATAGTGTCCTGCTTTACTATAGTGTCCTCATGTGGCACTGGGGCTTTTCTTTCTGTATTTTACCGTCCATCTGTTTTACGATACCGTACAGTGACCAAGAGTTGAAATAGCCATGGGAGCCCCTATGGCAGACAGCTCACTTAATATGGGGAATGGTCAGTGCTGCTGGTAGTTAAAAACTAAACCTGGTACCTATAACTCGAGTTTTACCAAGGAGCTCCGTACCATAGGTCTCTTGTTCACTCCCGTTTCAGAACTAATATCACAACTACAGTATAGACCGATTGAGTTCCCCTTCCTGACTTATGCATGGAGGGGAACACACCACATCTGAAGATGCTGTAAATCCACCTCCTCCCACCCCCCAGTCAGGTAAAAGGGAACCCTGGCCATATATATATAGTATCTTGTTTGTGCCCCAGGTAGTTGCAGTAGCTGCAGTGGCAGCTAAGAAAGCAGATGAGGCTATGGGTGAGAGTATTACAACTCCCCCTCATTCCAAAGTTGCAGGTATGACAGTGGGCATACGCAGGCCTGGCAATGACAAGCCTGATCTCAGGCCCCCAGGGGAAGAGAGGATAGCCACCTGGCACACCATGCTGGCAGCTTTTCACCTCATCTACACCCTAACTTTCCTTCCCTTTGACACCAATGTAAATAGTTTATATGTATTGTCTTACACAATGGTTTGGTTTTAGTTTTGTTATAAGTGTTATAAGTAATATGTGTAAATGGAGAGAACTAGGTTGAAGGAATATTTGTTCAGGGTTGTGGTCAGCATATGGCAATGACAGTAATGTCTATATACAGTTTCTTGGGGAATCTGGGAGCCTTTGTGGACCTGCGGGAGTGCTATGAGACCCCTCTTTCTATGCGCACTTAGGTTAAGAATCTGCCTCCCAGTACAGGATAGTGGCTGATACTGTGTGACACACGTGGAATGTTAGAGGGTTCAATACCCCTATTAAAAGGAAAAAAGGTGCATTCCCATTTAAAAAGGCTGAGGTCTCGGGTAGCATTCCTGCAGGAAACCAAACTCATCAGTAATGATCATGCACTGTTAGTAAGGGACTGGGTGGGACAGGAGATACACACATGTGCCCCCTCCAGAAACTGTGGGGTTATCATACTCCTGCACAAATCCCTTAAGTGGTCGATCTCTGCATCACTGTTTGACACTTCAGGATGATGGGTAATGGCCGTCTTCGCTACTCCAGTGGGCCCCATCTTACTGTGCAATGCATATGCCCCGAATCAAGATGACCTGAAGTTCTTTCATGAACTCGCTGGCACACTCAGTTCCCTCTCTAACCTCAACTGCCACATCTTGATTGGGGGTTGGGGTTCAATATAACCCTTGCAGGGCTGCGGACTGATATATCAGTCCAAAAGTCCTATATGTTCTAATTCTGTTGGCAGCCTAAGGGTTAACTTTAGTACCCCTGCTGGACAGGAGTGTGACAGGTGAAGAATCGCACACCAGAAAGGGGCGTGCCCTGGGTCAGCTGATGACTGACTATGGTCTCACCAAGGTTTGGCCCATGTTCCACCCTCATGTCCAAGATTACACCTTCCACTCGGAGGTACACAAGTCCTTTAGCAGACTAGACTTCTGGCTCACCTCCCCTCTCCTGATTGAAGTGTCCCTAGATTTGGTCATTCTCCCAATGGTAATCTCTGACCATGCTCCGCTGCAACTCTGTCTTTTGGGGTTCCCCACAACAGCTCTCCACCACTTGGATACTTGATCCCCTTCTTATTAGAGACCCGGAATCTCTCCCATGGGCACAAAAGGAAACCACCCTATTTCTCCAGGAGAATCCTATCTCCCACACCTCAGTAGGAGTTACTTGGGAGACTTACAAGGTCACTATTAGGGGGAAGATCATGGGGCATGCTTCACTAAGGTGAACAGAAAGGGAACAATATCTTACAAAACTGGAGGGAGAATTGAAAAGGGCCGAAGTAGTGTATAAAGCCTAGCAGTCCCCCTTCCCACTCTCCATCCTAGGGCATAAAGTGCTTGGTATACACCTCAGAATTAACCAACTAGTCAACAGAAAAGCTAAGATTGCAATCCTATGACTTCATCACAAATTTTGGGAGGAAGAGGATAAAAGTGGAAAGGTGTTGGCTTACCAGCTGCTAAAGCAGATGACTGATAAGACACATTGCAGGCTTGAGAGATGCCCAAGGTCAAGTTCTAGCCAGCCCATAGGCTGTGAATGACATAATGTCAAACTTTTACTCTAGCCTATATACATCCATGCACCTGGAGCCCTCAGTGGCAATCCAGCCCTTTCTAGATGGACTCTCCCTTCCCAAATTTGACTCCCCAACAGCCACAGCTCCTTGACTCTCCACTAACCACAGCGGAGGTGAAGAAGGCCCTCGCATCACTCCAGAGAGGCAAAACTCCCGGTGAAGACAGCTTCCCTGTCAAATTTTTTCAAGCCATAGCCCCTCAGATTATGCCACTTCTCTCCTAGATGTATGCAGAGGCCGAAGTGCTGGGCTCTCTGCCCCCACATTTAGGGAAGCGATCATCACAGTGCTCCCCAAAAAGTGCAAGGACCCCACTCTCGCTGCCAGCCACCAATTTCACTGATCAACATGGACAGTAAGGTCTGTGCCAAAGCACTTGCCATCAGGCTGATCCCTTTTCTACCTGACCTGATACATTCCTCCCAGGTGGGTTTCACTCCAGAAAGAAACAATGCTGATCACATTAGGTCCCTGATCAACATCCTACACACTGCTTGAGACCTCCAAACTCCAACAGCGGCCCTTGTGGGTGGATTTTGAGAAAACCTTTGACTCCCTGGAGTGGTACTACTTGCAATCAATTCTTACCCGTCTGGGCTTTGGGGACAGATTCAGATCATGGGTACAAGCCATTTACTTTTTCCCGACAGCCTGTGTTACCACAAACTGTGTAATATCGGCTGCATTCCCCCTTGAGAGAGGCACTCAGCAGGGTTGTCCTCTCCACTGCTCTTTGTCTTGGTGATTGAACCACTGGCAGCAGCCATCAGCCAACACCCACAAATCCTGGGGATAGAGATAGAAAAGAGACAGTACTCGACCCTCATGTATGCTTTTGATCAGCTAAGTCCACTAGCAGAGGTAGAGCAGTCCCTACCACTACTCCTAACTCTACTGAACTCCTTCACGGGTTATTCCCGCCTAAGGTTAATTCAGTCTAAAACAGAGTTAATGCCCTTAAATCAAACTCTTCTAGCCAAACGTAGCCACAAATGTCGGCTTACTCTGGGATCCAGAAGGTATTACCTACCTGGGCATTCAAATATCCCCACAAACCCGAGAAGACCTGGGATTTAAATCTCTAACCACTGCTAAATGCCTGCAGGACTGAATTTGACAGGTGTAAAAAAACTGAAACTCACCCTAGCTGGAAAAATAGTGGCCATCAAGATGGTCACTGCCCATAAATTTTTCTACCTGTTTTTCCACATCCTGCAAGCATGGTTTCAACATATTGACAAACTAGTGGTGGATTTTCTGTGGGAGGGCAAGAAACCAAGAGTTAACCACAACAAACTGAGATCCCACTATTAAGTTGGAGTTTGGAACTTGCCATGGATGGAGGGATATAAATATGCTTTTCAGGCAGCCCAAACACTACCCTGGTTCATTCCCTGCGATGAACAAGCCCCTCAATGAATGCACATGGGACAGAGCTTGGAAAGGGTTGGCAGCACCACCTCCGTGTTACACCTGCCCAGG
The DNA here is from genome assembly GCA_016271365.2 of Neoceratodus forsteri. Taxonomy (NCBI): domain Eukaryota; kingdom Metazoa; phylum Chordata; order Ceratodontiformes; family Ceratodontidae; genus Neoceratodus; species Neoceratodus forsteri. The sequence continues at coordinate 1,608,897,569 of CM057452.1, forward strand.
AGGAAACTCTACCCCCCACTCCATGATAACCCCTGCTAGTAAGAAGGAATAACCCACACATCCTAATAGATAAAAAAGGCCCTGTTGAGGCCCCAGTGGGCCAACAAGGGCATCCACTTTATAAAAGATATCCTTGACCATGATAAGGGCACGGTGGCATTGTTTCACTCCCTGTAAGTGAAATGGAACCTCCCCCACACGGATCACAGGTGATATCTACAAATCAGGGAGGTGATCAAGCCCTATCTGCAGGCCCAAGACCCACACCATTGGAAAAATGCTACCCAAGTGGCTTAGTGCCCCAAAAGGGCTAGCAAGCATCATTTACTCAAAACTCAGAGATACCTTACTTAGCCACTCAGGGAAATCCAAAACAAGGTGGAAAAAGTTCTTAGGAATAGGTCTCATGGAAATCCAGTGGTAACAAGCATGGCATAATGCTCATATCCTCCACAGAGATGCCTGCAGTAGGTTGATTCAGAATAAAATATTGCATGCATGGTACAGAACCCCAGCAGCCTTGCATGCACGTTACCGAAGTGTGACATGAGGGTGAATTTTTCAAATCAACAATAGATAAATTTTAATAAGCTTGTCAAGACACTGAAGAGTCAAAAAGGAAGCAGACTATGAGATAACTCCCTAGCAGGGATTTGAGAAAAATCACCTTCAGTGTTGCATGTGCAACAGTGGACACAACTGGTGTTTAACTTGAAAAAAAAAAACTTTTCTTTTTACTTTAGTTTACTAAGCATTACAAGACACTATGACCCAAGACTGAAAAAGGGACTATGTTGTGGGCTAACTCCATATCATACTTGAGACAAAAGCACCTTCAGTGTTGCACGTGCAATGGGAACACCAAACATTGCATGTGTAAGAGTTGACACAACAGGTATTTAAGTTGAAAAAAAAAATGTTACTTTAATTTTGTATTTATTTTACTAAGCATTTTAAGACACTATGACCCAATAGTTAAAAAGGGACTATGCTGTGGGATAACTCCATATCAGACATAAGAGAAAAGTAATTTCAGTGTTGCATATGCAGCAGGGACACCAAGCGTTGTACATGCAACAGTGGACACCACACAGTTGTTTAAGTTAAAAAAGCATTGCCTGCACCCCTCTCTTACCAATGTCCTGCAGTACTTTTAAGACCCAATTCCCCCCAAAAAATCACCCACTCAAAGCAAGCTGGATACTTTTGCTGAAAATGTTGTAACATGTAAAAAATTTGCTGGCCTGGTGGCACTGAGGGTTGAGGCGCTGGATGCCACACCTCGCATCATGCCGGCGACCCTGGTTCGAGAGTGAACTTGGGCCACCGTGGGTTGGCCGAGGTGAGACAGGCTGGAGCGTTCAATGACAGCTTGCCTTCTCTGGGGAGGGAGGGTTCTTTATCCCGGTAAGCGGCGACCCCTGGCAGAGGCTGGGGGCATGACAGCAAGTCGGGGTCCCAGGGTCTGGATTGGTTGAGGGCATAGGTCAGCAACCAATCAGCCACAGGGACTATAGGGGAGGGATGTTGTCGATGTCGACACTTGTGCCTCGACGAAAGGGACCGCAACATCCCACAGAAAAAGTGGACACACCCTCACTGGAGCTGGGAAGACAGAACGCCGAGCTGGGGTTTCTATGTGCCGGAGCCTGCCTGCAGCCCTACGGACCCTGACACATGCAAGATTCAGGGGTCTACCCCCACCCTCATCCCTGCCCGGGGGGTATCTGCGGCAAGATGGAGGGACTGGGGACTGACAGGTAAGGCTCTGGCAGAGACTAGGCTTGATGGGTGACTCCCGATGGTGCTGCTCCAGTGGGCAGTATGCGGGATAAATAGTAATGAAAAAAAAAATGCAGTTTGCCTGGACACCACGGTTGCAAGTGCCACGCAAAACTTGAGTGAACCAGAAATTTTATATGTGTTGAAAAACTAGGGTGAAAATGTTTTCATTAACAAAAGACAACACGCAAGGCAGTTTTTACCATAAATTTACTGCTATACAACTAAAATAAAGTCTTCATAGAAGCAATGGAATGTACTGTGGTTTTGCATGTCACATTTTGCTAGGGAAAATCTGTGACATTTTGGAACTGAACATGGAATAAAAATAAAACGGGTGCACCTAGGTTTCTCAAACTATGAAATGTGTATGTACTTGTGGCTACCTTTTAAATTTACTTATCATGACTGCAGTGGCTATTGTTAATTTTTTTTAAATCAACATGCAAAGTATTGGGCACATTGGTACCCCCATTTCATGAACTTACCCAGAAGCCTGATATCTATTGCCCCCCTAGACAAAGAGCCACACTAAAGGCTTGAAGCACTGTGGTAGTTCTTTGCTGCATGCCAAATTAATTGTTTTGCTGCCAGCCCACCAGTGCAGCAGTAGTGCTACTGCCTATGGCACTGACGATGCAAGGGAATGAGTGTGGTGTGTCAGAGGGTTGGCTGGGGGGAGGTAGGATGAGCATCCCATCGACAGCTCTCCTCCTCTGGGGTGGAGTGAGTGGGGTTGTGGTTGCCTAGCGTTATCAGTGATACCCAGCGGAGGCTGGGTCTGCAACAGCTGTGCAGTGAGGAGGCAACAGCGGATGTTTGTAGGTCGGGTGAGGAAGTAGTGCTACCGCCTATTGCACTGACGATGCAAGGGAATGAGTGTGGTGTGTCAGAGGGTTGGCTGGGGGGAGGTAGGATGAGCATCCCATCGACAGCTCTCCTCCTCTGGGGTGGAGTGAGTGGGGTTGTGGTGGCCTAGCGTTATCAGCGATGCCAGTGAGCTGGGTCTGCAACAGCTGTGCAGTGAGGAGGCAACTGCGGATGTTTGTAGGTCGGGTGAGGAAGTAGTGCTACCGCCTATGGCACTGACAATGCAAGGGAATGAGTGTGGTGTGTCAGAGGGTTGGCTGGGGGGAGGTAGGATGAGCATCCCATCGACAGCTCTCCTCCTCTGGGGTGGAGTGAGTGGGGTTGTGGTTGCCCAGCATTATCAGTGATACCCAGCGGAGGCTGGGTCTGCAACAGCTGTGCAGTGAGGAGGCAACAGCGGATGTTTGTAGGTCGGGTGAGGAAGTAGTGCTACCGCCTATGGCACTGACGATGCAAGGGAATGAGTGTGGTGTGTCAGAGGGTTGGCTGGGGGGAGATAGGATGAGCATCCCATCGACAGCTCTCCTCCTCCTCTGGGGTGGAGTGAGTGGGGTTGTGGTTACCCAGCGTTATCAGCGATACCCAGCGGAGGCTGGGTCTGCAACAGCTGTGCAGTGAGCAGGCAACAGCGGATGTTTGTAGGTCGGGTGAGGAAGTAGTGCTACCGCCTATGGCACTGATGATGCAAGGGAATGAGTGTGGTGTGTCAGAGGGTTGGCTGGGGGGAGGTAGGATGAGCATCCCATCGACAGCTCTCCTCCTCTGGGGTGGAGTGAGTGGGGTTGTGGTTGCCCAGCGTTATCAGCGATACCCAGCGGAGGCTGGGTCTGCAACAGCTGTGCAGTGAGAAGGCAACAGCGGATGTTTGTAGGTCGGGTGAGGAAGTACGCCTGACCCACGCTGATGTCATTGCACATCCGCACCTCTGGGGGAAAACTCAGGAAGAAAACTCCTGGGCCTGCTGCACCATGGCTTCTGCCTGAGTGAGGCCCCAAGTGAAAGCATCTGCTGGAGTCTCAGGCGAATCTCAGTCCCTCCCCTGGGGGAACCCTGCCACAAGGGGCAAGCTGCGGGCCTCCAAGTCAGGCAGCCGGGGGGGGGGGATGCTGGGTGCGAGGTCTGGGTGCTGAAGAAGGGGTACATCCCCCGCTCTGAAGTCAAGGAGATAAAAAGAGTTAATTAAAAAAATGTTTTGCTGCTAAAACCTTTTCTTTTTTGTCTTATGGATTTTACCTCTACCTTCCTGTGCACCTACTTTGTGTTTTTCCCTGTGTTGGCTTTGCCATTTGCAGTTGCTGCACTCGTCCTTTACTGTGAGTGCGAGGTCTGTGTTTCTTATTTCATGTAGAGGCTGTAATTGCTAGCAAGGAGGAAGAAGAGACAATTATTCTGTGTGTTTTTGCAGTCTAGCTAGATAGTATATCCATGGGAGATGAACATGCAGTTCTCTAACTCCACTGAGGTGCTGTTTGTCAATGTGCAACTTAAGGATGAGGTAGAGGTCATGGTTAGGTGCCCACTGGAATGACAGCCTCTGTAATAAGTATTGCTTTTTCTGATTGTGCTGGCAGTTTGTCATGACAGTATTGTGAGGCATAGGTATATTCAGTCAGCCCCTGTGGGACAGATGCTACAGTTTGACCCTGACTGGCATACAGTCATATGTGGTAAGAGAAGTAAAGCACCCAGCTAACCCATGTCCAGCAAATAAAAACACAAAACGTCTTAAAGGGGAACAGCCAGCACAAGCTCTGATCAGATGTTAGTCAGTTCTGCTGTTCTCCTAAGGTTACATACAGTCTTCTGTGACTGTACTTAGCTCCAGGAGGACAGCGGGAGCAGCAAACAAAATATCGGCACTAATAAAAACGTAACATGTCCTGCAGGCTATTGAATCTCCCACTGCTGTGGCTCTCCTCTGATGTCAGTCTGCAGGGGATTCTGGGATATTTAGTTATAGAAAATGTAAGCTTGCAAGTCAGCAGAATCAATCCAATACAATCTACTGCAGTAAGTAAGTAAAAAACATGCTTTTGTACACAAAATACAAATTGGGGCCAGACCAACACTTGGGTGTGGGGCTCTTAGTGCAGACTGTTCCCCTTTAAATAAAGTGCTAGAGGTTTAAAGGGCATATAGAGAAAAGGGTCAGCAGAACAGCAACACTCTCACCAAACACACCTTTTTTAAACACTAGAGGTTTACTGAACTGCATAAAGTGCAAAGTGCCACCCCAAAAAAGTAGGTAGAACAGCAGTCCACTCACCAAATGCCCTGTGCATTTTGCAACCCTTCTTGGTGCTTTGTGAAATGCCTAAGGCCCCCCTTCCCAGCATTCTTTTTATACTATACCCTTAAAGATGAAATGCTCAGAGTTGCTAGTGGAGCCCACTACAGTACAAGGCTGAGTGTAAAATGAAGTTAGTGCAAATTAAAAACTTTATAAAACAGTAAAAGCATGATGCAGTAATTTGCTAATCACTGAAATTTCCAGTACAAGGTGTGCCGCCTGCCATCTGCTTATGGTTATATGTATGGTATTTGTATATATATATATATATATATATATATATATATATATATATATATATATAGTATGTGATTGTCTGCTATAGGACAAGCAACCAGAGTGTGAGAGACTTGACCTTTGACCTTCAAGGTGTCAGTGAGGATGTCACGAAACTGACCAGAGAAACCTAATTAAATGCCTTCCTTCCAGAGGGACAGTTTATTACCCCTTATAACCTGCTTCTGCTTTTGAAGTTGGTTCCCATGTATGCATTTTATGACATAGCAGGAAGGGAAGTAATTTGACTGACTCTTCTTGGTTTTCTCACCTAGAACGGGACTAGTGACAGGGTGTGGGTTTATGAGCCATCAAAGGAACCTGCTTGCAAAGACTGTCACATTTATTTTTTATTGGTAACTACTGATTCCAGCCAGCAGAAGAATAATATCCTTTTTGGATATTCCTGCTCAGATTACAGATTTATTACAGATCTAACAGTGTCCTCATGGGTGACATCACCAGGAGGTGGAGAAAACTGACTTTTGAATATTGCTTGCAAGAAAAGTTTGTGCAGATGGACTCCCTGAAAAGCAAAGTCACACTAATCCTGTGGTTTGGTAACTAGGCACTTTTAGAAAACTCATTCAACAGGAACGTAAGTATTTTTTTTTTTTGGTAGGGTTTTGTGTTCTGTAACTTCCCATTTGTTTATGTGACTGTAAGTTGTTTATATAATTGTTCTGTGTTTGATTTTACCTGTGTTACAGTTTTTAGTAAACTGTATTTTCCTTAAAATACTGCCTGTGCTGTTCCTCAGTTCTTTTACATGTGAATGCTGAACCTGTGTTTAAGTCTGACGGCTGTTAAGGGCTTGAATGTGCTACTAATCTTGAAAAAGGTAAGAATATACCTAGGTCTCAAATTGAGTTGCAAGGGTACATTTTGGAAACCTGGCTGGGTGCCACTGGGCGAAGGATTGTACAACATTCAAGAAGAGGGTACATAGCTGAGCCTGTTAACTGGGCATGCTAGCATAAGGTTCATATTTTGACCCCCAGGACTCGAGGCTAGTAGGTGATTCAGACCCAAAACAGACAGGGGGGTTACCCTGTCTGTCCCCTATTCACACTATCGCACTTCAAGGTTGGCACTGTGGGAGCAGAGGACCTGACCTGCAGAGCGCGTTTGAGACAGATTTGTTTGGCAGTGGCGCGATTTAAAAGCATTTGGTAACACGAGCATTAACAGTTCAGTGTGTCAGATTAATACTGTGCAGCTCACATGCAAAATAAGGCAGTGATTTAACAGAACTATATAATTGTGCTTGCAGTCTAAGTTCCCTACCTATTTAATATGTTTTTCTCGAGTACAAGTTAATATAGCCATAGTTAGGGAAGAAGATGGCTTCTAACTACAGCGGGTACACTGCAGATTACCTGAGGCAGTTGTGCCAGGAGAGAGGAGTCCAGCACGAGGGGAGAGCCAACAAGCAGAACCTTGTGGAGGCTCTGGTGACAGCCATTGCCCACAGCCTTGAGTCACAGTCTGTGACTGAAAAGGACCAAACCTTGGGCATAGAGGGGCCAGGGTCCAATGCAGTGTCCAGATCCAGTGAGGAGGACAGCAGGGCCAGTGCAAACCAAGGGCCACAGAAGCAGGGGAAGGTCACCAATATTCTGGAGCCAGAAGAGATCAGGCTGCAGATGGAGTTGCAGAGAATGGAGCTGGAGTTTGAACAGAAAAGGTTCGAAGCCCAGCAGCAAAGGGAGCTTGAACAGAGGAAGCTGGAGATGGAAAGAGAGGAGAAGAGGGAGCAACTTCAGAGAGAGGCTGAGGGAAAAAGAGCAACAGCTTCAGTGAGAGGTAGAGGAAAGAGAGTGACAACTTCAGCGAGAGGCTGAGTGAAAAGAGTGTGAGCGCTACAGGCAACATGAACTGGATAAGCTACGACTCCAAACACCAGCACCAAAGCAGGTAAGTGGCCTGGGGTTAACTGGGACTCCAGGACTGAGTTACAAATTAAATTCTAAATTGATAGTTGAATTTAAAGAGGGGGAAGATATGGAAAATTATGTGTAACCCCTACCCTGTCTGCCGTTGCCATCTGACAGCAATACCAGGTGGGCTGGGTTCGGGGAGGAATAGGTCATTTGGCACAAAGGCTAGGTTTGGCTACTCTGCACAGGGGCACCCAAGTAACTTCGGACACAGGAAGCAATAACTGTAATGTCCAATACCAGAAGTGGGATTCTAAAGTGTGGCTTTTTATTCACATCCAAACAGAATAAACAAAGCATAGATGGACCACCATTGGGCTTCACTCCTTGTAATGCAGATTAAAAGAGACTAGAACACTTCCTCAACACTTTAGTCCTCAGGCTCTGAACCCACTGGGCACACAGCCCGGACTTACACGCTGCTTTGGGTTACACAGTCTGAACTTGTACACTGTTCTGGATTTTCCCTGGCTCGGCTCCCTTGCCAGCCACTTGGATACCCTCCATACTTCATGGAAACATTTTTCTGGTGGCTCCTTAAACCACCTAAGAGCACCTCAGCTCCATCAGGGAATCTTGCTTTCAATCCCACGTCTGGGTACTTTCCTCAGGCACTGGCCAAGTACCTGAGAGAAAGCAAAAGGTGTCTCAGAGCAAATCCGTAGAGGTTCATTTGGTTACTACTGATGGGGATGTCTCCCACCTCTCGCTTCCATAATTCATGCCCGGCCATTTCTCTGGACAGTAAACACTTCATCCTGTAAAGCTTTGCAATGTAGATTCTTGCTAAATGTATTTCACATTCCACCTACTTGTCTTGCTTCCCATTTGTGCTGGACTTGAACATACTTTTAAGTGGCATAGTCCATTACTCTAGACCCCCCAACGGGTTAAGCAGTCCAGTTCCCAATTTTCTTCACTCTTTGTGCTGGACTTGAACATACTTGATTTAAGTGGCATTGTCCATTACTCTAGACCTCCCACAGATTAAGCAGTCCAATCCCCACTTTCCAACTGTACTTGGCTGTCTTTTCCTGACCCCACAGTAACAATCCCTTTAGTTTCCTTCTGTTCAGGTGAAAACACTTTGCCCTTTTTCAGAGCAAACTCACCCTTTGGTTGCAAGTGCCCCACAGGCATTTCCTCCTCAGGGAATCTCTCTCTTCAGAGCTTCTGGTGCCTCAGCACAAGTTGAACAGGCAGCTTCTTTCCCTTAGGCAGACCCAGGGGGTTTGCCTCTGGAAAACAGGCAAAAACCTCCCCCCATCCCCTTAGGGATGGGGCTCTTGGACCATTGAAAGCGGTCTCCACCACTTCAATTACCGGTTCCTGTGTTCCTCTTCAGGTGGAAACACACACACCTTTACCAAAAGTAACTCTGAACCAGAGCTTAAAGCTCTGAGAGGCAGCTGCACTATAGTCCATCACTCAGACTGCACACAGACTGGCTTCAAATTCCCTAACGTTCTACTCTAACCTCCAACTGCAACATTCCAGTGTGGCTTATGCAGCTGCGACAGTTCTAAGATGATGTCATCTCTCAGTCTCAGCTGAGACTGAGAACAGAGTGAGACAGTGTGAAATCCATTTAACTGGAGTTTCACAAGCTGCCTTTCCTGACTACCACTAGATCTTACTAGGATTATAGTAACCCCGAGTAACAGGGGGGTTACATATGCATTCAGGCAAATATTCCTAGAGGGTCCGGGAGCTTCCAGCTATCCCCTCTACTTACCGGAAAAGTTCGGGATGCAATGGGTCAAATGGACAATGAGGGCAGTAATGATTACAGTAAACTTAAAGTTGCACTTTAAAAAAAAACAGTAAGAGCTAACAGCAGAGGCATACAGAGTTAAATTCTGTAAGCTCAGGAGAAGCCCCGACATGAGCTATGAGAAGCTAGCCACTAAACAATGTCAGTTTTTAAAACGTTGGTGGGAAGGAATTGAAGCAGACTCTGTAGAAAAAATTGAAAATGCTGTACTGTTAGAGCAGTTTTTGGGGGGCATGCCTGGCAGAGCTGAACACCTGGCTGGAGGACAGAGATCCAAAAACAGTGCAAGAGGCTGTGAACTCAGACCACTATGCCAGGAGCAGACTTGCTCTGAGAGCGAGTAGGGTGGGCATGGCAGTGCAGAAAGGGAAAAGTGCACCTTCAGGGCAGCTAAAACCCTCCCTGCCTCCACCAAAACCAGGGAGTCCCAGGTTACAAAGAAAAGAGCTACCTGAAAAAAAAAATGAATGTTGGGTTTGCAAAGAACCTGGTCATCTGGCCAGACAGTGTCCCAAAAGAACAAGCAGTGCACAAACTGGTGCTAGGAAAGAAGTGGGTTGTGTGTGTGTCCCTCAAAGCATGCCAGTAAACATGAGGGAACACATACACCCAGTTACTGTGAATGGTGTACAGACACATGGGTTAAGGGATGCGGGGGCATCCCTGACTTTGGTAAAAGGGGATTTCGTTGAGCCTGGTCAGCTTATACCCAATCAATTTGTGACTGTACGGGGACCACTGGGGAGGAGAAAGCATTGCTATTTGCTAGTGTCCTCCTAGACTGGGGTGAGACAGGGAGGACTTTGCAAAAGGTTGTCATAGCCGAGACTTTGGTTGTCAATGTAATTACTGGCAACAGTCTCAAACGGGATGGTGTGTGCAGTTACCCACAGCCAAGCGGCAAGGGAAAATTGTAATAATAATAATAATAATCTTTATTTATATTGCGCCTTTCAAATACAAAGGCGCATTCCAAAAAGATAAAGTACAAACAAAGTATACAAACAGTAATGCAAGAACTGTTAAAAACAAATACAATCATCAGTCAGAAACACTGTAGGCCCGTCCCCATAAAAAGGATTTGAGAGCCTGTTTAAAACTCCCCATGGTCATACACTCCCTTATCCGACAGGGTAGAGAATTCCAAAGGGATGGGGCCACAAACATAAAAGCCCGAGCCCCAGCTGATTTTAGTATAACCCTAGGGATCTCTAGCAACCCCTCATCAGCTGAGTGGAGCGACCTCACAGGGCGGTAAGGAATCAGGAGATTTTCGGGTAGTCAGGGCCCAGATCATGCAGGGCTTTAAAAGTCAGTAATCCGACTTTGAAGGTGATCCGCCACTGAACTGGCAGCCAGTGCAGACCCCACAACACCGGAGTAATATGAGATGACCTAGGAGTAGTTCTCTGGACCCCACAGAAGCCCCTGTAGAAACTGCTGGGAGGCTGGTCTCCCAGCCTGTATCTCCTGATATGGAGAATAATGAAAGAGGTGTAGGGATTCCCCAAGTAGCAGTTAACAGAAAAGCTATGGAGGGTTACTCTGAGGAAAGAGGAGTGACCCTTAGTCAGAGGGTTAGGGATGGCAGTGATCCTGAATGCCCTGACGCTAGAGCTAGGCACCCTAGTGTAGACACTGAAGGGGACCTGTCCCATGCCTTGGGAATGTATAAGGAGTTTGCAGCTGCTCAGAAAAGTGACCCTAGTCTAGAGAAGCTGAGGGCTTGGGCACACTCTGACTGAGCACAGGGAGGTGACGGGGAAACATAAAGTTTATTGGGACAATGGACTGATGTATACGCAGGATGCTAAGACAGAGGGAGGGTGATGGGCAGGCAGCTTGTTGTTTCCCAGGGGTACCGTGAGCAGTTGCTCAAGATTGCACACGCTATTCTGATGTCTGGCCATCTGGGAATCGCACGCACTATGCAGCGGTTGGCCCAGAATTTCTATTGGCCCAACTTCACCCAGCAGGTGAAGGAGTATTGTAGGTCTTGTCACCGGTGCCAAGAAATAGGGAAGGCAGGTAAGAAAACCCAAATTGCCCTAATTCCCTTACCCACAGTGGAGGAGCCATTCCAGAGGGTGGGAATGGATATTGTGGAGCCTTTAAATGCCCCAGCTCCTCCAGTAAGAAATTAATCCTAACTGTGGGGGATTATCTCACTTAGTACCCAGAGGCAGTCACCCTATCCTCACTGAGGACAAAGTGGCAGATGCCTTGCTAGGGATTTTCTCCCATGTTGGATTTCCACAGGAGGTTATCACTGATTGAGGGGTTTCCTTCATGTCGGTCCTGATGAAATGTTTGTGGGAGAAGTATGTGGTGGTACAAAGACGCACAACATCTTATCACCCGCAAACCAATGGGCTTGTGGAAAGATTCAATGGTACCTTTAAGTCAATGCTCCAAGCATTTGCTGAACAGCATGGGAGGGACTGGGAGAAATACCTTCCCCACCTGTTGTTTGCATACAGGGAGGTTCCCCAAGAGTCAACAGGGTTTTCCTCCTTTGAGCTCTTATATGGACGCAGGGTATGTGGGCCCCTAGACTTGATCCAGGAGGACTGGGAAGGCAAGCACGCCACCTAGGGAACTTCCATAGTGGATTATGTCCTTAGGTTTAGGAAAAGGCTGAAGGAGCTTATGGGGACAGCCCAGAGCAACCTGGCAGCTGCCCAACAAAAACAAAAGGTGTGGTATGACCACAGAGCCAGAGCTCACTCATATACTGTAGGTCAAGAAGTCATGGTCCTAATCCCGGCCCAGAAAGACAAGCTGCAGGCTGAGTGGACAGGACCATACAAAGCAGTCAGATGGGTAAATGATGTAAACTATATTATAGAGTTACCTGACAGAAGACATACACAAAGAATACACCATGTCAACCTGATGAAGCCATATGTTAATAAGGCTGCCATGGTGTTTGCAGTGTGTAGTCCTGGGGAAGGGACGGATGAAGGAGACTTCCTTCTGGACTTGCTGGAAGAAAGCAAGTGGAAGTCCTCTGTGGAGGCAATTAAAATGTCACCCCAGTTGACCCCGGACCAGATCCAGGAAGTAAGAGAGGTTTTAGCAGACTTTGCCCCACTGTTTAGCACCAAGTCTGGACTAACCCCCTTAGCAATGCATGGTGTGGAGTCAGGGACGCAGGTGCCCATACAGTGAACAGCATATCGGGTGTCAGAGGCTGTCCATAAGGACATTAGGAGGGAGGCGGAGGAAATGCTGGATTTAGGGGCAATCCAAAAATCCCACAAAACCTAGGCCTCACCTGTGGTTCTTGTTCCCAAGCCAGATGGCTCTACTCATTTTTGTGTGGACTACTGAGGACTCAGTGCAGTCATGAAGTCAGATGCCAACCCAATGCTACAGACAGACGAACCCCTGGACAAGTTGAGAGGGGCGACATACCTTACAACTATTGACCTGACAAAGGGGTACTGGCAGGTACAGTTAACTGCCAGAGCTAAGGAGAGGTCAGCCTTCATCACTCCAGTAGGGTTATTTGAATTTAAAGTAATGCCTTTTGGAATGAAGAACGTCTCTGCCACTTTCCAGAGGTTGGTGAACCAGGTGCTAAATAGTGCTGAGAAGTATGCTGTGGCATACCTGGATGGCAATGCCATCTTTAGTATCAGCTGGGAGGAACACCTGTCCCACCTTAGGGAAGTGCTGGGCAGGATACAGAGGGCTGGACTCACTGTCAAAGCTGAGAAGTGCCAGGTGGCCACAGCATACCTCAAACATGTTGTAGGCCAGGAACTGCTCTGTCCTAACCAAACGAAAATAGAGGCAATCAAGGCATGGCCTAAACCAGAAACACAGAAGCAGGTCCAGAGTTTTCTAGGAACAGCAGTGTACTACAGGAAATTTGAACCAAATTACAGTGCCATGGTCGTTCCCCTATCTGGCCTGTTAAAGAAAAGGATGCCTAAGAAAATTACCTGGGAACCAGCCTGTATCAGACTGAAGGAAGCACTGTGCAGTGCTCCTGTACTGACAAGTCCAGACTATAGCAGACCCTTTGTAGGCCAGACTGACACCTCAGATGTGGGTATTGGGGCAGTGCTGAGTCAGAAGTCCAACCAAGGGAACGATCACCCCATAATGTACCTCAGTAAAATGTTACTTCCCAGGGAGTAGGCATACTCTACTGTGGAAAAAGAATGTCTTACCATGGTGTGGGCCCTAAAGAAATTAGAGCCATATCTATTTGGGCAGCAGTTTGAGGTACAAACTGACCACAATACCCTGGTATGGCTGGCACAAAGGGGTAAAACGAATGGTAGACTACTAAGATGGAGTCTTGTCTTGCAAGGGTATGACATGACTGTCTCACACAGGGCTGGGGCAGCCAATGAAAACGCAGATGGATTGTTGCATCAGTTTGAGCAATGAACTGACCTGGGGCACTCATCCCATGCAGGGGATAGAGCCCCCAAATTCAGTCTAGGTGGGGAGGACTGTGATGCTCTGCCATCTGCTTATGGTTATATGTATGTTATTTGTAATATAAATATATGGTATGTGATTGTCTGCCTAGGATAAGCAGCCAGAGTGTGAGAGACTTGACCTTTGACCTTTAAGGTGTCAGTGAGGATGTCATTAAAATGACCAGTGAAACCTAATTAAATGCCATCCTTCTAGAGGGACAGTTTATTACCCCTTATAACCTGCTCCTGCTTTTGAAGTTGGTTCCCATATATGCATTTTATGACATTGCAGGAAGGGAAGTAATTTGGCTGATTCCTCTTGGTTTTCTCACCTAGAAGGGGACTAGTGACAGGATGTGGGTTTATGAGCCATCAAAGGAACCTGCTTGCAAAGACTGTCACACATTTTTTTTTATTGGTAACCACTGATTACAGCCAGCAGAAGAATAATATCCTTTGTGGATATCCCTGCTCAGATTACAGATTTATCACAGATCTAACAGTGATCTCATGGGTGACATCATCAGGAGGTGGAGAAAACTGACTTTTGAATATTGCTTACAAGAGAAGTTCGTGCAGAAGGACTCCCTGAAAAGCAAAGACACACTTATCCTGTGGACTGGTAACTATGCACTTTTAGAAAAATAATTCAACTGGAATGTAAGTTTTTTTTTTGGTAGGAGTTTGTGTTCTGTAACTTCCCATTTGTTTATGTGACTGTAAGTTGTTGATATAATTGTTCTGTGTTTGATTTTACCTATGTTACAATTTTAGTAAACAATATTTTCCTTAAAATACTGCCTGTGCTTTTTCTCAGTTGTTTTAAATGTGAATGCTGAACCTGTGTTTAAGTCTGACAGCTGTTAAGGGCTTGAATGTGTTACTAATCTTGAAAAAGGTAAGAATATACCTAGGTCTTATATTGAGTTGTAAGGGTACATTTTGGAAACCTGGATGGGTGCCACTGGGTGAAGGATTGTACTGCATTCCCAAAGAGGGTACATATCTGAGCCTGTTAACTGGGTATGCTAGCATAAGGTTCACATTTTGACCCCCAGGACTCAAGACTAGTAGGTGATTCAGACCCAGAACAGACAGGAGGGTTACCCTGTCTATCCACTTTTCACACTATTGCACTTCGAGGTTTGGCATTGTGGGAGCAGAGGGTCTTACTTGCGAAGCGCGTTTGTGACACAGAGCTTATTTATTTGTTTATTTATTGGAATTTTGGAAACAACCTTTGAGTAAGAACTCTTTTACAAAGGGTCCACGTCTGTTAAACAGTCAAATACAGACATAATTGAATTCACAGTACAAATACAGGCATAGTTGAAATATCAGTACATAATTGAATTCACAGTACAAGTAACAGACAATGTTGAATTATCAGTACAGAAAGTAGCAAAAACAGAGAAAACAGCTTAAAGTTTCTTATGAGTTTCATTAAGGGTTTAATACTAAGTGCTGTATGGCATAAGGAAGTATATGAGAAAGAGAGAAAATTGTAGGATAGGGAGAGAGTGGTTAGTGAATAGAGCATGGGAATAGAGCAGCCCAGGAGGAGCATTGTCACATTGCATTACAGCTTTGGAGCTGAGGAGCTGGGGATGGTGCATGTGAGAGTGTGTGGTAAGGTGGGAGAAGGTGGTTAGAGAGAGAGAGAGAGACAGAGAGAGAGAGAGAGATAGCATGGAGGGGGGAGAGGGAGGATGAGAGCGGGAAGGAGGAGAGACCAAGCAGGAGGAGTGGAGGTATCATGAGAGTCGAGATTGATGGAAGAAAGGGGGTTGGGAGGGGGGTGAGGGGAGGGTGGAGAGAGAGAGAGAGAGAGAGGAGATGAGGCGTGAAACAAATGAGAGAGTGCAACCACTAGTGGAACAAGAGCTGTGGAGCATGAGGTGCCAGAGTCTAGGGGATAGGGAGTGGGGAGGGATGGCCTGTGTGAGTGAGTCCACGAGTAGTTGTTGGTAGGTAGGGTTGGTGCAGGCTCTGGAGACCCGCTCTGAACAACTTAGCACTCAGACATTCTTTTGCAGTAGAAACTGCTGAAGTTCGGCTTTGAAGGTTCTAGGGTTAGCAGCATTTAGAGTGTTAGCTGGGATCTCATTAAGCCGCAGTGGGGCACGGTAGGAGAAGGATCTTTGCGCAAGAGCTGTCCTTGAGAAAGGGACACAGAACAGGTGTAGTTCTTTTTTCCTGGTCCTGTACATGGAGTTGGTTAAGGTAATCAGGTTGTGATACAGGAAGGAGTTAGGCCTAGCATGGCTTTCCTACCTAGGAGGCAAGTCTGGTATAAATTCTATTCTTGAGGCTTAATATGTTTGCTTTCTCATAGTGTACACAGGTGTGCATTAGCCAGTCAACATCCAGTAGCAGTCTGCAGGTTTTGATTAGAGTTGTGCCTACCCTCTTGAGGGCAGTATCAGTTACTGCTCTGTAGGCCACCAGGCTGTAGTCAACCACGGAGAGAATAGAGCTGTTTATGGAGAGCCTGACATCATTGGTAGTGAGGCCTTTCCTGTGCCAATAAAGTACCCTGAGTTTAGTATTTACTGCCTTCAGAACCTGGTCAATATGCTGGCCATAAGAGAGAATATCATCTATTATTACTCCTAGGTATTTAAAGGAATGAACCTGTTCAAGAGGGGCCAACCTGTTGTCAGTAACTGTTAGTATGGGGTACCTTCTCTTTAGCTGAGGGCTAGAAAGGAGCATGGATTTTTTTTTTTGTGATTGAGTAACAGCCTATGAGAGCTGAACCAGACCTTCAGTTGTTGGAAGGTGGACTGCAGCTCAGCTTGAAGTGTCTCAATGTGGGCACTGCTGCTGAGTACCACCAAGGCTGAATGTAAAAGTAAAATAAGTGCAAATTAAAAACTTTATAAAAACAGTAAAAGCTTGATGTGGTAATTTTCTAATCACTGAAATCTTCATATTAGTGGCCATAATTCCTGTCAGAAACATTGTATCTGAAACAACAGAAAATATAGGCATTAAGAAGTATTGGAAACGTATTATCAAGCAATGCAAATTTCTTATCTGAAAATGCAAACATTTAACTTGGGAAGGGGCCAACTTCTAAGTTATCATTTAATGCTGGCCATTTGGAGGTAGCAAGTTCAAAAACCCAGTAGTTTTCTCTTCTTCTCAACTTGTTACCAAAATCTCCCCTGCCTTGCTACCTTTTCAGTATCCATAAACATGAAATGATGACTGGGGGATTCCTGCTATTGTTAATGTGAACTGTTATGGCATTATCTGCGTTATCATTTCTGATTCATCTCAAATATTTACCCATTCAGAGCTACAGTCTTAGAGCATAGGGGCTTACCCACATAAAATGCCCCACAGGCATAGAAGACTAGATATACCACCCCCTGTGATGCTGGTTATAAAGCACCTGCCTCCACAGATTTGCCTCTCCAGAGACTGACAAAGGACTGGGCTTTCGTAGCCACCCTGCAGAATTTGCAGCTGCCACAATCGTGGCATCTACTTGGCAGGGGTAGTACCCATGTACTAGGAGGGGCAACATCATTAGGCTATGCAGTATGTACAGATTCATCCTTTAAGTTCCTACCCCCCCGTACACCCTCCATGGAGGTTAATCAATAAGTCCCAATAAGTGTGGTTCAGTACGAAGTACACGCTAATGCTTCTCTAAAATATCACACACCAAATGGGCCTGTGGGGAAAAGGTCATAATAAAATTAATCCTGTCTGTTTTATAACTCTGATTACTACCATGTTGGAGCAGTAACCCTAGCCCTGGATTCAGCTGCTGCTCTGGTCTCTGCTATGACTGCATCATTGTACCCCCGGCTCTGAATCTGTCAGTTCATCTGTCCTTTCCTGGTACGGTTTGTCTCCTCGGTACTGAAATTACACCTGACCCTAATGAGCTGACCTTTGGATATGCCCCTTGTGTTGTGGGCATGGCAACTAGCAGGTCACAACAGAGAGTTCCCATCTGTAGGTTTCCTGTTAATATCAGTATCAGATCCACCCTCAGAACTGTTCTTGATGAAAATATAAAGGAATTCAGTATCCTGTTGGTAGTATTTCACAGTAAATTTGAGGTTCAGGTTGCTCTTTTCCAGAAATGCCACAAATTTACCAAACTCCTGTTCCAGTCTCTGCCACACAACAAGGACATCATCAGTAAAACAACCCCAGAGGGGGGTGGAGTCTGAACATGGCCGCAGGTGGCTGCTTCAGAAGCGAGCTCCTGTAAAAAGGTCCAGCAAATCTGTTGCATCGAGGTTTTTTTTTTTTTTTACAAAGGAACACATGGGAGATAAAAGAAAAGCAATATCGTCTACCTCATCTGAAGAATACGTATCTCACAGTCTCAGGCCTTTGGAGAAATATTACAGATTGGAAACTGGCGTGGAGGGCATTGAGAGAGCCAGAGAAGGAAGCCCTAGCTCTGGCATTGGAACGCTGAAAGGTGAACCACTACTGCCCATAGAGCAACCAGTGGAAGCAAGCTCACAGGTGCGGCAAAGAGGTTTAAAAGAATTGCATGCCTCTTACACTCCATCATATGTAGAGAATAAGCTAAGAGCCTCTAAGTTACCATTTCCAAAAACAGAATTGACACTGTCTAAAAAGGTCATGTCCCCAATTAAACTGGTCTCCCTGAAAGACATTGTTGCTAAGTGTCTAGATCTGAAGGACTCAGAAGAGAGTTCAGAAATTCTCACCTCAAACAACTCAGTGGGCAGTGAAGAGGTGCTGCCTGGAGAACAACTTGGGATGGCTAAGAGCGCCACTCAACCAACTCACTGGGGGAAGCACTTGAAAAGTTGTTAACATGGACTCAATCCTTTGACTTAAAATTTCAGGCACCATCTCAAAAAGTCTAATTTTTACAACAAGATGCCAAGCAAGGCCAAGAAAATATACAGAATATTTCAAAACAGCTGGAGAACACAAAAAGTGAGATGGAGAAATCTGCAAACAAAACTGCCACAAGGGAAGCTACAACATCTAATTTACTATGGGATAACATACTGTAGCTCTTTCAAGGAGAGTTGAGTTGCTAGAAAACCAGCAAAGATATCAAAATTTACGTTTCATCGGTCTGCCCATTTTATTGAACTAAGAATCTGAGTCAGTAAGAGAATTAATCAAATATATTTTGGTGTCCGTATTCGAATTATCAGAAGAAAATTTACCGTTTATAACTCGTGCATTCAGAATTTGCCCGAAGCATCTAACCAAATTGAAAAAACGCGTAGACCAAGATCAAGATCAAGAGCAACAAAAATGTACAATTCTGCTGTCTTTTACTTTACTAGGCTATTCAGAAGCTCCACTACTGTACAAAGCATTTAAATTCTCTGTATATCCTGATTACTCTAACTTGACGCAGCAAGGAAGACGTTTTCTAGCATTCAGACAGCTTTTGGAGATGGGCACTGAGTTCCAACTTCTTGCACCAGCAAAGCTAAAAGTTAAATATAAAGGGACACAGCGCATATTATTTGACATTGCTCAGCTTTCTGATTTTATAAAGAAGCAATGTGAGCAAGAAACTGAGAAAGATGGAGAAAGTAACTCACCCACATTATCTGAAGAAGAGATGATGAACTTGTGAAATATGCCCTGCTTTTGGGGAGTAATATGGTCTTTAGTAAAATAGTAAGGGGGAAGAAGCCCACCCTCAGCACGACAAGTGTTTTGATTCATTTATTTATTTATTGTTTTCTTTTTCTTTAAAAAAAAAAAATTATCTGAGGATCAGTGGCAGGATTTTTAGGACAGTAAATTAATAAAAAGGGAACTAGGAGAGCTTCAGTAGCAGACAAGTAGTGGAATTGCAGCATAATGTGGGGAGTGGTGCAATGCAGTGGCTGTGGGGCAGCCATATTCAGGCAGACCTCTGACACTGAGGTGCTGCCCTATCTGCATGCATCTCTCTGGACTGTGGGAGGAGGTAGCCAGACTCAGAGCAGAAGTAAACTGGGTCAGGAGTACCATCACCCCTATCCAGGGACCACCCAGTCCAATGCAACTGCCTCAAAGGATGCCGAGAACGAGGAGCACTTGGATGACAGTGGGCTCAGGGAGGGTTAGAGCGGTCAGGTAGAGGCACATCCCAGATCCTATTCCACTCAAGAACTCATATGCCACACTGGCAAATGAGGACAACCAAATAGAGGTACCCAGAGAAGTGGAAGGAAAGGATGTGGAGGTTAGACAGGGAGGTGAACTCAGCAGGGAAAGCAGTGGACCCCAGAGGAGGAGGAAGCGAATCCTGGTGGGGGACTCCATCATAAGAGGGATCCAGCTAGGGACACAGGAGGGGGAGGACAGGGAGGTGAGGTGCCTATCAGGTGCCACTGGCATGGAGGGATGGAAGGAAGATCCTGGGGATCACTGGGAAGGCAAGATGAGAGGGTGAGCTGGATGTCATTATCCACCTAGGTACTAATGACCTGGCAAATGGGGAGCCAAAGGAAGTTCAGGAAGAGTTTAGGAAACTGGGAGGGTCTCAAGCAAGTAGCTACTTCTGTCACTTTCTCAGAAGTACTACCTGTGAGAGGCAAGGGAGAGCATAGGAGTGCATGCACCAGGAACTTTAACTCATGGTTGGAGAACTGGTGCTGTGAGGAAGGGTTTGGATTCATTGGTGACTGGGGACCCACCTGAGGGATAGAGGTTTGTTCAAGCCTGATGGTCTGTATCCATCCTGAGGGAATCCAAGCACTCAATGATAAGTTTAAATGCTACATTGACAAGCATTTAAACTAGCAAAGGGGTGGCAGGCCAGCAAGGAGGGTACCTACTTGCTCACCCCCACAGCTAGCAGTGGAACCAATGAACCAGAGGAGTGGCTATCTCTGCAAAGCATTGTGCAAAAGATGGAGATTAGTGCCCAAGAGGTGGATAAGCAGAAAAGGGGCAAAATTCAGCAGAAGGGCAGACAGCAAGGAGAACCAGGGATAAATGACAACCAAGGAAGGGGCTGGAGTAGAACTGTGAAACAGTCTAGGGAGGTCAAATCATGAAGCCATGTGCAAAATGCCAGGAGCCTTAGCAACAAGATGGAAGATCTGGAGGCTGTCATGGTGCAGTCAGACCTGGACATTGTGGCCATCACTGAAACCTGGTGTAATGATAACCACAACTGGGAGATGGCCATACCTGGCTACAACATATTCAGAAGAGACAGAGCAGGCAGGAAGGGAGGAGGAGGAGGAGGAGTGGCACTGTATGTGAAAAATGACATAAGGGCCACCGAGATCCAGGAGGAACAAAATGGGGGAGAGATACTGTGGGTTAAGCTGGAAAGGAAAATGGGGACAGCCATCCCACGGTGGTGTGGTCTATAGACCACCAGCACAGGAGGAAGAAACAGATAGGAGTTGATGCTAGCCATCCAAAGGATGGCAGACAAGGTGAGGTAGTACTGGTTGGAGACTTCAATATTCCAGACGTGGACTGGAGCATCCCAGCAGCAGTGTGCCAACTAGGAGCAGATTTATCCTGGACCCCTTCAGGGTGCCTTCCTCAAGCAACTGGTCATGGAACCAACTCGGCAGAGGGCAGTGCTGGACCTTGTGCTCACAAACAGGGACAGTGTGATGGGGTAACAGTGGGGAAGCACCTGGGAAACAGTGACCACCAGTCATGGTGGTTTGAAATCACAGAAAGAGCAGAACCAAACCACACAAAAACATGTATCCTGGATTTTAGGGGGGCAGACTTTGGGAAAATGGGGAGATACTTGAAAGAGGCATTAAGTGGAATGGGACAGGAATCAGGGGTTGAGGAACAGTGGGCAGTATTTAAAATGGGGATTACAAGAACAACAGAATTATGCATTAAGCAGGTTAGCAAGAGGAAAAGGAAGAGGAGACCATTATGGTTTTCCAAAGAGGTAGCAAAGAAAGTGAAAGCCAAAAAGATTGCATTCAGGCAATACAAAAAGACACAGGCAGAAGGGGATAGGAGAAGTACCAGGAGAAGCAAAGGGAGGCAGGGAGGTCAGTAAGGAAGCCAAAGCTCAGACAGAAGAGCACATTGCAAAATCAGTGGGTAGAGGGACAAAACCTTTACAGGTACATAAGTGAAAAGAAAGACAAAGGAGGGATAGTGAGACTGAAGGGGGAGGATGGGGCCACGTGGAGGATGACAACAGTAAAGCTGACATATTGAACAGGTATTTCTGCTCAGTCTTTACTGAGGAAGAGGAGGGTAATGGGTCTGAAGGGTACAAGGGGTGAGAATGGTGCAGAAATGGACACAAGTCCCTTTACACGAGAAAGGGTCCTGAAGGAACTGGAAGTAATAAGAGTTGATAAAGCAATGGGGCCGGATGGGGTGCCCAGGGGTCCTTAAGAACTAAGAGAGGTGGTGGCTGAACCTCTGGCTATCCTGTTTAGCCGATCACTGGAAACAGGGGAGGCCTCCAAAGACTGGAAGACAGCAGATGTAGTCCCCTTATACAAAAGTGGGAACAAAGAGGAAGCAGGGAACTACAGACCAGTCAGCCTCACCTCGGTAGTGGGGAAGATCATGGAAATACTACTGAAGGAGAGATTGGTAGAACATCTGTTTGTCAATGGACTACAGGACCAAGGCAGCATGGTTTCACCAGGGAGGTCATGTCAGACCAACCTCGCTGAATTTTTGACTGGGTGACTAGGAGGTGGATCAGGAGGGCGTGTGGACATGGCCTATCTGGACTTCAGCAAGGCCTTGACACCATGCCACATAGAAGACTATTACACAAACTGGGGAATATGGGTGGGCAGGACAGTAGTGTGGTGGGTAGTAACTGGCTGGGTGGCAGGACACAGAGGGTGTTGGTAAATGGCTGTCACTCCACAGAGGGAAGAGTGACCAGTGGGGTACCACAGGGATCAGTGCTGGGACCGTCCTATTCAACATCTTCATCAGTGACATTGCACAGGACCTAGAAGGCAGAATTTCACTGTTCACTGATGACACAAAGCTCTGTAACAAGTAGACACACCAGAGGGTGTAGACAGAATGAGAAGTGACCTGCAGAAACTTGAAAGAATGAGTGGGGGTTTGGCAGTTGAAATTCAATGCAAAGGAAGTGCAAGATAATGCATATAGGACATAAAAAACCCTGGCACAATATATCAGTTGGGGGTGAGGATATAGCATGCACAAGCAGAGAAGGGATCTTGGGGTTATCATCTCTGATGACACTCAAGGTAGGGAAGCAGTGTGACAAGGCAGCAGGTAAAGCAAATAGGATGCTGGGATGTATAGGCAGGGGCATCACCAGCAGGAAAAGGGAGGTCATAATTCGCTATACAAGACACTAGTGAGGCCCACCTGAGTACAGTGTACAGTTCTGGAGACCATACCTACGTAAGGACATAGACAGTGTAGAGAAGGTTCAGAGGAGGGCAACAAAGATGGTGCATGGATTGCATCACAAGTCCCTATGAAGACAGGTTGAAGGAACTGAACATGTACTCCCTGGAGGAGAGGAGGGAGAGAGGGATATGATAGAGACATACAAGTATCTTACAGGGAGGAACAGGGTGCAGGAAAACACTATTTTAAGCGAAAAGATGTTCCAGGACTAGAGGGCATGGGATGAAGTTGGAGGGAGGACGATTCAGAGGAAACATGAGAAAGAATTTCTTCACAGAAGCGGGTGGTGGATAAGTGGAACACCCTGCCAGAGGAAGTGGTGGGGCTGAAACAATCACTGGATTTAAGAATGTATGGGATAGACATAAAGGAATTCTGGAGGTCAGGGGTAAGGGGCAACAGACTTCTAGGAAAACAAACTGAACTTACAAGCTCAAATGGGCAGACTGGGTGGGCCATAGGCCCTTATCTGCCGACACTGTCTATGTATCTATGTAGTAGATGTAAAGAATTTAAGAATTAAGACTTTAGGCTGGCCCGGCCGCACAGAGGGCTGAGGCGCTGGCACATTACCTCGGGCTATGCTGGTGACCCGGGTTCAGGAACGACCTCGAGTCACCGGGGTGCTGGCTCGGGGGGAGGGCTGGAGCAGGATTGAGCCATGGCTCTCCCCTCCAAAGAGGTGGATGCCCACTCGTCCGTAGTCCCACTCCCACTGGGTGGAGGTCCGGTGGATGCATAGGCGGTACAGGTGGTGACAAAAAGTCAGGAGAGGGGAGGAAGGGGCCACTGGATTGTACTGTGTGCATGTGCCTCCGTGCACATACACGCATGTGTATGCCGTGGCCTGGGGGGGTAGGGAGAAAATAGAAAAAAACCAAAATGTATATAAAAAAACTTTACTGTCGGGTAGATAGTATGTCATATATAGGGGATACATGATGGCGCACTGTAGAATACGGAGAAATACTAGCACTAAGTGCAGAGTGAATCAGATAATATCACAAGTGGTGAAGCAATGAGTGATATAATCGCAGTTCACTCTACACTCATGCTAGTATTTTCCATATTTCGCAAGTCACACATCATGTGTGCAATTTATACAATAGGGTCTGGGTTTTGAGTTATATTTAGTTCTTTACCTGGCATTGTGGCTCTTTGTTATGTTGTGGTGTGCTTCCTTGGTTGTGTGGTGCTGTGTCTTGAATGGGAAGTGTGCAGCTTTTGATTGGTTCATTTGCTTGAATGGATGTGTGTGAGAGTATGCTATTGGGTGCTATTGTTTGTACGTGTTGCGTTGGGCATGATTGGTTTAGAACTGTTTGGGGGTGGGGTTATCATCGGAGCCGAGAGCTGGCATTTGGTGAAGTTAAGAGTTGGCGTTTCTTGAACTTTCGTGTGTGTAGTGAGTGTTTCTTCATGTATTGGGGTTTCTTTTTTTTTTATTATATTGTATTTTTATCCACCCTGCAGCCACTGACCAGATGAATTCTCCAGCCACTGCTCCACCTTCACCGCCGACCCTGGAGTTGCATGCCCAGCTGGCATATGCAGCTAAACCTTCAAGAGGGACACCTTCCCTTGTCCCCGCACCAGGCCAGGATCCAGTACCAGTATGCACCTAATCCAGGCATCGCCAGATGATGAAGTAGTGGCCATCAAGCTGCCGCGGTTAGTGCTGCCATTTTTCCACTGCCCGGCCCCGGGACTGTGAGCATGCAATGATGTCAGGGCACTACATGCCAACATCTGCTGCACTCCTTACTCTTGCACCAGCTTTAGCAGTGCCCCCTGGTCATCACCAGGGGCTGCAGCAGAGCAGTGGCACCCTGGAACTCTCCCTGGGATAGGAGAACAGTCCTCCTGATGCTCAATCCTATCCCTTCCCTGCTGACCCCTGAGAGTCCGGGCTCACATCCGAACTCGGGTCACCTGCATGGCATGAGGTGTGGCATCCAGTGCCTATTGTGGGTTTCTTTTACTTTATTTTTTTTTTGTTCTTTGCTTTTTGTGATATCGGGGCTTTTCTGGTGACCGCACTCATTCTTTTCTGGGGAGACTGCAGGAACAAATGTTTTTTGTTTAACCTTTGCATTTTACGATCTGTGCAAGGATGTCTTTTTCAGTCATGCAGCTAGCAGTGTCTGAGCTAGAAGAAGTTGGAAGGGCTTCTTGGGATATCTACTGCTGTTTTTTTCAGGTGTGATAAATTACTGTGGTCTGTACTTATTTGACAGAAATAAAGTGAGGTTGTTTTTTCTATGTGGTGCTTGGTTGACATAACCTCTGTTGAAATATCAGGCACTAATGTAGTCACTGTGGAATATCAGCAGCTGACGTAGACACTGTGGAATATCTGTTAAGATATTCCACAGTGTCTACATCAGCTCCCCGATATTCAATAGTGGTGAAAATAATGATATTTATTCAGTTTTATTCCTTCATCCCTATTGTATAAATATATATATTCATGGTAAAGAGCTCTGTTTAATGCATCAGTTAGGGTTGTTCCACAGAGACAAAACCGAGGAAATTCGATGTTAGGGTTCCCAACCCTTGCACCCCACACCAACCCCGCCTCTACCAACAGGCATCGGGGTGTGCATTGGGGTCGTCGGTCCTAACTCTCACCCCATCCCATGTTTAAGCAAGCTGAGATGGTGCAATGTAGGAGAATGGGGTGAGTTTGGACCAATGCCCTAATGTACACTCCGATGCCTTTTGGTGGGGGGGGGTGGCGTGGGGTTCAAGGGGTGGGAACCCTAACATCGAATTTCCTCGCTTTTGTCACTGTGGAACAACCCTAACTGATGCATGAAACAGATTTTTTTTTGCCATGAATTTCCCTTCTTTTTGAGAATGTGCAGTATAAATAGTGAATGGAATGTGGCGGTGGAAACACGGTGCCCTTCGGTAACAGTAACGCGAGTGGAAACGCAAACGGTTATGGTAACACCAACGATGATGCCAAAGGGAACAGTAACAGAAATGGAAGCAGAAATGCAGGCATGTAATGAAATGCAAATCATTAAATGCACGGTCACAATAACGCAATTGGAAATGCAAACGCTTACAGTAACAGTAACGATGATGCCAAATGAAACAGAAACAGAAGCGCGTATGCAAATGCAAATGGTAATGCACACAGTGAAGCAAAAGGAAACACAAATGCAAACAAAAACATTAAAGGAGATGCAAATAATAACAGTAATGCAAATGCAAGGGCAAACACAAAGAGTGACGCAGACAGTGACGTAAATGGAAATACTAGTGTAAACGGGCACGGAAACGCAAGCAGAAATGCTAACTGTAATAGTAACATAAATGCACCCACTGTTTGTCCCCAAAACGTGCATTCAGAAACACAGTGAATACAAAGAATGCATCCATAATAATGGGCCTCGGAGCAGAAAATGAACACTTGGAATACTAAATCGCTTATATCTCAGGAACCGTACGACGCAGAAAAAAAATTAAAATTTCATGTTATTTATGACTTTCCTGGCTAGTTTTGTACTTTGCCCCCTAGCAGGGGGCTAAACATTTTTCAGACGAAAAGTTCATATCGCGAAGCATTTTTGAGATACGGGCTCCAAAAGGCGTGACGGATGCCGCAATGTTAGCCTACAGGAAAAATAGTCAACTTTGGAGTGCCATAACTTTGCAGCCCTCTAATATTTTGTCACCAAACCACCAAAAGGCACATCTGTGTGATGTTGGCTTTCATCCCTCCAAATTTCAGCCCAAAAGCCCAACAGCTTAATCTGGTTCAATTTCAGTTGCTTACCATCTGTATCCCCCCTCCCCCCCGGTTGCCTGAAAAAGGGACATCTAGGCCCAGTGGGCTTACCGGGTCAACAAAATTCAACAAGCAAACAAACAAACAAACAAAAGACCAAACTGTTCTTTTGCAGCTGGATGGCAAAGAATTCCTGTTATTTTGGGCATAGTTTCACAAAGTAGTGTTGTGATTTGCAACACTTTTGCAAAAAAATTAAGAAAGTGTCACAAGTGCGATACCACTTTGTGACACCATAGTTTACAAAACTTTTAACAAACATATTTCTGTGGTGTTTTACCCCCCAAATAAGACATGGCTGGCATCCTCATGGCTAGAGATGCAGCAAATTTAAATTCCGCCAGTGAAGTGAAGCGCCAAAGTGGGCACTTATTACCTCCTGCGGGTAAGACAATGCCAAGTACTCACTTCACCTTGTCATTACCACTTCGCGTTAAGTGAATGGCAATACAAAGTAAGGCAAAGTCAATGTTTTTAATGGACTTCGCATTCCTCTTTGTGATTCTAAGTGATACTCTTGGTGTTTCAGATTTGGCAGCCCCCCCACACATCACATGGCTTACAGTACTGTAAATCACATGCTCTGTAGGAAGGACGTGAGTCATACAAGCAGACACTTTCATTTTTTCTGTGCAGATGGGGAGAGAGCAGTGTGTTTTGTGACTGCTGATGCTTTGAGATCAGAGTGAAGAGGAGATTTAAACTTTGATTTAGACCCAACAGCTTTTTTAAAAGCTACATGTTTTTGTCTTTTCTGTCTGTACTCTTTTTTACTTCTTTCTGTAAATTTTATTTTTCTTACATAGAGGGACATCAGTTGCAAAATATGTCCATGCTGGAACTGCTTCTGGATCAACATCGGATCCCACATTAGTTTTTTTTTCCTCACACCATGTGCCCCCCCCCACACCTTCCTTGCTGTGTTATAAAATGTATTCCTCCACCATCTCCGACCCTTGTATGTAATTATGCCCTTTTTTTGTTGTCTTCCATATGTATTCTGAGCAGTGCAAGTATACAGTGCTAAACTGCATGGGTGCAGTCTTCTTTCCAGTCTGCGTGTGTACTGCAGACACAGTCCAACTCCCTGACTTACAAACACTTTTTAATGAGTACAATGGTGGGATGGTGACACCTGGAGAGATACTACAAAACAGGCTTACAATGCATCCAAGTAACTAGCAAAAAAATTGATGTGATTCGTGACGTAATCATAAATCATGATTTCTGACTGCATTTGTGACCGTGATGATAAAGAAACATGAATGCCTACGGCTGTACTTCCCCAGGCCCTGATGAGGTGTGGCAGAAAACTCCCTGACTTAAAAACACTCATAATGAGTACAATGGTGGGGTGGTGAAACATGGAGAGATACTACAAAACAGGCTTACAATACATCCAAGTAACTAGTGAAAAAAAAATGTGATTTGTGACGTGATTGTAAATCGTGATTTGTGACTGCATTTGTGATAGGGATGATAAAGAAACGTGAATACCTATGGCTGTACTTCCTCGGGTCCCGATGAGGTATGGCACAAAACTCCCCGACTTAAAAACACTTATTAATGAGTACAATGGTGGGCTGGTGAAGCATGGAGAGATACCACAAAACAGGCTTACAATACATCCAAGTAACTAGTAAAAAACATTTATGTTGTGATTTGCGACGTGATTGTAAATCATGATTTGTGTCTGCATTTGTGACCGTGATGATGATGAAGAACATGATTTGTATCATGAGTGACTCCTGATGATGGTCCTGACTTAAAAATGCATATTAATGAGTACAATGTTCATGCTGAATTATGCACCACACCTGTCTAGAACTCTGAAGGGAAGCCAAAGAAACAACTGTGACTTAAGTTAGAGATGGAGATTGGGCCCCAAAGAGATGCAAATGCATAGACAGATTAAGATTGTGCTGTGCACTGAAGAGATGCAGATGCAAAGGCACAACACCTAACCAGTGCTCGCCATCAGAAATTCAAATCTGGAAAAGAATTTCTTTGCTGGTTGGGGCGGGCTGGGGGGGGGGCAGTGTACTGCACTGCTGCAGTAACAGTCACTAGTACTAGTACCAGTAAAGATACCACAAAGTACAAAAATTACACAGTTGCAGTGGATAGCAGGTTCACATTGCTGAAATTATATGGCACAATAAAAGGTGTCTGATTTGATGACACACGTCATACACATGCTCACACACACGCTAAGTAATGTGTAGCAAATTGATAACTTCAGTAATATAACCACATATTTTAAACAAACTACACTTATGCACTGCTGCACCACAACAATCAGCAAAAAAATGACAAGAATTATTGAAAATATTACTTTGTGTACATTAACACAGTTATACAAGAAAAATATCACCAAAACAGAAAGCACTGTTTTTTTCTCCAAGTTAAGCTACCTATACCATAGATACGCCCCTCCCCAAAAGCACACTTCCGCTGTCTCTCAGTACACAGACTGAATGTTGTACATTAACATTCAAAATCCACACACAAACAATAAATGCTCAATGATATGAGCCTAGCAGGGTTTTCTATAATCGCTGAACTAAAGTTTTAGCAAAAAAAAAGACTCAAAAAGGCTTTTTTAACAGCTTTTAGAAGGTTTGAATCACAGAGAGCTCTCAGAGCAGATTGTCTCCTACAGCTTCCTACACACACTACCCCAAACTGAGGCTGTGCAGAACAATCTAGAGACCATGTGACCTGAAATCCCATGAATCACTGCAAAATTCGCCTTTGGAACTTAAAAACAAGGAGAAGTGAGGCGAAGTACATTGTTTTCAATGTACTTCACCTTAAGAATTGGTGGAGTAGTGGTTTGGGAAGGCAGACTAATGCAAAGTCATTGTTTTCAATGGACTTCGTGTTACCCATTATAATGCAAAGTACTCCGCTTCGTGTTGTGGAGCACTCTGTGAATTCACTCCATTATAATGCAAAGTACTCCGCTTTGTGTTGTGGAGCACTCCGCGAATTCACTTTCACTCCATGTTCCAGTTCGCGGAGCGGATTGGGGCCACTTCGCCCATCTCTATTCAGGGCTCGACTAGGTGAACACAAAAAGGATTGTGTCCCTAAAGGGTCCCAAATTTAAATGCCAAGCATTTATGTGTCCAGTAACTGAAAACAAAATGGCAGATTTGCGACACTACAGGGGTCATTGGCGACACTAAAAACTGCATTTGCAACACTGTTGAATATTTTGTTAACTTTTCTTATTGACTATAATGGGAAACTTGTTTTTTGAATGACTTTTGAACCGTTTAATATTTTTTCACCACATTTTTGAAGGGCACATCGGGGACCCAGGCTGCATGTTCCCCGAAGGTTTTGGACTGGTCACGCAAACCGTGCAACCTGTAGGCACGAGCAAAGAATGCACAAAAAAGCATAATTACCACATTATATGGTGCTATGTAGCTCCACAACTGTATATCCAACCATTATGAAACTTGGCAGATCCAGAGACCTATGACACCGCTCTGTGCCTGCCAAATTTCAGGCAAATCCGTCATATAGTGGCAAAGTTATTAACCTGCAAAATTTTAGACTTTAACCTTAAATGGGGTACTCAACCCTAAATATATATATATATATTGTTATTAATCTGAACACAGAATAGAAGTATTCTTAAGATAACAGCATTAATCTGTAATTTAAGTTAATTACTTTTCCCCTAAATGATGTGGTCTGGACATACTTTATACATTAGGAATAAAAATTGAAATGGGGGAACAAATGTAATGAACTGTTTAAAGAGTTTATTTCTGAATGTATGAATTTGAACATTTTTGAAAAGAAAAGCTAATAAAAAAACAAACAAAAAAAAACAGCCCCAGAGATCAGTGTGGCATAGAATGGATTAACCTATCATAGACCACCCTCTTCTCCCATTCACCTATAGATGGATTAACATAATTGTAAACCAGGATAGCTCCCATGGATGAATCCTTGACCTTCAAGAAGTGATTATTTTATACACAGACACGTAAAAGGTGCTGGCAGAAAAAGAATCACTGCCTGTCAAGTCTGCCCTGTAATGGCCATCAGCTATGTGAAGTCCTGTATGCCTGGTGCCTTGCAGGACTGTCCTGCATCAGTTTGTTCTGCACCCTCAGTCCCTATTATCCTTCTTTATCTGTCCCACCCTGCCTTAAACCCATTGATTGTTTCTGCCTGCACCACCTCACTGGTCAGCCTGTTCCCGTTTCACCACCCTCTCCATAAAGATAAACTTCCTGACATCTTTCCTCAACCCTCCCCTTCCCAATTTCCCCTCATGTTCCTGGTTGTTGTGCTTTTGTTCCTCCTGGTTTGTTCCCCACTATCCACCTTATCTCCCTTAGAAACTTGTTTGTCATGTCTCCCCTCTCTCTTCCTTCTTCCAAAGAGTGCATACTAAGATCTTTGAGTCTTTCCTTGTGTGTCTTGCTCTGCGGTCCCTTAATCATCTTGATGGCCCTACTCTACACCGCTTTCAGCCTGCCCTTGTTCTTTTTTCAGATGTGGACTCCAGAACTGGGCACAAAGTCAAGATGTGGTCTCACCTGTGACCTCTACAAGGGCAAAATCCTCTCTTCCCTTCTCCTGTCAAAGCCCTGCTAATACACCACAGCATTGTTTGCTTTACTGTAAGAGTCACTGTAGTGTGCAGTGACTTTGTGGTGGTCACTGACAACTACTCCCAGGTGCTTTTCCTCATCCTGTCATGGCTAACTTTACCCACTGATCCAGCATTCCTTGTGAGGGTTTTTCGTTCCAATATGTATTACCTTGCACTTTTTTTGCACTGAAACGTACCTTCCAGATCTTAGACCTTCTCCAGTTTCTCCAGATCCTGACTCAACCCCCTTCTCCCTTGTTAACCACTCTTCCACAAAGTTTTGTCATCCACAAACAGACACATTGTTCCCCTAATTCCATCCCCTGTATCACTTATAAACATTGAACAGAACTGGTCCTAGAACCAAACCCCGCAGTGCTCCACTCATGACCTCTCTTGCTTCTGATTCTTCTCCATAACCACCACCCTTCATTGTCTTCCTTTCATCAAGTTTTTCACCCAGGTTGCAGTCTCTCAGCCCCAAATTTTCCATGTTTTTCAGTAGCCTTCTATGCGGTACTGAGTTGAAGCCTTACTAAAGTCAAGATACAGGATATCGATTGCCTGACCATTCTCCACAGTCTTGGTGACCCAGTCAGAGAAATTAATCAGATCTGTCTGATATGATCATCCTGCTGCAAAACCATGTTATTTGTTATCTTGTAGACCATTCCACTGCAGGTATTCTACCATTTGCTCCTACATAAAGGAGTTAGTGAGTTCCATAAGGCTACAATGGGCATATAGCAGCC
The DNA here is from genome assembly GCA_016271365.2 of Neoceratodus forsteri. NCBI lineage: Eukaryota > Metazoa > Chordata > Ceratodontiformes > Ceratodontidae > Neoceratodus > Neoceratodus forsteri. The sequence goes on from CM057452.1 coordinate 1,608,929,475, forward strand.
TCACACCAGTCAAGAAAAATAGCCATGGCCTGTAAGCATTCATTATGGGCAATATTGTTATACATGGAGCAGTCATTCATGATGACTGGGGATGACTCTGGTTCCACCACCTTATCCTCTGGGGTTCTAAGTATGTCTGCTGTGCAAGAATGGACAAATAGCCCAACATCCTAGGCTATCACTGCATTGGTCGGGACAAGCACCAACTACCCGTTTGGGTGTGCTGTGAAAAAACAGCAAAACAACAGTAAATGCGCATGTCTTTATCAGTGGTATTGCAGTCATCAGGTCACACATATGGAATTTCACTGTCGGTGAAGCAGGATCCACACAGAAGATTTTCAGCAGTACAACTGGGATCGTCCACACCAACATTGTCCTATGATGTCACAAACCCTATAAAGGCGTGAGTGGCCCCATTCCCTCCTCAATTCTTTCTCGCCATTGACCCTGTTCGCATGGGTCTACGCAGAAGCTCCAACACAGTTTCGTGCCATTATTGCCTATGGCTTTATTTACACTTAGTTTTTTTAAATCTCTTTTTGTTAAGATTGATTCCTTTACCTTGTTTATGTTGAGAATTAACCCTTCTGCTTCTGTCTTCTGTCACTGCCATTGCAGAAAGAAGTATGCCACTTCAGACAAACACTCCCTCTGTGTCTGTTGCCTTGGGCCTGACCATGATGTCTCAGAATGTGAGCTCTGCCATACATTTAATCAAACCAGCTTTAGACGATGAAAAAGACTCTCAAAAAGTTCCTAATGGAGCAACAGGTAGCCAGTTCTGGGCAGTGGTCGTCCGGGGTCCCTACTTCCCAGTTGCTAACGGGTTCATTGAGTTCCCAGGCCTCCAAGACCTGAGACAAGTCCTTCAGGGAAAAGTCATAAAAAAGGCAGAGATTGTGATTGCTCCCCCCGGTGGCACTCTCACTCCCTGACAGCTGCCTCTTCTTCATCTGGGGGTACTCTGTTGGCTGCAGCTGCACCAAGACCTGTCCAGGTCTCTGTTCCTACCAGACCCTTACCAACAGTACTGCCACCCACTGCTGAGGGCGGCCAGTCATCAGCCCCCACTTCGTTGATGACTGACTAATTGTTGACAGCCCTTCCATTGAGGCCTGATGCTTCTCCAGGCCCTCGGGCTTTGGCCTCCTCGGGCTCTCAGGGCCTGTTGGATGGGTCATTGCACCCTGTCCCATCGACCCCACCACCACCACCACCGTCAATACAGCAGTCTACTGTCATTGACCATAATAACTTTTTGACCAAGTTCATTACAGTCTGTGTCCATCAGTTAGGTGCATATAGGCCTGCATCACCAGTGTCATCAATGGCACCACTGTCATCATCGACACTGCTTTGATCTCCACAGGCTGCTCCTCATTGGCCATCATCAGTCCCTCATTTATTGGACCTTGAGCTGGAGCATGTCGATGTGGAGGAGTAGTACCATCCTGACCTCATCTTACCTGAGGAAGAAGAGGAAGAGCCTCCTTCCTCTGACAGATCCACTGCCTCTTCAGTGAGCGAGGACTCTGTTAAACATATTCCCAAGTCTCCTCCAGAGGACCCTACCTTTTTCAATGTTGTGAAGCTGCTGTCCTCAGCTATGGGCTTCCATACAAAGGAGGAGGATGTCACCAGAAAAGATCTGGTGGACTTCCTGGAGATCCTAGCGACTCCTCCCAAGGTCATTCTTCCTATCCTTCTAGCTCCAAGGAAAGCCAATACCGCAGCCTGCCACAGGCCTGACATGGTGCCAGCCATGCTCTGCAGGGCTGATAAGTTGTATCATGCCCCCCAAAGGTCTGCTGCATTATTCTGCCCAGCCAAAAATTGATTCTGTGGTTATCAAGGCAGCTGATGATAGGTTGAAGGTGCCCAAGCACCTTAGTTACCCCCCAACCGAGAATCCTGTAGGATTGATTTCTGGGGCCAGAGGGTGTATGCCTCCTCCACCTTTGGGATAAGGAGTGCCAGTTACCTCTCCCACACTCCCACGTAGCAAAGTACCTGAATACTTTCTGAAAGAAGGGCAAGGCTGCAGCCCAGGCCCTTTCTGATTGTTCCCAGAAACAGGAGGTTCTCAAACGCTTGCAGAGTGCTGAGGGTTTTAGCAAGCACCTCCTGAGGGCCCTGTATGATATTTCGGGTACAGGTGCCAGGGCTGTTGTTACAGGCATTTGCCTTCGTTGGCACTCCTGGCTGAGGGTCTCGGGTTTCCCAGGTGATGTTCAGCAAAAAGTGCTCAATGCTCCTTTTAATGTCACCAGACTGTTTGGACCAGATGTGCAGGACATCATAAATGAGCTATAGGTGTCTGGCAAGGCTATCAAGTCTGTCCACTCACTCTACCATACTTAGCTTAGGAGCAGACAGTGCCCTCCTTTTTGGAAGGTGTTCCACAAATTGAAAACAACCTCCTGGCCCAAGACAAGTGAGCAGCCTCCACTGCCTTACTTGCCCCCTCCTCCTACTCTGGCACTGCAGCAAAGTGCCCTAGGGGTGACGGAACATTCCCAGTGGCTGGATCCACCTCCGCTTGACTCCTTGCTAGACCCCCCCTCTTCCAGTCCCTGACCAAGGGGCAGTGGTCAGAGGTCAATTCTCCCTCCATCTCAATCAATGGAGAACCATTACTGCAGATGCCTGGATTCTTCAGTTCATAGAGAGGGGTCACACTCTGGAACTCATTGAAATGCCCACAGAGACTCTGCCATCTACCTCCCCGGCTCATCTGTCTGTTCTCTGGGAGGAGGTACAGTCCTTTCTGTGCAAAAAGGCCATTGGGCCAGTGCCCAGGCAACAAAATAAAATAGGATTTTATTCCAGGTGCTTCCTGGTCCCCAAGAAAACTGGAGATCCGAGGCCCATATTGGATCTTAAGGACTTCAATCTGTATGTCCAATACAAAAAATTCTGCATTGTAACCCTGCCAGGCCTGGTGCCTCTGCTCAAGCAGGGTGACTGGCTATGCTCCTGGGCACGCAGGATGCTTACCTGCTTACCTCAGTGTTTCCATCACACAGGTAATTCCTCTGATTTCCTTTTCAGGGGAAGCACAACCAATTCAAAGTATTGCCCTTTGGCTTTTTCTCTTTGCTGTGAGTCTTTACCAAGTGTTTAGCAGCAGTAGCTGCAGCTCTTGGACGGGAGAGATTATACATTTTTCCCTGTCTGGACAATTGGCTCCTAAAGGCCCATCCAGAGAACAGCTTCTTTGGACTCTGGAGAGAACCCTTCAGCTGTTTTTATCCCTGGGCATCACCATCAACTTGCCCAAGTCAGTCCTAACACCATCACAAAGGCTGCAATGTACAGGGGCGGTTCTGGACTCAGCACAGGGAAAGGCCTTCCTGCCTCAGAACAGAGTGGAGTACCTTATCGCCCAAGCTCAGTAGGTCGCCCAGAGCCGTTATGTTCCTGCAAGGGTGGTATCCAATGAGGATGGTGACTGACTATGAGCGACTGTCAAAACAACAACTCATATTCAGTGCTTTCCTCCTGGGCTACCCTGGAAGGATAGTGACCCTACACAAACGTGAGGGTACTACAGGGTGACAGGAAAGGGAAGGGATAGCAAGGGGAAGGGGAGGGACAGGGAAGGGGTCTTGGGGGACTGGTGTGCCTGCTGCCACTGGGCTAGCCATGGGGTGTGGTGGTGTGGAGTGGCTAGCTCAGGTGCAGCAGATACAGGGTTTGGGATTGGGTGCGGGAAGATTTTGCCACTGCCTGTGGCTACGGCACTTAATTTTTTTTAGATGCAGGGATTTTAACCCCTCCCCGACATGCACCCCCGTGGAGATGAGAATCCTTATGCGGGGTGGCACAGCCCCCCCCCCTCGCAAAAACACTTTTTTCTTTTTCCGGATGTCGGGTCGCTTGGGAGTGTATATTGCCAATTTGCTTTTTGGCGATATACACTTGCCATAATAGCGATCGCTATTTTGTGATTGCTATTATGACATGGAACCTGCAAGGGTATTCTTGAGGCTGTTGGAGCTGATGGCCACGGCCATTCCAATGGTTCCACTGGCCAGGCTGCACATGTGCATCCTCCACTAGACACTCAGGATGCAATGGGACCAATGCACAGACAAGTTAGAGCAGTTAGTGCTTGTCTCCTTCCCAGTCCGCAAGGTGCTCCAATGGTGGATGGACCCACTGAACCTGTTGCAAGGGGTTCCATTCCAGATCTCCTCCTCACAGCAGATCCTCACCACGGATGTCTGTGGTTCAGGCTGTGGGGGTGCATCTGGATCCCTTTCAGTATCAAGGCTCTTGGTGCCAGATCAAAAACTCCTTGCATATCAATGTCCTAGAGGTACGGGTGGTCTTGTATGCCATACAGGCATTTCAGAACCATCACCTTCCAGGTTAGCTATTGATGCAGTCCAACAACCTCAGTGTTGTCTACTATATCAACAAATGAGTGGGACACATTCATATCCTATATGCAGGGAGGCCATGACAGTTTGGTACTGGGCGCTAAACCACAGTCTGCCTGTCTCTGCAGTCCATGTACCAGGTGTGCTAAACATCCTGGTGCACAGCTTCAGTTGGGTTCAGTCTAGCATACATAAATGGGAACTTCTCTCATCCATTGCAGAAGATCTGTTCAACAGATGGGGTCTTCCAGAGTTTGACCTTTTTGTGTCCACTCTCAACGCAAATCTGCCCAGTTTCTGCTCGCTAGATCCAGGGCCTCAAGTTTTCTGGTGAGACACGTTGTCCCTCTGCTGGAGCAGGAGGTACCTTTACGCCTTCCCTCCATTTCCTCTCATTCAGAGGGTGCCAATTAAGCTGCAGATGGAGGGGGCCAGCATGATCCTGGTAGCTCCATTCTGGCCTTGGTAGATATGGTTTGCATTACTACAACAGTTAGTGAAGGAACCTCTGGTCCCTCTGCCCCTCTGCAGGAATCTGTTGACACAGGCTCAGGAGACCCTGGTCCATCCCAACCTCAAATCCCTTTGTCTGCATGTGTGGCTCCTGAGAACATAGGCATTGCCCGGTATGGGGTATCCCAGAGGGTGGCGGGTGTCCTCGTGGCCACTCGAAAGCCCTCCACTCAAACCACGTATGCCATGAAGTGGAAGAGGTTTACCATCTGGACTGCCCAGCATCATCTGGACCTTTTCACGTGTCCAGTGAGCCAGATCCTGGACTACCTAATATCTCTTTCAGACTCAGATCTCCAGTACTCCTCCTCAAGGTGCACCTTTTGACCATCTCGTCCTTTCATGAGCCAATGGGCAGCCACACTGTGGCTCAATTATATGTCTCCCATACTTTTCCTAGGGGCATCTGAAACTTCCAATCCATTCCTCTGTCCTGGTTTAGGATTTTAATTTTGTTTTGGAGAAATTGACCCTGTCTCTATTTGAGCCAACCATGACTTGTGAGCTACGCTTTCTTTCCTGGAAAGCATTATTTTTGGTTGCTATTACTTCTGCTTGAAGGATTTCCAAGCTTCAGGCCCTCTGGTGCAAGAAGCCTTATTTGATTTTTCACAAAGGCAGGGTATCTTTGTGCATGAATCCTAAGTTTCTTCCTATGGTGGTATCTGAGCTTACCCTAAATCAATCCATCCACCTACCTGTTTTTTTCCTTGAGCGTGCTAATCCAGGGGAAGCACCGCTCCATACATTAGACATGCGCAGAAATTTGAAGAGTTATCTGCTCCGAACTAAGGAATGCAGAACGTTGAAGCAGCTTTTTGTTTCTCTCACCCCAGGCAGAGATGGCGTACAGGTTTCTAAACAATTTTTTTCTAAATGGTTAGCATGTTGTATTATGTTCTGCTATAACAAGCATGGCAAAGAGTTGCTGGGGGTGGTGAAAGCCCATTCCACACGGGGCATGGGTACCTCTGTTGCTTGTTTCAAAGGGGTCTCAGCTGCTGACATTTGTGCAGTTGCCACCTGGAGTACCATCCACACTTTTACCAAGCACTACAGTCTGGACATTGCCTCTAGAGCCCGTGCGGGTTTTGGCAGGGTAGGGGTGACATTCCTCCCCGTCTGTTTATGTGCATCTCTAACTGCTTGGGACTCATTCAAAATGTGTGACCTGATGACTGAGATACCCCAATGAAGATAGAACAGTTACATAAGAACTTACCATAACAGTAGATCTTTGAGTGAATCTCAGTCATCAGGTCTGCCTTCCCTCCCACCATCCCTTTAATCGGACTCTTTCTCAGAACTGGCTACCTAGTGTATCCAGCCTTTTATTTCAGCCTGGGCACCTCTCTTTCTCTCTCTCTCTCTCTCTCTCTCTCTCCCTCCTTGGTCCTCCATAGCATGAGCTGTGCTCCCTTAGTCTCCAGAGGAAAGAACTAAGGGAGTGGGGCCACTCACACCTTTATATGGTTGTAGATGTCAGCATGGGTGCCCCAGTTGTACTGCAGAAAATCTTTTATGTGGATCCTGCTTCACCGATGGTGAAGTTCCATCGGTGTGATCTGATGACGGAGTTCACCTCGAAGATCTACTGTTGTGGTAAGTTCTTACGTAACTGTTCTTTTTTTACTCTCCTCGGTTGCCTTCCTTTCTTCTACTTGTCACTAGAGTGTCAGGCTGTGTTGGATGTTGAATCATGTGAGCACTTCTGAAGTTGGAGCATCGGGAGTAATTGGCTGAACAAGAGAATGCAAGGAGGTGTGACAGCCAGGAAGAAGCCGGAGATCAGTAGCATGGTAGAGCATGATGGAGCCAGCCGGAGCGGCACGAGTGAGTGAGTGAGTGGCCAAACGGTAGGAGCGAGCATGTCTATGGTGCAGCATGCAGCAGCAGCTTGAGTGACAGGACAGCCAGAAAATGGTGAGGCTGTTCTGTGTTGAAATACAAGGGTTCCTCATGAGTCGAGATACCCAGTGTCCCTTCTTGGCCACCATGGCAGTCAGTAGGAGGGGTGGAGAAGGCACTGTGTCAGCTGAGACCAAGGCAGAAAAGCCAGGGGCTGCACTGCAGTGGTGAGCAAGTGGATTAGGTCATGAGGTCTAGGGACTGAGAAGGGTCAGGAATCAGGACCGACCTGCCAACCCTGTGTTTCAGAATGTATTTGAAAATATAAAATAAAAAAAAAATTAAATATATCTAAAAAGAAACACAGTGGGCATGGGCAACAAGAGGGGAGTGGGTGTGACAAGGACTGTGTGGAGAGTAAGTTGGGAAGAAAAAGTCTGATTCGCAGCTTGATAGCAAGACATCTGGGGAAGTTAAACAATATATTTGATATAAAAAAAAATAGTTTATGCCTATTTCTAACTGGATTACCAACTCAAGCACCAGGACTACTACTTTCAGTCCAGCCACTTGTCCATGTTCATGTACTTAATTTTAAGATTTGTTGATCCTTGCTGCTGTGTCCTGTATATACAAGGGGAGGAACTGGACCAAAGGACAATGGCTATCAACCAGTCTCAAGGAGGATTCCATGAGTTCCCCTATTCCCAAGATAATGGGTCTACCAGGGGGTGCCAACAGACACTTGTGTATTTTGGGCAAAATGTAAAAACAGAACTGACTAGGGGAATCAGCTTTCAGATAGTCAATTATTTGCTAAGGAAAAACATTGTTAACATTAAGAGAATCCACATATGAGCCCACAGGTTTCTTAAAATCTACGGTGTGATCAGATTGTAAGCAGACATAATACTTGGTGTCCACCAGCTGTCTATGGACATGAAAGTCATAATATGTTGCATCTGTTACCACCACTGACCTTCCCGTCTGCTAACTTTATAGTTTATTTATTTATTGAGTAGAATCGGACATACCTTTGAGTCAGGGACTCTTACAAAGGTTCTACATCATTGACATTATATAGACATATAAAGGAGCAGTAGTGTAAAGTAACATGATTCAGCATGACATAATACATAACAGGTGGCATACAGAAATTAAGTAAAATTCTTAAACATTATATAGGAGTACAGGACACAGGGAGTACATAGAACAATAGGGCTAAATCAATAACGCAGTTACAAGGAAGAAAATAAATTGCAAATATATTGTAGCTCTAAGCTAAATGCTGTCTGTGGGTAGAGAGCATTGGCAGGAGGGAGTTCCTTTTGTCCGGGGGAGGGAAAAGGAGGGGGCACAAACAACCACAGCAGGGAGGCGTAGTGGCGTGGTGTGGGGAGGGGCACAGCAAGCAGGCAGGAGGAGGAACCCTTGCAGGAGGTGGGGGGGAGAGCAGGGAGGGAGGAGAAGAAGGGTAGCAAAGTTAGAAGAAGTCCACAGGGTTAGAGGATATGAGATGGGACATGCTGACGGTCAAGTGTGTCCTGAGGAGAGATCTGAAACAACCCAGTTTAAGTTTACTTTCAGTGGTGATGTTAGTGAGGAGGGCAGTTACACTAGAGTTCTCTAGGAATTTGCACTGCCATCCTTTCCTCCCTTGTCACATTATGAAATCTGAAGTTGTGTCTGTACCTCCCCTACAAATGGGGGTTCCTAAAATGTCTTCCTGGGCTTGCCCAATGCCCACTGCCAGGTTGGTGTCCTGTGTCTAAAACAGTTTGAATATGCCTGCATGTGAGTGCCCTGTTAGCCTCTGTGCCTGTCTCTTTAGGAGTTGTCTATTTTCATGGAATATAATTAATCTAGGTTGGGGCTGAATGGTTTCAGCCTCGAGTCCCGCCCGGGCTGTGGTACAGCTGCTCCATTCTGCCATCGCAATGTGCGCAGAGGGAGTCCTTTTAGGATCTGTGATTGTTTGCTGATTATTTGCTTTAATAGCAATAATATAGAGATTTGTCGAACCTGCCTTCCTTTGCAGCGGGACTGTTTTGCTTAGAGCCACCATTTTGGTTCTGGACTGCCAGTTTGGACCAATCGGTACCTTGGGGGACCCTAAAATGGAGACTGTCCCCAGAGATCTTGTGGGATTGAACTTCTGTAGGAATTGTAGTTTTTAGTGCTTGGTGCCTAAATGGACCTGGAGGGGGAGCCTTTTCTATGACAGATAGACAGATGGATCAACCAATTGAACCTTTTGGATCACTGGGAAATCCCAGAGCTACCTGCAGCAGTGTGTCAGTCGAGAGCTGGAGTTTAGAGAGTGAACAGCTCGAGCCATTCGAGTAGCTGCTCCTGCATGGTAGTGCGGGGATTCGGCGGGAAGGCTATGTCTGGCCTGCCTGCTACCATCTTCTAGCATGAAGAAGCATGCAAGTTAAATTGGACTGCATTCTGAATATCCTAATTGAGACCTGAATCCTGAATTGAGAGAGAGAGAGAGAGAGAGAGAGAGAGAGAGAGAGAGAGTGAATTTTGCCTGGTGTGGACAGAAGACTTGCTCCTGGAGCAATCGGCCTGTCAGGAACCCGGAGAGAACCGCAGAGCGAATGGTTTGTGCAGAGATCCTGCTTGATTGCAACTGGACCGTCATCCAAAGTGTGGTATCTTGCTGTTTTGATTATAACTGTGCTGAATGTGCTGTGTGGGTCGCAATTTGGTTCCTCACCATCGAATGTGTTATGCTAGCTGGAAGCTACTCCAGCACTTAAATGGACTGAAATCTGAATTTTCCACCTGGTCTGGGCCTCACCATCTTGGCCTAGATTGCCGTTCATGCTGCAGAGACTCATCCGACGAAAGACCCGCTCGGGGATTCGGCTCTCCCTGCTCAACACCATCGAACAGGCATCGACCACCACAGTGTGTCATGTCGGCCCAACTTCCTCTGGCAAACCAGCATACCATCCTGAGGTCTTCATCTCATCAATCCTGCCTCCTGGTGTGGGTAGCATGAGTAACCAACAGGGTAGTTTCCTGCAACAAAGCTGCAATCATTGCGTGTCACCTGATTTTATTGTTTGGGTTTATCATCATGAACTTAGCCATCCGGCTTCCGAATACAAATTGTTGGTTAAAGTGAATGTTGATTATTTTCTTTCCTAAGGGCCTCAACAACAGCTGCAATGCCGGCCTACCCCAGGAAAGGCTACAGGCTAGCCTGAGTAACAACTGGGTACCCAGAGTGTGTGACTGGGTACCTAGAGTCTTAGTGCATGCATGCTTAGCCTGACTAAATCAGATCTGAAATCAAATGCTAGATTACTGCCCCACCCTTGTTCACATCCCCTGAGTAAATCAGATTCTGTTCTTTCTTCATCCAACTTGGTTAGTGTGTACCTTTGTTGAGGGATTCTGTATTGCCATTGAACTGTTCTATTGCAGGTCTTGTTTTACAGGGGATCTCCAGGGCCATTGCAGCTGATCCATTCCCTGGTGGTAAGTGTACCAAGTGTGGGTTTAATATTGTATTCCTATGTCATTTGTGATTGTTTATCTGCTAACCTGTGTAAGCCATTAGAGGGGGGGTATTAGTGTCCTGGAGGGCTATACCCATACCAGCTACACTGCCCTTAAACCAACCCTCTGGGGGAGGCACCCATTCACCGAGCTCAGGCACCTAAACCTGCGCCTAGTTACGCAGGCAGGGGTAGTAGCCCTAGGGACAGCGCCACCTTGGGGTTACATCTTGGAGGCACTGCTGGGATTAGCACCCCCCTAGTGGCCAAAACCAAGAATTACAACTAAAAACTTAATGGGTACCCCTGAAGAAATGGCTGTGCATCAGTTGGTCGGATGGTGTACGGGGCATGAAATTGACCCACAAAATGCCTTGCTGATACTTGATATACCCCTGGGTACTAGTAAAGACACTATAGAAGGGGCACTTTACAAAATCGAGTGCTTGGGAAAAACTGTAGTGGTGGGCCGACAAGCTGACTTGACTGCCCAAACTCTAATGGTGTTAGTGGAGTGTAGCAACCCCGTTGACAGTATTAAGGTGCCCAAAACTATTGCCATTGATGGGTCTCCAGCTGCCTGGAGGGTAATAACTAAGGATAGTGAGGACACCTCAGAAATGAGAGCCCACCTTTAACTGAACGTTTTGAGGAAAAGCTTGCCAAATTGCTACTGGAGGAAGGACAGCGCCCCCACCAGCTCCAGTACCTGCCCCTTCACCAGCTCCTATGCCCATACCAGTACCAGCACCCACACCTGTGCCTGCAGTTAGTTACGACTCATACCGCAGGCTGAGGATGTTTTCAGCACCCTCCCCAACCCCCAGGGAGAGGATGATTGGGAGACCTAGATAGACTATGTTGCCTCCTTGGTACCCGAGTGGCAGAGTGTGGAGGCAGAGAAACGAAAAAGGATCATGGAAAGTTTGAGGGGTCCTGCTTTGGAAGCAATTAGGTTTCTGAGGTCCACAAATCTTGATGCATCTGCTCAAAAGTATCTGTCTGCACTGGAAAGGTGTCTTAGGTAGCATTAAATCTGGAGAGACTTTAATGTGGCAATTCAAGGGCACCACACAGTGGAAAGGGGAATGTTTGTCAGCGTATGTTACTCGTTTGGAGTGGGCCCTACAGAGAGCTTACCAAAAGGGTGGGGTATCAGCCAGCGAATTGAACTGTGTGAGGTTGGATCACATACTACAATATGCCAGATATTCTAAATTGCAAATTATCCAGCTAAAGCTCCAGGATAGGATGGATAATCCCCCTGATTATTGCGACCTGATGAAAGAACTCAGGGAGGCTGAAGGTGAGGAAGGAGATTGGAATTCCTGTGCAGGTGCAGCCAGAGTAGCCTCGATGCCAGAAAGCCCCTCTAGACCAGAGACTGCTGTGGCTACTCCACCATGGGCCGAGCTACTGAGAGAATTCAGAGAAGTGAAAGCTACCATCTCTCCCAAGGACCCTTCCACAGACACATACCTGAGCCCCTCTCAGAGCGTGTCTGCTATGGGGGTGGGGGTGCACACTCAGGCATACCCTGCTGATAACAGCTCAAAAACTGAAACAAATGAACTGACTGTAGCAATAAAAGAATTATTGAGATGTCTTCCACCACCTTCAATGCCGCAGACGGAGGTTGTACCAAGATTTTCTGTTGTTAGTATTTCAGTTCCAGCACCAAATGTGTACCCCTCCCAACCTCCTAGTTGTGAAGGGAGACCAGCTCCTAATGTGATGTTTCAGCTGTGCCAGATCAAAGAAAATATATTTTGTCATAATTGTGGGAAGGATTGGCATATGAAGAAGGAATGCCAGTCTCCAAAGGACCTAGATAAAGTGGTATACCAATTCCAAGGGAGCTCTGGAAAGCGAGACAATGGCCGAGTGGTGCAGGAAACGATCACAGTACAAGTTATGGGACTGCTAACCCCAACTTCTTTCTGGCTAATTCGTCTGTCCAGGTTCCTACTAAAGTCCCTCCAGACTGGTCTAAATTGGTGGGCCCTTCCATGGACACTACTGTACATGTAGATGGGATCCCTGCCCAAGCAGTTCTAAACAGTGAATCTCAAGTCACAATAATCTTCCAAGACTGGTATGAGCAGCATTTATCTGACCACCCATTACAACCTTTTGATGGACTGCATGTGTGGGGGTTGAGTGAGACATCATACCCATATCTTGGTTATTTAAAGGTATGGCTTTCTTTTCCATCCTCTGTGGCTGTCGTAGGAGATTCTGTGGAGATGCTAGCCCTAGTCTGCCCTTCTACCGGACTCTATGATGGTATCCCTATACTGACTGGCACCAACGTACACGTTTGGATGTCTGGCCAAACCATGTGAAGAAAGGCAGAAGAAAAGGACAGGAAAAGCCTTGTGTGTTCACGCCCTGATCCAAAAGGCTTATGAGAGACAAATGCACCACGAGGAATGTGCCTGTTGGGATGGTTTGGAATAAGGATCCTGCTACTATCATGTTGCCTCCCAATGCAGAATGCAGTATCAGTGGTGAAGTACGGTTATAAAAAGATGTGACTAACAAAATTTTAATGCTGGACACTCCAGATGAGGCAAAATTACCCGAAGGACTGCTGATTAAACTCGGTGTGCTTCCAGCCCAGGCTCATGCTTATGCCTGATGGGTGGTGGTACAAGTTCAGAATATGTCTGATCGAGAAATTCGAGTGAACCGGGGGTGTACTCTAGCCTCTGTGTATTGTGCAGACACTGCCATGCTGCCAAGCAAGAAGTGCCTTGTCGAGAGTGATGAAATGCCTCCTGACCTGTTTGATTTCAGGGAGTCTCCCCTACCTGCAGAATGGAAAATCAAGATCAGCCAGAAGCTGTCCCAGAGGAACCAAGTATTTTCTTTGAAGGAATGGGACATGGGCTGTGTCACCGAGACTGAACATCACATTCAACTCCATGACGATAGGCCATTCAGAGAGCGATCCCATCGCCTTGCCCCAGCTGATATAGATGATGTTCGGAGGCACCTTCAAGAGATGTTGGCCATAGGGATCATCCAAGAGTCAAGAAGTCTTTATGCTTCCCCGATTGTGGTAGTACGCAAGAAAAATGGATTGGTGAGGATGTGTGTGGATTACCGGACTTTGAACTGAAGGACAGTGCCAGATCAGTACACCATGTCCTGCATCCAGGATGCCCTTGACTGCCTTAATGGGAGCCAGTGGTTAAAGGTGCTTGACCTACGGAGCAGATATTATCAAATCCCAATGGCCCCAGAGGACCGTGAGAAAACAGCATTCATTTGCCCTCTGGGATTCTATGAGTTCCTACGTATGCCTCAAGGTATTTCGGGTGCGCCCGCCACTTTCCAATGGCTGATGGAGTGAGCTGTGGGGGACATGAACTTAGACTGCCTTGTGTACCTGGATGACGTCATCATATTTGGGTAAACTTTAGAAGAGCATGAGGCTCATTTGTTCAGGGTCCTTGATCACTTGGAGGATTTCGGATTGAAATCGTCTATAGATAAATGACAATTCTTTCAAATGTCTGTAAAGTATGTTGGACATATAGTATCAGCTGATGGAATTCAGACCAACCCTAGCAAAGTGGAGTCTCTGACCACCTGGCCTCAGCCGAATAATTTAAGAGTCGCAACGATTCTTGGGGTTCTGCGGCTATTATCACCAGTCCATAAATAACTATTCCAAAGTTATCTGCCCTTTGTTCAATCTCACTCAGGGCTATCCTCCCACCAACAGAAAGTATAAGAAAAGCTCCATCAAGGAGGAAGACATGGTCTCCTTCAGCACAAATGAACCTTTCAGGGCCCGGTGGACATCCGCGCATGAGACTGCTTTTTATGAAATTTTTTATCAACTCACCCACGCCCCGGTGCTTGCATATGCTGACCCTACCAAACCTTATGTGCTCCATACAGATGCTAGTCTAAGGGGATTGGGAGCTGTTCTGTGTCAAGAGTATGAAGAAGGCCTACACCCAGTAGCATTTGCTAGTCGAAGCTTAACACCCTCTGAACGAAATTACTCAGTACACAAACTTGAACTTCTTGCTCTTAACTCACTCAGCTCTAGAATGGAATCTTGAGTGAGTGCTGTATTCCTGTGTAAAAATGGTTGTTTTCCTGAGCAGTTAGAATGTTCGAAATTAAATGGTAACACTCTGACTTGGAGTATAAATAACTAAAAAAGTATAACTCCTGTCACAAAACTTACAGCATGAAGTTTGCTCACAATAAAAAAATCTTTAAAATGAGGAGTCACACGTTAGTAGCATTAACCTTTTTTTTTTTACAGAGCATGTAACAATGAAAATTTACATTTTTTTCATTTAAAAAAAAACACCTTAGAAGTGGCAAATGGCTGTTGTATGATGGTTTTCCATCACACCAACATCTGTGCATTACACTGCCACAGTTTAGGGTATTTCTGAGCTGTTTCACATACTAAAACAGACCATAAAGCAAGGCATGTGCCAACACATAATGTCAGTAAACTGACTGAATTTGGAAAAATGGTCTGCACAACTGCCCCCATGATGCACAAACCACGATAACTAAAAAAGTATGCCTCCTAGCTCCTAGACACCTGCACGGAAAATAGCATTTTCTTCACCTTTTAACCCAAATTGAAACCTAAAAAAAATCTGAAAGGTTGCAAATGTGTCCAATATAAAGTCAGTATTCTGGTAGGTAGGAATGTTTCCTACCGACCTGCACTTTCCAATAACCTTATCCCTGATTGGTTGATCCAGAAAGTGCATAAGAAGTGCAGAACCCACATATGCACTCTGGGGCTGAGATGAAGTGAATACCTGACGCACATATGCGCTATGGGGACTAGAGGAATTTTCCTGATGATGCACATATGCGCTATGGGGCTGAGTGAGTTAAGTGGGCTGTGGTGGACCAGTTTCATGAATATCTTTATGAGGCCAAGATCTTAGTCAAGATGGACAATAACCGGCTCACCTACATTCAAACCTCCGCCAAGCTATCCACCACCAGACATCGGTGGTTATCTGCCCTCTCCACATACGACTATGTAGTGAAGTATTGGCCCAGCCTAAACCACATTGATGCAGATGCCCTCTCGAGAGGCTGAACTTCAATGAGAACTGGGTGAAACTGTCTGAACAGCCAGTCAAAGCCTTGTGTCAAAAGTTCAATAAAGGTGAACACCCTTCTTCTGAAACTGTTGATTGCCTAGTGGACTGCCTGGGGCCTCCAGAAACATGCATGCCTGCAACCTACTGCCACTTTGCAGCTTTAGACATTAGTGCATTACCTCGGTTTGACAATGAAAATATACAGTGAGCTCAAATCCAAGATCCTATGATTAGACCTGTGTTTGACGCCCTGCATGCTGGTAAGGATGTGTCTAAACTTCTTTCTTCTGACCCACGGACTGCACTGTTGCTGAGAGAAGATCCCAGACTTAAGTTACGTACTCAGCTTCTGTATCAAGAAACTGTAACTCATCAAAGCCAACTGGATAAACAGCAGCTGGTATGCCCACAGCCTTCAAACATTTAGTACTTCAAGCCCTCCATAATCAAACGGGACATTTAGGTTGTGATCGGACCCTTGACTTAGCCCATTCCTGATTCTACTAGCCAAACATGGGAGCTGATGTTGAGGCTAATATTCGAATGTGCATTTGCTGCCTTCAAAGAAAAGCCCTGCCTCAAAAGGCTGCTCCCTTAGTCAATATCTCCACCAGCGTACCCATGGAGCTGGTATGTATCGACTTTCTGTGTCTTGAGCCGGACCAAAAGAACACTGGGAATGTGCTAGTTGTGACAGATCATTTCACAAGGAATGCCCAAGCTTACCACACCAAAGACCAGAAAGCATCCACAGTGGCCAAGGTTCTGGTAGAGAAGTTCTTTGTCCATTATGGCGCTCCTCAGAGAATTCATTCTGATCAGGGGAGAGACCTTGAAAGCCAGCTGATAAAAGAAATGCTCTCTTTGTGGGGAGTGAGAAAGTCTACAACTACTCCTTACCACCCTCAAGGGGATCCATAACCTGAACAATTCAACAGGACACTCCTCGACATGGTGGGTACACTTCACCCTAAAGACAAGCCCAAGTGGAGCCAACAGATTTGCACCCTGGTACATGCCTATAACTGCACCAAAAGTGATGCTACCGGGTTTTCCCCTTACTGTCTAGTGTTTGGCCGGCATGCCCAGTTGCCTGTGGACATCTGCTTCAGAGTGTTCCCAGATGGAGTTCGAGCTGAAAACTACTTGCAATATGTTCAGAAGCTAAAGACTCAGCTAAATCATTCCTACCAACTGGCACAAACTATGGCAGCCAAAAGAAATCTTGCAAACAAAGAGAGGCATGACAAGCGTGTAAAAGCTTAGGAGATGTTACCTGGAGACCGTGTGTTGTTGAGCAACTTGGGACTGCATGGAAAGCATAAAATTGCCGATAGGTGGCATCATCTTCCATATATCACAGTCAGCAAACTGGATGACCTGCCAGTATATAAAGTGCGTCCCGAGAATGATCCTTGAGCTATCAAGACCATGCATAGAAACCACTTGCTGCCTATCGGTCAAGTAATTATTGATTCTGAACCTTCAGATACTGCCCCGTCTGGGCCTGTGACTCGAGCTGCTGCCAAAAAGAGACAGAGTCAGCCTTCTCCAGCTGTCAAGGACTCCAGGTCTTCCCCCAGGCAGGCTCAAAATGACATTGCTCACCAGTCTGAGTCTGATAATAGTGAGTGTGAGGCTTTCTATTATCCATCTTATGAGCGGAGTCAATTTTTCAAGGAAACCCTATGTGCAATTATGGAGATGAAGCTGGACCCTCAGAACTGTCTAACCCTCCAGTTTTCTCCTCAAAGCCCATGCCCCCTGAAAGTGAGGTACAAAGTATAACTTCTAAGGTAGCTGATTCTTTGTGTCTGGTTGAACTGTTCAAATTATCAGAAAAATAAGCTATTACTGAAAGTGATCCTGGTGACATACCAGAAATGGATGAACGGTGCTAACTGAATGATTCCAACCCTGCTGTGATAAATGGCAATGGTGAACACAGTGATGTTGAAAGTATCAGTCAAGTGTTGCAAGATTTAAATGCCATAGAGTTGTCTCTGGATGATAAATCTGGGCCTGCCACAGAATCTACTGATGAAAACAATACTGTGGAAACAGAACCAACAGAGCAAGGAGCAGACAGTGTTCTCAGTCTGGAACTCTCAACCAGTACAGAGGTACCCTTCCCCACAGGAGAAGAATCCAATGCAAATGTTGAAACCCCAGAGCCTGTGTCTGTTTCTCCTAGAAAGTCTGGAAGACCTACTAAACCAGTGATATGTCTTGGTCATGACTCCCCTGGGAGGCCCGTGGACCTCCCCTTACATGTTGTCCATAAAGGAGTCTACATTTCTGAAAGCTTGCTTCCCAAACTGAGTTTCTCTGCTACATCTAAGCTAATTGTCCACCCTTCAAAACATGGTGCCCCTGCCCCATCTAGCCCCAATTTAGCTGATAGGGATGGGCCCCCATCTATGTTATTAAGAGTACAGGAAACAGTACAAACCTGAATGGTAAAGTAATGTGATTATCTGTTGAATCATAGTGAAGTCATTTATATATATGTCAAATGCATAAATGCTGTTATTGCAAAGTATAGAATATATCATGAAACATATCTGTCTCATGTAGTGAAATGTCTTTTATATAATGTTATAGTAAGTATAGACTTGATGCAGATGCCAAGTTCTTTCCAGGCAGGGAAGGGTGTAACCGCCCTACAAATGGGGGTTCCTAAAATGTCTTCCTGGGCTTGCCCAGTGCCCACTACCAGGTTGGTGCCCTGTGTATAAAACAGTTTGAATATGCCTGCATGTGAGTGCCCTGTTAGCCTCCATGCCTGTCTCTTTAAGAGCTGTCTATTTTCTTGGGATATAATTAATCTGGGTGGCGGCCGAGTGGTTTCAGGATCAAGTCCCGCCCAGGCTGTGGTGCAGCTGCTCCATTCTGCCATCGCTTTGAGCGCAGAGGGAGCCCTTTTAGGATCTGTGATTGTTTGCTGATTATCTGCTTTAATAGTAATAATATAGAGGTTTGTCTAATCTGCCTTCCTTTGTAGCAGGGACTGTTTTGCTTAGAGCCACCATTTTGGTTCTGGACTGCCAGTTTGGACCAGTCGGTGCCTCGGGGAACCCTAAAATGGAGACTGTCCCTAGTGGTCTTGGGGGATTAAATTTCTGTAGGAATTGTAGTTTTTAGTATTTGGTGCCTAGATGGACCTGGAGGGGGAGCCCTTTCTGTGACTGACAGACAGATGGATCAATCAGCTGAACTGTTTGGATCACTGGGAAATCCCAGAGCTGCCTGCAGCAGTGTGTCAGTTGAGAGTTGGAGTTTAGAGAACGAACAGCTCGAGCCATTCGAGTTGCTGCTCCTGCATGGTGGCACGGGGATTTGGCGTGAAGGCTGTGTCTGGCCTGCCTGCTACTATCCTCCAGTGTGAAGAAGCGTGCAAGTTAAATCGGACTGCATTCTGAATATCTTAATTGAGACCGGAATCCTGAATTGAGAGAGAGAGAGTGAATTTAGCTTGGTGTGGACTGAAGACTTGCTCCTGGAGCGATCGGCCTGTCAGGAACCTGGAGAGAACCACAGAGCGAACAGTTTGTGCAGAGATCCTGCTTGATTGTAACCGGACTGTCATCTGAACAGTGGTATCTTGCTGTTTTGATTAAAAGTGTGCTGAATGTGCTGTGTGGGTCGTGATTTGGTTCCCCACCATCGAATGTGTTATGCTATCTGGAACCTGCTCCAGCACTTAAATGGACTGAAATCTGAACTTTTCATCTGGTCTGGGCCTCACCATCTTGGCCTAGATTGCCGCTCACGCCGCAGAGACTCATCCGACGAACGACCCACTCGGGGATTCGGCTCCCTGCTCAACACCATCGAACAGTCATCAACAACCATGGTACATCATGTGGGTCCTGCTTCCCCTGGCGAACCAGCATACCATCCTGAGGTCTTCATCTCATCAGTCCTGCCTCCTGGTCTGGGTAGCGTGAGTAACCAACAAGGTAATTCCCTGCAACAAAGCTGCAATCATGTGTCATCTGATTTTATTGTTTGGATTGGTCATCATTAACTTAGTCATCTGGCTCTGGAATACAAATTGTGGGTTAAAGAACATGTTGATTGTTTTCTTTGCTAAGGGCCCCAACAACAGCTGCAACGCTGGCCTACCCCTGGCAACACTTCAGGCTAGCCTGAGTAATAACTGTGTACCCAGGGTGTGTGACTGTGCCAGAGGGACTCTTAGTGCATGCATGCTTAGCCTGACTAAATCAGATCTGAAATCAAATGCTAGATTACTGCCCCACCCTTGTTCATGTCCCCTGAATAAATCAAGATTCTATTCTTTCTGCATCCAACTTGGCTGGTGTGTACCTTTGCGGAGGGGATACTGTATTGCCATTGAACTGTTCTATTGCAGGTCTTGTTTTACAGGGGATCTCCAGGGCCATTGCAGCTGATCCAGCCCTGGTGGTAAGTGTACCAAGTGTGGGTTCAATATTGTATTCCTATGTCATATGTGATTGTTTATCTGCTGACATGTGTAAGCCACTAGAGGGGTTAGAGGGGGGTATTAGTGTCCCGGAGGGCTATACCCATACCAGCTATGCTACGCTTAAACCAACCCTCCAGGTGGAGGCACCCATTCTCCGAGCTCAGGCCACTCAACCTGTGCCTAGTCACGCAGGCAGGGTTAGTAGCCCTTGGGACAGCGCCACTTAGGGGTTACATGTCCATATGTTAGTGATTGAAGGTCCTTTTCACACAGGTCCCTCCCACAAAATTTTAAGGGCTGGTATTAGAGGTGTAAAGTACTTGTACTTTTTTTTTTCTGACACTATGCTCCTCCTTGCCCCATCGAACTCTCTCCTGGAATCCCCTGTCTCTACCTCCCGTCATGACTTGTACCTATTCTGCACTCCCCTGGCCCAGCACATTCCTTGGGTCTGATTCCTCCGAGGAAGGGCTGCTCCCACCCAGGGTGTTCATTCTACAGTACTGAGCTCTGTGATTGGGGGGGGGGCACAGTGGAGAGGCAAGCCTGATGCTGGGAGTGTGGACTAAGGATGGGAGGCGCCTTCACGTATCGATGGGAGGAGGGTTTTTTTGCGTAATTTCCCTCCCCTGGCATAGTGTTCAATGGGTGTCTGCGCGGGTCCTCCCGCTGACAACCTGCCATTGCCAGCCCTCTCTATGTGCCCCCGCTACTAAGCGTGCCCCAGAGCCTCTGCCAGGTGCTGCTACCCAGCGTGGATCTCCCCTGGATCCCACCTCAGGAGAAGAGAGCAGTCCTCCTGATGCTTGACCTTCTCCTCCCCTGCTGACCCCCGGTGGCCCTGATTCACTACCGAACCAGGGTCACCGGTGTGGCACGAGGTGTGGTGTCCAGCACCTCAACCCTCAGTGCCACAGGGCTGACCTTTTCAAAGACTTGATATACAGGTGTTTGTGACATTTAAAATACCTGAAGCAGCAGTGCTGTGACTGATCCTCTGGTTGGTTCCTTTAATCACTGCCTTGATTCCTGTTGTAGAAGGCCTTGGGACTAAGTGATCTTGTAAAGTAGTAAAGATCCATGGTAGTTTGTAAAAAATTAAGTTTTATTTTTTGGAACAAATAATGAGTCTACGGTTTATAATCCTCATGTCTGCCTCCATCAGTTGTCTAAATGAGATGCTAACAAACCTGAAGTCAGATGGGACTGTGGCATTCATCTCCTCCATCCTTTGCTCCTTGTCTGCCAAAGTATTCCTCCTCTTTTGATTCACTTACTACCTTCTGTTTGATCTTGGTCTTTGACTGTATCATGGTAATATGTGGGTGGTTCCCTCCTCCACTTCTAAAAAAATAACTCTATGCATTCAAGGATGCCTCCTACAGCTCACTGTTGCTAGCACCAGTCTCCAAATCCAGCATGGAATTCTTGTGCTGCCTCTTTAAAATTGAACTTGTGTTGTTCTGTGCAGCTTGTTTTTCAGCCTTTTAACCCTGGGCCCACACCAGAATATGCCCACTGGCATAGTCCCTTGCCTTGCATTCAAATTTGCCCTTCTCTATAGCTTTAAGTTTGGCATCCTGTGGATTCAAGGGACATTTTAGATTCTCATTGTACTGTGTAAATTTGGCCAGAGAATTGTTGGAGGGCTGCTTGTTTATTTTTCATCTCCTCTCATCTCTTGTTCAGTCCCTATGGTGTCCTGTAACAGCAGCTTGATTGTCTGCAATGACGTGCCGTTGCTCCTGCACAGCAGTCATCCTTATAACCCCAGAGGATATGGCGGTGGAACCAGCTGATGTGGGGGTGGGCAGAACAGTGGTGAGGTTCAAGAATGCAAGGGATAGGCATACAGGAATCATAGTGGAAAGGAATATGGGGAGGGAGGGAGAAATGAATGGAGATCAGATACTGTATGTAGGGAAAAATGGGTAGACTGGGTGGACCAATTGGTCTTTCTTTGCTGACAAATTCTATGTTTCTATAATGCTGATGGGAGAATCTCCTGTCAGTGTTCATGGAAGCGCTGTTTGATTTTATGTGGTGCCGGTGCCTTTGTGAGTCATCATCTTAAAGGGACATGGTTGACCTCCAGGTAAGCCCTCAGGGATGATTGCATGCTTCTACTGCTGTCCGTTCACATTGTGAAAATGAAAGACAGACGTATAAAGGACCCCATGAAGTCAGTGGTTCAGCTGGAGCAGAGAAGATTTTAGTCAAATGAGCAACTGGCCGTAACACAAATTTATCTAAATTGAGTGGGTTACTGCCTGCTACGTTCACCATATTTAGACTGATAGACATTCTGTTAAGGCACTAACGCTGTGTCTGCTGGATCTGGGTTAGCTGGGTGCTTTACTTCTCTTACTGGTTTCTTGATCTTGTTTAGCACCAGCAACCGTGGGTGCTGCTTGTACGACTGCTATATAAAGATAAACACTCTGTTCTTTAACTCAGCATGGGTTTCCAAGTGAGCAGACAGTATGCTCCCTTGTGGTGGTTACTGCCCAAGGTAACTGTTTTTTGGGGGCACATCAACATTTGCCAGATTGTCATTCTACTCATGCTTGAGGTGAATGTAGCTGTTACTCTTGAAACACTTGCATCCAAGGCCCTCAAGTCTAAGTCCCAAACAGTTGAGCATAGAAAATGCACTTGTACTCATGACTTGGACCATTCTTTCACTCTCTCAACTATCAATACTGCATGCAAGCATAAACACAGTGTCAAGCACAGTTACAACTGACTGGGTGCCTTGACACTAGCAGAACTCCATAAGAATCTCTGTTTGGGTTAAAAAGCAACTCTAAGGAAAACTAGAGTTGGCTAGTGTCACCAACAGCTGGTCCTCTTTCATCATTACCGGTTAGTATATCCCATGCCATATGTTTCCTGGTGGCTCGTGGCAACTCCTCCCTCAATCTGTCCTATGCCAAGCATCCCTGGCATCCAGTGCATACCCCTCACACTCCTCATCTCATGCCAAGTACTCCCTGATGTCCAATGGCAGCTTTTCCCATCTCATGCCAATTTTGCCCAGGTGTCCAGTAACACCCACTCCCATCCCATAAAAAGCACTCCCTGGTGTCCAGTAGTGCCCCTCCCTCTCCACACTCCAAGCCAAGTAGTCTCTAGTGTCCAGTTGAACCCATTCCTGACTCTGTCCCATACACAGCATTCCCTGGTGTCAACACCCTCACCCTATTCAATGCCACATACTTCCTGGTGTCCAGTGGCACTCCTGCCAACTTCTCAAGCTAAGCAACCCCTGCTGGTCAGAGCTCCCCCAATGTCAGCCGGAATAGCCCTATTACTTACCTCCCTGGCTGACTGCTGTCTAATTCCCACAAATTCAAACTGCATTTACTTATCAAACACTTTCTGTATTAATATCAGATGGGTGTCAGTCGAGAAGGTGAGTGGTGAGGCTGTGCTGGTTGCTGTTTAGGGGGTTAAAAGTTTGGAAGTTCTTTTGTGGCACCAAAGATGGATCCCAATACCACACTAAAGCTTAGGGGGGCTCACAGTACAACACAAAATGTAGGGCTCTTGCTCTCCTTGACAGGAGCCATTTCCATATTGGTTGCCCTTCCAGGATGTTGTGCTGTGGGAGGATGAGCATCAACTGCCTGATGTACTATTTGGGCTGCCAGAACACACAGCACTGGACAGTCAGTGGTGCCAATTCCAGCTGTCTCACTAGAGGGTGGTGACACAGATCTCACTTTGAGGATAGCTCTTGTAGCAGGCTACACTATAACAACTAAAGCTGGCTGGTGCCAGGACTCCACAGAAAACTTCTAGCTAGCAGTCTATAGCAGGAGACCACCCCCTGATGCTCGCCTACTAGCTCCCCTCAGCAGGCTCCTGCTAAGATGATGCCAGCTGCTTCCCCAGACTGGCATCAGTCTACGCCTGTCCGGTTGACACTGGCTACTCTGACATCGACCCCAGTGATACCTCTTTTGTCATCACCTGAACTCATAATGTCACCAGCTGACCCTAACGTCACCTCTCAGTTGGCTCTGGGAGGTTCGATGTCCTGTCTGGCAACACCTTCCAGACTGATGCCAGATGACCAGATGCCTACTGGGCCACCGCCAGTCAACCCAGATCCTCAAGACCCAATGCCTGGGTTGCTGCCACCAAAGGGACCGAAGCCGGAGCCATCTGACATCCCCCCACCGATGCTGACTATTCCCTTTACACCCCAGAACCCACTACCAGATCTCACAGCTCTCTTCAGGTCCTGGTGGAACATGGTCAAGGGTGATCTGATACTGAAGAGGCCTCCTACATCCCCTCCTAAGGAACGTCTTTCCTCAGGGGCTAAGCCTCAGGCTCCTCCTTGGCAGCCTACGCCAACTCCTAAAGAGCCTACCCTGTAACTAGATGACACTGGTAGGGGCCACTCCAAACATCATGGTCTAAAGCACTGTCGCTCATCTCCAGGTCCTCAGACAGGTACCAAAGTAGGTCGCACAGCTGTAGGCACCGTTGTTCGATGTCATGATCTTCCTTTTCGGGGGATTCAGACCGGCATTCCTCTTCCTCATCCTTGGTGTCTTCTGACTTGGGGGTGTCTTCTCCTCCGTCGGACCCAAGAGATACAACCAAGTCTCCACCCAATGACCCGAACTTCATGGAGGTCATGCAGCACATCCAGTCCAACATGGGCTGGGACACCGAAGACTTGGACCCTGAGAAGCACCATTTGGCCATTTTCCTCCATCAAAGGGATCCAAAACCTGTGGTGGTTCCTCCTCTGCTGATCCATCAAAGGATGTCACCTGACCGGCTTGGAAACACCCATCTACTACCCCTGTTGTGTCCAAGAAGGCTTATCGCCTCTATAATGCTTCCCAAGATTAGCCTTTCTTTGGACAGTAACTGATTGCAGACTCCATGGTCATTACGGTGGCCCATGATCAATCCAAGAGGCCCAGATGTCTCAGCACTCAGCCTCCGGACAAAGAGTCTAAGCAGGTGGACCAGCTCAGCAGAAAAGTCTATGCCTCAGCCACCTGTGCCATTTGCTCCCTGAATTTCTTAGCCCACATGGTCCAGTATGAGAATGCCTGTGGGAGAAGGCCATGGAACTGTTTCAGGCTGAGCAAGAAAGTACTCAGAAAGCTGAGCTGTTGTATATTTTGAAATCTGGTTTGGACAGAGGTACTCATGTCCTCTGTTCTTCCTATGATATGGTAGATTTGGCTGCAAGGGCAGCAGCCACCAGCATCTGCCTTCGCTGTTACTCCTGGCTCTGTGTCTCAAGTTTTACCCCGGACACCCAGGTGGCATTATGAATGCCCTTTTAAGGGCTCAGTCCTCTTTGGTGAGGAATCGGAAAGGATTATAACTAGCTTTCAGGAATCTGTCAAGGCTGTCAGATCTGTGCATACCATGTACAGATCTAACCAGAAGCAGAATTGTCACCAGCCTTTTCAACAGTCCTCTGAGCAACAGCCCCAAGGCCAACAGACCAGATGTGCCTTTAAACGTAAGGCCACTTCTCAGGTCTCAGGAGGTTTGGGCCCCAGAGCCCCCCAAACCTACCAGGCCTCTTTGTCTGTCCCCAGTTCTTCAGCCTGACTCCTTACCTGACCCCCCCCTTCCCTGGCAGAATCTCTGTGGGAGGCTGTGGGGGGGTCACCTTTCTCTATATCTAGAGGGATGGCACAGAATAACCACAGATCAATGGGTTCTCCATCTGACAGAGTAAGGGCATACTCTAGAGTTCATGGAAATGCCCCCGGACAACCCAACTGTAACCTTCCATTACCCTCAGTCTCACCTCACTCTCATTCAGGAGGGAATTCAAGTGCTCTTGCTGAAGCAGACCATAGAACCTGTTCTGCCAGGTCAAAGAGGGAAGAGCTTTTATTCCCATTTTTTTCTGGTTCCAAAGAAATCAGGGGACCTATGGCCTATCCTGGATCTCAGCCAACGGAACAAGTATATGGAATACAAATATTTCAGGATGGTCACCCTTCCAGACCTGCTCTCCCTTCTTCAGCAGGGGGCTTAGCTGTGCTTTCTGGCTATGTAGGACACTTACCTCCACATTTTGGTCTTTCAACCCCACAGGAGGTTCCTTCCCTTCTGCTTCCAAGGCAACCACTATCAATTCTGCGCCTTGCCATTCGGCCTGTCCTTGGCTCCCTGAGTCTTTATAAAGTGCCTAGCAGTAGTGGCTGTGCCCTCATGAGGAAAGGCCACTATGTCTTCCCCTACCAGGACAATTGGTTCTTAGCAGCTTCCTCTAGGGATCAGCTGATCAGCACCATGGAAAACACCTTTACCCTTTTTTGAGACCTGGGGATCACTCTCAGCTTCCCAAAGTCCTCCATGTGGCCCAGCCAAAGGCTGCAATACACCAGGGCAGTTCTGGACACTGCCGAGGGAAAAACCTTCTTGCCCCTAGACAGAGCTGAAAGCCTTCAGGACCAGGCTTGCCTGGTTTCCTCATCATGCAAAATTCCAGCCAGAGTACTCCTAAGGCTGCTAGGGCACATGGCAGCGGCCATCACGAGTGTCCCTCTTACATGCCTGCACATGAGGGTTCCCCAATGGACCCTTCAGGTCCAATAGGACCAACACATGGACAAATTGGAGCAGCTTATGACAGTCTCCACTTCGGTGCACCAAACTCTGACAAGGTGGTTAAACCCCTCCAGTCTTTCTACGGGATCCACTTTCAGCAGGAGTCTCCCCATCAGATTCTGACTACCGATGCATCCGGACAGCACTGGAGTGCCCATTTGGCAGGCCATCAGACTTAGGCGATTTGGTCTTTCCAAGAGCAACATCTCCATATCAATATATTGGAGATACGGGCAATACTCTATGCCCTACAAGCATTCCTGACGAATCTGCTCCCAGGCTCTCTCTTAGTTCAGATGGACAACATGTCAGTGGTTTCCTACATAAACAAGCAAAGGGGGGGGTCAGTCTTACCCCCTCTTCAGGGAGGCCATGACAGTCTGGTATTGGGCCATTGAGCATCATCTGGAACTCATTGCCATGCATGTTTCAGGTGTACAAAACACCTTGGCCAACAGTTTAAGCCAGTCTCAGTCCAAGACACACGAATGGGAACATTTCCAATCTGTGGTCGAAGAATTGTTCAATAGGTGGGGCTGGCCTGAGTTGGACCTGTTCATGTCCCCACTCAATGCAAAACTGCCAAGTCTTTGCTTGCTAGATCCAGGGCCTGGTGTTTTCTGGTGAGATGCATTGTCCATCTCTTACACAGGGAGATTTCTGTATGCCTTCCCTCCATTTCCATTACTGCAGAGAGTCCTTCTCAAATTGCAGTCGGAGGGAGTGATGATGATCCTAGTTGCTCCCTACTGGCCACATCAGATTTGGTTCCCACTACTTCAGCAGCTGGCAGTGGAACCAACAATCTCCCTGTTCCTGAGTTCAGACTTGCTCTCCCAGGAGCAGGGCACCCTGGTCCATCCAGACCACAAGTTGCTGCAACTGCACGCATGGCTCCTGCAGATCTAGCAGTTGCCTGGTTTGTGGTTTACCCCAGAGTGGCAGATGTCTTGGTGGCCGCAACAAAGCCTTCCACCAGGGCCACTTATGCAATGAAGTGGAAGCGATTCTGCATTTGGACCTCCGCCCACCACCTTGATTCCATAACCTGTCCAGTGAATTCTATATTGGAGTACCTACTTTCTATAACAGACTCAGGGCTGAGCTACTCCTCCATTAAGGTGCATTTATCGGCCATCTCTGCATATCATGCACCCGTAGAGGGCAAAACTCTTGTCCAGCTGGATCTTTCTCGCAATTTCTTGTGGGGTATTCTTCACCTTTAACCTCCCATCAGGGACCCTGTTCCCCCATGGGAATTTTTAATTATTTTGGAAAAACTCATGCTGCCTCCCTTTGAACCGTCCACAAGTTGCGAGTTACACTTTCTGTCATGGAAAGCGTTATTTTTAGTTGCCATTACTTCTGCTTAAAGGATTTCTGAGTGTCAGGCTCTGATGTGTAAAAAGCCTTATTTAGTTTTCCACAAAGACAGGGTATCCTTGCGGACGAATCCTAAGTTTTTGTCTAAAGTGGTGTCTGAGTTTACACTGAACCAGGTCGTCCACCTACCAGTCTACTATCCAGAGTATTCTAACCGAAGGGAGGCTTTACTTCATACTCTGGATGTTCACTGGGTGCTTCGTTACAATTGACCAGTTGTTTGTTTCTTTTGCCCCAAGGACAGAAGGGGCTTCTGCCTCTAAGAAAACTTTGTCTAACTAGTTAGTCATCTGTATTGTTTCTACTGCAAGTATGATAAGCCTTTGCTGGGTCCAATCAAAGACCATTCTACTAGGGGTATGGGTTCTTCCTTTGCTTCCATTAAAAATGTGTCTGTGGGCCAGCCTGCTGGTGCAGTGGTAGGGCTACTGCTTGCGATGCCAGTGACCCATGTTCCGAAGTGAGCACAGGTTGCTGGAGGGCCGGCTGAGGGAAGGTGGATTGAGCGCTCAAGGGCTGCTCTCCACCTCCGGGGAGGGTGGGCTACATGTCCCATTGCTATACCTTCACCTGGGCGACCATGGGTGGAGGTGCAGTGGGACAGCAGATTGACTGCGTGGTGGGGACATTGACATGCCCTCATCTCCTAGGACCTCCCAGCATACTAGTGTTCTCATGGGCAGGGCAGAACAAAGGAAAAAACCCACAGGCAGCTCTGGTAGAAGGGCTCCAGCACCCAGACTCCTTAACCGGGCTCTCAAGAGGGACAACTTGAACTACCCAACACACACTAATGGACTGGAGGGAGAAGTACCAGGATCCCCCTTCTCCCCCCGGGGGGGGGGGTAGGCCGAGGCAGCATGGGAGTGAGTTCGTCGGACCCCTCTGAGAGGTACCCGGTGCAGTGCTAGAGGTGCACAGGAAGCCTGGAAGAGTACTGCTGTCTGTGGTGAGAAGGGGTCATAGAAACAGCAAAATATAAAATAAAAAAAGAAAAAATGTGTCTGTGGCAGATATTTGTGCAGCTGTCACTTGGGAGTCCTCGCCACACCTTCATTCGGCATTACAATTTGGACATTGTCTCTTGGCATAGGACAGGTTTCAGCCTTGCTGTCCTACAAGGCCTACTCTATTGAGTATTTTCAGCAGACTTTTACCTCCTCCTGGCTGACGGGGGCTAGTCCTCCCACTGCTTGGGACTCAGTCCTTGTGGTATAGCCTGCTGCAAGAGCTACCCTTGAAGTGAGATAGTACAGTTGCGTAAGAACTTACCGTAACAGTAGATCTTTGAGTGGCGCTCTTGCAGCAGGCACTGCTTTCCCTCTCACCTTCCCCTTGGTGACTGTTTCTCCATCATTGCCCATATTAACTTCTTCGATTCAGAGAAACCTCCTCGGTTCTCCATTTCTGAGTTTGCCGGAGTCTCCGGCAGAAGAACTGAAGTTGGGCTGGGGGACCGCCCCTTTTATACCATTGGCTGACGTTAGGGGTGGGCCGACGTTAGGACATGGTACCCCGCTATAGACTGCTAGCTAGATGTTTTCTGTGGGGTCCTGGCACCTGCTGGCTTTAGTCCTTATGGTGTAGCCTGCTGCAAGAGCTCCTCTTGAAGAGCTACTGTTACGATATGTTCTTACATAACTGTACTTTCAGGTGGATCAACTCCACTCAGCATCACCCCAGTACTGCTGATTACATCAGACTCAATGCCAGTATCCCCAGTTCCAGTTGTTCATGGCAAAGAGACTATGTATCCAACTGACCTCCATTAGGACAGACCTTTGTTGATTGACAGGACTCCCGGGGTACAC
Source organism: Neoceratodus forsteri (assembly GCA_016271365.2). NCBI lineage: Eukaryota > Metazoa > Chordata > Ceratodontiformes > Ceratodontidae > Neoceratodus > Neoceratodus forsteri. The sequence continues at coordinate 1,608,959,088 of CM057452.1, forward strand.
ACCATGGTTCTGATTCTGTTCAAATGACCATTTCCCCACTGAGATGACCTTCTCATAAATGGCCATGGTCTTGCCATCAATATCATAACTGACATATTATAAGTCAAGGCATCGCTCTTTGTTGTTTTTGTTGTTGTTGTTATTATTGGGGTACTGGCATTAGGCACCACTATGATCACTGATTTTTGCAGATCCCATCTTAGTCATGCTGGATGATAGACAAGTGGTATTCCCAGATTACAGGTCATCCACTGATACCCTTACCAGCTCCTGTGGGTACAGCTAGTGTGCCAGACCACCCTGGAAAAAAAAGAATTCTAAAACCAAGAGGGATTTAAACACCATAGGCTGGATTTTCAGCCTTTCATGGACTAAGTCCCACGCTGTAGCCACCACTGCGGGAAAAAATCTCCGCACCTGTGGAGATTCATATTTTCAGTGGGTGCAGCTGCAAGGGATGTTATGCCTGGTCCTACAGGGTGTAACCATTCAGCACAGCTGTGCCAAAAAAATGGCCACAAGCTGCTGTAAACCATGGATCTGGTCATAATCTGGCTCCACTTTTGAAAATACGCCGGCTGAGGGAAAAACTTCGACTCCGCAAGTGGTGACCCACTTGCACCAGTTTTTTCCCACAGCCACATGACCTTAAGCGGCACTGAAATGTTTCTCATATGTTTGTATATTTCACCAGCTGTTTGGCAGTTTACAAGTAGAAGAATGAGTGTGACTTATTAGACAAGGTTGGTTGTCAGCATCAAAACTGTATCTTTGAGAATCAAGTGTTTGAATGATTATGCAAAGGAAACATTTATCTTACAATATTTGGATACATATAGAGTTGGTTAAATAGTGATATATAATAACAATGTTACTTTTTTCATGTACTGTACATAAGGTGTATACAGTGAATAAAGACTATGATGAACAAATAATAACCATTCATATATAATATATTTTAGCTGTCCTAGGGAAGTGACTAGATAGTCACAAAACATTGACAGTATCTGAACTATAACAATAATAAATGTTCAAAATAGTGATACTGTACATGGCTCTGGTGAGTGTTCTGTTATTTCATTTTGAGTTTGAAACCGCAGAAGGGGCCATAAGAGAGGCAGAAGAGCAAAACCTCATACGCCAGTACCGACACCTGTATGTAACAGGTTTGAAACATTAAGTAGCAAGTACCCAGAATCAGATAACGGAAACTAATATGGATCTAGAGACATGGGGAACTACTCAAAAAGTGGCAGGGAGACAAACCTATGTTATAGGGGAGTCAGTCATAAGATATACTGATGCAGCCATCTGTAAGCTGGACAAGAAGAAAACTATATTGTTTCCCAGGTGATAAAGTTAGTGACATTTTATTCCCGGACAGAGAAATTCTGAAACTGGCTCACGATTAGAGATGCAGCGAATTTAAAATCTGCAGGCGAAGTGAACACGAAGTGGCCACTTCGCGTTTGTGTAATGCTATGCAAAGTGGCCATTGAGGAATGCTCACTTCGCCTTGTGATTATGACTTGACTTCCCGTTGTTATTCCGTTTTAATGTGAAGTAAGGCGGAATGACAACAATAGGGACTTTAGGCAGCCCCCCTACACACATCACATGGCTTACAGTACTGTAAGTCACATACTTTAGCCAGGCAGGAAGGAAGTGAGTCATACCAGCAGATACTTTCACTTTCTCCTTTGCAGAGGTAGAAGGAGGAAGGACAGTGTAGGAGAGAAGTGTGTATTTGTTGCTTAACTTGTTTTTTTCAACGTCATAAAAACTAACAGCTTTTTTAAAAGCTAATTCTTTAGTTTTTGTTGTGCTGTTTTGTGAGTTCTTTTTTTGTGACTGATTTATTTGTTTTATAAGTTTTGTTTTGTGTAAGTGTGTGTGTGTGTCTGTGTGTGACTGTGCGTGTGTGCGTGTGTAAGTTGGTCGTTGTCGCATGACACTTCGGAGTGGATAGGGAAGGAGAGTTATGGACCAGGGACAGTCTGTGGCCCGTGTTGGCCAGAGGGGAGTGTGGACACGTGGGGGTCAGTGTGGGCGGGTGTCGCTGGACTGCTCCAGATTATTTGGTCCACCCCCCCTCCGGAAGCAGCAGCACCACCAGTGCCACCACCACATCCAGCAAGTCCGCCACTGCCACCACCACCATCACCATCTGTACCAGCTGCAGGAGTTCCAGCAGCACCACTTCCCACTCCACAGCAGCAGGTGGAGACCCCCCAGGTGCGTGACAATGCTGCCAGCAATACACCTGAACCTGTTGTGCCTGGTCCCTCCTGCAGCTCAGTAGTCTGGCAGTTTTTCAACTGTATCGGGGGTGACAGGAGCATTGTGGTGTGCCTGCTTTGTGGTGTGCAGGTGCGCCGTGGCCTCCGGGGGACACATTTGGGGTCTGGGGGCCAGAGGACACACATGCTTAACCACCACAAGGTGGAGTGACAGGCTGCCACAGAACGGGCCAGGCCTCCACCTGCTGGCCCTTCTGTGGCAATGGCAGTGGGTGCTGCTGCTGTGCATTGCCAGAACAGGAAAAGGGCTACAGCAGCAGCTGCTGCTCCATCACTACCCCCACCATTGCCACCAGCACCACCCTCACCACCACTACTACCTGCCTTTCCTCCCACAGCAGTGGACCCCGCCACAATGCCTGCAACACAGTCAGAAATAGCACTGCTGTGGGCTGCGATGGAGGAAAGTAATCAGAGGATGGGTGCTGTCCAGCAGCAGATGGAGTAGATCGAGCAAGTGCAGCTGCAAATAGTGTTGATGCTTCATCTGCTGCTGGAACATCATGGGATCAAACATTAGGTTTTGTTTTCTGCACCCCCACCGACTGCTGTACTGTTTTGTGTTTTGTTTGTTTAATACCAGACAGAGGGAAGCCACAGTATTAGTTTAAAGGGAAGCAGTCAGCAACAGGAGCACCTGCATCCTGCCCCCTGCAAGGCTTACCCGACGGTTAAGCCTTTTAAGTATGTTGCAGCATTTTTCTCATGCCACAACATACTTTATTATACTAAAGAAACATCAGTGACCCAGAAGTATGGCAGATGCTATGGGGGCTCCATTATGTGTTAAGGTGCAATGTCGTCATACCATGCACTTCAATGCAAAAGTATTTGAAGCACATGGTGCGTCTCCGCCGCACCTTTCCTTTACGCATAATGGGGCCCCCATAGCGTCCGTCATCCTTCTGGATTGCTGACCTTTCTTTCTTAAAATAAAGTATGTTGTGGCGTGAGAAAACTCTTAACATACTAAAAAGACTTAACCTGAGGGTAAGCTCCAGCACTGACAGACGCAGGAGCTCCTGTTGCTGACTGCTCCCCTTTAAATATATACATGCACATACAGTCATACATGCTCCTTATATGGGTGCCTTACCTCCAGGATAATCTTTCTTGCTTCACATGTCCTTACATTCCATAGTGCAATACTTTTCTGTTAAAACGCTCATAATTTCGGTAAACTGGGGCCCGGAGGACTTCCCGTTCTGAAGATCCACCCAAGTTCCGCCACCTTGCTCAGCAATGTTATGATATGATGCCAGGGAGAGCATGGGGGTGTGCTTCATTATAGTGAATGGCCGGCAGCTTTCCGAATGTTTCTTTATGTTATAATGGTCAGTTTGTGGTGAAACGTGGGCACGTTTCCACTAACAAGACTCTTGTTAGTTGAAACGTGTCCATGTTTCTCCACAATGTTGCTGAGCGTGGGGGCGGAGCTTGGGCGGCTCTTCAGAATGGGACGTCCTCCGGGACCCGTTTTACTGAAATTACGAACGTTTTTGCCAGAAAAGTATTGCACTATTTAAGGACATGTGGAGCAAGAAAGATTCCCCTGTAGGTAAGGCACCAATATATTGGGTGCAATAATCCATAACTATGTAACTTGGTGAGTCTCTTTAAAGCAGCAGCGCAACAATCTGTTGAAAATTTTGACCTATACTTTTTTATGCTATTTTACATTGCCACTTTACTTACATCCTGACTTGTATGATACTATTCTTTCCAGTATTTGAGTCTGCTTTAGTACTTTTTTTCATGTGTGAGATAATAAAAGGAGCTCTCCTTTTAATATGGTGCAGAGTCTGCAGGCCAGGTCTTCGTCAGTATTTTGCACTGTTTTACTCCATCAGTTGTTATATATTACTTCTGTTGTCAAATTAACAATTATGCAGCAGGCAGTGTTTTATGACATCACAGAACAATAGTTGTTCAAAAACAGCTGCAAATAGTGATAAGAATCTGGTCAGAATAATATTAAATGGCATGCTCCTTTTGCAATGTAAAATAGCATAAAAAAGTATAGATAAAAATTGTCAGCACATTGTTGCATTGCTGCTTTAATTTATAATTTAAGTATGACATTATGTGCTCACAATCACAACACAAAATGCATCTGTCTTCTGTCCAGAAAATTGACACGTGCGAAGGAAGTGAAATGGGATCGTCACACCACATGCAAAATCCCAGAATTTATTGCATGCAGTCACTCATGCATGCAATGGTCACACTAGAGTCCCCAGATTTTTTATGCATGCCCAAAATGTATCCGCCTTGTGTCCGAAAATTGACCAGTGGTAACACAGTGAAATGAGATTGTTTCAGCACAAAGTCCCCCAGAATTTATTGCGCAGTCACTCATGCGTGCAGTGCCCCAGAATAAAATGATGACCTTGAGCGAACTGTTGCCTGTCCAATGTGTGCTGCGATTCAAGCAAATGCAATGTGATCATCTCAACTGGATGGAAGGGTGTCCTTTGTCTGTACACTAATAGTAGCCTTGGTGAGTTGATATATACAGTATAGATATATATTTCTGTATTTTGTAGGTGAGGGGGGGTTGACATGGACATGTACTCATGGTATTGCTCTGTATCACAGGTCACAGATACTGTTGGTGTGCACATTCCAGTGCTTGTTGAGAACTTTTTGCACAGAAATTTGCAATGGATAACTCTCAAGCACGTGAAGGTAAGTATTTTTTTTTTGGCTGGTGGGAAGCATATTTGCAGGTTTGTCTGTAATGGTTTCTTATTTTGTTACTTCTTCACAGATTTCATCTGTATCCTTCTCGAGTCTGGTTGTTAATGATGGTCATGGTCATCTAATAAAATGACTTCTGAGTGTTGCATGTGCGCCCCAGCCTGGGGGGGGGGGCCTGATGTTGAAGAACTTGTTTGGATAAGGCCACTTTGTCAGAACAACAAAGCATCTGGAAGTTTCCTAAAAAAAGAAATGAATGACTTCTTACAACTTAACTGTTATGTGTCCCTCCCTGTTTCTCAAATCTTAATCTAAAGTCAAGTTACATTTGAAACCCACATCTTGTCAACTAAAACAACCTGTGTGCAATATTTACTGCAGTCTTTGCCAAACAATTAAATGGATGAAATAAAATCTTCATACGTACCAGAATGGATTTCACATGGATATTACATCGCTTCCTCTCCATACGGTACAGCTACAGTACCATTCCCAACGAGTTTTAGCGATGGAGCCTTTTTTTGTTACCCTGTAAAAGAAACAAAAGAAGTGTACTGTATGTGTTTTACCATTGCGGCTCTGAAAAGCTACAGAAAACAAAACATACAACTAAAGGAAGTGAAGCAGCATAACAAACATGAGTACACATACTCACTTTATGGTTTAAATGTTAAGAAGCTTTGTGTCTCTGGCTGATGGATGTGGTGGTCCAGACAGACTCATGGTGGCAGTGGCTAACATCAGTCCAGGTGGTGGTGGTCCGGGTGGCAGACAGACTCATGGTGGCAGTGGCTAACATCAGTCCTGGTGGTGGTGATCCGGGGGGGCAGACAGACTCATGGTGGCAGTGGATAACATCAGTCCCGGTGGTGGTGGTGGTCCGGGGGGCAGACAGACTCATGGTGGCAGTGGCTAACATCAGTCCCAGTGGTGGTGAACCGGGGGGACACTGCCTTTTAAAAACGTAAAACCTGCCAACATTAACCACATCATCATCTTTATAAAGAAAGCTGCCCTCACAGTCATCAATGTCTGAAGTCTGACCACTGGGAAATTCTTTCTTCATTGTGTCATCATCTACATCAGTGGTGGGCCGTTTCAGGCAGACACTGCCAGTGCCACCAGGATGCTCCATTTCCACATCAGCAAGACAACCATGACTAGGCCGGGGTATGAATACCAAGGTTGCAGTTTCTGCTGGTATGTGCCTCTCATTCATTTTAATGAATGTTAGCAAACTAACATTTGCAGGAGACAGGTTTGTCCGACGATCCCTGACTATTGCACCTAATGAGCTGAATATCCTCTCAACACTTACACTGGAGGGTGGGCATGTGAGGTACTTCAGTGCCACTGCAGTCAACTCTGGCCATTCACTGACCTTTCCACTCCAGTATAAAAGAGGATCTTCAGTTATTGTCAGATGCCTGTTTTCAGACAAATGTGACTCAACCATTCTCTGTGCCGCACTAAGTCCGATTGTTGATGCATCATCCTGTTCTCCCGAATCATTTATTTCACAAATACCCACTTGGGACAAAGCCTCCCAAAGTGGGTTGACACCAGCCACTTTGGATGACAGACCACCTGGAACTGCAGTCCCCTTCCCCTTGCAGGATATGCTTGATGGTCTTCCAGGTCACCTTCAGCCAGATTATGCTGCTGAGGTTTTCTGACCTTGGCACGTGACTTCTGTGCCCGATGAACCAAGCGCACCAGTTGACCACTGATATTTTTAACCTGTTCAGCCCCTCCGTCCAGTACTGATGCAATTCCACATTTGTATCGTGGGTCCAGCATTGTTGCTATGGCAAAGTTGTCACCACGCTGAAGGCTCAGAACGTGATGATTCTGGTCAAATACTGTCAGCATGTGTTGCAGCAACATACTGCTACCACCGTCTCCAGCAACATCAAGGCTATGCTGTACATTCACCAATGTCTGCCTCAGCACCCACAGCAGTGGAATTGATTGGCTAATGGAGGCAGACTCACCACTCACTGCCTGTGTGGCATGTTCAAAAGGCTGCAAAATTGTTATTACAGAGTCCATGAGGCGCCACTGTTCAGTCGTCATAGACATGGAGGTCCTGGAACTGTCATGGCTAGTGTGCATAACAAGATATTCTGAGATGGCTTTGTATTGTTCATACAGCCTCTCTGCCATGTATAAAGTGGAGTTCCATCGGGTGACAACTTCCAGCTTCAAGCGGTGTTGAGGCAGGCTGTTTTGCATCTGCAACTGCCGCAGTTAGTCACGGGCCTTTCCAGATCTTGAAAAGTGAGATCAGTTGCATAGTGCAACGGTCAGCATTTCCTTAATATCAGGGTGCTGCAGAAACTCCTGAACCATAAGATTTAAACAGTGGGCCATGCACGGAACACGAAAAAAAACACCATTCGTGATGCATTTCACCACATTTGACCCATTGTCACTTGCTATGAACCCAGCTCTCAGGGACAGAGGGTTTAGCCATCTGTCAATTTCAGTCAGTACCATGTCCAACATATTCTCACCAGTGTGTGAATAGGTCACACTGCGCATAGCAATCGTTGCATGCTGTCAAATTCCTGGAAGATTGCTACCACGACAATCCACCTTACTGTAATGATTATTCACACTACCAACATCACAAACAACCGCCGGCACCTGCGCCCAGTGTGCAGTTATACACAGATATGAACTCCCTGCTGTTTTGCCACTTGTCCACATATCCATACTTAAATTGATGAATGGAGAGGAGGAATGTTGAAGGGCATGTCTTACTGAGTCGGACACAGTGTGGAACAACTCGGGGACAGCATGCATAGAAAAATAGGCCCTGGATGGGACTTTCCATTTTGGACAGGTGCGTGCAGCAAACCATCGGAACCCAGAATTCTCCACAAAGGAGAAGGGCAAAAGATCAATTGCCAGCATTTCCGCTATAGCAGCATTGAGTCCACGTGACACTGGATGATTCAGGGGGTACTTCAGCTTATGTGCAAAAACACTCTGTAACGTGGGCTGACAAACATTTTACATGGGGTGTGTTGATCACAAATGGTTGTGCTCTGTGATAAATGGCATTGGCAGGGTGTGGAGTGTGGACATTTGATGAATACGGTTGCACAGGTGATGAAGACAAACCCAGAAATGCTGTTATTTTGCCAGATTTGCCAACCGGGGTTGATGTACCACTTGCACTAGACATACTGCATTCACCACCACCACCACAAAAACTGCTACTCTCACCAGCACTGGACAACATTTCAAAGTCATTATGGTCCCCCACCTCATCATGCCTGTAGTAATCCTCTGCTCTTATTACTGCACTACTGCACACGTTTAATTTCCTACTGGGCTTAACAGTCATGGAAGGGATAACATGCTCGCTATGGTTGCCGGTGATGTGTGTGAATGCCCCACTGTGGTATTAGCTGCCAGCTTGTGCTGGGTCCACAGTGCCAAGTGCCTATTCTTAAGATGTGTATGCTGTCCTCCTCTGCCCATATGGCTCCCCTTTTTACCGCGATTCACACGCACATGGCAAACCTGGCAGATTGCAACTGAATCATCATTTGCATCTTGAGCAAAAAAATCCCAAACAAGGGATGGTGATGCTCTGCTTTTAACATGTCCATGATGTGGCTTATTTAAATCTGTTATTTTAAGCACTGAAGTTGGGGGGCACGTTATGTTCCGGGCACTGCACACCTGGACTGCAACTGACCACCACGACTACCTATCATATTGATTACTGGGTCATCATCATCATCAACTAAAACCAGTAGATCACAAGTTTTTACAGGGGGGATTCTTGCAAACAGACTCAGACACAGCCACTTTTAATTTCTTTTTCTCCAGTTCCCAACTGAGGTCAATTACATCATCATCATATTCATCAACGTCACACACATCCACATCTTTTCCTTGGATGCTAGCATGTGGCCTGCATGTTGCAACAACAGCAACATCATCATCATCATCATCATCACATTCATCATCAGCATCTACACCACCATCACCTGATATTTTTTCACCACACTGTTAATCACCGCATGGAAAATGCGTGACGTTAAGGGCCACGGTGGACAGAATATCACATTGTATGCTATCGTTGACATGATCATCAGAATCCTCAGGTTCGTTACTGGGATGTTACTGGGAAGTATGACATCATCTACGCTGCCACTCACTTGCACTACTTCACACTCAATATTTTTGGATACGGTACACTGGTTGGAATTAGAACTTGATGCAACAATACTAATACTACCTCCGCCACCACTAACACCAGTAACACTAACACCACCAGCTAGGAAAACATCATCTCCTCCAACAATGAGTGAAGCTACTGATTGGGCTGTAAAAAATATTGCAGGAGAAATACCTTTCCTCACATCAGCAATGCACCTCTGTGTCTGCTTACTACTACCATGCCCACAGACTATCTTACTGCCAACATTGCCATGGCCAGAAACAGCTTTGCTTGCATGTCTCTTTGCAGGCATTTTGGGGAATCAACCACAAATATTATAACCAAATTCAGATTTTGATGTGTTCACTCTCTGATTGGAGGGACTCTGGATGTGAAGCCAAATAAACAACTGTGGCTTCAGCAACAGATAAGAGACTACTCTGAGACTGTCACAGAATTAAAACAACTTCAGTATCCAGTGGTGCTGATGAGGTCACAAAAAGAATCCAATCTGGTAAAAAATACCTTTTGAACGTGGGAGTGGGGGAGATACCACGATCGCAGTACAAAATCAGGCAGCTGCAGTGGATAGCAGGTTCACACTGCTGCGCTTGCAATTACACTAGTCTGTGGCACAATAAAAGGTGTATTATTTGATACACACAACACTGCACACACACAGAACAATTTGTGTACAATTCTGAACGAGGAATGCGCCGTAAATGCAAAAGTTCAGTACTATGCCACGTTACGTATTGTAAATTTGTAATTTAAACAACCCGAACTTATGAACTGCTGCACCACATCCAGACAACAAACAGCAAGACAATTTCTACTATTACTGACAATAATACTGTGTGTACATTAACACAGTCAGTTATATAACAAAAATATAACCAAAAAACAAAGAAATCACTAGTTCTCCAACTTAAATCTACCTACACCACAGATTCGCCCCTCCCCCAAAGCACACTTTCACTGTCTTTCACCACACGCACTCAATGTTGTAAATTAACATTCAAAATGCACACAAAAACAAAAATGCTTGATGATATGAGCACAGGAGGGTTTCCTACAATCGATGAACTAAAGTTGGACCCCCCCAAAAAAGCAAAAATGCTTTTTGAACAGCTTTTACAAGATTCCTATCACAGACAGCTATCAGAGCACACTGTTTCCTACTCTTTCCTACTTGTACTACCCTGAATTGAGGCTGTGCAGATAAATATAGAGCCCATGTGACCTGAAATCCCATGAATCACTGCAAAATTCGCCTTTGGAGCTCAAAAACAAGACGAAGTGAGGCGAAGTGCATTGCCCACAATGCACTTTGCCTTAAAATTGGCAGAGTAGTGGCCTGGGGAGGTGGAGTAATGTGAAGTCATTGTTTCTAATGGACTTCGTGTTCTTCATTATAACGCAAAGTACTCTGCATCGCATTGTGGAGCACTCCGTGAATCCACCTTGCTTACAACACCCAATTACTTCTCGGAGAAGCGGATTAGAGCCCACTTCGCCCACTACTACTCATGATAACATGATTGTGGTGGTTCACCTAGGGACAACTGACATTGGGAAAATCTTGATGATGATAGCCAAGTATACTACAAAAACCTTAGAAACTGGTCAACAGGGGTTGTTAAATTGTAATTTGGGGCATGCAGGGATAGACAAAGAGGAATTAGTGCAATGAACAGATGGCATAGGCTGTGGGCTAAAGAAAAGAAAATAATGTTCCACAGAAACTGGGATGCCTTTTGGAATAAATATAATCTATTTGCTGGAGACAGGTTGCACTTAAAATGAAGGTGGGGAGGGGCAAGATCTTGAGAAATTGGATTAAAAGGTCAAGTGGTAAAGTTTGAAACTAAATGATGGGAATGGAGAGGGAAGTTAAATAAATCTTTGAATTATATACCTGAGTCATATTTACATATAGTGACTATGATAAATAGACGGGCAGACACTAGAGATAGTCCAAAAGGATGGAAACATTTGTTACTTAATGCACATAGCCTAAATCCCAACAGAAATGCTGAATTATCCACTATCACCCTCAATGCGCGCAGCCTGGGAAATAAAATCCCAGACCTAGTCCCTCTTTACAAAAATAGAAGCAGGGAGGAGGCAGGAAACTATAGGCTGGTCAGCCTCACCTCAGTAGTGGGTAACATTATGGAGGCACTACTTAAGGAAAGGATTGTGAAACACCTAGAATCCAATGGAGCACAGGATACAAGACAGCATGGATTCACAGCAGGAATGTAGTGTCAAACAAATCTGATAGATTTTTTTGACTGGGTAATGAAGGCGGTGGATCAAGAGGGAGCAGTAGATGTCGCCTACCTTGATTTCAGCAAGGTCTTCAACACTGTTCTACATAAAAGACTGGTAAGTAAGTTGGGAAACCTGGGCATGAGCCACAAGATGGTGAACTGGGTTAGAAACTGTTTGGGGGACAGGAAGCAGAGGTTGGTGGTGAATGGGATCCAATCTGAGGAAAGAGGGGTGACCAGTGGGGTACCTCAAGGATTAGTCCTGGGGCCAGTCCTTTTTAATGTCTTTATTAGTGACATTGCAGAAGGGCTGGAAGGGAAGGTTTGCTGGTTTGCAGATGATACCAAGATCTGCAACAGGGTAGACACTCCAGATGGGGTGGAAAAATGAGGAGGTACCTAGGAAAGCTGGAAAAATGGTACGAAGTGTGACAACTGAAGTTCAACACGAAGAAGTGCAGCATCAAACACCTGGGGCTCAGAAACCTTGCAGAGAGCACTACAAGATGGGGGGGGGGAGTTGCTGACAATCACCTGTGAGGAAAGGGATTATCATCTCAGATGACCTAAAGGTGGCCAGCAGAGTACAAAGGCTGTAGGGAGGGCCAGTGGCATGTAGGAGTGCATAGGAAGAGATATCACCAGCAGAAGGAGGGAGGTGGTTATACCACAATACAAAACACTAGTGCGGCTTCATCTGGAGTACTGTGTGCAGTTCTGGAGACTGCATCTTTGTAAGGATGTAAACAGGATAGAGGCGATTCAGAGAAGGGTGACGAAGAAGGTACAGGACTTGCAACAGAAGACTCATGAGGAGAGATTAAAAGACCTCAATATGTAGACATCAGAAGAGAGGCGGCAATAGGAAGAAAAGAACAATCAAATTATCTTAAGGGCATAAACAAGGTGCAAGTGCAAGACATCTTTCATTACAGGGGAGGTACGTGAACAAGGGGGCATGATATGAGATTGGAGGGGGGCAGGATAAAGGGTAATGTGAGGAAGTTCTGTTTGACAGAAAGGGTGGTAGATGCATGGAATAGCCTGCCCCAGGAGGTGGTAGTAGTGAGCACAGTGGTGGGATTCAAACATGCATGGGACAAGCATAAGGGAACCCTAGAGGTGGAAAGGAGAAGCTAAAGCCGATGACCAAGTAGGGTCAGTGGCCACTGATACAGGTAGGGTATACGGGCAGACTGGATAGACTTAGCGGTCCTTATCTGCCATCAACTTCTATATTTCTATGTTAATGGGAAAAAAAAAACAAGCAAACTGATTTTATAGCTGTCACAGAGACTTGTGTGTGTGTGTGTGTGTGTGTGTGTGTGTGTGTGAGGAGGAGGTGGTGGTGGTGGGGAGGGAGGTGAATAGGGAAAAGAACAGGACCATCATGAACTCTTCAAGGGGCATAGAATTGTTCAGAGGGATAGCACTTCACCTCCATGATTTCATTATTTTAGTAGAGACATCAGAACAAATAAGAGCTGTGATTGCTGTGACTGAAACTCTGGATTAGGGTTAGAAACTCTTCTGGAAAAAATCCCATAGCTGGGGTAAGATACAGACCACCGGACACTGACCCTGCTATAGAGGGACATTACATGAATGAAATTTAGAGAGTAGCTAAGTATGACTCATGAGATAATTGTAGTAGATGATTTTAACATCCTGAATATTAACTGGGGAAATAAAACAAGTGTAATTGTGCCTGTCGTTATTGTCTACTGCTCCTGGAGTACTATGTTCCTGTGTGAGTTCTAAATGTTTCCCTGAGAGCTTCAAGTATCCAAGAAAAAAAGAAGTAAGGGATACGAATTATGAGCTAGGAAGTGCGAGAGTTCGATATCAAGAATCCAGTAAAAATAATGATAAATTATGCCAAAAAGAAACCTTGCAGACCCTTTATTTAAAACTGAGCTTTATTGGTGTAATATTTACTGGTTAGTGCCAATTAACAACTGCTGGCACAACCTTGCAAACTCCGTAATTCACAAGTGTGAGTTCCGGAGTTCCGTAAACCATGGTTCCAAAAATAGCCAGGAGTGCACTGAACACTTTTGTGAGAAACTGTCCTTGTGCTGGCTGTTCGCTTGCACTGCTTACAGAAAGCTGCCAGCTCGAAAGACGGCCTTCTCGCACAAGAAACAAACACAAAAACCGGGCGCACTGTTCAAGTAAAACTCTTGACAGAAATGTATTTTTAAATGGCAACCTCTTCCCGTTTCATGCCTCCGAATAGGGACAGATGAGAAACAGGTCCACTCTCTCAGTCTCTCTCTTTTACTCCCCCTCATTGTGGCACTCACGATCGGCAGCATTGCAGTGAGAGAGTCTTAGTCTTTTGGTATCCCTCGCTTCTGCAATCTCTTGGAGAGATGTAAGATACTGTCTCTGTGGATCCCACTCATACCAGTAAATATAAAAAATTAAACATGGTGAAGTGTGTACAAACTTGGATTTTATGTACACCCTAGGTGTGCATACAATCCTTGTTAACTGCATTTCCCCATGCATTATTCCATATTTCAGAGGCTCAGCACTGCAGTATAAAGCAGTATATATAACTATCCATTTCCAGTGTTTTTCATGATATTATTAAGAATTCATTTTTAGAGCCTCTTAAGGTACAGTAAAAATTCTTATCTTCTTCTAAGCAGGTCCAGAGCCTTTGTCTTTGATCACATGAGATCCACCAGTGGCTGTTAAAAGAACAGTATATACAATCAGTAATAAACATAGCATGCATAATCAAACTATGGCTGTTTGTCTCTGTTAATGGTGTATGTATTCTAGGCCTTATTGACTGTGTGAGCTTGTCATCCTGGGGTTCCTGTGACTATGTGTCTCTCCCCATTGGCTCTTTCCCTTACACCACTACCTGTGCCAATGACATCATAGGTGCCGGAACGGGGAGGGGGCCACTAGGGCCATGGCCCTACCACTTTCATAAGTGGCTCTAGCAGTTTTTACAATCATGTTAATGTATTTAATAGGGGAGAATTTACCCCTTACATCCTTGGCCCTACCACTTTTCAAACTGTTCCGGCACCAGTGAATGACATAATCTAGATACAGGGTACACTTTGTCTCCAGGCAGTTCATTCAGTTTCTCCAGTGCCCCAACTCAGTCCTGCCCAGTCTCTCTGGGAGTGTTGTCCTGAGATCACCTCTCAGGACCTAACAAATAGAGTTCCCATTTCTGCCAGACTTTGTGGTGCTTTTCTATTGCCAGACATAGGGTGGCTTTGATTCTTTCTGTTCTTTGTAGTTCCTGAACCCTCTGCACCCAAGCTTCTGATGAATGTTGAGCTGCCAGAAGCAACAAGACAGTGATGCTATTCATGGCTACTGTACATAGGGTTGTAAGTAGCATCTGCTGTGGCCTGTGGCCAGCTTCTATTACTGTTTTCCCTAGCACTAGCTGTTCATATGAGATCGGGATGTTAATTCCCCACATTCATTCCAGGGCTTCATGTATTTGTGACCAGTAGGCCTGGGGTATTGGGCAATCACAGAATATGTGGTAGTGTGTCTCCACATGGCCACACCCTATCCAGGGAAAACAACTTACAAAATGGATCGCCTGGCCTGCTGGATGACAGCTGCTGGTCCCCTGTAAGCCACAAAGCCCAAAACATGTCTGCGCTGTTCCGCCCCCGCTGAGCCCATTGTAGATAGGAAGTGCCCACTGGGCCAGTATCCTCTCCTGGTGGCACCATGGGAGAGGGGGCCCCCCTGATGAAGGGATACTTTGGGTCAACTGGGCTTCATCACAGATGGGGCATTGAGATGGTAATGGGGTGGGTCTGGTGGTGGGGACCCTTGGCAGCCCAAAGGAGTGGCTGATCAGGAGGGCTGGGGGCAAAAAAAAAAAAACATCAAAAGTGTGTGCTTTGTCCAGGGGTTGGAGATAATGGAGTCCATGTGTATTATCAGGTGCACATGGGCAGCACAAAAAGCAGGGCGGGGGGGGGGTTGAGTCTATTTCCAGGTCCAGTTAGCCCAAGTCACTCCTTTATTTCATCCAGGTTGTAATAGGTGCCTACTGTGTAGCCAAGTAGTAAAGTTTAAGATCTGACAGTCCTAGGTCACCTTGCTCTCTAGGGAGGGTCAGGACCTTCTTTTTATTTTTGTGCCTGTGAAATGCTCAGACAAATATTAGTAGAAACTGCTGAGTGTGTTTCCAGAATTCTTCTGAGATATGGATTGGGAGGGCTTGGAATAAAAACAAGAACCTGAGTAACACATTCATCTTTAGTGTTGCAGTTCTGTCTCCCAGGTTCAATGGCAAAAGATTCCAGCGGCTTATGTCTGATATGATTTTCCCTAGTAGTAATTTAACTGAAAGAGTGAGCTTATTCATGGAGAGAAACTAAAGTCCAAGGTATCATGCCACATTCTGAGGCGCCCACTAAAAGGGAAGTTTGCCTTCAATGTTGGGTGGCAGTTACCAGTCAGTTTGATGGCTTCCAATTTGTCAAAGTTTATCTTGTAACCTGAGATAATCCCATACATGCCCAGTTCAGCGAGCAGTGCTGGGACTGGGGTCTCTTGTTTGGTCAAGAAGAAAAGGGAGTCATCGGTGTATAGAGAGATCTTGTGCTCCTCTACGTTTTGCTCATCCCTGTTATCTCTAGATTTTGATGACTGCTTAAGCCAGGGGTTCAGTGCACAAGCCAAAGAGATAGGGGAGAGAAAGCAGCCCTGTCTAGTGCTCTGGGTGAGGAAGAATCATTCAGTCTGAATCCCATTAACGCATATTGTAGCTTATGGAGAGGTGTAAATCTCTCTTATGCACCTGAGGAAGGCACGGGTCATAACTGCGCAAGGGAAAACTGCACGGCAATAAATGCCACAAGGAAGACAGCAGCTTGTAGCACAGCATCGGGTATTATAGTGACCCAACAACAAGCATGCAGCCCCATAGTAAACTTACCCCCCACACACACAACCCCGGACTTAAAATAACCAACTCCGGTGGGTTGTGGACTTTGGGTATGGGGTGAAAATCAGAAGGGAGGAAAAGTTACGCTTTTGAAAAAAAAAAGTTTCAGCAGGAGACCTAGCTAGATTCAAATCACTGTCCCAGGTCTCCTACCTCACTGTGTGCTGGTACCCTAGTCACTCCACCACAGGAGCAGCTCAGACAGACACCTCAGCACACAACAACTTGATACCTCGCAGCTGAAGCATAGAGTGACAGGGGGAGAGGTAATTCCCTACTGCTATTGTTCCCCAGTCGCTCTAAAGCCTTTTGCACTTTGCACAGCACGGTTGTTGCAGCACTCTTCTTGGTGCACAGTTATGACCCTGTACCCATGAGGAATTGGTCACCTACCCCATCTTCTCCAGAGTTTTGTGGAGGAATCCCCCGGTTCCCCTGTTGCTCCATGCCTATGAACACTGCTAGGGTCAGTACTCCTTGCTACTGTGTCCTGGATATAATATTCAGGAGGTGTCTAATGTTGTCATTTATTAATCTATCATTTGCAAAACCTGTTTGGTCCAGGTGAATTAGAGATACCACACAATTCTGGAGGCGACTTGCTAACATAGAGGTGAAAATATTCATGTCTACATTTAGTAAAGAGATGGGGTGGTATGAGCTACATAAAGTGACATCTTCACCTGGTTTAGGCAACACTGTCATTTGGGTGTAGTGCCACAAGGCAGGTGGCCTAACCCACCGCATTCTCCTACACATCAGAATCAAATAGGGGCCCATGAGAACCACAAAGGTTTTGTAGAATTCAGTGCTAGTTCTGCCTGGGCTTGGTGATTGTCCAGCCTTGAGGTTCGAGATTGCTGTTTGTACTTCCTCCAAGGAAATAGGGGCACCCTAGGAATCCTTGACTGCATCTCTAACTGCATTCACTTGGGCTCTTTGGAAAAAGGCATCCATCTTCCTCCTGTAGTTTGTCACTGTCTCATGATTGTACAGGGACTTGTAAAATTCAGTGAAATGTGGGACTATCTTTCTCTGCTTTGTATCATAGGTCTGAGACTTCATTTTCTGAATGAGGAGCACAGTGCTGCTAGCTGCTTCCTTCAGACCTGTCATGCAAGTAGTTGGCTTGTCCTTTTCTCATCTTGAAGTAGTGCTGCCTGGAATGTTGCAGAGCTCCTTCCACTTTAGTGTCTAGCCATTTGTTAAGTTCTGCTCTGTAGAGCTCCAACTGGGCTTTCACGCTTTCATCTAGGGTCATTTTGTGATCCACCTCCAGATCAAAAAGTCTTTCCTCTAGCCAGAGTTGTTCTTTCTGTGCTTCTTTTTTTTTTGGCTAGAAGTGTAGCTAATGTTTTTCCAGTGAGCACAGTCTTCAGACCATCCCAACAAGCCGCGTGGGAGGGTTTTCTCTGGCTATTAGTGAACATGTAGCCCTGGATCTCTGCCTCTGTCATCTCCCAAAATTCTGCAAGATTTAGGATGGATACATTGAGCCGCCAGCTTGAGGACCTGTGTATGTGTGTGTGCATGTGTGTGAGACGCTGAGATCCAGAGTCACTGGAGCATGTTCAGATATCATAGTTGGACCGATAGAACAGTTATCCAAGGCATGCAACCACTTAGAGGACGGCAGGAAGAAATCTGTTTGGGAATAGTTCTGGTGAGGGTGGAACCAGAATGTTTCCTGACCTGAGGGGTATATGAACTGACATACTTCCACTAGGCACAACTCCTGGGCTAGCCTTATAATACATTGGCCTACCCTGCTTTTGGGATGTCTCACCACCAGATTTGTCCAATGCAGGTCTAATGACACTGTTAAAATCAGTTCCACCCATTCAGAGCGCCAGCATTAGTGCGCCCAGTCATCAGGGCTCCAAGTCGGGATTTCGCCGACCCCTGTTTCTGTGGGGACCGTGCCCCCCCCCCACACCCTGCTTTATTAATGTTCTAACTCCGAGGGGGTGGACCTCAGGGAGGGGATGCAAATCTGAAAATTGGTGCCCTGATGTGCTAGTACACTAATACTGGCACTCTAATGGCCAGAAAGGGTTAACCCCCCCCCAACCTAGTACCAGCTCCCCGGGTCTGGGACATGGTCCAGTAACTTAGATTTTAAAAACTCAACATTTTCCCCCTCTGCGTTGGGTGCATATACATTTAAAATGGTACAAAGTGTGGTCCTGTATGTTCTTTTGATGCAGACATATTTGCTCTCCGGATCTTGGGCTGCTTCTGTAACTTCTAATGGGCAATGTTTATGCACCAGGATTGCCAACGCCCTTGTATGTGTGAGAGCCATATTTGTGGCTGCATACACTGCCCCTGCAATTTAACAAGTTTAGTGCATGAAAGGTATATTTCGTGGAGGACGGCTATCCTATCTCTTTGAGGTTTAAGCTCTTGCAGTATTCTAGTCATCTTCACCAGGCTGTTTAGACCCTTGACACTATAGGTTATTTTTCTACCATCAGTCACTGTTTTACTATTGTACCTTGAGTGGGAGCTGCTCTCCCCCCACTTGGAGTGTCAAAATGTTCAGAGCAAACAGACAAACTTTCCACCTTGGCAAAACATGGGAACAAGCAACTCAAACTATGTACAGTAACCAGAACAAAGTTTTGAGCATATGACAGGCCCTTGGCTTCAGTGGATAAACATTTCCCCTCTGCAACTGTTATGCTATAAATGTTGTATCAGGGTGGCACCAATGAGGCATATGGCACCTGGTGCAATGAGCACTTTTCAAGCCACCCCTCTACCTTTTCCCTCATTGTGGTCCACCGTTATTGCCATATCCCAAAGTAGAGTAGATTAGAAAGAGTAGAAGCTTAACAGTATCATTGCCCCACCCCGAGCACATATACTACTTTTGGCTGGCTCGGATGGTGCCACTGTGTCATATCAGAAAAGGCATGGGTCAAGACAGTCTCCCCTACCACATAGCAGATGCTATCAGTCTAAGTTATTGTGCCTTTGCAGTGGCCAGCAGCCTTGAGCCCCAGTGGCATCATCCCCTGCCTAGTTGTCCATATTGTGGTTCACCACTGAATAAGCTGGCTGTGCACCTGTCCATCCATGAGTCTGAGTGGCCAGGCTATTGTTGGGTCCCCTCCCATTCACAGAGCTAATGTTTATGTAGGATCTTGGGAATCAGGCAAGTGGTGATCTGGGCTCCCTCTCTGGGAGTATCCTTTGTTTTACAATATCACAGGGGACTCCATCTGTCAGGTGTCATTGTCCTGAGGGGTGCCGCTGTTAGCATTCCCCCTCAATTCCACCAACTGGACCAGAGCACGCAGCCTCCATTTTTACACCATCCTTCAATAGGTAGGGTCAGGTTCATATGCTCACTCTGTTCGCTGCCATAGGAAAGGACACCATCTGCCTCAGCACCTGACCTGCCATCAGCCCTGGTATTGAAGCTTCACTAGTTCGTGTGGCTACCAGCTCCCAGCTACAATGGAAAGAGCTGCTTAAAACCAGTAAACATCTTAGGCAAAAAGAAATCATAAGTCCCCATACAAAGGTGGAAAGCGTGGCCTCTGTGGGAGGTCTGGAACCCTTCTGCTTATGAGTCCCCACCCACCTACACCTATGCCATGCAGAATCACATTGGGCCTGGCTCACAAAGCTTCTTGTATACAAAAAAAAATTTTTTTGAGTGTCAGGAGTCTACCATCTATGGTAGATAAGTCGCTTGGAAATATGCGTGGCAGCTAGAGCCACTGTACATGAGGGTCAGAGCGGGGTACATCAGGGGAAGAAAAGCCCAACAAGATAAAAGGTGAGTCAGTGTTGACATAACTAGGGAGGATCGTCTTGCAGACTTTCAGGATCTGATCCCAGAAGGGGTGTATGAGAGAGAAGAACCACAGTAGGTGGAAAAGGGAATGCTTCCTGTAGGTTGCAGCGCTAGCATCTGTTGTGATGAAGAATACCATGGGAATGCAGCATTTGTGGAGTTCTGTACCACCAATGTAAAACCTTCATTTGGATCAACTGGGCTTTGAGGTCACAATATGCTATATGGGCTTAGGTCCAGCAGGTATCCCAAGCTTGCTGGGAAATAGGAATGTTAAGCTTCACAGCCCATTTATCTTTAATGGTAGCTGTAGGATCTAGGCCTGAATCATGAAGAGAGGTGTAAAATTTTCTGGCCTTACCTCTGGGAGGAGAGAGTCATTTGGAGATGGATACATCATGGGAAGAGGGAGGGGGGTTTTAATCAAGGGCAGGAGAGCAGAGCGGAGTTGGAGGTATTTCCAATACTCCTGTTGGTGCAATTGGAATTTGTCCTTGATAGTCTCAAATGAAGGTAGGGTAGTGAAGTCAGGAGTGCAGAGTTGATGGAGCTGGAATATGCCAGCTTGCTTCCATGCTAACCAGCTGACAGGCATATGACCAATGAGTATAAAGGGAAAGGGGAAATTGTTTAACCAGGAAAGGCACACTAAGTTGGAGCTTGTTTCCAGGTGCAACCTGGGAGCACAAGGAAGTTAAGTGACTTGCTCAGGGTCACACAGTATGTAAGTGGGGGATGATGGGATTCAAACCCATGTCTCCAGGTTTGCAACTCAGTGCCCTTAACCACTATGCTATACTGCCTCCTTCCGGGGTTATTCCAGATAGAGGGTATAGGTGACGGGGAAGGGATTCACGTTGAGGTGAAAGATCTCCAGGACTGAGAGAGGTGCAAAGAGTTGGGTGGTGCTGGGGTAGCAACTGCCTGGGTAAGTAGAAAGCCTATAATGGAGAGGGGCCTTGAGAGAAAAGCTTTCCAAGTCACCCCAGAGGGAAGCAGAGGGGTGATTATTTATTTATTTTTTTTATTTAATTGTTTAACCAGAAGTAGCACACTAAGCTGAAAGCTTTTTTACAGGAGCGACCTGCGAGCACAGGGAAGTTAAGTGACTTGCTCAGAGTCACACAGTATGCAAGTGGAAGCTGTGGGGTTCAAACCGAGGTCTGGTCTGTTGGATGTCACCAGATTTGCAGCTCAGAGCCTTAAACCACTGCGCTATACTGCCTCCATAGGGGAAGGGGAACCAGTTGAAAACTTGGACACAGATAAAAGATAAATGGTCATTCTTGAAGTTGGGAAGACCCCAGCTTCCCTGGTCCTAGTGCTTTTGTAATTTAGAGCTACTAATTCTGGGTACCATCCCTTCCCAGATAAACTGGCCCATCAGGTGGTTGAGTTTGATGAAGTATGACTTGAGGATAGTTCAGAAGCTATGCAAGGAAATTATTCTTCACAGAGTGTGTTGTGGAACCATGGAATAGCCTGCCGGGGGGGTAGTGGAAGTCAAGACAGTGGAGGAATTCAAGTAGGCATGGGAAAGACACTGTGGGATACACAAGCGAAGACAGCTAAGTGGGGGGGGGGGTAGGAAGCCAAGAGCAGAGTTGATGGCTCATATGGTCCCCATCTACCAACAACTTCTTTGTTTCTAATAGGGAGAGGGGAGAGGGAGTTGCAAAACCTTGGGGATAAACATCATTTTAAGGGCACTTATTTTCCTACAGAAGGATAAGTTAAGAATTTCCATCAAGCTATGTCTGCAGTGAGGGTTTCAAATAGAGGGTTGAAACTGGCTTGGCAAATGTTATTAAGGGTTGGGGTAATACAGATGCCCAGGTAGGTGATGCCCTCTGCAGCCCATTTCCATTCAGTGTCTTCAAAGTGAGAGCAGAGGCAGAGATGGTTGAGGGGAGTAATTTCAGATTTAGTATGATTTACTTTTAGACCAGAGATGGCAAACAAATATACTAAGGTAGTTTGCAATGGGGTGATGGAGGAAGGGGCATAGGAAAGGAGAACTAGCAGGTCATCAGCATGCAGGAGGTATTTATACACTGAACTAGAAGTTTTGAAGTTAGAGATCATAGAGGGTGACCTTAGGACAATGGATAGGAGTTCAGTGGCCAAGAGGAAAAGTAAGGGTGAGATGGGGCAGCCTTGACGAGTGCCCTGAAACAGTGATAAAGGTTGGGAGAGAAGACTGTTAGTTAAGATACGGGCAGAGGGGCTGTTGCACAGCGTTTGTATGGCTGACAAGAAGTAAAGGCCGAACCCCATGTGCCTCAAGACCTCGAAAAGGGAGGGTTATTCTACAGAATCAAAGGCCTTCTCGATGTTGATGGTAAGGGTGGTGGCAGCTGTGGGTAGAGACTTGGCCATATGATGGATATTGAAAAGGGTACAGAGATGATCAGACTAAGGTGTCCTTTGACAGTGCCAGCTTGTGAAGGTTGGATAAGGGAGGGCAGAAATTTCTCCAAGTGTGTGGCTAGGGGTTTGGCCAGAATTTTAGCATCAGCATTAATTAAAGATATGGGTCTATAGCTACCGGCAGATGGAGGGGGTCTTTACCCTTTTTTTTGGCAAGATGGTGATGGTAGCTTCCCTGGATGTAGCTGGTAAGCGTAGATGGTAGGAACTGTTTTTGATGGTGACCCAGTGCCTTTTTCATATTTGTTGTAGAAACCATCAGCTCTTTAGATGAGATGAGAGATATTTTTTGTATTTTGTGGTGTTGGATTGGAGATTTTAGCAATGGATATTTCTGGATTTTTAGCACTAAAGAGGGGAGGCAGAACCAGAAGTCCGTAGACTATCTTTTTTGCAGAAAATATATCTATAAGATATGGAATTGGTTCTTTTTTGGAAAAGTTGAAGAGATGAAGGCTATCCAGGGCTGTCCTTTCACCCCTAAGAAATGTAGGGGCACTTGACTTTCAGTGATACACCACCTAGGATGCTATGATGCCATGTTGCCATGTTGAGTTCAAGCTACACTCTCCCCACTGCAAATGAATGCCCCAAAACTTGCACAACATAGTTTGGCTCTTCCAAATTATCTTCAGTCCTTGTGCCCAATCACTTGGATGGGTGGCACAAAGAAATACAAATTCAAGAAGCAACAGCAAACGCTACCAGATATGCTGCAACTTGACTGATGTCAGAGTTCTTCCCAGGCAGGCAGTATGGCATCCTCTACCTGATCAACTCCCTTCACAACAGATTGTGACCGTGGAGTCATGAATGAGCACATTCTTTCCAAGCTGTTTTCTTTCAGAACGGACATGAAAGTAACCCTACAAACAATGTGCTGTGATGTGGACACTCTGCAAAAGGAGCAAACTGACCTGAAGGTCGTGGTTCCCACTCTGGATTCCAAGTCTGACCACATGACAGAACTCCTGCTGCATCTCCACTGTAGGCAAGTGCAAATCGCTGTGAAATGCCAAGACTCGCAAGACTGCCTCAGGAGGAACCATTTCTGAAGTTATGTGTGCCAGAGGGGAGGAGGGTCACAATGTTATGGACTTTTTCACTAAACTGATGCAACCATCACTTTCTGTCCCCGTTGACATGGATTTGAATGTGAGCATGTTCACTGCACCTTAGGCCTTAGACCTGGCCCCACTCACTGGCTCAGTTCTATTATTACAAAATTATTTCAGTACCAAACAGAAGAAAAGGTACTATCTGCTGCCTGGCAATTAAAAACTGTGATATTGGGACCTACCACAATTTTTTTGACCAGGACTATGCACCACCACTTCAGGGCAAATGTAAAGCATATTGACCTTGCATAAAAGCACTATGCACATCAGGTATAACATTTCAAACACCTTACCTGGCCCATCATAAGGCACATTTTGAAGAAGGAGACATTACTTGCCATACCGTGGAGGAGGCGAAAGTGAACCTGAAACAACATGGCTTCAAGCAACCACTTCTGAAGTGATCAACCCTGTGCTCAAGACAGGGCTTGACAAATTTTAAAATGAGGTACTTGTCCACGGACATGTGGCTTGTCAAAAAGTAGTTGTACTGATGCTTGATATACAGCCTATAATGTCCTGACTTGTGGGCAAAGTCTCTTTGCCTCAACTCCTGGACTCCCCCCATCCAAACCTGGCCCATCAGATGCAACCGACGCATGCCATGAACTCCCCCAGCACTTAGCTGAGGCAAAGAAAATTAAAGGGTCTTGGACACAGAATCAAATCATGAAGCAGGAACAATGAATTGCATATTTAGCAGACTTGTCTGAAAGATTTGCAATAGTTCTTTGATCAAGTTCTGCAAAGATTAAGTTCTGTCCTGCTGTTGCCATGGGCCCGAGTCCTCAGCAGGAGTTGGAAGATGATGACTGGGAGTCAGTTGGCATTTCAGTGCTCCTCTTGAACCAGGGCTTGAAAAATCCTATAGCCCGACATCCCAGACAACAAGATTTTAATACAGGACAAGCAGTCTGCCATACTCTGCTTGTCCCACAGACTACCACATTGCTCGTTTCTGTAAATATTGTTTAGGTACCTGTACTTTCCTCCCAGACCTGCAGATGGCAGCAGCAGTTCCCATCCACATCAGACTCTGCATCGGCAGAGTCACCTGATTGCCATTTCACCACAGAATGGGTCATATGGCTGTACTGGCTGGGGCCCCGCAATGGCACTTGCTTCTGAACAGCAGGAAAGCACAGGCACTTGGCGTGACCAGCGGAAGCAAGCAGAACAATACATGAACAAGCTCGCCATGGTCACATAGATGATTGGCACGATCCAGCCAGACTTACAGTCTAGACAGCCTATTGCTGAGCTGCCACTGCCTGTCAGTACTGGCTATTAGTGAATGCTGTGTTGGGGGCAGAGTGGAATGGGACTGTAGCTTGAGGAACTTTAGAGTGGGCACCATTTCCGTGCTTTACTCTGTAGAGGACAGACGCATTGAAATTTGCTCTCATCAGTATTACTACTGTGAAACAAGTGCAATTTTGACTTTTGTGTGTGTGCTTTTGGCACTACTCCTATGTACTGAATACTGATCGACTCTATGTTTTAGACCACTCTAATTTGGGGGATAAAAAAATATAAAGGACAAGTTTTAGGAGGCATAAACTGAAGAAATTGCTGGAATTGGGGGAGGGGGGGTTGAACTGGATGTGATACCTCGTGGGGAGGATGGCGGTCATCTGAAAGGCTCCCAGTGGGGGCACAGATGATAAAGCAGGGACAGAATAAGCATGTTAAACACACTGCTAAGCAAAAAAAAAAAAAAAAGATTTAAAAGATTAAAAAAAAGATTGATTTGAAACAGGGGGGTTGTGATGTGACTGAGTTCTTCATGGGGACAGGATTGAGGAACTCTGAACACTTAAAACAAAGAATTCAGTTCAGCAAAATCTATAAAATAAAAGAAGTACTTTCCTTTAGTCTTTCCTCATAGATCTTATCCCACAGGCCCTGCACCATTTTAGTTGCCCTCCACTGCACTGCCTCCAGCCTGTCTATGTTCTTTCTCAGATGGGGCCTCCATAACTGGATGCAGAATTCTAGGTGTGGTCTCATGAGTGTCTAGCACAGGGGCAAGATGACCTCCATCTTTACATTCCTGATACCCCTCTCTATGCATCCAAGCATCTGGCTAGCCTTTCTAGCTGCCTTATCGCACTGCCTAGTTTATCTTTCACCCTCTGAGATGATAGCTCCTAGGTCCCTTTCCTGCTTTGTGACTGTTAGTACTTTCCCAGCTAGTTCGTACTTTGCCCCTGGGTTCTTGTGATCTATGTGCATGATCCTGTACTTCTTTGCATTGAATCCCAGCTGCCATTCTTCAGACCATTTCTCCAGTTTTTTAGGGTCTTCCCTCATTCTTTCAATAACCCCTGCCATGTCCACCGTGTTGCATACCTTTGTATCTTCTGCAGAGAGGCATACTGTACTTTTCCCTCCAGTTCCTCTGCAATGTCCCCAATAAAGACATTGAAGAGGACCAGTCCCAACACCGACCCTTGCAGCACCATGCTCATCACCTCTCCTTCTCCAGAGTTCTACCTGTTTACCACAACCCTCTGATTCCTGCCATTCAGCCAGTTTTCCACCCACAGAACTATTTTAGGATCCATCCTTAGGCTGTGCAGTTTGTTAATCGACCTTCTATGGGGGACAGTGTTGAAGGCCTTTCTGAAGTTCTGATAGGCTACATCCACCACACCTCCTGGATCCTCTACTTTAATTATCCAGTTATGCCATAGATTAGTACAATGAGTTAGTGCAAAACACAGTGCTTATCTTAAATACAGTCAAAGTTAGGGTTAGATGTATAAGTAAATAAATGCCATATAAGGTAGTTTATGTTTGTTAGTGTGTGTGTGTGGAAGTGCTTTATGTGTGTAGACAATGCACTGCTATGTTATACTGAAATATATATGCATATAGATGTATATGTATTAGTCAGTGTGTGTATGTCACAACAACTAGAAACTGCAGTTAGGTGGCTCAGTGGTTAGTGCAAAAATTGCTAGTCTACATTCACCCACTATCTAGATCAGTTTCAGACTTACGCATGTCATTGCTGATTAAAATGAGGTGTCTAGTGGCATCTCCCACCACCCTCCAATGTCCCTCAGAGCCTGAAAAGAAGAAAATGGTCCCTCAATGTCTTTTTTTAATCTGTGAAAATGTGTGAAGACAGTGCACTGCTATGTTACACTGGAATATATATGTGTATATGTATTAGTCAGTGTGTGTGCCTTACAACAATTAGAATGCACAGTTAGGTGGCTCAGCAAAAATTGCTAGTTTACACATTTCTCACTGCCCACAATACCAATGATTTTGCAGCTGTATTGGCTCTTGCAAGAGTTTGTTGTTATGGAAGTTACACTTGCAAATGTTTATTTCCCCCAAAGTCAGATACAGATGTTATCTTAATATTGGGTAAAACTTAAGGAGCTCCATGAACAGCTACTTATGACTTTGTCTATAGACCATGGCACATAACGCTCAGCTCATTTTCTCTCCAGCCCAAACATATTTCAAAAATAATCTTTCCCACTTAAGAATTATTGATATCTGGTGCACATTTCTTCCCTCAGTCTGCATGTATACCCACTTTTTGGCATGGCACAACAGTTATGCTGGACTAGAATACTTTCTTATGTGCGAACACCTTTCCACAGTGCAGGACCTCACATATGGTACTCCAGTTCTTTCAGACCACCATTGCCTCCTCCTCAAGCTAGACTTGGGTAGAAACATAAATCCACATTTTAGCACTTTAACACTTCTTTTCTGTGTGATGATGCCTGATCTCAGAACCTATTCTCCAACCCTCGGAGGACAACTGCTCCACAGAGATCTCTAGCCCAATTTTGTGGGTTATGGGAAAGGCAGTCCTTAGGAGTGATCTCCTGTCTTATGCTGCCTGGTGTAAATGGCAGCAGACAGGTTGCTTCAAAATAAGTTTTAAGCCATAGGAACTCCTGGCCTGATTTAAAAAGGGGCAAAATATTGTATAGTTTTTTATTGTTTGTTCATAGTATGTGTTAATAGTGAAATATTTGATACATTTTTGTATTTGTACCTTAGTACTAAAATATGGTCTACTCGCCAATACTTGCTAAAAAGTCTGTCATTAAAATACTTTTTTAGGGCTATCAAATGTGGTCCATGGTTACATTATAATTTTGCTTAGAGTAGCCTGAATTTATTTACTAATTATTACAGACCTTTGTTGAAGTTAAGGTTGTGTGTTCAGCTAAAGGACTCCCCTTTGGAGCCGTGTATGATGGCTGCCATAATTTTTACTTACTTTTCCTTCTTCCATACAGTATTAAATAATGTATTATATTGTACATTGGTCTAATTTAAATGTGTGTTGCTGAAGCATTTGTTCTTAGTAAGTTGTTAATAAGCTTCTCAATGAGCTTCTTTGCTGTTAATTAATTAAATTACTTGATAGCTT
This sequence comes from Neoceratodus forsteri, assembly GCA_016271365.2. Classification (NCBI taxonomy): domain Eukaryota; kingdom Metazoa; phylum Chordata; order Ceratodontiformes; family Ceratodontidae; genus Neoceratodus; species Neoceratodus forsteri. Next base: position 1,608,987,253 of record CM057452.1, read on the forward strand.
AAACAGAATAATATAAGGTAGATATGTTCCAGGGCAGTTAGGATGAATAACTATTGCTATTGCTCAAAAGTATAATTAAATACTTTCTCAATTAGGCCATTAGGGTACCCCTTATGATGGTGCTGCGTGGCACCATTTATTTGCCTAGGTTCCTGTGCCTGCCTGCATTAGCAGAAAATGGAACTGTCTTGAGGGCTGGTGCCTGAAGCGAAAACTTCAAAGGTGAATTTTCTCTAAAACTTCTAGCTACTGAAAGTGGTTAAGGTAGAAAAACTGCTACAAGTATGATACTGGATCTCTAGTTGATTCAGAAAATGCACATTAAGTACGCAGACTTAATTCTGGTTAAAAGTTTGTTGTCAAAATGATGACTAAAGCTTCCAGGTGTCAGATTAGTCAAGACAGAAAAACGCCGTGTAAGTATGTTTGTGGCTTATGCTGACACAGAAAGTACTGATATGTTAAGTATGTAGACTAAAATCTGACCAAGTGAGGTCCGTCAAGCATATGAATGAAGAACTAACTAGGTGTCAGATATAGTTAGCAGAAATATGATATATACTGTAAGTATGTTAATTGGCTTTCGGCCTATACAGAAAGCAGCAAGTTGAGTATGCAAACTAATTTTGGTTAAGTGATGTTTAATTTGCGTATCCTTTCTGAAGCGTTTCTGTTTGGCTTAGGCTACAAGCTCTTCTAAGTTCTGCACTTATGTAAAGCAGTGCTCAGAAAATGGGGTTATAATGAATGTGGTAAGCAGAACCAAGAGGGAGTCTATACTTTGAAATTAATTTGAGTAATAATAAACTGAAACAGAACTTAAAAGCATATGAAGCAAGGAGCTCATATTTTTGATCAAGGTTAAGTATTTCCTATAGTAGTAGTAAAAATCTTTATTTTTATACAGGAGATAGATGGAATATTTACATCATTAGGACATATTCCTATTTTCAAGATGTTTCTGTGAATCAATGATTCAAAATAAAGCACAATACAAAATACAAAAATGTTTGTTAGTCGTACAAAGACCAATAAATGTACATACAGACAATACTATATAAAATACTAATTTTATACAAAAAGATTGACCAAATTTGAGGATGACCATAGGCTTTACATTGATCAAACATATTTTAGGAATTGTCAAGTTTTACTAACCACAACAGTTACATCGCACACTTAGTTTTGATTTTAATTCAATTACAAAAGATTCATTATTTCCTGAGACTTTATTCGCAACTGAACCTATAGAGGTCCATATTGAATTTACAATTATAGGAAATCTCAGATTACTGAATTTATTTTTAAGAAACATAAATATGAACTTCCTCAAGGTCATAGGTCTTAGATTTAATTGATGTGACTGTTTTTCCAGTTTGGAATCCAAATAGGAAGGTTTACTTACGTTTACTACTTTATAGATCTGGGTAGCCCAGAGGATCTTTCTTTTGCTTTCCAAAGACAGTCATCATACTGTAATTCCTCATAGAGGTCACAGTGATGGTAGTTGTGGTCCTTTAATAAAAAAAGTCTTGTCATACGGTTATAGATTTAATTAGTTTTAACTAACATGCTCTTGGGAGCAAAACCATACACTTGACTAACATATTCAAGGACTGGGAGAAGAAGTTGTTTTATAATAGTTTTCCTTATGTGTTTATTCATACAAAACCTAGACCATCTAAATGCCCCTAGTCTTTTATTAATTTTAGAAATAGTATCAGTTATATGGTAATCACATTTTAATCCATCATCTAGCCATACTCTAAGATATTTGTATTCTGTGACCTGATCTAAAACTACGTTTGTTGTTTTTATTTTCACTACATAATTACTACTTTCTGACTTTTTCCTACCTTTGTTAAATATCATTAATTTTGTTTTCTTACCATTTAATATCAGACCAGATTCAGATAACCATGAACACAAACCTACAAAATCAGCTTGTAATTTAGCTTCCATTATTTCAGGGGACTTACCACTTGCAATTAGTAGGGTGTCATCTGTGTGCAATCACATGGATGAATATCCCACTGAATCTACCAATTGGTTTATATATATTAAAAATAATGTGGGCCCCGATATGTATTTATCCTCTATGGTAAGGAAAGTTGGCCTTTGATTACAAAGAATGAAAAAAAAAAAAGACCAATGTTTTTTACACCTTGTATAGCAATAGGAAGAAAGGAAAGGCGTCCCACCTTTAATTAACTTCTGATGTCGCTGAAGGAGTATTTAAATAAAAATATATTGGAGATCAGCGAGCATAAGTAAGCAATCTAGGCTCCCCTTTTATAAACTGGCAGTCCCTCCATTAAGTTTGTTGCTTCTTAACAAGTTAAAAGCCATCTCTACAATCACCTCTCTCAAAGTTGAACCATGTCTATTATGCACACCTAGCAGAGAGAAAAAAGACAAAAGAAAAGTCACTCTCCTGAGCGCAGTAACTTTGATACATCCGATGTAACACTGATTCCCCCCTAGGCAAAGGTGGCATACCTTTTTATGTTTGCTTGCACGCATGTGCAAGAAACATAGTGCCTTCATCGGCAATTTCGGTGTCACCTCCTCCTCCAATTCAGGCAGTGTCCCAGGCGCGGCCTCAGAATATCGCATTTCGGAGCTGTCTATCACACGCTCCAAAATGCAGTGGCATACAGTTGAAAGGGGGAGCTACGCTTGAGTGAGCAGCGATAAGAAGCTGCTCACGCGCAGCTCCCCCCAGCCGCAGACGTGCGCGCCCCCTGCACGCAACGTATAGCCGACGGGGTGCCCAATCCCCGTCGGCTGCGCTGCATCGTCTCCCCGCCCCCTTCCCAGTATTTGGTGCCACGCTGGGAGCCCACCCCAGCGTGGCAATGAATGATGTTGCCGACGAGGGTGCCCAATCCCCCATCGGCTAAACGCCCCCCCCAAGGTCCTTGTGCCACGCTGGGAGCCCACCCCAGCGTGGCAAACGTGTCAATAGTTTTTTTTTGCCGACGGGGGTGCCCAATCCCCCGTCGGCTGAACGCCCCCAAAGTCGTTGTGCCACGCTGGGAGCCCACCCCAGCGTGGCAAGCGGTCCCGACGTCTTTTTTTTTTTCCTGTAAAACGAAAACTGTCCCACGGCGCGTCTCTGAGCCCCCCTCTCACATCCCGCACCCACCCACTGCGCACCCAGCCTCCCCACACCCCTCACCCCATACTTACCTCCGGACTCCGGCGCAACGATCTTCGGTGGACCGGGAACACGTCTGCACTCTTCAAAGCCGACCGCGAACTGAGGAAATGCCGGTAAGCTGTATAATGGGCTAGATAGGAGGGGTTCAACTTTATTGCATATCTCAGGCATTTTTGGGAATTTTTGCGCCAAATTTTCAACATGGGGTTTTTGGGACCCCTTCTCATGAATGATGTCACTGTCATGGCGTTATTCGGGCTCGAAGGGTGATTTCGCGCAGTGACTGCGAAATCACCCTTCGGGACTGAATACCACCATGACAGTGACATCATTCATGAGAAGGGGGCCCAAAACCCCCATGTTGAAAATTTGGTGCCAAAAATTCAAAAAATGACTGTTTGTGATGTGCGCGCTATGCAGTTCCCACGCAGGGCTCGTAAGTTCGCGAAATTTCAATATTTTCACTCCAGATTTTCAACATTGCCATTTCACCACACTGTTCTTATGAGTAGTACAGCTGTCATTTTTCACATCTCACCCAAAATGTGTTTCTGCCCTTGTAGCGCAGAATGGCGCAGTCGGTGTGCGAAATCAATGTACGGGACAAATTAAGAAAATCACAGTGACACTGTTCATGAGCAGAGGTCTTGAAATGGCTATGTTGAAAATTTGGTGAAAAAAATCCTAAAAATGACTGTTTTACGAGTGTGCGTTGCGCAGTTCCTACGCACGCTCATAGGTTTGCGAATTTTCAATATTTCCACTCCAGATTTTCAACATTGCCATTTTTCCACACCTTCTTATGAGTAGTATAGCTGTCATTTTTCACATCTCACCCAAAATGTGTTTCTGCCCATGTAGCACACAATAGCACAGTCGTGCGAACTCAGTGTATGGGACACATTAAGGAAATCACAGTGTCATTGTTCATGAGCAGAGACCTTAAAATGGCAATGTTGAAAATTTGGTGACAGAATTCCTAAAAATGACTGTTTTACGAGTGTGCGTTGCACAGTTCCCACGCACGCTCGTAGGTTTGCGAATTTTCAATATTTCCACTCCAGATTTCCAACATTGCCATTTTTCCACACCTCCTTATGAGCAGTACAGCTGTCATTTTTCACATCCTGCCCAAAACGTGTTTCCGCCCATGTAGTGCACAATGGCGCAGTCGGTGTGCAAGCTCAATGTATGGGACACATTAACAAAACCACAGTGACACTGTTCATGAGCAGAGGTCTTAAAATGGCTATGTTGAAAAATTGGTGGAAAAATGCCTAGAAATGACTTTTACGAGCATGCGTTGCATAGTTCCTATGCATACTCGTAAGTTTGCAAATTTAATATTTTCACTCTAGATTTTCAACATGTCCATTTTGTTAAACTTCCTTACGAACAGTACAGCTGCAGTTTTTCATATGTCACCCAAATGTGTTATCACATATGTAGCGCATAATGGTGCTGTTGGTGTGCAAAAAGCAATGTTTAGACACATTAAGAAAATCACACTACACTGTTCATGAGCAGAGGTCTTAAAATGGCTATGTTGAAAATTTGGTGACAAAAGTCCATAAAATGACTGTGTTACTAGTGAGCATTGTGCAGTTTCCGCATCCTCGTTAGTTCATGACTTTGTAATATTTTCAGTCCAGATTTTCACTAGTGGCATTTTCAACACTTCCTTATGAACAGTACAGCTGCCATTTTTTCACAACATGGCCAAGTGTGTTTTCACACTTTCAGTGCAGAGATGGTGTCGCTGTCGGAAAATCATTGTTCGGCACAGATAAAGAAAATCACAGTGACACTGTTCATGATCGGAGGCACCAAAATGCCTGAGTTGACAATCTGCTTTAAAATATCCCCATCCTACTTATATAACGGGTGTCGTTGCACAGTTTTCTATGTTACGCCGTGACGTCTACCATTTTTAAATATTTTTACTACACATTTGCAACATAGCCATTTTTACACCTCCCATGACAGAATACAGCCATATTTTTTACAGCCTGTTCGAATATTTTTGCACCTGTGGTGCTAAATCCCGTAGTCACTGTGCATAAGCAGCTTCGCTACCAACCTGATAGTCCCCCTGTTCATGAGGTGGGGTCACAAAACAAACATGTTGAAAATTTGTAGTTAAAATACCAACGAATGCCTGAGGTATTAGGCTTTTCAACTAAATCACCCAACCCTATAGAGAATGACAGGAATCAGGGGTGTGACTTGGGATTCTTGCCTGTGATGCTCATACCATTCCACCTGCAGTCACTGAGAGGCATCGAGGCATGCCTTGGACCTCGGCCCCCAAACTTCACCTCCCATTCATTGCACCCATCTCACTGTATTTCTAATGAAATGGGTACATAAGGCCAAAGCCCCTAAGGAACATGTGACACTTGTCAGTCTCTGCAGAGTGGGGTGTGGTGAAATGGCATGGCCGTTATGCCTGCGACCCAAATGCACTATGCCTGTCACTCTCTGCAGGGTGGTGGGGTTGGCTTCGGTTCACTACTTCACTGCCATTCCTATTACGCAGCTCTGTAACTTCTACACTACCACTGCCAATGCCAGTAAGCAAACATTTGGCATTGACAAATGCTTGTTTAGTATGTAGTTAGGCATTCCAGCACATATTGTGCTACTGTATAGCTCAGCTTCTTCTCAGATATCACTGCTTGCAACCTCTCAGACATTTCTGTATGGCTACTGGCCATTCCTCACATGGATATTCAGGCCAGACTAGCCTCCGACCAGCAGTCTCTTTGTTTGCCTTGGGCAGCTCTCTCCACTTCTCAAATCCAGCCAGCACATTAAACAGAACTGCCTCACGGTCACCGATTGCTAGCTTAACGGATGCCTAGCACAATCAAACGGTAATGAGCACAGTTCTCTGGCACATACTTCTCAACCTCTTGCCTCATAAATCAGGGACAAAGACACAAAATCAGGGACACAGCTTAAAAATTGTTAATATTCACTCAGAAAGCTGACAGACTAAGGGGATTAGTGAAAGATGCATTTTCTGAAGAAGGACAAGTCTGTAACTGTAATATCTGACATTAGTTTGTACTTACAGTCCCCAACTGTTTAGTCACAAAAACACAATTTTTACGAGGAACACAGGAAAATTTTGAGGCAAAATCAGGGATGTCCCTGAAAATCAGGGACAGTTGAGAGGTATGCTCTGGCATTCAGTTTTATAACGAAAAGCCCCATTCAACAAATAAAGGGCAAAAATAAAATAGGTCTCACTAACTGAAACTTAAACTGTGAACTATATAAATACTAGGGGCTTTCTTAAATAAAAACGCTTAAGATGCCCAAATGCCAAACTGCACTATACAGAGCATGGAGCAATAAAGTATAAAAATAAAAGCAGTTGCTGAGCCCAGTGCGGGCACTCTAACATCAAAATAATAGTTTAATTGAAAATCTGCTAGCTAAAGCTTAGCAAGCGTACTAATAGAAACTCTTAAACACCACCTCCTTCCACCAGTGTTCGTGCTGCTTCTGTGTGGTCCGCCCCCCACTCCCTCAACTGTCAAGACTGAGTAAAAGTACCTGTTAAGGATATCTGCTTTTTCTCTGACTCTCCTCTATACAGTCTCCCCTGCCCTTCTTATCCTAATAATCTTTCCCCATGACTTTCTCTTTTCGGCTTCTGTATCTGAAGAAAGTCTTGTCCCCTTTAGCTACCCCTTTGGCTATCCTTTCCTCTGCACCTTTCTGCCCCTCACAGCCTTCCCTGCTTCACTCTGTTTTACCTGTTACACCTCCCTATCCACTTCCCTCTGCATCCTTTTGTACCGCCAGAAAGCCACCCCTTTAGCCTTTACCTTTGTAGCCACTTCCCTCGAGAACCATAGTGGTCTCTGTCTTCCCATTTTTGCTCACTTTCTTCATTAAGAGGTTGGTTGCCTTCATTATGCCTTCTCTAAGTTTACCCCACTGTTCATTCACCCCCGACACCCTCCCCCCACTAGGTTATCTCTTAGGCATTCATCCATTTAAAAAAAAAATCTGCCCTCCAGAAGTCCAGGACTCTTGTCATTGTGTAGTTTGTCTCTACTGCTGTCTTTATGTTAAACCACACTTTACATTGATTGCTGGTCCCCAGGTGACACCCCACCTTGATGTCTGCAACACTGTCCCTTTTTTCTGAGCACCAGGTTCAATATCTCCTCATCTTGAGTGGTCTGTTTGATTAGTTTCCCCCTCCAGGGACTCTAGGATGGCCCTTCTTCTAGTCGAGGCTGCGAGGCTCTAATCTATGTCTGGCAAACTGAAGTCCCCAACTGGCAACACCTCCCCCTGTTTTTCTGTCATGCTGAGGGCTTCCACTAGTACCTTTTCCAATTCTTGTCCCTGTGTTAGATGTATGTATAGCACCCCAATGTGAATAGTAGCTCTGTCTCTTGTCTACAAGGTGAGTCACAGCACCTACAACCCATATATGTCCCTAGGTTCCCTTGCACTTCTGGCGCTCTTATACCATCCCTCACATACAGCATCACCCATCCACCATTCCTCCCCCTCCCTATCCTTTCTAAACTGAGAGTGGACTGGTATGGCCATGTCCAAGTCATGGTTCAGATCTGCCTGCCCCTTGAGGGCCTCTGGGTCCATCATTTTTTTCCTAGACTCCTTGAGTTGCCGCACATAGCTCTCCGAACCTTTCTCTCACCCTGCTTCAGGCCCTCCCTTCCTTTTGCTTCAATCTGTGAGGGTAGTACCGCCTTCCTCCTCAGCTAGTTTAAATATTCATCAAAGAACCATTTAAACCTCCCACTGAGGACTGCCATTCCCTTCCCAGAAGGATGCAGGCCATCACCTCTGTATGGACCATATCCTTCCAGGTTGGCCACCAGCACCCAATGAAGCTGAAGCCCTCCTCCTTGCACCATTCTTTGAACCAGCTGGTGAAGTTCCTAGTGCAGAGTACCCTATCTTCCCCTCAGCCACAGTCAGAAAGCACCTTGCCGAATGCCTCCATTTATGCTACCTGCCATGGGCCCCTTCCCAGTTCCCTGAACTCTTCCTATGATACCTCAGCCCCATTCCTTGCCAGGTTATTAGTCCTCAGGCAGTACTCTGCTGCATCTTTTCTGGTCATGTGAAATGGTCTCTCCCCTATGGGAACATATCCAGGAGCAAATGGATCCCCTATTAGGCCTGGAAGGGCTGTTTACCCCCGAGATTTGTGTCATTGGGGACTATTCTGGGATACTGGTCAGGGAAAGAAGGTACCACATGGTGCTTATCTCCTTAACAGTTAAAAAACTGGTGCTTAGACACTGGTTGGACCAGTCATCCATATCCTATATTGAATGGCTATATGAGCTTTCCATCTCTTTCAGGATAGAACGCCTAATTACCAGCTCAAGGCATCGTTTACCCCTTTTCAACAAAAAATGGGGCAAACTCTATGCCCTCTACTTGAAATAACCCCTGGACTTCTTTCTGATTACTCATAGAAACATAGAATTTGACAGAAGATAAGGACTGCTTGGCCCACCCAGTCTGCCCATTTCCCTACCTAATGGATAAGCTGCAGATCCTAGCTAACCAACAGCCTACTTCTTCCTACCCCCACCCCCTAGAATTGCCTTATGACTGTCCCATGCATTCTTGAATTCCACCACTGTTTTTGACTCCACAACCTCCTCAGGAAGGCTGTTCCATGCATCCACAACCCTCTCTGTGAAAAAATACTTCCTCACATTACCTCTGAGCCGTCCCCACTCTAGCTTCAAATTGTGCCCCCTTGTTCTTGCACACCTCTTTTTCTGAAAGATGCTACCCTCTTGGACTTTGTTGATTCCCTTGAGGTACTTGGAAGTTTCTATCATGTCCCCCCCTCTCCCTCCTCTCCTCGAGGCTATACATATTAAGCTCCATAAGTCTGTCTTGATATGTCTTCTGGTGCAGACCCTGCACCATTTTATTTGGCCTCCTCTGGACTGCCTCCATCCTGTCTATGTCTTTGCGGTTCTCACCAGCTGTCTGTAGAGAGGGATTACAACTTCCTGTTTTCTACTGGTGATGCCTTTCCCTGTGCATCCCAGTATCTCCCAGCCCTCCTTACTGCCCTCTCACATTGCTTGCTCACCTTTAGGTCATCTGATATGACTATCCCCAGGTCCCTTTCCATTTTTGTTGTTGTTAGTATCTCACCCCCATTGTGTAGTCTTCCCCTGGGTTTTTGTTTTCCAGATGCATTGCTTTGCACTTCTTAGCATTGAATCTAAGCTGCCATACATTTGACAATTCCTCCAACCTTGCCAACTCCCTTTTCATCCTTTCCACCCCACCTTGTGTATCAACTCTGTTGCAGATCTTTGTGTCATCTGCAAAGAGACATACTTTTCCTTCCAGTCCCTCTGCAATGTCGCTTATAAAGACATTAAAAAGGGCCGGTCCTAGTACTGAACCTTGCGGTACCGCACTAGTAACCCCCCTTTCTTCAGAGTGGACTCCGTTTACTATTACCCTCTGTGTCCTGTTCTCCAGCCAATTCTTTGCCCAGGCTACCATCTTGGGACCCACTCCCAGGCTGGCCAACTTGTATATTAATCTTTTGTGTGGGACTGTGTCAAATGCCTTGCAAAAGTCTAGGTAGAGCATGTCCACAGCCCTCCCTGATCTACTACTTTGGTCACCCAGTCAAAGAAATCTATTAGATTCATCTGACATGACCTTCCCGCTGTGAATCCATGCTGCCTTGGGTCCTGTGCCCCTCTGGCCTCTAGGTACTCAACAGTTCTTTCCTTCAGAAGTGATTCTATCATTTTCCCAGTCACTGAGGTTAAACTATCAGGTCTGTAGTTTCCTGCTTCTGCCCTGCTCCCACTTTTGTGAAGTGGAATAACATCTGCCCATGTCTAGTCCTTAGGTACCACCCCATCCTCCCATGATTTATTAAAGAGGGTAGTCAGTGGTGTCACTAGTTTTACCCTTAGTCCTTTTAGAATTCTGGGATGAATCCCATCAGGCCCCATTGCTTTGTCCACCTTCAGTTTTAAGAACCCTTTCTTCTGTGAATGGGCTGGTATCAACCCCCATATCCAGCGTGTTTCTATTGTTTGGTTTAGGTACCTCCCCCTCTCCATTTGTGAATACTGAGCAAAAATATTTGTTTAGTATCTCTTCCTTTTCACAGTCACCCTCTGCCCATCCCCCTCCCCTTTATTAAGCCTCACTATCCCTTCCTTGGTCCTCCTTCGCTCCCTGATGTACCTATAAAAGGGTTTATCCCCCTTCTTAACTGAGCTGGCTATCTTTTCCTCGGTTTGGGCCTTTGCTGTTCTGACTGCATTTCCTGCTTCCTTTTGCTTTATCTGATACAATTCTCTCTCCTGCTCCTTCTGTGATTCCTTATACTTTCTGAATGCTCTCTTTTTCTCCCTAACCTTCCCTGCCACCTCCTTTGAGAACCATAGTGGTTTCTTACATCGTTTTATTTTGTTTATTTGCTTCACACAAAGGCTTGTTGCCACTGTGATGGCAGTTTTGATTATTCCCCATTATTCTTCCACCCCTCCTTCCTGCCCATTTGCTAGTGCATTCCTTAGGCACTCACCCATTTTGGCAAAGTCAGCCCTCCTGAAGTCCCATACCTTTGCCTTTGTATGGCTTGACTCTACTGCTGTGTTTATCATGAACCATACTGTTTGATGGTCACTAGTTCCCAGATGGCTACTCACTTCTAAATCTGTGATCCTCTCGCCATCTCCATTTGAGAGTACCAGGTCTCAGATTGCTCCCCCTTGAGTGGGTTCCGATACTAGTTGTCTAAGACATGCCCACTGTAGGGCATCTAGAATGACCCCACTCTTAGAAGTGGCTGCTGCAAATGCACTCCAGTTAACACGTGGCATATTCAGATCCTCCATCAGCAATACCTCCTCTTTTTCTGCCATTCTAAGGATGCTTTCTTCTTAGTCTGCATGTGATATTATATACTCATGCCTAATTTTGTCTTAGTCCTATGACAGTACAATTTCTGGGTATGGTGTACACTCCATGGGAGGGGGAGGAGGGGGGCGATGGGGAGAGGAGGGGTGGTTGGGGGGGTGGATGTTCCAGTCCATTGACTTGCACTATGGTTCTGATGTTTGTTGTGCTTTCTATGAAACAAATAAAGTTGACTTAATTTAAAAAAAAAATTAGTCCTCAGGCAAACCATGACATCCAGATTCCCCCTATGCCCTGCTGCCCTAGCGATCCTTAGGATCCACTGTCCACCCCTCTGAGCTGAGGAGCCAGGTATGAACCTAACCTCCTTTCTCCACCCCTTCCTGCTCCCAGATCTATCCCTCTCACACTTGTATTCCCCACCACAAGCTGCTTTCTCCTCTGCTGGGACCCTCTACCTCCCACTTTGGTGCCTCCCCTTTGGAAGATCCACACATCCTCTCTTGCCACCACTTTAGGTGCCTCCTTTCAGACATACCATCCCACCAAAATGGTGAAAGAATTCTGTAGTGGCACAGGCTGAGGACTGTGCACATGACCTGTCACCCCTACTCTCCAGCTGACCCTTCTTTGCCTAGGTGATCTCTGAGGCAGTGGTGGCAGACTTGGTGGCCCCTGGGTAGGACAAGATGTTCTCAGGATCCTAGCCAGCTCAGAATATAGACCAGTGACCACCACCCTCAACCTAGAGAGGTGTGTGCAGATGGGGCAGCACCTCAGTCTAAGGAATGTGTTCCAGAATACTGCCGCTCCCACAACCATGGACTGCAGCACCCTCATATCTTCTAATCTGAATTCACTCCCTACTGCTTCTTTTTTTTCTATATAGCTTTTTTTCTGACAGGTTTCTGCAGGCAGGCTCTCAACCCTGTTCCCGCACCCTCTCACCTGGCACCCATCCCCCAGTCCACCAAGCCCTGTATTCCCCATGGACTACCCCCCATAGCGGGGCTGGAAAGGGGAGGGCCATCCTCCCTACACCCGGTGACACAATCCAGATTGGGCCAGGTGAACCGGCAGCAGCACAGGATGGAGGTAGATGGGCAGGGCTTCATAAAGCTCACGCCAACCCATTTTATGCTTTTTCTCCCTTAGTCCCCCTTCACCTCAGTGGCACATAAGTATGCACATGTGGAGGCATATGCATGCTACAGAACCACAGCCGCCCCTCTCTTAATGTCACTCGAGCTGCAGGCACTACACCCAAGCCTCCACTTGGGGGCAGCTAAGGGCCAAGTTAGCAAATCCCCTCCTGGGAGAGCAGAGCTGTCCATCAGATGCTCAATCGTCTTCCTCTCCGACTGACTCCCAGTGACCCCAGCTCATTCACGAACCTGGATCATCAGTGTGGTAAGAGGTAAGGCGCATAGCAGCTCAGCACTCTGCACCACTTGGCCTCTCTCTTCTGCTTCTAAATGTAGCCTGCCCCTACTGTCCCTTACCTTTACCTGCTCCTTCCTCACTTACACTCTCTAGCTGGACTATCTTACCTTTCCATACTCTAGATAGGTTGCTACCTGCTTTTCCTTTTACCCAGTAATTAATTCTAGTCAGACCTGTCCTTGTACCCCCTGCCTCTTTACTTCTTTCTTTTAGCTAAGTATTCCCTTTTGCCCTTCTTAAACTGCTATATCACTGTACACCAGATAGGGTGTACCCTGCATTCTCACCTGTAGTTGCTACCTGTCTCCTTTTCTCCCATCAATTACACTCTACCCCAACCTATAAAGCTGTAACAGTAAGTGTGTTCAGTGTTTAGGAGGCTCTTGATTTCTCCTGTCAGTCCAGCAGAGCCCCCTGTTTGCCTGCGGTCACCTGCAGATGCATGCTGGCTCCTGAGATGCCAGTTACTTGTTTCACTCCTGCTCTATTCCAGTCATGCTCTGGGACATGATTGTGATGGGACAAGCTGGGAGGGTGTCCCTTTTTCCTCCAGGTGGGACCTCCATCAGGTGGAATTTCCTTCAGGCAGGACTTCCTACTGAGCCTGCTACTTCTGACCTGGAGATCTTGTCCTGCCGAAAAGGAAAAAACTACAACACTCAAACCAGGTTAGTCTTCTTTTTTAGAATTGTGTATATCCCCCCAGTTCTGCACACAGTTAAGATTCCCTCCTAATGGCTGTCCTATACTGCTGATGCTTGTAAAATGTGCACCAAAACTACTGGCTCAAGCATGTAGTCATAAGAAACACAAGCAGCTCCATTTCCTTTTTGCAGTTTAAAGTCCCCTCCCAATGGCTGTCCTGCCTTAGTACAGTCGGTGCTTGCAAGAATGGAAAATGCACCCTGAGAAAACTGCTACCCATGCTTATAAAGAGTACTCGTTATCCTCGGGATTTCCTACTGACCCCCTTTTAGGCCATGCCTGTCATGTGACCTTTCTCTCATGTTCCATTTGTGTGCCAACAGATGTGCTGCCAATATTCTGCAGCTTAGTGACACCCCATACGTCCAGTCTTGAACATGATATTGATAAGGAAATGGATATTGTGTACTCCTGTTATCAGGATCTCTACTCAGTACCCCATCCCGGATTCTTTGGCTGTGACTGCCTATTTATCTAACTAAAATTGCTACACCCACACTGAGGCCCAGTTCTCGGCATTAGTGACCCCTGTAACCTTGGATGAGCACCAGGAAGGGATTAAAGATGCTAAAACTTAAAAATGTCCCAGTACAGATGGTTACCCAATACAGTGGGATAAGGCCATTTCTGAGAAACTCTTACCAACTCTGAGTCAGTTCACAATAGTAATTCCTCTCCCCCCTCATGGAGCTTAGCTGCTCTCTCTGCTATCCCAAAATCTGAACCGATATCACTTCCCTTTCTTGTTCCTCTTACAGCCCCGTATCGATCCTTAATGTGTACTACAAGCTCTACATGGCTATATGTGCCTGTCGGTTGAACCAAATTTTACCATCCCTGATTCAATAGTGAGGGCTTGCACTGGGATGGTGGTGCTATAACACGTCAAACAATTTAATGTAGAGTTTTTAAGTGTCACACTCACCCCAGCAGTAAGGACGCAAATGAATAGTCAGTTCAGTTGCAAGTGAACATATTTATTCATCCATCGAAATACAGAGTGCTGCAACCAGTGTAGCAGATAGTTCTTACGTTTCGCCCAGAGGCTTCTTCAGAGAATAACAGTATACTGGGATTCTACCTGTTTTATGTGTATCAGTTAATTAGTGCACCAATCACATCCTCCTATATGTAATGACCAATGAAATTAAACATGTGACTAGAGGTTCGAGTCCTACAGTGGCATCAAAGAAAAATATATAAAAAATAAAACACAGTATTTTATCTCTTTAAAAAATCAAAATGTTTTCAGCTTTTTAAATATCTTCCAAGAATCAATTTAACTATTACAGATTTTGGGCTGGCATGGCTTCCACTAGGCTCATCTGTGAACAAATAGAAAATATAGAAAACAGTTAAACATTATATACACTAGATGAAAGGTAAACACAGTCATACATTCACATACATACATTGAACATTTCAAGGCAGCAGGTAACTGTTTATGGGGGGGGGAATGGGGGTCTGTGGGTCACAGTCTACCCCATCTTATCTCGACAAATTTTATTATGTCATAATCACTTTCTTTTCTTTAGAAATGGTTTCAGTTCAAATTTCCCATTAAGGTAGGGTGGTTTTAATGCCCCTAATGCATAAATCTACTTCTGCTCTTTTTGGTCCAAATGGTTATCTATGTCCCCTCCTCTAATGTCTGCGGGTACAGCTTCTATACCAATGCCTCTCATTCTGTGTTGAATCTTATCTGTGTGTGTATTTATCTGGCACAGATGTCACTTCCCTTTCTCCCTCTTACAGCCCCATATCAATCCTTAATGTATACTACAAGCTCTACATGGCTATATGGGCCGGTTGGTTGGGCTGAATTTTACCATCCCTGATTCACCCTGACCAAGCTGAGTTTATTTGGTACCATCAAATGATGGATAACATTCACCATGCACTCTTTCTTCTTTACTATGTCTCTCAACTTGCCATTCCTGATCAGCTTGGATGCTTAGAAGGTGTCTGACAGGGTATCCTGGAGCTTTCTGTGGGGCACCTTGTCTGTCTTTGGTTCCTCCCCTTTCTCACCTGGCTTAGGTATCTCTCTAGATGCCTCAAGGAGGCTGCTGGCAGTAGGGGCTACCTGTAAAACTTCAGTAGGAAGAGCTGACACAATGGCTACATACTTATTCAAGAAGGGCAGGTGCAAGACCAAAAAAAGACGGCCTGGAACACTCAAGGAGGTTTGCACTCAGGCACTATGCAGCAAAGTGCTTTCATACAGGAAAAATTGGCAAAGTCAGCAAGGCATCTGCCAAATATATAAATGTATCCATTTTTGCAACCAATCGGAAGGCGAGCGCTCTCAACGGCTTCACATCCGATTGGTCCCCCGCTTCCCTCTGAACATTTCCTTGTTATTTGCAAGCCGAAGCCTTGGACTGGTTCTAAAAACTGTATAATTTGTCAAAAAAAGAGCTGTTCTCAAGAATTTGTGGGATTTGGGGATTTTATGAATTCTGTAACCGATTGTAAAGTGATTACAGCCTTTTGTGTAACTGGAACAGGGACAGACGCTACGGCGCCTCAGCCCCCCCCAGCCTTTGTTGTGTAAATTTTCGACCCCCTGCTCAACACAGATGCTTGCAACTGCAAAGCCTTTAACTACTTGTGCCCTCACTATCTCTCCCTAGAAGTGGACCTCCTGTTGCAGCCCTCAGTCGAGCGCCAGGGCCAGGCTCCGCCAGCGGGCAGTCGGCAGCCGTAAGCCGATGCTAGGGACCACAGGACCGGGAGAGACCACTAGGGAAGGTACGGAAAAGCCGCAACCAATCGGAAGGCGAGCGCTGTCCATGGCCTCGCATCCAATTGGTCCCCCGCTTCACTCTGAACGTTTCCTTGTTATTTGCAAGCCGAAGCCTTGGACTGGTTCTAAAAACTGTATAATTTGTCAAAAAAAGAGCTGTTCTCAAGAATTTGTGGGATTTGGGGATTTTGTGAACTCTGTAACTGATTGTGAAGTGATTACAGCCTTTTGTGTAACTGGAACAGGGACAGACGCTACAGTGCCTCAGCCCCCTCCCCAGCCTTTGTTGTGTAAATTTTAGGCCCCCTGCTCAACACAGACACTTGCCACTGCAAAGTCTTTAACTACTTGTGCCCTCTCTATCTATCCCTAGAAGCGGACCTCCTGTTGCAGCCCTCAGTCGAGCGCCGGGGCCAGGCTCCGCCAGCAGGCGGTCGGCAGCCACAAGCTGACGCCAGGGACCACAGAACCGGGAGGGACCGCTAGGGAAGGTACGGAAAAGTCGCAGATTTTATGCCCACCCGCCCTTCACCTCTTAGAGTGTTTCTTATATAGACATATTCCCGTCGAAAACATTATTCCCGGCCCCTGCGCCTTGCTGACCTGTAACCTGCCCTGCATCCTCTTCTTAGCCACCAAATCAGCAGTCCCCCCTACTGCTCTCTCATGTTGCCTACACGGCCGAGCAGAAGCTCGACCGATGTCTGCTCATAAACAGCAGTATAGGGAATTAAGAAGCTAGGCACCCTTCTATGATATTATACCTCTCCCTCTCCTGGTATATCCCCCTCGTAAGCTAAACTCTTATCTTCAAATGGTAGCTGGACAAGTCAAGAATATTAGAATCCTACTGGAATCCTTCCCCCTCTCCTTAAATCCCCTTCTTTATTCTAATCTCTTCTCATCAGGCAGTAGCTGGTTAAGTCGTGTATACTAGCATACTACTGAGGGCACCACAAAAGTCTTTGTTATAGTACCAGTTGTACACCAGCCATACTCTTCATAATGGGGGGACCCCTCTGGATCCTGCCCGCTCTGTTATTATATCCACAGTGCAGTGAAAAAGGTTATCTCCCTGTCAATGACAGTCAGGCAGATGTGTTGCATTATCCTACTTACTCTAATATTTCAACAGTCATAAGGGACTGGATATGCATATATGACCTACCAATGCTGCAACACAACCCATGGGGCAACCACCAAGAAGGGACTCAAGCGGATTTACTAACACATGGTACCTTGCTTCAATACTGGGTAGGAAACTCCCCATTATGCCTGTCTGCCAGGCTACTAATTAGCGCTCTGACAAGATCCCATAACTCCATATACGAATGGCAAAACAAAAAGAGGTTTCAGAATTAAAAAAAAAGGGCAATTGAAAGAATCCTTGATTACTCTCTCGAAGCAATTGTGAAATTTTTGATATTCTTATTATTATGTGCTGGAAATGTAGAACTTAACCCAGGTCCACCAGAGGGCATCACTGCACCAACAGACTTAGCCAAGATCAAAGGGCTAAGTTTTCTCCATATTAATGTATGCAGCCTGCTAAAAAAGCTTACGATGATCCAAGCCTGGATTAACCATACCTTACCAGATATACTAGTTGTGTCGGAGATGTGGCTCAGGCCTGCCACAGCAGATAGAGACATAAACTTACCAAATTATCAAGTATTCAGAGCTGACCGCCAAACAAGGGGCGGGGGCCTAGCTATATATGTGAAGGACAATTTATCTGTAACCTGCCTCGACTCATCATCCATGGCAAAAGAATTTGAATGCCTATCCTTCAAAGTGGCCCTCTCCCACACCACATCACTACAGCTAATTGGCTGCTATAGGCCCCCCTCAGCTGACCTTAAGCTACTATCCCATCTGGATGATCTAATCAAAAAGGGAACAGAAAAAACTATAATCATAGGAGTTTTAAACCTAAACTGGCTATCCAAGGCAGCTGCACCCTTAATTTCATTCTGCGACACACATGGGCTTACACAGCTCATAAATGAACCCACCAGAATCAATAAAAAGAATCAGAGCAACAACACACTACTAGATGTTATACTAGTGAATAAACCCCACCTCTTCTCGCATGCTGGAGTACTATTCAGTGATATCAGTGACCATTGCCTTATTGCAGGAATAAGATCAGCTTGCAAGCCATCATCCCCCACTAAGTTTACATTGAGGAGATCAAAGAAAAAATTCAACATTGAGGCATATCTGCAAGAACCAAATCATTCTACACGATGGCAAGAGTTCTACCTAGCAAACACAGTGGAAATAGCGCATGAGGTGCTAAACGACATAGTTACAGGTGCCCTTAATATCTATGCCCCAATTTCTATGGTACGCACCAAAAACAAAACATGCCGCTGGTTCACAACTGACCTCAAAACTGCCCTTCTTGACAGAGATAAGCTATGGAAAAAGGCAAGGAAAACTAAGACTCCGACTGATTGGATGCTGTTCAAAAAAGGCAGAAATAGCTGTACTAGGAAAGTACAGGATGCTAAGGCTGCTTATTATATGTCCGAACTTGACTCCTCCTACCACAATCCTGCCAAGTTCTGGAATACCGTAAAGGACATAACAGGACAAGATCCTAGTACTACACTCCCAGTCAAAATACACAATAGTAAGGGAACAGTCTCTGATAGATTGAAAATCCTGGAATCATTCAACAATCACTTTACAACTGCTGGCCTAGCATTCGACATCTCTCCGGCTAACCAACTACGCTCCCAGCTAGGTATTAAAAGCACTGAAGTACGGATAACGGAATCTACCTTCTCCTTCATACCAGCCACTCTGAAGCAAGTGGAAGACCTAATACACAGCTGGACATCAAAAAAAGTGCAGGTGCAGACTCCCTTGATCCCTATTTTCTAAAAATTGCCATACAAGCATTAGCAGTTCCAATAACACACCTATTTAATCTCTCATTACAATCAGGCTCTATTCCCTCAATCTGGAAAACAGCTCAAGTTATCCCCCTATTGAAAACAGGGGACCCCATGGACCTCAACAACTACAGACCAATTTCTATCCTCCCGGTGCTATCCAAGCTGCTAGAAAAAATAGTGAGCATTCAACTAAGAGGATATCTTGAAGAGGCTAATCTTTTAAACCCAGCGCAATCTGGATTTAGAGCCAAACACAGCACCATCTCAGCCCTGGCTAAAGTAACCAATGACTGGCAAATTGAACTGGACAAAAAAAATTGTGTTTGTGCTGTATTCTTAGACCTGAGTAAGGCATTTGATACGGTCGACCACAGACTATTCCTCTCTTCCCTGAACTCCATAGGACTAGACTCATCCTCCCTTAGATGGTTTAATAGCTACCTTACGGGAAGGACTCAGCAAGTGAAGGCCGAAGGAGACCTATCACCACTCAGACCTCTGCAAAGAGGAGTTCCCCAGGGATCCATCCTAGGCCCAATCCTATTTGCCATCTACATCAATAACATCGACAATAATCTCACCAAAGCCACTGTACACCTGTTTGAGGATGACACCGTATTATATGTCAGTCACCCCTCTCCTGTAACAGCATGTGTAGAGCTACAAGCGGAATTCAACATACTACAACATCAACTACTGGAAAAAAAACTTCTTCTAAATGCAAAAAAAAACAAAGGCAATGTTTTTCTCCCCCCAAACTCAAGCTGGTCACTCCTCCCCAAACAATCTCCCCCAGTTATCCACTGTTCTTGGTGAAAATCTTGAATATGTTAAAAAATTCAAATACCTGGGGGTCTGGGTAGATAGTAGACTCGACTACCTAGATCATCTGGAAGAACTGCTAAAAAAACTTCGTCAGAGGCTTGGACTCTTTTACAGAATAAAGCATTTTCTAACTAGGGATTCTAAAAAGAAGCTGGTCCAGGCCACATTTCTTTCAATATTGGACTATGCAGATTTCCTATATGGTCGCTGCCCTAGCTCTCATCTGAACAAATTGGACACACTTTACCATAGAGCCTTGAGGTTCATTACAGATCTTCCCCTCAGCACTCACCACTGCTCGCTCTACGCTGCAGTTGGATGTACTTCACTCCAATTCAGAAGAAACAGGAATGCCACACTATGGACGTACAGAGCAATATCTAAGATACTTCCAAACTATATCTCAGACTGCTTCACACAAGTCACAGCAAGAAAATATGCCCTAAGAAGCTTTAACTTCATCATGCTTAAAGTGCCCAAATTCAATACTCGACACGGGAGATCTGCTATCAGCTATGTCTTATCTACATTATGGAATATGATGCAGAAGATCCTGAAATTGAACAGCTACATAACAGTTACATCCTTTAAACATCTATATTTGAGGCTTATCCAAGAAAAATGTAATTGTTTCCACAAACAGTAGAGTATTCCTAATCTTATCCTTCCCCCTCCTCAGACGGCCAATTCACGGAATGCATCCACCTTTATCAAGAGCCTCCACCCCTCAGACTCCTTGCACCCTGCCTTCCATCCGCCTCCCCTTATTCCCTGACATAAACCATAGCCCTATACCCCTGTTATACAAACCCACAGTGCAGGCCCCCCGCCCTCTCTTAGGCCACACTTATCCTACCATATCATAAACACCTACCACCGTCCTCCACCCCCACCAACTAGGCACTCCACTTCCCGCTCCCCCTGCTCTTGTCCTTATTACTCTACAATTGAACTTTGAATTATTGTACACTATGCTTAGGATGTATGCTTATACAGTGTGTATACTGAAATCTGTATATACTGTAATAGCTTAGAGTGTATGCATTTGTATACTTGTATGTAACTATGTAAATTGAACCTTGACCTTACCAGGTCCATCTTGCAAATGAGCTGTGCTCAATGATGTTCGCCTGGATAAATAAAGATTTGATTGATTGATTGATTGATTGATTGTATTACTCTAGCGTATTGTTAGAGACCAACGGCAAAACCCCCTGGCAGTTCACATCCAAAGCATGATGCTTCATCAGGGAGCAGAGTCAAAGAGTCAAGGGCCAGCTGGTTTTCTTAAATACAAGAAAGATAAAGACACAGTGACATTTTAGTGCTGGAACCCAATTCACACCTTGGCTATACAAATTATATGTGTCCCTTATAATAATACACATAAAACCCTAAGTTCAAAAGAAGTCAACAATTAGTAATGCACAACAAAGTATCTTGAAGCAAAAAAATGGATCTATACAATATAACGCATGAATCTGCATTATGTAAAACAGCAGACAGTGGGAAAGAACAGTGAGAGAGATATGGTAGGTAGACAAGGTTGAAAGGAATAATGAAAGTGAGGAGTCCAAGTGGACTGGAAATTTGCCAGGAAAAGGGGGAAGAAGGATGACAGAAGGAGAGGGGAGGGTGTGCTAAGAGGAACCAAAATTACAATGAAAATGATGGAATCTAACTAAGTAGTGAAAGTAAGTGTCCCAAGGGGAGGGCAGGGGAAGCTTTGAGTGCCAGTATATTTATGTTGGCTGAAAATCCAATACGTACATAGTAAGTCTCAAAGCCGTATCATACAACATACATTAAATGGAAATAACAGCTATAAAGCAAGTAATATTTCTAAAAGGGACCCTGGGAAAAGGCACCCAATACAAAATGAAAATACAGTTAAAGGAAAACTGCATGTTAAAATCAGGAAAATATATGTATTACTACCAGTTTTGAGTTCTCACTTCATCCCAGTGTTTTATTTCTACCTAGGCTATGAGAGGAGTTTTTTCTAATTTTCCCTGGGTGTTTTATGACATCTGGGGGCTACTATTTAGGTTTGTTTTATTGTATCTTCTCCAAGTTAGTCTTCCCAGAGTGTCTTTTGGTTTGCTGTCTAATAGCTCCTACAGCAGGCCAGTGTCTTATTACAGTGTCTTGCTTGGCCACAGCAGAGAAAGAACACTGCAGCCAGGATTCACACTGCTATACAATATACTATAGAAAGTTACATGGCAGAACACAGCTGGATAAGGTACCAATCATTTAGGAAACTTATTATACTTACCCAGAGTCTAGCAATGTGAATCCTGGCTGCAGTGTTCTTTCTCTGCTGTGGCTATAATACACTGTAACAACATACTGGCCTGCTGTAGGGGCTATTAGACATCAAATCAAAGGGCACTCTGGGAAGACTATCCTGGACAAGATGCAATAAAACAAACCTAAATGGCAGCCCCCAGAGGTCATTAAAACACCCAGGGAAAGCAGGGAAAGTTGGAAAAAACTCCTCTCACAGCCTAGGCCGAAACAAAACACCGGGATGAAGTAAGAACTCAAAACTGGTAGTAATACATATATTTTCCTGTTTTTTAACATGCAGTTTTCCTTTAAGGGAAAGTTAGAAGATGACAGTATCGAGAAAAAGAAGCTACTCAAATTCGGCACTAAAATCTTGTAGGACTAGTGAAGTGAAAAGCAACACAGAAAATGTGACAGGACAGGGGAGATGTTGGTATAGTGAATGGAAAATAATTCAGTATCTGCTAGAAGTCAGTGCTAAAACCTAATAGAAAATAAAATGAAGTGAAAAGCAGCACAAAAATTGGACATGAGCACTGCTGGGGCTTTCAGGTCCCTGGAAGCAGAGAGAATGTGGACCACTTTTCTTAAATGGTCCATTGAGAGTCTGCTTTACATAAATCCCAACATCCAAAGAGGTGACTCTGGAGAAACCACCAGTGCCATCACAAAACCAAAATCTCACTCTCTCTAAAAGTTTAGGCGCTTGGTATAGGAAGTCAGATAAAGGCACTCCAGACTGTTAGTTATGTTAAAAATATCAAATTTATCAGGTAAAAAATAAAAACAGGGTGACAAATAGCAGACACTTCTACTAGCCTGACACTATTTTTATTTCTTAGCCAATAAATTTGGTATTTTTAGTGTCACTAACAGCTTGGAGTCTAGTCCGGAGATCTGATCCTGTGTGAGTCTAGGGAGGTGGGCCCATGAGAAGAATTGTTTATCTTCTTGCATGTTTGGTTGGTCTGTG
Source organism: Neoceratodus forsteri (assembly GCA_016271365.2). Classification (NCBI taxonomy): domain Eukaryota; kingdom Metazoa; phylum Chordata; order Ceratodontiformes; family Ceratodontidae; genus Neoceratodus; species Neoceratodus forsteri. The sequence goes on from CM057452.1 coordinate 1,609,010,226, forward strand.
GTGTATAGAGCCTTAGGGTAATCTCCAAAGCTTGAGTAATGTCTAGAGTTTGTAAGAAAAGGATCCTAAGCAGACTTGTGGATGCCTTTAACTACTCTAGATATTTCTTGGTGCCTGAGCCTCATTTCCAGGAGCCACCCTGCTTTCTGTCCCTGATCCACATATTTCATTTTGGCCCTTAAAAGGACATACAGCTTTTTCTCTTAATATCTCTTCATATTTAGTCCTATGGGTATTAAGATGAAGCCATCTTCCTATGAGGAGTTGGCAGAGAGATATTGTTCCCCCTCCCTGATCAGTTGTAGTAGGCAGGTGCTTTCTTCTTCCCTGTTTCTTTTTCCAGTGGAGGCTAATCAGATCAATTCACCCCTGAGTGTGCATTTAGAAGCCTCGCCTAGTGATGAATGTGAGGTGACTGAGTTATAGTTTTCCAGGAAGAAGGTTACACAATTTTATGTGTAAACCCTAGGTGGCACTATCCCAAGGGCTACTACCCCTGCCTGCTTGGCTAGTAGCAGGTTAAAGGGCCTAGGTTCTATGACGGGTACCTCCACCCAAAGGTCAGGGTTGGATGTGGCTAGTCTAACCAGGTCACAGCCCTCTGGGACACTGTGACCCCCCATGATTCCCACTAGTGGCCCACACAGTACACAACAGTAACTTTCCTAATACCCCAGATATGCAAACCACATACACTTGTGCTTGGCACTTACCCCCAGGACTGGTTCCTTCAGCTTGACTCTGGGGGCCCCCCTGTAAAATGAGGTGATGCAATACAATGGCAACAATGCAATACTTTCAGCATCAACTGACACCACAGTCAATGTATATTGCAGAAACAAACAGATCTGATTTATTCAGGGGGCTGTAACAAGAAAGGGGGGAAATCAGGTTAATTAGCTTAAACACATTAATAATCACAGTACTGTGCATGCACTTAGAGTCCCATATAGTCACACTCTCTAGGTAGGATGGAGAAAGGGGCTGGCCAGGTCCGGTGCAGCTGGTTGGGGCCCTGTGATGGAAAAAGAACATGCACACACATGATTTGTAATCCAGAGCCGGATGGCTCAGTTCGTGGAAAGAAAAGCACAAACAAATCAGATGACACACTTTGATTAAACAAAAGTTGCAGGGAGCTACACTGATAATTACTCACGATAGCCAGGCTTAACACAGGAGGGCTGATGGATGATCTCTCTGGATTTCCAGAGGAAGCAAGTCCCCTCGATGATGGATCTTTCTGTGCAGCAAGGTAGTGAGGCAAGACTCTTGTGGCAGGACCTATCTGCGTCAGGCAACACGGATTCAGTCCAATTTGGGCTGGGAAAACTACTTCCAGCAGTAGCACACAGTTTACAGCAATTGGGGAAACCAGAACGCAATCCCCTTCCAGCACATAGTACATTTATATGTAAAAGAAAGTTTACTGTACCAGGCAGGTGACACCTCGATCCTGATCGCAAAACACACTGCGATTACCTAGGAGCTCTACGGTAGCTAAAGTTCTGACAGGCCGATCGCTTTCAGCAAAATTTTCGGTCTTCCACAGGGTAAGCCTGGTCTGACAACAGCAGCAGCTTGCTTTTTCTTCACAAACTTCGGATTCAGTCAGAAAATGTCCTCTTCTCCCTCTCAGGGCAGAAATCAGACAAGCAGGCCAGCAGTCAGGCCTTCCACAATTCTCCCGTGTGAACTACGCAACAAACTGGCCGCTCGCACACTCAGAGCTCCTTCTCTCTCCAGCTTCCAACTTGAATCTGGCTTGGCAGCAGACAGCTCAGGGTCTTTCACTTAGATCCAAAAGGTTTGGTTGGTTAGTTCAGTTGTCAATCACAGTAGGGCTCCCTTTATAGGTGCAAAAAGGCACCAAGGATCCAAAACTACATTACCCAGAGGCATCTTCCATACAGTCCCCTTTCAACAGGCTCCAGATGAGAGTCCTAGTCCCAACTGGCCCAAAGCAGGCTCCATTTTAGACTCCTTAGTACTGATTGGTCCCATTCAGCAGTCTGGGATCAAAATGGTGTAGCTAAGCAGAAACAGTCCAGGCTGCAAGAAAACAGGTTAGAATAAACTGCATTTTTATTATCACACTAAACAATTCCCAGCAATTAGTTACATCTTTCAAAAGAGCTCCCTCTGCACATTTAGTGACGGCAGAAACAGAGCAATTTGGCAGCAACTCAAGCGGTACTCGAGTAGGGAAACACACAGACCCCCCATTCAAGCTAATTATGCCTGCGAGCAGGCAGCTCTTAAAGAGACAGTACGTGGAGGCTCCAAAAGCACTCACTACAATGCCGTTTAAAACGGCTGTGATGACGGATACCACCCAGACTTGAAGCACTTAGGCAAGCTCCTGGAAGACATTTGGGACCCCCCCTTTGCAGGGGGGTTACATATGTTTTAAGAGTGATGGGATCTTTAAGGAGATTATTATTTATTCTCCGAGTCTTGTCTCTGTCCAAAATGTCAGATGGTTATATGGTGAGTTGTACTGGGGAGTGATCTGAGACCACTCTGGGTAGTATTTCACAACTAGTAACCTCTTTAAGTAGGATTTATGGACTGGAAAAGTGGAAGTGTGGTCCCACACCTCTGGGTGGAGTAACTTCCAGGAGTCCAGTAGTCATAGAATGCTTGTAATTCTTTGTTAGCCCACTGGCTGGGCATTAAGGCCACTCAAGATGCATTTAATCTATGTAAGAATCTTGTACCACACTCTAATCTCCTGCAGTGAACATAGTGACTGTGCTATGCTTGGCTAGTTCTGCAAGAAGGGATGAAAAGAACAGGGGGCCTAATTACAAGATGCATGGCGCAACTCGTGGGTGTATGCGAGGTGTGCCATGTGGCACCATGCCATGGACCCTGCGCCATATTCCAGGACAAACAGGGTCCCTCACACCTTTGCCCATGATTTGCAGCAGCCGCAGGCTAGTGCCAAAGGAATGGTGCACCGGACCAGGGTGCCACAAGTCGCGGCATGCAATCTACTGACCCCAGATCTCCTCGTCCTGAAATGCACCCGCACGCACCTGGGGGCATTGGGGGGGCTGGCTGGTTTGCACAGGTGATCAGGGGGGCACATTTGAAAACAGACCCGGGGGTGCACAAAGTTCAGGGGTGGGGGGCATGACAGAGCAGGTGGGCACAGGGAGCACGTCCATGTTATTTCTGCTGTGCCAGGACAGATGCCCCTTAGACCACCTCCTAGCTGGTCTAACCCTGCTATGCCATACCGGGTCTTGGAATGGTGTAAGTGGGTTACGGCAGCCTCCCTTCCGGAATAGGGTGCAGTTGCTGCTGTAACCCATCTTTGCGCCATGCCGCTATGGGTTGCTGGTGTAGTGAGTGGCATAGCCCACCTTTGATGCAACCTGCATACGGCATGGCACAAGATGCCTTCCGGAATTGCAACTTGCCTTATGCCTGGCATAAGGTGCGATTTATGCCATGGGGTTTGACGTAATCGCCTTGTGCCAGGCATAACATGTCTTGGAATCGGTCCCTGGTGTCCTCCTTTTTGAGGCCATATACAGAGGCTAGGGTGATATCTTGCCTACCTAGAATGCCCCTGACAATAATATATCAGCCTTCTGGGCCTATGATTTGTTCCATTAACTGGAAAGTAGTGTTCCTGTGGATAAGAATAACAGTGGAAGCTCTTTAATTGTTCTCCCCTGCTGCAAAAACCTGTCCCACCCACTCACATCTCCAGACATTCTTCTGATCTGTCTTGATATGGGTTACCTGGAGGAAGGCAACATTAACATTCAGTGTTTTGAGCTGGTGGAAAATTTGGTGCCTTTTGTCCTTGGTTTGTGTCCGTTTGATGTTCCAAGTAACTAGCTTATACTTGTCACCTACCATTAGAAGTGGAGACAATACTGTTTGGCGCGAGTGCTTCTGAAGGGTCTATGCCATGCCAATCCTGAGCACTCTGGGTAGTAGTTTGTAACCACTTGAGTGGAAAAGTAGGGGGCGACCAGAAGAATATCTGTTTAGAACCATAAATCACTGCTGTAACTAGATGATGCAATAGGTGTGTCGGCAAGGCTGCCAAATAAAAAAATACCTCTAGGTTGGCAACATTAAACATTGAACCAATAAAATCTAAAACACTGAACAACAAGAAACAGAGAATACTTTAGTACTGAGCCCAGTAGTAATGCATGTTATATGGAGGATCAAGTTGACAGATGCCAGGACTTCCGATTCTGGCGTGGCAGCCTAGACATCGGGTCCGCGAGGCTCTCCGCTGATACAGATGAATTCGGGCTCAAAACTAATATAAATCACTTACTTTAGAGAAAACATCATTGTCGATTGTAGACCTTGAGCCCAGGAACAAGATTATGGCTAAAAATAAATGAACAAAAATTCCAGCCACTTGCAAATTTGCAGGAGATGGATGACCGTGAAGCCTCTGACACAGAGCAGTCAAACAGGCTCTCAAAGTCAGTGAACAGCAGAAATCTTCCCTCAACAACAAAAATAATAAAAAAAAGGCCCCAATCAGACCCCTGGCGATGCTATTCTTCAGGTGAGTTGCATGCTGTTTGGGAGTGTGGACTGTGGTGTGTGGGACACGCATGGGACTGCACAGTCACAGGTAACACCTGCCATTCCCAGAGGATCAAGAATGAGTGATCGTGAGGTGGAGGAAGAGGAACAGAGACATGGGAGGAAGAGGAGGCCTAACTTCACCAAGGCAGAAACAGATGCCCTGTTTGAGGCCTACCTTGACCAGGAGCCGCTGCTCAGCGGACAGCGGAGAACACCACAGCCCCGTGCTGCTGCTGCATGGGAAGAGGTGGTGCATGCCGTCAACCTGCATGGCAGCCACCAGCGGTCCGTTCAGGAGTGCAAAAAGAAGATGGGCACGGACAGGCGGAGGATTAAGGACAAGGTGGCTGCCATCAGGGCAGCATGGGCTGCGACTGGTGGGGGACAGCCGGCCGTGCAACGCCCAACCCCACAAGAAGAGCGGGTTGCTGGCAGCATGCAGCATTGTGCCATCGAGAGTGTTCCAGGTGGTAGATTCCAGATGGGTGGTAGCCCTTCACTGCATGGTAGGTCCTGATCTGTCAGGGGGGGGGAGACAGGGTAGGGCAGATACATTATTGCTACTGTGTTCTCTTACAGCTCCTGAGCGTCTACATGGGTCAGCGGTAGTGGGCTTGTCCACTGAGGGTGATACCATGGACATAGAGGAGGGCCCATCCACCTCCACAGGTGTCTGAGGGTCAGGGTGACAGTGGGCCCACCTGGCTGTCCGGACTGATGTTGGTGGAGCAGGTGCGGAGGAGGCCCTACCAGTGTCCCAGCGTGCCAGCATCCATGGATGCCATCATGCTGAGACTCAGACTGGTGCCAGATCCATCACTGATGATGATGGAGCTCACTTCATGGACAGTGATACGTGTGGGCCGCAGGATGGCCACACAGCAGGTAACAGCACGGGCATGGCTGTGGGTGGTGCCGTCATGGTGGCCTGCGTGACATCACAGTCCCAGCCTGTGCCTGTCTGCACCAGTGGGGCAGCACTGGTGTGTGTCCAGGACAGTGAGGCTGTTGCGGCTGCTGCGGTGGCACCGTTGAGCCCTGGAGAGCGGCAGCTGGCGGGCCGGTGTCAGCAGTCGGCCAATGGCCATGGGGGTACAGTGTCGGGGGCCGCATCAGTGCACCGCCTGTGGACATGTCCAGGCATGGCCCTGGTGTGCAGCGCCCACCCTCAAGGGGTCCTGCCCATCAGGGCCATGAACACCGTGAGGAACAGCATGCTGATCAGGCAGATGACCTCTTAGAAGAGCACACCCGCATACTCCAAGATTCAGTCGATCAGCAGTTGTGGCTTGTGATGGTGGTGGATGCACTCAGTGCGGCCCTGCGCCAGGCAGAGGAGCGGCGCAGCAGGGACACCGGTCTGCTCCTGGCAGGGATGGACCGGATGTGGGAGGATGTGACCGCTGCCATTGACAGGCTGACACAGACAATCACAGCTGCCATGGCCACAGTGGGCACACAGTTATTTGCCCATGCATCGCAGACACCACACAGTGCAATGTCCACCCCCCGGTCCCGGCGTCATGCGACACCTTCCTTGTTGACACCGGGTTCAGCTGTGGGCATCCCGAGCACGCCTGGCGCAGGCATGTTCGGTGCACTGCAGACCCCTGCGCAAGCATGGTCGCGTTCACGGAGCAGAACCCCTGGGGGACCATCGGTGCCACCCCATGAGGCCATTGGTCAGCCTGTCACTGCTGGCGGGTCTCGGTGGGGCCGCCCACACATCGGTGGTGGCCGTGGCACTGTTGCGCATGACTGACCTGTCTCCCACCAAGGCTACTGTCTAATGCTGCCCTGTGTGCAGTGTGTTGTTCAATGTGCAATGCATGGGTAGGGCACCCGGCCCTGCACACACACACATACACACACACATACACACACACACACACACACACACGTTCCATCTGCACACCCTCCCGGCTGCTGTCCGCTGTGGTGTGTGCAGGTTGATGCCTGCGTTGCACTGTCTGCCACTGTGCAATGGTGCCCAGAGTCTGACACATGCACAATGACAGGCACTGGGCGTGGTGGTCTGTGGACGTGTGTGTGGCTAGGGGTGGCAGTTGGGGTCAGCGTGCCTCCTACCCTTTGTGCATGTCTTGTGGGTGTGTGTGTGTGTGTGTGTGTGTGTGTGTGTGTGTGTGACAGCATGCCGTGTTAGACCTGTGCCCATCCCTGACGGCGTGTGTGTTTCCATGCTCGCAATTCCTTAACGACATGCACCCTGGGGTTTGTCCATGCATGTTTGTGGGTTGTGCCCTTGCCACTGGTGGTTGCACATGGCCCCATGACTTACCTGGGTTGGTTGAAGTGCTCCTCTGTGATGGTGTCCCGGTGCAGCTGTGCCATCTGGATCAGTCGGGGTCCCTTTGACCAACAGTGGGGCTGCCATCACCATCTTCACCAGCGTCCTCATCGTCCCCATCACTGTCACCCCCTCTTTGACCTGTCAGCTATCCCACAGTCATTGGCCATGTTGTGCAGGATGCAACAGGCCAGGAATAGCCCACAGGCTTTTGAGGGGCTGTACTGTAGGGCACTGCCAGACGTGTCCAGGCAATGGAAACGTGCCTTCAGCATCCCGAACACCCGCTCGATGACATTGCATGCGGTGGCATGTGCCTCATTGTAGCATTGCTGTGATGGGGTCATGGGCCACCAGTATGGTGTGAGCAGCCAGGGACAGAGTGGGTATCCACTGTCACCTGTGTGTAGAGGGTGGACATTAGTTTGGTGATCAGCGTCGCCCTACCATGGGCCATCTAGGCCAGTAACCATGTCACCTCTGACTATGCCCCTCCCAAGCTCCATGTCTTTCTGCGTGATTTGCATACTCACCCACTAGGTGGCCAGTGGGGATGTCCCCACTCTCAAACCTGTGGCACAGTGCAGACTGGTGCCAGATGAAGGAATCATGTGCTCCCCCAGGGTGCGTGGCACAGACATTGATTATGCACCCCCTGGCATCGCACACCACCTGGCAGTTGATGCTTGCATACTCCTTCCGATTTATGTATGCAGCCCCTTTGAGGCCAGGTGGCGTGTGGATGGCCACATGGGTGCAGTCTATTGCCCCGAGCATGCCAGGCATATGTGCTACCCTGTGGAACTCCTGTATGTTTGCTGTGCGCTCCGCCGGTGTGCTGGGGAAATGGATGCGCTTTGCAGCATGTGGCAGCAGTGTGCTGAGGAATTGGGTGAGAAGGCGTGATGTGGCCGACTGGGTTATGCCTGTCGTGTCCCCTGTTGGTCTCTGGAAGGTACCCTTGGTGAGCAGGCACATGACAGCTGTCACTTTGGTCTCCACTAACAGAGCATGGCTCCGTCGTGTGGGTGCCTGCATCACATCACTGCACAGCTCACAGAGCCGCCTCAGGATCACCCAGTTCAGGCGGTACCGGCCCACGATCTCAGTATCAGTGTACAGCTCGAAGCTGGTGCGGGCTCGGTACTGCCTGTTGGGGGCATACCGCCGATGGGTCCTTCCACGGCCGCGCCCCCTACTGCCTGCTTTCTCACCCCCCTCATTACTGCCTCCATCTGGATGGTGGCACTGGCCATGTCTCTGGCTTGTGTTACCCTCCCCGGCATCTGTTTTACTGTTCCCCCCACTGTCCTTACTGCTACTCCCCCTGCACTGGGAACACCTCCCTGTAGTGGCCGTACTTCCCACTGTCTGTGCCCTCAGTGCTGTGTGGCACTTTCCAATTTTGTCCTGCGCTGTGGCATAGGCTCCCCACACCTTCCCTGTTCCTGGTGGTTCCAGGTGCTCTGTCCTGCTCCTGCCCTGTCCTGCTCACAGTTTCTGTGTGCCTGTGTGCCTGCCTGCAGTTCACCAACATGTGGCTTCCCTGTAGCGTTCTTGCACCTCCCTCTTGTTCCTTTTTATTTGGGATAATTTCAGCTTATCCTTTAACTTCGCTTGCTCCCTATTGCACATGGCGCATGTTGGCTGCATCTCGCACTCGCCATTTATTCATGGTTCCTCCCCTTCAGTGTGCATGCATTCATTGCCATTGCACTCTTAGCATTTTGATTTGGGGCATATCTGCCTCTCACTGAACATCGCAGAATGGCGATTTTCGGACTTGCGCTGGCGCATCCCTGTTGAGCATGGCGCAACCCTTTTGAATATCTGGGCCTTAGAATTTCAAATCCAGGAGTTTGGAAATCCAACCTAAGGCTATAATAAATACAAATGAATGTTGATCCTTGAAAATAGTGGTACATTCTTAAGGTTTATAATTTTCTGCCATCAGCAACCTAATTGTAACTTCTAGTACACTAGTTGGGGACCTCTGCGTGATCAGCCACCTTTGTGTGATACAGAGGACAAGAGGTGTCTCTGTTTTATGCTTTTGTAACTTGTTCACCAGGGAAAATCCCAGAACCACATTCTTCAAAATCCTTGAATTATAAGTCCAGGAATTTGGAAACAGAATTTTTTATTTTTTTCCCTGTAAGTAAGTAGCTCTGACCCACTCTCTTCTGTGAACTGATGAAGCAGAAAATAATTACTTAACAATATAGCAGAACAACTTTGGACTTCTGTAGATAAACTAGGTGACAGGGAGGAAGCACAGTTGAGGACAGGTTCATCAACACAGTTGAGGGGGTCAAGGAGGGCCTCCTTCCAGCACTAGTGCAAGCAGTGTAAGCTACTCAGGCAGAAGGGAGGAAGGGGAAATACAGCATGGCAAATAGGAAAATTAGTCACAAATGAGATGGGGGTTATGTAACAACAGGACCAAGAGGAAGCATAGAAACAGAAGGTCTCAAGGACACATATCTGAGGGAGGCCAGACATCACAGAGGAAGCAGCAGGTATGGAGGGTGATTTGTGCTAATGCCAGAAGCTTGGGTAATGAGACCTGTGAATGGCATAGGCACAATTGAATATGGTGCGTGTGACAGAGACATGGCTAACAAAGCACCTTGAGGGGGATTGAAGGTACCTTGGTACACAATGTGCAGGAGGGATAGGGAAATGGGATATGGAGTGATATTATATGTTTAACAAGTAAAAATCTGAATGCTGTCCCAGCTACAGTACAAAAAAAACAAACAAACAGAAAAGCTGTTTAGAAAAGGAAGTTTATTTACATTGTAGTCTGTCACCATTTATTGAACCGGAGTGATGTGCAGAGTACAAAGTGCAAAAACACCCAAAGTGCATAGTTCCAGCATACTGTATAAGTTGATGATAGTAGAAATAATATCAGCAGCTTCAAGATATAGCATTCAATGCAGAATCCAGGCTCAGAATATTTTGATGAATTCCAGCAGAACAAAGTCTCAGAATTCTCTGGGGGCAGGACCACTGATGTATTGTCCTCAGTGCTCCGCTCATCCAGAGCATCCTCAGTCATATCATACATTAAGGAGGGCATCTTATCCGCTGAAATCCAGGAAGCAGACCACGTCAGGGGGACTGAAACAGTGTAGCTATAGATAATTGTGGGGGAGGGAGAATGTGTCGGGTCAGAGGGGTGTACAGGCTTCCAGTACAGAAACGAAAAACTGACAAAGAGCTAGGAATGGAGGTCAACAGGAAGGTAAGACTGAGATAGATGCTGATTTGGGACTATTTCAGTTTGCTGGATATAGACTAGAGCATCCCAATAGCAATGAAAGCAGAGACAGGTCATGGTACAGAAGATAAAAGAGGCATTTATGAGCCATAGAAACATAGAATTTGATGGTAGATAAGGACCACTTGGCCCACCTAGTCTGCCCATTTCCCTACCTAATGGATAGGCTGCAGATCCTAGTTAACCAACAGCCTACTTCCTTCTACCCACCACTAGAATTGCCTTATGTCTGTCCCATGCATTCTTGAATTCCCCGGCTGTTTTTGACTCCACTACCTCCTCAGGAAGGCTGTTCCATGTATCCACAACTCTCTCGGTGAAAAAATGCTTCCTCACATTACCTCTGAGCCATCCCGCCTCTATCTTCAAATTGTGCCCCCTTGTTCTTGCACATCTCTTTTTCTGAAAGGTGCTACCCTCTTGGACTTTGTTGATTCCCTTGATGTACTTGAAAGTTTCTATCATGTCTTCCCTCTCCCTCATCTCCTTGAGTGTATACAAATTAAGCTTCTTTAATCTCTCTTCATATGTCTTCTGGTGCAGACCCTGCACTATTTTAGTTGCCCTCCTCTGGACAGCCTCAATCCTGTCTATGTCCTTGTGGAGATGGGGTCTCCAGAACTGCACGCAGTACTCCAGATGGGGTCTCACCAACTGTCTGTACAAAGGGATAACAACTTCCTGTTTTCTACTGGTGATGCCTCTCCCTATGCATCCCAGTATCCCACCAGCCCTCCTTACTGTCTTCTCACATTGCTTGCCCACCTTAAGGTCATCTGATATGACTACCCCCAGGTCCCTTTTCATTTTTGTTGTTGTTATTATCTCACCCCCCCCCATTATGTACTCTTTACCTGGGTTTTTGTTTCCCAGGTGCAGTACTTTGCACTTCTTAGCATTGAATCTAAGCTGCCATACATTTGACCATTCCTCCAACCTTGGCAGCCCAAAATCAGCATCTATCTCAGTCTTACCTTCCTGTTGACCTCCACTCCTAGCTCTTTGTCAGTTTTTCATTTCTGTACTGGAAGCCTGTACAGCCAGAGGGCCATGGAACCCACAAAGGAAGGGGCCATATTTGACATAGTCCTGACAGCCAGGGGCAGCTAGAGGAAGGCCTTGGTGAGGGAACCACTGTGTTCCAATGATCACATGCAGGTTTAGGTCAAGCTAAAAGCTGAAAAGCACACTGCAGGACTAAGGTTGTGAACTTCAGAAGAACAGATTTTGGGAGGATGAGGGAGGTGTTGGGGGAAAATTATAGGATGTGACAGCAGCTGTAGAAGCATCCAGACTATGAGATATGATTAAAAAGGGAGTACTGGAGGTGACAGTGCTATGTCCAAAGATGGTAGGGAAGGGGAAGAGGGTAATGAAAATAGGGTCAGCAGAGGCAGTGAAGAGAAAAAAAAAAGGAAATGCATTCATTAGATGCAAAATAAGTCAGAAGATGACAGGGGGCATATCAAGAAGAGATGAGGATGGCAAACAGGGTAGTGTGACATGCAAAAATGGAGGGAGAGCTGATGCTACCGGAGGGATTAAGGAAGGTAACAAAGCATTCTTTTACTATACAAGAGGAGCATAAAACCAAGGAAGGTGAGGTTAGGCTAAAGAAGAGTGAGGGATGGGTGGAGGATGAGAACTGTAAGGCAAATTTACCAAACAATTATTTCTGTTAAGCATTCATGTTTAAGGACAAGGGTCTTTTGGCGGATTGCAGGATAAAGGCCAATTGTGGCTTGCTAGTAGGTACCAGCATGGAGCCCGTCATGGAGCTGGAAGTGCTGAATTGCCTAGAGGCACTGAATTAGAATAAATCATTGGGCCTGGATGGGATGCATCTGAAGCTATTAAAGGAGATGTGCAGGTCTTGGCTGGACCACTAGTGTATCTCTTCAGTTGCTTTTGAGAGACAGGGGAGGTGCCAGAGGATTGAAGGACAGTGAATGTGCTCCCCCCTACGCAAAAGTGGGGGGTCGAGAGGAGCAGGCAACTATAGACCAGTCAGTCTGATGTTTATAGTAAATAAACTATTGGAATCTATTTTAAAGGAGAGCATGGTAGGATTCCCGGAGGCCAATGGCCTGCAGACTCCAGTCAGCACAGATTTACTACTGGGAGGTCATGCCAGATGAAACTGATTGTACTCTTCATCTGGATGACAAAGGCCATAGATAGGAGTCCGGCAGTAGATCCCTATACCTAATTTTAGCAAAGCCTTTGACTCCATACCACATGGGAGATTGTTAAAGAAAATGGGTGATCTTGGGGTAGGGGACATGATAGAGTGGGTATAAAATTGGCCAGGTGGGAGGACCCAGTGAGTAGTCCTAAATGGTGAGCCCTCAAGGGTAAAAGAAATCAGTAGTGAAGTAGTGTACCAAGGAATCGGTTTTAGGACTGGTCCTCTTTAACATATTCATATAATATCTGATCTGGAGAAGCCTGAACAATGGTCAGAGGTATGGCAACTGAGGTTCAATGCTAAGAAGTGCAAAATAATGTACCTGGGAAGGGGGAACCATGGGGAGAGATAAAGGATTGGTGGGGGGGGGGAGCTGACAATCACCAAAGAAGAAAGGGACCTAGGGGGATACCATATCTGATGACCTAAAAGTGTCAAAGCAGAGCACAATGGCTGCAGGGAAGGCCACTGGCATTCTGGTTTGCATAGGCAGAGGTATCACTAGCAGAAGGCGGGATGTGGTGATGCCACTGCATAAAACATTAGTAAGGGCTCACCTAGAGTACTGTATGCAGTTCTGGAGGCCACACCTGCGTAATGTCACAGACAGGGTGGAGGCGGTCCAGAGAAGGGTGACCAAGATGTTACATGGATTGCATCACAAAAATGTATGACGAGAGACTAAGGGACCTCAATATGTATTCACTGGAGGAAAGGGGGGAACAGGGGGACATGATAGAAACCTTCAAGTGCCTCAAGGGCATAAACAAGGTGTAGGGGGAGCCCTTTTCCAATACAGAAGGAGTACAAGAATAAGGGGGCTTGATATGAAATTGGAGGGGGGTAGATTAAGAGGAAATGTGAGAAAATATTTCTCACAAAGAACCTGGAATCCAATGGTGTCCAGGATCTGAGGCAACATGAATTCATAGCAGGAAGGTCTTGTCAAACAAATCTATTAGATTTTTTTGATTGGGTGACTAGGGAAGTGAATCACAGAGGGGTGGTAGACATTGCCTACCTAGATTTCAGCAAAGCCTTTGATACTGTCCCACACAGAAGGCTGGTTAATAAGATGAGTAGTCTGGGCATGGGGCATAAGGTGATACATTGGATTAGAAACTGGCTGATGGACAGAAGACAGATGGTGGTGATAAATGGGATCCAATCCAGTGAGAGAGAGGTGACCAGTGGAGTAACACAGGGATCAGTCCTGTTCAATGTCTTCATTAGTGACATTGCAGAGGGGCTGGAAGGAAAGGTCTGCCTATTTGCAGATGACACCAAGATCTGCAACAGAGTGAATACTCCAGAAAGGGTGTAAAAAATGAAGAGGGACGTGGAGAAGCTTGAAAGATGGAGTTGTGGCAACTGAGGTTCAATTCAAAAAAGTGCAAGATAATGCACCTGGATAGGGAGAACCCTGGGGAAAGCTACAGAATGGGGGGGGAGAGGTGCTGACTCTCACCAAAGAGGAAAGGGACCTAGGGATTATCATATCTGATGACCTTAAGGTATCAAAGCAGTGTGCAAAGGCTGCAGGGAAGGCCAGTGGCATGCTAGGGTGCATAGGCAGAGGCATTACTAGCAGGAGACAGGAGGTGTGGATGCCATTATATAAAACACTGGTAAGGTCTCACCTGGAGTACTGCATGCAGTACTGGAGACCACACATGCGAAAGGACACAGACAAGGTGAAGGTTTTCCAGAGAAGGGCGACAAAGATGGTTCATGGCTTGCATAAGAAAACATATGAGGACAAACTAAGAGTCCTCAATATGTACTCACTGGAAGAGAGGAGAGAAAGGGGGGACATGATAAAAACTTTCAAGTACCTCAAGGGCATAAACAATGTGCAGGTGGGGGGATCTTTTCCAATGTAGAAAAGATATGAGAATGAGGGGACACAATATGAAATTGGAGGGGGGTAGATTAAGAGTGTACCAGCTGAGGAGAATGAGTCATTCGAGTGCACTGTGGTAGCAGGTGTAGGCTGTGGGATCGACATCATCTACCGTCCACCCAGAGATGAGAAGTGTTTTCTTCAGGAAGTGGTGGACTTCGTCATTGACATGGCATTTGAGTCACCCAGACTGATGGTTCTGGATGACTTCAGTGCCTCAGTCAATGACGAACTCTTGCAGTTTGGACAACACTTCCTTCAGTTGATGTCATCTCTGGGCCTTACACAGATAGTTACCACTGCTACCCATAAACATGGTCACTCCCTTGACTTAGTCTTCCTCCTGGGGATCGAGGCCTCTGAGTTGGATGGTCCGATCGCTACACCGTGGGGTTTAGTTTTAGCCCCCCCTTCCGAAGGCCTACCCCTGTGGAGATGGTCAGGTATCGCCCTTTATGAGATGTTAACTCTGAAGGCCTAGCAGTGGTACTTAGCCTATCATCCCTTCCAGTGGCAAACAATAACCCAGATGCCCTCATGGTAGCCTATGATACGGCTATCTTGGTGGCCCTGGATGTCATTGCTCCTGTCCGTGCTCACCCTCTTTCCCTTTGCCCTTGGTCCCCATGGTTTGATGGGACCTTGAGGGAGATGCGGAGACTAGGATAATGGTTAGAGCATTAGTGGCAGAGATCCTCTCTTGATGCCGACCACCTTAGGTTGATGGAGCATTATCAAGCCTATCAATCTGCAATCACCCGTAAGAAGGCAGAGTTCCTGTCTGGGGAGATTGTGGCTGCTCAGAGTTGACCAGCTCAGCTCTTTCGCACTGTGGACAGGCTGTGCAACCTAGCTTGTCTACAAATCTGAAAGGTCTTTTCACAAATAGAGTGCGATGAACTTACTCGATTCTTTGCAACTAAGGTGGCCGACCTTAGGGCGGTGCTCCAACCAGCACACTCTAAGGGTGTTGCTTTGGATCAGCATATGGCTGCTGCTCCTCGGTTTTCCTGGAGTGCCTTCGACTGACTGGAATTCACGGATATCATGCAGAGTGTCCTGGGTGTGCACCCTATGTGCTGTAGTTTGGATGCAGGAATAACTTCCCTGATTTTGGGTTATATTGATTCCATCAGTCCGGTCCTAGCATGGATAGTCTGGTGCTTCTTTGAAACAGGTGAGTTTCTGAGCGCCCTGAAGGAGGTGGTGATAACACCCCTCCTGAAAAAAAACTTCTTTGGATCCCAATTGCTTTGCAAACTACCGACCGATCTCTAACCTTCCCTTTTTAGGGAAGGCGATTGAGAAGGTAGTGGCCATGCAGCTGGAGAACCATTTGCCCATCCATGATATCTATGAACTCCTCCAGTCTGGTTTTCGAAAGAGGTATAGCACTGAGACAGCGTTGGTTCGGGTGCTCAATGATCTCCTGATGGCTAGGGACCAAAAGAACCATTCCATTCTGGTTCTTCTAGATCTCTCATCAGCCTGCGACACTGTAGACCATGGGGTTTTACTTGAGCTTCTGAGGTTCATCTGTGGACTATCGGAAGTAGTCCTCAGGTGGTTTACATCATACCTCACTGGAAGAATGCAGAGAGTGGTTTTCGGGGTCTTTTCCTCTGACCCAGTTTCTCTGTCTTGTGGGGTTTCTCAGGGCTCTGCGTTGTCCCCCATGTTGTTCGCAGTGTACATGCTGCCCCTTGGAGACATTGTAAGAAGGTATGGGCTGAGGTTTCACTGCTATGCTGATGATACCTAACTCTACCTCTCTTTTGCACCTGACCAGGATGGAGCTCTCTTGATCTTTAGTAACTGCCTCAGAGAAATCTAGGGATGGATGGACTTGAATTGGTTGAAGTTGAACTCAGAAAAGACAGAGGTGTTGGTAGTCGATCCGGCATGCCGGATGGGGGGGCTGGGGGTTGGTTCACCCTCTGGACTTTATTTTGGGGGTGTTTCACTCCCGATATCTGAACAGGTGTGTAACCTGGGGGTAATTTTTGACGAGGGACTGACTCTGCATTCACAGGTGTCTGCCGTCATCAAGTCCTCATTTTACCATCTGAGGAATATCTCCAGGATTAGGTACCTTGTTCCATCTGACGATCTCCCTATGTTGGTCCATGCCTTTGTGTCCTCACATCTGAACCATTGCAATTCCCTTTATCTAGGGCTTCCTGGGGTGGAAATCTGTCACCTGCAGCTGGTGCAGAACACAGCGGCCCGGCTTTTGACTGGCACCTCTCAGTCCAGCCACATTTCGCTGGTGCTGCATGGACTGCACTTGCTACCAGTGCAGTGGCAGATCACCTTTAAAGTCAGTCTCTTGACTTTTAAAGCCCTACATGGACTTGGCCCGGTTTACCTGAAAGAGCTCCTGGTCCCTTACTGCCCTTGGCGATCGCTCCGCTCAGCTGACGAGGGGTTGCTAGAGATCCAGGGGTGTGTTTGAAATCTTCTGGGGCCCATACATTTATGCATGCGGCCCCTATCCTCTGGAATTCTCTACCCCATCAGTTACGGGAGCGTGTGACTGTGGATGGATTTAAAAAGGTCCTGAAAACGTATTTATGGACTCAAGCATTTGGAGTCTGATTTTGTTTGTTTACCTGGGTCAGCTGTTTTTAATTTTAAGATCTGATATGTTTGACATGTTTTTTAAATTTGTATGGTGCCTTGGTTTTTGGAAGGCGCCATAGAAATAAAATTGATTATTATTATTATTAAGAGGTAACATGAGGAAGTGTTTCTACACAGAGAGGGTGATGGATGCTTGGAACAGTCTGCCACAAGAGGTGGTGGGGGCAAGCACAGTGGAGGGGTTTAAACATGACTGGGACAGGCACAAGGGAACATTGGGTGGGGAGGTAGTGATGAAAAGTCATTGATCACTTAGAATTAGTGACTGCATACAGGTTTAGGGCTTATGGGCAGACTAGATGGGCCTAGCGCTCCCTATCTGCTGACAATTTCTATGTATCTAAGAGCATGGTGGACATATGGAATTGTCTGCTGCAGGAGGTGGTGGGTGCAAGCACAGTGGGGGGAGGGATAAACATGCCTGGAACAGGCACAAGGGAACCTTGATGGGGGAGAGACAGATGAAAAACCACTGACCAGATAGGGTCAGAAGCCACATTCACATTTCAGGGCATATGGGCAGACTGAATGGACCTAGTGGTCCTTATCAGCTGACAGTTTCTATGTTTCTATATGTGATGTAAGGGAGTGGTTTCAGTGCAAGACATTCCTCTTTGCAGACAACACCAAAATCTGTGGCAGAGTGACACTTAGGAGGGGGGAGGGCCATGAAGAAGGTTCTAGAAAGACTGAATAGGTGGCTGAGGGTGTGGCAGCTAAAATTTAAATTGAAAAAGTGCAAGGTAATGCACATATGGGCCAAGAACCTGAGAATGGAATACAGGATGGATGGGGTGGTAGTGGAGAGCACAGTGGAAGAAAGGAACCTGAGTTCATAATAATTGAGGGCTTGAAGGCACAGACACAGTGCAACAGGGCTATGGGAAAGGTGACTCAGATGGTGAGATGCATCTGGAGGGGGATCTCTAGCAGAAAGTGGGAGGTAATACTGTCTTTGTATAGATCCCTGGTTCGACTGCACCTACAGTAATGTGTGCAATTGTGGAGCCCACACTTGAGGAAGGACAGGGATGGGCTGGAGGTGGTGCATTGAAGGGCTACCAAAATGATACAGAGGCAACAAGGGAGGTCCAATGATGAGCTGTATGGGGGATCTCAATATGTATTTGTGTACCAGGTGAAAATAGAGAATCCATATTAGTACATCAAAATCGCGCTGTCAAAGCCACATAATCTAAAACAGCTCCAGGGATAGCATAGCGCAGGCAACCTTAGTGCTATCCCTGTAACTGTTGGCCATAGGGGGTAACAGGGGAAGGTGTCTGCTGCAGGGTATGTTGCCAAGCAGCTCCTGTGGCATGAAGGGTAGGGCACAGGCAGCAGAGGTCAGCAGAAGGTCCTTGGGCTGGGGTTCGAGTCCTGGTTCTGGCATATGTGTTTTTTTTTACTTGTTAAATAGTCTGTAGAGTGTGATGTGATTTATTATTTCTCCCTCCTCCCAACTGTTGTGCTGCCTGTGTCTACCCATCACCCTGCACATTCTGCCCCCCCACCTCTGGTGTTCCTGCTGCTTTCCACCTCCCAAGTAGTACCCCCTCCCCCACGGTCCTTTCCATCCCCGGGTTGCCTCCCCCTTCCTGGAGGTGTTTATACTTAGAATGGGGGATGTGGGTGGCAGAGCCCCCCGCTACAACTCAAATTAATTTTTTTTTTTTATAGCCATGGTAGTGGCCAGTGTGTTTGTGGACTGCTACCACTGGCATTGTTGTTGTAGTTGCTGCTTTGGTCAGGTGCTGTTATTGACAGTGCTGTTTTGCCTTCGCGTTTTTTGACCGTGCTGTTCTTGTGTTCAAAGTCCTGATCTAGTGTCATGTACTTACTGGAGGACAGGAAGAAGAGGGGAGACATAACTGCCTCATTCAAGTACCTCTGTGGTTTTATCAAGGTGGACAGCAGTGAGTTGTTTGCAATGAGTGGGAACACAGGTACCAGGGAAAAATTCATGAAATTGCTGGGGGGGGGGGATTCAGAAAGGATGTTTGTTAAGAAGTCCTTTTTTATTTTGTGGAATAAGTGGTGGCAGACATGAACAAACATCTGGAAGAAGTCATTGCACTGAAACAGCAAGAGGGTTCAAAAGGGGGGATGGACAGACGCACGGCAGAATTGTGTATGGGGCAGTTGGGAAGGGAGGGAGGGAAAGAAATGAAGTCTGACAGGGGCATAGCCCCTTAACTAGGCAGGCTAGCGCAAACTTGATTGACTGATATCTCTTTATCTGCCAGTATTTTCTATGTTTCTCACTAAAGTAAGTAATAAAACCCATATAAATAATTTTCCCACTGATAGTACATACTTTTGTGCTTCCCAAACACGGCAACAGAAGCAGTATTCGTCCTTTGGGCAGTTGCATACTATAGAAAAAATACATGTATAATTCAGTGGGTGTACATAAACAAAGTGAGGAGTTATGCTTGTGTAACATTGTTGATAGTGGTCAGGAGGATAGTTGTATGACTGAGTTGTTTGACTGCTATATGTGGATGCTTTGACCATTCATATTCTCTGTTCTCTGTGGGACTAGCAGGCTGTTGGGGTACCATAAAGACAAAGGAACCTTCTTAAGTATGGTTCTACCTCTAGAAGTGCCATGGAAATATAATTCTTTAGATTAAAGATATATTGGGTAGGAGCTCAAGAAAAGAAGTGAGCCACTGGAGGAGGAGAGGAGGAGGGGAGGAGGATGACGGGAGCAAAGAATCAGAACTTTGAAATAAGACTGGAAAAAGCTGGTTTAAATAGCCCAGGAAGGGTGTGTGTGACTATTTGCTCCTGCCCATCAAATTGCAGGCATAGCTTTTTAATTCAATTGGTGTATGGAACCAAAATGGGGAGTTATGCTTGTGCAACATTGTTGATAGTAAGGAGGCTAGTTGTATGATTGCGTTGTTAGGTTACTATCCTGAATGTGGATGTTTTGGCCATTTGCAGTCTCTATTCCCTGTAGGACTACCACCCTGTTGGGATATGTGGAGGCAAAGGAACCCTCTTTAGGAGGGTCCAAATCCTAGAGATGCCACAGGAACGTAATTCCTTTAGCTAAAGGTACCTTAGGAAGGAGACCAGAAGAACTGCAAAGCAAGAACCGCAAACAGACTAGTTGGAGTAATTACATAGACAGCTGATAGCTGGAGAGGCCTGTTAGCAGACAAAGGCATTACCTCCAGAAGGAGAGAGGGAATGGCAGGATTGTAGGATGATTAAAAGTATGCTACCATCCAACCTCAACTCACAGCAGAAATCCTACTACTAAGATACAGTAAATGTCATTATTAAATATATTACTACATTATTGCCTTTGACAATCAGTAACGAAAAACAAAATCTGTGGAGAAAATCTCTGGGAATCTACGGCCTTGGCCAAAATCCCACCTGGCATGGGTAATTGCTTATGGCCATTCAGTTTGCAAATCTGGAATTCAGCTCAGGAGACATTTTGGAAGGATAATTCTTACTCTGTTCCTCTAACAGGATAATGTTGTAGGGTACTTCCTGTCAATCTTTGCAGCTAAAGGAAATTCCCCCATGAAGGAGGCCCACCCCTCAAAGTGTGGAATGAGGAGAGTAATGCCTGCTAAAAGACTAGCATCCATCCTCAAGACCAAGCACTACATCTGACTGACAACTAAAGGAAGGGGATATAGAATGAGACTATGTGGACCTTAGGCAGATGCAGGGAGAGTAGCTTTCAGAGGTTCTGCTGACGTGGTCTGCACAGCTAAAGGAACCCATGTGTACTTAGGGCTTCACCCTCTTGCAGCTGAAGTGTTAAATGCTATTTCATGATATGCTGGTGACCGTGGGTCTGCATGGCTAAGGCTTTCTTCAGAGCACTGGACCTTACCCTCCAATGGAACTTCTGGGAGGCGCTACAGGAGACAACTGATTTACCGAAAAGGACACTCACCTGAGATGAGGGACTCGTGCTCAGGATGCAGACTTCAAGGTGAGTGAATGAGCATGTCTACTAACAGGGCAAAAGTCCCAGAATATAATGATGGCCAGTATGAATATGGTTATAAAACCTGATTGCATAGAGGAAGACATTGATTGACTAAATGATGACTGCTGAAAGGACTGACTGATACTCACTGAAAGTAAAATGACTGAAAAGATACTGAAAATATTAATGCATATCAAAGGCAAACATCGTAAGTAAAACCCAAAAGCAGGAAAAGCAAGAAGCTGTTCCAAACTAAGACTGAGGCGAATAACACTGAAGCAGACGGAGTAAAGCTGTTTGAAATGACTGAGTAGGAGCAGCTGCCTGGCTGGAAGAGAGGTGAAATGAGGAGGAATACAGTGGAACTGAGAGGAGTTTGCAAGTGGCTTGGTATGGACAGGAGGTAGAACAGACTGAGAGGACACAAGGTAAATACAGCACAATGGCACAGGAAGGACATAGAAACTAGAAAACACACTGAAAACCAAAACTGAATAAACACAGGATTTACATGAGGACAGGAGTTCAGCATGAGTGGCTTACTTAGAAAAAAGAAGAAAGCACAATGTTACAGCCACTGAAGGCAGAAAGACAAAATACTAACCTAGAAAGTTGCTGAAGGCATAACACCAAACAGAAATCCCCCAAAGAAGCAATGAGAAAAAGCAACATCAAGCTGAACAAAGAATCAAAGCTTCCAGATGAAGCCGGGGGAAGCTCGTCTAAACAGACCAGGAAGGGAGTGTGTGGCTGGTTGCTCCTGCCCAGCAAGCTGCAGGTATTGCCTTTTAATTATCAGAATATCTGGACATTATAAATCATACAAATAATATGCAGTACATGTAAAACTTTAGCTGAAAATGCATACCATTTTCAAACCCAAGCTGTTCGAACAAGAAAAAAAAAATTACAATCTTTACTATAACTAAAATCTATCAAAATCCCTAGTATAACTATTAAAATAAACAATCATTTGTCAATGCCAAATGTTGTCTTGCTGACATTGGCATCGGTAGTGCAGGAGTTGAACAGATGCATAATAGGAATGGCAGTGAAGTATGAAAGTGACGTCAACCCCACATCACTCTACAGAGACTGACAGGCACTGAGGTGTGCCTTTGGGCATTGGCCATAACGTTCGTAGCATTTCAGCTCATCCTACCCTGCAGTGCGACAAATATTGCATTGTGCCTTGGGGTCTTCGGGCCTTACGCTCACCCCAATCGTCAATAACAATCATGGTATTTTACCTCACCCTATCCTGCAGAGACCGACAAGTGCTGAGGTGTGCCTTGGAGTGTTTGACTTTACAGTCACCCCATTTCATAAGGACATACACTGAAATGGGTGCAGCATAGGAGAACAGGGGTGAACTATGGGACCAAAGAGTCCAAGGCACACCTGATGCCTGTCAGTGGCTTGAGGGGGGGAGGGATGGTATGGCATGAGCATGACAGCCATCAATGCAAAGGCACACCCCTGACGCCCGTCAGTCTGTACAGGGTGGGACGTTATGGTTAGAAACTCTAATGCCCAGGCCGTTTGTTGGTATTTGCTCTACAAATTTGCAACACAGCATTTTTGTGAGCCCCACCTCATGAAAGTATTTGGGACCTCTGCTCATGAATAGTGGCACTATGATTTTGTTAATCTGTCCTGAATGTTGATTTCTCACAGCGACCGTGTCATTCTGCGCCAGATGTGGGAAACCACCATTTGGGCAGGATGTGAAAAATGACAGCTATACCATTCACAGGTAGGTGTGAAGAGATGACAGTGTTGAAAATCTTGAGTGAAAATATTAAAAATGCTCAAATTTACGAGCATACGTAAAAACTGCACAATGCACACTCATAACACAGTCATTAATTGGAATTATTTCACCAAATTTTCAACATAGGCATTTTTGGACCTCTGCTCATGAACGCTGTCACTATGATTTTCTTCATCTGTCCTGATCATTGATTTCCCACAGCGACTGCACCATTGTGTGCCAGTTGTGCAAAAACACATTTCAGGCAGGATGTGAAAAATGACAGCTGTATTGTTCATAAGGAGGTGTGTAAAACTGACAATGTTGAAAATGTTGAGTGAAAACATTACAAAATCTTGAAGTTACGAGTGTACGTGGAAACTGCGCAACACGCGCTTATCACATAGTCATTTTGTGGACTTTTGTCACCAAATTTTCAACATAGGCATTTTAGGACCTCTACTACGAACACTATCACTGTGATTTTCTTGATCTGTCTCGAACACTGATTTCCCACAGCGACCGCGCTATTCTGGGCCGGTAGTGCGAAAACACATTTTGGACAGGATGTGAAAAATGACAGCTATAGTGTTCATAAGGAGGTATGAAAAAATGCCAATGTTGAAAATCTGGAGTGAAATATTACAGATTTGAAATTCTGAGCACATCGCATTAGGTGTACATGCAGTGGGTTGGTGGAGGGGCCAGACAACTAGGGACCGTTTCTACTTCTACAAGGTTAATAAAAAGCAATAGACATCATGGGAAGGTTTTTCTTTTGACAGGTACTTTTGGCACACTGGGGGTGGGCTCTCAGCCTGCCACCTGTGTGTTTTGGGGTGGGGACTGGAGCCGATGGGATTGGGCACCCTGTCCGGCACATGCACAGTGGTGGGGGTCGCATGAGCCAAGGGGATTAGGCACCCCTTGGCACATACAGAGTGGTGGGGTTACATGAGCTGAGGGGATTGAGCACCCCCTTGGCACAGAAGAAATAGGGGGGGACATTATGCCGACAGGGATTGGGCACCCCCGTTGGCAAATTAACTTAGAAGGGGGCATGCTGACTGGGGGACTGGGCACCCCTGTCGGCTTTCTGAGGGACTGTGAGAGGCGGCGGCTGTCCCTCAGCTTCAGTCAGGTCTGTGAGAAGCTGACGGGGAAGCCACCACCATCTTGCTTGACAGGGGACACCAGACAAGGCAAGCAGTAATTGACTGCTGCAATCAGGGACTGCCCCGTGGAACTCCCTGATTGCAGCGGCTAATTTCTCTCAAGGTGGTTGCATGTTTCTCAAACTGCTGTCGTAGACAGCATGCTATGCCATTAGCACCACAGAGCCCGGCCACAAAAAGCACTGGCGCCATTGGCTGCAGCAGGACCGCACCTCCGAAACCCACTTCTCTACTGAAGCAACCACAATATGTTGTCAGCGATGCGTGCGCAAGACAACAAAAAAATAAAACCAAAAGACTGGAGCTTCAGCAGGCTAATAATAGAAGGTTAGGCACAAAGTTTTGAGACAAGCTCCCTCCCTCCCATCCCCTGTCTTGGTTTGATAAGATCACTGCTTGCTAAAGCTTTGCTAAAGGTAGTTTATTACTAAATAGAAACTAAAACAAAAGTCTTCAAGATTTAAAAGTGGTGTGACAATAACACAACAATTTGGTTCATCACACTAACCCTGGTAGCTAATTTAATACAGGCAGAGCCTAAAACAGACAGAACAAATAAAACTAAAATGAAAAGGGGTAGTAAATACTTTAAAAATATGAAACAGACAAACTTTCATCACATCTGACCAGACACTCCCAGTTAAAAAATGGCAGAATCTGAAACAAACAGAATCTAACAAATAAAAACTAAAATAAAATGGGAAGAAAAAGATAAAAAAATTATATAAAAAAAAAAAAAAACTCAGCACACCTGATCCTCTTCCTGGTTAAGAAAAGGATAAGGTGGCGGATAAACTAACTCCTCTCTTTGACTATCTCTGAGAACAAAATTTCTAAAAGCTTAAGTATTAGGCAACAGACACAGTAAATAGGGGATGTGGGAAGACAGGATAAGCATGGACAGGACAAGCTAAGAAAAACTTTACACATACCTTATATTAAAATCTACCAGGCAGTTAAAAGGGACACACATGTTGGTTTTGGGATCAGTGAGTCCTCCATTGTTTTTCTCCTGTTCTCCTTATCTAGAGTCATTGTAATGACAGAATGGAGTCAAGTAGTCAGCAGCAATAATAGCAGTCAGTTCCTCAAGTCATCCAGAATCTGTAGTGGCAGCAGTTTATCTTTTCAAGTCCTCTCAGGGAGATGGTACCCTGTTGCAGCTGAGGTTGCTCATTCATTGAGCAGCTAAGGTCCCTAGAACAGTTGATGGCTACAATGCCTCCTCCCCTGCTCTGATTGGCTCTTTGCCCATATACGTGAATTTTAAATTCAAACAGGGCCAGTAACTGGCCCTTAGTAGCCTCCCTCCCCCATAATCCTTGCATTCTCACACAGTGTACTGCATACCAAAATACTTCCCAGTCCCCCACACTGCCCACTGCAAACACAGACAAAGGTCAGGAAAGATAACCAAGGTTTTTTTAACCTTTTTATTAATAACTCAACAAATAACATTTTTTTTACCTTTTTATTAATAACTCAAAAAATTGCAGCAACAACACTGTTCACACTTGCACTCACCCAACAGCAGATCAGGCTCTGGTAGGGGGCATCGCATCGTGCCTGTTTAGCTGCCCATCTGCTGCAGTTACACGTCCTCTCTCTCATCAATGCCTGGGGACTCAGAGGAACAGAATTTGGGTGTGTGCCTGATATGAATGGAAGCATACCCACAGCATGTCAGCTAGGAGTCTGGCTGTGCTGTATCATTTCAGGAGGCTTATTATGTCAGCTAGTTAGGGAACCTACTAGAGAGGGTACGGTGCTGGACCTGGTGCTGACTAACCAGGGCAGCATTGGTGAGGTCACCTTAACGGAACTTCTGGAGAACAGTGACTGTCAGACAGTGCGGATCCACTTCAGGACTAGGGTAGAAAAGGACCTCAAGTCAAGGATGCTGGAATTCAGAGGTGCAGACTTCCAGTACATGGGGGAACTGCTCAAGGGCAAACTGGAAGGGGGGGGAGGCAGAAGGGCATGGAACAGAAATAGGGCACAGTCAAGGAAGGGATATTGCAGTTGTACGGTGTGTGCATCAGTGTGATTAGCAAGAGCAGACAGAGCAGGAAACCTCTATTGTTTTCAAGATGCTGCGGGTTGCAGTGAGGGAAAAGTGGGTGGCCTTCAGTAAGTGTAAGGTACGTTAGAGGGATGATGAAGGGGGGTATACCTTCCAAAACTGAAGGAAGTGGCCAAGGTAGTGAGTGGAGCAAAAGCACAAGTGGAGAAAAGGATTGCAGAAGGAATAAGGGACAAGGCATTCTTTAGAGTCATCAGTGAGAAAAGGAAGACAAAAGGGGGTAGTCAGACTAAGGAGAGGTCAGAATGGGTGGAGGGAGATAGGAAAAAGGCAGGAATATTGAGCATATGCTTTTGCTCAGTATTCACAGTGGAAAGAGGAGGGCATTATTACCTGAGGGAGCATAGACAGGTAACGTGAAGGCAGGCAGGGAGATGGACGGTCCACCATTTTATGAAGAGAGGATTTGAAAGGGGTGAGAGGGCTAAGGATTGACATTGCCATGGGCCACAACAGATTGCAGTAAAGAGTACTAAGAGAACTGAGTGAGGTCCTGTTGGCCCAACTAACAGACTTATTTAACAGTTCTCTAGAAAATGGGGTGGTCCCAGAGGACTGGGAAAGGGTGGATGTTGTCAATCTACAGAAGAACAGCAGCAGAGAAGAGCCATGGAATTACA
This sequence comes from Neoceratodus forsteri, assembly GCA_016271365.2. Taxonomy (NCBI): domain Eukaryota; kingdom Metazoa; phylum Chordata; order Ceratodontiformes; family Ceratodontidae; genus Neoceratodus; species Neoceratodus forsteri. Next base: position 1,609,036,721 of record CM057452.1, read on the forward strand.
GGCCAGGAGCCAAACCTTTTTTTTGTGGGGAGATGCAGATGATTTATTTTTTATTCAGTGTCCTGTGCAGCCAGTATAATGTTATGCTTGTGCAACTGTGTTAGTTTGGTTTTGGCCATTCACACTCTCTATTCCAGAGAAATTACCATCCTGTAGGGGTATGAAAGGCAAGGAACCCTCGGAGAGGGTTCTACCCCTAGAGGTGCCACGGGACGATTCCTGTGGCTAAAGGTACCTTAGGAATCCTTCTAAGGAGAGAAGTGCTGCCACTGGAGGGGGAAGGGAGGATGGTGGGGCAAAGAAAAAGTGCTTCATAATGAGGCTGAGAGGAACTGCTTTTATAGCTCAGGAAGTGGGAGTGGGAGTGGCTGGCTGGCTGCTTGGCCACTGAACTCCAGACAAAGCCTTACCAATTCAATGTCCTGTGCAGCCAGTATAGTGCTATGCTTGTGCAACTGTGTTAGTTTGGTTTTGGCTGTTTGCACTCTATTCCAGAGGAATTGCCACCCTGTAGGGGTACGATAGGCAAGGAACCCTCAGAGAGGGTTCCACCCTTAGAGGTGCCAAGGGATGATTCCTGTGGCTAAAGGTACCTTAGGAATCCCCAAAAGAAATGTAGTACAGTCATATCCCAAAGAATGAGGTGACACGAAGCTTACGAGGAAGCAGTAACTGTGACGTAGGAGCAGTAACTGTAACGTAGTAGTAGAGAAGCATAGACAGTTTGATAACGTAATGATATGCTCAGTTTGATAACATAATGAAATGCCCAGGTTTGCACAGCATGATACTGATTGTTTGCATTGAGAATGAAGGGATCCTCTAAGGAGATAGGGAATGGCAGGACATCCTCCACCTCCATCCAACAGCAGAATCTACCTAAAGAAACTAGGGGACACTACTATGCTAACTAACAGTTATGACCTGAGGCAACGGAGGAGAGAAAAAAAACCCGTATGAGGAGGAAATCTCTGGGGATCCAAGGCCTAGGTTGCCTTCTCTCCAGGTGTGGGATAGTTTATTTAGTGACAGCTCTGTAGCTGCAATTTGGAATCCCAATTAATGGGATGTGGAAAATATTCCAATTTGGAGGAAGGCTGTCACCTAAACCCTTTAGCGGGAATGCCGTGGAAGGTTGCGAGAAAACTCTGCAACAATATGGGCAACCAAGGTGGAGGAGGAGGAGAGCAATGACTGCTGAGGCACTCACCTGACCAACCTGCCCTAAACTCAAACCAGGTGAACCAGAGGCAGACGTAGGAAGAATGCAGTGATGGTGCCTTGCTAGGGAAACCACTAAAGCCAATGGACAACCATTATAGTGCAACACTAGAGCCAAAGGAAGATCGTTGTAACCACCCTTCGCCACTAGTCTTGAATTCTACACCAGGAGCTGCTGTTATGTAGCAGGCAGTTAAAGCCAAGGCTAGGGTGAGGACATTCCCAGCTATGGGCCAGGTGAGAAGGATCCTGCCCCAAGCTGGAAACGTTCAAGATGTAGACTAAATGCAGAAAAAGGCCGTCGGCTGCAGGAACCCTGTGCCAAGAATAGAATGGCTGACATGCCCCAGAATTAGATTGAGAGCTGAGAAGCTGGTGAGCTGATTGAGCACTGGTGTGCTGATCGTAATGAGTAGTGAGTGCTGAGACCTTGCAAGGTCGAAAGCAGATTGAGTGCAGCAGACATCCCAGAAGCTGAAGTTGAAAGGATGCAGTAGGTATGAGCAATCAATTGCGTAAGCAAGCATGGACCTATACGTAGGTCAGTAAACAGAGTAGTAATACATGGACCTGCATGTAGGACTGCATAACGCAGTAGCAATGAAACAGCACTGAATAGTGGGACAAGCCAGCCAGACATTTAAAAGCCAAATCAAGGTGACAACAACTCTGAGGATTTTCAGTGGTGAAGGCAGGATTTAGAACAGAAATAATTAGCCACATGGGGCCATGACTCCCCAAACACTTTCCAGTCCCTGTCGTAGGACAAACAAGAAAGTGATGGAAGAGCTGAGAACCACAAGCAGATATTAAAGCTAGTTTAACAGCCTCAGGAGGAGCTTTTAGCTGACCTCAGAGTAGAACAGGGTGAATAAACATAAAAGCAGCATCTGTATGGAGTACACTGAGTTGTAACTGCAATAAACATAAATACGGAGACACAATGCTCTGAAAGCATGTGTAGCCAGGCAGTGCAATGAAGCTGCTACAGTAAGGTAAGTTGAATGAGAGAGCATGATTGAGCAGCATAGCTAGGTTCAGTGTAAGCCTGTGTCAGGTGAAAACAATCGAGTATGCAACATGGAGCAGCTATGGTTGAGCTGAAACACACAAATAATGACTGTGGTTGCACTGCAGTAGTTTGAGAGTTGTGAGTAACTGAAAGCAAGTAGTAGGAGCTCTGGAACAATATGCTAGGAGTTTAGAAACAAAGCCCCCCCAAAAAAACAAAACCAAAGACACACAAACACAGAAAACAGGGAACAAAGACAGAAAAAAGCATACATGCAGCCGAAGGCAAAAAACAAACCAGAAGCAGGAAAATAAACACAGAAATCCAGCAAAGACAAGCAGGAGCAGCAAGGGTGGGGGGGCTCAGCCAGCCTTGCAGGCCCCAAACAGCTCAGAGGACAGACCGACAGAACCTTCGGCTGCAAAGAAAAAGTGCTTCACAATGAGACTGAGAGGAACTGGTTATATAGCTCAGGAAGTGGGAGTGGCTGGCTGCTTGGCCATTGAACTCCAGGCAAAGCCTTTCCAATTACATTGGCTCTCTGTATCAGCTATGGTATATGAAAGTAATGTATTTGTGACTTTAATTGAATCTCAATAAACTGAGAGCACTGTGCACCATGGCTCTGCTCCCTGACGAAGTGTCTCATATAGGACATGAAGCACTGGAATAAGTGCCGCGGATTTGATCTCTTTATTACATATGTGGCTTGAGTTTTAATTTACTAGCAACATTTTTGCTTGTGGCAGAGTGCTACCCTTTGTTGCTTTTTATTTGTTGTGGGGCAACTGCTGGAAATCCTGTTGAAAGAGAGATTAGTAGATATCCTAGAACCCGATGGATTACTTGACAGTAAGCAACATGGGTTCACCAGAGGAAAGTCATGCCATGCAAATCTAATAGAATTTTTTTGACTGAACGGCAAGCAAGGAGGACAGGGGCAAGCTGTTGATGAGGCTTACTTGAGCTTTAGTAAGGCTTTTGACAGGGTCACACAGGAGGTTACTGCAGAAATTAAGAGACATAGTGGGGACAAAATAACTCAATGGGTGGGAAAATAATTAAGAAAAAGAAACCAGAGAGTAGTACTAAAGGGAATGTTCAAGGGAAATGTCATCTGTACCAGATATAAAAAATATAATAAAAGGGGTGGAGTACCAACATGGTTCAACAGAGAAATCAAACATAATATCAAAACCAAACAAAGACTATACAGCCGTTATAAACAAAAACAAACCCAGGAAAGTTGGGATAAATATAAAAAACAGGCTAACAGATGCAAAACTATGGTTAACAGCCAAATGCAGGGCTGAAAAGAATCTTGTGACGTGTAGGAGATAAACAATTCTTCGGTTATATCGGTTCCCTTAAGGGTAATCAAAAAGTAATAGGACCTGTAAAAACTGATGAGAGATTCATTACAGAGGAAAAAGAAATGGCTAACGAATTTAATTACTACTTTTTAAGTATATATCAAAACAAGGAACCAGTTAAAATTCCAAGTACACAGGTTGGATATCATAACATAGATACTGCTATAACACAAAATTATGTATTGGGTAGAATCAAAAATTAAAACCAACAACATCACCAGGTCTTGATGGTATTCACCAAAAATTTCTTAAAGAAATGGCTGAAGCAATAACTGGACCAATATCACTGCTCTTTACTGCACCTTTACAAGAAGGGAATACATTGCCTGAATGGAGAAAGGCCGTAGTGACACCAGTATACAAAAGTGGGGGAGGGGGGACAGGCAAATGGTAGGAAACTACTGCTTAATTAGTATAACATCTGTTTTAGGAAAACTGATGGAAGGATTAATCCAAGATCATATATTAAACCATATTAAAGAACATGGACTTATGGATGTCACTCAGCACGGTTTCAGCACAGGTCATTCTTGCCTAACAAACCTACTGCATTTTTTTGAACCCATTAGTGCATCAATGGATAGGGGCCTACCAGTTGATGTTATATTCCTGGACTATGCCAAGGCATTTGATTCTGCATCTGATAGAATCATGTTGGAGACATTAGAAGATATGAAACTGCACCCAAAAATAATCTCTTTGGTGAACACTTGGTTGAGAGGAAGGCAGCAAAGGGTAGACATCAGAGGTGTGTATTCAGGTTGGAGTGAAGTGACAAGTGGAGTGCCACAGGGTTCATTCCTTAGGCCTACACTTTTCAGCATCTTCACAGCATCAATGCAAACATCAAATACTGCCTGGATCTGCAAATATGCGGACGATTGCAAAGTGGGATCTATTGTCAATAACAAGGATGCAGCTCTAAAGCTTCAGGAAAATTTAACAACACTGGAGGTATGGGCCAGAGGAAATTAGATAAAATTAAATGAAGGAAAGTGTAGAGTGATGCACTTGGGTCATAAAAACCACAGGCACAACTACTTTCTAAATAATGCAATCATTCAGGAAACAACGGATGAAAAGGACCTTGGTGTCACTATAACTGCCTCTCATTTTAGACACATACCAGAGAATCAGTCAAAAAGGCATAAAAGGTCCTGGGATGTATACTTAGAAATATCAAAAGTAGGGTTAGAATGGTAATTCTTCCCCTCTATTCATCATTGGTCAGGTCCCACCTGGAATACTACTCCCCCGTCTGAGCAACCCAAAGCATTGGAAGGAAAAAGTTAGTTGAGAGAGTCCAGAGGAAAGCAACCCATAAAAATTAGGGACCTAAAACATAAGTCTTACAAAGAAATACTGATGGAATTAGGTATTTTTACCATGGAATATAGGAGCCTGAGAGGAGATCTATGTTTTGTGTACAAGGCTATGAAAACTGAAGCAGTGTTCGAAAGTGTAGGCTTGACTAAGTGTGAAACCAATAAACACACTAGGACACACAACCTCAAATTGAAAGGTGATAAAGTTAGAACTGAAAACAGGAAAAAGTGGTTTACACAAAGGGTGATAACAGTATGCAATTCCTTACTGGAAAATGTGGTAACAAGCAAAACAATGGAAGCTTTTAAAAGTTTGTTGGGTGCCTATATGGGAGCAGAAAGACGTGTATTCTTCCACTGGTAAGTGGCGAGTTTCTTTAGGTCAACTGACCTAACTCATTGTTAACTTATGAATCTATGAATCTCGTTGCATGGCATGGTGCAGAGGTGTTGCAGAGAGTTCATACAATTTTTTCCATTTTCATACTTCATTGTTTGTATGTGGAGCAAATGCTGACATACCATCTAGCATATTAGGGGATTGTGAAGCCTGCAGCTGATTAATAGTGTTTGAAACTGGCCAATCAAGTGAAGGATTGTCTACAAGTAAGATGCTTAGTTTGTATCATATCCTTTGGGCCACTGCTTTGATTGCTACCACCACTCAGTGCTGTCTCTATATGTACAGTATTTTCTCACTGTGCAGTGCTAAGCACTGATTGGAAATCCCTTTTCTCCATTTGAGCTGAGTATTACCTGTCTTGTTTGGAGTTACACAGCACGTTTGTGGGCTGGATTGGTGGGAGGAGTGTGGGATTGGGTGCTATGGGGCTGAGAGGAAGGGGTTTCTTTTTTTTTTATAAAGAAATTCTTTTTCTGATTGTTTACACTGGCAAAATTACACATTGCAAAGTTTGACTGGAAGCCAGCAAACTATGGGAAGCTTTGCAAAGGGAAAAGTTGGCCTCTTCATGGTGACTTCACCAGTGAAGTTTTAATTCACAACATCTCCAGTGGTGACAGAAATTTCTCAAACCCTTGTGTGCCCCCTCTTTTTCTGCTGCATGATGGCATACACAGGGCAAGGCACACTTCCCTGCCGTGTGCCTGTTTGCTGAACTCCAAGGTTGATGGCCCTGGGTACGTGGGGCTTGCCTGGGCATAAATGTCACTAGGGTATATGGGGAATATGGTTTCGGGGCTTCTACCCTGAGTATGTTATGAGCTACATGATGATTTGGGTTCTTCTCCCTGGGATGCAGTTCCTGCCCAGCACTCACCTTAGATCTTACCCACCTACACACTGGTATGTACAACAATGCAGTTCCCTGCATATACTCATCAACTGTATAGTACTTAACTCTACAGCACTCAATAACCACACCAGTTGTACAATAGAAAAAAGGTTTACTAGAAAGCAACTGTGGTACCTGTGGGGGAAATATAGAATTAGCACAGCACAAGTTGTTACACAGCTCTTCTAGGCCTCTTCCCCCAAATAACATACACCCCACAAGAGAACAGTTGGAATCAGTCACTACAGTTAAATATAGGGTACCCCTTACAATCAATAATGTCTGGTGTAGGCCTGATGTCATTGCCTGGGATGCTGGGTTGGAGCTCAAGTTGACTGGCATTAGTTAAACAAGCCTTCCAAACAGGCCATGTGTCCACATGCATACATGAAGCGTAAAACCCCAAATTGTAATCCACTATGAAAAGTAAAGTCACTGGTGCTTGATTGCTTTACAACAAGGCAGTGGCTGATGACAATGCAATTTAAAGTGATGAACTTAGCTGCTGGAAATTTGGTGTCCACACCCCAGCTGGGGTTCGATCATCTTCCAGCACTGAAGGTGATTGTCCTCTGCAGGGGAAAAAATAGCTGGGCAGTCTCCTCAGACTCCTGGTTGCATGAAAGCAGAAGATTGCAGGCTGGTAGGAAAATCTCTCCCTAATGCAGACAAACGGACATACAGTTCTTGAGCTTACACTTTATTCTGTTGCCTTGACGCAACTTGCAACCAAAAACCAGCCTGATCTATGTCACAGCTGATAGCCAAAATATTAAACACACTTATCAGAATGGTGCTCTCACAGTCTCTGCAGTCGGTGTCTTTCAGGCTCTCCAGGATGTTTGCTGACATGCTGACCTCTTCCCCTGAACTAATCTCACTTCACACTGAGTCTCACTTTCAGGGAGTTCCTGTCTGTCTAGTTTGTAGACTATGGCCTAGCAGGAAAGGACACAGCAGCATACAGCTCTTGCCTCTCTCCTCCAGTCACTCTCTCTGCCAGCCCAAGAAGCACACAGAAGTATGAGACCAGCCCCTTTTACTGTCAGGGTCCGGGGGCATCCCAATTGGCTGAAATTATATTATCAGTCTTGCTACTGGGACCCCTGTAGGTAGAAAAAAAGGTGTCAAAGCTGCAGGCTATTAATTGGTGGACTGGGGGGGCCAAAGGTTACTATCATGGCTGCCCCCAGTCTGCTAAGGTAAGCACTGGCCCAAAGCTCCAGCAGCAGCCCATGGGTCCTCCTGGAGCATGGCAGAAGTAAACACCAGATTAAAGGGTGGGGGGCTACTCTTGTTTAACCTGGGTTTGGTACTGAATGGCGTAACTTCGTTCTTTTCCTTATTAAGTAACGGACTGCATGACAACAACCATTGCTGCAGGTTATGGTGAGACTCCAAGTTTTCTTTTAGACTTGAAATGTAGTTTGGGCTAATTCATACAAAAGCATCATCCACAGAGAGAAAAATATTTAATGTTGTACAACAGCTCAGCATTTATAATCTGGAAAGATAATAGAGAGCCCAGAGCAGATTCCTGGAACACCCCATATTTAACCAGACAAGGAGAACAGGCCTCATCATCTACAATAATCTGACTACTCTAGTACTGTTACGCTTGGGTTATGCTCCTATCATCCCACGTACACCTCACATACACCTCACACTGTATTCCTGGTCTATTGTACTGTGATACTGCTATTTTGCACTAACCTATAGTTATGAGCACCAATCATATAAGCATGGGTGCTAGGAATGTGCTTTGCTGCTAAGATATGCTAATATTGTCATGCATGATATATTATACATCACTATAATACATTTATCTAGATTAGATTGTCTTTCATAGATATTCCATATATTATCTACCTAATCTCTGATAAGATGACTCAGAGGGATCATCAGTGATTATTGTATACTCATATTCTCATATAATTATATGTAGTGTATTTTATACTCTGATATACCATGTAATAGGCCTGTCAGCAGTTCTTTGTCTCTAAGCAAGCTGACAGAGACAGAAGGCTTCTGTTATGTCTTTATGTTTTATAACTGGTGTAAGCAAGAAATGTAGTTTGAACTGTCAGCATTTCTTTTGTCTAAGCTATAATGCTAATGGAAGCATATTCTGTCTCATATGAAACTCATTAGTAATTCTGTCTCCTAAGTCATTATCTAATTGAGAATGACTTAGGACCAAAACATACTGTTTCTTATATCTGTAACTATGTTGTAATCTCTGTTGCTATGCTGTTATCTGTAGTATTTAGCTGTCTGCAACCCATTGTAGCGCGCTCGAGACACTACTGTAGCTGCTCTAGAAGGGCAGAGAGCTGGAGCATGGGGAGAGATAGAACAAGATCTTAGAGAACCTAAGATCTACAATTCTGGAGATTATGTACATTCTTCGGAGTGGTGAGAAACTCATCTCCCTTGTGATTTTCTTTGTCACATGCTTGGCGTAAGTAGCATAATAAACTTTATTAGTACTCCTTACTTGTTTATGAATGTTTCTTTGCAGACTCCGAGACACAAGAATCTGTATTATTATTATTATTATTATTTTTGTTGCTTAACCTACACACCAAGAGTGTTTAGACAACATAATGGCGACCGCGAAATGGAGTCTGGATGTTTTTGCCAAGTTTTATTTTAATTTCCTCTGTAAATTAAAACACTGGGTGAGAGATTCCCAGTAAAAACAAGCTGAAAGTGTCTAATGTTTAAAATTTTTCGGTCAGTTGTGTGTTCTACAGTGCAGACAAAACAATCTCTTGGCAGATATTCAATTTCTGTGTAATGAGTTGTTTTATTTTTGATTTTTTTTTCCTATCCTTTCTCTGTGGCAACACAGCTATAAAGGATCTGAAACAAACAGTTAGACAGCTTTCTTGTGGATTCAAATCCTGATGGGTGTTTACTCATCTAGGTGTCCACATACGCAAAGGCTGTTTGTGTGCTTTCATGAATTTTGGTTGCAAACAAAGTTTTTTTGATCCACAGACAGCTAAGAGTTTCTTATTTTGAGACATGTCTAAATATATCAGTACTGAGCTGAGGCTGAATGCCTTAACAAGCCAAACTGCTAACAGTAGCTGGCCTTGATTTTGCTAAGGTAGCAGAATCCAATGATAGTCCTTTAAGAGATATCATAAAAGCCCATTATGGGGAATTGAAAAATGGTACCGATGATCCTGAAGGATTATTAATTGCAACGTTGTTTAATTGTTTTGATGCTGTTCTAAATAAGATATATGTTTTGGAAACTGAGTATAATGCTTGCAAGCTGGAGATTAGTCTGAAAAGGGCTTCTCATACAGAAAAAATAGCTGGACTACTGTCTAAGCTACAATCTGTCCATCTAGAAAATGAGTCTCTATTTAATGAGAGAAGCAACCATGACCTGCATGCCTTAAGAGATAACGCTAAAAAAGGCAAAACCTAGAAAAAATATTTTTCAAACAAATGGTGTTCTGGCTAGTAACACTGATTCCTTATGTTTTGAAAACAAGGAACTTAGAGATGATAAGTCTGAAGTAATTACTGAAAAAGTTAACGAGCTGGTATTTCAACACCAGACCTTGACGGTACAGCATGATTCAGTATGTTTTAATTACAGCAGACTTGAAATGAAGCTTTTGAATCTAAATCATGACGCAATTTCTGTTGGTAAAAAAGCAAGTTTTACAAGATGTAAATGTCTTGAAATCTGAAAACAAAGCACTTAATAGCGTGCTAACTCCTGTATCTGAGTTAGAATGTAGGAGTAAAAAGTCAGATGTGGCGAACTTGCGCCGTCAGCCAGAGGTATTGGCAGGGTATACTAACTTAATGCCCAAAGACCTTGCCTCTTCTAATGTTGAAGAGTTTGATTCTGAACACTCACAGTATGCTGTGGGGGTGGACTAAAGCAAAGGCTAGCCACTTGTTTTTCTGTGATTCACAAAATGGAGAATTGTTAGAGTCTCAAAATGGTGGACACACATGTGATCAGGTTGCATCCCCATACCATCCCCAAGATGGCCGCTCATGGTCACATGATGATGGTCATGACACAGTAACCCATAATGCCCATGAGGTAATCCAAAATTGCCGACTACCATCTCACGGAGGTTCGATCTTGCAGTCACAGGGACCTGTGATTGCTGCCATAACCAAACAAAACATACCGGAGTTTTTTGGCTTGATTAATAATGTTATCAGCAACACTAGAGTTTCTGAGGGACAGAAGATTCTCATTAAAAATTATGTTGATGTACTTTTGAATAAGGGTGATACCCAATCTGTCATGAAGTCAGCGTCTGATGCTGAAGAAACAGCTAATGCTGTAAATGTTAGCAGTGTTTATGGTATTCGAGTGTCCTTGGATAAAGAACACATTGAAGTTAATTACATGAAAAGTTGTTTTCATTTCCTGTGCAATGTAACATCAGCCGAGAAGACTGAACGTACTGCTTTTCCTATGCAGTGCATTAATACCTTAAGCTGCAACATTAAAAACAATGTTTCTACCATCCAAGAACATTCCGGAGGGGAAACCCACTTTACATTTGATGGGGGAAGGGACAACCCTGATTCTAAAAGCCCTGTGGCCGTGATATTTTCAGCATCACAGGCCACGTTGGGGGGGAGGGTTACAGGTTTGATTTCTGAACCTGAGCTGACAACTTCCTCCTCCCCTAATGGCTACTGAACCACAATCCATAGCTGGAGAACTACAAGCAGCTTGCACAACACTTTTCTCCACTGTGCAGGCACACCTGATAGTGCCAGCACTACCTGCACATGATGCAGAACCCCCTCCATCAGTGACACCTGGATCATCCCATACTGTGACTGCAATGGCAGGCACTACAGGTAAGAAGGTACAAGGTATCCTAATACTGATATCATTGTCTTTTCTTTTGGGATCACTGACCATGGGCCCAGCATTGGTTAATCCTAACACAGCTTTAGGGCATTATTTTGAAACTGCCACATCAGATGTAGCAATCTCAGCAATTTTAGCTCAAACATACAGTGGACACATCAGACCCATTGCTTATGCATCCCAGATGCTTGCCCCAGTGGAGCTGAAATACAACCTTTATGAAAGGAATCTTTTGGCTACATACTGGGCAGTGAGATACTTTATGTACATCATTGGATATGCACCCATTGTGCAGCATTCCAATCATTTGCCAACTAACATTCTATTGTCAGACAGCGTAAAAGATGACTCTGTATCCAATGCCAGACTTACACACTGGTCTCTCATTTTACAGGATCATGACATCACTGTCCTTCCTATTAAAACTCCATCCTTGTTGGCCCATGGCCTACAATTTGTAGGAGAGACCCATGATTGTTCACTCCAACTCCCTGACCTACCTGTCCCAATGCCCTTTCTGACAGAACCTCAGAAAGTGTTAAAAGACACCACTGTGTGTCATGTTTTGACTGATGACTCAGCCACACATACCAACAAGGGTCAGATAGCAGGGTTTGAAATTCTTATTGTGCATCCTAGTGATGACAGAGTGTGCATGGCTAGTAACAGAATCTTTGTACATGTACTTTTTTCAGTCAATGTTAAAACACGCCTGGCAAATAAAATGAAAAGCAGGGAGGCGAAGAGTCTCCTAATTACCACAAATATTTGGGAATGGTTTAGAGAGCTGGAATGTCCTTGAGAAAGACACAGCTTGTGTTAAGAAAGGAATAAAAAGATTTTTTCTTACATAAAATGACACTAACACTCCATGAGAGGGTTAAGTTCTGCCCACTTCAAGAAATGTCCTTGAGATAATTACAGAAAGCACTGCAGATACAATGTTTTTATCATAGTTTCTAATTGGGACTGTTTCTCTCTAAACTGAATTTCTTTGGCAGAAGACAAACTTCTGTTCCAGTACTCTGTAGTATCGCTGTGAAATACAGTGACTTGTTTGTTTACAACACAAACCTAACCAGTTTAAATACTGTACATTCATAAGGTTCGAGCATATTGTAAAATGTGAACCTTATACTCCAAAAGTAGGACCCTCATTTGAGGGCAGTGTATAGATTCCTTAACAAAGGAACTGAGGAATAACTTCCAGAAATAACTCTTACATGAAGTGAAAATGACAGTCACCTATCCAGTGATGGCCTACTCATTTGGAACATCACTGCTGTAGCACTCATGCAAAGTTATGGGTGATTCCTGAACACCTGAGAGTAGGTTTTATTTACTGTGCCAAATACATAGTACTCCAAGTGGTGTACACCAGTGAGTCAGTAAAAACCTAGACAGACTGTCTTATGGCTACACATGAGAAATTATGTAGAACACTGCATCAGTAACTGTGTGATCTGTGAACAGAACAATCCTATACCAGCTAGGAAAACTACATTGTTACTCCAGAGGCAAAAGGTCCCTGGAACAAAATCCAGTTTGACTACATTGGCCTTATGCCAACCACTAAGAACAACTAGTTTGCACTAGTGATCACCGACCTATTTTCCAAAAGTTTAAAGCTATCCCAAAACAGAACAACACAGTCAAAGTGACTGCAAATGTCTTGGTAAACCAGCTATTTACCAGATAGGGTTTTACCCCAAAGGTAAATTCTGATTACAGGGATCCAGCTTTACAGCCAAAGTAATGCAGGAAATTCTGGATTTGTTATGGTTAAAACAAAAGTTTTATATCCCTTACAAGCCACAGTCATCAGGACAGGTGGAATGGGACAACAGGCAGATCAAAGTTATGTTATTCAAACTTGTTCAGAAAACCCAAAAGGACTGGAATTAATTATTGCCTTTACTCCTTATGGCAATAAGAGAGACACCCTCTGCAGGTACACAGCGTACACTATTTTTGAAAATCATGACCGGATGGTCCATGAGACTCCCAGAACATTTATTTCTGGACCTGTGTACTGCCACTGCTGATGGAGATCAGTAGATAAATATGTTACATATTTCAAACGAGACATCCAAAAAGTACACTTGTTTGCTTCATAAGATATGGGCAAGCCCCAACAACAGGCCCTATCCCATTGTAAACAAATGCAGTCCAGCAGGCTACCAAGTTAGACTGCCTCACTATAACAGTCATTGATAAATGGCTATATGCCAATCAAATGAACATGTTTAAAGGAGATTAAATTACTTTTCCATACCCCAGTGGGAGGAATAGTACTAAACTAACTATGTTTTTCTTTTTCTCTTTTCTTTTAGGTTCCAGAGAGAGAGAGATGCTTGCTTTCATGCTTATTATTCTTTTTAGAAGTATGGGTCTTCTTACAAGCCCAAACTGCACATTGTACTGCAGATAAGAACCAGTGACCTAATCCTAAACAGATTGTTGAGGGAAAATACCTCACAAAACCACATGATTTAATTGCATCCTGTGGAATTCGCACTAAAGTCCTAAAAGACATGTTCATTGTCCAGAAGGGTAGTGAGGCCCTTACGGAACGTTATGATCATTGCTTTGGATCAATTCTAGCAGTTAGACTTGATCTGGACTCCTGTCTACATTTTATTGATAATCAGGAATTTTTCATCCAAAATTTTGTGGCAATAAACACCCCATATTTAACCAGGAAAGGAGAACAGGCCTCATCATCTACAATAATCTGACTACCTGAGTACGATTGTCCAGATAGTTACTAAACCAGTCTAGTGCAGCAGCACCCATTCCTTGTGCCCTCAAATTAGCTAACAGTAAATTGTGATCCACCAAGTCAAATGCCTTGGGCTGAACCACAGACACAAATATATTTCTTTAGGTGTGTAGTATGTTGCATTGCACTAATGCTTGCTATTTTTCTCCTCTCAACTGTATCCCGCTCCCCCAGGTCACACCTTGAAATGAATCATGGTTCATTGTACCTTTCCCTGTCAAAAGATTACCAGTGCATAAATGTGTCTTTTTTCAATAGCAGGTATTTGGTTCAGCATTTAGTTACAGAGGTATTGTGTATAAACTGCGTTCACTTGGTTTTCCGTAAATGCTGTGTAACTTTAGAAGGTCAATATCAGCTTCACACAGATGCTGAATTAAATACACTGACAGTTCTTTTTCAGTATATTTGGAAGAAACCTGAGGCCCAATTCACAGATGCAAAGTGCTGATGCAAGTAAAGGAGCGCAAGCAGCTGCCCTGTTGTGCCACCACAGTTTGGGCCATACACAGATGTTCTCGGTTACAGGGTAGAAGTCCACCCTGCGGCTAAGTTGCCATGCAAATAATGTTGCTAGATGTTATTGGCTGCAAACAACTTTTGTGTCTGCAATATGCTGGATAGTGACTCCAACAAAGCTGCAATATGGGATAATGCCAGTCTTATATGACTATGCCATGCTTTAAGCTCATGGAGACTGGCAGTGCCTTTGAAAGTTTTATGTCCCAAACTCCCATCCCATCCAGTCCCATCCTCCAACCTTTGGGTCCTGTAATGCAAGAAAATGTGGTGGCTACATCAGTTTCCTGGTGATCCAGTAGCCTCTCCCACCCACTTCAAGTCCCCAAATCAATCCCGATTTCTAGTGGACCCTGCTCCCTAGAACCCGTCCCCCACATGTCTACCTTGTTATACTGGTTCCATATTGATCTCTGCCCTGTGATGGCTACAGGCACAACAGTTGTAGAGTTGCAACAACCACACTGCCTGCCTTTAGTAGTTCTAACAGTAGCAGGTGGTACTGCAAAATGCTGCAACTGACTGATGGTTACCATGCTTTTTGAAAGTCCCTTTGGGCTGTTTGGATAGCAACTGCTGACACCTTCCCTGCACAGATGCAGTGTATTTTTTGAGAAAACGGGATACTTTAGGAAACATTTTGAATTCTATTACATACAGGTTTTCATGATAAAATATTTGAAATAAATGAAACTTCTTATTAGGCATGTGATCCTCTACTGATCCATGTTAAACCAACTGGCTTAGCTGGTCATACCTTAAGGGTTGCACCCAATCCAACCTCCATGGATCAAAAATTTAAATAATAAATAATAATGCCTAGGTGACTGTACAGTAAGTTATGAAATCTTTTTTACACACCCAAGGTGTATGATGACCTACAAACCTCAAGAGTGAAGCTTGAAAGGTTTATGTGGTCATTACACACCAAGGGTGTGTAAAAATACTTCATAAGCACACAGTCAATTATGTTTTATTTTTTATAACAACTGGTGGTACAGGCACAATTAAAATAAGCATTTGTCAATGCCGAATGTTGATTGCGTTGGTCTGTTAAGTTTGCTCACTGGGCCTCTGTCACTCGCTCAGTCTGTTTCTCCCGGTGCTGCAGGCTGCTCTTTTGTACTTGGCTCCTGCCTGCATTGGCAGTTTTTTCTGCCCACTAAGAAATCTGCAGCTGTCCCGACAGAGCTCCGTTGAGGCGGCTCACTCCCCCTGTCTCACTCACTCATTCTGCTTCTCCTGGCACTGCAGGCTTCCCTTTTGTACTGGGCTCCTGCCTCTGTTGGTGGCTTTTTCTGCCCACAAAGAAATTTACAGCAGTCCCGACACAGCTCTGTTGAGCCTGCTCACTCCCCCTCTCTCACTCACTCGTTCCGTTTCTGCCAGCGCTGCAGGCTGGCCTTTTGTATTGGGCTCCTGCCTGCATTGCCACCTTTTTCTGCCAACAAAGAAATCCGCAGCAGTCATGATAGAGCTCCGTTGAGCTTGCTCTCTCCCCCTGTCTCACTCGCTCATTGTGTTTCTCCCGGCGCTGCAGGCTGCCCTTTTGTACTGGGCTCCTGCCTGCATTGGCACCTTTTTCTGCCCACAGAGAAATCTGCAGCTGTCCCGACAGAGCTCTGTTGAGGTCGCTCAGTCCCCCTGTCTCACTCACTCATTCTGTTTCTCGTGGCGCTGCAGGCTGCCCTTTTGTACTGGGCTCCTGCCTCTGTTGGTGCCTTTTTCTGCCCATAAAGAAATCTGCAGCAGTCCCGACAAAGTTCCGTTGAGCTTGCTCACTGCCCATCTGTCACTCACTCATTCCGTTTCTGCCGGTGCTGCAGGCTGCCCTCTTCTACTGGGCTCCTGCCTACATTGCCACCTTCTTCTGCCCACAAAGGAATTTGCAGCAGTTACAATAGAGCTCCGTTGAGCTCGCTCATTCCCCCTCTCTCACTCACTCATTCTGGTTTTCCCGCTACTGCAGGCTGCCTTTTGTGCTGTGCCCCTGCGTGCATTGCTGCCCTTTTCTGCCCACAAACAAATCTGCAGCAGTCCCAACAGAGCTCCGTTGAGCTCACTCACTCCCCCTTCCTCACTCGCTCATTCTGTGTCTCCCACCACTGCAGGCTGCCCTTTTGTACTGGGCTCCTGCCTGCACTGGTGGATTTTTCTGGCCACAAAGAAATCTGAAGCAGTCCTGACACAGCTCCATTGAGCTCGCTCACTCCCCTTCTCACCCACTCATTCCGTTTCTGCTGGCGTTACAAGCTGGCCTTCTGTACTGGGCTCCTGCCTGCATTGCCGCCTTTTTTTGCTCACAAAGAAATCCGCAGCAGTCACAATAGAGCTCCATTGAGCTCGCTCACTACCGCTCTGTCACTTGCTAATTCTGTTTCTCTTGGTGCTGCAGGCTGCGCTTTTGTACTGGGCTCCTGGCTGTGTTGGCACCTTTGTCTGTCCACAAAGAAATCTGCAGCTGTCCTGACAGAGCTCCATTGAGGTTGCTCAGTCTCTCTCTCTCACGTGCTCATTCTGTTTGTCCAGGCACTGCAAGCTGCCCTTTTGTACGGGGCTCCTGCCTGCATTGGCGCCTTTTTCTGCCCACAAAGAAATCTGCAGCGGTCCTGATAGAGCTCCGTTGAGCTCACTCAGTCCCCCTGTCTCACTCACTCACACTGTTTCTCCCAGTGCTGCAGGCTGGCCTTTTGTACTGGTCCCTTGCCTGCACTGATGCCTTTTTCTGCCCACAAAGCAATTCGCAGCAGTCCTGACAGTACTCCGGTGAGTTTGCTCACTCCCCCTCCCTCACTCGCTCTCTCGTTCTGTTTCTCCCAGTGCTGCAGGCTGCCCTTTTGTACTAAGCTCTTGCGTTGGGGCCTTTTTCTGCCCACAAAGAAATCCACAGCAGTCCCGACAGAGCTCAGTTGAGCTCGGTCACTCCCCCCTTTCACTCACTCGATTTTAATCTGTCCCAAACACTGATTTCCCACAGTGACCATGCTGTTCTCCGGCAGGAGTGCAAAAACATATTTTAGCCAGGATGTGAAAAATGACAGCTGTACTGTTCATAAGGAGGTGTGAAAAAATGCCACTGTTGAAAATGTGGTGAGAAAATATTATAAATTTGCGAAGTTACAAGGGTGCGTGGAAACAGTTCGACGCACGCTTGTAACACAGTCTTGTTATGGAGTTTCATCACCAGATTTTCAATATACGGATTTTAGGACCTCTGCTCATGAATAGTGCCACTGTCATTTTCTTAATCTGTTGCGAACACTGATTTCCCACAGCGACTGCGTTATTCTGTGCCAGAACTGTGAAAACACATTTTGGTCAGGATGTGAAAAATGACAGCTCTACTGCTCATAAGGAGGTGTGAAAAAATGCCAGTGTTGGAAAATCTGGCATGACAATATTACAAATCTGCGTGGTTACAAGGGTGCGTGGAAAGTGCGTAACGCACACTTGTAACACAGTCATTTGATGGCCTATCATCACCAAATTTTCAACATAGCCATTTTAGGACCTCTACTCATTAACAGTATCACTGTCATTTTCTTCATCTGTCCCAAACAGTGATTTCCCATAGCGACCGCTCTATTCTGCGACCGGAAGTTCGAAAACACATTTTGGCCAGGATGGGAAAAATGGCAGCTGTACTGTTCATAACTAGGTGTGGGAAAATGGCAATGTTGAAAATCTGGAGTGAAAATATTACAAATTCGCTAAGTTACGAGCGTGTGTGTGCAAACTGCGCAACGCATGCTCATAACACAGTCATTTTAGGGAGTATCATCACCAAATTTTCAATATAGGCATTTTAGGACCTCTACTCATGAACAGTGTCACTGTCACTTTCTTAATCTGTCCTGAACACTAATTTCCCACAGCAACCACGCTATTCTGCAGTGTCAGTGGCTCAGTAGGTAGCACACTCGCCTCTGAGGCCGGGAGATCAGAGGGCTGTGGGTTCAGTTCTCACATCTGGCACTTGAGTTAATATCCCAGTACTGACACTGTAGTGCAGCATAAGAGGGTGTTGCACTTCTGAGGTGCCGTCTTTCGGATGAGACATTAAACCGAGGTCCCATCTGCCTGGATTGGTGGCAGTTCAGGTGGATGTTAAAGATCCCATGGCACTTATTGGAAAGAGTAGAGGAGTTTTTTATTGATATAAATAAATAAATAATATAGACATAAACAGTTTCAAAAGAAAACATCATCCAAACAAATAGTACACAACAAATTACACTTTACAATTAGTCACAGCAAATGAAAATAAGAAATGAAAAGAAACTCATTACAGAAGTCATGTCAGATCCAACACATTTAAACAAATAACTGAAGGCACTAAAGATCAAATATGCAAGAAAATACCCTGCTTATAAGTCATAATGATTAAACTCACCTTATTTAAACTTAATGAAATGAAGAAAGCCTTTCCACCATTTAAGAAGAGTCCCTGACTCTACTCTTGATGCATCCTGAGTATAAATTTGCACAAGTTCCTTTACAATCAACATACCAATACAGGAATAAGGCATTTTCTTTTGATAAAGAACCCATTGAACCCTAGCTTGCCATAAATAATATCTTAAACACCCCAAAAATAAGGATAATGTCCCTTCATGAAACCCAGATAGGTTAACCGGATAACATCCTAGGATCAAAATTTCATATGACATACCAGATAACCACTGAAAACCCCATAAATTCGCTAGATAAGCCCCATAAACCTTTAGCATATGAACAACTGAGAAAGAAATGTTCCATCGACTCTTCCACATTAATACAGTCCAAATATGGGCACAGTCTTTCCTGTAATGCCTTGTACTTAGCGTTGCCTCTAACATTCAATCGGCCATAAAAAATTAACCACTGGGTTTCCCATTGTTTCTGAGGCATCCTATGGTTATTTAACTGAGCCAATACAATAGGGTTTAGTGCCGAAGGACAGTTTTTAAAACCAGGCCCTAAGGGGAGTAACAATGACATTAAATAGTGATAGAGCCCCTTCATACAGTGATTCAGGATTATTCGTTTCTGCAGTTTCCATTTAAATAATTTCTGCGCTGCAGGTCTAAAATGCAGCGGGATATACAGGTGATGATTTAATTTTGGGGCAAAATTTTGCCAATTCTTAAAATATTTACCCATTGACTTTAAAGTCCAAGAATCTTCTGCCCTCAACTCAGCTACTAATCCAGTCTTAATTGAATTTATAATGAATGAAGAATGCACAAAAACTACTGGGTCTATCATTCCCAAACCACCCAAATTCTTTTGCAGGTACGAATAACCCCGCTTCACAGGATTTAAACGGTTTCCCCAGAGCATCTGAAAAAACAAACTATACATTCTAGTCCCCAGTGGGACCGGGAGAGGGAAACTCATTGCCACATACTGTACACAGGGGAGAAGGAACTGTTTGATCACCTGTACACGTTTTAATTTTGACAATTTCCACTTTTTCCACCTATACACCTTAATCTCTACCTTTTGAAGAATGTCTTCCCAATTTTCACTTGGCATATTCTGGGAACCAAACTTAATCCCCAAAATTTTAAGCGGATTCCTAGAAAAATGAATACCCGCTTGCCACACCTCCTCCAAACCAGTTGCACCAATGAATAATCCCTTGGTCTTATATAAATTTAATTTCGCATTAGACACTTTAGCGAAGGCATCAAAAGCTGTCACGAAACTGGATACAGAAGTAATGTCTTCAAAATACAGCACTAAATCATCTGCATAGACTTGTATCATTAACTGTGAATCCATCTGTGCATTAACTGGGATACCCTGCCATTTCTGTAAAAAAATCGCTGTTTGCAAAAGGGGGTCTATAGCAAAAGTGTAAAGAAGAGGGCTAAGAGGGCACCCCTGATGAACACCTGTAAATAAATGGAAACCTTCTGCCTTACAACCTTTCAAAAATGGAAACACCATATAGCAGTCATACAATTTCTCTATTATCTTCACCATTTGCTTTGGAACCCCATAACGTGCAAGAGTCAGAAAAAGAAAGGGCAAATACACTCTGTCGAAAGCTTTGTCCAAATCTGCTGCTATCAAACACCTTGTCACCCCTACGTCGGTGAGATGTTCAATGACATCTCGTATTAACATAAGAGCTGATTGCACCCATCTGTCTGGTAGGCCACTAAATTGATAAGGTGAGATAACCCCTCTAGCATAGTTTTTCAGCTGATTATTTAAAATGCAGGTAAAGATTTTGTAGTCTGAGTTTAAAAGGGTAATTGGCCTCCAATTAGCAATATTCTGTTTATCCCCTGCTTTAAGTATATAAGTTAATAACCCTTCTGAGAAAGAGGAAAAAATAACCACTTTGTCTAAGAAAAACTGAAATAAAATACACAAGCACTGGCTTAATTCTTCTGAAAAACTTTTGTACAAATCATCTGAAAGGCCATATATTCCAGGTGAAATATTCATTTTCAGTTTACCAATTGTACTTAAAATTTCCACTTGCGAAATAGGGCCCCACAATTCTAACCGATCTGCTAGGGTGATAGGGACTACAATCTTATTTAAATAGGAGGTTATGTCAGTGATTGAAACTGACACTAGGGGATCAAGAGACCAAAAATGCTCCACTATAACTTCACGAAGTTGTACCACAGAAGTAGCCAAAGATCCATCCGATTTCTGTAGCACATCCATCGTCATGGAGTCCCGTAGATGCTTACACATTTCAAAAGGATCCCTAATAGGTGATTTTTTAGTTCCATTAGTAAGGATGGCTTGCATAGTTTTACCTCTGTCATATTGAAATTCTTTCATTTTCTCTTTCAGAATAGAAATTTGCTCAGAGTAGTCTAATCTAGATGTATAAGCTATGGACATAAGTCTCTGTAATTGCTGCCTAAGACCTAAATAGTGCAGAAATTTATAATTTTTTGTTCTAACTCCTTGTAACTTAAACCAATTTCTTAAATCAGCTTTCGTCTCCAACCACCAGTTCCCTAGGTCTGGATATAAAAAAGCTACCGATAACCGTGCTTTTAAAAGGTATTTAACCCCAGATTGTATATAAGGGATTGCTAGAGAGGAGCTATTAAGCTTCCACCTAAGTTGTCTTTTGTCTTGTGTAACTGCAAGACAAAAAATACAGTGTAAAAAAGAATGATCTGAGAAATCGCATGGTAACATTTTAAAAGATTCCACTTGCATGTTTGGTGAAACTAACATATGGTCAATCAAGGTGAAACTTTTCCCCTTTTTAAATGAAAATCTAGCTCCTACTGGTAAAGAGGAGTTACAATTTAACAGACCAGCATCTTTGATAATTTTGCCCAATGCGTTAGAGTCACAATATATTTTTTTATCTTTATTTTGAGAGGAGGCCGGAATAGGACAATTAAAGTCCCCCCCCCCCACAGTACTCTGACTGTAGTTAACAGAAAGGGCTGTATAGCTTTTAGGCAATTCACTCCACCTGCTTTTGTTTGAGGATTATAGATGTTAATAAACCGAAAACATAAGCCTTGCCACTTCCCATCCACAATCAACACCCTTCCTGGTATTAGATCAATCAAATTGTGCCGCTGAAAAGCATATGAATTAAACACGATACCTATGCCGTCAGCAGAATCCTCACCAAATGACCAAAAAGAAGGGCCCCAAACCCAGTCCCTTTTGAAAGATGCATGCTGCTCTATGGAATACATACATGTCTCCTGTAAAAAACATACAGACAAACGTTGATCATGAATATGATAAAAAGGCTTGTCTCTTAGCCACGTTCAAAAGGCTATGCGTGTTCAAAGAGCCCCAAACCAACTGCATGTCTGTTTAATATTCATACCATTATTTTTTCCTCTTTTTCTTTTTTTTCTCCTTATAGCTATCTACTGGCTGTGACCTAGTCAAAAGGGAGGATTTTTGTGAATCTGAATCCCCCACATCTTGCTCTGTATCTCCCCATGGGGCAAAAAGGGCTGCATATGAATTGCTAGTTTCAAGTAACGCCACCTGGGAGGAGGGATGTTTGGGGTGCAAGTTCCTAGAGGATCGTCTTTGGGGTAATACAGTCATAGGGCCAATTGCTGAAGGGTTGACACCAGCCCCCTCTGTGACCTCTTCCGTATAACAAACCGGGGAAAACTGTAAAGGCTCAGGGGGACCCATGCTCACCTTTGGCAGAATAACTAAATCTGAGGGAAGCCCTTGCATATCCTTATTAATCACCGAAATAGGCCTATTGTTAACCAGGACCTTATCTTTCAACTTCCCTTCCAATTCAGTTTGTTTCCTAACTGGGGGAAGTTTTAGCTGTATAGTAGCAGAAGGAGGAGGGGGACAAGCGGAAGGGAGGGGTGCCTGAACTATGGCTTCCTGTGCTTTCTGAATAAGCGAATCAGAGTTAGAGCAAGAGGATTTGTTTTTGGCAGCCCAGGGGCATACTTTAAACACATGACCCTTTGCTTCACACAAATCACAACAAGATTGATTATTACAAAACATGGTCAAATGGCCTACCTCCCCGCAATTATCACAGCGAGGTTGGTCACAGACACTAGAAAGATGTGTCCTGGCTCCACACTTGTAGCATGCGTGGGGTTGCCCGCTATAGAAACATATGCCCCTATCCTTCCCCAGCAAAAAGGAGTTAGGTATGTGCTCAATCCCTGCCTCCGATTGCCTTAGTTTAATTTTATACTTCCAACCCCCCGTCCAGAATTGTTCTGAATCCAGGATGGGTTCTGGCTCACTCAACACCTCACATTTTTTGGTCAACCAAAAGGTTATGTCCTCTACCCGAACCCCTTCATTTCGAAACATGACTGTAACAAATTTAATCAGAGGTTTGGAAAGAGGGATAACAAAAAAAGAGGTCCACACAGGAGAAAACTTAACCTGACCATACCTGACCCAAAATAGATCTAAAGCATGTTGCGTACGAAAACTTATGTCGAAATTATCCTCCCCTGAAATATTTATAAAGGCATAAACATCATGGAGTAAAATGCAATGAGTCTTTAACAGTGTTATCCCACGTATGCCTGTCTGGCCTAACCTCCAACCTCCTTTATACCTCAGCCGACAGCATTACGCCTAGGAGCTGCTTCCTATTGGAGTTAGAGAAAAGCCTGACATCAAAGGCTTTGGGCTGGGGGCAAACTAGCCATATTTTGACCCTTATGTAAGATCTCCTGAGGTTGTTTATCCAGGCTTAAAGTTACGGGGGGATGATTGTCCGACCCCGAAGTACCCAAGGGGAGATGTAAAACTTCCTTCTCAGCCTGTTTATGATGCAGATAATCCTTCCCTTTATGCTGCTGACCAGCTGGTTTCCACTCTGGAGAGTGCTGCGAGAGAGTCAAATCAGAATCCCATGTTGGATCAGGCTTCCATGCACCCGTTTCTGCCTGCTTCCAGCCAGCCTCACATAAAGCTTTATGAGGAGACCAAGAGTCTCACATGCCATCTTCCTGAAAATGAGGGGATTCAGTCGACCGAGAGTACATGTCTAGAGTCAGTGATTGTTTTGGCGCTGTTTTGCTAGGAAAATAAAAATCTGTAACCCCGAGTTGTGAACCCTCGGATGATTGGTAAGTCACAGCAGATAAAGCTGACGTTTTTTCCTGTATCTGGTGTTTTAATACAAAACCAGCCACTTTGTTCAAGGGAGCCACCTCATTCTGGGCAAAAGTCATAGAAGTTTGACTTGTAATGGTAGCATCATCTCGCTGAAAGTTTCCAGGCACTAGAACAGGCTGTAGGCACTCACTATTCACAGCGATATAATTGCCAGCCTGTAAGTTAGTCAGACAACCCAAAGGCATCCCAGGTTTAACAACAGGGTTATGCGGTTCAACGCTCCGCCCCACGGGACCTTCAGTACTGCTAAGGTCTACTGGGGAATTGTCAATTCTCTCCACGCAGCTGTCACTGGGGTAAGCATTAGGTGACTCAGAGCCAGGCTGTGAAAATTCAGAATACAAAGAAACAGTCTTTTTCTCTTGTGTTTGGGTAGTTCTCTTGTCATTAACTTCAACCCTCCTGATTTAATATCTGAGGTAGTCACAGTACCTGTAAACCCAGCAGTCTCCGTTTCTAGAGCCGCTGTCCAGCCGACCCTATGTTCTGTCACCTTTCCATGTCCTTTCAAGGAAACTTGCAGCTGTAAAACGCTATCGCACCCCTCGGGACCTCCCGAGGGAGCAGAGTCATTTCTCATGTTAGGCAAAGCAGACACAGCACTTTCGCGGATCAGGCAACCGCTCTGCAGTCCGGTATTCACCTCTTCAGTATCCGACGTTGAAGCTGCTCTAGCCATGTCGACTTCCATCTCAGGTAACGCTGTTTCATGTAAACAAGGCGAAACTTTTACTTTTTTAACTATAGTTGGCATCGAAAGCTCCCAGTTTACTACTGCATCATGAAATTCTGCATCGGAATCAATTTCAGCCATAACCTTGGCTGGAGCCTCCGTAAGACCCAGAGCAGGAGCTGAGACTAGCTCTCCCACTCTGCAGATGTCCTCCTCCTTCAGTAGTCCACTGCAAGTGGCCATCTTGGCAATGGCCTGTCCCCCTACTGGCAGCAATGCAGCAATCGAGTAGGGGAATTTCCCCAGTGTCCTGGTCAAATTTCCCTCATTCACTAAAAATACCACCAATAGCTTAATCTGGTTCAAGGTCAGTTGGCATTCATCTGTATCCCCCTCCCCCGGGTTGTGCCTGAAAATAGGCAAGACTTGTCTAGTGTACTTACCTGGTCAACAAAAATAAAATAAATAATAAAATTCTGCGCCGGAAGTGCAAAAACACATTTCAGCCAGGATGTGAACAATGACAGCTGCACTGTTCACAAGGAGGTGTGAAAAAATGCCAGCGTTGAAAATCTGGTGTGAAAATATTGCAAAGTCGTGAAATTACGAGCGTGCGTAGGAACTGCGCAACGCACGCTCATAAACAGTCATTTTTTTGGATTTTTTCCACCAAATTTGCAACATAGGCTTTTTGAGAGCCCACCTCATGAACACTGGCACTGTCGTTTCATTAAGCAGCCCTGAAAGGTGATTCCGCGCAGTGACTGTGAAATCACCCATCGGGCTGATTAACACCATGACAGTTCCAGAATTCAGCAGAGACTATGTTGGAAATATGATACGCCGACGGAGAGGGCTCCTGTCGGGCAACATAAACATGGGGTCGCTGAAGTCGACGGGGATTGGGGCCCCCGTTGGCAAATAAACACGGTGGGGGGGTTAATATTGTTTGTGAACATGGCGGTGAAGATCCCACACTGCAATGACGGATTGCTCCCTCATTGCAGCGAATGGCTTACGCTGTAATGACGAGGTGGCCCCTGATTGCAATGGCTGATTTTTTACAAGTTGGTGGCACGCTGGCTGAACTAGTGTCAGCAGCTGGACAAGCCTTTAAAGGCTGTGGGGGCATTGGCCACAACAGTGCTGCACCTCCAGAACCTGCTTGTGGAGAAAGCTGCCGCAATATGCTTCTTGCGCATGCACGCAATCAACATAAAAAGAAGTCAATCAAGGAGATAAGTAAACAGGAATTTTAATAAGTAATACAGAAAATAAATACAGCTACGTTGTTTTATCTGAGTTTGACTATTCATGTTAAATTCCAATTTTTATTTTACTTTACTACTGAAATATGTAAACAATTGTAATAGTTTGCTAGTGTTTAAATGCAGATAGCTCTCGATTTCAACTAAAAAACATCTTTTTAGTGGACAACATGTAATGAAACTAGTGAAATAAGCTTGCTAAATGCCTGAAAGGGGGCATGCCTCAGACAGCTAGTGTTGGAACCCACTCAGGAGGGAACAATCTTGGACCTGGTACTCTCAAACGGAGAGAGGATCACAGATTTGGAAGTGGGTGGCCATCTGGGAACAAGTGACCACCACACAATGTGGTTCACGATAAACACAACCGTGGAATCAAGCCATACAAAAATGAGAATACTGGACTTTAGAAGGGCTGACTTTGGCAAAATGGGTGCATACCTAAGAAATGCACTAGCAAATGGGTAGCAAGGAGGGGTGGAAGAACAATGGAGAAAAATCAAAACTGCCATCATAGAGGCAACAAACCTTTAAGTGAAGCAAATAAAGAAAACAAAACAGTAAAAAAACACCATGGTTCTCAAAAGAGGTGGCGGGGAAGGTTAGGGAGAAGAAAATAGCATTCAGGAGGTATAAGGAATCATAGAATGAGCAGGACAAAGAACTGTATCAGTTAAAGCAGAAGGAAGCGGGGAAGGCAGTCAGAATAGTGAAGGCCCCAACTGAGGAAAAGATGGCCAACTCAGTTAAGAAGGGGGCTAAAACCTTTTATAGGTACATCAGGGAGTGAAGGAAGACGAAAGGAGGTATACTGAAGCTTAATAAAGGGGAAGGGAGGTGGGCAGAAGGTGACAGTGAAAAAGTAGAGATACTGAACAAATACTTTTGCTCAGTATTCACAAAAGAAGAAGACGAGGAGGTATAAACCAAACAATAAAAGCACTCTGGGCAGGGGGATCGCCACTAGACCATTCACAGAAGAAACGGTCCTGAAAGAACTCCTAAAACTGAAGGTTGACAAAGCAATGGGGCCTGATGGGATTCACCCTAGAATTCTAAAAGAACTAAGGAGAGACCTAGTGACACCACTGACTGCTCTTTTTACCAAATCATGGGAGGAAGGGGTGGTACCCGAGGACTGGAGGAGGGTGGATGTGATTCCCCTTCACAAAAGTGGGAGCAACGCAGAGGCAGAAAACTATAGACCTGTTAGTTTGACCTCAGTGGTAGGGAAAATGAAGGAATCACTTCTGAAAGAAAGAATTGTTGAGTACCTAGAAGCCAGTGGGGCACAGGACCCAAGGCAGCATGGATTCATGGCGGGAAGGTCATGTCAGACAAATCTAATCAATTTCTTTGACTGTGTAACCAAAGTAGTAGACCAGGGAGGGGCTGTGGATATGGCCTACCTAGACTTTAGCAAGGCATTTGACACAGTACCACACAAAAGATTAAGCAAAAAGTTAGCCAGTCTGGGAGTGGGTCCCAGGGTGGTAGCCTGGGTAACAAATTGGCTGCACAACAGGACACAGAGGGTAATAGTAAATGGAATTCACTCTGAAGAAAGGGGGGGTTACTAGTGGGGTACCACAGGGTTCAATAGTGGGACCTGTCCTCTTTAATGTCTTTACAGAAGACATTGCAGAGGGTCTGGAAGGAAAAGTATGCCTCTTTGCAGACAACACAAAGATCTGCAACAGAGTTGATACACAAGGGGGGGTGGAAAGGATGAGAAGGGACTTGGCAAGGTTGGAGGAATGGTCAAAAGTATGGCAGGTTAGATTCAATGCAAAGAAATGCAAAGTAATGCACCTGGGAAACAAAAACCCAGGTGAAGAGTACACAATGGGGGGGGGAGGTATTAACAACAACAAAAATGGAAAAGGACCCGGGGGTAGTCATATCAGACAACCTTAAGTTAGGCAAGCAATGTGAGAAGGCAGTAAGGAGAGCTGGGTGGATACTGGGATGCATAGGGAGAGGCATCACCAGTAGAAAACAAGAAGTTGTTATCCCTATGTACAGGCAGTTGTTGAGACCCCATCTGGAGACTTCATCTCCGCAAAGACATAGACAGGATGGAGGTGGTCCAGAGGAGGGCAACTAAAATGGTGCAGGGCCTGCAACAGAAGCCATATGAACAGAGACTAAGAGAGCTTATTATGTATACCCATGAAGAAAGGAAGGAGAGAGGGGAGGGGCATGATAGAAACTTTCCAAGTACTTCAGGGAAATCAATAAAGTTCAAGAGGGGAGCATCTTTCAGAAAAAGAGATGTGCAAGAACAAGGGGAAACAGTTTAAAGATAGAGGGGAACAGCTCAGGGGCAACGTGAGGAAATATTTTTTTCATGGAGAGAGTGGTGGATGCATGGAACCCCCTTCCTGAGGAGGTTGTGGGGTCAAAAACAGCGGGGGAATTCAAGAATGCATGGGACAGCCATAAGGCAATTATAGTGTGGGGGAGGGTAGGAGGAAGAAGGCTGTTGGTTAACTAGAATTTACAGCTTATCCAATAGGTAGGGAAATGAGCAGACTGGGTGGGCCAAACGGTCCTTATCTGCCATCAAAGTCTATGTTACAGTGGTGTGAAAAAGTATTTGCCCCCTTCCTGATTTTCTCTATTATTGCATATTTGTCACACTGGATGTTTTCAGGTCTTTAGACAAAATGTAATATTAGATAAAGGGAACCTGAGTGAACAAATAACACTTGTTTTTTTTTTTATTTCACTTATTTAATGAAAAAAAGTTAACCAACACCAATTGGCACTGTGTGAAAAAGTAATTGCCCCCTTACACTTAATAACTGGTTATGCCACATTTAGCTGCAATGACTGCAACCAAACACTTCCTATAATTCAATATCAGTCTTTCACATCGCTGTGGAGGAATTTTAACCCACTCTTCCTCGCAGAACTGCTTTAATTCAGTAACATTTGGTAGGTTTTCGAGCATGAACTGCTCGTTTCAGGTCCTGCCACAGCATCTCTATTGGGTTTAGTCTGGACTTTGACTAGGCCACTCCAAAACTTTAATTTTACTTTTTCGCCATTCTGATGTGGACTTGCTTTTGTGTTTTGATCATTGTCTTGCTGCATGACCCAACACGCTTCAGCTTCAGCTGACGGAAGGATGACTGACATTCTCCTTAAGAATTTTCTGGTACAGAGCAGAATTCATGGTTCCTTTAATTATGGCAAGTCATCCAGGTCCTTAGGCAGCAAGCATCCCACACCATCACACTACCACCACCATGTTTGACTGTTGGTATGGTGTTCTTACTGTGGAATGCTGTGTTTGCTTTACGCGAGACATTATGGGATCCATGTTGTCCAAAAGTTCCACTTTGGACTCATCTGTCCATAGAACATTTTCCCAAAAGGCTTGTGGATCATCCAGGTGCTTCTTGGCAAATGAGATATGAGCATTTATGTTCTTCTTGGTTAGCAGTGGTTTCTTGCTACTCTCACATGAAGCCCATTTTGCCCAGTCTCTTTCTGATTGTGGAGTCATGAACTCTGACCTTAGCTGAGGCAATAGAAGCCTGCAGTTCTTTGGATGTTGTTTTAGGATCCTTTGAGACTTCTTGGATGATTTTACACTGCGCCCTTGGAGTAATTTTGGCAGGCCGCCCACTCCTGGGAAGGTTCACTACTGTTCCAAGTGTTCTCCATTTGGAGATTATGGCTCTCACTGTGGTTAGATGGAGTTCCAGAGCCTTAGAAATAGCTTTGTAACCCTTTCCAGACTGATAGAGGGCAACAAAATGTTTTTCTGATCTTTTCAGGAACTTCCTTTGATCATGGCATAATGTGCTTGTTGAATCTTTGTGCTGGCAATGTGACTCTGATGGTAAGGGCCAAAATAAGTGAGGTTTATATTGAGCAGGGCTGGCTGTAATCAAGCCTGGCTGTGTTCAATCAGCTGACTCTAATTATCCCTTTAATTGGGTTGATTTAACTAGGGGGCAATTACTTTTTCACACAGTGCCAGTTGGTGTTGGTTAACTTTTTTCATTAAATAAATGAAATAAGTAAAAAAAAAAAGTGTTATTTGTCCACTCAGGTTCCCTTTATCTAATATTATATTTTGTCTAAAGACCTGAAAACATCCAGTGTGACAAATATGCAATAATAGAGAAAATCAGGAAGGGGGCAAATACTTTTTCACGCCACTGTATGTTTCTAAAATAGAAGAACTTTGAATATTTTATTTTTTATTTTGATTTGAATTTTGACAACTGGGTGGGCCCACTGAGACAGTCATGACCCTTTTTCAGGGGAGACACAGGGAATAAAGGCAATTCCATGGGTAGATACAATATACAGTTGGATGCAAATGGTAAAACAATAAATAGAATGAGTATAATCAGTGGCATGAGAACAATACTCGTATAAATATATAGAGCTACATAGGTGTGTTCATGCGCAGACAGTCAGTTTCCTCAACTTCACGCCGATGATTCCATGATGGTCCGGAAGGAGCCTATGTTGATAAATCTTAGATAGGGCTTGGGACCACTGTGATGGAGGCTTGAGACCGCTGAATTCAGGCAGGGTATTTTGCACAGTAGACATAACTTCATTCAACCAGTACTAGTGCTATAAAATTTACTGTTTACAAAATATAAGAAAGGAAAAATGTGGGAGCAGGGTCGGGAAGGGGTTTTAGGAGAAGAATAGGGAAGCCAGAAAAGGGAGTAAGAGAAGTAGAGGGAGCACTAGGATTAAGGAGAAAGGGATAAGTGGAAGATAGGCAAGATACAGAATGCAGGTGAGAGGTGCATAGAGGTTAACGGAGGGTGTTAAGTACAGTTGCCACAACAGGTTTTGGGGGGGGGGGGAGAGAAGATTTCCTTGTAGCTTCTTTTAAATAGGGGAAGAGATGTACATGAGAGTATACTATGGGATTTTAACATTATTTAAGCTTAGAAACATCCATTTTCTCTCCAATGAGTTATTTGGGGTCACATTTAGTTGCCTTCCGCTTTCAACTGAAAGTAGTGAAAGTGAAGTATGGTGCTCCAAATGCCATACACACTGGGTATGACAACATACCTAGTTATTATAGTGGTTGAACACACTGATAATTGGTGTGATGGGGTGGGGGTGGGGTTACTGGTTAAATATTATTGTACGATAATAACTAGAGTTGCTCAGATAGTTGCCAACCCAATCCAAGCAATGGATTTCCTTGGTTAGTTGGATTATCCAATATTCAATCAGAATCTGATAATCTGAATTTCAAAATACTTTTTGGATTGTTAGATATTGGATATCTGAACACAACCAGAAAATCCACAGAATGGATGCAAAATTATATTGCTGATGGGGTTTTGGCATTGGGATTGTATTTGGGTTGGGAAACCTCTCAGAGTTGACCAGCAATTACAGGAACAAGCATCCATCTGTTGTATGTCAATCATCTTGTCAAGGGAGGGTGGGTGCCGGAATCTGTTGGATTTTAATCAATGGGATTGGGTTGATTGCATCCTGGTTGGCTCAGCTGTGAGGTACTCTTGTCATGGTGGCATGTGGTACTGGGGACATGATAAGTATACAGACTGGATGTTCATCATCTCTATAAGGGATAGAGGGTGTATGGACTTGAGTAGGGTCGTCCCAGCTTGTCCAAGCACTGCTATGTGGAGGTGGGTAAGCCACTGGGACTGGTGGCATAGCAGCATCAGCCATTTAGGGGGAGGTTCCAACACCATGTTACTGGGATGGGTAGTAGTTGATCAGCGAAATGAAAAGAGGCCCTGCTCAGGTGAGATGCAGAAAAAAAAATTAAATGAAACTTGACACCTTACCATTTGTGACATCCTTATTGATTGTTTACTTTACCATGCCTATCACTGTGTTGCTATAGTGTGCATCATCACTAATGCAGGTTTACTCAACTGGTAAAAGTCATTATAGGAGCACCCTTTACAGCACTCCAATGAGGACACCAGTGAGTGAAGTAGGCATCCTCTGATAGGCTAATGCACAAACAAGAAACTTTTCAGGAATACGATCCTGTCTCCTTTCCTTCCTGTTGGTTCCTCTTCAGTTTGAAACTGCCAAAGCTGAAGAATGCCTAGAACTTAATATGCTGGGGAAAATATATAATGCATAGAAAAACCAACATGACAAGGTCCAGAAGGTGTGGACCGTTTATTAACTATTAATCACATAACAACTGAATGGTATGGATGAAATAAGCATAAGGCTAAAACTAAAAATATATAAGAAATGCAGTGTGACTAGTTACTAAGGCTATGGACATAGAAATTAATACATGCAAGTTAAAAGTCATTGCTATGAGTGAGTGTTGGAGTTGTCTCCCCTTTCAGGGTTGGATTTACAGTGCTGTAAAGAGTGCTTCTATAATCACCTTTATCAGGTAAGTAAACTCACATCATGAAATTGCACCCTTTACAGCACTATAGTGATGAAACCAATGGGTGTAAAAGACTGCCCTAGGAGAGACAAGGGGAGAGTGTTGGCAACACTGACTGGAATACACTGTGGCCAAAAGAAATTCTGTTACCACTGTGGACATCGAGCTGATACTGCCTGGTTAAAGTGTGTGCAGATATCCAGGTGGCTGCTGTGCAGATGTCGCTAGCTGAGGCACAGTTCTTCTCTGCCAGGAGGTCGCAACTACCCTGGTCAAGTGGGCTTTCAGTTGATCTGGGACTGGAAGTCCTTGAGCTGCATAGGCTTCCTTGATTACCATACAAAGTCACCTGGCTATGGTGGCCCTGGAGAACATCATCCGTTTCTCAGACTCTTGCAGAAACACAAACAGCCTGTTCAACTTCCTGGAAGGGGGATGTTTTGTGAAGGTATTCCCTGACCATCCGGGGGACAGTGAAGATCTGCAGTGCTTCTCTCTGAGGAACAGCTGGCTCCAGATGAGAGTTCAGCTGATATAGCTCTTGGGGCAAGTGGAAAGAGGAAGCGGTCTTGGGAGTGAAGAATGGGGTGGATCTGTATATGACTCTATTTGGTCGAAAAGTCAGGAAAGTGTCTCTGCAGGATAACGCCAGCAGCATGTGGTTCTGTGAGCTGAAAAGATGGCCACCAGAAGAACAGTTTCTAGAGTCAAAAACTCATGGATAGTAGAGTCTAGGGTTTCAAAGGGTGGTCTGCTTGGTATCTAGTACAACATTTATCTTCTATGTTACTACCACCTGTCTTTTCTTAGGTTAAATGTTCCCAGTGGCTTTGAGGAACCAAAGTACCTGTGGGTGTATTCACAGGGTTTTTCCTTCAATTTCTCTTCAAGCCACCCCTGTGGCTACAATCGGTACTCATAGGGATGCAGGAAACAGTCCCTTGTCAAAGTCAGCCAGTAGAAAATCCAGAATTAATGGAATGGTACAGGTAAGTAGATCCCTGTTCTGAGTTCTGCACCACTTGGTGAAAATGTTCCATTGTCTGGTATAGGTGCGGTTGGTAGAATTTCTTCTTGGCAGTAGTATGGTCTCTATTACTCAGCGGGAGAAGCCATTAGCAAGCAGTCTCTGCCTTTGAGTTGCCAGGCCATTAAGCTGAAGTTGGGAGGTTGAGGGTGCAGTACTGGGCCCTGTGTGAGCAGATCTGTTACTATTGACAATTTCAGTGGTTTGTCCACCAGCATTCTCACTAGGGTGGTGTATCATGTCCATCTGGACCAGTCCAGGGCCACAAGTGCAATGTTTATTCAGGATCTTTGTATCTTCCTCAGAACATGTGCTGTTAGAGGTGTGAGGGGGGATGAACCCCTTATTGAATTTCTAGGGGAGTGACAGAGCATCTACTCCAGCTGTTCCTTACTCCAAGTATCATGAAAAGACATTTGGGAGTTGTTTGTTTTGTTGCTATCAAGTCTGTGTTGAATGAGCCCCAAGGAGATGCTATTTCTTGGAAAGCTGTGTGAGTAAGTCACCATTCTCCTGGATTCAAGATTTGGTGACTGAGTCAGTCTGCTCAACTATTTAGTCCTCCTTCCAGGTAAACTGCTGTTAAACTGAAAAGATGTGTCTCTGCACTGTCTCCAGCTCTGGTATGCCCCCACCTGAAGTACTGTGTTTAACTCTGGATACCACACTTCGGAAATGACATAGACAGGATGCAGGTGGTCCAGAAGAGGGCAACTAAAATGGTGCAGGGTTTGCACAGGAAGCCTTATGAGGAGAGACTGAAGCATCTCAGTATGTACGCTCTGGAAGGGAGGAGAGAGAGGGGGCATGATCTAGACTTACAAGTACTTCACAGGGGTGTATGTTGTACAGATGGGGAGTCTCTTATGGATGAGGATGAGCACCAGTACCAGGACCAGGTGGCATGCAATGAAGCTGGTTGGGGGGGCGTTCAAGAGAGATATGAGGAAATATTTCTTCACTGAAAGGGTGGTAGGTGCCTGGACTATACTGCCAGTGGAAGTGGTGGAGGCTAGAGTGGTGAGGGGCTTCAAGCATGCATGGGATAAACATAGGGGTATATTTAGAAAACAGGCAGCGAAAGGGAAGGTCGCTGGAGACCAGATAGGTGTTTGTGGAGGTAGAATAGGTGGGGAAGACTTGGGAAGACTATAGTAGGTGGGTCAAGAGGTCCTTTTCTGCTGACAAATTGGATGTTTCTGTGTTTTTATTTTAGTATGTTTATGGGCATGTATGCTTCTGAGGCTGTCTATCTTCCCTGAGCTATTCTGTTGTTCACAATTGAGTCCCAGCCTATCAGACTTGCATTTGTTTCTATTAACACTGACTTGTCAGTCCAGTGATGCCCCTTGTTGTAGGTTGTCAGGTGAGGTCCACCATATGATAGAGTGTCGTACCCACGGAAGGAGTGTCAGGCATTTGTGGTAATTCTGTGTGGTATGGTTCCAACTGCTAATTAGAAACAGTTGCAGGGGTCTCATGTGCCACCTTGCCCAAGTGTGCAGGTCTATACAGGAAGTCATCAATCTAAATTACTACATTAGGTCCCATACTGTGGGTCGCGGTTGCTTGAGCATACTCTTACATTGTGATGTTATGAAGCTGATTTGTTTGTCTGTGGTTCGAATCTTTTTCAATAATAAATCGAACAGTGCTTTGAGATTCTCCAGTGATCAAGTTGGATTTAA
Organism: Neoceratodus forsteri; assembly: GCA_016271365.2. Taxonomy (NCBI): domain Eukaryota; kingdom Metazoa; phylum Chordata; order Ceratodontiformes; family Ceratodontidae; genus Neoceratodus; species Neoceratodus forsteri. Next base: position 1,609,071,768 of record CM057452.1, read on the forward strand.
ATTGCTTTTTATGTGGTTGATGAACCAAATGTGGTATGTCCGAACTTATTGCACTCTGTTCATTGCATTTTCAGCTTCTTCTCATGATCTTGCACTTATCTTTTTTTCAATTTTCTTTATGTCTCTCGGGCTCTGGCAGGGATGTACCCCCTGTTTCTGTGCCTGGACCTTCCACTCGGCATCCTCCCCAGGTTGGAAGCCTGCAGCTTGCCCCCTGCAGTAGGGCTTCCCAAAGGAAGTGCCCGAGATGCATCTGAGGCCCTAATTGAGGCTTACACCTGGGGCGTCATTTGGATGGAGGTCCAGGGGTTCCACCATGCTGCTGGCCCAAGGGATATGGGATATGTGCTTCCTGGCTTCCCCCTGGAGGTGTGAACATGCAGTGACATCAGCGTGGGACATGTGTTCTTCTGCACATGTCCTGCAAATGTCCCCAGCCGCCTCCACCTATCTGCATGCGGTTCTGGCTAGTGTACACCCAGGGCTCAATTTTGAAAAGCCCATAAGAGTGATACATGGTGTGCTGAAACCCCACCTGCAGCAACGATGGGTGCACCAGGGACCCTGCGCTGGATTTTGGTAGATGTAGGGTCCTAGCACCAAAGTCCCTTGAGTTGCTGCAAGCAGACTGCTGCGTCAAGGGGATGACACTTGGGTGGGCTTTGATGGACGTTGCTGTCAGCCCCTGAGCTGTGCCACACTGTCCCCTGACTGAATGCCAGGCCTCTCCAATGTATGGCAGCTGCAGCAGGCACCACAGGTGGCACCCATGTCCACTCGCTAGAACATTACGGGTGACAGCAGGGCAGACCAGACACGCACTACATGGTCTGGCAGTTGATATGCGGTGGGTGGCCATGGTTCCAAATGCAATCTGTTGAGCCACTACTGACAGTGCTCTTGTGGGATGGAGATGTCTGAGGACCAGGGAAACACTCTGGTGTGCTGTTGTGTGATGCTGCCATACTGTGCTGTGGTCTGGCTGTCAGGGTGCATGAGCCCACAACACCAAGGGGACTGTCTGTGCCGTGTGGGGCTCCATGGGCAGTAGGGGTCCATGGGAACCACACTGGAGGGGTGTGGGACATGTAGCTTGGGCTGTTGGTGTGCCCCACCACCACAAGCGGGCATGGATTACTAGGGTATTGGACACACAGCTAACATAGATGACATTGCAATGCATGGCCAACATGTTCTGCTGTTGCCACCTTCAGGGTCTGTGCCATGCCTGACTCTAGAGGCTGTGGCACCACAGATGTGCTCCCCTCTTTTGCAGCTGCATTACATTTGTCTGGCACTCAGGTACCAAACTGCCCAGTCTGTGGGGCTGACAGCCAGTGTAGGACCATCTATGCAGGTTCGCAATGTGCCCACAGCTGCTGTTTTGTCTCTCAGCACCAGAGTCCTACAGTGTGCTCCCAGAGACCTCCACTGGGTGCCATATGGACTCTGAGCATGTCATGTGTAGGTGGCAGTCCAAGTCATCCAGACTGTGGGGCATGCCCGTGACCCATACTGCTGCGGGCAACCTATAGGGGACCACACCACCACACCACCAATGGGAACCCTGCACCACACCACTCTTGTCACCCCAGACTGTGACTCACGGCCTCCTGCCCTGAATGGTATCATAGGCCATACAGTACTACAGATGGTGGTAGCACATGGGCTGGTGGACCAGCTGTGACTGGTCTAAGCACTGGCATGATCTGTGGCTTTGGCAGGGCTTTCAGAATCCAGCAGTAGGGGATGCTGCAGCTGGCGTTTGCCACAAGCCTTCTTCAGCCATAGTGCAACCCTGCATCTGGCACAGGGCTGACACAGTATTGGAATCCACTTTCGCTGTAAGCTACCTACAAAAATCAGGACCACCACAAATTGTGATGCCTGGTGCCCCTTGTGTCAAAATTCTGTTTGATGTGAGCACTGTGCATCATTTTTGGGACTTTGAAAATTGAGTCCTTAGTCTCCACTAGGTGTCACTCACATGCTGGGAATCTACAACCCTCCTTCCACTGGAGGAGGAGAGCTGTCCATGGGACGCTAATCCTAAATAAGGTAAATAAGGTATTACATGGATGCCTTCCCTGCAGGGGTTGGCTGAAAGAACTGCCACCATCTTTGTGAATACGTGTGGTGGGAAGTGAATGTTGAGGATATAGAGGTGTAGTGAGCAGGGTGGATGGGGATATGGATGTAAGGATCCTTCAGGTTCACTGAGGTTAGGATGGGGATCCAGGCACCAAAAAAAAAAAAAAAAAATCTCTTTCTGACTGAGGCTTCTGTTGATGTTAGAGTCTCCATTTTGAATTGTTTGTAGTGAATGAACTGGTTCACAAATTGCAAGTCCAGAATGGGGTACACATTTGGTACAAAAAGGAATGTAGAGTAGATACACTGCCATACTTCGTTGGGGAGGCACTGGGGCTATCACCTGATCTATTGTAGTAATGGCTGAGTAATGCTCTAACCAGATGCAAAAGAGTTTTTGAAGCTGAGATGTGTGATGGATGAACCTGTCTTTTCTTGGCCTCTGCAGAAATTTGAAGGAATATCCATACTTTACTGTTTATGCCACCCATTTGTCTTTCACTGAGTTTTCCCAGGTTGTGGTGAAGGTTTGTAGTCTGCTTTCCTCTGGAATGAATTTGTCCTGGGCATGTCCCATGTAATGCATGATAGTTTCTGTAGTTTCTGGCATATCTGGATCCTGCTGTTGCTCTGAAACAGGATGACAGATCCTGTTGTTGGTGTCCCTCTTTCATTGCAAAAATAAGGCTTGAGGCCAAAGCTGAGGTTATTTATGTTCTGTTAGTAGTTGTTTTGTGTACTTTTTGGAAAATTGTTGCAAAAGTGGTACTTCAATGAGAGCAGGTATGACAGGCGACATGTCCTGTCTTTAGTCAGGCCCTGACCCTCCTTCATATTTAGCTAACTTTTCATGTACGGGGCTTAAGACTGCGTTTTCCTTAACTTGGAGACTCGCCAGCATGTTCTTTGAATCCTGGTTAGTTTTAGCTACAAGGGGTGCCTGATCCTGTTGATCAGGATGTTGCTGTAGCCATTATTTTGAAGCTCTCATCTGCAGTATCCACTGCAGATTTCATCCCTTGGATAACATAGTTGAGGGTGGAGCCATCTTTACTAGTTTTGGGTAAGTCTGTCTAGACTGTCTGTAACTGTGTATTAACCACAGCAAGGATTTGCGTGCCCTCTCACTGATAATGTCACAGGATGAGCAGAAGAAATCCAAAAATCCAGATTTCTTTATTTTCAGCTTAAAGGCACTTCAAACACCACAGTGCACGCCAGCTAACCACCCTGTGGCATTATTAGTTAGAGCGCACTCAAATCCTTGCTGTGTTTTATTCAAAATCTTGCTTGAGTGCACCAGGCTGCCAAGACTGTATCGTAGCTTTTCTTCTTGAACTTTGTGTAATAGTGTATTACCCTAGTGGTGTCGATGGATGCCATAGAAACCTTAATTATCATGGATCTTGTCCATTTTCTTGTCCATATCCTTCACCTGCCTGTCTGATGTGCCCTTCAGTGCTGTTGATCCATCAGAGGGGAAGGGTGTCTCTGTGACTCATTGCCACTATTTGGGTGTCAACTTTTGGGGGAGATGCCCCAGGACTCTAGCTCATCCTCTGGTTAAAGATGCTTTTTTGTCAAAATCCTATTTTCCTTCATTTTGGCTGAGTTTAGAGCAACCATTTACCAAAAACTGTATCCTCTAGAACCTTGCTGATGGGAAAGAAGAATCCCATCTTGGTTTGCTCTCTTACCAGTGTGTTCAATTCCTGTTTTGTAGGTATTGTGTTAGGCTCAGGTTTCAGGGTTTCTCTGACTACCCTGATAATTGTGGGGATAGAGTTAAACAGCATAGTTTGATGTTGAGGTCCTGCTTTCCTCTTCCTCCTTTCCTGAATCCTCCGTTTCAGAGGTAAGATCACTTTCAAGGTCATTGTGATCATCTTGTTTCTACCTAGGTCTCTTTGGCTTGGGTTGCTATCTGACTGAGGGTCATCCGTGTCATCTCTTTGGGGTTTTTAGGGGCTGCCAGTGCAACTATACACACTGTGAGTTTTTGGAATATCTCAGCAATGGAGGCCTGAGAGGTGCTGCTTGCTGGGTTATCACTGAAGGGGTCCTCTGTGAAGGTTCCACACCCTAGTTATCCTTCTGAGTGTCCACATCAACTTAGTATAGGGAGCAGAGGTCTGTATTCTGGTTGTTGAGGAGGATGGTAGGTCATGTTTTGCAACAGCATCTGGATCATCCCATTATGGGATCCTCAAGCTCTGAGTGAGTGAGTGAGTGAATGAGTGGGCAGTGAAGGGACTGGTATCAAAAAACATAAATCCCTTGCTGGATTGATCATTTATGCCACATAATTCTGGAGAGGAGAGGCAGCAAAAACCTTACCCTCCAAGCTTCATAAGTGGGGAGAAAAAGCGAGTGTGAAATTAATAGTCTGCACTAAATAACAGGCAGGCCAAGCGTCACACTGAAATGTCCACCAAAGAGCAACCTTAAAATGGCTGCTGGAGAGTATACTGGAAAAGAAGCCATGTTTAAGATGGCCACTGCAGTCTGTGTTTATTCATAGGCTCAGTCACGCACAAGATGGTTGCCTTGGTGAAAAGAAGAGTGCCATCATGCATGTACAGTGCTGTGGGGAGCCATATTCACCAGTCATAAAATAGCCAAAAAATTGGTGCAAGATGGCTGTGGGACAAGAGCATTAAAGGAGAGTGGCAAGAGTAACATAGTTGTAGAATGGGGACAGGAGTGGAAAAGCACTGTGGAGGGAGGCCAGTGCCATTCGAAACATGGCACCTTCTCTGCAGAATGGCATACTGAAGGAGTGTCAAGAGGAAAACTTGGTCTGACTGGAAGATACAGGGCAACACAGTCACTGTTAACAAATCTTCAGCCGTGGCTCCATGGCAGCATGAAATCAAACACCTGACTCTTGAGGTGTACAAACTGCAGAAGAGTGGGGTACAGCAGTCCTGGAATATCCATTCAGTGATCGGTGATTATGGCAACTTTGGGATGGATCCTATGTGCCCTGATCAGTCATGGGCACAAGGAACACTGGTGATGGTATTCCATAAGTGGGGGGGGGGCATGAGGCCACACCCTGCTCCAGAGACAATAAGCTAGCCCTAGAGAAAGCCAAACAACCCAGAGAGGCACGAAGGAAATGCTGCAAAACATCAGTAGAAAAAAACAATGTCACTGTGTAATAAGCAGTGTAAGTAAACTGTGCCTGTGACCAAAAGTGAACTATAAAACATGTTTCTGACTACAAGAACAGAGTATAATAAAAAAAACAGGCATATGGAGGATAGAGAGATACAAATACAAATTTAAGCTCAAAAATCAGAGGGCCAATGCCCAAAACAATCTCAGGCAGAGAGAGAGAGTTCAAAGAACGAAAGACAGGATCACTAAGCCCACTAACATATTGGTCAAAAAGGAAGGGGAGGTGACAGGCTCATTTTATTTAAGTGTAAGCCCCCTCTCAACTGAGAGCGGCTTACTGCTCAACTTATGGTCCCCCTGTTCCTTTCCCAGAGTAGGGTTTTAGGAAGGTGCCCTGGGAGAGTACCATTTCTGCTTGCTGCCACTAGGAGGGTAGCAGAGATTGAAAAGGTATATAACAGGTAGGAAGGAACTAAGAGAGGGAGATGGGAGGATAGGCAGGAAAAGAGGAGGTTGTCGGGCTCCGCTAGGGCAGCTGAGAGGGGGAGGGCCCCCCACTCGTAGGCAGGGCATCCATGCAGCGGTGAGGCACTGGGAACGGGGTGGATATCTGCTGGGTGGCAGTAGGCAGCATTAATTGGCATTGTTTGGGGTCCTGGGTCTCCTGGAGGCTAGTGTGGCGAGAGGATGGAGGAAGGCTAGGACTTACGGGATGCTTAGGGGGTCTGATAAGGAGTTTTGATTCCTGGGCTGTCCAGGCTATGAGAGCTGGGCTCTCACAGAAGGGAAGCTGGTAGCAGCAGCTCCCCTTTTCCTGCATGGCAGAGCAGCCCAGGGGGTTCGAGAGGGGGCCTGGGGGGGAGGCTCTACCTGTGTAAGGGCCTGTTTAGAGGGACATGCCTCGGGGCTGCTGGACTTTGCTGAGTGGGCCGTGGAATACCCTAGAAGTCTCCTCTGGGCTGGTTGCTCAGATCAAGCATGGGAAGGTTGAATGGGAGACGGCGCTATGGCTGCAGTATTTAGGCCATCTGGGTACATCTTTAACTGGCAGCCTGTTTCTTGCATCTGGAGAAGGGTGCAGGGGTTCCATCAGTTTTCCGGTGCCCGTCGGGGCAGGTCAGTATTAGAGGTCCTTATTGTGTGGCAGTAGAGTGGCAGCTATTTAGGATTTCTGAGCTGTGGGGTCCATGTCCTTTAGAAGGCATAGCCAAGTGAGTCAGGGACTGGGCGTGAGAGAAGCCCTTCACTTCTTGTGTACAGAATGGACATAAAAGAAAATGCTGGAGTGGTACTTACCCATGCCAGTGAGTTTGGAAGCACCTCACTTCTGGAAGCTTACCATCCTAGTTTCAAAAGATTTAAGCTGCATGTGGTACAGTATGAACACATCTGCCTTTAGTATCCCTGCCTTGTTCCTCTCCCTGACAGTGTACAGAGGCTAGCACCATGGAGCTGTATATCTTTAGTTTTAAGCAACTGAGCTCCGGGCCCCCTTAATATCATTGAGAGGTCCAGGAGAATAAATTGGGTTTGTTTGGAAGGTTGGGCTGAGTGTGATTTAACTTATTTCAATCTCTAATGAAATCACTTCTTAGTTTTAGAAAATCTCTGAGCCTTTTTCCTCAGGGTAGTTTGAGAATTTTCCCGAAGATTCCAGGAATGCTGAGCCAGAGGGTGGGTCTGTGACCATCAGTAATGAATTAGTGGGTACTACCCTTCTGGACAATTAGGGGGCCAGGGGCCTGCATCTGCCAGGTAAGATCCACTTTTATTACTTTTCCTCAAAACTGTTTTGGGAGCCTGTTAGAGGAGCATCTGTGCTCTAGTCCCCCTTCCTTGGGAACATCGTTCCCTAGATATATGAGTGGGAGGTTGGGTTACACATGAAGTCTCACCTGAGATATCTTGTGCCCCCCCCCCCCGCATTCTATCTTAATTAGGTTCCTGGATCAGGAGGCTGGCAGATACAGTGTGGGCCTTCTTAGGCCATGTGGTACACTTTAAAATCCATTGGTGATGTGGCGGTGGTAGGCCTTCCCTGCTGCTGGACTATGGGCTCTCCTCAGAGAGTTCTTGCATGATCTGTGGGGTCATGTGTTAGGATTTCTGCCTTCTGAATGGCTGCTGGCTTGTGGAGGGGAAAGCAGTGCTGCGAACCAGTGCCATTTTGTAGTAAGGGAGCAGTGAAAGCAGGTGTGAGCTGTAAAGTTTGTGGTTGTGAGGGAAAGGAGGAGAGTTTTTCATCAATGACCAGGGTTAGCCATTTTCTTCCCTCAGATCCTGGTAAGGGACAGCGAGGGGTGCTGGTTAAATGAACTCATTTTACAGTATGGTGGGAAGAGGGTTTAAATCTGAGGATGTGCCTCCCCCCTGAGGAACCTAAGTTGGTGGTGCCTACATCCCTTTCGGCATGGCTGTGGAATAATGGAGGGAATGGACAGTCAGATGACCGGTGTGTCTGCTGTGGATTTCAGGGGGAGGGCATAGCTAGACTGCTAGTATGCAGCATCTGTTTCAGCTCTGCCCTGGAGGCATTTTTGACCGGGCCCTGCCTGTGTTCTATTGTGGGTACCATCTAAGCATTCCAGAAGGCCCATCTTCAGTGAGATCATGGGAAAGTGATTGGTCAGGATTATTTAAGAGGCTGTCCCTTGAAGACCCATCCCCAGCAAAGGAGGAGAAGCTGCTGGAGCTCTTCCCGGACATGATTGTGGAAGTGGTGGAGGGGGAGAGTAGTGCTGTAGGGATAGATCTAGAAGGCAAGGAGGGGCACAGTTGTCTGCCCTGCCCCACATCGCCAGCTGCTGACTACCCCTGTGGGAGATGGAGAGGTAGGGGTCTAAAGAAACCAATGGGTGCTCCCCCCAGGGCCCAAGGGGTCCCTGTCTTTATCCCTGTCTGGGAGCTGCCCTACAGCCCTGGAGATCAGGCTGGCGGATGCAGCACCTGTGCAACCTAAAATGGCAGCGGCTAGGTTGGGGCCTATAGGAGAAAAGTCTGACTTAAGGGAGGAGAAAGGGTTGACTGCAGAGAATGAGGACTTTGGTGAAGAGAAGTATGTTGGCAAAAAGATTCAATTTACGAACTACGAAGTGTACCGTGCTATCCCCAAGCCATTCCATTGTCCTGTGATTGCCTCTGGGGACTGCACCTCTCCATACCTCTGCCTTCCAAGGCCTTTAGGTTTAGGATGGATGGACTAAACTGTAGTGATGCCTTGAACATGGTATATAGTCAAGGAAGCTGGTTGGAACCAAGCCCGCAGAACCAGTGTCAGAGATTTGCCTGAATGGAGTCAGGCTGAGAGATGGGTGCGGTGAAGGATGAAGATAGAGTATCTGCATTTGGAATATCCTTATGTCTCTGAATGATTCTGGGATATTATTGAGGAGATGCAAGAGGAGTGGATCTTCAGGGAACAGCTTGAGAGGTTAAAGCATCAACCTGGAGCGGGAGGCCGTCCGTCTCAGGAACTATTTCAGAAACTGTGTGCTTTGTGCCATACTGCCCCTTGGACAGGGCTTACCATCTTCAATCACTTTGCACCTTTCCAAGACTTGACAGGTTGCTGGGTGAAATACTATGTGGTTGCAAAGGACTCTTTTGGGGACTTCACCACCAAGCTGGACCTAGAATTTCATTTCCCACCTGGAGGTGGACCAGCCACTTAAAATGCCCGGAAAGACTCTGGACTGTGCCAAGAAGCTGCTCCCTAGAGCAGGATCGGGTAACTGTATTCTGGCAGACTGATTAATATTTTAAAGACTGGTGATCTGATAAGAGTTGATTCCAGATTTTAAATCATTTCCATTATAATTGATTCTGTTTACGTGTTTGAAGAGTGTATGTGTGTGTAAGGGTGGCTGCTGTGTGATAGCATTCAGGTTGCATTTGATACCTGATGTAATCTTGGAGGGACGTAAAATAAGGGAAAGAGTTATTACAACTAAGTTTTATATCCTGGAAAGGAATAGAACTGTTATCCAAGTGTTTTGTGGTTTTAAAGAAACGTGTTGTGTTTTGTCTTTGACAAGGTGGTGTTCTTTAAATTCTTAGAACCTCCTGGCACAGGTAAGATAGGGTGCTTTTATTTTGAGTTCACAGCTTCCTCTTTTGAGCAGCCCTGTGGGTGATCCCAGAAGTGCGCATACCGGGAGTCCTTTTGAGGATGTTTGTGTGCCCTCTGCCATCATTCTAAGGAGGGAATGATTTTCTATGTGGGGGGAGAATATAAGCTCCCTCTCATCTGAGAGGAGCTTATTTGCTCACTTTGGGTCCCCCTCTTCCTTTCCCAGGGTAGGGTTTTAGGAAGTGCCTTGGGAGAGTGCCATTTCTGCTGGCCGACACTGGGGGGCAGCAGAGGTCAAAGACATATGTAAGCAGGTAGGAAGGAACTGAGACAGGGAGATGAGAGGATAGACAGAAGGAGAGGAGGTCATCGGGCTCTGCTAGGGCAGTTGAAGGGGGAGGACCTCCCTCATAGGCAGGGCGTTAATGCAGCGGTGAGGTGCCAGGAATGGAGTGGGTCTCCACTGGGGCAGCAGTAGGCAGCATTAGTTGGGGTTGTTTGGGGTCCTGGGTCTCCTGGAGGCTGGGGTGGTGAGAGGATGGAGGAAGTTTAGGCGTTAGGAAATTCTTGGGGGGCTCTAATAAGGAGTTTTGATTCCTGGGCTGTCGAGTGCTGTGGAGCATGTGGGGGCTCACAAAAGGGAAGCTGATGGTGGCTCCCTTCTCACATGGCAGGGCAGCCCAGGGGTTCGAGAGGGGCCCTGGGGGAGGCTCTACCTGTGTAAGGGACTGTTTGGAGGGACAGGTCTCGGGGCTGCTGGACTTTGCTGAGTGGGCCGTGGAATACCCTAGAAGTCTCCTCTGGGCTGGTTGCTCAGATCAAGCATGAAATGTTGGATGGTAGATGGCACTAATGGCTGCAGTATTTAGGCCATCCAGGTACATCTTTAACTGGGAGCCTGTTCTTCATCTGGAGAAGGGTGCAGGGGTTCCATCAGTTTTCTGGTGCCCATTGCGGGAGATCGGTATTAGAGGTGCTTACTGTGCAGAGGCAGAGTAGCAGCTATTTAGGATTTCTGAGCTGCAGGGTCCGGGTCTCATGAAAAGGAATGGCCAAGTGAGTCAGGGACTGGGTGTGAGAGAAGCCCTTCACTTCTTATGTACAGAATGGGCATAAGAGAAAATGCTAGGCAGGTACATACCCATACCAGGGAGTTTGGGAGTGCCTTGCTTCTGGAAGCTTACTGTCCTAGTTTTATGAGATTTAAGATGATATAAATAGTTAATTTAGCTTTCTGTTTAGGCTTAGACGTTTATCTTTAAATTAATTTCCTTCTGTGGCTAATAGCTACTGGGCTTAGTGGTTTCAATTTTGACGCCTTGCTCCTGACCCCTTGGCTCAATTTTAAAGTGCTGTGCTTGGGTCATTGCAATTTCTATACATACTAGCAAGGTTAACTTTCAGCTGTGTGCAATTAGTTAATTGTACTAGCTGTAAGGCTCAGAAGTTTATGTTAAAATTAATTCCATCAGGGGTAATTGCTGCTGGGCATTATTTTTTACCCCAAATCTAATTTTAATGCGAGTAGAATTTTTGAATTATAATACTCAGTTTTTCTGGGCTCAAATCTCATTGCCAGATTATAAATTCCCTAGTTACCCGGATGCTTCCCTGCATTAATTTTAAGTAGTGGAAGCAAGTTGCTGTGATATTGAGACCAGTCTGTAATTTGTGGATTCTCTGTAATTCTAATTTTTAAGGTCTTATAAACAGAAGTTTAACTTCATGGTTTTGGTAATTCTAATTTCTGACCACAAAATCTCTAGCCTCCCAGTCACTTGGTGTTGCCCTGCATTTATTAAGTAGTGGAAGCAAGCCCCGTGATATTACCATTTTTTTAATTTCGAGGACTTCCATTGAGCTGGCCACAAAGTTAAGTTTCATCATACTGCAGCCCCCAGTTTTTACTGGAACTCTGTAAGCTTGCAGTGCCCTCAGCTTTTGCTGCCCAGCTTCATCAGTGTGTTTTTTTCGACCCACCCACCCCTACCCTTGCCTCTGAGACACTATTAAATGTGATCCAGCCAGCTGACTCCTCCCACTTGAGCCCTTACACCACTCACTGACAACCTGATAACTCCAACTTAAAGGGCTAACAGGTTATTTTATAGATTTGCAGAGAACATTCAGATTGCTTATTGGCACTTTGTGACCTAACTAGCCTGACTGATATCCTCCAGGCTCCCCATCTAAACCACCCTCTAAACTTTTTCTCCCACCCTATTAAACCCTATCTTTTACCCGCTATTGCTTTGCAGATTATTTCAATCCATCCACCAGGAGTAACTACTGAGCACCCTACATTAGCCTGTCTTATACCTTCTGCCTCCTTAAGTCTCCCAACTCCCACCCCTTGGTGCCCCTGCCATGCACCCTGGTCTAATCCCTCTTCATTCCCCCCTGTTTCCCCCACCACTTTAACTGGCCCTGTCTGGTTTCAAACCTTTGTCACCCTACAGTAGGGTTGCGAAGCTAGCCTGGATACTATGGACTTGAACAGTAATACTCTACACTAAGGGCTACATCATCGCAGACTCATTGTCTCAATTACATTTTTGCTATTTTGATACTCTCCGACTGCTTCCAACCCTCCCTCCATCTCCTCTCCCTCTCACCTCCTCCTGCCTTATCATCCCCTTTCTGACTCTCCTTACTCACCTCTCTACATAATGTTGACACATCTTATTTTTTCCTCCGTCCCACTCTTCCTCTTTCTAACTCTCCCCATCTGCTCCTACCCACCCTTCCACCCCCCTCATCTCTTCCATCCCGCTACACGCTGGTGTTACTGTGCATAAGGGCACTCTATCACTTAATGTGACTTCCACCACAACCTATCTCCATATCTTTCCTTTTCTCCACCCTCATAACCTCCCTCACCCCATTGTCTTCTCCCACAACTCACCCCCTCATTTCACATCCCTACCCCTAAGAAAGTTGGGACGCCCCAGAGCAAACAACTCTGGCCCAAGTTTCTGGAGATCTGTATCTACAGAGTAGCTTTACTTCTTCTTCTATCTGGCAATATTTACCCCAACCCTGATCCCCTGTATCCTCATAGCATAAAGACCATGCACAGTCATATTACTATTGCCTCCATTAATATTCGTAGCTTGCTGCCCAAGGTTGATGACCTGCTTGTCTGGGTCAAACAGCATTCTTCTGAGGTTTTTGCCCTTAATGAGACATGGCTGTCTCCAAATGTCCCCGACTCTGTGATTGTGCTCCTTGGTTATGTTGTATTTAGAAAAGACCACCTTGGCAAAAGGTGGGGGTGCCATATATCTCAAAGATACCCTAAAAGAGCCAGTCCTTGCTCCTGCAAACACTGCCAACTGCTCCCAAGTCCTGGCTATTAAAATATTCCTGGGTCAGCAAGGTAAAACTCTTACTGTCCTATCTGTTTACATCTCCCTGCATGACCAATCTGCTGGCCTTAAACTGGTTGTTGACTACCTTACCAACTTCTCCCACTGCTCTGAGATTGTAGCTGTTGGGGATTTCAACATCAACTGCCCAAGATGCAGAACCTTACAAAGATGTCCTCTTGCCATTGGCATCACCCAGATGGTACCCTCTGCTACTATGGTCAACCTTCAGACTGGCAATAGAGCCCTTCTTGATCTTAATCCTACCACCCACTGTAACAGTATTACTAGCATCTCTGTCCTTCCTGATTCACTAAGTGATCACTCACCTGTCCTGTGCCTTTGGGCGAATAAGTCCCCTATACCTCAGCCTAAAATCATACATCATACTACTAAAAAAGGGAAAACTCAAACAACTTCAGTCTCACCTGGCCAGCTGTGACTATGACCAACTGTGTCCCCTAGACACATTCAATAACATTGATGATGCTCTTAACTACTTCATCCCATAATTTAACTCTGCCTGTGATCTGTTTGCCCCATTTTGGAAGCGAAAATTTTGCAGTACCTCACACCCCTACGTCACCCCCTCATTTCCTAGCTTGATGTCTCACAGGGAGCACCTTTGGCACTGAGCACAGGCTACTAGATCCCAGGATGACATGCAGTGTTACTGGGCCACCAGAAATTTGTGCACCCTAGAGGTACGGAAAGCCAAACAAACTTACTTCAAAAATGAGCTTTCTAACTCCTGGGGCAATAGCTGTAATTTCTGGAACAACATAAAGGAGATCACAGGCAGGCCAAATAAAACATCCCTCTTGATGACTGTGGATAATGGTTCCACCATTCAAGACCATAAACAAATTGCTGACGCATTTAACTTGGCTTTCTCTGGCCTTACCAGTATACTTCCCCCCCAGACTTCTTCACTGTCCCTAAAAGCCTTGTGAACTCTGCCAACTCCACCCTTCCACCTACTAGGCCCTCCTTTTATTTCGGTAGAGTCTCCCCTGCTGAGATCCGTCGTTACCTTCTCAAGGTCCTTGGCCAAAGTAGGTTTAGTGGGGACTTCCTTGTTCTAAAACTCCTCCACCTCACATTTGATACAGTTCTGTTTCTGCTTATTAAACTGTATAACCCATCTCTCACTCCAAGACAGTTCCCCCGCCTATGGAAAGTCATTGTTACGCCTGTACACAAAAGTGGTGACAGGTCCCTACTCTCCAATTACTGCCCCATATCTATCCTTCCTCCTCTCTCCAAAGCTTTAGAGTGCATCATGTCTGACTAGCTCTCTGAATATCGGGATAAATACAGTGTCCACGGCTTCTGCAAAACACACAGCATGAGCATTGCCCTTCTTGAATACACCCACCACATCCATAAGGCACTAGACTGGGGTTCTTTACTGGGTGCCATTTACATAGATTTCACCAAGGCATTCAACACCATCAATCACCAGCTCATACTCCACTCCCTTCCTCCTTCCCTCCCTGAATTAGGACTCTTGCAAGAGGTCATCAGCTGGCTTGGCAGCTACGTCAAGGATCGTATGCAACGTGTCAAGATATTTGATACCCTTTCCCGTAACCTCCCAGTACACTCTTAAGTCCCTCAAGGCTCAAATCTTGGTACATTACTTTTCAGCCTCTTCATCAACAACCTTCCTAAGGCCTGCAACAACCACATGATGCTCTACGCTGATGATGTAGTCATCTTTTCAACCCACGCTGAACTACTTCCACTCACTGCTGACCTGCAATCCAATTTCTCCTTGGTTGAGACCTGGTTTCAGCAACATAAATTAGTAATGAACTATGGGAAAACCAAGGCCATATTGTTCTCTGGCACCCACAATAAGTACAGATTTGCTTCTCTTACTATCTTTAATAAACACAATTTCTTGTCAGACCAGGCTAGTGACTTCAAATACCTAGGTGTAACTCTAGATAGCTCACTTACAAACCAGCTCCACATCGCTAAAGTCATAAACACCAGACTTGGGGTCCAACATCGGCACTGCCATTGCCTCACCACTGAAGTGCTACATACTGCAGTTACAAGTTCCATCCTGTCTATCACTGATTATGGACTTGTTATTTATGTGTCAGCCACTGACACCACCCTTAATTGTCTTAAGGTGGTGCTCAATAATTGCTGTCAACTTATCACTGGTGCACACAAGCGAACCCATACTTCTGAGCTCTATGCACAGACTGGCTGGCTCCATCTTATGGGCAGGATCATGTATCAGATCTGCCTCTTTGCTAAGATCATCAGCTATAACCTCACTCCCCCTGCTTTCCAGGTGCTTCCTCAGCAAGCCACCAACCTGCGGCTCACCCACTGTGCAACCAAGCAGCCCTTCCTTGTCCGCCTGTGCCACACCTCCCTAGCCCAGTGCTCTTTCATCTTCAGAGCTCCTACCTGGCTCAAAGTCCTTCCTCCAGAGGTTGCCTTGGAATTAAATCTAGGTCCTTTCAAATCTAAACTGCACCAATACTTCATCTCTCTGAATCAATGTAACTGCGCTCCCCCTTCCCTCCTGACCCTATCTCCCTATTATAGTCCTCTTTGCCTGGCTCCCTTGTCCCACCTTTAACTCATCTTTACCTCTTTTTGCAATTGCTTATCTTCCCCACTCATGTCCTTCTCCCCTTCCCTTCCTCATTCCCCATGCACTCCCAAAACCCTACTGCTCTGCCCCCTTCTCTCATCCTATCTTCCCTTCCCTCCACTTTGTCTACCTCCTCCACTACTTTCTTTTCTCTCCCCACATTTTCACTCTTTGACAAAGCCATTTCCAGGTAGCTAAAGACTGAGTCCTCCTGATTTGCTGTCTCAGCTTATTTAATTACGTCCCTTTGAATGCTATTTGCCATGCTCCTTCTCAGTTTTGCCTCTTTTGTACTAATAGTTACTTACAGTAGCTTGTATTATCTTGTCTCATATTTTTTATCCTTGATGTGGAACCTTTACAAATGGGTCCTTGGTTCAAAGGTACTGTAATTCTGAGAAATAAAAAAGTAAATAAAAATAAATGAATAAATTAAGCTGCACATGGTGTAGTATGAGCATTTCTGCCTTTGTTATCCCTGCCTTGTTCCCCTGCCTGACAGTGTACAGAAGTTAACACCATGTAGCTGTATATCTTTAGTTTTAAGCAACTGAGCCCTAGGCTCCCTTAAGATCATTGGGGGGTCCAGGAGAATAAATTGGGTTTGTTTGAAAAGTTGGGCTGAGTGTGATTTAACTTATTTCAGTCTCTAATGAAATCACTTATTAATTTTAGAAAATCCCAGAAACTTTTTCCTCAGGGTGGTTTGAGACGTTTCCTGAAGATTCCAGGAATGCTGAGCCAGAGGGTGAATCTTTGACCATCAGTAATGAATTAATGGGTACTACCCTTCTGGACAGTTGGGGGGCCAGGGCCCTGCATCTGCCAGGCAAGATCCACTTTTATTACTTTTCCATGAAACTGTTTCAGGAGCCTGTTAGAGGAGTATCTGTGCTATAGCCCCCCTCCATGGGAACATTGGCTTCTAGACATATTGGGGGGGTTGAGTTACCTGTGGGAGCTCATCCGGGATCTCTCTTGTTCCCCCCCCCCAGCATTCTATCTCAATGAAGTTCCTGGATCAGGAGGCTGGATGGTCCAGTGTGGGCGTTTCTTGGCCGTGTGGCACACTTTAAAATCCATTGGTGGTAGGCCTTCCCTGGTGCTGGGCCGTGATTTCGCTTTGGAGAGTTCTCACGAAACCTGGGGGGTCACATGTTGGGATTTCTGCCTTCTGATTGACTGCTGGTTTGTGGAGGGGAAAGCAATGTTGCGAGCCAGTGCCATTTCGTAGCAAGGGAGCAGTGAAAGCAGGTATGAGCTCCAAAGTTTGTGGCCATGACAAAAAGGAGGAGAGTTTACCATCAATGACCAGGGTTAGCTATTTTCTCCCCCCAGATCCTGGTAAGGGACAGCAAGGGGCACTGGTTAAATTAACTCATTTTATCGTAAGGTGGGAAGAGGGTTTAAACCTGAAGATGTGCCTCCCACTGAGGAACCTAAGTTGGTGGTGCCTATATCCCTTTTGGCATGGCTGTGGAATAATGGAGGGGAAGGACAATCAGATGACCAGTGTGTCCACTGCAGATTTCAGGGGGAGGGCATAGCTAGACTGCCAGTATGCAGCATCTGTTCTAGCTGTGCTCCTGGAGGCATTTTTGACCAGGCCATGCCTGTGTTCTATTAGGGGTACCCTCAAAGCATTTTGGAAGGCCTGTCTTCGGTGTGGTCACAGGGAAGTGCAGGGTCAGGACTGTTTGAGAGGCTCTGCCTTGAAGATCCATCCCCAGTGAAGGAGGAGAAGCTGCTGGAGCTCTCCCTGGATGTGATTGTGGAAGCGGTGGAGGAAGAGAATGGTGTTGCAAGGATAGATCTAGAAGGCGAGGAGGAGCACAGTCATTTGCCCTGCCCCCATTGCCGGCTGCTCACTATTCCTGTGGCAGAGGTAGAGGTAGGGATCTCAAAAAACCAATGGGTGAACCTCCCAGGGTCCAAGGTGTTCCATGTCTAAATCCCTGCTTAGAAGCAGCCCTCCAGCCCTGGAGAATAGGTCAGTGGATGTAGCACCTGTGTGACCCAACATGGCAGTGGTTAGGCTGGGGCCTATAGGAGAAAGGTCTGACTCAAGGGAGGAGAAAGAGTTGATTGCGGAGGATGAGGACTTTGATGAAGAGAAGTATGTTAGCAAAAAATTTCAATTTATGGACCATGAAGTGTATCATGCTATCCTCAAGCCATTCCATCGTCCTGTGAATGCCTCTGGGGACTGCACCCCACATATACATACACATTCCAAGGCCCTTAGGTTCAGGATGGAGGGACTAAACAGCAGTGACCCCTTGAACATAGAATATCATTGGAGAAGCTGGTTGGAACCAGGACAGACCCGCAGAACCAGTGTCAGAGATTTGCCTGACTGCAGTCAGGCTGAGAGGTGGGTGTGGCGAAGTATGAAGATAGAGTATCCACATTTGGAATATCCTTATGCCTTGGAATGATTCTAGGATATTATTGAGGTGATGTAAGAGGAGTGGGTCTTCAGGGAACAGCTTGAGAGGTTAAAGCATCAATCTGGAGAGGGAGGCTGTTTGTCTCAGGAACTGTTTCAGAAAGTGCATGTCATGTGCCATACTGCCCCTTGGACAGGACTTACCATCTTCTGGCCCTTCATACTGGTCCAAGACTGGCAGGTTGCTGGGTGAAATACTATGTGGTTGCAAAGGACTCTTTTGGGGACTTCACCACCAAGCTGTACCTGGAATTTCATTTCCCACCTGGAGGTGGACCTGCCACTTAAAATGCCCTGAAAGACTCTGGACTGTGCCAGGAAGCTGCTCCCCAGAGCAGGCTGGGGTAATTGTATTCTGATAGACTAATATTTTAGAGACTGGTGAATTGATAAGAGTTGATTCCAGATTTTAAATAATTTCCATTACAAATTTTTCTGTCTGTGTGTTTAAAGTGTACGTGTGTGTGTAGGGGTGACTGTTGTGTGATAGCATTCAGGTTGCATTTGATACCTGATGTAATCCTGTGGGGAGGTAAAATAAGGGGAAAATGTGGTTATTGCAACTAAGTTTCATATCTTGGGAATGAATAGAGCTGTTATCCAAATGTTTTGTGCTTTTAAAGAAACGTCAGTGTTGTGTCTTCTTTTAAATGAGGTGGTGTTATTTAAATCCTTAGTACAGTACCTCCTGGCACAGGTAAGGTAGGGTGTTTTTATTTTGAGTACAGAGCTAGTGATAGGGAGGGTCTTTTGAGCAGCCCTGTGGGTTGTCTTAGAAGTGCGCATATGGGGAGTCCTTGTGAGGGTGTTTGTGTGCCCTCTGCCATCATTCCCAGGAGGGAATGATTTTCCAGGTGGAGGGAAGAGTGTAAGCCCCCTGTCATCTGAGAGAGGCTTACTGCTCACCTTCGCATCTCCCTCTCCCTTTCTCAGGGTAAGGTTTTAGGATGGTGCCCTGGGTGAGTGCCATTTCTGCTGTACACCACTAGGGGGCAGCAGAGGTTGACAAGGTATTTAAGCAGGTAGGAAGGAACTGAGCTAGGGAAATGGGAGGATAGGCAGGAGGAGAATAGGTCATAGGGTTCTGCTATGGCAGTTGAGGGCCCCCCTTGTAGGCAGGGCATCCATGCAGTGGCAAGGCACCAGGAATGGGGTGGGTCTCCGCTGGGGTGGCAATAGGTAGCATTAGTTGGCATTGTTTGTGGCCCTGGGTCTCCTGGAGGCTGGGATGTTGAGAGGACAGAGGAAGGTTAGCCTTAGGTGATGCTTGGGGGGCTCTGTTAAGGAGTTTGGATTCCTGGGCTGTCAGGGCTGTGAGAGCTGTGTTAGGGTTCTCACAGAAGGGAAGCTGATGGCAGCGGCTCCTCTTTTCCAGAGTGGCAGGGCAGCCCAGAGGGTTTGAGAAGGGGCCTGGAGTGAGGCTTTATTCATGTAAGGGCCTGTTTGAAGGGACAGGCCTCGGGGCTGCCAAACTTTGCTGAGTGGGCCATGGAGTGCCCTGTAAGTTTCCTCTGGGCTGGTTGCTCAGTTCAAGCATGGGAAGGCTGGATGGGAGATGGTGCTAATGGCTGTAGTATTTATGCCATCTGGGTATATCTTTAACTGGAAGTCTGTTTCCTGCATCCGGAGAAGGGTGCAAGGGTTCCATCAGTTTTCTGTTGCCCATTGGGGCAGGTTGGTATTAGAGATGCTTACTGTGTGGAGGTAGAGTAGCAGCTATTTCAGATTTCTGGGCTGTGTGGTCCGGGTCCCTTAAAAGGAATGACCAAGTGAGTCAGGAACCGGGTGTGAGAGAAGCCCTTCACTTCTGATGTACAGAATGGGCATAAGAAAATGCTGGCTGGTACTTTCCCGTGCCAGGGAGTTTGGGAGCACCTCGCTTCTAGAAGCTTACCATCCTAGTTTCATGAGATTTAAGCTGCATGTGGTGTAGTATGAACATCTCTGCCTTTGGTATCCCTGCCTTGTTCCTCTCCCGGACAGTGTACCAAAGGTAGCACCTTTGAGCTGTATATCTTTAGTTTTAAGCAACTGAGCCCCAGGCCCCCTTAAAATCTTTGTGGGGTCCAGGAGAATAAATTGGGTTTGTTTGGATAGTTGAGCTGAGTGCGATTTAGTGTATTTCAATCTCTAATGAAATCACTTTGTTTTAGAAAATCCCAGAGCCTTTTTCCCCAGGGCGGTTTGAGAAGTTTCCCGAAGATTCCAGGAACACTGAGCCAGAGGGTAGATCTGTCACCATCGACAATGAATTAATGGGTACTACCCTTCTGGACAATTGGGGGGCCATGGGTCTGCATCTGCCTGGTAACCTTTTATTACTTTTATTACTTTTCCCCAAAACTGTTTTGGAAACCTGTTAGAGGAGCAACTGTACTGTAGCCATTCTTCTCTGGAACACTGGCCCCATGACATATTGGGGGGGGTTAGGTTACATAAGCAACATAGAACAACATTGGTTGTACAATGTTTTACCCCATGGTCAGGTGTTGTAAGATACAAGACAAAGCCGAGTGCCTTCAGTCCCTCACTGTGGGATAAACCTAGTACAACCAATGTCCCTGAAAGTGCCTTATTGCTTACATAACATGGGCAAAGAGGCAACTTTAAAACACTCTTAAAGTTTTCAAACCCACAAACATTATAATAAAATGTTGCTAAATAATGTAAAATAGTCCCTCCACAGATGTTTTTCACCTGTCAGTCATCTGTCTTTCTTCGTAGTCAGTTTATTGAGTGATTGTTTACCATAGAATAGAAGAATTCAAAGCTCTGCATTATTTAAGTAGTAGAATGCCCCCTTCCCCAAACACACACACACAGAATGGTAACATGGAATACATGAATTTAAAATTCTTCAGAGTTCTACTGGAGCGCACACACACACACACACACACACACACACACACACACACACACACACGCCTCAAGTGGAGCCAGAACCTCTATTGTATCTGTTGCCAGGTAAGGAGCAGAGAGTTCTCTGCAAACTGGTGGGGGATTTTTCATGGTTGTTAAAGAAACACCAGCAATGGAAAATCTGAACAGTACTTAATTTTCTAAATTTGTATGTGTGTGTGTAAGGAGGGGCTTTTGAGTGAAAATAACATTAAATAATTTACAGTACTTACTTTAGTTAATTTAAAGAGCGGCTGATGCCTTTGGTAAAACTTTGGAAAACATATTATTTAGACATAATCCAACTTGCATTTCATATATCTTCTGCATATTTCTCCTCTCTTTTATTTATCACTGAAGAAATTACCACAAAAGCAAAGTGTTTATCTTTTAAGAGTTCATCTGCCTCTGTAACTTATTCCCTACTTGCAATTATAATGCTGTGTTGTGACATCACAGTCTGTTGCCATGTGAATAACTTTGATGTCACAAGCAGAGAATTATGACATCAGGTTGGGAAGAAGAAATAGGCAGTGGATGAACCCTCAAGGAACAGCTATCTTGTTTTCATGCATATGAGCTCAATAATAAATAATGGGGATGAGAAATACAGAGCTAATGAGCTGCTTTTTGTCCAAATATTATTTCTCAAAGCTCTCCTTGGGGCATCAGTAGCTCCTTAATAGACTTTCATTTTTAGGGCCTAGTTGAAGGTTTATATATATGAGTAAAGGTTGTAGCCATGTTAGTGATGGAGATTAGGAACCAAGTGGCTTATGAATTCTGTGAGTTGCCCCAGTTGGCAGGGACTTATTTTTAGCCATTGGTAATGCTCTCTTAAGGCAGTGGCTAGAACCAAGTCTCAGTCAATCAGAATACAGTGATTTCCTTTCCCATTTTATATTTATTTATTTATTTACTTTTGTACTTACTTACTTATTGGACTTTGGTAACCATGTGGGCACACTGATGTCAAGGTCCCTTTTTCAGATGCAACCAGAAATTAGTCACAGATAACAGATATAGAGGCAGTATACTTGGTTCCATGTGACAATAGCAATCACCAAATGGTGATCACTACTCGGCAAGTGCGTATTGCGAGAAAAGCAATTCGGCAATGTGCGCTTGGTGACTGGACACGCATGTACAGTAACTGTGTGCTGGGGGTCAAAATCTCACTCCCCCTAATTACATATTCTCAACTTCAGGGGTGCATTTTGGAGAGAGGGCAGAGCCCGGTTTAAAACAGAATTTAAGTCCCGCAGCTGCGGGACCAAGCAAAACTTTCCATCCCCCAGCCCTGAACCCAGGATCTGCTCCATTGGAGCCAGTCTCCCTACCCACCACACCACATGGTTGGCTCAATGGAGCAGGCACACTAGAGGATAATAACCCTCTTCCCTTTCCCTCCCATTCCCCTCACTATAAATCCTTTCTACTTGCCTATCCCTCCCCTCACAGTTGTAGCCATTCCGGGAGGTTGCTCATGATAATAGCACCCTCATATGGGTCGCCGTCTTGATGGTCGCCCATATGCTAGTGCTATTATCACAGTATACCATATACTTCAAGTACAGGTTAAACCCCAGATATAGAGCAGTCAACATTATCAATTAGTGTATCGCTGTTATATCAGTAGGATGGAATAACATTATCAAATCAAATCATTGTAAAGGTGCCTTTTAAATAAAGACTGATTTGATTTGATAATGTTGTATTTCCATCCTCTGCTATTCTGGGGCCCGTTCCTTTGCATTTATGGCCCTGATCCTGTGGAATTATCTGCCTCATTGGATAAGAGACTGCCTGACCATCCAAAGTTTTAACACTGAACTCAAGTCATACCTATTTAGCCTCGCATTTTCAGAAGAGTCATACCTGTTTAGCCTGGCATTTTCAGAAGTATAATTTTAGTGTGAACCATCATCTGTTTATGAATTTAACTGTTATTTGAAAATGTAAGCATTTTTAATAGTTTTAGTGTGTTAATGTTTGGTGGATTGCAATTTTTGTACAAATCAGCAATGTGTGGATTTTGTTCAATGTCCCAGTTACTGTTAAAATCCCCCATTAAAATCCATTCCCTATTAACAGATAGAGATTTCCTAACTTCAGACACCACCTCGAGTCTTTGTTTAATAAGACAAGGGGGACTATAAAAGAATATGACTGTGAGATGTTTATTCCTACCCAAGAGCAAGTCAATGGAAATAATATCACATCCTAGCCCACTAGAACAAGAGGGCAACTCAAATGCTTTAAAACTAGTTCTAACATAAACTGTAACCCCCTCCCTTTTATTTTTCCCATTCTGTCTTGTCTAAATAGGTCATAATCAGGAATAGAAACTTCATTATCAAGAATCGTATTTGTTAACCACATTTCTGAAAGGGTAATTACATCAAAGTCATGCTGAACTCTCTATGCTTCAAATAACAACCATTTGGCAGATAGGCTTTGAACATTAAGATGTACTATATGGAGAGAGGACTGCAGTTAATTATCAGGACCAACATATTGTGTTGGACCAGGGTGAGGATGTACTGAACCTGACAAAAGAAGAAACAAAAGTATCAGTCATCTAAGAAATGATTTCTGAGTGAGACGAATTGATTCTTTACATAAACCCCTCAACACTTTAGGTGTGGTGGGAATACCCATTTTGCACAGAACCAAGAAGTCACTATAACCATATCTAAAAAAGGTGTGTCCTGGTTCATTTAACAAAACAGGGTCAAACAAACCAGGAAAATAATTGGTGGAAGCCCCTCTTGATTAAGTCATTTAGGTTCATAAATGCATTCAATCTGTACCCCAGGATTTAAAGATATCACTTATTCACTAGGGTAATTGGCCAAGAGTAGAGGTTTTGATGTGTGGTTGGCACACCCTAGCACTCATCCAGCCTTGGATCTCGGATAGGCAGTTGTTAAACACTGAGAGAACATGTCCCTGTTTGGGTTCAAAGGACATGTCCAGCTGAGTATCATCTTCATAGCAGTGAAAACTCAGACTGTACCACCTAATAATGTCCCCAATGACAGCATACTGTATACACAGCAAACAACATGGGTGCCAAAAAGGAGTCCTGTGGCACCCCGCAGGATAGGGAGAGATGATCAGAGGAATAAATTCCTGAGATCACTCTCTGTGTCCTACCCTCGAGGTAGGATTGAAACTACCTGAGGACAGTACCTGACAATCCACAGATGAACTGCAGGTGCTCCAATAGCACACCATGGTCCACAGTGTCAAACACTGCCGAGAGATCAAGGAGGACCAAGATGGAATGAGTCCTCTGATCTCTCGCTATTAGGAGATCATTAAGCACCTGAACAAGGGCTGTCTCAGTGCTATGCCTCTTCCTAAATCCAGACTGGAGAGAGTCATAGGCATTGTGAATAGACAAATGATCATCCAGCTGCAGCGCAACCACCTTCTCAATAATCTTACCCACAAAGGGTAGGTTAGAGACCAGTTTGTAGTTAATGAGATTATCTGGATCTAGGGAGGGTTTTTTCAGGAGCAGGAGTACAACCGTCTCCTTTAGGGGATCTGGAAAGATCCCCTCTCCAATGATTGCCAAACTATCTCAGCCAGGACTAGGCCGATTTCCTCAATGCATCCCACAAGGAGATGCATTAGGCCTGGGTCAAAACTACAGCTGGTTGGTCACAGAGTCTGAATGATCCTCACAATGTCCATAATGTCTGGTTGGCCAAAGTAAGGCCAGTCAAGCTAGGTGCTTGCAACCTCCCACCAACCTCTGTCTCACCCCAGAGGATTGGATGGATGCCGGACCTGATGGTGACAACCTTATCCAAGAAAAATTTAGCAAACTCGTCACATCTTTCTTGTGACAATGCACCATCTGTCTGCATACAGATTGGATTGTACAATCTGTCTATAGCCTGGAAGGGCTGAGCTGATCGATTTGTGCAGTGGCAATCTCCCTGCACAGGAATTCTGCTTTCTTATGGGTGACTGTCGATGGATAGCATAATGATCTGTCAATCTCAGCCTGTGAACCTTCAGGCCAGAATTCCACCAAACCCTCTCTAACCTTCGACCCCCTCTCCTCAACTCCTTCAAGACCCCATCAAACCATGGGGACCTTGGGCAAAGGGTGAGTGGTTGAACATGAGCAGCAGCAATGGAATCCAAGGCATCCGTTACTGCCCTATTATAGGCGAGCACAAGATCCCCTGGATTCATGTGTCCACTCAATAAGCCCGATAGGTCTTGTACTGCCATTAGGCCCTCTGGGGTCACCCCCTTAAAGGGTGGTACCGGACCATCTCTGTAAGGGCAAGCCCATTAGGGGGAGCCCCAAAACTGATCCTTATGGTGTAATGATGAGACCAACTGACTTGTTCCACTGCTAGATCAGACATCTCCATCCCTAGGAGGAACACTAGATCCGATGAATGACCACCAATGTGAGTTGCAGAGGAATCAACCTGCATGAGGCCCAGTGTAGTGATTAGCTGGAGGAGATCTTGACCAAAGTGTGAGATTTCATTGTTGACCCAGGCATTGAAATTCCCCAGAATTAACCATCTAGGGGATCCCAACACTGTGTCGACAATTAAGTCTGCAATCTCCTGTAGGAATTCTCTACCAACTTTGGGTGGACGGTAGATGAGCAGAATTCTAACCTGACACCCATACCCATGATAAATTCAAAGGATCTAGTGGACCCCACTGGCAAATCCACAAGGCCCAGTTCAGTTTTAAAACAAATGCCTACACCCCAGCCCCTATGATCCACCCTCGGGAGGTGTATCACTGAGTACCCAGCTGGAACAGCAATGGCCAATATAGGGCCAGCATTCTCATCCAGCCAGGTCTTGGTGATGCACGCCAGGTCAGATGTCCCAACAAGATCTGCTATTATAGCAGTCTTGTTATTAATAGACCTGGTGTTGCACAACACCGCCTGAGTAGCATGAACCATTGGGGGAGCCCACACAACCTGCCTGCACACAGCAGACCCCTTGGGTATGGAAACCAGACATGGAGGAGTTCATCAAGTGCAGGTACAACACTTTCTGTTAAGGGTGAAAATCCATAGATTGCTTTTGAATGCAGAGAGGGAGCAGCAGTTTTGGATGTCAGTGGTAGTGTATGCCATTGCTGTGATGCAATACAGCTGAAGAATCTTTGTCCAGAGGATGTCTGTACTCTAGGTACTGAGAGTAGGGGCTTG
Source organism: Neoceratodus forsteri (assembly GCA_016271365.2). NCBI lineage: Eukaryota > Metazoa > Chordata > Ceratodontiformes > Ceratodontidae > Neoceratodus > Neoceratodus forsteri. Next base: position 1,609,097,595 of record CM057452.1, read on the forward strand.
GCAGAGGAGCAAGGGGATCTCCCCATCAGTTTAACTACAAGAGTGTCCCTGAGGTAAAGTGGCAAGCAGTCATGATTCTGAAGACATGGAGGAGCAGTGAGGATTTCAGTCTCCTCTTTAGGACAGACAGTTGATGATGGAGAAGACAAAGCAGTAGAGAACTCACTTATTTGTACCAGTTGCAAAATGGCTGAGTCAGTTGTATAGTAGCCTGAGTATACTGAGCTCAAGCTCCGTTAAGAAGAATATAGGAGCACCACACAGTTTAACAGGCAGAAGAGTGCTATTTGATATTACAAGGCAAGCTTCCCTTGTAAGATAGGCCCAAAGACTATACAGCAGTCTGTGTTTCTGATGTACAGCCTTAGATAACATGAGGTCTAAATGACAGTTCCTGATCAAAATAGACTCCTAGGTACTTAGTGGAACCCCCACCTGAAGAGAGACTCCCACAGTATTGATGAGTTTTAGCAGCTCATGCACTTCCAAGCCAAATTTTCTAGTGTCAAACAGCATTGCTTTAGTTTTGTCTGGGTTAAGAATAAGTTGGTTGGTCAAGAACCAGTTTTCCAGGTGACTGAAGACATTATCAAGGCTAGAATTTATAAGGCTAACATCTGTATGGCTCCTGTACAGCACAATGGTATCAGCATACAGTAGTCTCTAGACTACTAGACAGGAGGCAGTATAGCGCAGTGGTTTAGGGCTCTGAGCTGCAAACCAAAAGACCTGGATTTGAATCCCACAGCCCCCATTTGCATATTGTGTGACCCTGAGCAAGTCACTTAACTTCCTTGTGCTCCCAGGTCGCACCTGTAAACAAGCTTTCAGCTTAGTGTGTCTCTCTTGGTAAAAAAAAAAAAGACTTCCTTCATTTGTCAGGCAGATCATTTATAAACAGGGAGAAGAGCAGGGGACATAGTATGGAACCCTGTGGAACCCATTCGAGATTACTCTTACATAGAGATCATATTCCTGAAATGTTTCTTGTTTGTGCATCAGCCTATTAAAAGATGCCTGCATCACCTATTGTTTCATCATCAGAGAGCTGTAAAGAATACAGTTTCATAAAATGTATTTATTAAGTTGACTCCTTTGCAATCTGCATGTCATTCTAGTCTAGAGACTCCACTTTGCTGTGGCTATAAGATGAATGATGATCTGTATACTTTATATGCCATGCTGCACAACAGTTTACCTTCCCAGACTTCAGCAGGGGAGTCTTCCTATACTGTGATTGAGGATTATAATGACGTGAAGTTATGGAGTCACTGGAAAGTTTTATTCCTTTTATTGGACCTACATATGTCTTGTACAAGGTTAGTGTAGTACTCAAACGTACAGGGCCACACAGGCTTCTTCATCAATCCTTAGGTTCAAAATTGCACCTGATGAACAGACCTGTGTGGACGTGAATGCTTATTTATGACACTGTCTTTGTACAAGACATATGTTGGTCTAATAAAAAAAGGTAACTACCCATCCAGGGACTCTGGTTTTTCAAGGACCGACACAACTTTAAGCTCTTCTTACAAAATAAGGTCATGAAAAAAATGATGCTACCTGTAACAGTGAGAAGTTATGTTGCTGTTATGAGATGTCAACATCATGCATCAAGCATTGCTTCAGCTTATCCTCAGTCCCTATGCTGGAAGGACAGCTTCAGCAGAACATCGATAATGTCCAACACTAGCACTGTGCCATGACCAATGGCATGAGGCAGCATCTGGCCAAAGTACAGTACATTCCCCGACTTCACCACCCAATGGCTCCCACCTAGAGGAAGTTCCTTCTTATGAATACCTTGTGGCATCACTGGAGTACCACCTTGACTTGCATGCCTCATTGATGCTATCCAGACCACAGGAAGCACCTCTACAGGTTATGTGCATTCTACTGCAAGAAGACTTGCATGTCTCTTCCTGCCCACCATGAGATTATTGTCAAAATGATCCTCCTGGTATTAGACTATGAAATGGTTTACAGTGCTGACTCTATGACTGCCCTGCCCTGATCAGACATGTAACTATTGACAGACTTGTTCACTTTGTCTTTTTACTCTTAACTGTTCCTCTTGCATCCACCAATGCAACCCACCTCTTCTTGCTGTAGGTTAGGCATCTCTCACAAGTCATGTTGTTTTTATCCAGCTTCTGGTATGGCTTACTCCCCTACAGTCTCACGTCTCCCTCCTTGCCTGTTTCCCCCAATATTTCCTAAACAAAAATTATAAATAGAATAAAGTACGATAAAATTAGATAACTAACTAAATACATGCATACATGCAGTCAATCAACACTTGTTTTTTGTTCTCTACATTTTTTTAGGTTACATGCTTTGGCAACAGAGAATGCTATACATTGGTGCCTAGTAAAGTGCAAATAAAGTGCAGTCAGCATCAGACATGAACGTTTGTTTTTAATCTGGCTGTGGCAGTGCATTCATCCATTCATCCTACAGTAAATGAGAAAACGTGATGAGGGAAAAATGATGCATTGCTAAAATTACAAGTGTCAAGATAAAATAAATTAAATCCAATTTTATGTTCACCCCTGTGCTTGCACAAAGCGCATACAGTATATTGGTATGATAGTGGATTTTGAGAGGTATGTCACTGTCAGTGCAATGCAGCTGTGACAGTGTCAGACCAGCCATCAGCCAGACTGATCATGACATTCTTCTGAACTTGCTTGGTGGAAACTTTATGTATATCAAAGAAAAGAGCTGCCAGAATCATAGTAAAGATCTTTCCTTTGATCTGCATAATCCCACCCAGCAAGCAGAGCTGATCAGCCTGTTGTGGTCCTCTCCCCAAGGTAAATACAATCCATCCGACCCCTTCCATCTTAATTTTCTGACATCGGGTTGCACAATTCCTGGTGCTGACTAGCACACCTCACATGCCTGTTTACTATGTGCGACACCGAGGAGCCCACCTCCTGTGCCACGAAACATGACACTGACACTGGGGTGACCAATCCCCAGTGTTGGTACTTTAAAAAAAAAAAACTCTATTTTTGCACCCCTGCCACTGACCTCTCTCCAGCGTGGTCACTCGGTTGTTGGCTACTACCTGTTCAGCTGAGTCTGACTATCCATACTCCTGGCTGGGGGCACCCTCCTCCTGCACAGCTCACCCTTAACCCCTCGGCTTTGAGTCCCCCAAGGAAGGACCACCCACTCATATTGGCACTCTAGCTATAGTGGTGGTGGTCTCACTGTAGTGTGGGGGAGGAACTGGAGTGAATGTCTTGACACCTGGCATTGAATGTGGGGCCACAACCACTGAAACCACCTTCATCTATCTGTGGAGTTTTTTTTTTCCTTTAGGTGTTCCCAGTGGTGCAGACATACAATGACATCTGGCGCAGCACAGACATGCTCCTGTACCTGCCTGCAGGACATCCACCGCTGCCATCATACCCCACTGAAAAGTGCACTGTGCAGCCGAGCCCCCAATTTCCACCAGGGTCCACCAAAATTGTGAAATGCTGGCACACCCTCCTCTGGAAAGGAGAGCTGCCTGCCGTCAGCTCAATCCAAGTCTGCACCCTCTCCCCCGGCTGACCCTCAGCAGCTCATGTCCACTCCCAAACCCAAGTCACTGGTGTGGCATGAGGTGTGGTGTCCAGCGCCTCAACCCTCAGCACCACTGGGCTGACCCCAGTGTTGGTACTTGAAATAAAGAAATCTTTACTTCAGTTTCTCCCACCCCTTCCTTCTTAATTTTTTGACTCTGGGGTGCCCAGTCCCCAGTGCCAGCTAGTATCCCCACCACACCCATTTTCACTGTGTGACATGGGGGAACCCACCCTAGTGCCACAAAACCCAACACCAACACTGGGGTGCCTAATACCCAGTGTTAGTACCTGAAATAAAGAAAACCATCCCCTAGTCCTTCCAACTCCTTCTTTCTTAATTTTACAATACCAGCGTGCCTGATCCCTAGTGCCGGCTAATACCCCCACCTGGCCCATTTTCACTCTTTGACACCGGGGAGCCCACTCCTAGTGCTGCCAAACATAACACCGACACTGGAGTGCCCAGTCTGCAGTGTTGCTACTTGAAATAAAGAAAACTGCCCCTCATAGATTTTTTTTTATATATACTCTGTAAAAAAGAAAACCATCCATTGATGTCTGTTGCTGCTGGTGACCCACCATTACCTTCCCCCACCTGACCTTCCCACATAGCACCCCCAACCCCATACCGACCACCCCTTACTTACCTGCCAGGGATCCAAAGCCATAATCCTGTCTGAAGTAGAAATACATCTTCACACTCCAACATCAAACTGGGAACTGAGGAACTCAGGTATGTGGCTCAAAGTATTTTGATGGGATTTGAACTTATTCTCATAACTTCGTCATTATTAAATAATTATCCCCAAATTTTCAACATGGCCTTTTTGGAACCCCACCTCATGAACAAGTGTGGTGAAATTATGCAAATCCATCCTGAAAGGTGATTTAATGGTCTCTGTACAAAATCACCTTTTGGGCAGATTTGAAAATTTTCTCCACCCTTGATCATGAGGTGGGGTCATAAGAATACTGTGTTGAAAATTTGGGGTAAAAATATTAAATTCAACAAAGTTATGAGTGTAAATTGGAATTTTTCAACTCACACTTATAGCTTTTGTAATTTTCAATATTTTTACCCCAAATTTTCAGCATAACCATTTTTCACACCACCCCATGAATATGACAGCTGTCATTTTTCAAATCTTGGCCAAAATGTGTTTTCACACTTGTGGTGTGAAATTATGTTTTGGTGACTATTTTACAAATGACTCCTGACATGTTGAGAAAGAGTGATAATAAAAAGACAATGTTGAAAATATGGGGTAAGAATGAGAAAAAATAAGTAAGTTATGAAGAAATTTCAAATTGTTCCAACATTTACACATAACTTATTTTTTGCAGATTGTAACCCCTAATGTTCAACATAATCCTTGTGGTACCCCACCTCCTGAACATGACAGGTGTCATTTTTCAAATCCCCTCCAAAACATATTTTTGCAGTCACTCTGCAAAATCACCTTTCAGATGGGATTTAAATAATTTCACCCATCTCGTTCATAATGTCATGTCATAAAAAGACTGTTGGAGATTTGGGGTCAAAATGTTGGAGCCCATTGAAATTTAGATATTGCCTCTCAACTAGCCTATCTTAGGTAAATACAGTCTAAAGAATGTGTAAAAGCAGAATACCACCGAAAATGGGCTATTGCATCTCATCTGGTCTATCCTGGGTAAATATGTAGTACAAATGTGTACAAACAGGAACCTGTACAATGACTGTGCAATTTGTGAACATTCAGCATTGACAAATGCTTGTTTTTTCATTGAATAGATAATCAGGCACTGGAACAGGTAAAGGATTTTAGATATCTGGGCATTAACATGAATGAATACATTACATGGAATACTCATATAAAGAATATGGAAATTAAAACAAAAAAATTCCTTCCAGTCATTTCAAATTTTTCATATAAATTTGAAGGCAGCTCAATCAAAGGCTCAAGAAAAGTTATTAATGCTCAAATTAGGTCACAAATCTTATATGGAGCTGAAGTGTGGGGTAATAAAATTAATAGCAATATCAAAAAGTCATTAATGCATTTAATTGAAGATTGACGTGACTCCCCCCCAAGGGCACCTGTAGCATTAATTAGGGCTGAACTTGGACAGGTCCTTCTGGAATGTTTAATACAAGAAAGAATGATCTTATATCGGTTCAAAATATACAATGTGTGGCCAGCCTGGTGGCGCTGAGGGTTGAGACACTGGACGCCACACCTCGTGCCACGCCGGCGACCTGGGTTCAGGAATGGACTTGGGCCGGCGGGGATTGGCAGGGGAGAGGGAGGATTGAGCATCCGAAGACTGCTCTCCTCTCTCTGGGGTGGGTAGTGGGGCTTGCATTGCCCTATAGCGGCGACTGGCAGAGGCCAGTTGCACTACAGTGGCATGCAAAATCAGTGGGGGGGGGAGACCGCAGCAGGCATCAGCAGTACGTGCTTAGGATGCCATTGCATGTCTGGCTCTCCGGAAGGAAGAAAAAGTGGAAAATGCAGAGGGTGATCTTCGCAGCTGATGGCCGTGCCTTGCGCCCTTGGAGAGACCTGAGAGGGGCGCCTACCCAGTGGGTGCAAGAGCGCTGAAAGGCTGGCCCACTGGGGGAGCAAGTTCATATGGCCCATATGCACGACTGGGTCTGGGGGTGCAGGGCCAGTGGCAGGAGATCGTGGGCGCTGCTCTGCCAAGGAGAAATAAGAATATGATAAAAAGAAAAATATACAATGTGCAAGAACGTTGTTTACTGAGAAGATACCTGGAAGAGGCTTTTGACTATCGAGAAAGAAATTTACTTTTCCCATAATTAGAGTGATAGAAAACTGGATCAAGCCATATGGTCTATTGCAAAATATATCAGATGTACAGTATATAGACTAGCACCTGAGGAAATCTATAGTTCCATCAAGAAAGAGTAAGAGACATTTTTCGATAAACAAAATACAGAAATATGTTCAGAATATAAAATAAGCCATTGGTTAACCCTAAATAAAAAATTTTTTTGTCTGGAAAAATATTTAACACTTATTAAAAAGCCATATAGAAGAAATTTGTTCGTAAAATACAGGTTTGAGTATCATAAAAGTGAAAGATTTAACTAAATTATGAATAAATTTAAGTCTCCCTCCAATGGAATATTTAAGTGCAATCAGGGGATGGATGACATAGCACATTTATTAATTCTATACCCTCTATACAAGAAACATAGAGCAATAATACTGGGGTATACTTTGGGACAAATGGAAGGTAACGCCCAAGAATTAGCAGCTAAATTATTAAACTCTGGCTCAATTAAAGTATTAGAGAATGTTATTTCCTATCTCAGGGTAATTGATACTCAGAAGTTGCACATCAAAGATAGACAGGAAGGTGGTATATAAAGAGTTATATTTAAATAATATACATGCAAACTAAATCATGTTAGGAACTGTTGCTAGACATAATGAAAGAATGTAACGGAATGAAAAATACAAATGGAATCTTATGAATCCTGAAGTTGTGAAATAATTTGGAAAGGTTTATGTAAAACAAATGTTTTTATTTTAAATATGTTTTTAGAAAAGTATTTATGGATGTATTATGTATATATGTATGAAATGGAAAATTTAATTTTTAATTGTAACAACATAACTTGTTATACAATAAACTTTGATCTGAACTGTTCTTTTTACTGTGCCTTCTGTCAACGGAGTCCTTCTCCAGCCATACTGTAGTTTATGTATGTTTATTACAATAAATAACATTTACTTTCGTAATGAACAATGGCACTACATCGGCACTATTTATATTTTTGTTCTTGAAAATTATGGTGAGGCCAGCTATTGAATTTCAGAGGAGAATGAAAAATAAATGTTTTGATGGGATTTTGGGCCATCTGAAAGACAGAGTTCAATAAATGGAAACAAACTATTAAAGAAATGCATACACTGTTTATGTATTATTTGTGCAGCACTGCTGGGTGTATACATGTAGGCAGTAGTGCATGTAGGCAGTGATGCATACTATGCAGACTTGTGACAACTAAGTTTGTTTTGGCGCAGGTAGGACAAAAAGGACCAATGGTCACCTGGTTATCAGTAGGGAGTATTAGAATTATACTGTGGAAGAGAGAGGGGCAGGGAGAGACAAGTACATTCATTGAATCCAGTTGGTATTGACTAGTGTTGCCTCAAAGATACACAGATACATAGACAATGAAGGCAGAAAAAAGGCTTGTTGGCCCACCCAGTTTGCCCACCCTACTCTGCACTGGCCTTAGTATCCATTTCCTCTCTTTGTTTCTGCCCCTCCTTTTCCAACTAATTCCAAATGCCTGTCCCAGAGAAGGATTTGCAAATCTGTCTGATGCAGGAAGATTTAAAGAGCCACTGACAGCATTGGCAAAACTTTAAAAAAAGTGAGATTTATATTCGGCTCCATCCCATATTCTTTAGTACTTCATACTTCAACAAAAACTAAATAAATAAATTTCCAGTAATTAATTTCCAATTTTCTTTATTACTGAAAACAGTTGCATGAAAACAAGATCCCTGTTCCCTAGACTCAATCTACTCTGGCTACCTCTCTACACATGACATCACAGTCTCCTGTTTATGACATCATAATTATTTCCACAGCAACATATTTTGATGTCATAAACAGAATTGTGATGTCAGGTGTAGGCAGGCAGCCAGAGCTCAAAGAGCAGAGATACTGTATTGATGCAAATACCCTAGAATAAGGAAATAAGGGTGAGAATTACAGAATAAAATACAAAACATAAGCTACAGTTACTGTATGTCTGAATATTACATTTTTACAAAGTTGTCTCAGCTGTCTCAGGAGCTCTTTAAACAATTTACAGTATATGCTACTTAGTGGTTTTCAAAATCTACGTGCTGCACTAAAATATTTATTTTGAACCTTCAAGCTGCAAGATGGCTTTGAAGAGCTACATGCTGCATAATGGTTTTCAACATCTACATGTTTCATGATAGTTTTTAGTATTCACATACAATATACCATTTTGTCCAAGCTGACGGTTTTCTAGCATCCAGATTCTCACCATTTCTTATTCCATCCAACAAAATCAACTTTATTTTCCTCTTTCTCATCATTCTCATGGTGTTTGGGTTCAGTTGAAGGGAAAACTTCAGCATCTGTATCATCATTACCATCACCATCATCCTCCTCTTCTTTTCTGAATCACTGTTTATTTCTCCATTATAGATCCCTACCCATCTATTCCTGTAGCAGCCATTTAACTCCAATGCCCTATCTGTTCTTCTGAACTTACATGTGACTTAACCTTTGCGGTGGAGCCTTCAGAGTCATCCGACACCCCTCCAAAAACTCTGAATGTAGTGCTCTTGGTAATGATGGGCTGTGTAGGCTTTTAGAGTAGCATGTTGTGACATCATTTTGCAGCCTGGCTTTTTTCTCCCACACCTCTGAAGATGCCAGTGCCAATGGCTCCATGTGTGAGAGTCATCCTGCTGCAGGACACTAACGAGACCCAGCTGAGTTCTTCCTTCCTCAGCCATTCCGTTCAGCACTGCCACCCGTTATCACTCAGGTGGTGGTACCATAATGGAGTCAGGTACCCAATGTTCCTGTAGGAGAACATCCTCTTGGATGCTTGATCCCTTTCGACCCTGCCAGCCCTTAAGAGACACAGGCTCATTGCAAAATCCAGGTTGCATCATGAATGGCAGCCTAGCCTCTGTCGGAAAAGGTCAGAAACCAGCATTGGCCAATACCAATAATGTTTGCTTGCAAGCTTCACTAGTGATAGTGTCATGTCTCATAAGCGACAGAGAAATTGCTAAAGTGGGAATACTCTCACATCACCTCTACTGGCTGTTGCCCAAATGAATGAACGCACTCATGCTTAAAGTAATATGATGCACACTTTCATTCATTCAGACATTAGCTGGCTGAGGTGGTGGGAGAGTTTGCTCTACATTAAGTAGTAGCCAGGCCAGATCTATAATTTTTGGAGTCCCCAGTAAGCTTATTTCTTAGGGGTACTCCTAGGTGTCTACTGCTAGTCCCCTCACTGACTAAGTCCCATGTGAAATACTTCCTAGTGTCTAATGGCACCCTTTCCCACTGCATCCAAACCCACATACTCATAAAATCCCTTACATCGCATTCTGAACCCTTCACAGACTCAGGCCCAGCTACCTTAAGGACCTCTTAGTTGTCTATATTCTGGGTCATCACCCTCACTCCACTGAGGTTTTCTAATCATTTTGAGGTCATGATTAATATAGTCAGGGAACAGGTCCTTCTCAGCAGTGTCACCGGTAGTCTGGCATGCCCTTCCTCCTAACTCACGATATGTCATAGAAGCATAGAAACACAGATTTTGACAGCAGATAAGGACTGCTTGGCCCACCTAATCTGCCCATTTCCCTACCTATTGGATAAGCAGGGAGGCAATATAGCATAGTGGTTTAAGGCTCTGAGCTGCAAACCCGGAGACCTGGTTTGAATCCCACAGCCCTCACTTGCATACTGTGTGACCCTGAGGAAGTCACTTAGCTTCCTTTTGCTCCCAGGTTGCACCTGCAAACAAGCTTTCAGCTAGTGTGTCTCTCCCGGTAAAACAAAGGTTAAAAAAAACAAGCATTTGTCAATGCCAAAACATAGAAACATAGAAACATAGACTTTGACAGCAGATAAGGACCGCTAGGCCCATCTAGTCTGCTCATTTCCCTTCCTACAGGATAGGCTGCAGATCCTAGTTAACCAACAGCCTATTTCTTCCTACCCCCCACAAGAATTGCCTTATGTCTGTCCCATGCATCCTTGAATTCTCCCACAGTTTTAGACCCCACAACCTCCTCAGGAAGGCTGTTCCATGCATCCACTACCCTCCTGTAAAATAATACTTCCACATTGCCCCTAGAACCGCCTCCTTCTATCTTTAAATTGTGTCCTCTTGTTCTTGCCGTCTCTTTTCTGAAAGATGCTACCCTCTTGGACTTTGTTGATTCCACTGAGGTACTTAAAAGTTTCTATCATGTCCCCCTCTCCCTTCTTTCCTCAAGGGTAGCATATTAAGCTCCTTTAGTCTCTCCTCATCGGCTTCTCTTGCAGACCCTGCACCATTTTAGTTGCCCTCCTCTGGACTGCCTCTATCCTGTCTATGTCCTCGCAGAGATGGGGTCTCCAGAACTGGACACAGTACTCCAGATGGGGTCTCACCAACTGTCTGTACAGAGGGATAACAACTTCCTGTTTTCTGCTGATGATGCCTCTACCTATACATCCCAGTATACCCCCAGCCCTCCCTACTGTTTTCTTACATTGCTTGCTAACCTTAAGGTCATCTGCTATGATTACCCCCAGGTCCCTTTCCTTTTTTCTTGTTGTTACTACCTCCCCACCCATTGTGTATTCTTCCCCTGGGTTCTTGTTTCCCAGGTGCATTATTTTGCACTTCTTTGCATTGAATCCTAGCTGCCATACTTCTGACCATTCCTCCAACCTTGCCAAGTCCCTTTTCACCCTTTCCACACCTCCTGTCCTGCCACGCCGAATGTTGATTGTGTTGATGTGTTGCATACGCTCACTGCCCCTGTGTCACTTGCTGTCTGTTTCTCCAGATGCTGCACGCTGCTCTTTTGTACTGGGCTTCTGCCTGCATTGGCATCTTGTTCTGCCCACTAAGAAATTTGCAGATGTACCGACAGAGCTCCATTGAGGTGGCTCACTCTCCCTCTCTCACTCGCTCATTTTGTTTCTCCTGGCACTGCAGGCTGCCCTTTTGTACTGTGTTCCTGCCTCTGTTGGTGGCTTTTTCTGCCCACAAAGAAATCTGCAGCAGTCCTGACACAGGTCTGTTGAGCCTGCTGATTCCCCCTCTCTCACTCAGTCATTCCGTTTCAGCCAGCGCTGCAGGCTGGCCTTTTGTACTGGGCTCCTGCCTGCATTGCCACCTTTTTCTGCCAACAAAGAAGTCCGCAGCAGTCACAATAGAGCTCCATTGAGCTTGCTCACTCCCCCTCTCTCACTCGCTCATTGTGTTTCTCCCGGTGCAGCAGGCTGCCCTTTTGTACTGGGCTCCTGCCTGCATTTGCACCTTTTTCTGCCCACAAAGAAATCCACAGCTGTCCCGACAGAGCTCCATTGAGGTTGCTCATTCCCCCTGTGTCACTCACTCATTCTGTTTCTCGTGGCGCTGCAAGCTGGCCTTTTGTACTGGACTCCTGCCTGCATTGCCGCCTTTTTCTGCCAACAAAGAAATCTGCAGCAGTCATGATAGAGCTCCATTGAGCTCGCTCACTCCCCCTCTCTCACTCACTCATTGTGTTTCTCCCGGCGCTGCAGGCTGCCCTTTTGTACTGGGCTCCTGCCTGTGTTTGCACATTTTTCTGCCCACAAAGAAATCCACAGCTGTCCCGACAGAGCTCCATTGAGGTTGCTCACTCCCCCTGTGTAACTCACTCATTCTGTTTCTCATGGCGCTGCAGGCTGCCCTTTTGTACTGGGCTCCTGCCTCTGTTGGCACCTTTTTCTGCCCACAAAGAAATCTGCAGCAGTACCAACAAAGCTCCGTTGAGCTCACTCACTCCCCTTCTGTCACTCGCTCAGTCTGTTTCTGCCAGTGCTGCAGGCTGACCTTTTCTATTGGGCTCCTGCCTGCGTTGCCACCTTCTTCTGCCCAGAAAGAAATTTGCCAGTTACAATAGAGCTCTGTTGAGCTCGCTCACTCCCCCTCTCTCATTCGCTCACTCTGGTTTCCCCACCACTGCAGGCTTCCCTTTTGTACTGGGCCCCTGCTTGCATTGCTGCCTTTTTCTGCCCACAAACAAATCTGCAGCAGTCCCAACAGAGCTCCACTGAGCTCACTCACTCTCCCTCCCTCAGTCGCTCGGTCTGTGTCTCCTGCTGCTGCAGGCTACCCTTTTGTACTGGGCTCCTGCCTGCAGTGGCGGCTTATTCTGGCCAGAAAGAAATCTGAAGCAGTCCCAACAAAGCTCCACTGAGCTCTCTCACTCACTGATTCCATTTCAGCCGGTGTTGCAAGCTGGCCTGTTTTACTGGGCTCCTGCCTGCATTGCCGCATTTTCTGGCCACAAAGAAATCTGCAGCAGTCACAATAGAGCTCAGCTGAGCTCGCTCACTACCGCTCTGTCACTCACTCATTCTGTTTCTCTTGGCACTGCAGGCTGCGCTTGTGTATGGGGCTCCTGGCTGCATTGGCACCTTTGTCTGGCCACAAACAAATCTGCAGATGTCCCGACAGTGCTCTGTTGAGGTCGCTCAGTCTCCCTCTCTCACACGCTCATTCTGTTTGTCCTGGCGCTGCAAGCGGCCCTTTTGTACGGGACTCCTGCCTGCATTGGCGCCTTTTTCTGCCCACAAAGAAATCCACAGCAGTCCTGATAAATCTCCGTTGAGCTCACTCTGTTCCCCTGTCCCACTCGCTCATACTGTTTCTCCCACCGCTGCAGGCTGGCCTTTTATACTGGGCCCCTGCCTGCATTGATGCCTTTTTCTGCCCACAAAGAAATCTGCAGTAATCCTGACAGCGCTCCGGTGAGTTCGCTCACTCCCCCTCCATCACTCACTCTCTCGTTCTGTTTCTTCCAGTGCTGTAGGCTGCCCTTTGTACTGGGCTCTTGTGTTGGGCCCTTTTTCTGCCCACAAACAAATCCGCAGCAGTCCCAACAGAGCTCAGTTGAGCTTGGTCACTCCCCCCTCTCACTCATTCGATCTTAATCTGTCCCAAACAGTGATTTCTCACAATGACCATGCTTTTCTGCGGCAGGAGTGCAAAAACATATTTTAGCCAGAATGTGAAAAATGGCAGCTGTACTGTTCATAAGGACGTGTGGAAAATGTCACTGTTGAAAATGTGGCGTGAAAATATTACAAAATTGCTAAGTTACAAGGGTGCATGGAAACAGTTCAACGCACGCTTGTAACACAGTCATGTTATGGAGTTTGGTCACCAAATTTTCAACATAGGCATTTTAGGACCTCTGCTCATGAACAGTGCCACTGTTATTTTTATGTTGCTTGCACGCATGTGCAAGAAACATAGTGCCATCATCGGAGATTTCGGAGGTGTGTCACCTCCTCCTCCAATTCAGTCTGAGCTGGCAGGCGCTGCCCTGTAAGCCATGCATTTTGGAGCTGTCTTGACATGCTCCAAATGCGATGGCACTACAGTTGAAAGGGGGAGCTACACTTCAGTGAGCACTGATAAGCATAGCTCCCCCACACGCATGGCTGCTGCATGCCCCTCGCATCCTGTGTAGCCGATGGGTGCCCAACTCGCTGGCTGATCTGCTGTCGTCCCCATAGCTGGTGCCTTGCACGCTGAGGGCCACCCCAGCATGGCAATCAGTTGTTGGCCAGCCAGGGGTGCCCAATCCTCTGTCGGCTGGTGGCCCCCGTCCTTGTGTCACGCTGGGGCCACCCCAGCGTGGCAAACGTCCTCGTAGTCTTTTTTTGTTTTAAACCTGTAAACAAAACGGTCCCGTGGCTCGCCCCGACCCTCCCACAACCCACATCCACCCAATGCACACCAGCCTCCCCACCCCCTCACCCCATACTTATCTCCGGACTCTGGCGGCGATCTTGGTGGACTGGGAACACGTTTGCACTCTTCAAAGCCGACCGCGAACTGTGGAAATGCCGGTAAGCTGTATAATGGGCTAGATAGGAGGGGTTCAACTTTATTGCATATCTCAGGCATTTTTGGGAATTTTTGCACCAATTTTCAACATGGGGTTTTTAGGACCCCTTCTCATGAATGATGTCACTGTCATGGCGTTATTTGGGCCTGAAGGGTGATTTTCAACACTTCACCGAAGGGTGAACACAGCGGCAAGCCGCTGCCATGTTCACAAACAATATCAGGGTTTGGAAGTTCCGCCCTGCAATGACGGATCACTCCTTCATTGCAGTGAATGGCTGATGCTGCAGTGATGAGGCGACCCCTAATTGCAGCAGTGAAATTGTCACAAGTTGGTGCCAATGTTCCAAACTGCTGTCACCAGCAGAGTGCAACTGCATTGGGGGAAGTGGGACAAGCCTTTGCAGGCTGTGGGGGCATTGGCCACAACAGTGGCGCGCCACCACAGCCTGTTTCTGAGCAAGCTGTCCCAATATGTTTCTTGCACTGTGCGCAATCAACGTAAAAAGCTGCAGATCCTAGTTAACCAATGGACTACTTCTTCCTACCCCTTCTAGAATTGTCTTGTGTCTGTCCCATGAATTCTTGAATTCCCCCACTGTTTTTGACCCCACGACCCCCTCTGGAAGGCTGTTCCACATGTTCACCACCCTCTCTGTGAAGAAATGCTTCCTCATGTTGCCCCTGAGCCGTCCCCCCTCTATCTTCAAATTGTGCCCCCCTTGTTTTTGCACATCTCTTTTTCTGAAAGATGCTACCCTCTTGGACTTTGTTGATTCCCTTGAGGTACTTGAAAGTTTCTATCATGTCCCCCCCTCTCTCTCCTTTCCTTGAGGGTATATGTATTAAGTTCCTTCAGTCCCTCTTTGTATGGCTTCTGGTGCAGACCCTGGAGCATTTTAGTTGCCCTCCTCTGGACTGCCTCCGTTCTGTCTATGTCCTTGCAGAGATGGGGTCTCCAGAACTGCATGCAGTACTTTAGATGGGGTCTCATCAACTGTTTATGCAGAGGGATAACAGCTTCCTGTTTTCTACTGGTGATGCCGCTCCCTATCACATTGCTTGCCTACCTTTAGGTCATCTGATATTAATACCCCCAGGTTCCTTTCCATTTTTGTTGTTGTTAGTACTCCCCTCATTGTGTACTCTGCCCCTGGGCTTTTGTTTCCTAGGTGCATTACTTTGCACTTCTTTGCGTTGAATCTAAGTTGCCATACTCTTGACCATTCATCCAACCTTGCCAAGTCCCTTCTCAACCTTTCCACCCCCCTTGTGTATCAACACTGTTGCAGATCTTTGAGTCATTTGCAAAGAGGCATACTTTTCCTTCCAGTCCCTCTGCAATGTCACCTATAAAGACATTAAAGAGGACCGGTCCCAGTACTGAACCCTGTGGTACCCCACTAGTAACCTCTCTTTCTTCAGAGTGGACTCCGTTTACTAGTACCCTCTGTGTCTTGTTGTCCAGCCAATTTTTTAACCAGGTTACCACCCAAGGACCCACTCCCAGGCTGTCTAACTTGTTTACTAATCTTTTGTGTGAGACTGTGTCAAATGCCTTGTTAAAGTCCAGGTAGGCCACATCCAAAGTCCCTCCCTGGTCTACTACTTTGGTCACCCAGTCAAAAAAATCTATTAGATTTATCTGACATGACCTTCACACTGTGAACCCATGCTGCCTTGGGTTCTGGGCCCCACTGGCCTCTAGGTACTCAACAGTTCTTTGTTTCAGAAGTGATTCCATCATTTTCCCTACCACTGAGGTCAAACTTACAGGTCTGTAGTTTCCTGCCTCCGCCTTGCTCCCACTTTTGTGAAGGGGAATCACATCTGCCCTCCTCCCGGTCCTCAGGCACCACCATTCTCCCATAATTTGTTAAAAGGGGTAGTCAGTGGTGTCACTAGTACTCCCCTTAGTTCTTTTAGAATTCTGGGGTGAATCCCATCAGGCCCCATTACTTTGTCCACCTTCAGTTTTAGGAGTTGTTTCAGGACCCTTTCTTCTGTGAATGGACTGGTATCGACCCCATCCAGAGTGCTATTGTTTGGTTTAGGTACCTCCCTCTCATCTTCTTTTGTGAATACTGAACAGAAGTATTCATTCAGCATCCCCTGCTTTTCATTGCCACCCTCCGTTCACCACCCTCCCCTTTATTAAGCCTCATTATCCCTCCTTTGGTCTTTCTTTGCTCCCTAACGTACCTATACAAGGTTTTATCCCCCTTCTTAACTGAGTTGGCTATCTTTTCCTTGGTTTGGACCTTTGCTGTTCTGACTGTCTTCACTGCTTCCTTCTGCTTTATCTGGTACAGTTCTCTGTCCTGCTCCTTCTGCGTTTCCTTATACTTCCTTAATGCTGTATTTTCCTCCCTAACCTTCCCCACTACCTCTTTTGAGAACCATAATGTTTTTTTTTCCTTCATTTAGTTTTGTTTGTTTGCTTCTCACAAAGGCTTGTTGCCTCTGTGATGGCAGTTTAGATTTTTCCCCATTGTTCCTCCACTCCTCCTTTTTGTCTGTTTGCTAGTTCTTTTGTGAGGTATTCTCTCATTTTGCCAAAGTCAACTCTCCTAAAGTCCAATACCCTCACTTTTGTATGGCTTGACTCTATGGCTGTTTATCGTGAACCACACTGTTTGGTGGTAGCTTGTTCCCAGATGACTACCCACTTCTAAATCTGAGAACCTCTCTCCATCCCCATTTGAGAGTACCAGGTCCAAGATTGCTCCCTCCCAAGTGGGTTACAGCGCTAGCTGTTTGAGGCATGCCCCCAATAGGGCATCGGGAATGACCCTGCACTTAGATTTGGCTGCAGCAAAGGTGCTCCAGTTAACATCAGGCATATTCAGGTCCCCCATCAATAATATCTCCCCTTTTTCTGCCATTCTAAGGATGCTTTCTATTAAATTAGTATTGTGCAGTGCTCTGAGCCCTTCGAGGATGGGGTGTTATATAAGTGAAATCACCTTGCATTGCCCTCCGGCAGTGATATAACTGGTACAGTCCTCTGCTCACTCCTTGGCTGTCCACTATCAAATTTAATATTATTGTAACTGTATGATAGCTAATCACGTTTTGTTGCGAGATCTGAGTTATATTAATTTCAGAATGTTTGGCTGGGAAAGGATGCAGCTAATTTCCAGGTGTGACCTGAGAGGACAGGGAGGTTAATTGACATGCTCAGGGTAAAACAGCATGTATGTGGCAGTTGTATTCAAACCCAGGTCTGCAGAGTCTGCTGGTACACTGATTGGTGTTCTATCTTCTAAGCTATACTGTCTCCTTGGTTGCTACCTTCAAATACCACTAATACCAATTTAATAAAGAAACACAGATGTTGACAGCAGAAAAATAACAATGATCCATCCACTCTGCTCATATTATCCTATCATACCCCAGGACTTATTGTCTCTGTGGAGTCTTCGCTTTTGTATGTATTGATATAGTGGAAGATTGTCTAATTCTTAGTTAAGACACAGAGACTACTAGTACATCTGTGATCTCCCTAGCCAATGCTCCTCTGAGTCAGAACAAGGAATCATAGTAAAAGTTTGGATGGAATGTTTAGGTCTTGTTCTATCCTTCTCTCTTTTTTGTTTCTATGGGTATGTTTCTGTTTGTTTGTGCAAGTATATTGACATAGTGCTTATTTTAAATTAGACAGCTGCTGGGGGAGGTGGAAAGTGGAAGACTATGCCAGTGGCTATTGTGGGAGGGGGTAGGGGTGCTGTTAGACACCAGCAGGTAGTGTACACAGTACTGGGTCTAGGAGTTTTTCCACTAGACACCAGGGAATATTTTGCATGGGACTGGGTGCCCGAGCAAGCAAGTTAAGCTCACCAATCCTAAAAACTTTACACATGCAGACATTAATTTCCAAAATGAGCTCACTGATGAGACAAAAGTGTCACACAGCAGCTTAAATTTTTTTTGGCACTGCAGGACAGAGAAAGTGCTGCACAATGGCTTAAACATTTATTCATGCTGCCAGTGCTTGGGGACTGGGGAAATGGGAGAGAGAAAGTTCCACATAGCAGCTTAAACTTTTATTGGTGCCAGTGTTTGGGGGCTGGAGAGAGGAAGTTCTAAACGGCAGCTTAAACTTTTATTGGTGCTACTAGCATCTGGGATCTGGAGGGAGTGGAAGAGACACAGAGCCAAACAGTGGCTTAAACTTTTATTAGTATTCCCAAAGTTTAAGGATTGGGGGGCGGAGGGAGAGGGAAAAGACCCACACAGTGTCTTACTGTTTTCCTAGCACTACTGATGCTTGGGGGCTGGAGGGGGGGAGTGGAAAAGGAAAAGTTACACACAGCAGCTTTATCTTATACTGGTGCTGCTGGTGTTTGAGGTTTGAGGAGATGGGAGAAAGAAAGTGCCATCCAGCAGATTAAGCTTTACCTGCATTGCCAGTGTTCAGGGGCTTGGGGGGTGAGGAGTGGGAGGAGAAGAAAGAGAGAGTGAGAGAAAGTGCCCCATGGCAGGTTTAACTTTTACCTGTGCTGCCAGTGTTTGGAGTCTGGGTGGAGTGGGAGAGAGAGAACATGCTGCAAAGTGGGTAACTGGCATCTGGTGTACCATAGCAGCTCACCCACTTAAGATAGGCAATAAGTAAGGGATCTCTCACCTGGGTCCTAGGGAGCCTAGGTTAGTTTTCCTGAATGAATGACGTCTGTCAGACCTGAAGGACAAACACAGACTTGGAGTCACAAAAATCCATACTTTTTTAGAGGGGAAATAGAACAGATAGATAAGGTCAAACATAAAATGCTTACCTGATAGGCAGTGGGTTTTTTGTGTCTTGTCAGACCTGTTCAGATGAAGGGGGAAATAGGTAACTGTAGAGGGAAAATGGTGGCAAGGGTAGAGACAGGGTATTGGAGAGGTACAAAGGGTACAGGACAAGTGCAGATAAAAAGATATTTGAGAGGAAAAAGCATAGTTTAAAGAAAAGGTGAAAGGATAAGAGAAAAAAAGTGAAAACAGAATGGAAAAGCAAAAAACTGAGAAGGAAGAGGCGTTATAGAAATAGAGAGAATGAAGTACAGCAAGGGAAGGGGAGGTTCAGCTTTACCTTTCAGTGGCTAATGGCTGGTAGTTCTTCTTCAGGAACCCTGGTGGCCTAGTGGCTCCTGTTTAATAATTACCCTGTGTTCCAGGGGACTAGTAGGAGCCCTAGAGGCTATGGGTCCATTTCTTTAAACATGTATCCATGGCATCCAATGGGACCAGAAAGAGTTTCTCTCTTCCTGGACTGTTACTCCTAAATGTCCATCTCCTCCCTTGTGTGTCTTTGATTAGAAGAGGAGTGAGCAAGAAAGCATGATCACACTTGTAAACTAATAGCCTAGAGAGCTGAAGCTTAATGCAGTGGAAACTGAGCCCTAGGCACAACAAGTAGTAGCCACATGTGGTGCAGCAATAGCCCAGGCCGTGAAATTCAGTGAAGTGCATGTTTCAAAATAGGCACTGGTACAGTAGTTCGCCAAGGTAGAGTAGAGTGAAACCTCAATTATCTGAACCTTGATTATCCAGATATCCCTATTATCTGAACTCTGATATTGTACTCCAACTATGTTATGGACCCCCAATTATCCAAACTCTCGATTATCTGAAGAAATCTGATGTCTCCCAGAGCATTCGGATAATCGAGGTTGTACTGTAATTAGCTCAGGAGCGGGAGCTGGTGCAGTACAAGTAGCTCAGGGAGCACAGTCTAGGTACAGTAAGTAGCCTGGGAGCAGGGTCTGGTGTAGTACATGGAGGTCAAGGAGTGGGATGGGCACAGTGTAAAAAGCTTAGTACGCATGCTGGGCATGGTGAAAGCAGACAATTAAGGTACCAGCCCCCCCACTGTGCTGCTTTAAAAGCCTGCACTATGTTTTCAAATAACACCAGTAGTTTTACTTGTTTTTAGACTGTTAGAGGGGTTCTTGGTCTCATGTTTCAGCTGAATTATGATAAGCCTGCCCACTGCAGCAAAGTGACCCCCTCATTGGTTGAGCTTGACAAACCCTTTTTACTGAACCGCAGTGAAAGTAGCCCAAGACAGGAAGCAGTGCCAAAGTCTAACAGAGTGAGGCAGAATAGTGGACTTGGTAACTCATTACTGGTCTCCTCACACCTGTGTGATGTGACCCTTGCCTGGACCTGGAGCTGGAGAGAGATAGAGGAAGGCATCCTGGAGTAGCAGTGGTGATCAATGGAGCTGCAGACACTGAAACTGGGTAAGCGACATGCTGTAGCCATCTAGAAAGCAGCAGGAAATGAATGGTGGAGCCCCCACAGTCAGGTACCAGGATACCTACTGGAGAGGAGGACCATGCATTGCAGAGCACTGGGCCAGCTAGCAGGTTTAAAATCTAGCCTTCAGCCCAGTGACTTGCCTGAGCCTCTGAGCAAGGTTAAAGGCAGTGGCAGGCTTAGTGGTGGCAAGTGTGTGCAGTCAATGCACTGGATCAAGATGATGTGTCACTGTGGTGCTAGACAGTCATTTCAAAAGACAAGATGTGCATCATATTGGCTCCTGTACAGAATTCCCTTTTCACTTTGAAATATTGATTCTTGTTTTGTAACTTTACATTTGGATGGCAAATCTGAACAGTGGAATAATCTGATATCGAAATTGTGGGAGAATGGTGAAGCCACAGAAACAGATGGCCTGAATAGCCAGACGCCCACACAGGAACTACAAGTAGAGTCTAGTTGCAACATTGGAGCCAGGGTCTCAGGTGGTGAACCACCATGGCAGATGGTCCTAAAAGCAGTAAGGACCATGGACTCAAAAACTGAAAAGATTCTTTTCTGACTAGAGGCTGAGGATACGCAAATGAAAACCTTGGTTACTACAGTGGAGGAAGCAAATGGAAGATCAGTCACGATGCTGGCTATAGTAGCTAATTTAATTTGAGAGAACTCTTAACCTAGAGACCACCTGAAGGCTTTAGAAAACGAAGCATGGGCATCCAACCAGAGCATGGTGGGCCTGCCTCAGGGGTCAGAAGGTGATGATCTCCTCTCTTTTATCAAACAGTGGTTGATGGAGAAGCTGAGGCTTCCAGATTACATTCAAATCAAGCATATCAAGAGGGCTTACCAGATAAATATGAGGAAACCCGCTCATGATGTGAATCAGCTGTACACTATTCTGATATGTACATCAGGCATAGAGATCAGGGATATACTACTTGCAGTGGGTAGAGGTGCGACTCCCCTACAGAAGGATGGTCAGGAGGTTATGCTCTTTCCTGATCTGCCATTTCATACGAGAAATTGTCAAAAGTAATTTGATGCAGTACGATCGAAGCTGCGATCATTTGGGGTTGTCAGCTTCTTCCATTTTCCTGCCCAGATGAGAATAAGCTATGGAGTGAATTCATACCAGTTTAGTGATCCTGGGAAAGCTGGTCATGGCATGAGAAAGTAGAGCAGGAGTTGAAACAACAAGCAGAGGCATATCCGATGCTGGAGGATACAGTGAATTAATTTGGGACTAGTATTCCATGTTCACAGGATGGCAACTGGAATCTTGGGTCAATTATTTATGGCCACTGATAGCACTGACTTGTTTCTCCCGTAACATTTTTGGTTATCACATTTGAAATTAATCTGCCTTTTTATTCTGTGTACATTTCATTTGTTGTACACAGATAAAACATTATTTCTCAGTGTGAGAGGCTGGAAAGTTAAAAATGGCAGTGGTAGCTTGGACATTAAGACTCGCATTCAGTACTAACAGCATCATCAGTTAGGGGTTCATATCATGGTCAGTAGAGATGTTGCGAAGTGTTACAGCAGTGGCAACAAATTTGCCTCTGTGGATCATTTGGTGAAGTTTTTCTGTTTAATAGGAAACTCACCATTGGTAACTTCACCTTGCAACTTCACCTGTAACTTTTCCTTGGGGTATACCAAGGTGAAGTTTGGTCAAAATAAAGCCGTTCCTGAGCCAGAGATTTTGCTTCCTCTTGGACTAATCCTCTTGTTGCTGCCTCCTCCAGCACTCACGCACATGGATGCCCCAGATATGGCACAGAATAATTTGGCAACATGAATGCCACCACCCAATTTCCACCAAGTACTTCTTTAGTCTTTTTAGGCATAACTCATTCACTTTTTATTGAATTTATCTGAAGCTTGGTATGATTGTAGTCTTTGAGGAGATGCATATGTGTTCCATTTTTGATGATTATTGGACTTAAATTGTGGATTTGGCACTGTCATCAAGTTGGGATGTGATTTTCGGGTGCTGTGCATACTCCTTGAATTTTTCCTAGGGTATTACATGTTACTATTGCAGTACTAATTGAGATCCTTGTTTAGATTTACAGAGTGTCCCTTAACTCCAAAGACTGGTAGAGTTATGGCTTGTTAAACTTGCAATGCTATCCTATGGGACATTAAAGTTAGGGTTTGTGTGGTCACTTGAAACCTATGCAGTAAACACGTCACCCAGGGCAAGCAGGGGAACCATATGGGTACTGGGGGCCAGAGGACCCAACTCATGGGAAATCTTTGCAATCCAGACCAAGCTCAGCAATGCACCACAGAGGTAGGAAACACCCTGAGGAGCTTTAACAGGTAATACTGCCTCCATTCTACCTGGCTGTTTGTTGAGGGGTGTTAGCCTGTCGATGCTGCACGTCAACTACCCTGCCTGCCCCAGCCACCCTCCCACCCAAGCTCACCCCTACATTTATTGCTGATGACTGATGACATGTCACATGACCACTCCCTCTAATTTCTAAGTGTCCACTTTCCCCTTTGCAACTTATATTTTTTGACCACTAGGAGTCGCTGCAGTGCCCTTCCTAGCTGCTGTTTCTCCTTCCTCGATCCTTTCTGTTCACCCTCCTAGACTCCACTCCTCCTGCCCTTCCAGACCTAGACCCTGACATCCAACCTTATTTTTCCCAGTTTTTTCTATTGTTCCCCCCGTAGGGCATCAAACCCTGGACCCTTGGTACCAAAGTCTGCAGCCCTACCATTAAGCCAATGGGTCTGGCTAATTTCTTGTGTTTTTTTTAGCACCCTTAACCTCTTTCTTGCCCCCCCCAACAGCCCTGTGCTCATAATGACATCTCTTGCTGGTGTCTCCCCTGCCTCCAGGCTTGCACTTTGAATCCTTGCCTCCCTCATTCTGCTAGGTCAAACACCTCACACACAGAGGCATAATGTGTCAGACTAGCTTCTCCAGGGGCTTATCTCAATAACCACCCCCCACCTCTACTATGGCAACACCTCACTTACTCTGCCAGAAAACCATGCTCCCCTCTCCCCCATCCCCCCTACTGATGCTACCACAGTACGGCAATGGACACCACTCTGCCTTGCTGCTCCCTTCCTTTGGCAGCTACCCATCCCTACCAACATGCGCTGCTCCTCCCCCTCCCTGCTGGATCCTAAAGTTGCACAGAAATGGCTACGAATTGCATCCATACACATCCTCCTCTTACTTCTTCTACTCCCAGGAGACGTCCACCACAACCCAGGACCTGCTCAATGCCCCCCACCCAAGGCTGCAGCCCCTAGGGATCTTATAGTAGCCTCACTCAATATATGTAGCCTTCTCAACAAATTTGACTCTTTCCAGGGCTGGGTTGCCCAGAATCATCCTGATGTTATCTCGGTAGTAGAAACCTGCCTCAATGACCGTAACCCAGACTCCACAGTCTCACTTCCCAGATTTACGCTGTACCATGCTGACAGAACCTCTAAAAGAGCTGGCAGATGTGCACTCTATATCCAGGACTCATTGTAATGTCTCGCCTTCTCCCCCAACCCTCAAACACAGGGCCCAGGCCCCTTACTTTGAAAATCATTCTTGCACCTAACAGAGCACCCCCTTTTCCTATCTTCTGTATACATTCCTCCCTGACATCAGAAGAGTGCCTTCCACTCTGTCCTTGCCCACCTCCAGACATTCCCTGACAAGGCAGAAATTATTGCCCTATGGGATTTTAATATAAACTGGTTAGCTGACTCATCTGCACCTCTAAGGGATGCAGCAGCTTCGCAAAACCTATCCCAACTAGTGACCACTGTAACTAGACTCAACCTGAGGACTGACACTGCTACCCTCCTTGATTTGGTGCTAACCAATGCCCCCTACAAAGCTACCCAGGTCCGGGTAGTACCCAAAGCCCTGAGTGATCACTTCCTGGTGCTTTGTCACTGGTCATATATTGCTAAAAAGCGCCCTCCAAAAACTATCCTCCAACTCCGCCTCAAACCAGACTCGGTCCCTTAAACAATGTCTCACAACTAGTGACTGGTCTCCCACCTCAACCGCTGGGAGCATTGACTCTGCCCTTGAACACTTCATCACCACATTCAACTCTGCCTGTGACCGTTACACGCCCCTAAGCAAACAGATCATCAAACGGGGTAGATACACCGTGGATGTCACAAGCCCTATTAGACCAAATGTGAGATTGTGACAACCTGTGGCACATTGCCCTAGAAACTGGGAAGCCTACTGACAGGCAGCACTACCAAGAGGCACAAAATAAATGCACTTGGAATATTCACAAGGCCAACACGGAAATCTACCGAACTTCGCTCACTGCCTCATGGGGCTCGGGGTGCAAGTTCTGGGACTCCCTCAAGGAGTTCAGTGGCAAAGCCTCTACCGCACCCCCATCCCAACTCTGGGCCAACGGGTCTATCACCACAGACCCTGCCCTGATTGCAAACACATTTAATGCTTCCTTCTCCGACCTTAGTAGTATTCCTCCCCAATTTCTTCTCCCTCACCCCCCTGCTCCCTTTGTCTCCCTCACCACTCCCATGTTCCACTTTAAAACGGTCTTGCAGCATGAAGCCGCCCCCTTTCTTCTTAAGGCCCTCAGCAAATCATGTTTCATTAGCGACACACTTGGTCTCAAGCTGCTTAGGCTCACCTTTAATGAAGTTCTCCTCCCACTCACCATGCTCCTGAACTGCTCACTCTCTCTGGTCCAGTTTCCCTCTGAATGGAAATCTGCTGTCATTACGCCCATCCTTAAAAGTGGAGACCACGTCCAGCCTGGGAACTACCATCCCATCTCAATCATGCCCCCCTCTCCAAAACCCTGGAGAAAATTATAGCCACTCAGCTTACAGATTACTTATCCAAATATAGCCTCCTGTGTCCTGAGCAGCATGGCTTCCACCACAACCACAGTACTACCACAGCCCTCCTGGGAGTTTACTAATGCCCTCCACACATCTCTTAACTCTGGCCACATTGCGGGCACTGTTTTCATAGCTCTTTCCAAGGCATTTGATACGGTGTACCACTCACTTCTCTTGGACTCCCTCACACAAATAGGCCTGTCTCCTGAGACCACTGGCTGGTTTGTCAGCTATCTGTCCAAGAGAACCCAGACAGTCAGACTTGCCCAAACACCATCCTGTCCATTACAAGTCAACTCGGGGGGTCCCACAGGGCTCCATCCTGGGACCACTACTATTCTCCCTGTTCCTCAACTTCTTGCCCAAGGATTGTTCTGGGAAACTACTCCTGTATGTGGACGATGCCGTCTTCTACAGCTGCCATACTGATCACACCACTCTCCAAAATACCCTCCAAAAATCATTCTCAGAAGCTGAATCCTGGTTCGTTCAGCATAGGTTAGTTCTAAACTAAAAAAAAAAACAAAATCTATGGCGTTTGCCCATGCCCAAAACAAGAACTACAGGCAACCCCTGCTTATTCTGAACTCACAAAATGACCCCCTTGAGCAGGTCACTTCATTCAAATATCTGGGTATCACCCTTGACTCGGGGCTCACCTACCATGACTACATTCGAAACTGTAGCGCCACTGTTAGTCGGCGATTGGTTCGTTTGCACTCCTCCGGTACAAGACTGCCCCTCCTCCTCAAGCTCTACACTTAGCTGTATCAGCTTCTGTACTATCTCTCATAGACAATGGTATCATTAATCTGGGGAGCAGCTGACAACATGTACCTCAGCAAAATTAAGATGACCCTAAATAAGACCTGTAGGCTAGCCACTGGCTACGACAGGCTCACACATACCTGTACTCCACCAACTGGCTAAACTTCAATGGGAGACTTAAATATCAGACCTGTCTCTTCGCTAATAAAAATAACTGCAGAGCTACTCCCTACTGCTCTTACTCCCCTACTCCAAGCACCCTTGTCCACCCGCCACACTCGGCAAACTGCAACAACCCATTTCTGATACCCCACTGCAAGACCTCCATGGCTCAAAGAATGTTTAGGTACCTGGGTCCTGGCTGGCTGAACTCCCTCCCTAACATCCTCCTCACAGAACCTAAACTGTGACTGTCCTTGATTTTCAGGCCCTCCTGACTCCCACCTGACTATGGACCTCTCTGGTCATGCCACCTCAGAGCATGCTTATATTTGACAATGGGCTCCTCCAGTCCAGCCCGAAATTGCAAATAACCACCAGGGCATGGCTGTGTCACTGTCCTGTAGTGTACTGTATGTACTCTGTTAGCTGTTACAGTCTGTACTCTGCTCCTATTCTTGCAACTCTATGTACCAGTGTATTAATAGCTGCAATGATCTGTTACCTGAAACCATGTTTGATACTGTACTGCATGTAGTACTTGCTCCTTTTGCTATGTCTGTATCACACTGTTTCCATTGTATTCGTTGAAATGTTCACATTTTATTTGATGACTCTGTATTCAATTGATGTGGAACCTTTGTAAAGGAGTCTTTGACTCAAAGATATGTTTTCCGACACTCTTCAATAAATAAATAAATAAATAAGTGAGAGGAAAAGCAAAGGGAATTGGCAAATGGAGGTGCTGGATGTGGTGGTTCTTTCATGTCGGTAGCAGTTCATGGAGGGTATAAGGGAAGTTCCCATATCACAGTGGACCAACAGGCATACCCTGTGGAAGCAGCAGCACTCTCTTTGAAGTTCAAGCTTCTTATGAACACCGTGTTTGACATTTCTTAAATCCTGCGGCCAGAACCCGTATTGCACTGGAAAACCTAGTCCCATCATTAGATTATGGATCGATTGTAATTGACAGTGCCAGTAAATCCACACTACAGCAAAAACACAATCTATACTACAAAATATGTAAATTTGCCTTATGTTGCAGGGCCGATGTTCACAACTGTATGGCTCTTGACTTCCGGTTGGGACACCCGCCTAATGGCAGCTTAACTACTGTGCTCCGACCGATCGACTCTAAATCTACAGGCATCCATACCTAATTCCACCATCCTGTTGACCAAATGGTGAATAACCAATTATATGATGCTGCCAAAGCACCGTTGGAAGGACAATCTCCCGAATCAACCCACAAAAAGCCAAAAATTGACTGCTCATCTAGAAAAGGAAGGAGGCCTCGGGAACCACAAGCTTGCAGTCAGCAAGCCAGGTGGAGGGACTACCCGAGGAATCGGAGTGCGCAGTAACTTCCACAGAACTATGCCAGACTCTTAAACAAATTAATCAAACTTTGCAACGCCAAGAAATGAAGGTCTCGGAACAATGTACAGATCTCTCTACTTTAGCAAAGCGCACTGGAGAAATGGAGGAGGTCCTGACAGATTATACCACTACTACTGACCTACGTAACAAGGCACTTCTAGACTTGCATTATCGCACCATCTCTCTCTCTGGAGAGCCATCTCGAACAACTTGAGAATAGGAGTCGGAGGAACAACATAAGAATTCATGGCCTCCCAGAGGGAACGGAATCATGGGCGAAGGTAAATTTTATAGACTCTTTCCTCCACGAAATACTAAACCATCCAGCTGAAAAAACTCTTAATATCATCAGAGCTCACAGATCATTGGTCCCAAGATCCCAAAGCTAAGCCCCGCTTCATCATTTTAGCATTCCTGAACTACTGAGTAAATGAAGAAATTCTTCAACTGGCCTGGTCTAAAAAAGCAATCCACTTTGGCGATGTCTGCTTATATTTTGATCATGATTTTACACCACAGTTGTTAACTCAGGAGAAAGGTACTCACAGTGGTTAAACAGTTACAGCAGAAAAATATAAAGGCATTCATGGAATACCCAACCCTCTTAAAGGTGCAGATGGTTGAGGGTTCAAGGTGCTTCCCTGACCTGCAGGCGGTGAAGGACTTTCTCAGGCAGATAGGTATCCAACTGCCGAGGGAAGAAGATTACAGTCAGCAGTGGCGCCAGCTAGAGACGAGGGACTGGATTACAAGGGGAACCAAAAGACAGGGCTTCAGGGGCAACATGACTGTTTCTGCCATGTGGGACTCAGTCCGCAGTAAGAAACACTTGAGAGGTTCAAACAATGAGCAAGCCCTCAAAGAATCGAATGTGGCTCAGGACAATGCTCAAGTTGTACCACAAAGCTCCCAGAATGCTTGAACATACGCAGACGTAGCATATTTACTTTGCATTTTGAATGTCTTTCACCCCACATTTTTGAAGGGACAAAAGACGCGATTCTCTGGTTGTGCAGGTTGGACTTTAGACACTGGCTCTTTCACTGGGGAGATACTGACTTCAACATAAATCAGAGGATGATTGGTTGATAAATATTATGTCCCCCTATGAAGGGAACTGTCGCTTGGATGTATAAAGTACCATGTCTTAAATGTTTATAAAAGCCCAAGGTCGATGCTTTTGGGGGGGGGAGTGGGGAGCGGTCTCTCCTGGTGGTGCCCTGGGGGTCGAGGTCTAACTGAGTGGCGGGGCCTCCTTCACTGAGGTAGGGAAGCCATGCAGATCAACATGTAAGTCTGTACAAAATCCGGAATAACGCTCAATACAGAGTATGGGTTGGAGCAGAGGCATAGGATGCACCATGTTGCCACTGAGTGAGAGCAATAAATGGGGGACTCTGTTGGCCTCAGTGGGAGGGTCCTTGGAAGGGGAA
Source organism: Neoceratodus forsteri (assembly GCA_016271365.2). Lineage (NCBI taxonomy): Eukaryota > Metazoa > Chordata > Ceratodontiformes > Ceratodontidae > Neoceratodus > Neoceratodus forsteri. The sequence continues at coordinate 1,609,126,664 of CM057452.1, forward strand.
CTTCCAGACTGGGTGCCTTTCTTGGAAGGGGATATCTGTTCCCCTGGGGGGGTCCAGGTCATGGCACTTCACTAGGGCTCTGCTGGGGTTGGTCCTTATAACAAAGAAGGCACAGTGGTCTTGTCCTCACTCACCTTAGAGAGGTACAGACCAGTTATAGTAAATTGACATGACCAAAGTGGAGCTACATATTTTGCTCAGAGATGATTGCTATGTGTCTGGCTTTCCTGGTCAGTGGGGGGTGGGTTCCTGGGTACCCGGATGGGGGCTCCTCTCTCTGGATCAGTGGGGGGGGCTGATGTCCTCTCCCCTTCCCTGCTTTTGCATTGACCTTGAACTACTAACTAATTAAGATTATACCTTCCAAGCTAAGAGAGCTGATCAGTCAGACTTCCCAGATGAAAGTAAAAGGAACCAATCTGACTTAATTGGGAATGTGATAGAAGTTCAGTCCTTAAGGGTGTCCAGCTAAAGGACTGTCATTGGTGGTTTAAGCTCTATGCTATAGGAGCTGACCATCAGGCAGCATTCAACAAACAGAGCTAACTGCTTTCTACATCAGCGAAGCTCTAGGGGGGAGTCCTCCATCAGGAGGATGGAAATAATCCCACACTCTTTATCCTCTTCCTACAGTGGGGAGAAGGGTTTAGACAAAGATTCTACCTGTTGGATCTTCAACTATTTGTTAAATAATTATATTGCTGCCTGGTTGGCACGCGAACAGTTTGTATGTTTTTATAGTTTTCCAAGATGGAGATGGACTGCACTGGGGGGACTGTTGGGAGGGGGGTCATGCTGCCTTGGGGGGCCTACTAATGGTGTTTCTTCAAGGTCAAAATGGCTAACTTAGGCACTGTTGTTTGCACATACAATGTAAACAGTCTAACAAGTCCTGTTAAGAGAAGTAAGGTCCTTAGCCTCATTAAGAAATCAGCTGTGGATTATGTGTTCTTACAGGAGAATCATCTCTCAGAGAGGGAGCATGGTAAGTTCCTTAAGCTGGGGTTTAAATAGGTGGCTGCTTCATCTTATAAGAATGGTAGACAAAGAGGCACAATGGTGTTAATGCCTCATAAGTCACAGTTTGAAAAGCTTGATGTTAAGGTTGACAGAGAGGGGCGATATGCCCTCATGAAGGGTAAAGTAGAGGGCCAGTTGCTGACACTGGCATCAGTGTACTTACCACCTGGCATGCCATATCAAGACTACAAGGCTTTTCTTTGCTCTTGCAGGAGTGGGTGGAGAGGATCATGGTCTGTGGGGGGACTTGAATTTAGCTTTTAACCCTACTTTGGACACAACCTCTCAGATTCCGAGAAGATCCCATCAGGTGGACAGGAAGGTTTCTAAGTTGATGAGGGAGCTGGGTATATTAGAAGTGTGGAGATACCAACATGGAAGGCAGAGGAACTATACCTACTGTACTTCTCTGCTACTCATAGCATGCATTCTAGGATTGATTATTTTTTGGTCCTGAGGGATGAGATCTCCAGGGTACAGGAGTCCTGGATTGGGATTTCATCCTTTCGGACCATGCACCTTTGTATATGCACCTGGGAATTGGGGGGGATCCATAGGAACACATTCTGGAGACTCAATATTTCCTTGCTTAAAGACAAGGAAACAAGGGACCAGATAGTGGAAACCTTTTGGCAATTTCTATCAGAGAATATGGGGCAACACACATCACATACCATGCTGTGGGATACAGCTAAAGCCATTCGAGGCAAATTTATCCAGATAGCAGTTAGGAAGAAAAGGGAGAGAGAGGGGAGAAAGATAATTCTTGTGGAGCAAATTAAAATACTGGAGGATTTACAGAAGCAAAAGTTTTCTAGAGAGAGGGTGAGGCAGCTTAAATCCCTGAAACAAGAGTGTCAGTGGCTCAGTAGGTGGCACACTTGCCTCTGAGGCTGGGAGATAAGAGAGCTGTGGGTTTAGTTCCCACATGTGGCACTTGGGTTAATATCACAGTACTGACACTGTAGTGCAGCATGAGATGGGTTCTGCACTTCTGAGGTGCCGTCTTTCCGATGAGACGTTAAACCGAAGTCTCATCTGCCTGGATTGGTGGTAGTTCAGGTGGATGTTAAAGATTACATGGCACTTATCGAAAAGAGTAGGGGAAATTTTAATTTGAAGTTCAAAAACAGGAAACTTAAAAAAAAAAACAATATCATAAAGTAAATAACAATAATCCAAAATCAGACCTTCATAATACATTTTTCTGAACAAAACAAGTAACATGTAAGATTTCCTAACAAACTCCAAAATAATATTGTGAACAAAAAAAAAACATTAAATCCCATCACCAAAAATACCCATAAAAATAAATTAAAAAAACAAAACATTTCCATCTGGGAGGGTATAACATATTCTTTCACAAACTAAAGGAAAAAAGAAAGATAAGCATTAGTGCAATATATCAACCCACCCATCCAACATTTTTCCATAGCTTAGAAACTGCAGTCTATCCCAATGTACGTTTTTCATAGTCATAAACTTTATCAAGTTCTTCCTATATATTAAAAAAAAACATATTGTGGCATAACCACTTTACCTTGCAGGAACCTGAGACATCTCGCCTGCCAAATTTATGCAGGCTAGAAGAACATAAACAGTGCTTTTTGTCCATTTTGTCCAAGATACTGGAATTTGCCCTAGAATCAAAACATCATAAGTCATATATTGAACCATTTCCCCCCCGCCCCACCAATTGGACAACAATTTCCAAAAACCTAAAACATGCTTGCAGTCTAAAAACAGATGTTGCATAGTTTCCACTTTAGCAGCACAAAGACTCTCCCCACATCCTCTATCCTCAAGCTGTTTGTGTTTCTGATTTCCCCTCACCTGCAATTTCTGATGTCCACACAACCAAATAAAGTCTTGCATCTTCAGGGGAATTCTTGGTTCTATCATACAATCCAAAATTAACCCAGTTTTAATTGTCATAGCAACCTGAAAAATAGGTTCCTCCTGATACCATTTATCAATAATAAAATTATAAAATTGCTTTTTTCCTTTTCCTATAAACCATGTCAGCTCAATTTTCCACGTCCTTATGTATCGCAATGTAGCCTGCACATAACCCGGGAGTAGTTTATCCACAGGATGCCATTTACCTCTACCTCAAGCTTCTAGAAAACGACTACCCCACAACTGCATACATTCTAGATCCATCCCTCTGTTTCAAACAATAAAGGGCGAATAGAACTATAAAAGAAATTCCCAAATAAGTATACTATCGGATGAATCATATTTAAACCTCCCTCTTTCCATGCCTTATAAGTGTGTAATCTTTTGACAGGATTCAGTCTACTTCCCCACAAGAAAAGAAAAAATAAACCCATAACTTTAGTATGCATAGGATATGAGAGAGGAAAAACGTGAAACATAAAAGAAGATGGGAGCTATATATGCCCTCAGCAAGAAAACACATTTTTTTCTAGTCATCTTCCATGACAACCAAGACAAAACTTTAAGCTTAGCCCTATCATACGCTACATTCCAGTTATGTTCCTCTGAATTCTTGGTTCCAAAAAACAAACCGAAAATCTTGACTTCATCTGTAGTCATAGAGATTGGAAAATCTGCTATCCTCCCTACTGCCCCTAGAACTAAAACTATACTTTTCCCCATATTAAGTTTAATACCTGTGATATCATTTACTTTGTGTAATGTATCTAAAATTCGTGTACCAGACTCCACATCTGCTACAGTAAATATACAGTCATCCGCATACGCAGAAACTTTGTTAAAAACTAATCCATCATGATTCGTAATAGCCCTAATTTCTGTGTTAATTTCAATAATCCTTAACAAGGGGTCCAGACCAAATACATGTAATAAGGGGCTCATTGGACATCCCTGCTTCACTCTATTTTTTAAATATATTCGAACACCCAGATAACCATTCACTAATGGAGTGACCTGAACTTCTGTATACAATACCTTAATTAAATCCAGAAATTAGTTAGGAATTCCATAATAGTGCAATACCATCCAAATATATTCCTGATGCACCGCATCAAAGCAGTCTCCTGATCTACTGACAATAAATAACCATCTAGTTTCCTTTCTAATCCTTGCACTACGATCTCCCTAAGAAAAGATAAATTCTGAATGATATTCCTCCCAGGAATTGCACAAGTCTGCTCCAGGGTAATTAGCTTCTGTGCAACTCTAGCCAGAAGTGTAGTAAGTATTTTGGTCAGGATTTTATAATCTGAGTTCAATAATGTTAATGGCCTCCAATTCTTAATTTCTTGGGGGTTCCCATTTTTATATAAAAAGGTCATGATCCCCATTTTCATACTCAGAACTAATCTATTTTCATCCCAAATGGCTTGATAAATTAATTTCAACCACGGAACCAGAGTTTCAGAAAAACATTTGTAAAAATCATTTGGGATTTCATCATACCCTGGAGTAGTTTTAGCAGTCAGTTTAGAAATTGCTTCCCTTATTTCCAATTCTGTAATGGGTGTAACCAAGCTTTCTATTTCTGTATTATCTAAAGGAGGAACTACTAAATTCCCAAAAAACAGTTCCTGTCGCCCCTTATTCTCCTTCTGAAACGTTGCTGCAATGTGACTTTGAACAATGAGCATAAGCTCCTGATTGTGGGTCCTCAAGGTACCCTGCTTGTCTTTTAAAGCAGTCATAACCAACCTCTGAACTCCCTGCATACTTGAATCATATGGATTTACTACTTCTTTTGATCCATTGGTTTGGTATTTTTTGTTGGCAGGCCGCCCTCTTAGTAGTCTTATGTAAATACTTATACATCTGCTCTTTAAGATTTCGTAATTGTAATAAAACATTATTTGTTTTATCTTCTGCCTGTGTCAAGACTTGCAAATATTTTGCTCTTAGCCCTATGTATTGAATATATTTATCCTTAGCTTTTGACTTCGTAAGAGACATATATAAATTTAGTAAAGTCCTTTTGTATCTTCCCACCAATCTATGGGGCTATCGTATAAAAAACAAATATCGGCCCTTAATGCAAATAAGTCCTTTACCGAATCATGTACCAAACCTTCCTGCAGAACTACAGTATTCATTTTCCAATAACCCCTCCCTATTGCTAGCTTCTGTTTGTCTCCTAAAAAAAGTTTAACCGCTAAATGATCTGATGTTTCTAAGGGTACAAGAGCCACTTCTCAACAGGTCAGACGTGCTGATACAAACCAAAAATCTATTCTCATGGATAAACGACCTTTATAAAAAGTATGCTTAGGTGCTTGATGTAAAACATCATAAACGTCTCTTTATTATTTCGTAGGATTGCAAGCAAAGTGTTTGAATCACTAAAAACTTTCTTCGTAGCCCTCCCCCAATCCCTATGCGAGATACCACAATTAAAGTCCCCTTCCCATAGCACTAATTTGGAGGTGTGTAGATAGGGTTCAACTTCTCTAAAGAGAGAGGACCTTTCTGCCTTAGTCTGAGGAGCATATATATTGATAATTCTAAATACCACATCCCCCACATCCCCCAAGACAACATCTATTATCATAGCCCTCCCTGGTTGGATATCAAAAAGATGTAGCATTTTAACAGATATCCCTGAAAAAAGAAATCCTAATCCAGAACATTGTTCCTCCCCTAATGACAAGTAGGAGACACCCCATCTCCATTCCCTCTGTGCTGCCTGCATTTCTACGAAAGAATGTAATCTAGTATCTTGCAATAGTATTATTTGTCCTCCCCCTCCTCTAAGACTCGCAAAAGTATTTTGTATTTTCTCAAAAGACTTTATACTATTTACATTTACTGTGAGCAAAGAAGTAGCTGTATGCATAGGAAATACCTTAAAAAAAAGGGGGGACACATATCAAACATAGCTTATCATAATCATTTTTTTCCTCTTCTTTGTTTTTGGTTTATCAGGAGGACCTATATCTGAAGCAACATCCACCTGTGAGGAAGTAACTGAAGAAAAATCTGAATCAATACCATCCTCATCTACCCCCCTGCTCAAACAACAAAGCATAGGAATTCTGGACCATAATCCCTTCTGGTTCTTTAGATACTGCCTGAGAGTCTACAAGTAGTTTGCCTGCTTTGGATCTGGTCACTCTATGGAATACTGCCTCTTGTTGTGCAGGGGGAGCATGGAAATCCCTTCTTCCACCATCTCAACACCACGATCTATGTCGACCAAAGCTTCTGTCCCCCTGATTTCCTCTACAGTCTGAAGAGGGAGATCCTCCTTACCCTCATCCTCCCCTGACCTGTGTTTACCATCAGGCCCTATTTCCTCCCCAGTGGACTGTTCTACTACTAAAGCTGTCTCCACTCCCTTCTCCTGTGCAGAAGATTTATCTGGTTTCATCAGGATTCTTTGAGGCAGTGGACTCCTATCAGGAATAGAATGTAATAATTCTGCCATATGCATTTTTTCTTTCTGTGCAGTGGTAGCATAAGCATCCTGTTCAGCTCAGACAGATACATCAATATCGTTATGGGATGCCCAAGAACATGTACGAAATGAGTGCCCTTGTTCGTCACATAAATTACATCGTAATGGCTGGTGACAATGAGCCCCAACATGACCCAGCTCCCCACACAGACCACACTTCTGTTTATCACAGACATTACTAAGGTGCCCTAGATCTCCACATTTAAAACAAGCTTGTGGCTGCCCTGGATAAAAGATCACCCCCTCTGTCCTGGCCCAAGAAAAAACAATTAGGTAAATGTTTGGTCTGGCCATTTTCTAGTTTCAGCGTTACTTGATATTTTTCAGCCCCCAGTCCACAATTGTGCATCATCTAAGATAGGTTCTGGATAACCTTTAGCAGAGCAGTGCTACTGCAACCAATAAGTTATGTCAGCAACTTTTACCCCTTCATTTCTGAACAAAACAGTAATTTTCATTTGTGAGTGGTTTAATTAGGGGAATTGCCAAGAAAGGCCTCCATAAAGAAGAGTGCTTTTAAAGTCAGTATTGCTTCCAAAACCTTTCTAGGCCTGCAGGGTGTTTGAAACTGATGTCAAATAAAGAATCCCCTGGTACATGTATAAGGGCATATATCTCGTATGCGTAATACTTCATACTGTCCTTCAGTAAGGCCCGCCCAACAAAATGCCTATCAGGAACAGTGGCAATATCACCCCTATATTTCAAACAAACTGCATTTCGTCTAATTGCAGGTTCTGATAATGGGCCTCTCTCAGATGGAAACAAATGATCTCTTACTTTATCATGCCATACTGTTGCAGGGGTTTGCACAAGGGGGTCTAAATCTGTCTGAGTGTCAGAAACTAAGTCCTGCAGTGGGACAGAGTTGTCCACCTGGTCCTCCCCAGGAGTATTTGGGGAAACAGTTTCTTGCAATCTAATCTCTTCCCGTAAAGGTTGAGGCTCGTCTTGTTGCTGACTTGATAAACTCACTTTAGGAGATTGTTGGCCTGGTAGTAGTAAGGGAACACCATTGATATCAGAGTGTGGAACAGAGACACTAGGGGAACAGGTAGGGGAAGATCCAGAAAAATCTACATTTTGCAGATTTGCATCCCACCCTGTTCCTGTATTGCTTTTCACCCATCCTGCAGCTTGTAAGGCTGAAGAAACCCAATCAGCAGGGCCATGTACCAAGTCTTGGGAATTGGTATTAGAAACTTTCAGCAAAGAAAAGTCAGACATGCTAGTTTGTAATTTCCTATCTTTCCCCACCCCATCCTTCGCAGATTTTTTTTATTTACAATCAGACGAGGTCCCTATAGTGAATGTCACTGCAGGCATGAATTGGGAAGTAGGACTCTCTGATGAGAATGGAAGCAGTTCTTTGTCCTGCACATCAGGCACCTCACTGCTATGAGGAACCACCACATCACTAGATGCACTCACTCCCATAATCGGAGCTCTTGCAATAACAGCTGTTTCAGAAGCAGTAGAATCGCATACCATAGGAACTAAAGGAGTTTCCTCTGTCGAAATCTCTGGTGAATTCCCTGCTGCACTCAAAACTGCTACAGATGACTCTGTTTTCATTGCCCTGATCTGAACGTCCAGTTCCTGTGTTCCATTATTTTCTTCCTGTCATCTCAACTCCTCTTGCAACTGCTCCCTCATTTCCTTGTAGGTGCGTTCCACTAATTCAAGCTTGATTAATAGGTCAGCCGCTGTATCAGGCTTTTCAGACATACCTGCAATATGCAACACCTGGGGTCCCGACTCCAAATGTTCTTGTAAGTCAGTTTCAAAACCATCCTTCTGTTGCGCTACAGCAGCAGCGGCTCTAGCCACAAATGATTACCAGGGCACAGCTGGGGCACAACAGATGGCAGCCAGGGCACTGATATAGTGTTACTATGGGGGAAGCTCTGCACCATAAGGGGCACAACATTTTTTTACCAGGGCACGTGCCCTGGCGGGCCCTGGTGTAGAGCCGCCACTGCACTACAGTATCCATACTCTCCTCCACCGGCAAAGCCATACAATTATTGATCTCCATCAGAAGGGAGGCCAAGGATGAGACCAACTCCTCAGCCACCCACACATCCTTCTCCTTCGAGTTTCCAAGTGCCACTGAGCAAAACGACTCTCAGCCACACAGCGCCCTCTGTCGAAAAAAGTGGGGGAATTTTATTGAAAAATGGACTTCAATACAGAAAAAAACAATAAGCAACCAAACAGGAATCAAGAATAAACAATACAAAAAACAAGCAAAAAGGAAAATAAATCAGTCAGTCCATGCAATGCAGTTAATCCAATAACGTGTAGATTGTTCATATGAGACATGAGTAAAGTCAAATTCCATCAGTCTTTTCACAGCTTTACAAAAATTGGCAAGCAATTCTCCATGTGAAACATATTTCTGCTGCAGGATCCAAATACACCTAGATTGCCAAATATGAAAATGCAAAATACAGAAAATAACATGAAGGGTATCACTGTTACAGTTAACAAAGGTATTCGGGAGAGGACCAAACATAATAGTAGGATAGTCGATATTCCTAAACCAAGGCTCATTCCAATAGTTAGCCAGTAAAGCCCAAAATGGTTTTATGTATGAACAATCTAAAAACAAATGACATTGGGTTTCTGATAGTTGAACACAAGTGGATTAAAGACAATACCTTTCAGATAATTGTTTGTGTTTACTATTCCCCTTAACTCCTAATCTACCGTAATTACAGAGCCATAAAGAATACCAGGCATAAGATGGAATTTGTTTATTCATAAGGTAATTTAAAATAACCACCTGTCTATCTGCTGTACAATCAGGAAAAACAACCTCCGCAGTACGTTCAGCAGATAGAATGTGCTTGTATACCTTATTCCTATCAAAAGTCTGAAGATAATGTGGGGTAACATCCCACTTAATAAGTTGCTTCATGCATTCCGACATATAAAGAGGTAAATCAGTAAGTCAAGACAATAGCCTAGGTTTCTTATCCTGCCAACTGGGCCTACATAAATGTAACCATTGCTCCATGAAAGGTCTCCAAATAACAAACCCAGATTTTAAAACCATCCCCAAGTTATACGTAAAGAAAATATTAAAAAAGAAAGCAATAGGGTGGAGCATAGAAACTCCACCTTCAGCAATCGGGAGATAGGTTAATTCCCTCTTAAGAGGGTTCAAATGAGACCCCCAGAATGCTTGAAAAAAACCACTAAAGAGCTGTGTCCAAACACGGGACGGTGGTGGAAAGATATAACATACAAGAAAATAGGGGCAAGGATTGTTTTAATTAACAAAACCCTTTTTTCTTGGAAAGTTGCTGTCCTTTCCAGTCCCCCACTAACCGAGTCCCCCTAGTCAAAGCCATGTCCCAGTTACAACCTGCCATATCTCCAGGACCAAATAGCACCCCTAGACTCTTACTAGGTTCTCTAGAAACAGGGATCCCCACTATAACCCCATTAGCTGACAAAGGAGTAGACCCAATGACTACCCCAGTACTTTTACTATAATTAATTCTGGAACCAGAAATACTCAAAAAAAGGTGAATAGACTTCTGTAAGGCAGAAACAGAAAAGTGAGGGGGTAAAATCAACACCAGATCATCTGCATAGGCCAGCACCTTTTGTTGTGGCAGGGTGGGAAACACATCAAGACCCCTCAGAGCAGTTTTAGATTGTAATAGTCTAATGAAAATATCGATTGTAAATGCATAAAGAGTAGGGCTCAGTGGGCATCCCTGTCATACCCCTTTAGTAATAGCCAGTTTCTTTCCAAACCAGCCATTCACATTAGGGACAATAATAGCCCTCTGATACTGTACACGGCAGATGTCCAGGAAACAAACGTATCCAGGATCCTAAAGGCTTTTAATACCAAAAATAAAAATTTATGAGCAACCTGATCAAAGGCCTTCTCTTGATCTAAACCAAAAACAAACCCCTTTAAATGTCCGAAGTCTCCCCTAGAAAAAACCTTTCTTAGGTAAATAAGTTTATCCTGCTGTTTTCTTCCCTGAACAGCACAGGTCTGTGCTGGATGCAGAAGCTGTGGAGTAACCCCAGAAAGCCTGGCTAACAGAATTTTATTAAGTATCTTTAAATTAGAATTCAGGAGACTAAGGGGGCGCCAATTTCCAAGATCAGTTTTATCCCCTTTTTTATATAGTAGAAGTAAAATGGCCTCAGTCATAGAAGGAGCATAACTACCGGAATGCAAGATATAGTTCAGAAGGACAACCAAAACAGGGCCCAGATCCTGTATGAAAGTTTTATAAAATCCTGCACTAAGGTCATCCATACCCGGGGCAGACTGAGAGGCTAGCTCATAAACAGCAGTAGTTACTTCAGCTAAAGTAGCATCAGCTTCCAGATCATGCCTGTGTGCCGCAGATAAGCTAGGTAACTGTAAATCATGCAAAATCCGGTTAATAACACTATCTTCCAAAATAGGGTCAGTAGCCAGGCCTGCAGACATATAAGTTTCCACAACATCCAAAAGCTGATGTGGGTCACTCACAGCGTGTCCATGTACATCTGTCAGGGTGGAAATAAATCTGGAGTATACTCTCTTCTTACTTTCCCTAAAAGGGTCCAAAGATTGTTTGGACATATGTGTTCTGAACCTTAATTTCTGGTCTAAAGACCTTCTGTACTGTAAATCTACCATTTGCTTCTTGACGGTGGCAATGACAGTGCTACAGTCGTGTGTAGTTGCTTCAGTAAGTGAGATAAGGTGCTGTAGTTGATGTCTCAGTTCTGATATCCCATATATTCCTTATGAGATTTAACATGTGCCTGATGTTGAAAAAAATGTTTCCAGACCAATTTAGTATCATCCCACCAGTCCAAGATGGAATCATAACATTCTAAAACTGAAAACCTGGTGGCCCAGTCTCTCAACCACAACTGTTTAATAAGAGGATCCTCTAACAATGACCCATTCAACCTCCATTTATTTTTTTTTTACATCTGGGGGCCCCAGCCCAAGGAACAGAGATGGCAAAGACACTATGGTCAGAAAATTCTATTGGTCTAGTCTAGTGGAAGCCTGCACAATATGTAAAACTGTTGATAAAAAAACAAAATCCATTCTTGTCCGAAGGACACCCCTAAAATAAGTATAACCCCCTGTAGGATATAATACCCTGTAGGCATCTAACAGGTGAGCCATAGAAACAATATGTTTTAAAGCAACAGAATCACAAAATAGTTTATCAGTTTGAAGTCCTCTATCAGCCGTAGATAAGCCACAAATAAAGTCACCCAGCCAAATTACCATTCGGGAGGTACTGTATGTAAAAAAGGTTGCACTTCCTTAAAAAGAGCTATCCATTGTGCTTTAGTTTTGGGGGGCATAAACTGTGACAATCCAAAACCGTTCACAGCAAAATGAGACATCTAAACACATGGCCCTCCCAGGGTGGATATTAAAGAATACTTAACCCATCACAAGGGTCCTCCCCGACTGACCAAAATGAAGGTCCCAAAGGCCAGCAGTTAGAAGCATGCTGGAGATCTTGGTATGTCTTCAAACGGATATCTTGTAAACAAATAACATCCAATTTAAAAGTTTTAAGAAGTGAAAAAAAAAATACGCTTCTTCTCACCCTTAATCCCATTAACATTTAGTGTGCAAATCGTTAAGGAAGACATAGCAGGGAGAAAAAAATAATGAAACTACAAGGGAAAAAAGTAATAAGTAACCTCAAGGGGGTTTACCTACTTGTCTACATCTGGTCCTTTTGGCAATAGAATCCTCTAGCCTAATTTCAGTGTCCATGGTGGAAACAATAGACGAGGAATCTGTATCATCCCCAGAGTCCCCATCAGTATCCTCCTCTAAAGGGGCAAACCCATTCCCTACCTTCACAGGATCCCTCTGAGACATAGTTTTAGGGAGGGACTTAGTTTCAGTCATGGCTTTACCATGTTTATTTCTTTTTCTAGGTTGAACAACCTTAAAGGGAGCTTCGGTGGGGGGGACATGTGCTCCTCTGTACCCACTACAGGAGTAACAACATTAGTATCAATACTAGCAGTATCTAAGCCCACCTCAGGGTGTATAGGATGTGAGACAACAGCTGTGGTTACAAGGAGGGTAACTATAGGTGAAGCTACAGGGGCTGGAACCTGGTCAGAGTCTGGAGGTATAGGTACAGCAGTGGACAACTTCTTAGCTAGTGTATGCTGAGCTTGATTGATAAGTCCCTCATGAGAGGGACAATCATCTCGATTGTGAGAAGCCCAAGGACAGCACCCGTAGGCATGGCCTGTTTGCTTGCAAAGATTACATTTAAATAGATTAAGGCAGGCTGAAGCCAAATGCCCGTACTCCAAACAACGACTACATCTAGAAGTATCACAAGCTGAACTAAGGTGTAAACGAGACCCACATTTAAAGCAGGATCTAGGTTGTCCAATATAAAAAATAGACCCCCTATCCCGTCCCAGAAAAATACACTAGGTAGATGTACATGACCTGAAATTTGTAGAAATACGTTTTACCTTCACCTTCCAACCCCCATACCAAATTTGCTCACTATCCACAGTGGGTGTAGGCCTCCCCAAAATCTCACAACGCTGTCTTAACCAAAAAAGAATGTCCTCAACATTCACGCCCTCATTCTTAAATAAAACAGTAATGGTTTTAATTAAGGGCTTGGTGAGAGGAATTGCCTGAAAAGGAACCCATAAAGGGTTGTTTTTAAGCGAATTATATTGAGCCCAAAACCTATCAAGGTTAGACACATTTTTACAGCTGACATCATAGTTACCATTTCCCAAAGAAATCAGGGCAAATATTTCTGAGAAAAAAACTTCATAGATTTTTTTCAAGAGTTTTTTTGCCATAAATAATCTGTCAGAAGCATGTTCTAAGCCCCCCTTGTACAACAACTGGTCTGCATTCCTCCTAGGAGCAGGCTCCCCAGTGGAGTGAAACAAGTCAGCCAGTCTGAACAACAGGGCCAGAGAAGACTTTTCCTGGTGCTCTGCCAAAGCCTCCGAACTAGGCCCCATCCTAACCTCTGCAGGTAAAGAAGTGGCAACAGGAACTTCTGGTGTGGTACCTACACCAGAAGGATCAGGAACAGTAACAGTATTTAATAAAATCGAAGTATTACCCCAGGGTTTGATGGAGCTCTCTGACGATCCGACATTGGTGGCCACAGAAGAAGTATTTGAACACAACCACTGATAAGATGGGTCTTTAGGGTCAGGAGTCCAATGTTCCGAAGCCTCAGGGAGCCATCCCATTGCAGTTAGGGCCCTTTCAGGGGACCAGGAAGAGTCCTGTAGTGGTAGAGCAACAATAGGAGGTTCAGGGGCTAAGTCACCCCACTTTGTAGGTTTCCGATGATCTAAAAATGAAAAAGTCTGCTCAGAAGTCGCCGGAGGGGCTGTCGACCGAGCAAGTGCCTCTGGGACTTTTCTAGTCATACCGAGCCTGTTCTTTTTTAGTTTTAGAAGGGTCCAAAATAACTGGAACTGGAGAAGCTACAGATGGCTTTGGGCACAAGACAGGAACGCTGTTGTTACTGCCATCCGCACTGACTTCCGGACTTACAACAGGAGGAGGAACCTTGGAAGGCAAACCAGCGTCCAACCAGAGTACTCACTGTATCCGGTCTGAAGAGCCACCATACCCAGGGGACTCGTCTGGCAAGGCAAGGAGTTCCGATTCAATTTCCTCTCCTTTCTTGAGCCATGCCTACTTGCGTAGAAGGAGCGCCTGATGGCGACTGAGACCAGCTTGTACAGGGGAATCACCAAAGGCAGCATCTACCCCCAAATCAGGTAGGTCCGTAGAAAGGGACGCAATTTCCATTTCCTCAGCAACTGTTTGATCCTGTGAAAAGTCCGTGACAGCCATAGCCACATCAACAGCCTCCTGCGTTGAAAGGACAGGAGCAGAGGCCAGAGCTCCCCTCCCAGCAACATCCTCTCTTTCCACGCATCCCGGCCAAGTGGCCATCTCAGCAAGACGGCCAGCAAATCCCCCAGTGGAGAGTGGGGGAGTTTTCCTGGTGTCCTGGCCAAGCTTAATCTGGTTAAATTTCAGTTGCTTACCATCTGTATCCCGCCCCCCAGTTCACCCCTGCAAAAGGGACTTCTAGGCCCAGTGGGCTTACCGGGTCAACAAAATTCAACAAATCAAAGAGCTAGGAGTGCTGTTGGACTACCAGGTCAAACAGAAATTATTGTTTTTAAGGCAGAAGTACTATGAGAGGGGCCCGAGATTGCTTACACTGTTAGCTAGTAGACTGAGAGCACAAAGGGCCAGAGTCCACAATTTCGGCTTTGTGGCATGATAGGCAGGAAAAAATGGTGTATAGGGTCACGGAGGTAGCTGAAGCCTTCCGGGAATTTTATGAACAATTGTATGCCAAGGAGACCTCCTCACAGGAAGGGAGGACAGAGGCCTTCTTAAATAAACTGAAACTTCCATCATTATTACCTGAGCAGGGAGGTGTGCTGATGCGTCCGCTTTCAGCAGAGGAAGTTAAGGCAGAGATTGGAAGGCTGAGGACAGGGAAGTGCCCAGGCATGGATGGGCTCCTAGCAGAGTTTTTTAAGTGTTTTAGACTTCAACTCCAGTCTCTGATGCTGAAAGTTTTCTCGGAGGTTCTGGGGGGAAGGGAGGCAGCTCCGCCCTCTTGGGCTTGGGCACTAATTTCGGTGATACCCAAGCCGGGAAAGGACCCCCTCCAGATGTGCTTCCTATGAGAGGGTTACAGTCCCCCCCCCAATTATTTTTGTTTTTGTTTTGGGACATCTATTTTGGACCTTTGTTACAGGACTGTTTCATTTTGTCTGTCCTGTCTGGTTTGTTTGTTGGTTGGGCTGGCCACCCACTTTGTAATGTTTTCTGATGTTCATTATGTGTACGTTGGCAGTCTGTATCTGGATCCATATGTCCTGTTTGGATAAGCCCCCCTTCTACAAAAGACTACTTTACATTCCTAGCCCAGAATGTTTTATTGAAAAGCTACCGGGAAAATGGGTTTAGTAAACGCCATTAGGAGAAACGGAGTCAGGTTTTCTCCTCGGCGAATTAGTTAGGTAATTATCCCTCTCGGGAGTGTGCACTATCACGCTGCAAGGCAATAGCTCAAAATTTGCCTAAATATAAAAACGGAAACCCACGTTTAGCACTCTCTGTTTCCCTTTGTGTTTATTCAAGTAAAGACAGAGCATGAGGCAGCCGTTTAAGGCTGAAATAGCGAGAAAACACTACTGAGAGAAGCGAGGAAGCAGATTCGGGAGAGGAACTTTCCCCGATACGGTGCGGCTCCTCGCACTGGGTTCCCTGTGTTCTGCTGTGTTCAGCTGCAGCGCGTTCTCTTGGTTCTGCAAGCTTTTACTTTAGAGAACCAAGTGAACTAAAATAACTTTATTTTTACACTGGGATATAAGCATTAGGAAATGCTGTGTTACATAGTATTTGTTACCTTCAATAGGGAGCTCGGTTGTAAAACTTTGAAACGCTACTTCTGTCTCTCTCTGTTCCTCCTCAGCAGCATGTAGCTATAGCGCCGGCCGGACATTTTGCTATCTGTTTTATGTGCTGCTACTGTTGAGGGCGGAGCTTCAGAGAGAGAAGTAAAAGCATTGATTGAATTAAAAGAAATAAAAGTACGAGAATGTAAATTATGCCATCCTAGGAGGTTCTCAAAGTTATTTTTGCCTTTAAACATTTTTTTATGTGATCTGAGGAACGTTAAGAGAAAGAACTGAGGAAATGGGTGGAACTAACCCATCACATGGGTAAAGGACTGTATAAAGCAAAGGTTACTGTTGTGTTACGTAGTCGAGTGGAAGCTGTCGATGGCATAACACCTTAACTAGCTAGCTCCTTCTAGCTAAAAAATGATTATGGATTATGCTTCTCTTCAATATCTTTTTCTTTTGTTTGTTTATTCGCTTAAGCAAGTTTGCTTTAATTTTGTTCTGTTGTAAAAATCTTAAATAAATTCTGGATCCGTATTTTGTGCTCAAGCTACAACTGCCTCGTAGTCCTTCCTTTCCACCCACAGCCTATCACACTTCCTACGTCCCATCTCTCTACTAAACACAGACTATAAGATTCTGACTTCCATTATGACTAAAAGAATCCAACAATTTCTCCCTTCCCTGATACAATTGGACCAGAATAGGTTTGTCCCAGGCAGGCAGGCCCAGGATAATCTTTGATGGACGACCCATCTTATTGACCACATAAATATTACCAAAACCCTGGCAGTATTAATGAACCTTGATGCTGAAAAGGCATTTGATATTTGACTGGGACTTTTTGGGGCGTGTCCTTTCCCAGTTTGGGTTCCCAAAAGAATTCATACAGTTAATCTCTAAGCTGTATGATTCCCCTAGCGCATACTATATGTTAGAGCGAATGGCCATGTATCAGCTGCTCTGAACTTAGGTAGAGGCATGAGACAGGGTTGCCCCTTATCTCCATTGCTCTTTGCTCTGTATATAGAGTCTCTGGCTCAGTCTATCAGGGAAAATGAGAACATAAAGGGGATACAGATCGGTGGGTTTGAGCATAAACTGGCCATTTATGTGGACGACATATTACTGTACATATCTAAACCAGGATCCTCCCTACCCGCTATGTTTCAGCAGTTGGAGGAAGACTCATCTTTCTCAGGATATAAGTTGAACCATAGTAAAATGGACATACTGAGCTTAAATTAAGTCCCGACCCCGGAGTTGTGCCAAAGATACCTGATGAGATGGGATCTGAGGCAAATGGGTTACCTGGGTATCAAGATGGGTCTTGGTACTGGCCAGTTGTGGGAACTTAGTTAGCATCCCTTGATTTCACAATTAAGGGTGGATTTTGAGGGGTGGGCCCTTCTTCTCCTTTCCATCTACTCCAAGACACAAGCACTGAAGATGAATGCTCTACCCAGGTCGCTTTACTTGTTTCAATGTGTCCCCTGCTCAGTTCCACTGAAAGAACTGAAAACATGGCAGAGTACTGTATGTTCTTTGCTTTTCTCTGGGGCAAGAATAGGCTCAGGCTACATAGAGCTCTGCTTTATGCTCCCAAGGCCGAGGGTGGACTGGCTTTTCCAAACCTACAGGGTTACCCGGCAACAGCCTAGATGAGGGTGGCCTTGCTCTGGGGTAGCCCAGGGTTTGATTCTCATTGGAAGAGGATGGACTTGGAGATACAAACCCGCAGACCATTCTTTTTAATGATGGAGTACAGGCACTAGAGGCGGGGTTCGCTGGAACACAGGCAGTATTGGAGGGTTGGAGGTGGGGAATGGCCCGGGTTTAACTAAGAGGCAAGTATGGCAATTTCGCTGGTGGACTTATGACTGTCACTTCCCTTCAGCATCAATGGACCCCTGGTTTAGGAGATGGGCCAAGAAGGGTTTCTACTCTTCATACCAAGTGTTGATAACAGACAATGTCATATCTTTTAAGGTGGCCAGACAGACATTTGGCCTTCAGTATAATGATACCTTATGATTTTACCAAATCAAAGATTATGTCCATAACCAGATAAGACACCTGAGTGAAAGGAACGGTGAGGGGAGGGAACCCCCAATTTGGAGGATCTGGTCATTGGGGGGGAGAGGTGCTATCTCCCTACCATATCAGGGATTTTTGGCTGACTTGTCTTTGCCCACAGAGCATGTTAAGACTAAGTGGGAGTTAGACCTAGGGATTACTTTGTGTGTGATCCTTTTACCTCCTCCACACTCTGGCGTCCACCTCTCCTTCGGGCCACCTAGTGCTTCCATGCTCTGACAGTCCTCTTCTGGAAGCTCACCCTCTCACACACACATCGCAGCCAACCCCCGGGTTGTCCTCAGTGTATTCCATTGCTGGGTGGGTCCCCCTCCTCTGAGGGGGAAGGTACCGGGTTGCAGAGAACACCATCACACTATTTTTCAATGGTCCTGGGGCATTGCTGTGGTGGAGGATGCTCCCGGAGGTTCTGGGGAACATGGAGCACGGAGGCCATCATCCGGTGGTGCCGAAGCTGTTTTTAAGGCTTTCTAGGTCCCTCCTGTGCCACTATGTGTAGTACCCCTTGTCTGCACCAGGGGCCACTACAGAGCGGAGCTACCCCCCAACCCTCTCTAGGAGAGGAGAGCAGTCCTTCAGATGCTCAATCCTCTCCTTCCCCCTGCCAGCCCCCGGCGCCCGAGTCCATTCCCGAACCTGGGTCACCGATGTGATTTGAGGTGTGCCATCCAGCGCCTCAACCCTCTGCACCACCAGGCTGGCAGGGATTACTTTAACAGGAAAACAATGGAATGAAGTATGGCAGAGTGCATGGAGGACAACAGGGTCCCTGGTCTGGTGAGAATTTGGCTGGAAACTTAGATCTCGTTTCTTTAGGATGCCAGCTCAGGTGGTTCACTATGCCCCAACAATTGGAGCAGCTTGTTGGAAGGAGTGTGGCCATGACTGCACCTCCCAGGCACATATTTTTTGGACCTGCCAGGTGCTTATGGGCTATTGGACAGAGGTAGGACACCATTTGGGAAGAATTTTCCAGCTTCAGCCAACATTGGGTCCAGAACATTTGGTCTTGGCGGGTATTGCCAAGGGAGATTAGGGAAAGGGAGGCAGTTTATTTGTGGTTGGTCCTGACTTTGGCTGCCATTAAGGGCATTACTAAGAAGTGGGTCCAGAAGATACCACCCTTGATAAGGGACTGGAGAGATGTAGTAGAGAGTATACACTTAATGGAGAGAGTCATTTTTGGCCTCCATCAGCAAACACATCTCTATCAAAATAGATGGACTAGATGGCTCCTACATGAATTAAGGGATCTGGGCTTGTTCCTCCCCTTATGAGGGCAGAGGGTAACAGGCTTTGATTTTGCTCCCCATGTCCTCACCCCTGGATGTGACTCCTTTTTCTTATGGTGCAGACACTAGTGTAACTCCATCTTACCAGGTTAGACCTGAAGGTCACTGATTGTTATTGTTAATCTGAATGGTTTACAGACCTATTAAACTTTGCAATATTACCAGTAATCAGAAGTATGATTATCTATATGTATAAACTTTCTTGTAGTCAATGACTATTTCTGTAACAAAGAGAGTGATGTACAGTACATTGTGGATGTTCTATATGATAACTGTAGCCAAAGTGATGTACGTTGAGGATGTTCTGTATGATAACTGTAGCCAAAGTGATGTACATTGCGGATGTTCTATATGATAAGTGTAGCCAAAGTGATGTACATTGTGGATGTTCTGTATGATAACTGTAGCCAAAGTGATGTACGTTGTGGATGTTCTGTATGATAACTGTAGCCAAAGTGATATACACTGTAGATGTTCTATATAACTGTAGCCAAAGTGATGTACGTTGTGGATGTTCTGTATGATAACTGTAGCCAAAGTGATGTACACCGTGGATGTTCTATATGATAACTGTAGCCAAAGTGATGTACACTGTAGATGTTCTATATGATAACTGTAGCCAAAGTGATGTACGTTGTGGATGTTCTGTATGATAACTGTAGCCAAAGTGATGTACATTGTGGATGTTCTGTATGATAACTGTAGCCCACAGTGGCATAACATAATAAAGAGAGTACAAAAAAACAACAGCTGTATGGCTCTCAAATCCCTTAATTGGTTCCCCCGACATCAAAACCAATCTAGCTATTGCAGCACTAGTAAAGAAAACTATGCATACTGGGACACCTGCATACCTCAGTAGCCAAATCTCTCTCATCAACCTTCCTTCCTCTCACTCTGCAACCAAAAACAAGATAATACTCAAGTTTCACACAAATATGGGTCAGTGCTCTTTTAGTTATCATGTAGCTTCAGTCTACAGCTCCCTACCTCCTTTTGTCAAAGCATCTTCCTCTTCCTATGCCTTTGCCAAGCTCATAGAGTCACACTGCTTCTCAGCTCAAGCCTGCTCTTGCTTTCGATAACCTCCCCGTCATGACCTCTCACCTCATACTAGCTAATCACATCGACCAACCAATCCCGGTCACATTTTTTTTTCATTCTCCCCCTCCTCCTTCCTCCTCCTCCTCCTTTCTGTATCCCCAATTTCTACCTTTGTTTATTACATTACAAGCACTTTTGTATATTGCATTGTATATAGCATTGTATATGTACAAGTATTTGCACCATATGTGCTCATGTCTGTCTACAACTTGCTGTAAATTCATATGCATTCACTGTAACTTATTTTCCTGTTTAACTGTGCTTTTGCACCCAGGTCGTGCTTGAAAAAGGTACTTGTTACTAGTACACTCACCAGGTAAACAATGCTAAATAAATAAATAAATAAATGAACCAGTGTCACCAGCAGCACCCACATTGCCATCAGTCTTTTCTTTTTTACATAAACAACATACAAGAGAGATTTCAGGGACTAAGGGGACACACACAAGATGTAGCAACTCTGCAGGTAGGTGGAGCCTGCAGCCCTCTTGCATCAGCTCTAATTAGGGCTGCAGGTAGGTGAAGCCTGCAGCCCTCTTGCATCAGCTCTAAAAATGAGCTACAGGATTCAGACCATCGAACACTTCCTTTGGAGTTTTAGAATAATCCTGCCACGTCTTTGCAGCCCCTCAATTTAACCCTTGCAGTGCTGCAGACTGAACATCTGTCCAGTGCTCAATCAAATAGATTCATTCTAGTTCTTTTTGTCAGCCTAGGGATTAAGAAACAAATGCTCTGGATAATCACCTCTCCTTGCCAACCTTGTAGTGCTTCAGTGAGTACAAGAAACACATGTTTTCTTTTGAATCCAACTTGGTAAACAGAATTTTTAGAGCTACTGCAAGAGGGCTGTTGAATAGACCAGTTCCACCACTACTTTCTCAGTTTTTTTTTATTGCAGTGTGACTTGCTATCTTTGGAGACTAATAATTTATTGACATAACTTTTAACAGATAACAGCATCTAACTGCAGAGTAGTGTCAAATTAGAGTCTTAGTTATACTAAGGTTCATACTAAGGTTGGTTAGAGAGTGAGAAGGCTGAAGCCCATAATGCTCCCATACTAAACTAGAGAAAAATAGGTCAAGTTATAACCCGCATTGATTAATGTATCCAGTTGGTACTTAAATATACTTTTGGTCTCACTAATGACCACATGAAGTGGCAGTTTGTTCCAAGGAACAATCACTCTGATGGTATAAAAATATTTCCTTTGAGTATGGATAAATGGCTTTCTAATCAATTGCAGAGGATGGCCCCTAATCTCATGTGAACAGTTTTTGAATTCCAGGCCCATATCACACATCAAATATGGATCTTGAATAAGATCATATAAAAGCATGAGATCGCCTCTAAGGCATAGGGTGGAAAGGGGCATGAGTTTAAGGGAGTCTAGCCTCTCACTGTATGTCACCTTTTCAAACCCTGGAATTTTGTTTGTAAATTTCCTTTGGACACCTTCTAACAGGTGACATTCTGATTTCTTATAAGGGTTCCAAAATTGGGAAGCATATTCCAGATGAGGCCTGACATATGCTCTAAACAAAGGCAGCAGCACGTCTTGATTTCTAGATATAATATTCCGAAGAATAGACCAGATCACCTTGTTTGATGTATTTATAATCTCATGTATATGTCTGTTGTGTGATAGTTCATCAGAAATTGTGATTCCGAGATCCTTTTCATCCAATGTTTGAACCAGCATTGCCCCAGCCAATAAATTATTGGTAGTGTATGTTAGTAGGACCCAGGTGCATAACTTTACAGTTCGAAATATTCAATCTCGTTTCCCATCGAGTCACCCAATCAGTAATATTATCTATTATATCAGTGCGTGTGTGTGTGCATCAATGGTTTACAGCATTTACTCTGAAGAGTTGATCTATGTTAACCCTTTCTGGACCTAATTAGTGGGATTGGAAGTCTCATGGTTTTATACTTGTAGGAAGAGTTTTAAATGCTAGGCAGCAACTGACTTCATTATGCCTGTCAGTAAAACCACTATAACAAATGTTAAGGCTATTTTTATTTATTTTAAATGGTAAAACTCACCTGCAACATATCATAGAGGCTCTGGAAAAATGCTGGAATCTCTCAGGCTTTGCTGTCAATGTTCACATGTCTCCGGAACCTTTTTTTATAGCATTGTTACAATGTACTGACACAGCTGGATAGCCTGGCTGAGATGCAGTATGTGATATTCAGTGGGTCATACGTTTATCCATTTTGGCAATGTACTGACACAGGATAGCTTTGATGAGATGCAGGATCTCATTTTCAGAGGGGTCCTAATTTTACCCACTCCTACAATGTACTGAAACACGTTAGCCTGGTTAAGCTGCAGTATCTCATTTTCAGTGGGGTCTTACTTTTACCAGTGCTGACTTAAACTATGCATATGTGAATATGGAGCATATGTAGCCATGTCAGTGCTGCCATGATACGGCTGACTATGGGGCAAACTGCACATGCACAGGTATCACACATGCACAGTCCTATAATCACAGCACTATCAGTTACATCTGACTCTGGTGCAGCTAGAGCACCTCATATTCTTTTCAATGCTCTTGCCACTCCTAAAAGCTCTCCACAGCCATATTGGTTCAGTGCTGGCAAAAACTAAGGGATGGGCAACACTGGGACTGCTCTACTGTCTTCATGTCCATGGACTCTATTGGCAGGTCTGTTTAGAAGGCCATCATCTGCTGGCCCAGTGGTGCAGAGGGTTGAGGCATCTAGCCTTACCTCATGTCACACCGGCGACCCAGGTTCTGGAATGACCTTGGGTCATCGAGGAGCTGGCTGGAGGGGAGGGTAGGAACAGGATTGAGCTGTCTATTGGCAGCTCTCCTTTCCTGGGGTGGACGCTGTCCCCACTGTAGCCCTGTCACCACTGGGTGGAGGTCTGGTGATGACGCAGGTGGGCAGAGGGCCAGCTAGTAGGGTGGGGTGCTCCACAATGCCTGACATGCGTGCGCCTCCACACGTGTACGTTTGTGCCCCGGATGCGTGCTGGAGGCCGGGAAAAAAACAAGAACAAAAGCATATAAAAATGTAAATAAAAAAAAGAATGCCATCACCTTCTTGGACAAAATATGCTTCCTAATATTACCCCTAAACTTGCCATCTGTGACCTTCAGAGCATGTCCCTGTGTCCTGCTGGAGAACATATCTACATATCTGTATGTTCAATCCTGCCAATACCCTTTAGAATGGGAAGACTGAACTCATGTTCCATCTCAGCCTGCTGTTTCACAGTGACAAGCAAAAGGATGAGGAATACCCACATATGCAGAAAGCACCAGGACCACAACAATATTATTCAAAGTCTTTTATTTAACTAAAGTGCATAGTGTACCCACAAGTAGTGAGCATAAAAAGTGGGAGCTGAGTCTTTCTGCAACTAACATTTCTCCTGACCCCTGCCAGGCATCATCACAGTGATTCACTCTGATGAGGACTGGCAGGGGCTGGGAGAAGCATAACTTTCAGAGCAGCTCATCCATCACTTGTTTATGCTGACTGTGTGTGGGTGCACTATACACTTTAGTTAAATAAAGAACTCTGAATAATATTTTTGTGGCCCTGGTGCTTTCTGCATATGTGGGTGCTCCTCATCCTTTTGCTTGTTTCACTTTTTTCATTGCTGAGCACCAAAGGCCTGATTCCAAGATAGTTACACCAGGCATAAATGCAGTATGCTGGGCAAGATAGAGCAAAATGCAAGTTACACCAGCGAGTTGCGACAAGTGCAATTCCAAAAGAACACTTACGATGCAACCCACAACCGCGATGACAAACACAAAATATGATGCAGTTACGCTAAACAATGCCTACGCCATTGTGTAACGCAGTCTGCAACAGGTGTAACACACCAGTACCATGGAACTGCTATTCCAAAACAGCTGGCATACAGAACTATGGCAGAGGAGGATCACATAAGTTAGAACCGGGAAGAACTGTAATAAACAGTGCATAGGCCATAGGACCCCCCCAGCCAGACAGCAGCACACCACACAAAAAGTAGTCCTCCAATGTGAAGCACAATGCAAACAGTGGAACACACAAGCAAAGGTGCCCAGGACACCCAGGACAGAGTGAAGGGGCAGCAGAAGCATGGCCAGACATGGCAGTAGAAAGTGAACACTGGATGAGGTGCAACATGGACTGCAGCAAGCAGCAACAAGAGGCCAACACAGGCTGTGGGACAGGGCAGCACCATGTTGCACAGAGCAGCAATAGGAGGAACAATGAGGAACAGTGCAAAGCATTGCAGGGCAGTCTGGAGGGAAGCACGGCTTGACAACCAGGCACAGGAACACAAAGCATGGGTGGCAAGAGGGGTGGTACAGGACGGTGGAGGCCTGTGAGCGCAGACAGCACCACAGCCCCACCTTGGCAGCAGCAAGGTGACACCAGCAGCACAATGGGGCACACTCAGTGGCACAATGCAGCACAGGCAATGGCATGGCACACATGCCACTAGGGGTGGTGACTGCAGCCACCAGGTGGCACACGACACGAGCCACTGCACTGGAGCAGTAACGGTGCCCAGACATGCCAAACAGCAGCTGTGAGGAAGGACCGCGACCATTGCACAACAACACAGGCACACACAGGGGACCATAGCATGCACATGCCATGGGGACAGGTGGCACAGGAGGCAAAGGGCACACACAGGCCACAGACACAGCATCGAAAGGATGGCATCACCAGGCACAACACCCCTGTCATGGCCACTGATACATGTAAACAGTGCAAACACAGCAGGGACATAACACCGGGTGGCACAGACCTGTAGACTTCTGGCGGTGAGAGGCACCATTGCCCATGCCACTGGTGCCACCCACAGGGACCATGGTCCCACGGGCAGAAGGGAACCATACAGGCCCAAGGCTGCCACATAGCCAGGACATGCAATGTGTGGCGGCATGTGGCTCAGATCAGGCACAGTGCACTGCAGCACACAGGACATCATGTGGATGTGGCCACTGGTGCACGACAAAGGCCATGAGCTACACAGCCAGCACACAGCCCAGGTGCATGGTGGTGACACACCAGTGATGGCATGAACTGCCACAAGTGTGCCCACACATGCATGGCAACACACACATGTCCATGCACACCAGAGATAGATGTGCAGAGCCAGGTGTGTACAGCATGTATTTAATGAACAGCATGGCAAAAGTGTAACACAGGGCACACAGCAATAAACAGGTACGAACATCAGGAAAGGGGGGAGAATAGCAGGAAAGGGGTATAACTATAACAATAACAAGAACAACAATGGATGAACCCAACACAACATCAGAAGCCCACCCCCACACACCCCCCACACACAGCTCCTCCACACCAGTTCAGGATTCTCCCCCCCGGCAGCGTCAACCCCTATATACAAGTCCCCACCCCATATATACAGCCCCAACCACCAGCACAACAAAGTCCACCAACGTGGGCACTAACACCGCTTCAGCTCCTCCAGTAGGGCACCTAGGGAGTCGTGCAATCTTGCAACATCCCCTAGTATGGCTGACACATGCTGTATCAGCTGCTGGTTATCCAGTGCACCCCCCTGGCTGGGAAGACCCCCAGATGCCCCATCGCTGCCTTTCTGACCATCCGGGTGGTTGCTGGTTCAGGACACTGCCATCCGCCTGAGGCCCAGGGTCAACTGCCACTGGTTCGTCACTATCCTGAATCTGTTCAGGGGTCAGTGGTCGTGCTACCTCCTGCTACACCTCTGCTGCATCCTCCACCACTGGCACTGAAGCTGGCATGTCTAGGGCCAGATCCCCCACAGCGTCCTGGGCAGTGTCTGCTCCAGCATCTGGCTGTATGTCAGACCCCTACTGCCCACCGTCTGTGGGGTCCTGCACCACCAGCACCTCTGCCACACCCCTCTCCTTCTCCTGCAATGTAGGTGGGATAATCCTCACCCTCTGCTGGCAGCGCTGGGTGTGGTGGCAGTATTCCATGGTGTTGGATGCCTTTGCCTTTGCCATGGCCCTCAGCAGGGCCCTCTGTTGGGCATCAGTTGGCTACGCACACCTGTGAGGATGCAAAGGTTGCAATCAGTGCAGGTCCTGGACACATGACACACACACACAAGACACACACACTCTCCGCATGTGTCACCATGGGCCAGCACGGCATGGGCACAACACATAGCACACAATGCATGCACCTACATGCCCTCTACTGCAACACCTCCAGTCTGAGTCCCCCAACATGGGCATCCATCCTGCCCTGGTCTCCACGTAATGCATCTGTGGGGAAGAGGTTCACGGTTACATTTGTGCACCACTGCAGGACATGGCCTGTGTGTCAGCCCTGCACCACTATATGGACAGCCGTAGGTATATCCACCTGCACCCACATCCTGGCCAGTCCTCATCTCGGCATCCCCATGCCATGCCATACTCAGCAGTCACTCCAGGTGCCCCAGGTCCTGCTGTGCCATGTCCTGCCACCAGTGCTGTAATTGGCAGATGGTCCTGGGCATGCCACTGCTGGCACCCAGCCATGCCTCAACGGCCCACCACACCCATTCCCACTCCGCAGCGGTGTGCCTCCTGAACCCTGGCAGGAGTAGTGTCCGCCCCCACTGCTGCACATAGTTGATCAGTATGGCAGTCTCCAGTGGTGTAAAATTAGGAGTCCGCCCGCTCAGGCTGAGGCTTGTTCTCCAGGGCATGACAGGGGTGTGAGACTGGCACAGGGTCCTGTGGACATGCGGTACAGACCTGCAGGGGAAGAAGATATAGCACACGTGTCAGTGCACATTGGTCAGGCATCCATGTTGACAATCCCCTCCCCGCTGCCCAGCAGGACATGTGCTGGCATGCATGGTGGATGGGGCTGGGGCACAGTGTCACTGGGCATGGCACTGCACCGTGTGTGCTGCACCCCGGGTGTGGCACAGCGGTGCTGTCCAGCACAAGCATGGCACTGCAGAACATGCCCCCTACTAAAGGTGTCTGCTCCACCAGCACATAGCATAGGTGGCATGGCCTGGTAGTGTGATGCCATCTGCACACACTGCACTGCCCCACACTGCCACATACTACCCCAGCATTGTACTGCCAGGCTGCCATTCCCAAGCACAGGTGTGCCATCTCATACGCCAGCTGCACGGAGCCAGCCTGGCATGTGGTACCCCACAGCTGTGCACCTGCTAGCCATCATCCCCATGGCATGCTACTGCAGGGCTGTATAGAGTGTGGGCATCGGCCAACATCACTATACACCACCCTGCCATATGTCTGCACAGTCGCTTGTGCAGGGGTACACCCCACTGCGCCTATCTACCTGTGCCCAGGATGCAGTCCCATGGCCCCCACCTGCAGACAGTGTGACTCGGTGCAATACTCCTACCTTCCCTGTGCACCATGTGTGCACCCGTGGGTGGCACTGATGACTGTGGTGGCACACCTGTCTGGACAATTGGCAAAACAGCATTAGCAAGTAGTACAAACATTGACTTCAGCACATCAGGTTGTATTGCAGTGTCCAACTACCTGCTCCTGTACAGTGTGGCTGACTCCTACACAAAGGGAATGGTACAGCTATATTAGGGTTGCTATGTCGTAGCAGAAAATTAAATGTGCATGCTGTGCACTGTCCAGTACTCGCTATGGTCTGGGTGTGTCTTCCCTGGTGCAACAGAATGGAAACATGAATTAGCACATGGCTGGCATATTGGCTGTAGCATGTTGCCTGGGGGTGCTGTGTCCCAGTACTTGCCAGTTTACAGTGGTATTCCCACCTGGGCCTCTTGTCCACAGTATGTTCTGACTGTCTGCACTGCAGCCTGCTCCCCTGCTCACGACCTGCAGGTCCGTTCTGTGGCCTAGCTCCTGCCAATGTGCTGCTAGATGCATGTGGTGCATGTACAAGCAACACATGCATTGCAGGATGCAATTGTGCAGTTGCGGTCTGCGATGCTGCAGATACACAAATACGGGATGCACATATGGCCTGTACACACTTTCAGCCTACGCGTATGCTATGCATATGCAATTTGTGGTATGCAGTCTGCGATATGTTATGTCCGGTTATGGCAGTGGTAATGAGGGAGATCACACAGATGTTTTGTGCAAACATGTTTACTTGTGACAGGTGAGACATACATAGGTAACAGTGCATTACAATACTGTACACATGACAAGCCCTCACACATACCAACACCCAGTGACTGTGCAGTGCTCATACATGACCTCAAACAGTGCTCCCCATGCTCCCACACACACACACACACAGACACGCCCATGCACAACCCACACACAACCCACACACAGCAGCCAGCTGTACCCTGTGCCCACCCTGTGTGTAACACCCTCCCGCAGCTGCCCACCAGTACCAGTGGAATGCCATGGGTGCAAGTCTGTCATGCGCCTGCTGCTACCGACCAGTCCTCTTCCACATTGCGGTCCCTGTGGTGGCACTGGGTCCACCCTGCACCCACTGCAACTCAGCTGTGCCACCACTGTCCCTGGGTGCCACTGGCACCGCTTGCCTCTGGGTTCTGCTGCACCTCCCGGGTGCAGGTGGCACACGTTGTGGTGCTGTCCCTCATCCGGTCCTCTTGGGCACACCACTGTCCGTGGGCTTGTTCTGTGCCACCGTCTGTGCTGCCTCCTGCCATGAGCCACTGGTCCAGTGCCCAGTGCCCAGCACCTTCCACCCCATGCCCTGGGTGGTAGGGGTTGCTGCTGCTTTCTTGGATGCACTCTTACAGCTTGTTATGCCATCGGTGTGCATCCGGTGGCCATTGGTGGCTGATGTTGCCCCAGTGCTGTGGGTGTTGGTGGCACAGGGGACTACAGTGCCTGTGGTGAGGCCTGTGGCAGTGGTGCCGGTGGTTGCAGTGGTGAGGCCACCTGCAGTGTCATGGGTGCAGGTGTTGGTGGAGGTGTTGTAGGTGGTGGTGGTGGCGTGGGTATTGATGTCGCTCCACAGCTGTTCCTGGCACCGTTGATGGAGCTGGGGCTGGCTGCTCCTCCTGTGCCACCAGTGTGGCTGCATCACACCCAGCAGTGTCCATGGGTGCAGGCCTGCATGCATGGCCTGCAGCAGGACCACCAGTGCATCTACCTGCCTCACCTGCTGCGCAACAGACCCCTTGACGGTCATGGCCAGTCAGGTGATGGCACACATCTGTGCCTGTGCACAGGCCTGTGTGGCAGCCATGGCCTCTACAAGATGCTCCATGGCGGAACTAGAGGTTTTCATCCTAGTCTCCAGCACCCCTATGAGTGTGCCCGTCTGCTCCTGCAGTGCTGCATGGTGGGCGTCAGTGCTGAGCCTTATGCAGCCCAGCATCTCGGCCTGTTCCGCGTGAGTGGTCACCAGGGTTTGGCAGAACCTTGTGCAGTCCGTTGGTGTCTGCAGCCTGTCCACTTATGGTATTGGTGATGTCCCATCCAAAGCCTCCTCCAGCCTCCAGTAGGATGCAGGGCTCAGTTCTTGTGCAATCTCATCCCCCAGGCTACCACAATTTAGACAGTCACTGCGGTCCAGTCCCCCCTCCTCTTGCTGCTGTTCACCCACCGTTTCCTGCTCCCCCACCACCGGTGTCCTGGCTGTGTACTGGTGGGCCTGCTCTGCAGTGGTTTGCACACTGTCCACCGGCAATGTGTCCACTGCTGCTGTGCCTGTGGGGAGACATCAGTGCATCAGTGGTACATCCCATGTCAAGCCTGCTACCGTCCCACCCCTGCATCGCTCTCCCACACACTGGGGTTGGCGCTGGCCATGTCCTTACCTGCCCTGTTGTCCTGTACACCTGTGGGGGAATGTGAGAGTGTCTGTGTTGCTGCACCATTCCATGATGACCATGCATGCCATGGGCTACACCCCTGTAGTGCCGTCCCATGGGGTGTGGGCGCAGCCGGCCATTGGCTTACCTCCCCCTGTGTCCTCTAGCTCCACACCTGTGTGGGTGCACAACAGTGCTTCACAGCTACGACACCATTAGTGGCCCACCATCCACACCCCTGTGTCACTGTCCACCCCATGCCGGGGGGCACTGACCATCACCTTACCTGCCCCTGTGTCCACTGCGGCTACACCTGTGGGGAGGGAAATGGCAGTGCTTTAGTGCTGCCTACCCATGTGGTGATGCACCACCTGCTGTTCACATGGCTGTGCCTCATGCCAGGCTACGGTCCCACACAGTCCCTCCCAGCTGTGCACTGTTCCAGGTTGTGTGGCTGTGCCTTGCCTTCACTGTTCCTACTGTACTGCAGCACACAGCTTGTGCACCCAGCATTTCACACTCCCTTTTGCCCATTGTTACATTCCATCATCATATTCACTTTGCCATGCTTCACACTTCCACTTCCACATCCCTGCGTCTATCCGGAATGTATCCAGCACCGAGTCCCCATGGACGCTGTGCTGGCTTACGAATGCCAGCACCCTCTCCTCATGTGTGCTTAGGGGTCACACCTCCTGCTGCCCACCTCCTGTGGCCATCACCTGCTGCTTGTTGTGGGCCTCCTTTGCTTTTGCATGGCACTTTAGATCACTGTACCACTTCTGCAGGTCTCACACAGTGCAGCGCGCATTTGCCAATGCATTTACACTCTGTGCAACTGCATCCCATGCTGCCTTCCTCTGTAGTTGTTGCTCTTGCTCTCCTCCCTTCCCCAACAGCAGATCTGGTTGTGCTTCTAGCTCTTCCAACAGCACATCTGTCTCTTCTAATGTAAAATTCCTCTTCCTCCTCTTCCTCCCACTTGCTGCCTCTGCCCAACTACCCGACATCTTGTATCCGCTGTGACATGTCTGTGACTTGTGCATACCTTTATGGTCATGGAGTTATGACATGCGTATTGCTACACGGCTAATGCAGGCTACAACACACACAGATGGCGTTAGCGCGATATGCATATGTCGGCGTTTTTTGTTGTATCTGGTGGCTGTCTTGGAATCTGGCACAGCTCGCATGTCATAGGGGTTTTGGCATATCTTTCTGCCATGGCATAATTTGCGCACTGCTCTCCCTGCTGTCTTAAAATCGGGCCCCATATTACTTGTCCCGCCACTCCAAATCCACTTTGCTTTGTTCCACAGGGAGAAGATGGCAATAACTACTAGTAAACATAAATGTGGATATTATTGGCTAGCTCCTTCCAGGTATTCCTGTTTTGAAAATGCAGCTTCTCCTTAACGATGGTATCTAAACAGAAAGCCCACCAGCAAATTTCTTTTTAATTTTGGTACTAAACACATTGGCCCAGATATTCAAACTGCGCCCAAAATGTGCGCAATAGCAGAAGCAAACACAAGTCCATTGTGCACATGCGCAATAGACGCGATATTCAAACATGGAGCAAGCCAAATTGCGCAACCAACCAACGTCTGAATATCGCACAACCTGCACCATAGCGCAACCAGGAAGGGGAAGCTGAGCAGATACGATGCTCTATAGCGCAACAAGGGCAGCCCAGCTGAGCAGTCCAGAGGTGCCATAGTGCAAGCAGGGAGCTCCCCAGCAGCAGAGCAATGGAACTGCACAACCAGGGAGGAAGGCAGGGGCCCACCACCCATGCCACAGATGGGCACAGGAACACACTGCAGAACTGACAATGCACCCCCACACCCCAAGCACAGCATAACTGGGAGGGACGGAATATCCACTGGCCCATGGGGACAAGCAAACAAAACACAGCCGGCCATGCTGCCCAGCACACCCACCGGCAAGCTGAGACTGCCACACAAGGGGGGCCGACCACCCCAGTGTACAGCAGCCCCCTCCCGTGCACAGCACACCCTGCACTGTGACCCCAAGACACCCCCCATGAGCAGTGACCATCACTGCAGGAATCCCCATGCAATCCCCCCGTCACACTGCAACCCCGTGTACCATAGAACCATACAAGCCAGACCCACCATGAGCACCCAGCAGTGGGTGGCAGCACATGGCAATGCAACAACGGCAGACACAGTGCCAACACGCACAGCCCCCTGAGGCACAGCTGAGACACTGAACATGTGTTGCCACAAGTGGTACCCCACACGGGAAAGGGTGTGCCCCTGACACCACTGCCATTGACACAGCACCCTGCACAGTAGACAGATGTCACAGCGCAACTCACCATGAGCCACAGCAGCCAGCACAGACACCCACAGTGGTGCATGGAAGCATGCATCGCACCGGATGCAACACAGTGCAGGGGCAAACACACACCCATACCCTCGGGGACACCAACACAGGGACGCAGTAGTGTGGCAACCGAGCCACCAGTGTGGGCACATGAAAACTGTGCACACAGCCTGCAGTCCACCATGGCACAGGGGTGACACCCACCCTGTGCATGTACTGTGGCCCTGTACGCCACCAGCATACACCTGGAGCACAAGTCACAGACAGTGCTGCACTGCCCCTGCAACACACACAAGACACAGCATGGAGATGGGACAGCAACTGTGGAGTCCACAGTGTCACCCGAGGCAAACATGCACCCCACGGTGACAGGTGGCAACCCAACATCGTGACGGTCACAGTGGATGACCTGCAGGACAGCACCCACTGACAAGGCAGCAGACCTGGCAGGCCGCAGACATGCAAGGTGTCAGCTGCACAGGCCAAGGGCAGCTTGACAGGGGCACAATGGACACAGAGCAGGCACCATGGAACACTGCACACAGCAATGCAATGCACAGGGAACAACACACACCACAGATACCGACTGAAAGCCACTCCCACACCAGAGACACCTCCCCATGCACACACACACATACCCATGACTATACCACCCCAGACGCCATACACACCACTGCAACTGAGCACCTATAGCCAGCTGCGAATCAGAGACCACCACGGTATTCATATCAAAATATCTGTATTACAAAAATAAAAACAATAAGAAGAAGAACAACGACAAGAACTATTTACAAATTTACAAAACAGGGGTGGGGGTACGGGTACAAGGTAGGGGTGGGTAAGGGGCAGGGGTGAACAACTGGGAGAGGGAAGGCAGGGTGTGAGGGATAGGTGAAGGGGGGAGGTGATGGGCAGCTACTGTCTGCTAGCTTGCTCTCCTGCTGCCTGGTGCTGGTCCCGGGGCCTCCTCCTCCATCGCATACCATGCTGGTGTAGGCCCTGCAGGATGGCGAGTGAGTCCAACGCCACCTGTAGAAGCTGCTGCATTGACCTCTCTATCCGGTGCAGGATCCGGACACCTAGGACAAGGGATCAGAGTCAATGGCTGTGACTGTCCATATCCCTGATGCCCACCCATCATGCATGGCATACAGCCAAGTGCCCCGCTCCTGTGATGGACTGCACCCACCCACAGTGACCATGCACAAGACATGCCCAACCAGGCAGCAACAGCCATGTGTACCACTGCACACACACACCGTCCATGTCCAGCACAGCACAACCAAGGCCGTACAGTAATGTGGCTACGTGGTGGGCAGGCAGTGCCACAGCCATGTGCCCAGTGCACGCATGGACCACCATTGACGCACTCCCAGACATGCAGTGCCACTGGACAGTGCTGACTGTCACATGTCACATGCATGGCAGTGGTGTCCATGGATGGTGGCCATGCCCTGCCCCCTACCTTGTCACACAACATGCTATAGCAATCATGATGTCATGGCACTCACCCTCATCGGGCTGCTGCTGCTGCTGCTGCTGTCGTGGTTCACCACCACCACCACGCTCAGCCACCACTGGCACCACTCCCTGCTCTTCAGCCCTGGCCCTCCTCCGCTCTGCCACGCCTGTGGGAAACAAAAGGTGAGAAACACATCAGTGCAATTCCAAAGCATATTCCCCCTGCCCCAATGAGTGTGCCCGCCCACCCAGCCAGACCCATACATCACATATCCTGTTAACACCGCCACAGCCAACCCTAGACCAACCCTTCCCCATGTGCTGGACACAATAGACAGTGTTATCCATATGGACCGTACAGGTGCATAGACGGATCACCCACCTGGCCGAGGCACCACACCCTCCTGGCATGCGACCACAGACGTGCCAGTAGTGCCAGCTCCCTCCTCCGCAGGTCCCCATGCCGGTGCCTGCACTGTTCGGCGGACCTCCGTCGGCCAGTGACCTCCTCCAGCTCAGTGGCCACCTGTTGCCACACTTGTGTCCTGGCCCTGTCTAGGGGATCCTCCCCCAAATAGTGGGCCATAGTGAGGCTCCACTACGGCCACCAAGTTCGCCAGCTCGAGGGCACTCCACTGGGGGGCTCTTCTGCATGCCATCCCTGGATGTATAGTAGGCAATATGGTGCTCCGCAGCGCGGCAACACCACGTGGAATTGTTGCACAATACAACGCCGCTATTCCCTATCACGCTGTCGGTACAGCGCCATCAGTCCCTATCACGCTGTCACCGAACAGCGCGATAAAGCTGCAGACATGCCATACGTACAGCGCCAAGGGGGCAAAGGTCGGGCACAGGGTCATGGCTCTCTGGCGCATGGCCACGCACAGCGCCATCGGACGTCTATGCATCCAGCGCCATTGGTGGCCTGTGTGCCATTGCCACAGTGGACTATTGCGCAGTTGTGCCACAGCGCCATGTAGTGACCATCGCTGTAGCACCACTGGCACAATGGTGGCCGTGTCCAGAATTGCCTACCGTGCACAGCATGTCATCAGCGCGGCAGATGCCTGTGTAAGCTGCCTGGGCATGAGCAGTGCGGTGTACTACACAGTCACAGAACTGCGCCATTGGCTTAGCCCATTCAACCGTATTGCGCAAAGCTCAACAGCGCGATATTCAGCCGTCATATGCAAATCATCCGATCAGCCATTCAATGACGCAGCAGCATGATTTGTATCTCATTAAAGTTGCTCCAGACCTAATTTGCATGGATTGTGCTATAAATATGCGACACTGTTCTGCAGTGGCCATATTCGGTTACTGCAGTTGATAGGTGAGTTGCATGCATTGTGATGTTCTAGACTATGGCCTCAGGGAATTGCTGTGTACTGCACAGTCACAGGTGACCACTCTCACCCATACAGGCTGTGAAATGACCGAGCAAGGACCGGGTGTGGAGGATGATGGTGGGTGGAAGAGGAGGCCTACCTTTATGAAGGCTGAAATGGAGGCACTGTTTGAGGCCTACCTGGATGAGGAGCCACTTCTCAGTGGATGGTGGGGCACCCCTCAGGCCCGTGCTGCTGCATGGGAGGGGGTTGCACATGCCGTCAACCTGCACGGCAGCCACCAGCGCTCTGTGCAGGAGTGTAAAAAGAAGATGGGAACCGACAGGAGGAGGGTGAAGGAGAAGGTTGCAGCCATCAGGGCGGCATGTGCTGCAACAGGCGGGGGCCAGCCGGAGGTGGTGCAGCTGACTCCAGCAGAGGACAGGCTCACTGCAAGCATGCAGTGCAGTGCCATTGAGGGCATTCCTGGAGGTGGTTTCCAGACAGGTGGTAGCCCATCACTGCATGGTATGTCATGGTCGGGGAGGAAGGTAGAACACATGCACTAACGTGTCCTTCCTTTCTGTTACAGATCCTGTGCATCTGCAGGGGTCAGTGGTGGAGGGCCTGTCCACTGCGGACAGCCATCCAGAGTTGGAGGAGGGACCATCCACCTCCGCAGGTTGCTGGCGTGCATTGCGCCAGTGTGCACGCCTGGCTACCGTCACTGATGTCGTTGAGACAGGTGTGGGGGGTGCCCTTCCTGTGTCTCAGCGGTCTGGCATGCAAGCATGTCAGCACACTGTGGCTGTGGCTGTGGCACAGACCTGCACCATTGATGATGCACCGACCACTATGGGCATTGACATGTGTGTGTCACAGAATGGACACACAGCAGGACAGCTCACGCCCATAGACCTAGCTGGTTCCGAGGTGTGTGCCAGCACATCAGCACAGTCCCAGGCTGTGCCTGTCAGCACCGGTGGGGCAGCACCGGTGGCTGTGCAGGTCACTGGCACTGTTGCAGCCACAGCAGTGGAGCAACTGATCCCTTGGGCACAGCAGGTGGAGGGGCAGCAGCAGCAGTCACTCACCGGGACTGGGGGTACAGGGATCAGCGGTGATGTAGGTGCACCACCTGTGGACTTGCCCCTACCTGGTCCTTGTGAGCAGTGCCCACCCTCAAGGGGTGCTGTACATCAGGCCCTTCCATACCCTGAGGGACAGGTTGCCGATGTGGCAGATGACCTCTTTGATGAGCACACCCGCCTGCTGCAGGCATCAGTACAGCAGCAGATGCGGGTTGCAACGTCCGTGGAGGCACTGTGTGTGGCTCTGGAGCAGAACAGCAGGGACAATGAGAGGATCCTGTCCCGGATTGACCATTTGCGGATGGATGTGACCGCCGCCATTGACAGGCAGACACAGGCATTGGTCGCTGTCGTGGCCACATTGGGCACACAGTCAGGTGCCCCTGTGCCGCTCACACCGTGCAGTACACTATCCACTCCCCATTCCCGGCGTCATGCGATGCCCACCCTGTCGATGCCAGGTTCAGCTGTGGGCATCCCAAGCACCCCTGGTGCAGGTATGCTCGATGTGCTGCAGACCCCTGTGCGGGCAAGGTCATGTTCACGCAGTGGAACCCCTGGTGGTCTATCGGTGCCACCCCACGAGGCCCGTGCTCAGCCTGCCAGTGATGCTTGGTCTCGGTGGGGCCGCCCACACATCCGAGGTGGCTGTGGCACTGTGCCACAAGACTGAGCTGTCTCCCAGTGTGGGCCCTGTCTGGTGCTGCCCTGTGTGCAATGTGTGTTTCAGTGGGCAGTGCACCAGTGGGTGCCCTGCCCTACACGCAGACACACGGACCACCTGCACACCCTCCCGACTGCTGTCCACAGGTGCACGTGCATGATGATGCCTGCATTGCGCTGTACACCAAAGTGTGAAGGTGCCCAGCATCTGACACACGTACATGGACAGTAAGTGGCTGTGGTGGCCTGTGGACGTGTGTGTTTTTAGTGTCTGTGTTCCTGCTCTGTTGTGCACCTGACCACTGTGCACTTTGTGCCTATTGTGTGTGTGTGTGTGTCTGTCCATGTAGCGTGTTACTGTTCACCCCTCCCTGGCTGTATGTGTGTGCTTCTGTGCCCTGCCACTTCCCTTGCCATCATGCACCCCTGGTGTGTTTCCTGTGTGTATGTGGTTGTGCCTCAGCCACTGTTGGCTGCACATGGCCCCATGACTTACCTGTGTTGGGTGAAGTGCTCCTCTGTGATGGTGTCCCGGTGCAGCTGGGCCAGCCGGATCAGTCAGGGGTCACCTCATCCAAGGGGGACTGCTCATCCCCATCATCACCGGCGTCACCGTTGTCCCCAACGCTGTCCCCCTCTTCGACCTGTACGGCTATCCCACAGTCTTTGGCCATGTTGTGCAGGATACAACAGGCCAGGAATATCCTACAGGCCTTTGAGGGGCTATACTGTAGGGCACCGCCGGAGGTGTCTAGGCATCGAAGCGTGCCTTCAGCATCCCAAACACCCGCTCAATGATGTTGTGTGGTGGCGTGTGCCTCATTAGCCTTGCTATGATGGGGTCGTGGGCCGCCGGTAGGGTGTGAGCAGCCACGGATGGAGTGGGTATCCACTGTCACCTGTGTAGAGATGGTGGAGGTTAGTGTCTTGTTCAGGCTCATATTGCCCCTAACCCTGTGTGCCACACCCATGGCACCTGTGGCTTACCCACCCTTGCCCCCCAATTTGCCAGTCCTACATGCATACTCACCCACTAGATGTCCCTACTCTCGAATCAATGGCACAGTGCCGACTGGTACCATATGAATGAATCATGTGCTCCGCTAGGGTGCGTGGCACAGACATTGATGATGCGCCCACTGGCATCACACACCACCTGGCAGTTGACACTGGCATATCCCTTCTGATTTCTATAGGCAGCCCCATCGGGGCCAGGTGGCATGTGAATGGCCACATGGGTGCAGTCTATCACCCCTAGCACGCCAGGCATACGTGCTACCCTGTGGAACTCCTGTATGTTTGCTGTGCGCTCCGCCGCAGTGCTGGGGAAATGGATGTACTTCACAGCATGTGGCAGCAGTGCACTGAGGAATTGGGTGAGGATGCGTGACGTGGCCGACTGTGTTATGCCTGTGGTGTCCCCTGTTGGTCTCTGGAAGGTACCCGTGGTGAGCAAGAACATGCAGGCTGTTGCATTTGTCTCCACTGACAGAGCGTGACTCTGTCGTGAGGGTGCCTGCATCACAACACTGCACAGCTCACAGAGCTGCATCAGTATTACCTGTTCAGGTGGTACCGGCTCACAGTCTTGACATCTGAGTAGAGCTCAAAGCTGATGCGGGCTCGGTACTGCCTGTTGGGGGCATACCGCCGACGGGCCCTTCCACGGCCACGTCCCCCTGCAGCATGCCTTCTCACCCCCCTCATTACAGCTTCCATGTGGAAGCTGGCACTGTCCATGTTCCTGGCTTGTGTCCCCCGCTGTTGTTGCTCTGTCCCCCGCTGTCCTGACTGCCACCTACTGCACCGGGTACACCTACTGGCCTCTGCACTCTGTGGCCCCACACACCTTCCCTTGCCCCTATTCTGTCCTCTGCTCTCCCTGGCCTGCACTCTTTCTCCCTCTGGCCTTGTCTGTCTCCCTGCTTCATGTGGCTTCCCTGTAGCATTCTTGCGCTTCTTCCTTGAACCTTTTTATTTTGGCTCATTTCGCTATGGCGCAACTTCCGCCTGATCCACCGGGCGGACGGCGCCTCTGAAGCCGCCGTTCGAGACCACCGCCCCGGATCCCTCCAGCTAGGCAGGGACTCTTGGACTCGTCGGCCGCAGGATGGCGGCCACAGCGAGACAACGCCTCAAGCCGCCGCTCAAGACCACCGCCCAGATCCCTCCAGCTGAGGCAGGACTCTTGGACTCGTCGGCCGCAGGGTCGAGCGTCCAACAGGTGGGCCAGCACCTCTGAAGCAGCCGAGACCACCACCCTGGATCCCTCCAGCTAGCCAGGCACGCGAAGCCGCAGCCCATCGGGAGCGAGCGCCATTCCTAGCGGCCCGATTGGCTCAACTTCCAAAACTGCTTTTAGATACTAATTTTGCAAAAAGGAGCTGTATTCTTTTTTATATCAATGTGTTTTAATGCCTGATTGTCTGTAATAGCCTAGACTGCTTGAATATTGTTGCTACAGGTGTTAGGGGAGGGAGCAGGTCATAGCCATTACAGCCCTTCTTTTGGATCTTGAGCAGACAAGCGAGACACAGGGGTGCCCAGGAAATCAGCTCCTTTGTCCTGCAAATTCATGCTCTGCAACACCTCTGGTCTGCCCGCCCTCTGCCGACTGGGACTGCTATTAATAGTCCCTCCTTCTGTCTCCTTAGGGACTCTTGGACTCGTCGGCCACAGGACGAGTGGCCACCGGGCGGACGGCGCCTCTGAAGCCGCCGCTCGAGACCACTGCCCAGATCCCTCCAGCTAGGCAGAGTGCAATGGCCGCAGCCTCTCGGGCGAGCGCCATTCCTTGCGGCTTCGATTGGCTCAACTTCCAAAACTGCTTTTAGATACTAATTTTTGCAAAAAGGAGCTGTATTCTTTTTCATATCAATGTGTTTTAATGCCTGATTGTCTGTACTAGCCTAGACTGCTTGAATATTGTTGCTACAGGTGTTAGGGGAGGGAGCAGGTCATAGCCATTACAGCCCTTCTTTTGGATCTTGAGCAGACAAGCGAGACACAGGGGCGCCCAGGAAATCGCCTCCTTTGTCCTGCAAATTCGTGCTCTGCAACACCTCTGGTCTGCCCGCCCTCTGCCGACTGGGACTGCTATTAATAGTCCCTCCTTCTGTCTCCTTAGGGACTCTTGGACTCGTCGGCCACAGGACGAGTGGCCACCGGGCGGACGGCGCCTCTGAAGCCGCCGCTCGAGACCACCACCCCAGAACCCTCCAGCTAGGCAGGTACGGCAAAGCCGCAGCCTATCGGAGCGCGAGCGCCATTCCTTGGCGGCTACCGATTGGCTCAACTTCCAAAACTGCTTTTAGATACTAATTTTTGCAAAAAGGAGCTGTATTCTTTTTTATATCAATGTGTTTTAATGCCTGATTGTCTGTAATAGCCTAGACTGCTTGAATATTGTTGCTACAGGTGTTAGGGGAAGGAGCAGGTCATAGCCATTACAGCACTTCTTTTGGATCTTGAGCAGACAAGCGAGACACAGGGGCGCCCAGGAAATCGCCTCCTTTGTCCTGCAAATTCGTGCTCTGCAACACCTCTGGTCTGCCCACCCTCTGCCGACTGGGACTGCTAATAATAGTCCCTCCTTCTGTCTCCTTAGGGACTCTTGGACTCGTCGGCCACAGGACGAGTGGCCACCGGGCGGACGGCGCCTCTGAAGCCGCCGCTCGAGACCACCACCCTGGATCCCTCCAGCTAGGCAGGTACAGCAAAGCCGTAGCCTATCGGAGCGCGAGCGCCATTCTTTGGCAGCTTCCGATTGGCTCAACTTCCAAAACTGCTTTTAGATACTAATTTTTGCAAAAAGGAGCTGTATTCTTTTTTATATCAATGTGTTTTAATGCCTGATTGTCTGTAATAGCCTAGACTGCTTGAATATTGTTGCTACAGGTGTTAGGGGAGGGAGCAGGTCATAGCCATTACAGCCCTTCTTTTGGATCTTGAGCAGACAAGCGAGACACAGGGGTGCCCAGGAAATCGCCTCCTTTGTCCTGCAAATTCGTGCTCTGCAACACCTCTGGTCTGCCCG
This sequence comes from Neoceratodus forsteri, assembly GCA_016271365.2. Classification (NCBI taxonomy): domain Eukaryota; kingdom Metazoa; phylum Chordata; order Ceratodontiformes; family Ceratodontidae; genus Neoceratodus; species Neoceratodus forsteri. Next base: position 1,609,167,719 of record CM057452.1, read on the forward strand.
CCCTCTGCCGACTGGGACTGCTATTAATAGTCCCTCCTTCTGTCTCCTTAGGGACTCTTGGACTCATCGGCCGCAGGACGAGCGGCCACCGGACGGACGGCGCCTCTGAAGCCGCCGCTCGAGACCACCGCCCGGATCCCTCCAGCTAGGCAGGTATGGCAAAGCCGCAATTTTTCGCCCACCTGCCCATCCCCCTTCCCAAGCGTTGTTTTATAGCCCAATTGCTCCGCCCACAGTTTCCCTCGCTTTCATTGGCCCGGCCCATTAAAATTAGGCATAGTCACTACCTTAGTAAAAAAAAATATTTCTCCTGTTTACTAGAAGTGCTCCCATTGTTCGCATTACTCATTGCCTTTCAGTTAGATCCAAACTTAACCAATTGAGGCCAGGAGATGTGTCTACACTAAAACTACAATCTACTATTCACACTGAGTATTGTCCAATAAGACCCTGCTGAGGTAACATCTATATATATATATATATATATATATAACAACTGCCATTGTGTAAAATCAAACATGGGAGGCCTCAAGTGGCTTTGTCTAATAGCCATCATCTTTCAGCTATGTAGTATGGCTGGCCCTTATAACAGCTATGTGTTCCTAAGAAACATGTCCCAAGCTGACAGTATACCCACATATTAATAATAGCTACTTAGTATACTGCCCTTGTCTGCCCTAATTCAACCGAAGCTTGTTGAATCCTCCGATAGTGGCACAGTAACCAGCTCTTCTAAGCACGTCCTCAAACCCCAGGCAATCAAACACTGTACAGGCCGCTACTACCCTACTTGGTTCTTAAGTTATATATCTACAGGGCAAAACAAGAGGATGACCTGATCTATGGACCCATGCGCCCAAGTCTGTCACAAACAGAAAGTCTCGTGCCTTTAAAAATTTCTTTCACAACCTGAGAAGAATTCTCCTCCTCCTGCTACTATGCTCAGGAGACATTGAACTTAATCCTGGTCCCCCAAGGTTGCTCTCATCACCATCTGAAATTAATCATCTAAAAGGTTTCATTTTCCTACATGCCAATGTCTGCAGCCTGTTAAAAAGCTGGAGTCTGTTCAGGCCTGGATTATCCACACTGCACAGACATCCTGGTGATATCGAATCTTGGCTCGAGCATCCACACCGGACAGTGAGGTCCAATATCCCCAATTACCTTCTCTTCAGAGCAGATAGAAGGACTGGGGGGAATAGCCATTTATGTTAAGCATTATTCACAGTATCTGTATTAGATGCTACCTCCATTGCGGGAGGTTTGAATGCCTGTCTCTTAAAGTTGAGCCACCTCACTCTGGGGCCTTTCGTGTGATAGGCTGCTATAGACCACCTGCAGCAGGACCTCAGCTCCTGACTCACCTATCTGGACAAATGGCGCTTCCTCTATGGAGACATTTTACTAGGTGATCTAAACTATGACTGGTTAACTAGCGGGTCATTACCCCTGAAACATTTCTGTGATTCTCATGGATTCACTCAACTAATATCTGAACATTCGCGCATCAACAACAAGAATCCAACGAGAAGCAGCCTTCTGGATGTGTTACTTGTCAATGAACCTCACCATTTCTCACATGCCGGTATCCTTCCAGCTGATATTAGTGACCACTGCCTCATAGCTAGCATTAGAACCATCCCAAATCCACTATCTACATCAAAGTTCTCCACCAAAAGATCCAGACATAACTTTGAGCCCCTGGCCTATTTCAATTACCTAAAAAACTCTATGCAATGGCAGAGTTTTTACCTAGCTAAATCGGTAAGTGATGCCTATGATGTCCTGTACGAAATCATAACTGGTGCCCTAAATACCCATGCCCCTATAATCAAAACTAGAATAAAAACCAGGCCCTGCCGCTGGTTTTCACCAGACTTGAAGAAAGCCTTACTAAAAAGAGATCTACTGTGGAAAAACACCCGGAAGTCACATACAGAATCTGTCTGGTGTCTTTTCAGATCTGACAGAAATGCCTGCACAAAAATGACCAGGGAGGCAAAGGCTACTTTTTATCAATCAGAATTGCTCTCTGCATCAAATAATCCTACCAAGTTCTGGTCCACTATTAAGGAAGTGTCAGGCCACTCACTAAGTATTGTGCTCCCATCTAAAATTACCATCGACAATGTCTCTGTCACTGATAAATCTGAGATTCTTCAAGCCTTCAATAATCACTTTGCTACCGCTGGCTTGGCTTTCGATAAAGCACCAGTAAGTAGTCTTCGGTCACAGATCAAAGCACAGGCCCTAGAAATAAACAACAAAGGCAGGACCTTCGCCTTTCATTAATCACCTTAAAGATTGAAGACCTTCTGCTACAGTTAGACATTAGAAAGGCGCGAGGAGCTGACTAAGCTGACCCATACTTTCTGAAAATAGCTTATCACATACTAGCAGCACCAATAATGCACTTATTTAACCTGTCTCTAATACAAGGCTCTCTTCCTGCAGAATGGAAAACTGCTCATGTTATTCCACTATACAAAGCAGGGGACCCAAGTGATCTGAACAACTATAGGCCTATCTCCTACTACCTATACTTTCGAAAATGTTGGAAAAAATTGTGGATACACAGTTGAGATCCTTCCTGGACAACTCAGAATTTCTTAACCCATGCAGTCTGGATTTAGAACCAAACACAGCACTATTACTGCACTGGCCAAAGTCACTGACGACTAGCAGCGGACCTGGACAAGAAAATATTCGTTTGTGCGGTGTTCTTAGATCTTAGCAAGGCTTTTGATACCGTCGACCATTGTCTACTTCTCTCCACGCTAAATAATTTAGGCATGGACTCAATCACACTGGACTGGTTCCAGAACTACCTCACAGGCAGACATCAACAAATAAAGGCCGAAGGAGAGCTTTCACCACTCAAATCAATAAAGAGAGGAGTCCCACAGGGTTCCATTCTGGGTCCACTGCTGTTCAACATCTATATTAACAACCTGAACTTAGGAATCGAAGAAGCCAGTATCCATTTATTCGCCGATGATACAGTGCTCTACCTAAGTCGAGACTCCCCTGGAGCCGCATGTGCTGCATTACAAGATGAATTCAATAAACTGCAAAACCAGCTCATCGACAAAAAGCTTTTGCTAAACGCAAAAAAAAACAAGGCAATGCTGTTTGCTCCATCTAGCACCGGGGCCAACACTGCAGCCACTGACACTGTTCCTCCTATAACCACACTACTTGGTGAAAATCTTGAGTTCGTGCCGAAATTCAAATACCTGGGTATATGGCTGGATAACAAACTCTCTTTAAAGAACATACTGAAGAACTACTGAAAAAGCTTAGGCAAAGGCTTGGCCTCTTCTACAGAATTAAACATCTCCTTACTGAGACTGCAAAAAGACAGCTTGTTCATTCTACATTCCTATTATTAATTGATTATGCTGACATTATATATGGCCAATGTCCTGTCTCGCAACTTGCTAAATTGGATGTATTATACCACAGAGCCCTAAGATTTATAACTGGCCTTCCATCCTCCATGCACCACTGCGCGCTATACACTGCAGTAGGATGGCCTTCGCTACAATTCAGACGGCACAGAAATGCAGCCATTTGGACCCTGAGCTCTCGCAATAAACTCCCGGACTACATTGCTGCCTGCCTTCCTCTAAGTCCACCTAGTAGCTATGGCATAAGAAGCCACTCACTAATTTCCCTAAAATTCCCAGGATTAATAACCACTTTGGTAGGGCAGCCATAAGTCACGCTTTGCCCTCATTATGGAGAAGGATTCAAAGCTCACTGAAACTCAGCACTCCTGTCAGTATTGTGATGTTCAGGCATCTTTACGACAAAACATTTACTGAAATTTGTAAATGTTACCATAGCTTCTAGTGGTTCTGTTAGTGGCCCCAATCTCTAAATCTACCTCTCTCAGTCTTGAACCCAACCCTGCTAATCCCCCCCTAACCTGTTAAGTAGCCAGCTGCATTGTTTGGCCCTCGGAACCTTTGGCACCTTCTTTTCCTACTCCTACATGCCACTTTAATAGCTGTTCAGTTGGAATTTAGGCCCTTTCTAAGCCATGGCCACCTTCCAAGCTAGTGACCACCGTCTAAGCTAGAATTAGTTACTGAGGGATGAAATGGTTATGATCTGCATTCCTTGGCTGAGACCAGTATAAAGTGTCACCTTCATACATGTATAAGAAAGAATGTACATACCACATTAATGTCTTGTGTTGTTGTTTAAACAAGTGCAATGGAATGTATATACTGTATTGTTCAAATGTAAATCTGTACTCTTACTTCTACATTTTGTATGTATTCTATATATGTATATCTATCCTTGACAAACAGCAGGTCCACCTTGTAAATGAGCTTGCTCAACGGTGATCGCCTGGATAAATAAAGATTTGATTGATTGATTGATTGATTGATCCACTGTTGTGCATTGCGCAACCATTTGAATATCGCAGTGCCCACTTTATGCATGGTTCCACCCCCTTCGGTTGCGCATGCCTTAATTAGCATTGCACTGTTGCTCAGCATGTTTTCAGTGGCACAACTGCCTCCTGCTGAATATCGCAGATTGGCGCATTTTTGGACTTGCACTGGCGCAACCCTATTGCGCATTGCGCAACCCTTTTGAATATCCCACCCATTCTCTTTAATGCTACAGTAAGTGTAAACACTGGAGGAAATATGAAGAAACTGATAGAGGGACGCTGCAAAGGATGTCAGTTGGCATTTTATGTAACTGTATAAATATGCAGAACTAAAAAAAGCTGCATAAATTCACTGCCACTAAGCAAGTGGCAGATGGGGGGTGTCAACACAAAAAGGGGGCTTGGTTTGTACTCAGAGAGGAGTGAGAAGGTCAGTTTTCCTATGTGGGACAGTGACCCACAGGGTATAAAAGGTTGAGTTTATTGAAACTATATGATGGATCATAATGGTCTACATAGCCCATTTTCTTAAAGCAGTAATTTTGTCATCAAAGAAGAAAAAAGGTGGATCAGAATTGACATTCATCTAATATTTTTTCACAATCCCCCACTCAAAAATAAATACGGACACAATTTAATTTGCTGCGCTGTAAGACAGCACCAAAGAATTCAGCATCTTTGCCAAGCTGGTGTTTCTCTGCTTGACATATGTGTTGCATTCTTTCAACAGGATCTTTATAGAGTATAGTGCCACAATGTATTTTCTTTTACCTTATCCTCACTTCTATCTTAATGCACCCCAACCCACTTTCTGCTCTGATATCATGATATAGAAACATAGAATTTGACAGCAGATAAGGACCGCTTGGCCTGCCCAGTCTGCCCATTTCCCTACCTAATGGATAAACTGCAGATCCTAGTTAACCAGCAGCCTACTTCTTCCTACCCCCACCCCCTAGAATTGCCTTATGACTGTCCCATGCATGCTTGAATTCCACCACTGTTTTTGACTCCACAACCTCCTCCGGAAAGCTGTTCCATGCATCCACAACCCTCTCTGTGAAAAAATACTTCCTTAAATTACCTCTGAGCCGCCCCCATCTTCAAATTGTGCCCCTTGTTCTTGCACACCTCTTTTTTTGAAAGATGCTACCCTCTTGGACTTTGTTGATTCCCTTGAGGTACTTGAAAGTTTCTATCATGTCCCCCTCTCCCTCCTTTCCTTGAGGCTATACATATTAAGCTCCTTAAGTCTCTCTTCATATGTCTTCCGGTGCAGACCCTGCACCATTTTAGTTGCCCTCCTCTGGACAGCTTCCATCCTGTCTATGCCTTTGCAGAGATTGGGTCTCCAGAACTGCACACAGTACTCCAGATGGGGTCTCACCAGCTGTCTGTACAGAGGGATAATAACTTCCTGTTTTCTACTATTGATGCCTCTCCCTATGCATCCCAGTATCCCCCCAGCCCTCCTTGCTGCCCTCTCACATTGCTTGCCCACCTTTAGGTCATCTTATATGACTACCCCAGGTCCCTTTCCATTTTTGTTGTTGTTAGTTTCTCACCCCCATTGTGTACTCTTCCCCTGGGTTTTGTTTCCATGTGCATTACCTTGCACTTCTTAGCATTGAGTCTAAGCTGCCATACATTTGACCATTCCTCTAACCTTGCCAAGTCCTTCTCATCCTTTCCACCCCACTCCTGTGCATCAACTCTGTTGCAGATCTTAGTGTCATCTGCAAAGAGACATACTTTTCCTTTCAGTCCTCTCTGCAATGTTGCTTATAAAGACATTGAAGAGGACCAGTTCTACTACTGAACCCCTGCGGTACCCCACTAGTAACCCCACTTCTTCAGAGTGGACTCCATTTACTATTACTCTCTGTGTCCTATTCTCCAGCCAATTCTTTACCCAGGCTGTCATCTTGGGACCACTCCCAGGCTGGCTAACTTGTATATTAATCTTTGTGTGGGACTGTGTCAAATGCCTTGCTAAAGTCTAGGTAGGCCATGTCCACAGCCCCTCCCTGTTCTACTACTTTGGTCACCCAGTCAAAGAAATCTATCAGATTCATCTGGCATGACCTTCCCACTGTGAATCCATGCTGCCTTGGGTCCTGTGCCCTCTGGCCTCTAGATACTCAACAATTCTTTCCTTCAAGTGATTCCATCATTTCCCTACCACTGAGGTTAAACTAACAGGTCTGTAGTTTTCTGCTTCTGCCTTACTCCCACTTTTGTGAAGGGGAATCACATCTGCCCTCCTCCAGTCCTCAGGTACCACCCCATCCTCCCATGATTTGTTAAAGAGGGTAGTCAGTGGTGTCACTAGTTCTATCCTTAGTTCTTTTAGAATTCTGGGATGAATCCCATCAGGCCCCATTGCTTTGTCCACCTTCAGTTTTAAGAGTTCTTTCAGAACCCTTTCTTCTGTAAATGGGCTGGTATCAACTTCTGTATCCAGGTGTTTCTACTATTTGTTTTAGGTACCTTCCCTCTTCATTTGTAAATACTGAGCAAAATATTTGTTTAGTATCTCTGTCTTTCACAGTCACCCTCTGCCCACCCTCCTCCCTTTTATTAAGCCTCACTATCCCTCCCTTGGTCTTCCTTCACTCCCTGATGTACCTTTAAAAGGTTTTATCCCCCTTCTTAACTGAGTTAGCTATCTTTTCCTTGGTTTGGGCCTTTGCTGTTCTGATTGCCTTCCCAGCTTCCTTTGCTTTAACTGATACAGTTCTCTGTCCTGCTCCTTCTGTGATTCCTTGTACTTCCTGAATGCTTTCTTTTTCATTTAGGGCTTGATTAAGTTAAGCTGTATCCAAATTTTTTCCCTGTGGACCAAGTTAAATTTTTTCAGAGCCAAAAAAAAAAGATTTTCTTTTCCTTATTCTCACTTGCATTGTAATGCACGCTAGCCCCCTTTTTTCTGCACTGATTTCATGATATTTAGGGCTTCATTAAGTAAAGCTGTATCCAAATTTCCTCCCTGTGGACCAAGTTAAAGTTTTTCAATGCGTTTCTTGACTTTGAATACATTTAATATAGGGATGTATTATACTTTGTACTTTCTTGTGTTGCATGATTCTAGCATGTTCTTCTATTAAAAAAGTAGTGCAATAATCTGGTTAAAATGTTGACCTATGCTTTTTTATGCTATTTTAGATTGCCACTTACCTTCTGACTTGTATGATACCCTTCTTTCCACAGCCCGAGTCTGCTTTAGTACTTCTTTCATGTCTGAAATAATAAAATGTGCTCTCCTTTTAACCCTTACTATGCTGCAGACTGATATATCAGTCCAAAATTCCTATAAGTTCTAATTCTATCGGCAGCCTGAGGGTTAATATGGTGTGGATCAGGCCTTCTTTAGTATTTTCAGCTGTTTTTGTCCATCTCTTGTTTATATATCACTTCTGTTGTGACTAAAATTAACTATTATGTAGCAGGCAGTGCTCTCTGACCTTATGGAACAATAGTTGTCCAAAAATAGCTACAAATACTGATGAAAACCTGGTCCTAGCCATATTAAAAGGAGTGCTCCTTTTATTATTTCAGACTTGAAAAAAGTACTCAAGCAGACTCAAATTGTGGAAAGAAGGGTATCATACCAGTCAGGGGGTAAGTGGCAATATAAAACAGCATAAAAAAGTATAGGTCAAAGTTTTCTCCAGTTGTTGCACTGCTGCTTTAAGTTATGAGGCTATGCTGAATTCTGGAAATGTGGGCTCATAACTTTGGTAATATTCAGTATTTTTACCACAACATTTCAACATAGCCATTTTCGTACAGTTACTAATTAATGTTAGCAGCTGTCATTTTTTAACTCCTGTCTAAAATGTGTGTTTGCAGCCCAAAAGTTGATTTTGCAGTCCCTGAATTATATCACTGTAACCCCCCTGCAAATGGGGGTTCCCAAAAGTCTCCTAATAGCCTGCCTAAAGACCCCAGCCTGGATGGTATTCAGCATTTAAGCCGCCCATTTGTGAGTACTTCTAGAGCCTCTGGTACCATCTCTTTAAGAGCTGTCTGCTTATAGGCAGGACTGGAACATGGGGGGCTGTGTGATTCCTTGCTCGAGTCCCGCTCGAGCTGCTGACAAATTGCTCCATTCTGCCATCGTTAAGTGGGTAGAGTGAGCACTATTCAGGGATGTAACTATTTGCTAGTGATCTGTTAGGAGTGGTAGTGAAAATGTAATTTGTCTAACCTGCCTTTCTTGCAGCTTGGACTTTGTGTGCTTTGCCCCTCCATTTTGGATCTGAGCTGCAGACTAGCTTCAATCAGGAGGGAGGGGCACCTAAAATGGAGTATTGAGCGACCAACCAGGATTAGGACTCTCTCAGGAGCCAGCTAGCCATGGGGGATATAGCCAGTTATTCTGGGAAGTGAAGTTCTGGACTGTGGCACCTTTTCGCACCAATGGGGGGGGGTTTAGAGTGACTGGCAACTGAAGCCCACCAATTGGACCGGGTGGCACCCAACTGTAATTCTCTGCCTAGTGGCTGAGAAGGCAGATCTGCTGTGGCCATGACTGGGGTAGGAGCTCTGGGCGTCTGCGCGGCAGAGTTTTCACATGGGAAACGCGTGTGGATGCCGAAAGTCGGGCGGCACATTTGCCGTGGTGATTCGGACTGAATCTGCTGTGACAGAGGAGAGGAGAGAAGAGGCTGTGTAGCCAAGAACCATGCTTACCCTGTAGAGGACTGGAGAACTGCTTCATTGCGCTCAGTCTGTCAGGAGAGTAAGCTGCATCGCGAATTCCTGGGTTGGCAGTAAGTGCGATCGGGACATGAGAGCAGCTGGCTGGTATGGTAACTTTCTTTTACATATAAATGTGTAGGATGTGTCCTGCTTACAGAACCCTGTTCCCCTGCTGTGCGAAAGGTGTCCAGAAATCCATGCCACTCTCAGGGACAGCGTCTAGCCACAAGTTAGTGAGTGAAAATCAGGGTAGCTCCCTGACAGCTGTACCGTTAAATTGCAAGTGTTTCATCTGATTTTCTTTCATGATACATGAACTGAGCCAACCGTCTCTGGATTACAAATTGGGTATTGTGCAACGGTTTTCCATCAGGGCTCCAACCAGCTGCACCGATCCTGGCTAGGCCCCCCCCCCATCTTGGGTACCCAGTGAAAGTGACAATTAGGGACTCTGACATTGTGCACAGTGCTTTGAACATTAATGTGATTGATCTAATTAACCTGATTTCCCCCCTTGTCCTTGTTGCCATCCCCTAAATAAATCAGATCTGGTTGTTTCAGCAAAGTTACACTGACTAAGACATGTGTTTGTGTTAAAATATTGTACAGTGGCTATTGTGTTACATCATCTTGCTTTACAGGTGGTCCCCAGAGTCAAGCTGACTGAACCAGTCCTGGGGGTAAGTGTATATTGTGAAGGTACTCCTACTATATTGTGTGGGCCACTAGTGGGCAGAAAGGGGGGTTACAGTGTCCCAGAGGGCTGTAACCAAGTCATATCAAACAGCATTAACCCTGACCTCTGGGTGGAGGCACTTGCCATTGGACCTAGGCCCCTCAACCTGTCAGTAGTCAGTCCGGCAGGGGCAGTAGCCCTTAGGATAGCGCCACCTGGGGGTTACATCAACTTTAGGCCAAGAGTTGAACATTTTCTCTGCCCTTCTTTATGATGCAGGTTCTTCAAAAGGCTTTGTTGAAAAGTAGGTATAAAAATATAAAAAGGAAAATAATTTTTAATATAATATTTTTAACTCAAATTCTTCTCCTTGCAGCCCTATTTACTCGGGTTAGAGTTTGTTTTTTCTGTAAGTTGTTGCAACTAGGCCACCCACCCACCCACACTACCTCACTACACAATGCAGAAAATGAAACTACAATTTTAACTAAATCACAAAAAACTACCACAAATAATTGGTGATCTAGAGATACAAGGCACAGTAGACAATGGAGTGATTTGTTGGAACTAACTGCCTGTTTTAAATGTTTCCCAAAGGTTTTTAGACATAAAGATACACAGCAAACTTAACACCAAATGTCTCTTCCTCAGACTGCACTGAATTCAACCTATGCATAACAGTACAGCTCATTGCAGCACCATGTGACCTCCAGTCCCATGGATCCTTTCAAAAGTTGCCTTAGAGCCAAAATTCACAGGCAAAATTCACAATTTTGCCACTCGAAAAGATCTAGAACTTTTTTTTTGTATATTTTCTTTTTGCTCCTCTACAGCCCAGGCATCCTTCTGGGATGCTCAGTTGGCTGGGCCTCTACTCCTTGCCTGAACCCATCACCTCCAGATTCGTTCCCCAAACACCCAGGCAGGTCTAGCCCCCTTGATTACCCCGTGGCAGTCTATCTGAAATTAGAGAGGCCTACCTGAGCATTGGGCTGGCCGTGGAATCCTCTGGAACAGTGGTGGGCAAACTGCAGCCCGCAGGCCACTTGCAGCCCTTATTGTAAATATTGCGTCCCTCCTTGTGTGTCAGATAATTACAGGATAAAAGAGAATTCATTTTTAAAATGAAATCTAACCTTTTCATTGTCGCATGTACTTTCATGCCATGCATTGAACAGAATCACCGTTATTAACTGTGCCGTGCAACCTAAGTACAAATGATCAGATAATTACAGGATAAGAGAGAATGTATTTTTAAAACGAAATCTAATCTTTACATTGTCGCTCGCTTGTACTTAGTTTAATCAAAATGTCATCCTTTGAAATGAATCCGAGTTAATAGTATACCGTGCAAACTTAGTACAAATTAAATGTTTTAACTTTTTGTTTTCATTTCAGTTGAAGGACTTGACACATTTCATCCATTTGCAGCAAGCTTTGAACAAATCATCAGATTTTTGTATAGCGCAATATGATCCCTCCGGACATGCTGACATGGTGCATCGATTATTGCTGTGTTTTGAACAGAGCTTTTCATCACTTGATGAGTTGAAACCATTCATGGTACTGCTAACAAACCCATTTGAATTTGATTTTAGTTGCAGCGGCACTGTGTGCCAGAGACCGGAAAGTAACAAAAAAGACTTTGCAGAGGAATTACTTGAATTGAAATCTTTTGAAGAAAGTGCAATAACTAAATTCAACACAGAAGGAGTACATCAGATGTGGAGAAATACTGGTGGACCTGTTCTTCGAGCATGTGCTGCCCAGCTGTTATCTATGTTCGGGTCCACATACACGTGAACAAACCTTCTCCACTATGGGACATAATAAAAGTAACAAAAGAAATAGACTCACTGACAGGAATCTATCAGCAGAGCTGAGATGTGCCTGCACTCAACTATCCCCAAACTTTAGAAAATTAGTTGATAACATCACAACACAAAAATCTGAGTAATAAATAATAATATATTTATGTTATTTATTAGAAATATTTAAAAAAACAATTGTTTTTAACTATTTAACACTAGTTTTAAGGATTAATTTCTTGAAGTTAATAAAGATTTTTGCGTTATATATAGTGTCTTCACCATCTTTTATTTTGGAATATGGTTCTCAAGTAATAATGTGGCCCTTCAGATATCTTGAGGGCCGCACTTGTGGCCCGCATATAAAACCATCTTGCCCATCACTGCTCTGGAGCGATGGGCCAGTGTTGGGATGTGAGCCTGCTTCTGGAGCCCCCATCATCTCCACAGAGCTGTAGCGGGGATTTTCTGTCTTTTTCTGTCTCCAGGAGTGCAACGGTGCAGTGATGTCATTGTGGCATATGCCATAGATGTCCGCTGCACTCCATCCCTCTACTTCCACCTGAGCATGTGTAGTGCCTCTGGCTTCCACCACGGGGGCCACTGTTTCACTGGGCAAACCCTGGATCCCTCCCCAGGGAGAGGAGAGGAGAGCAGTTCACTGGATGCTCAATCCTCTTCCTCCCCTGCTGACCCCCGGCTCCCAAGCCTGTTCCCGAACTCAGGTCGCCGGTGTAGCATGAGGTGAGACGTCCAGCGCCTCAGTCCTCAGTGCCACTAGGGTAGCCTAGAACTTTGTCTTAAAGGAGAATTTCACAAATTCGGTAAAATTTGTGAATTTCTCCTTGAAGTGAACTTTTCTAACTTCAACCACCTCTAATGGTCAGTGGGTTATGTTCAATTATTGTTTAATCCTGTTCAATATTTGTTTGAAGGCAGTAAAAAAATGACATGGAGGACCACTTTCACTTGGGCAATACTAGTACGCAACCTTTAGAGATCAAAATCTAAATGAAATCTTGTGTTAGCTCCAATAATGCAAGTCAAGATGTATTTCCAGAGTAATAATGTACGTATTACTAACTAAGGTTAATTCTGGAGGGTACCTGAAGTTATGAAGTGCATGATATACTATATCTTTAGATTACTCTATTAGAGTGACGTGGTTTAAAAGTGACTATACTGTATATGCTGAATAAGGATTCCTTTTACAGTGAGTTTTAAACACCTCAGTCATGGAAGGGTTGGCTTTTTCTTAACAAATGCTACTGTTAACTGGATATAATGCTTTTCCCCATTCCTTGGTGTAAGGAGCTATAGGTTACAATTACTGTAAGCTAGTATTTTTTGAAAATAAGTTATGAATACCTGCACATATGTATTTCTGATTGTAATATCTTTACATGAGAAAACAATAAAAATTAATAAAAAAAGAAGGTACATCACAGCATCAGCAAAGTGACAGCAAAGTGTCCAAGAGTTTCACTCCTGAATGACAGCTCACCAGCCAGCCAGCCGGGGAGGAGGTGTTCAAAGGCTTTTAAATAAACACAAACACAGAAGTTTGGGAAATCAGGATCGAGAGGGACAGCTGAGATATGGCAGCAGGGTGAGTTAAAAAAAAAAACAGCGGTTTGAGAAATTGGGATTGGGAGAGACAGTTGAGATGAGGGGGGTGGATTTTTCAGAAATCAAACATGGTGGTTTGGGGAATTGGGGTCTTTAGGGACAACTGAGAAAATTGGGTCAAGATGGATAGCTGAGAAGTGAGCAAGATGGGTTTAAAAAAACAAATACTTTGCTTTGGGAAATTATTGTTAGGGGAACAGCCGAGATGGGAGTAAGGTGGATTTATTTATTGGAATTGTTCACTGCAGAAAATCCATTATTTATGTTACTTGTTTAATTTTCAAGAGGGTCAGTGGAGGACAGTTATAGCAGCAGAATAGGGTGAGCAATGTAATATCCTAGTAACAAAGTGGTGTAGCAGTGGCACGGGGAAATGCAAAGATAACCTTTAAGTAGCTTAGATAATGAGCATGACGTAAACAGGTTCAAACTTTACAAGCACAGAAGAGTCTAATGGCATGCAGAAGAGCTGGGTAGTGGGGCAAGGTGAAGGAGAAACCAACATCATAACAACACTCTCAGCTTGCCTTATGTGTATCAGCAGAACAATGTAGCTGCTATGAGCTGCATCCAGTGTTACAGCTTAATAGCAGGTCCAAATTTCAAGACCCTGTGGAGGACTGGCTCAGGAGTACCACAGACTGATTCACAGCCAAAATCCATTAGGCTTGATCGTAGCAGATTGGCCTGGGTCTGCTGCTGATGTTGGAAAACTTTAGTTAATTATAGAAGTGCACAAGTAATTAGGCACCCATCTGCAGCTTCAGTCATCATACTGCTCCAAGATCCAAACGTACAAAATCCAGCACACACAGTCCTTGATACTGCTTACAAACTTTATTGAAGGCACATCACAGAAATGTGTGATAGTCAAATTGGCCATCACACCCATTTGTATGATATGTTGTCAGCAAATCTTGTTGATTTTGCCAGTTTTTCCAGCAGCACCTTTGTTTCAGTCTGGTGTGCCGTGTGTGTAACCACTACTCCAAGGCTGACTCTGGGATCCATTTGCAGGCCCCATACCTTGAGTACCCCAGTCCAAGAACCGCATTTTCTGAGAATGTCCAGACAACTCATTCTACTGCTTAATTGATGTGGGGAATGCCATTTGTAGGGCACAATATCCCCTGAAAGGAGCCACTGGTTTCCAGAAATGTTAGCCTCTGTGACAAGATGCCATGGCCTCCACGGCTGTATAGAAACACAGAAGTTGACAGCAGCAGGAGACCACTAGGTCCATCTAGTCTGCTCATTTGTTTTAGACCTATGTTGACAGTCTAGTTGCTGCATCTACTCCACGGTTTGCTGCCAATAGGCAGGTACAGATTCTATACCCTGCTCAGCATCATGCATCTCATTCAGTCATGATCCAACAGTTCAGCAAACTGAACAGCTGTTCATTCACAGGCAGTTGCCAGAGGCTGATGGTTCTAACTGGGCACTGTCCTGGGCAAGGCCTTCTGTAATCCCAAGCACAGCAATGCATAGGGTGAGGTCTGGATGCTGTAGTAATTGACTCAAGCTCCACACAATGCCTTCCGTGTCACTGACAGCCCATAGCAGCTGTCAGGTCATAGTAGCTGTCTTTGAATCAGCGCTGGTAGCAATCAAACACACCCAGTCTCTACTTCTGATGAGTTATTCAAGGGGGGCAGACCAACGATGGTATCCAACATGATCTGCGGGTAGGTAGGTTTTTCATCATGGTAGAGTCTGGCACAAGTATGGGGCACTCAGCCTCTAGGCCATTGGAGGTAATAGTCAAGACTCACAACTCAAGCAGAACGCTAACACAGTGCTTTGAAATGGGGCTAGGAGGGACAGCCGAGATGGGAGTGGGGTAAGTTTTTTACACAGCAGTTAGGGGAATAGGGAGCGTAGAACAGCTGAGATGGGAATGGGGTAAACTGAAATGAAAAATTAGTGCAGGAGTTAGAAAATAGCTGAGTCACTACTTTGGAGGTGAGGGAGTAGACTAAAAGATGATTGACAGAGAAAGGCAAATAACGTATTAGTTGTGTAACTTGAAACTCTCTGATTGGAGGTCCAAACAGGAACTAGCAGGTAGGTGGGAATGTGACTTTCAAACAATGTGATTGGGTGTAAAATCATATTGAATTCTACATTTTGCAGCATTTTCATTGGATGAACATGTGGTTGATGAGGGTGTAATAACTGCATGCTAGTTGGATAGTGTAGAGTAGTGGTTCTCAAATGGTGAGGCCAGCCTTCCTACTGAGGCCCCAAACTGTTCCAGGGGAGGCCCAGTCAAGTCTGAGAATGTACAGTATTTAAATTTTAAGTTCTGGTTGTTTCATGTGAAGGGAAGAAGCAAACTAAACATGGATGATGACAGCTGGATTTCTTTACTTACAGTATGTGCAAAGTTGTGACCAGGAAATGCCCATTGAGCCAAAGCTTGTTTCTAGGTGTGTATTTATATGTAAATTTGTGACTAGAAGACATACTGGGTCAAAGAAGCTTGTTTGTATAGTGTTTATATGCAGATTAGTAACTGGGAAAGGCAAACTGAGTCAGGGCTTGTTTTCAGGTGTGACCTGGAGTAAGGGTACAGGAAGTGGCTTGCCAACAGGGTAAGGAGGGGAAGAGATGGTTTTCAGGTGTGACATGGACAATTGTACAGGAAGTGCCTTGACAACAGGGTAAGAGGGGGAAGAGATGGTTTTCAGGTGTGGCATGGGCAATTGTACAGGAAGTGCCTTGACAACAGGGTAAGAGGGGGAAGAGATGGTTTTCAGGTGTGACCTGGGGTAAGGGTACAGGAAGTGGCTTGCTAACAGGGTAAGGAGGGGAAGAGATGGTTTTCAGGTGTGACATGGGCAATTGTACAGGAAGTGCCTTGACAACAGGGTAAGAGGGGGAAGAGATGGTTTTCAGGTGTGACCTGGGGTAAGGGTAAGGAGGGGAAGAGATGGTTTTCAGGTGTGACATGGATAATTGTACAGGAAGTGCCTTGACAACAGGGTAAGAGGGGGAAGAGATGGTTTTCAGGTGTGACCTGGGGTAAGGGTACAGGAAGTGCCTTGACAACAGGGTAAGAGGGGGAAGAGATGGTTTTCAGGTGTGACCTGGGGTAAGGGTACAGGAAGTGGCTTGGCAACAGGGTAAGAGGGTGAGAGATGAAATGGGTTAAGTTAGTTCCAGATAGAGAGGAAGCACAATACCAAGGGCCCAAGAGTCAGAAAAGTGAAGGATAAATTGGGGTGTGGGGTTGGGGGTGGAGAACAGAAAGTTGAATAAAATGGGACTATACTCAGTCAACTTTATCAGTCTCACTTTATTCCTGTTGTACTATGCAAAGTATGATATTTTTATCTATGGGGAGGCCCATATTTTTTTCCAAATTTGAGGGAGGCTCAAAAGCTTTTCCATGGCTTGGGGGGAGGCTCACTATCACAAAGTGTGAGAACTAATGGTGTAGAGGAAAGAGGCAGAGATAGCATTTTATGGATCTGTCAGTGGTTGAGCCCTGCAAAGCCCCAAAAGCCACAGAGAGTGCTCCAGAGTGATAGCTATATGTTTTATTTGCCTTTGACAAGCACACATAAAAACAAACAGCTAAAAAGAGGATTATGACTTATTAAAGAATTTTAAAGTTGGATTAACAGTGGGGCCCTACTGACATGGATACAGTGAGTGGAGGTCCTTTTTTTATTTATTTATTCTTTATGCTTCCTCGCTATATACCATCATCCCCAACACACACACTTACATGACTACCACCCAGCCCCACATCATCTACCCAGACCTCAGAGAGCACCCCTTTACCTCTCCCCTGTGAAACCTGCCATAGAAGAAGGACCACTTAGTATGGGCCAGACTCCCCCTAAGGTCTTTTTTGAATTTGGTGCTGGGGCTATTTCTTTCTGGGTGGGTGATGGAGGGTTTGAACATGCCTGCCTCATTCTATTGGGACCAGGAGTTAATCTTCCTTAAATAAATGTTGTCCATAGAATCCCAGTCTTGAAATCAAGCCAGAGGCATTAGGACCTGGCGGGAACACAATCTTTTGGCCAGGACACCAGCAATGGCTACTGCCATGGGTGCCTGCATGAGACTTTGCGTTGCTGCATGACTGCCAGTAACTGTTGCTAATGCACTTGCATACCTCAGTTCTATTTTTCCTGCCAGTGAGTGCGCACTGTAGGAATAAATCCATGTACCTCAGTTCACAAAACGTCAGTATTTTCTTCTCATTTAGTTATTTGTTGCCACATTGCCTAAATCTTTAAACAATGGGGGATAAACCTGCTTTTTCATCATTGTTTCAAAATGACATTAATAAAGATGACAGGGATTCTTTCTGCATTACTTGCCTTGGGTCCAACCACAAAATGCATTTCTACAATGCATGCTACTCTTTCAACTGCTGGAAGCCAAAGAATTATTGTTTGAAGCTGGGTTATGAGGTCCCAGCCTTCAAAGGTAGAGGTCATTCCAGGAGGTCACTGAACAGGTAATTGGACTGTTCCCCTGAGTCCCTTCAGTGATCTTAGTAGTCTATGGAGGTGGAAAGGTCTTCTCCTCCTGTTGGAGTCTCCAGTGGTGATACTGGGCAGACCATCAGCTTCTTCTGGGTGGCCAATGAAAACACACCATGGTCCATTTTCCCTGGGTGACAGGCCCCCCTGGGGTTGCGGTCAAGGCATATGGCCCTGTCCAACACCTTTGTGACAATGATACTGACCATTGTTGTCACCATGGCTGTTTTCATAATTTGCTGTGATGGCATCAAGGGCAACACAAAAACTGGCACCGACTCTAAAGCCTATAGCATGTGCAGTTTTGGTGCTGGGGTCAGTGCCAGAATCAGTACCAATGATGGTGTCTGCCATGGTCAGGCCTTGGCATTGACCTCAAACTCAGAGGCTGATGTTGGGATCGATGCCAATGTGGATGCCGATGCTCCTGCTGGTGCCAGGATGGACCCAGTACCAGAACTGTTGCTGATTCTGGTGTTGACACCACTAGCAGTGTTGACTTAGATAGTGATGATGGTTTTGGCTCTGAGTTTCCTCATGGCCCTGGCATAGATGTCAGCACCAGACCTGAGTCAGGGTACTCAGTGGGCCTGCCCAATTGTCAACTCTCACCATACTGTATGTCCTGGGGCTACCCTCCTGGGTCAAAATTGTGCGATGATCTCTGTCATAGGAGTGTCAGAAGCGGAATTCTCTGCTTAATCTAGGAAAAAGGTATCCAGAGACATGGGTTCTGCAGCCCAGCAGACTGCCCCATTGCTTTCTAGGCCTATTCTTCAAGTGTTTTAGGACTGGGAGGAAAGGTTTTATTCATCCTCCAGGCTGCCAGGCCTTTTGATTCTGGAGCAGTACTGCCACTGGGTAGAAACCATAGATGCATGATATAGGGAGACCTATAGGGCCCAATTCAGGGCACCTTTCCTGGTTCCCTGTGCATGCAGTTTGCCCAATTCCTCTCCTTCAACATCCTTCACTGGCAGTGAATCATCTCTTACTTGGCCTCTGTTGTCAAGTACATTCTGCACCTGCAGGTCATGGGGGACTTGCTGCAAGTGTTGGGAAGAGTGTGTTATACCAGTCCCAATCCAGTCATCCTGCTGTTGGGACTCCTAGGCCAAAACTGATACCAGTATCATTCCTCTGTTACACAGGGTCATGGAGAATGCAATGAGGGAGCCAACAAGGGCACTTTGGAGACCTCCCTTCTTCTCCGCTCCAATCCTGCAGGGACCTCCCCTTCAGGTATCATGCACCCACAGGGTCGATTGGAGATTCACCTCACACTACCGCTGGGCTTTATGTTTCATAGACCTGGACTGGCTCACAGCATCTAACTGGTGACCAACCTCCCAGTCCAGACACCAGGGGTTTTGATGCACTGGGCAGGAAGAGTTTACCTCCACCAAGTCAATACTGTCCATCTCCTCTTATCAGGCCATGGTGTCATGCCAGTGCTGCCTGTGGATGTAGATGCAGAACATGCTTCATGTAATGCCTGCTTGTGAGGTCACTGAGCAGGCTATAGACATTTCCACAAGGGGCCTGGAGGCAGCTCGGTGCCAGTGGAGGGCATTGGACAACACCAGTGAGGTGGCCTCCAGTATCACTGTATTGGCTGTCTGTATCAGATGAATGTCCAGGCTTCACTTGTACCATCTAGCACCTTTTGCCCCACTTAAGGTGCTAAACTAACAGTATCAGACAGCTTGTTTCTTCTCCTTTTGGTTAGTTGGCAGTTATTGATGAATTCATCTGCTCCAGAACCTCAGGAGCCAGTGCCTGATTCAGATTAGTCTTCAGTCCATTCAGGGCAAGAAGAGCCCACTCCTTCAGGTGTTTTCCCCCACTTGGGGGCTGAGGCTCCTGTAAGCCTCAAGTGTGAACAGATTTCTCCCTCATGTAAGGAAAGCTTGGTACACTGAACCGAGAGTGAGATTTGATGGAGAATATTGATCAGAGCCGGCCTTAGACTTTGCGGGGCCCAGGGCAGAGGTAATACACGGGGCCCACTATAACCAGCAATTGGCAGTCTGGTGTTCGCTTATTGTCATAGTCACAACAGAACTGGTACTGCCTGTATTTTTGGGAGGTGAGCAGGAGACCTCAGTGCCACTGCGAGGTAAATAAAAATAACCTACACTGCAAGTATTGGGGGCATGTAGGAGACTTCAGTACTGATGAGCGGGAATTAAAAGTATCTGTGCTGCCTGTATTTAAGGGTGGGCAGAAGACCACAGTGCCAGTGAGCAGCTGAAGAAAAAAAATCCTTCAGGGCTGTGGAATCCCCCATTATGGGCAACTTAAAGAAAAAGCCCTTCAGGGCTGTGGAGACCCACTACTGTGGACAGCTGAAAGAAAAAGCTCATTGTGGCTGTGGAGAGCTACCACAGAAAGCAGCTGATGGGGAAAAAAAAACATTAGGGCTATAGAGACCTGCTGCAGTGGGCAACTCAAAGCAAAAAGCCCTTTAGAGCTGTGGAGATATACAGGTAATTGCAATCCCTATGTTTGTTGCTGACTTGTAACCAAGTTAGTCATTAGATCCAAATAGCTTCCAGGATATAGGTAAACATTTGCAGGTCATGGCAGTTTACAGTTGTACTGCAGTGGGTCTTGTCTCTGCAACTCCTGTGATTCTTCTGGGCAGATTACACACTGCCTCCTGCCACTCACCATAGGCTGGATTTGGCTTGCCTGTTTGTTCTGAGACAGCATCTGGACTGGAAGTGGGTGAGGCCACTGAGTACCTGATCTTTGTTCTGAATCTGCCAGAAAGACCCACTCACTGGCCCGGTGGCACTGAGAGTTGAGGTGCTAGATGCCTTACCTTGCGCCGTGCCAGCAACCTGAGTTTGGGAATGGACTCAGGTTGCTCAGGGGCTGGACAGGGGAGGAAGGATTGAGCGTCTTGAGGACTGCTCTCCTTCCTCGGGGTGGGGGATTTGCACGCGCTCTGTTGGCTGACACCTAGTGGCTGCTGGGGGTCAGTGCACACACACGTGGCCACGTAAAGGGGTTGGCCCATGTCCAGGGTGACTGGCTGCCTCCGCGGATATGGAGACTGCCTGCCTGCCCATTGCATGGACATGGGTGTGGGTGAAAATGGAGGAAAATGACGGGGCTCGACAGGACCTGGGATGGCCTGATCACTCTGATGAGTCCACCATACATGTGATATCTCCCTCTTTATGCAGGAGACTCCTGTTTTTTTTGACTGAACTCCCTCTTCTCCCTCCTAGGAAACAAAATCTCCTGCTTAAGTAAAATTCTGTCCAAAATATCCATCTTTTTTGGGCAGATAAAGACACATAAAAATTAAATCAGTGATGCACAATGTATCTGATAACTTTATATAACTAGTTGTTTATTCTTTTAGTGCATATTCTTGACAAAATGAAATGCATTACATTTTTGTAATGACTTTTTTCTTATGTTTTTGACACCATTTAAGGACAAATGCATGATGTTACGGCATCTCCCTACTAGCAGGCCGATCTCCCTCCTAATTTGGCCCAAATCTCCCTCTTAAGCAAGGTGGCAGGCCAATCTCCCTTCTAATTTGACTCAAATCTCTCTCTTAAGCAAGTTGGACATATCACATGTATGTCACCCCCATCACCAGATATGACATACCAGGGTAGGGGGGGACACCAGTACCCCCGCCCTGGCCCTGCTGCGGAAGAGGAATCCATGGAGGAACTCCAGGGGGTGGACAAGCTGGGGATTTCAGCTGGAGGATGTGCTCCTCTGAGGGAGGGTCATAGCCCCTGCCGAGCCTGCGAAAGGAGTACAGTGCATACAGTATGGAAAAAAAAAAGACCCACTCAAAATCTCAATCCCTACTACCAACACCAGCACCCATCACCTACTCATCCGCCCCACACCAAGAGAGAGAGAGAGAGATCAACACATTCAAGACTCATCATCACAGATGTCACAGAGTCCAGCTGAGGGTTTGAGGAAGAGAGGAGAGACCATGGTGCCAGGTAAATAAAATTATTTTTTTTTATGCTGAATGCCAGTGGCCTGGTGCAAATTTGCAGACGATGGGTCACGCAGTGCTGGTACTTCTGAGAGTGACTACTCCAAGTCAGTGAGACACGTGGCTCAGTCTGGGATGAGAGGTCGACAGCTCCTAACCTAGCCGAGCCCGAGCGAATGTGCCTTCTGGGGAGTCTGGTCTCTTGATCTGGTGCAGAAAAGGGAAAGGCTGTGCATGTGTGTGACTCCTGATCATGTGACCTTGCTCAATGTTTCAATGGTAACCACATGATCAAGAGACTTGCCTTCGCTGTCTGCAGTGCTGATCTCAGTTGGGTCTTAATAAGTGAATTATCCAATGCCCCGGCTGGTGGTTTTCTTTCAAAATGCGGGGCCCCATGCAAGTGCGGGGCCCAGGACAGCTGCCCCTACTGCCCCCCCAAGGCTGGCCCTGAGATTGATTCAAGGAAGGCAAAAAAGTTACAGTACTTTCTGTAATCGAAGATCTTCCTCAGTGTGTTCTCCATAGAGTACCTCTAACCTACCCACTGTCCACCTGTCTGTAGATTCAGGGATACTGTGCAGTCCACCCCAATAAGAAGTAGCAGAAGAAGAAGAAGAAGAAGATTTAATTTAGTATGGTGCCCTTCCCTGGAAGCATAGGTCCCATACAATACACAAAACAATATAGATTAAAATCAACAGCATAGTGCTCGCCCATGCCATGATAGGTTGAGGTGCTTGATGCCAAACCACCAGCCATGTGGAAGACCCTGGTTCAGAAACATAGAAACATAGACCAAGACAGCAGAAATAAATAGAGGTCCATCCCATCTGCTCATATTCCCTATAATCCCTGGAAACTTCCCTGGAACCTTTTATTTCTCCAGGGTGCTTACCTTCCCTGTCTATCCCCATTCTCCTCCCTGGTCACCCCGGGTGACCACTATTCCTTTCATTCTATTCCATGCCTGCTTGAATCCCCTGACTGGGTTTGCTACCACCACCTCAGTTGATGAGGCTGTTCCAAGGTTCAAGCACCCTTTCTATAAAGAAGTACTTCCTCATGTCCTCCTGAACCTCCCGCCTATTAATTTCCACTCGTGATTACGTGACCTCAAGTTGGTATTCAGGTTAAATAATCCTCCACAATTTACCTTGTTAATTCATAGAAACATAGACTTTGATGGCACATAAGGACGGCTTGGCCCACCTAGTCTGCCCATTTCCCAACCTACAGGATAAGCAGCAGATCCTAGTTAACCAACAGCCTATTTCTTCCTAACCCCCACAAAAATTGCCTTATGTCTGTCCCATGCATTCTTGAATTCGCTCACAGTTTTAGACCCCACAACCTCCTCAGGAAGGCCGTTCCATACATCAACCACTCTCTCTGTGAAAGAATACTTCCTCATATTGCCCCTGAACCACCCCCCCATCTTCAAATTGTGTCCCCTTGTTCTTGCGCATCTCTTTTTCTGAAAGATGCTACCCTCTTGGACTTTGTTGATTCCACTGAGGTACTTAAAAGTTTCTATCATGTCCCCCCTCTCCCTCCTTTCCTCAACAGTATACATATTAAGCTCCTTTAGTCTCTCCTCGTATGGCTTCTCTTGCAGACCCTGCACCATTTTAGTTGCCCTCCTCTGGACTGCCTCCATCCTGTCTATGTCCTTGCAGAGATGGGGTCTCCAGAACTGGATGCAGTACTCCAGATGGGGTCTCACCAACTGTCTGTACAGAGGGATAACAACTTCCTGTTTTCTGCTGGTGATGCCTCTCCCTATACATCCCAGTATCCTCCAGCCCTCCCTACTGTGCCTTCTATTGCTTGGTAACCTTAAGGTCATCTGATATGATTACCCCAAGGTCCCTTTCCATTTTGTTGTTGTTACTATCTC
The DNA here is from genome assembly GCA_016271365.2 of Neoceratodus forsteri. NCBI lineage: Eukaryota > Metazoa > Chordata > Ceratodontiformes > Ceratodontidae > Neoceratodus > Neoceratodus forsteri. The sequence continues at coordinate 1,609,191,334 of CM057452.1, forward strand.
CCCATTGTATAATCTTCCCTGGGTTTTATTTCCCAGGTGCATTATTTGCACTTCTTTGCATTGAATCCAGGCTGCCATACTTCTGACCATTTCTCCAACCTTGCCAAATCCCTTCTCATCCTTTCCACGCTTCCTTGTGTATCAACCCTGTTGCAGATCTTTGTGTCATCTGCAAAGAGGCATACTTTTCCTTCCAGTCCCTCTGCAATGTCACTTATAAAGACATTAAAAAGGACTGGACCCAGTACTGAACTCTGTGGAACTCCACTAGTAACCCCTCTTTCTTCAGAGTGGACTCCATTTACAGTTACCTTCTGTGTCCTGTTGTCTAGCCAGTGTTTTACCCAGGCTACCACCCTGGGACCCACTCCCAGGCTGGTTAATTTGGCTATTAATCTTTTGTGTGGGACTGTGTCAAATGCCTTGCTAAAGTCTAGGTAGGCCATGTCCACAGCCCCTCCCTGGTCTACTACTTTGGTCACCCAGTCAAAGAAATCTATTAGATTTCGTCTGACATGACCTTCCCGCTGTGAACCCATGCTGTCTTGGGTCCTGTGACCCACTGGCCTCTAGGTACTCAACAATTCTTTCCTTCAGAAGTGATTCCATCATTTTCCCTACCACAGAGGTCAAACTGACAGGTCTGTAGTTTTCTGCCTCTGTCTTGGTCCCACTTTTGTGAAGGGGAATCACATCCACCTTCCTCCAGTCCTCAGGTACCACACCATACTCCCACAATTTGTTAAAAAGGGTAGTCAGTGGTTTCACTAGTTCTCCCCTTAATTCTTTTAGAATCCCTTTAAGGAACCTGAAGTTCTCTATCATATTTTCCCTCTTGTTTCCAGTGAGTACATATTTAGTGCCTTGAGGTGCGCCTCATAGGATCTGTCCTGCTGGCCCTGAATCATTTTTGTTACTCTGCGCTGTACTGTTTCCAACCTATCACTGTCCATTCTGAGGTGGGGCTCCAGAACTGGACGCAATACTCCAGGTGAGGCCTCAACAGAGATATTTATAAGGGAACTATTACTTCTTTTCTTTTGCTGTCAGTACTGCTCCCGATACACTCCAGCATCCTGTTAGCCTTGCTGTAGGCCTTGTTGCAATGGCTTATTTGTTTAAGGGAGTTACTGATGATAACTCCTAGATCCCATTCCTCTTATGTAGTATTAAGTCTCACCCTACCCATCCAGTACTCTGTTTTGGGGTTCCTTTTCTCTAGATGCATTACCTTACACTTTTTGGCATTGAAATTTAACTGACAGACCTTTGACCGCCGCTCTAGTTTTTGAGAAACGGACTAGGGTTGGTAGGGGGCTGATTGGGAAAGGGTAGGATTAATCATCCAACAAGAGCTCTCCTCCCTAGGTAGGGTTCCTGGATATCGTTCTCTGACTGAGATCTAGAGGAGGCTGGATGGTAGCTAAGGTGGGGACAGTGGTGGGCATCAGCAGATGCAGCACATCTGCATACCTTGCCTGCCAGCGTGCACGCATGACATAGCACGCACGACACCCTGGGGATAAAGTCAGAGGAAAATATCCCCAGCTCATCCACCATCCCCTGTAGGCACTGCATGGTCCCGCTGGGCAGGTCTCCTAGGTGATTAACCTGTATGTCCCCAAGATGGGTTGGTGACAGGCCTGGGAGGGCACCATTAACTCCAGGGGGCAGAAAAGTAGGCACAAAAACTGTATACACAAAAATGTACAGCATAAACAAACATAAAAAGGAAGTAAATAAAACATAGTATGTATTCCATGGGACATAAGAGGCTAATGAACCTTCCTTGAAACTATTCTTTCCTTTTCTTGCTGTTCTCCAGGTTGTAGGAAGTTTAAGCCCTGCCAGAACATTTCAAATTCTTTCAAAAATTAACAAAAAAAAAAATAATAGAAGAAAAAATGTTTTTTTTTTTCTCCTGCTAATCCCTTTTCTCTTCCCCTGCAAAAGTTACATCCCGTTTACCTTAGGTATATCCCTATTAGTTGCTGTATAAAACACTGAATCCTACTAGTGCCCTGGGTACTAGTAGGGTTCAGTGTTGCTTATAATAGCTAGTAGGGATACACCCAAGGTAAACCCTGACTGCTCAACCCTTTTCTGCCTGACAGTAGTCCTATCATTGAAGGGGAAAATCAAAGATTAGCACTGTTCTTACCTAAACAAATTTAGTTGACAGGGCAATTTGGGCTTATAGATATCTCTAGTGGGGTAAATCGCCCTCTTCATTGCTGCAGAGAGAGAGAGACAATTTTATTTTAGTCCCAAGGACATGACACCATAGGTATAACTTAACAGGTTAGTTGGCTTATATATGATCACACTGTCATTCTTCATCTAAGAGGACACCACTCTAATTTTATTGAGTAAGGGGAAGAAAGGTCCTTTTTTATATGTCACATAGCTCATCTGCACACGTAGGTAGAAGGTGTGTCCCAGAGGTGACCACTTGTCTTCTCAAGCGGTCTCTCTGTTTTCTCTTTTTCTGGTAAGGAAAGAGTGTTCATGGGTGTAGCCCTCATTCCATTACACAATGATTTTTATTGTGTTACCACTTTGGAGCACTCTCTGTGTGTCACACTTTTTGGGACAGTTACAGAGATTCTAGCCGAATCAATGTTTAGGATCTGGCACAGAGCTTTTGCTGATGCCACTGTTGCATCTGCTCTCTAGGTTACCCATCTTTTTTTTCTTTTGGTTGTCAGCCTTACTGGGAGGATAACTGTTAGAATAGCTCTGGCTCAGATTTTATTTTTGGGACTACCACTAACCTTCCCAAGGGGTGTATCCCTTACTTCACCCCACCTCTAGCTTTTTCTCTCTCTCTCTTTCTAAGTTGGATGTCAGATTATATTCAGTTGTTTCATTTCTCTTCATATATCCTTTTGCTATACTGTCTGTACTGTTGATTCTACAAGCGCTGCTTGTAACCACATTTCCCATTCTCCTTTATAAAATAACTGTGGTAGGTGAGGGAGTCAGCAATGGTTATTGGTAGGTGCAGTGCAGAATGCAGTGTCACACAGGCTCCTGTGCCAGTAGCCCTGACCAAAGAATTTGCTCCTGTAGGGTCCTAGTGCCTCCAGATTTGACCCAAGAGTGGTAGTCTATGGAGAAGACATTCAAGGGGATTTTAAGTTATGGTAAGTAAGCTTTCTTTCTCTCACCCGGAGACGTTTGACTGTGAACATGTAGAGCACTGTGCAATGGGTGTGCATGCTGCAAAGTTACTGTATCTCCCCTCCCACTGCTGTCACTGACTGGCTTGCCCTTCCTGGGCACCCCATGTGGCACTGATGTAGCAGGGAATAGACCTCTTACCACCCTGGAGAGTGGCTAATAGGATGCATTGCTATCCTCCCCACACTGGACCTCCAGTGTCTGAGGGTTGTTCCTGGACATGGGTCTCCCGCATCTGGGGTGGCAACCCTGCAACTGCGCTGATCCCAGTGGGTTGAGGTCTGAGTAGACAACAATTACAGTGGTAGGAGCACAAGAAGTGTCAATCTGCACACACACAGGAAACATCGAAACATGCAATCTGTCTGCAGAAAAAGACTGCTTGGCCCATGCAGTCTGCTCAGATAGTCTCTGCCTATTCTGCCTCTGCAGACCCATCATTGTCTCTGGTGACCCACCCATCTCCCTGCCTCCTTTGTAATATACCCCTCTGTTTATACCATGCATGCTTGAATCTGCCTACTGTTTTGGCCTCCACCACTTCATATAGCAGTCCATTCTAGGCATCTACCACCTTTTCAGTGAAGAATAATTTCCTCATATGTCTCTTCCTCCTCCAGCTTCACCACATGCCCCCTGGTCTTGGTGCTCGTTCCATTTGAAAGAGACTCCCCAACTGCACTATGTTCACCCCCATGCGGTACTTGCAGGTCTCAATCTTGTCTCCTCTCTCCCTCTCTCCCTTTCTCTCCTCTATCCCAGTGTGTGCATGTTGAGATTCCTCAGTCTCTCCTCATAAGGCTTCTTCTGCAAACCCTGCACCATTTTGAACCCTGTACTTAAGGTGGGATTGCACCAATAAGCGATACAGCCCCAACAACACCGCCCCTCCTTCTGCTGGAGATACCACTCCCTATGCACCTCAGCATCCCACTAGCCTTAGCCGCTGCCTTGTCACTCTGCCCTGCCACCTTAAGGTCTTCAGATATGATAACCCCAAGTCCCTTTCCTGCCAAGAGACTGTCAGTACTTCGCCCCATCCTATACTCAGAGCTGGGTTTCCTAAGACCTAGGTATATGATTTACATTGAACCCCAGCTGCTATGTTTTTGACTACTCCTTGAGTTTTCCAAGATCCCTGTGCATTTTTTCCACATCCTTTCTTCTTTTTTGTATTAGTATTTTATTGAATTGCATGTTTTACATGTTAAACAGCAACACTGCTCAGACAAAGCCGAAGTGACACACTGAAGATCATCATTGTATTTTAGTACATCATGGAGAGTAACAGATCATTAGACTCTGTAGAAAAAAAAAAAAGATAAACTAGTAACTAAAAAAGTGCAGAACCATATGTTCCACTCCCTCCTAGTGCCCACCTTTTACAGATTTTGATATCAGCTGCGAAAATGGCAACCTTCCCTTCTAGTTCTTTTGCGGTGTCCCATATAAAGAGATTGAAGGGGACTGGTCCCAGTACTGAGCCCTGTGGTACATCGCTAGTCACTCTCCCATCCTTAGAGCGAGTGCTGTTAACAATCATATTCTGTCTTCTATTTGTTAACCAGTTTTAACCTAGTTCACCACTTTGGATCCCACTCCTAGGGTGGTCAAAATCTTAATCAGCATCCTGTACTGCACATTGTTGAAGGATTTGCTAAAATTTAGATAGACCTCATCCATTGCCCTACCCTAATCTACTTCCCTGGTCACCAAGTCAAAGAAATGGATCAGATGCTTTTGGCATGACATTCTCCCTGTGAATCCATGCTGCCCATGGTCTTACAGCCAACTGGATTCAAGATATTGTACCAGTTTTTCCTTCAGTAGGGCTTCCATTAATTTCCCCACCACTGAAGTGAGCCTGACTGGCATATAGTTGCTAGCCTCCTCCCTACTGCTGTTCTTATGTAGAAGGACCACGTTGGCCCTTCTCCAGTCCTTCAGAACTACACCTGTTCCCAGTGAACTGTTCAACAAGGCTATCAGTGGGACAGCTAGCATCTGTCTGAGTTCTGTTAGTACTCTGCGGTTTGTCCCATCTGGTCCCTTGCCTTGTCCACCTTCAGGGCTGCAAGTCTTTCCAGGACTGTTTCCTCTGAAAATTGGTTTGTGTCCACCCCCATTCCTGCTTCTTCCTGGTGGTTCTTCCCCTCCTCACTCCACTGTGAAGACTGTGCAGAACTACAAGCTTGGGCATACTAAGTACTCGCAAAAAAAGTGGATGCAAATTCTATAGGAATGATTCCACAAACAGACATCAAAAGTCACAGCACTAACAAACAGCTACTTTTCTAGGTAATGCTACTCTCTAATACCAGAGAAACTTCCAGTTGCTCGCTGCCTTCCTTCTTCTCTATTTCACTCTGCCAGCAGGACTTCCTTCTTCTCTATTTCACTCTGCCAGCAGGAGAAAAAGAATTAGCATTAGAGGCCAGAACCATACGTCACCTAGCCTTGGTGAGTACCCTTCATGAAACAGAGCTGAGAAAGAAATATCTATATCAAACTTTATAAGACTAAACATGCATACAACAGAATGTGTGATAGTGGGAACAAAGACTCTTCTTAAAAGAACACTTCTATAATTTCTGAACTTGACTATGTTCACTTACATACTCAGTTGAGGAATCTTGGTTTCATTCTTGATGCATTATTATCATTAGAACCTCATATTAAAATGATTTGTAAATCTGTATGCTATTACGCACAAAACATATCAAGGACCAGGAAATGGTATTTGACTCTAAATGTGGCTAAGAGACTAGCTGACTCTCTCTTATAACGAGTAGACTGGATTACAGAAATGCACTTCTCTCCTGTCATCCAGCAAACTCATCAAAACTGCAATTAGTCATGGATTCAGCTGCATGAAATGTTATGGGGGACTACCAAAGAGGTGCATTGGTTGCCAATGTTTATTTTAACCCTTACAATGATGCAAGCATGTTTATGTGCCCCAAATCTGAATACTTTCAAACATATTTAACATTCAGTGTTTTATAATTTTGTTGCTGACTTTTAAGTGTATGCATGCATGATTAGGGACCAAACTACCAATACAATTTATTGCAAGTTTATGTTTCATCTATAGTAGATCAGTAAGTTCTTCGGATCACTGTCTTTTGGTAGTACCAGCTATTAAATCAAGAACTGTTGGTGGTTGCTGTTTTGGATATAGGGCTGAGACTGTGTGGAATTCTGTTCTGAATTATATTAAAAAGGCCAGTACAGATTCCACATTTTGCAGCCTACTGAAAACATAGCTTTTTGATACAGCAAATATTTTTTAGATTGATTCATGGCCAATAGTTTCAGATATGTTTTAATGTTGCTGCTATTTTAAATGTGTTTATTGTCATTTCTATGTCAATTTAGTATTCTTATTTATCTATGGTTTTGCATATGTAAATTGCTTTGATCTTTTTTATAGAAAAGCACTATATAAAATAAAATAACTGAGCAACTAACATGTAAGGTGTTGTCTTTGGTTCTGATCTACTGTTGGATCAACATACAAATTATTAAGCTGGCCCACTGGTGCAGTGGTAGCACTGCCGTTTCTGACACCAGCGACCCGGGTTTGGCATTGAGACTAGAGCACCAGAATGCTAGCCAGGGAGATGAGGAACGAGCGTCTATAGGGAAGCTCTCCTCCTTCTCCATGGAGGGATGTGGATCCTGGCATCTGCCTGACCCCTAGTGGTGGCTGGGGTGAGGGAGCCTGAGACCACCAGATCAGGGTTAGAACAGCAGAGGACGTTGATGCATTTTGTATGGGAGCTTACACAGTGATGTCAATGCTATCACTGCACTTCCTGCACCTCTTGGTGACAGAAAAATTGGAAACACCACTAACTGGGTTGGCGACACCACACCCTGCTGCCTCATGTCCTTCACCTGACCTCTCCTACCTTGGCCTGGACTTCCCCTGGCCCTTACCTCCACTATTGGGCCAAGTGGATGGTGAGGGGAGTTGTCAAAGAGTTACAGGCAACCTCACCTTGGGGGCAAGCCAAGGGGGAACAACACAACAATGAGTCATGGGTGGACCAGGAGTCCAGTGCTCCAGACAGTGGGGCATCGGTAGTACAGGAATGGGTGCTGGTGCAAGGCTGAAGGAGTTCCCAGTTGGTGAAAAGAGGTGATATAAAGAAACTTAAAAAAGTACATGATTTGTGTGCTACTGACCCTGCAGTTGCACCACCCTCTGCTGGTCTGCACAGCACATCAATTGTAAGGCTTTTGCCTGTAGTTCAGAGGAGTAGCAGCAACACATGCCATGCCTCTTGAGGGTCTGGATACCTTTTGCAAGGGTTTCTATGTCCTTATGATGCTTCACCAAGGAGGTAGTCCCATAAAAGGGACAGCGAGAGTCTAAGCCAAAGTACACAGTTTCATAAGGATCACATGCTATAATACTAAACCATACTCATAAGAGCCCAATGCCACTTTGAATTGGATGGCTTTTGCCTGTGGTTCAGAGGAGCAGTGGGCGACACATGCCACATTCCCTCCACGTGGTATATTACTGTGAGTGTCCAAGCATCCTCTGGAGATTCAGCTCTTTCTTTGCCACATCTCTATCCTTCTCCTATGACATGTCTTTCTCCTTGTGGTTGGGCCTTCCTCCCTAAAGTGTCTTTGTTCTCAGGGACCTTATACCTGTGACACCTCAAGGGGATGGATCCCTTTCAGAGGGTTCCTGTGTCTTTATGACACCCTGACTGGGTGTAATCCCCATACCATTAACAGAGAAAGTGTAAGTCAAAGTACACAGTCACACAAGCATCACATCCTTCTCAGTCTTCAGTCAATTGTAAAATGAAGTATTAGTCACAGTTTTTATTTTTGTTTATTTATTTGAGCAGTTGAATGCATACTTTTGAGCAGACATGATCATTTGCAAAGGTTCCTTGTCATAATCTAAATCTCTACAATAAGCCTTTGGTACATAAATGCTAAAGATTACAATAGGTAACAATTAATCCAGAGGCAGCACATAGTGTAAGCTTTGTCAGAGCAGCCAGGATAAAACACAGGAGTATTATAATAATAATAATAATGTTCTTTATTCCAAAGGCGCCTTTCAAAAAACAAAATGCCTAACAAATATAAAATAACATATCAAACAGTCCAAACATTTTAAAAATAAAACAGCTAATACAGTTAAAACAGAAATCAGTCACCAAACACCTGGTATGACAATTGCACTAGTATAAATTTAACAGCCCTTTATGGCATTGTCAGACATCAGAGGAATCCGAGACAGTGGGATCCCAGTGTTTCTTTAATGGCCATGAGAACTCCCCCTTCTATCCTTACCAGCGTGCCAGGGCAATCTCTGCTGCTTACAATGTCTTCTGATACAGCTGAGACCTTAGCTCCATATAAGACCTCCTGTTGCGTCTGAAAAGGTGAACATTCTGCCAGAGGAATTCTGCAGCAGTTTGGATGTCTGTGTTCCATAACAAACAAATATTTTATCTACTGAATGTGTGGAAAGACAAATGATTGAAAAATTAGATGGACTAATTTTTACTAGTTGCTTATAGCAAAAGAAAATACCTGTTTTTGGTTTAAAAAATGACATTTGTTTTTTAAATTATCAATTTACCCATTTTATAAGAGCAGTAAGACACTCCAGGTTATTGTTTGACTGGGGTTAATGTACTTCCAGGTGCTAAAGGCATTATGGGACAAGTGACTTGTGCCTTATTATGCGCCTGAGCATGCATTAAATCCTGACAACCAATGCCACGTCATGTCTTGTTCCTTATATAAGTGGCAGTGGTCCCTCCCAGTCCCTCAAGATGCTACAAAGGGTTGGGAACCACTAATGGGGGGGGGGCTGTAGAAAACATATAGCACCTACAGCTAGTTATCCCTAGCATAGTCTCTGCCCTACTGAAGGCCATGTCAGTGCACCTCTTGTGCTGTAGATAGTTGCAGAGACCAGTCTTAGCCCCTGACCTACCCTCTCACACAGATTCATGAGTCAGTTTGGGCTACCATCCTCAAGTGGAGGACTGTGGATTTTCGGAGGCCTCTGCACATTCAGAGAGTGGTCACTGTGCATACTGGGCACTCCACTCTCCCATGTAGGGTTGCAAAAGGCTATGTAAATAGGGCCCTTGGCCACTAGCCAGTAACAACATCTCACCAGTCGACTGAAGATAGAAAAAGTAAAATAAAAAATATAGACACTGACAGCACAAAGAGCAGCAGTGCGTATGTTAAGTACAATTAAAATGTTTGATAAAAAATTAGCAAGACATTTGCTAGTAAAAAAGGAACCAGGCACTGGCCATCTCAAACAGGAAAAGAACAGCTAGCATTCTTCTCTAATAGGCTGTTTTATATTTCCCTAGATAATGTACTGCTGCTGAAGAAAGAAACGTTCTCCAGTAAGTCTGTAAGGACACAGTACTTTTGCAGTACTCTTTATATGCAGTCCAATATAAACATTTTTTTCAGATTACAACAGTAGAACAGGCAGAAGGATCACACTAGTACACAGCTTCATTTATAAATGCAATGTCAGTAGCCTCAGGCATCTAAGTTCCTCTGGCATGGTGGGCTTCATCATACACTAGTCACGAGTTGGTACAGAATAACAATGATGAGCCTTCCAAAGAGGATATAGCATCTCAGTGTCTATGTGTTCCATGACCACCTGCAAAATACAACGCCAACTACTCAGATAATATTCAGCTGGTAGCCAGATACCACTAAGATTAGGGACCATCTTATGCACAGCATGTCTAGTCCTAATTATTGCCTTAATACAGTAAGTTACATTTTATTTATTTATTTATTTGAACACATTGGATTTACAACCTTTGAGTCAGGGACTCCTTTACAAAGGCACCTCATCGCAGGGAGGGCAAGACAACAGAACATTGTGCAGATACAACATTGGACAACATTACACGTGCAGACACTGAACACAGAATACACTTAGTTACATGTTGGTATAAAATACAGATTTACAATTAAAGACAGTCTCACTGTCCTCTATTCCTCCCTGTCCTTCCCCACCTTGGAAGCCAGACGCTTTGTTCACTGCGCCTCCTTTATCTTTAAATACTGGCTTGGCTCCCTCCCCTCCTACCTTACCTCTCTCCTTTCTTTTCTCCCACCTTTCTCTTACACCCTTCATAGTTCTGGCTATTGCTCACTTGCTCTCCCTTCTAAAAAATCTTCAGCTGGTCAAGCTGCTTTCTCATAATGCATCCCCAAACTTTGGAATTCCTTTCCCCTAAACATTTGCTGTGCCTTTTCCCAGCACACTATCTCCTCTCTGCTCCATGACTTCTCTATCCACACCTGCAATTGTCTCTGATAGCTGACTGTGTTCCTTTACTCTCTACCTGCTACCCCACCACCTCCCAGTTCTTCTACTAGCCTACCTCTCTCCCTTTCCCCAGCTACCCCTTCACCTTGATTCCTTTCCTCTTGTAACCTATGGCTAGCTTCTCTGTCTCTTCCCTTCTTAGGGCACCTTGTGCTTTATTGTACCTATCTGGCTGCTTGGAAACATTGCACTACTTGTATGAATTTGCTTATTTTGCTTTTTGTTCCTACCATCCATGTAATTTGCTTATGATTGTTGTTCATTACTATCCTCTTCCCACCTAATCCCCAGGACCTATCTGGAAATGAGCTATTATCAGCTCAGTATGTCTTTCCTGGTGAAACTTTTGAAATAAATAAATACATACATAAATCTGCTTGGAGAGCACTTATAAAGTGCAAAATATTAAACTTTACAGTAGGAGAATAAGGCTTTAGTACTTTTACATTGCTGGTCATATGAGTACCCTGTCTTGTTATCGACTGTTTAATCTAAGAGGTATTAGATACAGTCCAAAATCCATCCTTGTGATGGCTTGTCCTCCCATAGGCTACTGGGTTTTGTCCAATAAACTGCTGGAATCCTTTCTCAGGATGCAAATTAATACATGCCGGCACAAACTACAGCTCCTGGCTGAATACCATTTTTAAAACATAAATCAAACTGAACTAATTATATTGTACTATTCAGCAGTTAGAAGGAAGAGACTTATTTTTTAGGGTACAGTCAGGGCATATGCTAAATTGACTTCCCAACCATCTTGGAAAATCTGCCCCCAATAAGTTATATCAACATATAAGTAATAAGTGATACAGCAGATAAGCTATAGACCTGTTAGTTTAACCTCAGTGATAGGGAAAATGATGGAATCACTTCTAAAGGAAAGAATTGTCGAGTATCTAGAGGCCAGAGGGGCACAGGACCCTAGGCAGCATGGATTCACAGCGGGAAGGTCATGCCAGATGAATCTGATAGATTTTTTTGACTGGGTGACCAAAGTAGTAGATCAGGGAGGGGCTGTGGACATGGCCTACCTAGACTTTAGCAAGGCATTTGACACAGTTCCACACAAAGATTAATATACAAGTTAGCCAGCCTGGGAGTGGGTCTCAAGATGACAGCCTGGGTAAAGAATTGGCTGGAGAATAGGACACAGAGAGTAATAGTAAATGGAGTCCACCAGAAGAAAGGAGGGTTACTAGTGGGGGTACCGTAGGTTCAGTATTAGGACTGGTCCTCTTCAATGTCTTTATAAGCTTACATTGCAGAAGGACTGAAGGAAAGTATGTCTCTTTGCAGATGACACTAAGATCTGCAACAGAGTTGATGCACAGGGTGGGGTGGAAAGGATGAGAAGGGACTTGGCAAGGTTAGAGGAATGGTCAAATGTATGGCAGCTTAGATTCAATGCTAAGAAGTGCAAGGTAATGCACCTGGGAAACAAAAACCCAGGGAAGAGTACACAATGGGGGTGAGATACTAACAACAACAAAATGGAAAGGGACCTGGGGTAGTCATCAGATGACCTAAAGACGGGCACAATGGAGAGGGCAGCAAGGAGGGCTGGGGGATACTGGGATGCATAGGAGAGGCATCACCAGTAGAAAACAAGATTATTATCCCTCTGTACAGACAGCTGGTGAGACCCCATCTGAGTACTGTGTGCAGTTCTGGAGACCCAGTCTCCGCAAAGACATAGACAAGATGGAAGCTGTCAGAGGAGGGCAACTAAAATGGTGCAGGGTCTGCACGGAAGACATATGAAGAGAAACTTAAGGAGCTTAATATGTATAGCCTCGAGGAAAGAAGGAGAGGGGGACATGATAGAAACTTTCAAGTACCTCAAAAATCAACAAAGTCCAAGAGGGTAGCATCTTTCAAAAAGAGTGTGCAAGAACAAGAGGCACAATTTGAAGATAGAGGCGGCTCAGAGGTAATTTAAGAAGTATTTTTTCACAGAGAGGGTTGTGGATGCATGGAGCGGCCTTCCGAGGAGGTTGTGGAGTCAAAATCAGTGGTGGAATTCAAGCATGCATGGGATAGTCATAAGGCAGTTCTGGGGGGTGGGGGTAGGAAGAAGTAGGCTGCTGGTTAACTAGGAGCTGCAGCTTATCCAGTAGGTAGGGAAATGGGCAGACTGGGTGGGCCAAGCGGTCCTTATCTGCCATCAAATTCTATGTTTCTATAAGCAACAGCACACAGCTGGTATCAACAGTTTAAGCAAATCTTCCACATAAAACAGAATTGTCATGAAATTGTTCATGCTTGCTCATATCTTTCTTGTCAACCTCTCTTCTTCTATCGTTGTGCCTCAAATGTTTGTGTTGGCCAACACTATCATAACACGCGGTCCTCCATTTGCATGATCTATTTTTTTGTTTGTTTTTTCAGTGAACAGCTATCTCGCATGCATGGCTTAAGGCCTGATCCACAAAGATGAATAGGAAACAGAAACTGATGGCAGATAACAGCGCCAGGGCCCACTGAATCCGTTCATTTTTATTATCTTCTTATTTGCTGCAGACCCTACTTGATCTACGGCACTGTCTCTGCTCCCCCATACCCCAATGATTCCCTTGTTCCTATCTCCGGCATTTTTGAACCCCACCACTGTTTTCACCCCCAGTACCTCCATTGGAAGGCTGTTCCAGGAATCCATCATCCTTTCTGTGAAAAAGTACTCCCTCACATCTTTTCTGAGTCTACCTCCATCAAGCTTCATAGCCTGTTCCCTTGTTCTAGAGCATCTTTTTCTCTGAAAATTTATTTATTAATTAATATATTTATTTCAGTACTCGGAAAACCATTTGAGCTCGGAGCTCATTACAAAGGTTCCATGTCAGGACATTTCAGTACAACAGATAGGTGAAATTATACAAAGGATTGCAGAAATACAAAGGTAAACAAATAGGATTATATATCAAACACAGGTCAGATCTCAGGAAAACAGACAATTTACAGTATCCAATGGTGAAACCAGTCAGTTGTCAGCAAACAAGAGGTTGTTTGGAATGTTGCTAAGTGGTAAAGAAAAAAGGGGATGAAGGGGAGGAGCCCAAGTGTAGTGTGCAAAAGGAGAACGTAATATCAGTATAGCAGTAGGGATTGGAGGGAGGTGACTATAATGGAGGCAGAGGGAGAGTGTGCTAGGTGTGTGGGGGGGGAGCAGGAGGGCCTACTCAGGGGAGAGAGGGAAGGGTTGAGGGGGCAGGGGATGGAAGTAATGATGGGGTGGTGGAAAGGTGGTGCTAGCGATGGCAGGTATTAGTTTTCTTGGGCAGCAGCACCACCTAGATGTTGGGCAGCACCCCACCCTGAGTGATGGCCACCCCTCCCAGTAGCTTGCTGAGTTCCTCATCATTGCTGACAGCCAGCTGCAGGTGCTGCGGGATGTTGTGGTTCTTCTTCTTGTCTCGGGCTGCATTACCGGCCAGCTCCAGGATTTCAGCCATCTGGCACTTGAGCACAGCGGCCAGAAAGATTGGAGTTCCGTCCCAACCTATTCCGTGTAGTTTCCCTTCCACAGCAGCCTGTGCACACAGCCAATGGGAACTGTAACCCGGCCTGAGAGGAACGAGTCTTGGCCTTAGCGTGGACCTTTCCGCCGGTCTTTCCTCCACGTCCAGACTTATCTTTCCTTATTTGCAAGACCGGTAAATACTGTAAATACCCCACTCCTGTACCTTATTAACCTCTGTGAGGTACTTAGAGGTCTCTGTCATAACCCCCTCTCCCTCCTCTCATCCAGGGTGTATGTATTGGCTCCTTTAGCCTCTCCTCCCAGGGCTTTTGATGCAGACCCTGCACCATTTTGGTAGCTCTCTTCTGGACCACCTCCACTCTGTCTATGGCTTTCCTAAAATGTTGTCGCCAGAACGGGACACAGTACTCTAGGTGAGGTCTCACCAATGATCTATACAGCAGTAACACCACCTCCCTCTTCCTGCTGGTTATACCCCTACCTACACATCTTAGCATCCTACTAGCCCTCCTGACTGCCTTATCACACTGCCTGGCCACCATTAGGTCATCTGATATGATTATCCCAGCTCTCTTTCCTGCATGGTCATTGTCAGTATCAGCCCCCCCAATTTGTACTCCACTCCTGGTTTCTATGGTCCAAGTGCATTATTCTGCACTTTTTTTGCATTAAAACCAAGCGGTCATATTCTTGATCACTCTTGCAGTTTTTTCAGATCCCTGCCCATCCTTCACCCCCCCCCCGGCCTGAGTGCCCACTCTGTTGCAGACCTTGGTGTCATCGGCAAAGAGGCAGACCTTCCCTTCCAGCTATCCTCCACTATGTCACTTATAATGAGATTAAGAGGACTGTTTCCAGCACTGACCTCTGAGGTACCCCACTGGTCACCCTCCCGTCCTAGGAGCAAACTCAGTTTACCATCCCCTAACCAGTTTCTTACCTAGGTTACCACCTTATTGCCTACCCCCATGCTGCCCAACTTGCTTGCCAGTCTCCAATGTGAAACAGTGACAAAAGCCTTGCTGAAATCCAGGTATGCCACATCTATCGCTCCTCCCTGATCTAACTCCTTGGTCACCCAGTCAAAGAAATCTATCAGATTTGTTTGGCATGACCTTCCTCTTGTGAATCCATGCTGTCTCCATCCTGTAATCCATTAGATTTAAGATATTCCACAGTCCTTTTCTTTAGTAGTTACTTTACTCACCACCAAGGTCAGGCTGACAGGTCTGTAATTGCCCACCTCTTCCTTGCTACCACATTTGTGACATGGGACTACTTCTGCCCTTGTCCTCTGGGACCACTCCGGTCTCCAGTGATCTGTTAAATGGAGCTGTCAGAGGTGCAGCTAGTACCTTCCTGAGCTCCCTTAGCACCCTTGGTTGCACACCATCTGGCCCTGTAGCTTTGTCCAGCTTCAGGTTAGTGAGCGCTTTCCTGACTCTCTCCACAGAAAAAGGGCTAGTGTCCCATTCCCTCCCATCAAAGCTCCTGGTGCATTTTCATGATCCCTTGCTTGCCCCTTCTACTGTGAACACACAGCAGAAGTATTTGTTCAAGATGTCTGCTTTTTCTTGACCCCTCTCCATATAGCCCCCCCTTCAACCATACAATCCCACCATTTGTCTTCCTTTTTTTGCTAACATACCTAAAAAATATATTTTCTTCCTTTGATACTGCCTGAGCTAGTCTTTCTTCAGTTTGCACCTTAGTGCTCTTTGCTGGTTTCCCTGCCTACCTCTGTTTTCCTGACACACTTCCCTACCCCCCCATGGGTCTCCTTGTACCTTCTAAATGCAACTGTTTTAACCTTTACCTTTTCTGACACCTCCTTTGAGAATTGTAATGGTCTTCTCTTCCTTTTGCTTACCTGCTTGACGTAGAGGTTTGTTGCCTTCACTATGCCTTCTTTTTAGTTTGACCCACTGTCCCTCCCTGAAGTCACCCCCGGCTAGGACATTCCTGAAACATTCATCCATCTTCATGAAATCAACCAGTATAGCACAGGGAGTTAAGGCTCTGAGCTGCAAATCTGGAGACCTGGGTTTGAATGCCACAGCAACCTAGGTGCATACTGTGTAATCCTGAGAAAGTCATAAGGCAATTCTAGAGCGGGGTAGGAGGAAGTAGGCTGTTGGTTAACTAGGACCTGCAGCCTATCCATTAGGTAGGGAAATGGGCAGACTAGGTGGGTCAAGCGGTCCTTATCTACCGACAAATCCTATGTTTCTGTGTTTCTATGTTTCTAAGTCACTTGACTTCCTTGAGCGCCCAGGTCGCATCTGGAAACAAGCTTCAGCTTAGTGTGCTACTCCTGGTTAAACAATGTTCCCTTTCCCTTTACCCTTCTGAAGTTTAGGACTCTTGCCATTGGGTGTTTGGCTTCCGCAACTGTTCTTATGTTGAAACACACTGTACGATGATCACTGGTCCCTAGACGGCTTTGAACCTTGATGTCTGCAATACTATCCCAGTTAATAAGAGGTCCAATATCGCCCCATCATGAATGGGTTCACTGACTAGTTGCCTGAGGAGCACCCCTGCAGGGTGTCCAGGATGTCCCTGCTTCTAGCTGAAGCTGCAGCTGGGAGGCTTCAATGTGCATTCAGCAGATTGAAGTCCCCCACCAGCAACACTTCTCCCTTTTCAGCCATTTTGCCAATCACGTCTAACATTTCCTTATCTACATCCTTCCCCCGCCAGAGGCCTGTAGCTCTCACCTGTCTGAATAACGGATTCATTTCTGACTCGAGGGTGAAGCACAGCACCTCTGCCCCCCCATTCTCTGAATTTCTGTTGGTTTTATGCTTTCCTTCACATAAAAACACTACACCACCTTCTTTGCTTCCTACTCTGTCCTTTCAGAACATCTTGTAGCCAGATATGACCATGTCCCAGTTATGGTTTTCAGTGCACCATGACTCAATAATGGCCACAATATCCAGGTCAGCCTCCACCATGATGGCCTCTAGGTCTGGGATCTTATTTACCAGACTTCTAGTATTAATACACAAGGCCTTGCAGATTTTGTTAGCTCTTTGCCTGTCACTTTTTCCTTTTGTTCCCTCTTACTCTCCCTTCACTTCTGATTGCTTCTTTCCCCCTGCCCTCTTTCCACACCCCCTGTTTCCTTGATTAACTTGCACTGTGGTGGGACTCTTACCCCTTCAGGATCTTCCTACTCGCTATCTCAGCCTGTGGAGGGGGCAGTTTCTGCCTCCTTTTTTCTTCCACCACTCCCTCAGCTGGTTTAAATGTTCATCAAAGTTACATTTAAACCATCCACTGAGAACTATGGTTCTCCTCCTGGATGGATGAAGGCCATCACCTCTGTATAGGCTCCGTATAGGATACATAGAAGACTGCATAAGCTGTGTTAATATCTACGAACCACGTGACAATGGCACATATTACTTGATCCATAATTGTGGTGGGATGTGTCTACATGCACATAGGGTGGTGCAGCATGGCCTGGAGGTAGAAGTGGCAGTATCTGTGGAATGTTTTCCAAGCTCATGAAATGTTCTTTGACACCACCATATAAAGAGGTATAAAAACACTGCAGAACAATGGCAGAAGTTTCATCTGGGGATAGCATATAAAGCTCAGCACCAGTGGGAGCTGGCAATGTGCCTATACCAACTGAACAAGAACTGATGTGTCCAGTACCAACAGACAGACCCATGGGAGCAAGGCAGGATGGAGGTTAGGTAGTTGCCATCTGTTGTTCTGATAGCCATAGACACCTCCCTTTGCAGCAGAGTTGCAACAGAGTTCCTTCACCATTACTGGACCCTATTTGGGCTTGAGGCACTGAAATATATGCCAACCTGCACAAACAGGCGGTGTGTGATGGCATCCAGGCTGCTGTGAATGCAGATGAAAATACCTTATACACCATCACTGCCATAAATCACAACTGGCACCCACTCCATGGCATTGTAAAAAAACAACTGTCTTGCTGTTGCCAGTCCCAGTTGTCCACCTGAAGGAAGGAGATATCGAGAGCAATCCCAGCATTAACCTCAAGGAGGACATAGTGCTGGACATATGCAGCCAGCAGTCCCTTGTGAGGGAGGTTGGCAGACTGGATACACTGGGTGGTGAGTACCATACTGTACCATATGATAATGTACAGTGTGCAACACAAGGCCACACAGTAATGGTTGCGTTCATTTGTCCTGGCCACTGAGGGACACTGAACTGGGACTGAATGGTATAACAGAACAAAACGCAGCCTGCTTAACTTGGGCTGTTTTAATCTGTTTATTCATATTTTGGGTGTCCCTGATGAGTGGCTGATTAGCAAATAATGTCCAGTTTGCCCTCCGACATTGCCTCATTTGGCCTGTAATCAACCGAAGGGGGTCACTGTGAAGTTTTCACTTATCCTTTGCCCCTGGAACATCTAACGCTGTGGATGTATTAAACAACTGTCTTTCGGAGATCAATGATTGGATGGCCTCTAGCTGGTTGCGGCTGAACATCGATAAGATGGAGGTACTGGTGGTGGAGTCGAACAGGAGGCATGAGGGATTGCTCTCTGGGGCAGATTCTGGACTGGTTTTTGGCTCTGTCCCATTGATGGCTTCCCTGAAGGTGTGAAATCTTGGTGTGATTTTTGACAGTGGTTTGATGATGGAACATTAGGTGTCTGCCATTGTCAAGGTGAGTTTTTTCCATCTGAGAAATATGGGCAGGATTAAGCACCTGATTCCGCCCCTGGACCTCCCCACTTTGGTATATGCTTTTGTGACATCCAGGCTAGACTACTGCAATGCGCTATACCATGGGGTCTCTGGAGGTACCCTCTGTCGGCTGCAGCTGGTGCAGAATGCAGCTGCCAGGTTGTTGACAGGCTTGTTGAAATTTTGCCATGTCACCCCGGTACATAGGAATTGCACCGGTTGCCAGTTCGATGGAGGGTACTCTTCAAGGTGGGCTTGCTCACCTATAAGACCCTACACGGTCTGGGCCCTCGCTACCTGATGGACCTTCTGACACCAGTGGCCTCGGTTCATTCCCTCCGGTCTTCCTCTAGGGGCCTCCTGGTGATTCCAAGGACAAGACTTAAAATGGCTGGTGACCGAGCTTTTAGCATCGTCGGCCCTGTCCTGTGGAATTTGCTTCCACCTTTGGTGAGGGAGGCCCCGTCAGTGGAAGTTTTTAAGACTCGCTTTAAGGCATATTTATCTCAACAAGCTTTTGTGGATTTGATATGAGATTGCTGTCATTGTAATCCCTGTCTTGTGTGATTCTAAAGGGTTTAATAATAGTGGGGTGTACGTGTTTCATTTTATAGTTGGATTTTATTTATGTATTAATAGAGTGTTGCTGAATTTTGTACGGTGCCCAGACCCTCCGGGATTGGGTGCCTAGAAAAATAAAATTTACCTTACCTTACCTCCACTAGGCTTGTGCAAATCTCAGCTGATGATTGTTAACTACGATCCCCCCTTTAAAGTACAGTGCGATAAGGAGAAATAATTTAGATACATGTAAAAAAAAAAACACCTAGCTTACAGGCCAGTAAGGGAGGGAGGGGTCAGTGGACCATGTTTGTTGACACTTAATGGAACCCCTGTCAGGCCAGCTAATGAGTAACTGTTACAGTATCGTAAATACTGCTATTCCACATAAAATGCCAACAAAGATTCAATGCAGTAACACATGCACCACTTCTGCAAGACCAGGTGAAAGAGACCATGCACTGGCAGGGAAACAGTTTAGTAGTAGCAACACCCAACCAGACACTCCAAGGAATGACTGTGGAATATGCACACTGGTGACCCAGACACCACTGGAGGTTGATACCAGTATGCTGAACACTAGGGAGACTGAAAATATTTCCACACATACCACCAACACATCTCATACCCCACAGGAAACACATGTGGCACCCCCCAGCCCTGCTCCCTTCCCCCTTGCCACTGACAGGTACACTGGACAGGACACAGCACAATATCCTCAAATTGCATCCACCCAACCAAGCTCAGGACACTCTGGGGAACAGACTAGAGACAGATAGCACTGATCCCCTCGAGGGACTGTCAAGAACTGTGACAGCACCCCCCTGAAAACAGGAGGCAGATCTTGCACAGTACAGTATATACCCTACGCTATGGCTGACTGAACAGCAAAGGCTGCATCAAACAAAGGCTAGCCAACAAGAGCTGCATCACATGAACAGAGAGTATGGTGTCCTGGGCACAGTGATGGGATGTGGCCATCTGGATATCATCAGCATATACCAAGGTGATGTACACACCAAGCTAGGACCTGTGTGTACAGAGATAGTGGCTGTGTGCAAGGAGATTGATACTGTCATGCAAGCTGTGGAAGGGGGCTTCAGCAGACTTTTAGGGATGCATGAGCACAGCCTTGCATCACTGACACAGGCTGTCATGGCAAGTCAAGGCCCACATTTGGGTCCCTTAGGTATGCCTGGCCCAACAACTGTACCTGTGGCTCTCTTGCTTGTGAACAGGGAGGACCTGCACAATGCACAAGTGAAGAGAAGTCATATGAGGGTACCCAGGAACATGCTACAGGTCTACCCTGGGAAGCAGAGGGCCAAATCACAAGCTGGTAAAGGGAACAGCACATGACAGTAAGCCCTTCTAACAGAACAGATACCAGTGTGTTGGATAGTCCAAATGGGTACATCTCCACTACTATGCACCTTCTCAGTACAACACATGGCACTTTTGCACATACAGTATCTGTACATGAGTCACATTACATAAATCACATTACATACACTGAATGCACACTTGTCTCACCAAACCACACATCCGACCCTCCCAAACCACAATCCTATACACTTTGGAGTGGAGCGCTGTCTATCTTGTCCTACACTACTGTACTATAAAGGTGCAGTCTTTTTCAACAAGTCAAACACATGTTTTGTGATGCCTTTTGTCTGTCTGTGCACCACAGTGAGGATAATTACATGTAAGTGACATCTCACTATACTACACTATAGTATATGATTAGGGCTAATTGTATATGAAATTCAGGCAGTTCAAAAAGTTTGTTGTGCACAGCTGAAAAGTTATACATGCTCTAAAGACGTTGTTGTGTACATTCCATAATCAATGCACCTGACTTTCCTTCTCGTGTTGACTGCCACTGTTTCTCTGCTCCGGTTTCACATTCATTCACTTGCTCCATTCCAGTTGCACACAAGTTATGATCTCACACATATACCACATCCTATAAAAAATAAAATATGGATGACCATACACAACTAGCCTTGTGTTTCCATCTCGGCGTTGAGAGAACAGCATGGACCTCTCAAGCTTCACTCTTGAGGTCCACATGCTGTTATCTCTAACCCTCAATGGAAAAACAGACTTGTTGTGTATAGTCACCCATACATTATTCCTTATATGCTACACACTAGGTTTTACATACTGCTGATTGTTGTCACAGACAGTACAAGTAGAGTGTATAGAAAATGTTAAAAGCTACCTTTACTTCCCATCTATTTATGTTCTTGTTTTCAAGTGGAATCCCATGTACATTTGTACCACTTATTCACAGTAAAACACTAAAATGCAGTTGTCAGAAAATATCAGCTACATATAAATATGTGTTTGTCAGCTGTTTATATGTTGTTGACATTCAGTGATGGCTATGATCACTAGTTTTCTAAATATCAATAAAGTACTTATATTTTAGAAACACATTGCATGTGATTCTGCTTGTTAAATGTGTATCACTACAAGCAAACACAAGTGAAGAACAAGCATTTGTCAATGCTGGATGCTTGCCACTAGTATTAATGTCGTACCAGGTCAAAGTGCAGATCCTGGGATGTGCCAGAAGACTAACAGTTGGACCCAGTGGGGTAGTTATGGTGGGGCAACAATTGACAAACTGAAGGGAGTTTAAAAGAATAAAAAATACAGTTTTTACAATTTTCTGCTTGGTGTGGGGGCTGTGATCTCAGTGTAGAGGTTCCTCTGCAGCAGTGATGCTGTAGTCTGGTGTACTTGGTGACTTTGGAAAGGAATGTGGCTTCTATTCCCACCAGTCTGGTGTGAGAGCATCATAAAACTGAACTGCAGGCTGTGGTAGAGCTGTGCTCTACATTAGGAATAACTGGATCACCCAGGGACATATTTTTCTAACCTCTCCCTTTTCTGTCTTAGTAGTCTACTGCAGCAGTGCCATTTTCCTATCCTGTTTCTATTCCATTGTATGCCTCAGTAGATTGGCCACCTATCTAGGTAGTCTCCCCTCTCACTATTCTTTCTTTTACATTTTTTTCCTTTCTGTCCATATATGGTGCTAAAGCACCTGCTGTGTTGAATAAAATGCTTGATATGCATATGAATAAAAAAAAACTGCTTAAGAAAGTGCTTATAGTGCTTTAGTAATCATAAAGTGCCAAGCATGTTTGCTGGCTGTTGATATAAATAAAGTGCAGAGGGTACTTTGTAAAGAGTTTATATGTTGTTTAAAATCCTGACTCTAAAAAGCCTGCAGTGCTTGAATTCAGGACAGAAGCAGCCTAGCTGTAAGAAAACTGTGACTTAATGAAAAGAATGTGCATGGTAAAAGATAAGCCATTGTATGACACAGATATTAACCTTTCCCTGCTCTGACACAAGGGCACAAGAGGAGATTGGCTGTGCTTGCTGAAAGAGCTGATTTATGAATGTGTCTGTCCGCACAATGTTTTGAAGTCCACGCACTTCATGCCTTAGCAGTGTCATTATCAGACTTGCTGATTATTTGGTCAAGCCCCTTGCAGAGTCTCCTGCACTGGGTCACTGTGACACACCTCTCAAATCCCTTTACCATATCAAAATGCTTTGCCTAAAGGCAAGCATAATTAAGTCATTTTAAATCTTTTCTTAAATGACTGGCAGACATTTTGCAACACATACTGTACCAGCTAAATGTAAACCCTGTAGTGTGACTAGAGTACTGTAGCATGGTTTCTACTACATGTAAACTTCCTCATTGTATCATGACATTGTCTCTGGCTGCAGGAATTATCAGGCAATATGTCCTCATTGTGTAACCACTGTCACTTGAGTGGCACTGAAATAGGTAATGTGAGTTGTGTTATATATTACTGAAAGTTAGTGGGTAGAGTGTGTTTTTTTTAGCTCAATAAAAAACTCAATTTGTGGCTTCTAGGACTCTTTAGGGGTGCTTTAATAGCAGGAATAGTACAAACAGTAGGCTCATGTATTCAGTTATTTGCTGAGTAAATGAGGTCTATCAGCACAACCCAGGCATAAATCAGGAGAAATGGAACTTGTCTTCCTGATTGAAAACATTCTTACCAGACTTGCCAACTGATGTCCATATTTGTGGGTCAGCTGCCTAATCCATCTGAGTAGAATAAGTAAGATCTGGTCAAAACCATCTAGCACAGGCTAAATTCACAGATGCTCCTGAAATTCAGGCTGTAGGATCCAGGTGGGAATGTGTACATGCTGACATTTTGGAGGAACTATGATGAAGGAGGAGTTCCCTCTGAAATGTCAACAGTGAGCAATTGAGTAGTAGAGCAGCAAGTGAGCCACAAATATGGACATTGGTTTAAACAGGAAAACCATTTGAAAGGTTTGGTATGTTTTTTTCACTTTGCACTATGTTTGAAAAGTCTGTTAAGACTGTTTTCAATACATAATATTGTCAGGAAGACAAGTGTAAGCACCCTTTGAGTACGTGTGAGTTAAATTTCTAGTGCTAGGGAGGAATTGGGAGTTGTGATGCCTGTGAGTCTGGGAGGTTGGGCCTGCTTGCTGCTGGCAGGGGGCTCCTCGCTTGGAATATAAAAGAGATGTGTTTTTGGTGCCAAGAAAAACAGGGAAGGTGAGACCCAAGGAGAGAGGCAGGGGGTTTTAGCCTGCAAGTTTGGCTGGAGGGCTGTGGTGGGGCCAGGGTGGGACACTTGCCACCACGGCCCTCCATCCTTGAAGATCCATGATGTGGAAAGTGATGATTCAGGATTGAAGTAAAGGAGATCACTGGAGCAAAGAAAGGGGCCTGTTCGTGCATTTGGGAGCTGGAGCCTGGGGAGAAGAAAGAAAAATGGAGGCCCACCAAGTGAAGTTCAGAACCTTGGTGGGGTAAGCACCAATGGGGTCTACAGCCCAAAGAAATTGTGTCCTTGGGTGAGTTCAGCAGTGGGTCAGAATATATCCTGAGAGTGGGCCTGCTACGGCAATGGTGTCTGGGGTGTGGTTTTGAAGTGGCAGCCCAAGAAGTTGAGGGGGTAGTGGTGGCAGCACTACCCTATTCCTCAGGCTGGTGGCCGCTATATTGTTGGGACTCCCTAGCTGAGCAGCCTATAGAGGCAGGGAAAGTCCATTTGGGGGAGTGATGTTTGGGACCCCGGCGGGGTGACAGCCCATTGGGTGCTCCAGTGTGGCACTAACAGAAGTCCCCCTGATGAGTCAGTTCAGAGGTTGGAATCATTGCATGAGTGGAAAATGTCGGGAGTTACTGGGAAAATGCTGGGGGTACCCACAACCGTCCCAAATAGGGCCCGGCTGCTGTGCACTGGCATCAGTGACTGGATGTCTGAAAGGGTCTCTGGTGGTTCAATTCTTGCTAATGGAATGTCGAATGAAGTGTAATGAAGTGAAGATCTTAAAGTAAAGACTAAGCTCCATATTGTATGGCAACCCCCCCTGGGGAAAGTTCAGAATGTCACAAGGGCAGTGAGAGGAAAGGGGTTGGGACAGTAGAAACATCTTGTGCTGGCATGCTTCCTAAGTAAAATGAATATTAAGAGGTTAAGGACTGAAAAGAAATAGTTTGCCTGGAAAAGGTTCAGGAAGTGAGACTAATCGAATTAAGGTGCTGCTTGATACTGTAAATAGTGCTTAAGTGTGGCCCAGTTTCGACCTGCCATGATATTGATGCCAGGAATTTAGCCTTCACAGCTTAAAAAAGGTCTGCATAAAATGAATCAGTCTGTCAGCTCAAGACTGTTGCAGTAGATTTTCCAACTAGGCTGTGCAAGGAAACCCAACAAATAAAGTGCCCCAACGCTCAAAGGAGTAGTTGTTACTGTTCAAAGTGAATTAAATCATTTTCTGCACTTTTGATTCTGGAGTGGACAATTAATTTAATCAATGTGAATGTGTATGCTTCCCTGCTAACCAATATTCCCCCTGCAGCCTCCTGGGAAACCCAGCAGCAGACTTTGTTCCCCTGTAACTGCAAATCCAGTTCGCAATAAACCAGCGAACCAGATAACAAGCTATTTCTGTTTATAATTCCTTGGACTGGGGTAGCTTAGGTTGTACAATGCCCCCCTCCCACCTTTACTATTCAGATTCCCCTAGACAGGGAGGGGGGCTTACAACATGGGAGCTCATCCGAGATTTGAAAAAAAAAATAACTGTTGGGGAACATGTGCCATGTCTGAACTGCCTTTAGTCAAGCTGCAGGGAGATGTCTATTTTTCTAGGTGCCATCTTGAATTCATGCAACTTCGCACCTTGCGGCAGTGGCATTTTGAAATTTGAACTATTTAGTATGCCGTTGGTGTGTGCAGAATGTTAAGGTCCTCTTTGCATTGGCTGAGGCCCTAGAGCTGGAAATGTGGGGTCACATTGCAGGGAGTTGGCAGTGCCATCTTGACTCAATTTTTGCAGACTGCGTCACAAGAGTTTGAACTCTAACACCAATTTCAGTCCTTTAGTAACACACTGTATTGAAATTATCATGGATGAAGTGCCAGAAAACCAAATGGTTCTCACGCCAGCATCCATGCTATCTTCACTCTGGGATGTAGCCCAGTAAGGGGGCACACAGGAGAAGTGTTTGATCTGCGATCAGTCTTGAGGTGTTGTGAAGGTCCTCCCTGCATGGCTAGATTGTGCTGGTAGTGGCTCTGTCATTCTTTCAAGGCCTGTTATTGCTTATCAGCCTGCCTGAAGTTTGGTTTCCACCCCTGCTTTGGTGAGTTTTACTTCATCGAGTCTGGAGAACTGGAGAAATTGGAGAGCATAACTGGTGAGATACATCATGGAGACAGGGGCGATAGATGTCTGCCCCGCCCTCCTCCTCTAATGGTGCCTGATCCTGTCCATGGCAGAGGAAAAAGCCATGGTGTGACAGGTAGGACTGAGCTTTCAGAGTCCCCTGCATTGGACCCACATCCCTTGGCAACAGGTACTGTGAAGAGATCCTGAGGACCTCCCTCTGTAGCATGGGAGGCTCCCCAAGCTTGTAAGCCTGATGTGATTGTGTTGGAGGTTGTGTTGGAAGGAGATTCCAGTGAAGATAAACAAGAGCATCCTGTGTCTCCTCCTCCCAGGATGCCATACAAATTATATACGTTCAACGGCCAGTTGTGGGAAAGGGATATTCCCAAGACTTATAGTTTTCCCAGCAAGAAACTTCCTGATACCATTCCCTGGCTGTGACAAGCGTGTATTAAAAAGAGAATGGACATGGACATTTTGCGACCTTCCAACCCCTGCTACCTGCACTATACTTTGGGGAATTGGCTGCTGAAAGACACGGCTCCTCGTACCAGTGTACACAGTATCCCCAACTGGTCACAGGCTGTGTGCTGGCTCCATCGCGCATCCGTAAAGAGTACCCTGGGGAGAATTATACCTATGTGACCAAGAACATTTGGGATGTATTCGAGGAGAAGTGAGAGGGCTGGCTGTTTCAGGCTGCCTTGGACAAGGTCCAACCCAAAAGCCATGGGAGTGCCTTGGAGCTGGGAGGCCACAAGAATGAAGCTATCAAAAAAGCTTGGCAAATGTATTTGTCCTCCATATGGACTGGTGTGACTTTATTTAAGACCTTTGCTATGGTCCAGAATGAGGAAGGCCAGAGAACCAAATATTATATCATCTGTGAGGATGCCGAGGGAGAAGAATGTACCAAGCTGGATCCTAGGTTGTATTTTGCTTGAGTCTTATAACAGTCAATGTTGCCATGTCTCTGGGGGAAGTGACTTGATGCACAAAACTTTTCCACAAGTCCCCCAGAAGTTGCAGTGCCTTCCAAATAAATCAGATCTATCCATTGAGAAATCTCTACATTGGCCATGAGATCAACCCCACGTAGTTACAGTTTTTGTTCGAAAATATTTATGGGGGTTGGCCCTCTTGGTTGCCCTGCTCTTAATGTTTTTGATTTTAATGGACTGTAATGTGTTTTTTGGAAAAAAAAGTTTTGTTTTACTCTAAAGTTAGTAGTGTGTGTGTGAGGAGTGTGACTGGTGTTTGCATGTTAGTAGTGTAGGACACCTATAAACAGGTGAGAATGGGTTTGTGTGTTACTAAGACTGATTAGTGCCATTGAATGTTTAGTCTTGCTGATGTTTTATGAAAAAAAAAAGAGAAAAAAATAATATTGTATATGTTTCTAATCATATGTGACATGGTATTATAAACAGTTGCATAAGCCTATTTGAGGGAAATTCTAACAACTTTATGCCCATTCCTGGCAGCAGCACCTTAGTTTTAGATTTTGGAAAATAGTAGAGAGAGAGAGAGAGAGAGAGAGAGAGGATGTAGAAGTTAAAGGGGCAGGGGGAGGCATGCCACTGCTGCAGTACCTGGCAGGTGACCATGGGAACTGGCAGTGGGTTGCCAGTCTTAGCCCCAGCATGGTTTAGGAAAGTGTTTAGAGTGTAGGTTCAGGATTTCAAGAGTAATACAATTTTACCACGCTGGTGGTATAATCAGTGGAGTGCTCTGATCCTTGGGGGGATGGAGAAGTGGCCATATCTCTTCTCCGAACGGGTCGGTGGTGCAGCCTGATTGCCATTCACCAGGAGGAGAATGTTTTCAATTGGGAAAGTGTAAGCATCTTTTGGGTACTTACTAGTTAAATTTTTGGTGCTAGGAAGGAATTGGGAGTTGTGGTGCCTGTGAGTCTGGCAGGTAGGGCTTGCTTGCTGCTGGTAAGGGGTCCCTACCTTAAGATATAAAAGAGAAGTGTTTTTGGCACAAAGGAAAAAAGGGGGGGGGAGACCCAAGGAAAGAGGTGGGGGTCTTAACCCTGGCTCTCAACCCTTGAAGACCCTCGATGTGGAAAGCAATGGTTTGGGTTTGAAGTAAAGAGGAGCTCTGGAGCAATGAAAGTGGCCTGTCAGTGCAATTGGAAGCTGGAGCCTGGGGAGAAGAAAAAGAAAGGGAGGCCTGCCAAGTGAACTTTGGCATCTTGGAGGGGTAGGCACTGATGGGGCCTGTAGCCCAAAGAAATGTTGCCCTTGGGTGAGTTCGGCAGTGGGTTGGAATGCATCCTGAGAGTGGGCCTGCTATGGCAATGGGGCCTGGGGCATGGCTCAGAAGTTGCAGCCCGAGCAGTTGAGGATGTAGTGGTGGCAGAACTACCCCTATTCCCTAGGCTGGTGACTGTTATAGAGTTGGGACTCCCTAGCTGAGCAGCCTGTGTAGGTGGGGAAAGTCCATTTGTGGGAGTGATGAGTGGGACACCAGTGGGGTGGCAGCCTGTCAGGTGCTCCGGTGTGGCACTAACAGAAGTCTCCCTGATGAGTCAGTTCAGAGGCTGGAATTGCTGCATGAGCAGAAAATGCTGTGAGTTACTGGGAAAAGGCTGGAGTACCCTCAGTCACCTGGAAGAGGGCCCAGCTGCTGTGCATTGGCATCAGTGATTGGATGTCTGAAAGGGTCTCTGGTGGTTCAATTCTTGCTAATGGAACGTCGAATGAAGTTTAATGAAGTGAAGATCTTAAAGTAAAGACTAAGCTCCATATTGTATAGCAACCCCCCCCCGGGGAAAGTTCAGAATGTCACAAGGGCAGTGAGAGGAAAGGGGTCAGGACAGAAGAAATGTCTCATGCTGTCATGCTTCCTATGTAAAGTGAATATTAAGAGGTTAAAGATTGGAAAGAAAGAATTTTCCAGGGAAAGGTTGAGGAAGTTTGAAGTAATGGACAAACCAAAGAACCAAGTAACTAGCTATTTCTGTTTCTAATTCCTTGGACTGGGGTTTGTTAGGTTGTACAGTGCCCCCCTTCCACCTTTACCATCCGGATGCCCCTAAACAGGGAGGGAGGCTTACACAAGTTTAATTTCTCCTGATTTATGCCTGGGTTGTCCTTATAGGCTTCATTTACTCAGCTAATAGGGGAAAACAACCCACTGTCTCAGAAAATTTAGATCACTTGCTGTTGGGATATTTATTACGCAACATCCCAAGGCAAGGTGTTGTACTGTGTGTTATTTGTGATTGCTGACTAAATCTGCATATGCTCAGTACACTGTGCAGGCTGGAGTGCCACCATTCATGGAAGTAGGAAGAGGGGCTATAGTTTTTGAAATGCTGTCATATAACTACAGCTCATTGCTGGGGGCTTATTTTTAATATTTGAATTCAGCCACAAACAGCTGCACGAATGAGTGGAAATCACTCATTTTAAGGCATTTTGGGCGATTCTGTAGTTTATTAGCTCCGTGACCTGTGTGGCTACTTCTGGGTCTCCCAAACACTATTTTAACTCACCCAGTGATGAGTGGGGTGAGCCGAATGGGGCGCGTGCAAAGACATGTGCATCCTACACGCATGTTTTGCGTGTTTAGTGTGTTTAGTGCATCCTTGCATAGGGTGATTGCTGTACCAAATTTGTGGTATACAGACAACTATAGAGCAGGAATTCTACCTCTGCACTGATTCACAGCAACAACACTAACACAGTATACTTTGGTAGTGCCTCTATACTACTATTTCCCTATACTATATGTAAACAAAAGTTAGCTATTATAATGGCTAATACGATAATGAACCTAGAAGGTAAAGCGGGTCTAAAACGTGTGTCAGGTAATATGTACAAACTTGTGCCAGTAATCCCAAAAAAATGATTTCCTAAGTGAAAAATGCTTAAGAAATGAGGAATTAATTAAAGAGACTAGCCTTTTCATGTATGATTAAGTGCATTAGAAGCCAGTCAGAAGGCAATGGCCCTTAGACTCCAGGAAGGAAATTCCAATACAAACCTATATTCAGAAGGTCGAGAGTCAGACAGCATAAAAAACAGTGCTAAAATGGCTCACAATACTGATCATTTGCCCCAAAAGTGGTCCAATATACAAAAGCCATGGGATAATGGAGCACTGTGTTCCAATAACACAACCAATAAAAAAAGGATAATGGAGGAGGAACCTCTGGAAGGACATGATGAACAATGGTAAACTGTCCAGAATGCAAGAATTGCAAAAAAAGGCGTGCAACTTCCCCCTTCTGACACAAAAACGCTATGGTATTTTAAATCATATATCAGAGGAAAATGTCCCTATACCTACAATATCTCAGGAACAGACAGTACTGCTTCCCCTGAAGCATACCCAAACAGCTCACAATATCATTGCCAGTATTCCAGAGACTTTGAACACACTAACCAATACTACTACAGAGGGAAGCCCAAATAAGAACACCAATTTGTTAAATACAGCCATTACTGTTGCGTCTATAACGTACCCACTCCCCCAAAATCTGTCCCAATCAGACCACGACACAAACACCAGCATGGAAACAAATATACAAGCGGAAAGTACAGAAATTTAATTACTGGGGACTGAATAGTAAAACACCTGGATCGAGCCGTATGTAATAGGAATAAATCAAATAGGACACTATCAAGTTTTAGAGGGGCTAAGATCTCCGATATAACTAGAATGCTGGAAACAATATTACAATGGGGGGGGGGGGGACAGCCCCACGGTAGTCATTCACACTGGAGTGAATAATATTTTTCATGATTCTATATTTAAAATAAAACAGGATATTATATAATTGACAAACTAATCGATAGGGGGTGTGGTATAGGACTGTCAGAAATGTTACCAATACTGAAGGCATCAGAATATCAAAATCACAAAACAACAAATATCAATGAATGGCTGAGGAAGTGGTGCATGAAACAAAACATCAGATGCATTACCCATTGGGAAAAATTCAGTGAGCATGAGGCGCTGTTCTGTAGGGATGGGTTATACTTCAGCAGAAGAGGCAATACACTGCTTGGTAAACAAATCATGTCTTATATTGAAACTAACTTAAACTGATAGCACAGGGGGAGAGACAGGAGTCACTAGTCTCTCTTAAGCTATCTGCTATAAATGTACTACCAGCAGCAGAGAAACTGAAACAACATAATAATATTTTGAGCAACTGTCATAATCATAGCAAGAAAAATGTCCGCAGTAATAATGACCTAAATGTCATACTTGTACGTAGTCCAGTCAACAAGCTAGATGAACGGACATATATATTAAAGGTCCAGGACACTGACATCTGCGGTGTCACAGAAACTTGGTTTTATGACAATGACTGGAATACTGACATTGATGATTATAATAGAATATCAAAAAAATGTAGACATAAAAGAGTGGGGACATAGCACTGTATGTGAGATCAAAATATAAGACATATGAGGTAAGTCCATCCACAACAGAAAATATAGACATTGAGTTATTATGGGCACAAATCATACTGCCTACAAGAACACTTATGATCAGTTTGGGTTATAGAGCTCCTAACTTTAATGCAGAAGTAAACAATCATTTTACATCAGTGATTAAAAACATGGATGTAGCATGTGACTGTATCTTAATGGGTGACTTTAATTACCCAGCTATTAACTGGACATCACAACAAGGTTCCAACAGCAGTGAAGAAAAATT
Source organism: Neoceratodus forsteri (assembly GCA_016271365.2). Lineage (NCBI taxonomy): Eukaryota > Metazoa > Chordata > Ceratodontiformes > Ceratodontidae > Neoceratodus > Neoceratodus forsteri. The sequence goes on from CM057452.1 coordinate 1,609,223,000, forward strand.
CTTAGAGAGCAGATCACACCACAATTTTGAGCAAATAGTTAAAAATGGTACTAGAAATGATAATATACTTGATCTTGTACTGACAAACATGGTTTACTATATAAAAGAAACAACAGTCTCTATTCCCCTTGGGAACAGTGACCATAAGATGGTACACTTTTCAATCAAAGTATCACGCACTGTGACCCAAGGCAGAACACAGGTTAGGGATTATTTTAGAGCCGACTACAATAAGATAAGGCACTTCATAGCATCTTGGGACAGGGAGTCTGATCTATTCGACAATGGGCTGACAGATATATGGGAGAAAATAAACCAAAAAATAACCCACTGCATGAACAACTGGATCCCTGAAAGAAAGAAATACAAGAATAACAACAGGTGGAGGAAAAATATCACAAAAAATTTAAGGAAGAAGAAAAAATTATACTACAAGTATAAAAAACAACCAACAGAGATTAACTGGCTGGCATATAAAAAAATGTCTAACAAAACAAAATCAAGACTAAGGAAGCAAAACAAAACCTAGAGTACGATTTAACCACTGACACCAAGAATAATAAAAAAAGGTTTTATACAGTAATTATGTTGGGTCTGTAAGAAGGGCTAAAGTAGGGATTGGACCAATTCAAACAGAAACTGAAATACGGATAGACGAAACAAAAACAGCAGATGAATTCAACAAATGCTTCCTAAAAGTATTCTTACCAAAGGAGAATGTTGACAGTAATAATTATAACAAAGATACCTTTGTACCCTTCACAAGTAAAGAAGTAGCAAGTGTACTAGGGACATTAAGAACAGATACAGTAGTTCACCTGCCCTGGATGGAATACATCCTAAATTTTTAAAGGAAGCAGCGAAACAGCTCATGGATCCCCTAACGCAGCTTTTCAAATGCATCATTAAGGGAAGGGAGCACCATTTCTCAATGGAAAGATGCAATGGCTACACCAATATACAAATCAAGTAGCAAAAAGAATGTAGCCAATTGTTGGCCAATTAGTTTGACGTTAGTTGTATGCGAGTTACTTGAAAAACCTATTCACAAATGAATTATTGAGCATATTGCACAAGCTGTGCAACAAGATACAACCCAGCATGGATTTGTTCCTGGGAGATCGTGCCTAACAAATCTGATCAACTTCTTTGTACCAGTGAGCGCAGCCTTGGACATGGGGTCCTCCCATGGATATAGTATTTCTGGATTTTTCCAAGGCTTTTGACACTGCGTCACACAAAATTCTGATTCTGCAACTGTACAAACTTAAACTACACAGTAGTATAATACACTGGGTTACTGCTTGGCTTGATAATAGAAGACAACGTGTTGAAATTAAGGGCAACAAGTCTAACTGGGGACTAGTGACAGGCAGGGTACCACAAGGTTCTGTATTGGGACCCATGCTTTTCAATATCTTAATTTCTACCATGCAGATGCACAATAATGCATGGATGTCAAAGTACACTGATGATAGTAAGATTGGATATATTGTTAATACGACAGCCCTAGTGCAATTCACCAGTGACATCAAATCTGCTATGGACCAAGGCCAGCTTATTGGGGCTGTTTTTATTGACATGTCAAAGGCGTTTGACTCGGTTAGCCACAACCTGCTCCTGCATCAACTAGGCTCTATTGGCACCTCCACAATCCACACTTGCCTGGTTTGCCAGCTATCTGAGGAGCCGCTCCCAGTCTGTCTCTTGTCATAAAGTTCTCTTTGCCCCTGCCCTGCTTCGTCCGGGCATCCCACAAGATTCCATACTTGGGCCCTTGCTCTTTTCTTTGTTCATCAATAACCTACCTTCGGTGCCCTCCCATAGTCTCTCCTTACTCTATGCTGATGACTCGGTTCTCTATGTCTCTTCATGAAATTAACTCCCACCTCTCCTCTGATCTTCATCATATCCAAACTTGGCTTACGTCCCACTGCCTGGTGCTAAATGTTCCAAGACCCAGGCTATGCTCTTTGGGTCACAAAGGAAATCTGTCACTTCAACTCTGTTTCTTCAGGTTTCTTGTCTTGATGGCTCCCTTGTGGAAGTAACTCAGTACTTCAGATACCTAGGGATCATTCTGGATCCATCTCTTAACTTCTCTCTGCATGTCAAAGCTGTCTGCAAATCAGTCAATGCTAAAACTGGACTGGCTTACCGAGTCCGTCAGTTTCTGACCCCTACCTCCAGGATCTCTGTTGCCCAAGGCCTTCTCCTCCATGGACTCTGCTACGCTCTGCCTGTCTTTGCTATGGCACAGGCAAGCATCTTGGAAATGTGGGATGTTGCCTACAGCCATGTCTGTAGATTTGCACTATCTGCTCCTCGTCTTAAGCACCACTGTACTCTCTACTTTGACTTCCACTGGTTGTCTCCATCCTCGTGTCGGGCTTATTCATTAGGTTGTCTGACTGACAACATTATTCATTCTTCTGTCCCCTCCACACTTGCTGCTATGCCCACCCCCATGGACTGCCCTCATTCCCTTCATTCCATGTCTTTAGCTCTGTTATCTGTCCCAAAATGCTGTACCAGGATGGGTGAACTTGCCTTCTCCTTCTATGCCCCCAAATTTTGGAACTCTCTCCCACTTGATCTTAGGCACTCCAAATCCCACCCCACTTTCAAGAAAGCCTCTTGAATTACCTTGCCTCCCTTGACATTTGCAAATGTCCCTAGCCTCATGAGTCATGCAAATCTACCATTATCCTGCACTTAAATTTCCCTGTGGCCTCTTGATTCCTCCCATCCCCACTCTTCCTCAGCTGCAGCTACGCACTTTGTTCCCTTTCTCTGCCTGGAAATGTTCTCCTTGCTGACTTACCCACAGCACTGTCATGTTTTGTACATTGTCCCGGATCCCCCCTTTTCCCTCACAAAAAGACAGAGAGTATGTTGTTGTGTTCAGATTAGCAATTAATTTATTATATATCATAATTCCATTTTTCATCTCATCCTCTTTTTATTATTATATCTTTCACAATTGCATTTTATTGCATCCATATATCAATCTCTGCTCATCCCTCTTTCTTCCTCTTCTCGTTTCTCCAGGTGAAAACCTGGGTGCCTTCTTCTTCTCTTTTCCTGTTAGGTAACAGTGAGAACTGAGACCGCTTTTTCTCCTTCAGCTTCTTCTTTTCATCCTATTCCTTTTTCTTTTCCCTCCTCCCCTCCTTCCCCTTTTTCCCCCATTAGCCAGTCTCCAGCTTGCGTTGGATGACTGGCTTTCCCCTCAATTTAGGGTATTGTTCCCCCACCACTTAGAGGACCTCTTCCCTTTTCTTTTCTCCCCTTTCTTTTCCTTTATTTATTTAAATTTTTTTTTTATATTCCATTTTCAGCATGTCTCCTCCATGCTTCTATAAAACCCATCATTTCCGTATTAAATATATCTATGGCTAGATCTGACAGGTGCACTCCATCTGACCTGTAGAAATCCTCTACCCACTCTTCCACACCTTGTAGTATTACGTGCCTCCCCATTTTCCTTATCAGTGTTCCTACCCTCCTATTCATCTTTCTCCTGGCCCTATCTACCGCTCTATGACTGTGTTCATGTCTCCATACCCTTCTTGGAATCATATCTGACCAGGCAAGGCATACCCTTGGCCACCACTGCTGTATTTTCTCTAAGTCCTTTTTTATTTTTATGTATGTGTCCACCCATGGCTTTCCCCAAATGTCGTTACCCCCTAGATGTACAATAATTAGGTCTGGCATGGGTTGCTGCTCTTTCATTTCTTTCAGGGTAGGAAGCAGTTGTGCCCATCTCATCCCACGGATGCCACGCCAAACCAAACTACATTTTTTCACATTTTGGTACAGCTACTTTCCCCCAGCCTTTTTCTCCGCTCTCTTTTCCGCCCAATAAATGTAGGAGTGACTGCAGATCCATACTTCCTTGATCCTCCCTCTTCCTAAAGGATTGAAGCAAAATAAATGTCTTGTATATGTTCTTAGCTCTTTTTCCGTATCCCAAGTCTATGCCCCCTCCCCCCAACTGTGGTTCAGTATCTGCAAAACAAAACACAGGTGATACGTTAGTCTCCATACTGCAGCGCTCGAATGTATCTCTTGTAACTGACAGACCACCAGCGCCCCTTCTCTATCATATTAGCCACTGCCTCACCTGTTGCTGCCCACTGTGAAGCAGCCCCTATTTGCAGGGAGTGAGATAAGTAATTGCCTGGATCCTCTCCCAGGAACTTCGTGCCTTTTTTGAGCATGGCTGTGACCTGATAACTTGTAACCTTTTTCCCATCTCCATGCACAAAATAATCTCCCTGTCCTACCCCCACACGTAAGCCCACAAAGCCTTTACTGGGCACACTGTGTCATCCACCTGTGCCTTCAGGGTTATAGTACAACCCGGCCCCCCTTGATCCGTCTTTGACTTCTTGATCATGATTTGTATCTCTTTCATCCCCCAGTTTATATCTTCCTATTCCAACCCCCCCTTCATCTTTACTGCCATGTCCCACAGCCTTGCTCACTCTCATGGCCCCTGAAAACATTACCAAATAAATTGTGTGAAAAAGCTGGGCCTAGTCTTTTGATCTGCAGATTGCCGGTAATACCCCCTTTAAATTTTGCAAGCCACTGCTCCCCTACTGGTCTTCTACTATCTGTAGCTCTCTGTTTTACTCTATTCATTCCTTGCATCATTCATCTAATCAACATTGACTTTGTTGGGTCCTTCCAACCGTTCAGGCTGCAAACTACACTGATCACTGCTAATTAGACCCCCATCATGGTGTGGGCTGTCCCTCTCTGTCATTCCTTTACTGTAAACTTCCCTAACTGTTCCTTTGTAAGTGCCCTACTTACTTCCATGTAATGTGTTGCTCTGAAAGTTTAAAACACCCTCCAGGCCCCCTCGTAGGCCCTCAGAGTCTGTGGTGCCCATGAGCTGCGAAACAACATTTCTGCTCCCTCTTGCCAACATCCCAGATGTTCGTTGGGATGGGTGTTTTTTGCTCCTCTGCTGTTGGCACCAGCCTCCGGAAATGATCCAGCTGCAGACGGGAAAGGCTGTCAGCCAGGGTATTGTGTACCCCTTCTATGTGTTTGGCTCTGTATGACATATTCAGTTTCAAAGCCCTTAGTACCAAATGTTGCACAACCTGCATGACCGTTTCTGACCTGGCTCCTCTGTTGTTCAAAACATCTACCACTGCCATGTTGTCGCACCAGAATGTCACCTTCTGGTTGCGCAGCTCTTCCCCCCACACCAGGGTGCAGGTCCAAATAGGCATGATCTCCAACAGTGTTATGTCCATTACTTTCCCATCCCTCACCCAGTCTGCAGGTCACAGTTCTGCAAACCATCTGCCCCGCAAATAGCCCCCCCATACCTAAGCCCCCTGCTGCATGTGTGTAGAGATCAGTGTCCGTGTTATAAACCCAGTCCTCTTGCCAAAAGGAGCAGCTGTTATAGGTGCTGAGGAACTCCTCCCATAACTGAAAATTGTCCTTAACTCCATTTGTCATGTCTACCCAGTGGTGTGATCTGGTTACTCCGGCTGTGGCCCTTGCTAGCCTTTTTGTAAAAGCCCTCCCTGGCCCAATTGTCCTGCACTCAAAGTTTAGGTATCCTAATACCTGTTGTACCTGTTTTAGTTGTACTCTTCTTCTACTTGTATGTAATTGAATCAGCTCCTTCAGTTTCAACACTTTTTTATCTGGCAACCTAAAAACATCACCCCGGACATCTAGCTCAATACCCAGGAATTCTAAAACCTTACTGGGCCTTTCTGTTTTTTCCGGTGCCAATGGAACCCCTAAATCTCTGCACAGGTCTTGGAAACTGGCCAACATTTTATCTGTGTCTCTCCTCCCACTACCTATTAGAAGGAAATCATCCAAATAGTGAATGACCATCCTGTAACCAGTTTTTTCCTGAAATATCCATTGTAAACAAGTGCTGAATGCTTCAAAGGTAGCACAGGCCACTGAACATCCCATGGGCATAGCTTTATCAAAATAGTATTGGTCCCCTACTTTGAAACCCAGTAAGTCCCAGTCTTCCTTTCTTACTGGAAGCAATTGGAAAGCAGATTCTATATCCGTCCTGGCCACCCAAGCATCAGGGGTTGCCCTTATAATCTGTACCGCTTCCTCTAAAGTGGCATAGGAAACTTTACTATGCTCCTCCCTTATGAAATCATTCACTGACTCCCCTTCTGGATATGACAGATAGTGAATCACCCCGTATTCTCCTTTTTGCTTCTTGGGAAACAGGCCCAATGGAGAAATTCTCATGTTTCGTAATGGGGGCATGGAAAATGGCCCCTCTATCCTGCCCTCCATCTTCTCTTTTTCTATCTTTTCCTTCAAAATGTCCTCTTTCCCTCTTACTGACTCTAAATTGTACACCTCTCTCGCCTCCCTGGGGCCATTGCAGTGTAGTGTGAAACCTGTTTTAAAACCCTTGTTTAATGTCTCTGCTCCTTTTCTGCCTGGATACTTTTTCAACCACTTCTCCCATGCCTCTATCCTTATGGGGGGTTCTTGCATTTTGAAATTGTTCTGCTTCCCACACCCTCCCCTTCTCCCGCCTCCCTTTCTGGCTCCCTTTTCTTTGTCCTTTTTTTCAGTAGGCCTGGCCCCCCACCCCCCATAACCTCTTCCTTTCGAACCTCTGTACCATGCCTGCCCTCTGTACCCTTGTCCTTCTCAAAAAAGATGCTGTTCTGTCCCTTGACCCCCCCACCTGAGCCCCTGTTGCCCAAGTTGCCTGCATCTGCTGGCCTGGTGGGTATCCCCGCATTTTGAACATGCATGTCGGAACCGGCACTGGGGCCATGAACAAGAGGTCCTATTGTATGCCCAGCAACACTTCTGAGGCACCGCCCTCCTCTTTCCTATTTCCCCCCTCTGGTGTCGATTGATCAGTCACATAATCTGTCCATAAATCCATCTGTTTAGTATCCCATCTCACATCCCCATATGTTGCCATTCTTTGTCGAAAGAACTCGTCATAGTATATCCACCCTACTCCTCCTTTGGCCTTGGCCCTCCTTATTATCAATGAATACGTAATAAGTGGGATCCCTAATTCTGGTTTTCTCTCCAACACTGTTGCTGAGTATGTGTCGAAACCCACAAACCACCCATCCCACATTTTTCCCTTGGTAAACTTGTCCTCTTCTTTTTTCCCTAGCAGGACTACCGCTGCTGCCATCTTGCTTTTTCTGAAAATTTCTGACTCTTCATATTTCGCGGCTGCTTCTCTACTCACTAAAGCGAATATGTCTATGTACTCCCCTTTCCAAATCTTCTCTTTTGTAGCTAGCGGAACACAGGGGCATCATTTCAGCAAAATCATAGGGGTAGCAAGGTGGGGTGGGCATGATGTGGGTGGGGCCACGGTGTGGGTGGGGCCAAGGTGTGGGCGGGGCCAAGGTGTGGGCGGAGCCAGAGAGGGTGGCATTTGTCAATGTGACATAGAGCTAGTTACCAACAAGTAATTTAAAATAAAAATGGGTATGAATTGGATAGTAAAGTCTGAGTATAAATCTGAAATGGGCCATTACAGATGTTGATTCAACTTAAATAGCTAGTTTTCATCAAATTATGGAATCATCAGTATAGTGAAAGTCCCATTCCTCAACTGTACAAATATTAAACAATATTAATGCATGGGTAGCCCTTATTACCCATTGAAATCAAACAGATTACAACCTTGTAATCCCACTGTTGTGATGTCAGAACCTTATAAACCTATTCTCTATGTCATAGCAGTGGGTTTACAAAATGGAATGCCAGTGTTATTCAGTATTCTACATACCTAGAATGTGATTGTTAGTTTCAGTACCGTATTCAAATAACATTCTAATTGTCACAGTTTATTGTCTAGCAATCACTATGTCTGATAGAATTTTAACTCTGGTGCTATTTTGGCCCTGTCATTCAGTCCGTGTATCCTAATAAATTCTTTTCCTAAACAATCATGTGGGTGTGCAGATCCATTAATAAGGTAAGGCTAAATTACTTATGTTGGTGGGGGACTTCTCATGTCGAGTCCCATACTATAAATGACAATGCATGATGTACAGGTGATAACAGGAGTGTAATCCTCTCGTGGTTGCTAGGGCAGTTGTAAACCTCTCGAGCTGTGCATTCTGGGTTTACTGATGCCTAGACACCACCTGAAGTGATTATACCATGGTTATCACCTGTACATCAACGATATCCTCTGTATATTACCACACTGTTTCAAAAAATATTACCACACTGTTCATGTCAAATGACTGGTACTATAATACAAGCTAAGCACACATTGCTAAAATAAAGAGCCGTCTCTAAACCAATACCTTACAGTACATAAAAACACATCAAAACATGAGAGAAATAATACTGTTATGAAAGCATCTCTGAACCTTGAACCATGGAAGAACTTACTTCTTCTCTGTTGAAACAAGAGCTTAGTAAAAGAAATGACAATGAAACTTGTAAAAGAAGTAATAAAAGGAAAATGAACGTAGAAAAAAATAGAGATAATGTATGGTCCTCTATTAACCAGTCAGTTAACAGTTGAGGAGGTTGCCAGGGCGACCATATAAACCTCGAGCGAAGCTCAAAGGGTTCGTCACCATGGCAACCTCGAGATGATTAAAACTGACGGTTGCATAGAGGACCATACATTATTTTATAGTGTATGGTCCCACTATCAAAAATTGAACGGCTTACGTTTTTAAAAAGTCACCGCTACGCCCTTCAGTTCTTCCCTGTCTGTTTCCACTAGTCGGTTCCCCATCGGAAAAAAGCGCGCACATCGCAAACCACTCACTGCTGTTAACCTATCAATGTGACGTAGGATCGATGGGTTAACAACATATCGATCCATTGATTGGTTAACAACCTTAGAAATGATGATTTCCTAAAAGGTTAACAGCTTCTAACATACATTATAAATAAATAAATCACACCAAAAACCTGCAAAGAAAAAAAGGAAAAAAAATAATTAAAACTCACTGACCAAAAACCTGTAAAGAAAAAAAGAAAAAGATCCTAGTAAAATGTACACAAAAAACCTGTAAAGAAAAACTGTAATAAAATGAAAAGAACAGAGTCCCAGGGTTACACAAAGAAGTCTTCCAGACTTAATTACTGCAACAAAGCAAATGAAAGTACTTACTACACACCAAGGCTACTACCCCTCTTACAATAATTTAAAAGCATAAACTCCCTCCCAAACACCCATGAAAATGGTAAAGTAAAAGACATAGAGTGTTATTACCTGCCTGGAGGCTGGAGACACTGCTGGCACTGGAATTGGGATGGTGGTGACTGCTGGCATACTAGACTGCTGACTAGTCAGGGACACTGCTGGCAAACTGGACTGGTAGCTGACTGGAGACAAAACTGGAAACTGTCTCTGGACTGGTAGCTAAGCTGACTGGAGACACTGGCTGCTGGCACACTGGACTGCTGGCTGACTGGTGACACTGCTGGCAACGGATATCTGACTGCAGACTCTGCTAGCACAATGGTGCTGGCTGACTGGACTGGTATCTGAGTTGAGACTGCTGGCACACTGCTGGCTGACTGGAGACACTGCTAGCACACACTGGACTGGTATCTGACTGGAGAAAATGCTGGCTGACTGAGGCACAAGTTGCAAACGGGACTCATTGCTGAGCTGACTGGGACAGAGCTGGCACTGACTGCTGGCTGACTGGAGACACTACTGGCAGATGGGACTGCTGGTTGGCTGACTGGTGGTAACACTGCTGACATACTGGACTGGTTGCCGACTGGAGGCCAGGTTGCAAGCGGGACTCGTTGCTGGCGACTGGGACAGAACTGGCACACTGACTGCTGGCTGACAGGAGACACTACTGGCATATGGGACTGCTGGTTGGCTGACTGGTGGTAACACTGCTGGCATACTGGACTGGTTTGCTGACTGGAGCTGGGTTGCAAATGGGACTCGTTGCTGAGCTGACTGGGACAGAACTGGCACACTGACTGCTGGCTGACTGGAGACACTACTGGCAGATGGGACTGCTGGTTGGCTGACTGGTGGTAACACTGCTGGCATACTGGACTGGTTGCTGACTGGAGCACAGGTTGCAAATGGGACTCGCTGCTGGCCTGACTGGGACAGAACTGGCACACTGACTGCTGGCTGACTGGAACACTACTGGCAGATGGGACTGCTGGTTGGCTGACTGGTGGTAACACTGCAGGCATACTGGACTGGTTGCTGACTGGAGGCACAAGTTGCAAGCGGGACACCGTTGCTGAGCGACTGGGACAGAACTGGCGCGGCCGTGGCTGGAGACACTACTGGCAGATGGGACTTCTGGTTGGCTGACTGGTGGTAACACTGCTGGCATACTGGACTGGTTGCTGACTGGGCACAAGTTGCAAGCGGGACTCGCTGCTGACTGACTGGGACAGAACTGGCACCTGACTGCTGGCTGACAGGAGACACTACTGGCAGATGGGACTGCTGGTTGGCTGACTGGTGGTAACACTGCTGGCATACTGGACTGGTTGCTGACTGAGCTGGAGTTGCAAATGGGACTCGCTGCTGAGCTGACTGGGACAGAACTGGCACATGACTGCTGGCTGACTGGAGACACTACTGGCAGATGGGACTGCTGGTTGGCTGACTGGTGGTAACACTGCAGGCATACTGGACTGGTTGCTGACTGGAGGCTCAAGTTGCAAGCAGGACTCGTTGCTGAGCTGACTGGGACAGACTGGCACACTGACTGCTGGCTGACTGGAGACACTACTGGCGAGATGGGACTTCTGGTTGGCTGACTGGTGGTAACACTGCTGGCATACTGGACTGGTTGCTGACTGGAGGCTGGGGTTACAAGCGGGACTCGCTGCTGAGCTGACTGGGACAGAACTGGCACACTGACTGCTGGCTGACAGGAGACACTACTGGCAGATGGGACTGCTGGTTGGCTGACTGGTGGTAACACTGCTGGCATACTGGACTGGTTGCTGACTGGAGGCACAAGTTGCAAATGGGACTCGTTGCTGAGCTGACTGGGACAGAACTGGCACACTGACTGCTGGCTGACTGGAGACACTACTGGCAGATGGGACTGCTGGTTGGCTGATGGTGGTAACACTGCTGGCATACTGGACTGGTTGCTGACTGGGCACAAGTTGCAAATGGGTTCGCTGCTGAGCTGACAGGGACGAACTGGCACACTGACTGCTGGCTGGCAGGGGCACTACTGGCGAATGGGTTCAGCTGGTTGACTGACTGGTGGAACACTGCTGGCATACTGGACTGGTTGCTGACTGGGCACAGGTTGCAAGCGGGACTGCGTTGCTGAGAGCTGACTGGGACAGAACTGGCACACTGACTGCTGGCTGACTGGAGACACTACTGGCAGATGGGACTGCTGGTTGGCTGTACTGGTGGTAACACTGCAGGCGCATACTGGACTGGTTGCTGACTGGGCGCAGGTTGCAATCAGGACTCGTTGCTGAGCTGACTGGGACAGAACTGGCACACTGACTGCTGGCTGACTGGAGACACCTACTGGCAGATGGGACTGCTGGTTGGCTGACTGGTGGTACCACTGCTGGCATACTGGACTGGTTTGCTGACTGGGCACGGTTGCCAATGGAACTCGTTGCTGAGCTGACTGGGACAGAACGGCACACTGACTGCTGGCTGACTGGAACACTACTGGCAGATGGGACTGCTGGTTGGCTGACTGGTGGTAACACTGCTGGCATACTGGACTGGTTGCTGACTGGAGGCTAGGTTGCAAATGGGACTCGTTGCTGAAGCTACTGGGACAGAACGCACACTGACTGCTGGCTGACAGGAAACACTACTGGCAGATGGGACTGCTGGTTGGCTGACTGGTTGGTAACACTGCTGGCATACTGGACTGGTTGCTGACTGGAGGCACAAGTTGCAAGCGGGACTGGTTGCTGAGCTGACTGGACAGAACTGGCACACAGGACGGTGGCTGACTGGAGACACTGATGCTATACATGACTGATGGCTGACTGTAGATAGTAAAGTTACTTCAGTAATGGTATCTTCTTGAGCGCATCTGAGCAAATCTGTCTATTGCTACTGACGGGTCTACTTGCTTCACCTCCAGTGGCTCACATGCCATCATCATTAAGTTACTGAGTGGTCTGTCACCACAACTGTTTCTTAAGTAAGTTTTCACTCTTTTCATGCATGAGAAGAAGCGTTCATTTGAAGCTGTGGTCACAGGGAATTGCCAGCACCAGGTTCAAAATCTCAGGACTTCTGAAAATGCATTACAAGGCGTGCAACTGTTGTCTGACACAATGAATACTTTTGCATATTTTGTTCATAGGTATGCCTTTACTGATTCAGCTGTGACTCTAACCTGGTATCTATATTTGCTCCTGGGTAAGGTCTGCTAGGACCTTTAAAACAGAGCGAATTCGAAAACTGTCATCCTTTGGTTGAGAGCAGCAACAACTTTTAAGTTGAATTACTTGTGAAGCGTGAATCAAGTTCAATGTTTCGACCTGTCAATGCAGGCCGAGTATATTTCCTGTTTAGCTTCTATCACTGTTAGATCTTGCAGAAATGTCTAATTTCTATATTTGCAGTCGTTTCCCCAAAAGTGAATTGAAACAAAGAAAATTCTGTCAACTTTAAGGCTCAACTGATGTTTGCGCAGTGGCCTTCCTGTGTGCTGATGCTTCTACATCGTCATTACAGTGATCAGCAGCTTGTTGTGCCTCTTGGAAATCTTCTACCACTGTGAATCGTACGTAGAGACAAGAGCTCACTTTCAGAAGACTGAGACAGATTACAAGCACTTGGCAAATCAGATCTTTCTCTGAAGTTCCTCAGACACCGATTGTATCTTCCTTAAAATTGTTTCTAGGCTGCACAGTGTTACTACAAAGGTGAGATTCTGAATTTTAAAACAGATGACCTTTGCCACTACTTGCCTCTCTGTCAGTGTTTTGTGACTGAATAGCATGAAGTGTTATAATAATGGACTCTGAGCGCCGCAACAGAATTTCTTGACACATTGTACCAGTAAAACCACCGTGTACCACAGTCGTTCCAGTTCAGAACTTGTAGACCTCTTCTTTCTGAGCTGTCAACAACTCATGTCTTGGTGAACTTAGAAATAAAACATATATAGCCTGTAAGATGCTGAAAAATTCTTTCACTTCTGATATATGTGTTAATTGCACCAAGACAAGATTCAGTCTGTGTGCATGACAATGAATATAAACAACGAGGCAATCTCTCTTATTCTTGTATGCGCCATGAAGCACCCTCGCTGCGACTCCATCATGGCACTGTGTACAGTGCTTTCCCTGCCAGTCCAGCCTGACATACTGCCTGATTGATGCACCAGCCAAACTACCAGCATCAGTTTATCCATGTGGTAGCAACAGTGGTTTTTCACAGATATTACCATCTCCATCCAACAAAGCGGATTACAAAGCTGAGCTGCTCTTTGCGTGATACATCCTTAGTTTCATCGACTAAAACAGAGAAATATTTTGTAACTGCCGCACAATTTTCTCTCGTATTAATGCAGCAACTATATTAATCAAATCATTTTGATACTCTGGAGAAGTATAATGACGTATCTCTAGACATTTTCTTTAATTTTTAGTCATGTGCAGATAATGTTTCCAGAAACTCTATAAAATTGCCTTTGTTATAGATTTAGCGACTCATCACCACCTCTGAAGGCAAGACCTTGCCCGTCACAAAGGCTCACACTGCATGTAGTAGTAATTCAACATGGCGTGTTTTCTTCAATTTCAATGTCTATTTTTCCAAACCGTCTGTACTGATGATGTCCTGATGAAGCTGTATGGTTAAATTCACCATGCACAACAGATGCTTTGTGTTTCTCAGTCTGGCTGTGCTTTCTGACTCCACCAATTTTTTCATTACAGAAACCAATATCGACAAAAGAACGCTTCCACGACCTCCCACCTCAGATGCAGACGAAAAGCTGTAAAATGCCTCATGCAAAACAGTATACAACTCTCTGTACAGAATATTCTACACTTATGAGTTTGTAATCACCATTAAATTACGTGATTTGTCCAGGAAAACACACTTAATGAACTGGAGCTTGGTAGGACTAGGAATGTCCTTGGCACAATATAGTGATCAACACACTCCCATTGAAATGGTGGCCTTCACTAGATGGCAATGACGTGCTTTCATGCAGCCGGATGTGCTCATGCATCAGAGGTGAGAGGCGAAGCAACAAGTATGGGCCTGTAGCAGCAGAACTGCGTCTGAAACTATACTACTACTACTATCAGATTCATGCATGCAGCCGACGAACACTATCTTCAGTCTTGATTTCTTCACTGTATGTTCAGCATGTACAGTATCTGCTATGAATTCTTTTCTTAGCAAATAACTGCAGAAGCACCGATGGTTACTTTAGATCACTAGTGCCTTCTTCTTGACAGAGACATTCAATATACTTGTTGCAGCCAACTTCAAAGAAATTTCAATCAGTGAAGGCTACTAAAGAAGAAATTAACAATGTACAGCCTGCCAGCTATGCCCAGTGATTAGCAAATCAGATATCGTTTGAAACCCCGAAAAACAGCTATAATTCAAATGTACACAGTCTAAAAAAACCAGTGTGCGTGCGAAATCTATAATGATGACATCAGAATTAAAACTAACATATTATAAATTTCACATTTAACTGTACCTATGAACCTAAAAGTCTACTATAATTCTAATTTTAAAATAATCGTATAATACAGGGCAAAAACATTTCTGTAATAAAACAAAGTGGGATACATACAAATGCTGTAAATCTATCAAAAAATGTTACTTTTGAATCACCAGTTATATTATGATTTGACACTATTCTTTGGCGTGTGAATATTACAAATATTAGGTGATACTGGTACACACTAAAACATTTCTGACATATTTCCTCAAATGAGGACGGTGAGTAAATAGGCTAGTACAGACGTATCTGGAGCCCTAGCCCACGTCCAACTGCTTTAAGTCTCTTAAAAACCTTAATGTTTAATTGCCATAGCAGATAGTGTGACCAGTTTAGGACTGATTGTAACCAGTGAAGGTTATATTTAAGATCTTGATGTAGATGGTATCGGACGGTCTGTGGTTTTGTTTTGACTTTGAGTCCTTGTCAACTGTAAAACCCCTTCAACCTCAGATGTTTCTAATAAATATCTATTTATATTTATACAATAAGGTGAGTGGTCAACCACTGGATAAATACATATATTCTCACCACTATTAATAGAACTGTAGAGCCATTGAATAAATACATTTATCTATAATCATGATGTCACAATGGCATTCACCCACACAGTGGACCAATGACTCAGATAAGGTGCTAGTTTTACACCACCTCATTTAGAACTACTCGTAAAAGATTTTGTAAATGGTAACTCTACTCACCCAACATTTGTCTCCTCCACCCAAAGAATAGTGCCATAACATAACACAACATAACATAACAACATAACATAACATAACATAACATAACCACAAACATACACAACCAAACGCAAAAGTAAAATTTTTTGCCAGATTTACACGTATGCCCCACTGTTTCACCACTGGCCCAGAATTCAAAGGGTTGCGCCATAACAACAGGGTTAACGGCGTCGCAACTCAAAAATGCGCCATTCTGCGATATTGAGAAGGGGAGCCAGTTCGCCACCTGCGCTGAGCCACAGCGAATGGAAATGAAGGCAGCGCAACCGAAGGGCGGTCCCGACAAAGTGCCAACGAGATGGAACATGGCAACGCAGAGTGACCAGCGGAAGCCGCGCAAAACGGACGGAGCCAAAATAAACGGCTCAAGGGCGCACAAGAACCCCAGCAGGCGCAAACCGGGGAAGACAAAGAGAGAGAAACAGAGACAGAGACAGAGCAGGAAGGACAGAGAGGACAGTGGGTCCTGGAGGACAGAAAGCCAGTGGGGTGCCGGTGCAGTGGAGCAGCAGTAAGGGCAGTGAGTAACACAGGAACAGCAGCTGGGGCAAAGCCAGGAGATGGACAGTGTCAACCACATGGAAGCTGTAATGAAGTGAGACAGCATGCTGCAGGGGAGTGGCGTGGAGGGCCACCGGTATGCCCCCCGAAGGTATCGATGCCGCATCAGCTCAGGCTGTACAGTGATGTTGAATCGTGGCGGTACCGCCTGAACAGACATACTGAACGGCTCAGTAGCACAGCAGTGACGTGAGGCATCCTCACGGGAGTCCGCTCTGTCCGTGGACCAAGGTGACAGCCTGCATGTGCCTGCACGCCACGGCACCTTCCAGAGGCGACAGGGGACACCACAGGCATCCGCAGTGACCACATCACGACCTCACCCCGAGTTCCTCAGCGCTGCTGCTGCCTCATGCTCAGGAGCTGTCATTTCCCAGCACCCCGTGTGGGCCACAGCAAACATGCAAGGGGTCACAAGGGTAGCACAAATGCCTGGCGTACTAGGTGCCTGGAGCTGCACCATGGCCATTCGCCACGCCACCTGGCCCGGCGGAAGCATGTCGAACTGAAAGGGCTACTCAGTGTCAACTGCCAGGTGGTGTGGTGATGCCACTGGGCGCATCATCAAGGAACACACCGTGCATGAAGGTCAGGAGTTGAGGATCTCGCATACCAACACAGTAACGAGAGGGTGAGCACTCAAATAAACACACACACCGGGCACATACAGGGCCGGCAGCAGCCAATGGAAATTACAACTATCACACAGCACCACCAACCACCCTCACACCTGGACTGTCCACGTACTTGTGTCAGGACCTGAGCAACCTGCACCTTAATGTCATGCAATGCAGGCATCATCATCCCACGCACCAATGGACGGCAGTTGGGAGGCGGGTGGTCCGTGTGTCGTTTGGTGACAGGCACCCAGCGGTGCACTGCCACCATGACACGTGCACACCGGGCACACCGAACCAGGGCCACCATTGAGGCACAGCTCAATCAGGAGCACTGTCCCACAGCCACAGATCCGTGGGGCCCCACCATCGGCCTAGCAGCGCAGGCTGCGCGGGGCCACATCGGTGGCACTACTGCACCACCAGGGTCCCAGTGCGTGACCATGACCTTGCCCGCACAGGGGTCTGCATCACGCGGCTTGCACCAGGGTGCTCGGGTACCACAGCAGAACCCGTGAACGGGCCTTGGCGGCCTGGTGTCGCGACACGGGAATGAGAGTGGAGTGCGCACTGTGTGCAGAGGTGCGTGGTACAGAATCGCCAACAGTGTGGTCAATGAACCATACGAGACACTGCCTGGGTCAACCTGCCGTGCAGCCGGTCACATCCGTCCGCATATGGACCATCTCGGCCGGTCGAGCACACTCCCTGCTATGCGCTCCGGACACAGTCAGTACCTCCACGGACCGCAGCCGCCCCTGCAGCTGTGGAAACCGGCAGGCAGGTGTACACGTCGGGTGCTGCTTTACAATGTCACGTGACCCCCAGGTGTGGATGGATCCTGGTGCCAGCACCCGCCAGTGGCGCTTTCACCAGGACCAGGTATGGGCTGATCAGGGCGGTGGACAAGTGCCACTGCTGGCGCTGTCCCCAGGCCTGGTGCAACTGCTGCCTCACTGCTGAGCCCCAGGTACCTGTTCACCTGTGCTGTCCGTGCAGACACCTGCTCAACACGGTGCTGCCCACCGGTGCTGACAGCCAACCTGTGACTTCGCATGCTGGTACACAGGTATGAGCTGGGCGGCCAGGGCCGCGTGCCTCCGTGTGTCCTCGTGGACACCACCTCTCACCGGACATTGCAGCCTGCATCATCAATAGTGCCGGTCGTGCCACTGCCATAGGCACAGCATGCGGCACACCTGCGCCGACTGATGCGACACAGGCTGTACCCCTGCACCGTATCACTGCCGGGAGGGTTGTCAGCAACCGACTGCTGCTGCGATGCGTGCAGGCTGCTGGCGGAGGGGGTCCTCCTCCTGATCCAGCAGGTCTGCCTCACTGTCAGCACCACCACCACCGTCTCTACAGATGAACCGGATCTGAAACAAAAAAGTACGTAGTACATGTGAACAACCCGCAACAACATCACCATGACGCCGTGCGGTGATGAAACCCGTCTGGAATCCTCCGCCAGGAACACCCGCAATACACTCGGCTGCACAGCGCGACCAGTGTCTCCCAAATGAGGTCAGCTACCTTCACTGGTGTCCCCACCAGTGGCAACGCACCTGAGAAGGCTGCCACCTTCTCCTTCAACTCCTGAGGTCAGTCCCCATCTGTACGGCACTCTGCGGGCGCTGGTGGCTTCCGTGCAGGTTGACAGACAAACCACCTCCCGCACGGCTGCGGCTGCTGAGGGCCCTCAACCCACTCAGCGGCTCATCCTCAGGTAGGCCTGGAGGCCTCGTATCTGCTGTGGGAAGTTCGGCCTCCTCCTCGCCCGCAGTCACACCTCGCCCTGGTTCTCGTCAATCATGCTGATCTGTCCTGCAAGTAGACACCTGCCTGCAGTCCCAGCATTTCCCATGAGCATAGCTGCAGGCGGGGGCAAGCCTTTCCTCCTGCCTGGGAGATACTGATGGAAGGTGCCCTCTGCCCCTTCTAAGTCCCTCATCATATACCCCTCATCCCGTGACACCCTCAGCACCCCCCTGCCTGTGCATTGTCCTGAGCATCACACCATGTAACTCACCTCTCAACTGCAACAACCAATCAGCGCCCAACCAGTGTCGTATTTTATAAACACATGCAAATGAGGTGGCGCAACGTGTTTATGCTAATCGGCGCCACTCGCGCCTTTGAATAGCTGATCGCCTGCTTTGCATGTCGTACGAATATCGGCGTAAATGCGCTTAGCGCAATAAGGAAAAGTCGGCTGAGCGATGTGTTGTGGTTGTGTGCTACACTGCATCGCGCATGCGGGCCAGATTCACCGCATGCGTTCGGTCGCGCTGCAGAACTGCTGGCGCGATAAGCTATTCTGGACATGCACCATTGTGCCCAGTGGCTCGCCACTCGGCACTATATGGTGCTATAACTTTCCTAACGTGATAGTCCTGTGGCACTGGTGCAATGCCGCGATCGCGCCGGAACGATGCCCTATGGTGCTGTGCGTAGCTGCGTCATGCTGTGACCTTGGGTATGCCCTCTGACCCCGGGCGTGAGTGCATGCCATGTCGTCTAATGCGCTGTCTGCGCTACAGCGCCATGTAAAAATGACGAAGCGTGCGAACAGCGCGATAAATTCTGTGCTGGTCTGTTGGCAACAACTCACGATGGGGTCTGGCGCGGCGGGCGCCATATTGCCTGCTGTAAAGTTGGTGCCATGGCTGGGGAGGTGCAGTGAGCCAAGTTGGGTGGCCAACCTGGTGGCCTGAGAACCTGACCAGTAGGTGAGGCCCCCCTCACCGGACCGAGACCATGTGGCAGCAAGTGGCCACTGACCTGGTGGGGTCACTGGCGGGGCGGTCACCAGGCAGTGCGGCACGGTTCGGTAATCGCGGAGGACAGGCTATTAGCAGCGGCTGCGTTCCGTGCCAGGCGAGAAGAACCTGGTACCTAAACCGCGTGGTCTTTTCATCTATTCACTATATTCTCTGTAGGGGTGTGTGTGTGCCTGGGTGGCTGTGCGCGGTGTGTCAGTGTGTGCAACTGTCGATGGATGGTTATGGCTGTGACGGGCAGTGCACTTACTGGGGAGCAGGGGCGCCTGCTTTTGAAGTCACCTGATGTTTGTCTCCCATATGTCTCCCCAGGCGGATGGTGATGGCGCCGGCCGCGTGTAGGCAGCGAGGCCCCAGTCCCACAGGCCGTCGGCCGCGGCGGCCAACAGCAACATCAACTGGCAACATGGCGGCGAACTGACTGCTGGAGGAGTGTGAAGTATCATTCGTCATGGATGCTGACCATGCTGGAGGCAGGACACCAACCATAGTGGACACAACCAGATGGGTGGTAGTAGTTCCACTGCCTCGTAACACTGATGAGTCCCCACTGGGTACAAAGTGGACAGTTCGAACACTGCGCATATGGACAGGGACTGGGTGGAGGTGACCACAGGAGAACATGGATGGTGCATGGATTGCATCATGTCCATGCAGACAGGTTGACGGAACAGAACATGTACTCCTGAGGGGAGGGGGTGGGATAAGGAGCAACACGAGTACACAAGGGGAACAGAGGAACCAATAACATCAAGCGTAGAGGACAGGTGTGAGGCATGGGATACAGTTGGAGGGGCTCGTTTAAAACATCACGAATGTTCCTCACATTATGGGTGGTGGTGGAACACCCTGCCAGAGGATGTGGTGGGGCTGACTTGGTCACGGAGATCTGTATGTGGGCTGCCACGAGGGACTTCTGGAGGTCAGGGGTGAGGAATGGACTTATAGGACATGAGTGATATACAGGCCAAATGGCCAGACTAGGTGTCCATAGGCTATCTGCCGACCTGTCTATGTATCCATGTATGTAGGTGTGACCAGGTGACCTGCATCACAGTGGCATCACACGTCTGTGGCCATCACAGGTGGTCAGGCATGCACTGGGCACATAGCTGTGTGACCTTGCGCCGTTGCAACATCGCGACGACTGGTTGTACTGTGATTACATAGGGCAGTGTGTGGGCGATGGTGCGCATGGCTGGTGCCGCCTGTTTGTGATAACCGTATGCATATTCACTGGGGGGTGCATGCCATCACATCCCTTGATAATTAGCTGGGTTGCAGGTTGGGTGGTGTTCGGGTTGTGGTCAGTCTCAGCCATTGACTGTGTTCCCTGGGCCTCAGTGTGCCCGAGCGCATGGCGCATGATGTCAGCGCCTGACACAGCTGGCGTGACAACAGAGGCTTCTGCAACCCTCACAACAACCCAGGGCGCGGCACAGACACAGGAGGAAGGCGGCAGGGGAGGAGCGGGCCTGCTGGGCGTAGCCCACCTTTTGTTGCCCTTCCCCATCCTCACCTGACTTCCCTCTCAAGTTTTTCCCTCATGCACACCTGCCTTTTACCCGTCCCCCCAACAGCACATAGTTTAGCTGTTTGTTACCTCTTTTTTGTTTGAATATAAAATTCTATTTTGGTACAACTGCTGTGTTGGTAACTGCCGGCAACTGGCTCTGGGTGCTCCGTTGCAGGGGTGTACATGCCATCTGGGCTACTATGGTCCTGGATATATGTGTGTGTGTGTGTGTGTGTGTCCATGAGGTATCGCAACATATGTTGCTGTTGCTCACGCCATCTGCCACCACCACTGCTGGGTGCACAGGGTGGGTCTGGGTGGTCTGCTTCTCACAGCATGGGGTTAAGCGTGTGTGGCCGCAGGGGGTGCATGGTGTTTCTACAGTGCCTGTCACTGCACATGGCGTGTCTTGGGGCACAGTGCACTCTGTGCTGTCGCGTACAGGGGGACTGATGTGCACTGTGGTTGTCAACCCCTGGGTGTGGCACTCTCTGCCTGCCAGTGGTTGTGCTGGGCGTCATGGCTCTGCTAGCCACTGAGTTAGTTTGTCCCAGCCAGGCACGTGGATCAGCAGTCCCACCCCCCAGTGATGCTGTGCTTGGGGTGTGCCGGTGTGGTGTGGGTTCTGCAGTGAGTTCCTGTGCCCATGTGTGGCATGGCTGGCCCCGGTGGGCCCCAGCCTGCCTCCCTGGATGTGCAATTTCCATTGCTCTGGGGGGCTGTGCTGCGCTTGGCTCTGCACTGCTCAGCTGAGGAGCTTCCATGGATTGCGCCATGGCGCAACATTGGCTCCTTCTCCCTTCCTGGTTGTGATGGCGCGGTATATGCCGATATTCAGGCGTTGGTTGCTTGCGCAATTTTGCTCCTGCTCCATGTTTGGTCTCGCACCTGTCTGCGCATTTGCGCAACTGGTTTGTGCTTGCTCCTGCTGCGCCAGTTTTGAGCGCCGCAGTTTGAATATCTGGGGCCACTTCATGTTTTAAAAACTGGTGAGTAAATTGACAGCAGTATTTGGAGTATTGTTGGCACCCTGAAATTCTTATCTAGGAAAAAAAAAAACTGCACTTTTTAAATAAATTTAGTCCTCATTCAGTCCACTCTACCAAGACAGTTCACACATCAGTGTCTCATTAATAAATGGTCAGCACAGAGTGAGTCTACAAACTACCAGCATCCAATTTGTTTGAACGCATGTCAAAACTGTAGTTTGTTTGGACCCACTGGGTTTTAAATAGCGCCTT
This sequence comes from Neoceratodus forsteri, assembly GCA_016271365.2. Taxonomy (NCBI): domain Eukaryota; kingdom Metazoa; phylum Chordata; order Ceratodontiformes; family Ceratodontidae; genus Neoceratodus; species Neoceratodus forsteri. The sequence goes on from CM057452.1 coordinate 1,609,245,163, forward strand.
TCATGTTATAATGTTGCTTACCACTTTAGCACACGGGAAATTGAAGAGCACACAGAAGAAAAACAGCGAGACCACCACTAAGCAGAGGAAGTTAACACTCGCTCCTCAGGGTCACACAGCAAGTGTCAGTTCAGAGGTTCAAACCAGGTCTCAGGATCACATTTCTGTGCTCTAACCGCAGACCACCTGACTGTCTCCCAGTAAGTCATAGCAAATCGGTTTCTCAACACTCTTCACCAGTGAGTATTTTCTTCTTTTAGTAGTTATTTTTTTTTTTTTTGGGGAGGGGCACCAATGCTGCCTGCCTGCCTACAGCATCACTCTGAAGACATTTCATTTTCAGAATATAGTTCAGGTAATGTGATAAGTGTACATGAAGCACCATTAAGCTAATTCCTCAGTTTATTAATAAAATTATAACAATGTCTGAGAAATGAAGCTTTCTGATTGGCTTAATAAACATTCTAACAACATATATTAATCTTTAGTATACAACAGGCACAAAAAAATTCACAAAGTCCTGCATTTTGATTGGCTGGCTGGCACCTTTTCAGCATTGTAAATCCTCCAGTGTACCCACTCGGAAAGGTGCCAGCTCCAATCAGCTGCAGGAACCTCTCGAGAAACAATCACCCGACTGCCAGAATCCAAAACAAGATGCACCAAAACAACATATCAAACTGCAAATCTTAATTCTCACAGCAGAAAAAAAAAAGAAAGCAACCCCCAACACACACACACACAATTCAATTGGAAGCGACAAACGAGATAAAGAAAAACTAAGGGGGCATCACCACTAATTCTAACTCTGCTAGCAACAAGGAACTAATGGCCATGCAGCAGCAATAAAATAACAAAAAACATGATTAAAAAAGAGAAACAAAAGTATTTCTATATTTTAGTCACCAAATGTAAGTCATTGGGGATATTGTTAATATACTTTCCAGGAGTGGGTATACTAAGTGATTTACCTCTTCTGGTGTGGTAAATCAATCCACCAGTATACCCACACCCTGGAAGCGTATATTGCTTTATTATATGATGTGGTAAAACTGAATGAGCCAAATCTTGCAACCTGATTGGTTGGCTTCTACCTTTCCCAGTGTGGTAAATCCTCCAGTGTACCCACTGGAAAAAGTACCAGCCAATCTTATATCGTGCAATCCGGTCACTTTCATTTTGATAGAAACCAGTTGTCCTGTTGCCGCTTCGCTAAAACACACCGCTGAAATATTACAAAAAAATTACATCTTCCTTCCAACCATACAGACTTCAGTTACTTATAACATATCTAAAAAATTAAATAAAACTACATTTACCGTTGTATAATAAATTTATCCCTCAGGGTGTGAGTATGCTGGAGGACTTAACACGACTGGTGTGGTTCCGGGTCACGAGGTGCACCAGCTGTGGTAAATCTCCAGTATATGCCCCCTGGAGGGATAAATTATTAATTAACATACTTTATGCAACTTACCCATATATTTAACAAGGTTTAACACTGTTTAAAAAACGTTTTTATTCTAACAGCAATAAGACACCAGGGTTATCGCTCTCTAGGCATGTGGCACTTGTAAATGCCTCATGCCACATTATGCGCCTGGAGGGTGATTGACAGACCATTAACATAACCCTGGTCATGCCTTATTGGGCTTCTCTCCTTGTCCAAACACAGCTGCTAACATCTGAAAGCATCATGACATCATGGGACTTTTTGTAGAAGCAGTGTACAGTTACAAATAAAAGGGTAACTGTGTCTGCATTCCTTTTCACAGTGACAATTACATTGAGTAAGCTGTTGCACTGCTGCTGCCAAATCTTCAGAGCCCAGCCCAGCAGCTCAGCAGACATAAATCAAGGGTGACTGTAATCAACTGTAAGCATTTAGCACTGTCTGAACCACTAACAAAACTGAAATGTCCTGCAGCCTTGTGCCTCTACATGGAAGAGGTCCCACCCAAACTGACACTGACACACACACACACACACACACACACACACACACACACACACACACACACACACACACACACACACACACACACACACACACCTAAAGCTTAGTTAGTTGTCCTGCTTGCTCATTGCTTATCATTGGCAGATTTAGCTGAAGCAAGAAAACTGACTGTTGTCCCCGTGGTTAGAGAAGAGCACAAAAACTTCAGGTTCAAATCCCACTACAACTCGACACATCTAGCTTGGAGTGAACCCTTGAGCAGGTCATCATTCTTATGCTTTAATCAGCAGAAACATAGAATTTGACGGCAGATAAGGACCGCTTACCCACCCAAATTGCCCATTTCCTAATCCACCGATAAGCTGCAGATCCTAGTTAACCAGCAGCCTACTTCTTCTTACCCCACCCCCAGAATTGCCTTATGACTATCCCATACGCTAGTAAATTCCACCACTGATTTTTGACTCCACAACTCCTCCGGAAGGGCCATTCCACCCATCCACAACCCTCTGTGAAAAAAATACTTTAAATTACTCTGAGCCGCCCCCTCTATCTTCAAATTGTGCCTCTTGTTCTTGCACACCTCTTTTTTTGAAAAGATGCTGACCTCTTGGACTTTGTTGATTCCCTTATGAGTACTTAAAAGTTTTATCATGTCCCACCTCTCCCTCCTTTCTCGAGGCTATACATATTAAGCTCCTAAGTCTATCTTCATATGTCCTCCAGTGCAGACCCTGCACCATTTAAGTGCCCTCCTCTGGACAGCTTCCATCCTGTCTATGTCTTTGCGGAGACTGCATATACCCATGCATGGGGGGCAGCAACCAGTAACAGGAGTACAAATGTCTTATTGATTGTGCGTTGTGCCATAGGACACACACACAGTCCTGTTTTGAAGCAGAAACATGCTGTAGTGATTTTTTCCCCAAAGCGGTGTCCACCATACACTATAAACAAGGTGCATAGGAACAGTTGACAAAAGGCATCTTTCACCTCGTTGGCACTCTCGAGGTAATCCGTCGTCATAGTGCCAACTCGGTGAAAGAATAGCTCTGTTGTCAACTGCTCAGTCCAAACAAACACAAGTGAGAAAAAAAATGTCCTAGCCTGCTACTTACCTTACCACCTTTGCTGGGCGATGCTGGCTGGCTGTGGCTGGCGGATGCTCTCCAACTCCTCTGCTACTGCAGCTTCTCCCCTCGCTCGCTTGCTCCTCCGTGGCTCCTCCCAGCTCCAACAGAAGAAAACCGCTGGCTTTGCTCCTCCGCTGTCTCACCTCACCTGCCAGATGCCTAAATCCCAGCGCCCTCCCCAGCTGTGTGCAAGTGTGGTGATCAGGTCAGGGGCAAGGCAAGGATGGGGACTTCAGGACCGTCAGGCCTCAACAGTAGAGAGGGACAACAGCACGGGACTTATGAGGAAGGCACTATTTTTAAAGTACCTTACCCTCCTGACCCCACTCACCCTATTTTCTCTCTCCCAGTAGACCCCAGTGGCAGCCCTGCAGCTGCAGCACTGGAGTGCCTGGTGGTCACTGGTCTCCCTCCCGACTAGCTGACTGACTCTGACCCAGTCCCTACTCCCAACCCAGTCCTGACCTCACCTCACCTGTCCTGGACAACAGACAAGGCTTTCTCCAGTCTCCCAGAAGACACAGACACTGCTGCTGACTTTGCCAATAAAGTAGTCAGTGTGACTGTGAGTGTGTCCAGTCCCTACTTGCACTGCAGTTGTTGTCTTTCTTCTCTCTGCCAGGCGCGCCACTTCACCGACAAGTAACTTGACCTGCCCCACCAGCTGCCCGCTGCGCATGTCTCGCCAAATGGATCCGATTTGGATAATTCAAGGATCGCCCCCATGGCCGCTTTTGACCAGCTGCCCCTCCAGCTCATGACGCAGCTGCACGCCACTCCCCTCCCGCTCCCTCCTTCTCTTGTCTTCACACAGTACCCAGCGCGCGATTGAATCACGATACACTTTTTATTGCTGGCTCTGGCTGCCTGCCTAGGACTGTCACTAGCCCAACTGACTGACTAATCTGTCCAGACCATCCGACTGCCCTGCACTGGCACTGCACGACCGCGGTCAAAATCCGCCCGATCATTCCCCAGCGCATGCGCCGCACACGCTTTCACCTAAGCCCTTAGCCAATCTCATTCCTCTATCCTCTCCACAGCCAATCGCAGGCTCAGCAGAAGCCCAGCTCCAGCACCAAGTAAGAGGCACCTGGGGGTGCAAACTACGCTGCAGACAGAGTTGAGCCATCCACCCCTCCTTCCTGATTACTAGTCTGTGCTGTGCTGTGCAGTGTGCTAATGCTAGTCTACTTTTATCATTTATCAGCACAGCAGCAGACTGTCAGGCTCCCACCCTGTCTGAAACCTAGTCCGGTCCTCCTCCCGACCTCCTGGACCTCGAGCCAGCTGCCAGCCCGGCGGAAGCAGGGCAGGGGTACGCAAGCCTCGTCACCAGGGTGCGCAATTTATAGAAATTCGCGAATGCACTTCTGCGTACTCTAAATGCGCCTCTGGCGGAACATGTTCACCTATTCTCGCCTCGGGATCCTATTTCTCTGTTCTCTTCCTCACACTATCAGTCACTCCCCTCCCACTTGTTGTCTCTTTTTCTGACCTGATTTCTGCAAGGCAGATTCCATCTGTCCCAACCCTCCCTTTCCGAGGGCCACAATAATTTGGCATATGTAGTCTTTGATGCTTTCATCTACTGTTCCTAATACTTTACCTGTGGCCTTTTCTCCTCCTTGGGGTCTGCCATCCTCGGGATGCCCTGTTCTAGTTTCTTGTGGCTGGGTGCTTGGTTGTGATGGAGAAACCGATGAGCACGAGGGACCTGGCCTGCTCCTGTAGTGGACTACCACCTTTTCTGAGGAGGTACTGGTGGTTCTGGTACTGGTGTGACTGAGGACAGGGCTGGCTGCTCGAGGAGGCACCACCTGCTGTGGCTGCACCCTTTCTGGGCTGTGTGGCCTCCCTGCTGGCCTCTTACCCCACCACCTTTCCCTTTTCCCACTTTCTCTTTCCCCAGTTCTCCCCTGTTCTCCCTTCCACCAACTGCTCACATCTTGTTGGCTTTCTCTGCCAACTCCATGATCACCTTGTATGCATCCTCTTTTGTTGGTCTGTTTTGTTTGGTGCCATCTCTCTACTCGGAACACTTGTCAGAATGCTGTAAAAGAACTGAAAATAATATTCTCATTAATGCTTCACATTGTGACCTGTACCGTGTCTTGCTCAACCCAGCGCTGCCTCGCCCCCCCACACTAGTGGGTCATCATGCATAGATGAGATTGCCTGGTATCCCTCATAAAACTGAACGCATGCGGCCATTGCCAGCTCTTATGAGGGCCCAGCTGCGGTGTCTAAAGCCATGCCATGAGACTTTTTACCTTCTTCTGCAATGCTCATCAAAAGAGGGCCCACCCCATGGCTCTATCCAACACGAAATGGGCCCATGCTTCACCGAATGCAGGCCACGGTATCTCAAGCCATGCCATGTGGCTTTTTGCCCTCTCTGCAATGCTCAAAAACTGAACCACCGCATGGCTCTCTCCCTCATGAATGGGCCCCTATTTTCCTGTAATGCAGGCAGGTGTCCCTTGTCCAGACCATATCCACAATGCGAAACCCCGGGTGTGTGACATCGGGCCATGTGGCCAGCCTACCTTCTTAGAGTCTGCCCGTCTAACCAGATCTCTCCTTTCATTTCTGGTAGGCCAAATAATAATTGCAGCCACAGTCTCTCTCTCCGCCCCCAGAACTTCTGTGGCTTTACTAACCCCTCCTCAGACCGCCCCTCACACGGCTTGCTGGCAGCGTAGACGTCATGCCGCATGGCCGCTGTCATGTAGGCCCCTCGTTCGCCTACTCGTCAGGCTTTAAAATCAACCTTTTTCCTTCACAGGCCACTCAGCCTGAACCAGCTCAGGACCTTTCCATCGACTACCAGCTTCTTCCTCATTCTCCCACTAGGTAAAATGCATGTGGGATTCTCCTTGCGGCCACCTGCTGGCCCCATCCAGACCTTTCCTCGGCCTCACTACACCACCACGCCCTGTTCTCCTGCTTAAGAAAACCCCAAGCCAGCGCCAGGTTGAGGCTTCTCACTCCTCAAGGCCGTTAAGACCCATTTTCTTCCATTTCCTTTAAAAACTTTTTTAAACAACTACAAGCTCCTTTTCGAGCAGAGCAACCCCGTGCTCTCTGTCTTGTCTCCGAATGGCATAGACCCCATCCGCATGCCCCCTTTTGCCATGCAGTGCCTTTTCAAAACTCGTGCCTTTGCCAGGTCCATAGGCTGCAACCCATGCCCGTTCCTTCCCAGCTTTCTCCTTGCACGCTATGTGCTTTAAGTATACCCGTTTTTGCATCACAGGCCCATAAAACTCAACTAGTGATACTAGGCCAAGGCCATGCTTGCTCTCTTCTCCCTCAACTGCCTTCTTCAGTGAATTCGGCAGCTCTGTCCCACCTGCCCCCAACCAAAGCAACAACTATAAAACACCCAAATGAGCAATTCCTTCAGCGGTTCCTCACAGCGAGTTCCCCATAGCATATCTTAGAGACCTCTACACTCAGGTCCCATGAAAGCACCGCATACAGCCTGGATGAAACATCCACACGATAATCTCATTAAATCTGGTTCCTGCAGCCTAAACATTCAACAAAACATCAAACTCAAATTCCTTGTTACCATACCTCTTCAGATTTATTAATCTAGCTCCTCAGTATTTCATTACAAATTCTACCTTAGACCAGTGCAAACTTTGAAACAGATTCTCATTAGGCTGACCCATAAAGACTCCTTAAAGGTGCTACTACTATTATTTAACTATTTTATTCTCGACCATCCTTCTTATCCAACCATAGCTGTATTGTGTCCTTACCTGTTATAAGCCTGTGCACAAACCTCTGTTCTAGACTTTCTGCCAATCTGACGTGCTGTAGCTTCAATGTAAATCAAAACTTCAGCAAAAGTGGCTGAACCACTCCTGTGCTGACCATTTTGTACCTCCTTAGCCCTCCCCTTCTGTTGCCTGCCTGTTGTTCTGTCTCCTGCCCTTCCCTTCCCTTTCCCTCCCCCCCTTCCTCTGAGCACACCATCTTCAGGTAAAGGAAGGAGTGCACCAGGATAACTTGGTCTGCCCCTTAAAGGGCAAACTCCATTATTAACAGTAATTGTGCCTGTTTGTCTGTTTTGTTCCTATTATACTGTGTGATATGTACCTCCTCTATGTACTATGTAACACCTCCTCTGTATAACTGTTTGGAATCTCCTATTGTACAACACTGCATATGTATTTGTTTTTACCTGTTCCTTGATTTGTACTCTTCCGGTCGTGCCTGAAAATAGGCAATTCTGTCTAGTGCACTTACTCGGTTACCAAAAGCAAATAAATAAAATACTCCAAAAGCTGCAACAGACTTTCAGGCGAATATCTATGAACTTGATAAGTTGTCCCAAGGGCACAAAACAACTTTTAACAAAACAAAATGCAAGGTTATGCACTTGGGATAAACAACACCTGTAAAATGTATAAATTAAACAATATAATTCTTCAAGAAACAACAAACAAAAAGATTTGGGAGTACTAATTGCTAACTTAAATTTTACTGTGTATACTCAAGCAACAGTTAAGAAGTGTAATAACATCTCAGCTTTCATTTTTAGAAATATTAAAAGCCTTGAACCAAGATTAATAGTTCCATCGTGATACCAGTCTAGTATAGACACATCTGGATTATTGTGCCCCTTGTGTCCTTCTACAAAAGGGAAAGAAAATGACTGAAGGAGTCCAAAGGCATGTTACAAAGAGAATCAAAATATGAAGAACTTAGAATATGGCGATAGACTGAAGCAGTTGGGAATGTACTCTATCCAATACAGAAAACTTAGGGGTGACCTTTGTCTGACTTTTAGTGCTCTGCAAATAGAGCTATTGATGGAAACCATAGGTCTAAAAACATAGTTACTACTAATACAAGGACACACAAACACAAATTAAAGGTGATATAAATAGAACATACAAGAGAGGCAATTGGTGCACTCAGCTGAATAACCACTACATGGAACACCCCACCAAATTATGTAGTATAAAAGTAAAACGATGAATACATTTAAAAAAACTTAGATGTTCACATGGGTGACATCAAATATTGTTTCCACCAATAAAGGTGGTGAGTTCATAAAAGGCTATAGCCTTCTGAACTTGTACTAGACTGTGAAACTATGAAAATGTGCAGAAGCGATATTGAAAGGAGAATCGTTGTGCATTTCGAATGCATGATCATGCAGAAATAATGTATGCAGTGCAGAAAGGGGTGGGTACATGAATATGCCATGCATCTGTATAGTCAGCCAAAATCCACATCCCAGAAGTGTGCCACACAAAGTTAGGTGGACAAAAGGATGGCCTAAATTGGCTAGCCACCCACGGAAAGGCCGTGGAACTGCAGACAGGCCATCCTGAGACAGCCCTTGGAGGTGCAACAGGATGTGCTCCAGGCACCCATACACAGCAGTCATGCCAGGATGGAAGTACCCAAAGCCACAGATGTTGGCATACCACGGGCAGCACCCAGTGAGTCATCCCCACACTGCACCTGAGGTCGTAGACACCCAGCTGCCACACCGAGTGCTGTTGGGTGCCCCCCACACCAGCGGAGTAGATGGTCACACTGCAGCACATGTACAGGGGCCATGGCTGCCCTATGTGGCCTTCAGGCGCCACCCAGTGGTGGCATGCACATAGGGTTATGTCTGGGGCAACGGTGCTCAGGTAGCCTGGTGGTACAAGTGGCAGTCTGGCACAGGCCAGGGACTGACCTCCTGACACACACCCATGGTGATACACCATAGGTGCACATAGGTGAGGACCCACTCACTTGGGTACCTGGTCACCCTCTGCACTCTGCCATTCCTTGCAGTTATCACCATGTTCATCTCTCATATGGGAGTGTGGAGCACTGCAGGTGACTGTACACTGCATATGGAGCTGCTGTATCACGTGCATGTGGTATACCAATCAGACTGTATCACCCTGTGCCCTCCTGTTGCTTTGTCTGGGTGGGCCCATGTGTCCACTGTCCAGGTGGGCCCTCCTGTACCCCAGTCCAACCCTGTACATGGCTATGTGTAATAGCACTGTACCCAGGCTATCGAGTCCACCCACCCACACACAAACATTCCATCACACCTGCCTGCTAGGCTGTAGTATCTCCTGTTCACCTTTTGTGGGGTGGGTGGGGCACTGCAAAGCTGGAACTACGCATGCCTGGGGTATGAAATGGCCTGAATACATTCCAGTAATGAGTTTTGCATGTGGGAATGGGCTTGGATTGTGCAGTGAGGCCATTTGCATATCCCGGCAGAATATTGCAATTTTGCACACTGTGCATGTGGCCACTATCGGCGCATTTCCCTATGCTCCACATAAGACTCAGGTCACTTGCGGCGCAATCTCCCACTGTGCAATCGTGCATGTTCAGGATATTCAGCCAGACATGTGCGATCACATCTCACAGCACATCTTCTGAATATACTATTATTTTGTGTCAGTGCACACACTGACCAAATGGCTAAAACAATAAATGCCAGACTAGGAACTACCTGACACAAGAGGCCATAAAACCCACTGTTAACAGTTCAATACTGTCCATTATAGACTATGGAGTAATTGTGTGGAGTGTAGCCCTGAAACAACTTTAAAAGAGTTATGGTGGCACTAAATAAAGCATACAGACTGGTCCTGGGTGCTGGCAAACTAACACACACCTGTGATTTTTATTCCGATCCAGCTGGCTCACACTCCAGGGAGGATCATGTACCAAGTATGCCTGCTTGGTAAAAGCATGCCAAGGACTTATCCTCCGTATACTAAAAACTCCTCCAGCATTCACACTGCCTGCATCTCACTGGAAAGGGAAAGGAACATTGCTTAACCAGAAGTAGTACACTTAAGTCAAGCTTATTTCCAGATGTGACCTGGGAGCACAAGGAAGTTAAGTGACTTGCTCAGAATCACAAAGTATGCACCTAGGCAGCTGTGGGACTCAAACTCAGGTCTCCAGATCTGCAGCTCAGAGCCTTAACCCACTGCACTATACTGCCTCCTCACTGCATCTCACTAGGAGCACCACCAGAAACATCCTCTAGGTGCCTTTCAGAAATACCTCATTAGCCAAGTGCTCCTTCACCTACAGGGCCCCTCTGTGGCTCAATGGCCTCCCTACTGCTCTCACAACTGTCCAGGATATTGGGCAATTGAAAAGGAAGCTCCATTTGCATCTGATTCTGATGGGTAAATCTGAGTGTACCAATTAGCTTTCTTTACCTCTGCCTACAACAAAGCCCACTCCTGTGTGTCCTCCTTTGCCCCATAATACCTATACTCTTTACTCTCTCATCCTCCCACTCCAAATATTCTCTCTTTTCCTATCTATGCTTGGTGCACCAGTACCAAACCTAACTGGTAAGGCTGGTTTCACACCTATGCCTATTACCCTACTCTTCCCTGTTTGAGAAGGCTATATTTGGCCATCATTTCTTCCCTTTCCTACTGACAGCACCAACCAGGCTGCCACTTGTAATAATTTTGCATTGGCCTACATTGTACTGTTCTTCACATTGTGTAATTCTGGAACTGATTGTTTATAAGTTAAATACCTTTGTATATCTCATTGTTTGTACTGGACGGTAACCTTTGTAAATAAGCTACTAGCTAAAAGGCTGTTGTAATCCAAAACATTAAATAAATAAATAAATATGCTTTTCCATTTTCCAAAGGGCAGGGGCAGGCAACCTTTCATGCCTCATTCTTTTAACTTTAACCAATAAGATTCTTGACTCAGACATCGGTAATAAACGTGATTCAGCTCTGACAGCACATGCTGGATAAAATGTGGCAGAGCAAGAATCTGATGCAAAATTTAGCTTGGTTAGTTTCCAGTAATCCTGTTTTAATAGAGCCCCATACCTTGGCAGCATATAAGATCTTCAAGGAGAACTTAATTTTTGCCGCTTTTATTGCAGCCAAAACAGGTAACTACCATATTTTTGGTTAAATCAACCATGACTCATAAGTACAGAATCCAGTTTTTTATAATCTAAAATGTTCATTCGAGGATTAAGTAGCAGCAAACGTCAGCCCAAGATAGACATAGGAATTAACCTTTGAGTACATTCCCATCAAAACACCAGGTAAACGATATTGTGATTTCAATCCAAACAGTAATATTTTTGTTTTTGACAAATCTACCTCTAATTTATTATTTTACAGAAAGTATTAAAATGTTTTGTAGACTTTTGTAAACCAGCATTTGTAAGAGATGACAGTACAACATCATCAGCATAAGCCAATGCTGGGATAAGCAAATAATTAAGTTTTGAGTAATTAACTGAAACTTCTGTTAATGTAGTCGAAAATCATTGATATAAAGTGAAACAGTAAGGTGGCCAACAGGCACCCCCGCTTGACACCTCTATTTTCTCAAATGCTCTAGTTGTATCACCTTTTACTGAACATCTAACTATGGCCATGTACAGTAAGTGAATATAACAAAATGATGATTTGTAATGACACTGGGTTAACGTTTAACTTGTATAGTTTCACCCACAATAAAGGTCTTGATAGGGAGTCAAATGCAGAAGATAATTCAATAAAAGAAGCATAGACTCTCTGAAAGCAACATTTAGTGTATTTATAAAGTAAATGGTTTAAGACAAAACAGCTGTTGATTGTTGAGTAACTTGTTTGAAAGTCAGCTTGTTATGGTGACACTATATAATTTGTCTACCCACTCCTGTAACCTAAGTAATATTTATTTATTTATTTATTTGAGGCGGATAACACCTTTGAGCACAAGTGCTCTTTTCTAAAGGTTCCACGTCAGTTATGAACAGGTATACAAAACATTGAGATACTTGAACGATATAAGTGACAAATAGATAAATTGGCATAGGTAAGGTATATGCTACAAGATTTCACCAACTCAAAGGGAGCAGGTCAAGTACAGATATTGGGTTGCAAACAAGGTTTATCAGCATAGTGATTTGATAGAGGGCAATCAAGCCGCATCATTATACAGAGAGGTAAGTGGTCATAAAAACAATGGCAAGCAGATTTCAGCGCAAGATAATTTCTTAGGAATTTTTAAATGGTACAATTTTGGAAGGTCCACTGTGGATTCAGGGAGTTCATTAAACCAGTGTGCAGCTTGGATAGAAATTGTTCACCTACCCTGACTAGTTTTAGAAAAGGACTTGCAGGGTATGTCTGTACATACTTGTGGTGTAGTGGTTGTTGACTGGGCAGAAGAGGTCACCAGTTGCAGATGGGGTGAGGCCCAAGAGGGCTTTTTAACCAGCAGGCGGGACTGGAGTTTCAGCCTATCCTGCAAAGGGAGCCAGTTGGTAAGTGCATACAAGGAGCGATATGTGGAAATCTATCAGCCTGACTTGCAAACTGGCAGGCTTTGTTGAGGACCATTTTATCCTGCTGAGTACTGAGTCACAGGCAGCTCCATAGATCTGTAGACCATAGTCAATGAGGGAGGACTGAACTTGAGACTGCCATGCCTAGCTTCAGTGGTAAGAATTTAAACATTGTCGGAAGAGCCCCTAATTTTCTGTTGGCCAGATCTGTAGTGTTGTCAACATGGGTGGCATAAGAGGGTGTCATCCAGGGTGACACTAGATATTTAAATGATTCAACCTGTTCAAGGATAGCACCAAGTGAATTTTGAATAACCAATGGAGGAACTACTTGCTTTCAGTGAGACTTGGAGAACAGCATTGTCTTTGTCTTTTATGGTTTAGGACAAGTTTATTGTTCTCAAACCAGTCCTCCATAAATTTAAAGCTTGATTGCAGGTCATGAGAAAGATCCCAAGCTGTAGGGCAACTATTGAAAATCACCACATCACCTGCGTAAGTAAGATCGTTGGGTGGGGGCAGGCTTCAGGAGCTTGTTAATGAATAGTCCAAAGAGGAGCAGGCCATGATAGACCCCTGAGGGACCTGACTGTGACACACTTAACATTAGAGAGCACTCCATCAATCCTACTCTCTATGACCACAACCAAGTAGCAGTAACAAACGAAAACCAAGCTATGGTTTCAGAGGAGAGGCCCAGGGCAGATAGCTTGTCCAACAGTAGAGGGTGGTTTATGAGGTCAAAGACTTTTGGCAAGTCAATGTATGTGGCACCAACCAGGTTCCCTTTATCCAGGCATCATGCAGGTGGTTGGTGTACTCAGTGAGGGCTGTTCCAGTGTGGTGTAGTTTCCTAAAGCCATGTTGTTGTTTACACGTCAGGTTGTATTTGTTTAAGTGTGAGACTAGTTGGTCTGATGCAGTTTTTTCCAGTGCCTTAGACAAGGGAAGAGGATAGAGAATGGCCTATAGTTGGTCACTTTAGAGTGGCTCTGCTTTTAGCACTGGTGTAACTATAGCAGCTTTCCAGATATCAGGGAACTGGGAGAACTGTAAAGACAGGTTGAAATTCTTCATCAAGGGAATTGCAAGCTCATCAAGCACCATGGCTAATAGCTTCATGTCTACCATATCCCCACCCATCCTTGTCTTACCCAGGACACTTTCACATAGGGAGGGTTTCCTAGTGACATACTTAAAGTAGAATTAGGGAGATTGGTCTGAAGGCCAGTTTGTGTACTTTGTCTAGTAAGGTCACCCACATTGTCCTCAGATGCCTTGTCTGGGGGAGGACAGAGCTCAGGTCAGTGAAGGCCTCATTGAAGGTGTTTGCTATTTCAAAAGGTGCAGTGGTGATCATCCCATGTGTATTAAGTATTGTTGGAGTTGATTTGTCATTGCTGCCCAGGAGGTCCTTAAAGCTGGCCCAGACTTTCTTCCCATTGCTCCAATTTTATTCTGCTGATTCTATAGAAGTCAGATTTGGCTTTCCTAACCTCCTTGGTACACTTATTGAGCTTCCTTGTATCTTTGAAGGTCTGCTGGTGACCAGTGCTCTTTGCTTGAGACAAGAGATTGTCCCTACTCATAGTGGGCAAGTAAAGATGGTATGATCCACCCAGACGAGATACCTTTTGATAATTCATTTTTGGGGTGGGGTGAATTTGTTGCATGCATCCATGAAGTGGGTTATAAAGCAGCCATGCACAGTATTGATGTCTGGGATAGCATCCAAAAGCTCCAGTCAATCTGAGCCAGATGTGCTTTGAAGGAACCTGTTAACCAGGGCCCCATGTTTACTGTGGCAAAGTGGACCTACATTCTGCGTGGGACCTCATGCTTTGTCGCGGCGAACAACTGCTGATTCTGTGTGGCTATTCTGTGGCAGCTGAATTGTGGTTAAACAGCATACCTTCAAAGGGATTAAGTCTTAGTTAACCCTTTGACTGCCTTTCTGCAATCACTCCGCTATACTGAAAGTGGAACAGCAGGCCATTTAACAGTATGTATCCTTATCACAAATGTTAAATAGCAATAACCCAAACCTGGCACTGCCATGGGCATCAGTGTTCTCTTTTAATGAATTTTCCTCCCACCCCAAATTTGAAGGTTCATTTGTTCTTCTGGAAATTGGTGGCCTTTGCTGTTCTCCTAGGTTATAATCAGAGTAGGACATACACACTTAGCTAAAACTACACAGAAGGCAAAACCTGTTGGATTTCTTCTGGTTTATATTTACAGTTAGCAGATATAAAAGAGACTCCAACTTGAAAGACATATTTTTTCTGATTTTGATCAGTGTTCTTTTAGATTTTTTTTTTAACTAGGAATACTCTGCCTTGCAACAGACATGTTGAGTGCAGTGTGCAAATCTGTGTGTTGAGGGTGGGGTGGGAACTGTCTTCCCATAACAGTGAAGGAGGCTGCAACTTGCATTGTCTGCAGGATTTGTTGACTCCTGATTTTTCTTTGGGGACACAGTAAAAATACAAGCAAATCATTCTTATTAAGCTGAAGTAACCTTTGTTAGCATGTCCTCTTCTCCTCGCAACTCAGGGGTTGTGATGTTCTTCAGGCAGTGACCCTCATTTCACTTATGTATAGCAGCAATAAAACTCTCCATTCTGATGTTTTCCCTTACCTGCTAGCTCCAGTTCTTGTATACCCTGACCCCCAACTCTGCTGCAGCTGGGCAACTTGACCCTCCTTAAGAATTGAGCCTGATGCCACCACCTTAGGCTGTAGGTTCAAATCTGCCAAGAAATTACTCTCACACTTGCAAGTACAGAATTGCCGCCCACAAATCAAAACTGTGATAGATGTCTACCAGTGGGGACTGAGTCCTCCATGCAGTCTGCTGCCAGCCCTATGTGTTTGCAATCAGCTCCTCCAATACCTGTTACCACACTGAGATTGATTCCACCTCCACGCCACCACTGAATCTTCTCGCCGCTTGACTACAGCTCACCTTCCAGTTCTTCCTTCCAAATTCATCTTACAAAGGATTCAGCATGGAAAATGAGCAGACCCACAGGGAAAAATTAACAAGACTGAGCTACGCACACCTACACAGCAGCAAATCATAACTGCCGTGGACTAATCAAGATCTGCTACTCTTGCGTCAGTCCCCCCACACCCACAATACTGGCTGGACAGAGTTACGTAACAAGAGCCAGCATGAGTCAAGATGCCATGTGGCCACTAGCTTTTGGCTTTGTGAGTTGGGCAGCATCAGTTTATTGCCCTTTCTAATGAGTATGTATGCCATGGCATATTTAACACATCAGTAGCTATGCCCTTGCCTTTGTGTGATTACATAGCATAGCTAGCATTTCTGTGGCTGTGTGGATGGTTTTCCTGATTTCTGTAGCAAGCACTGATTTCTCACGGCCACTGCTGCAACCCGCAGATACATGAAAATACGGGACCCTGTATTAACCATCTCAGTGGGACCCTACTTGTGATTGTTTAGCAGGGCCTTTGGGATTCAGGCAGACCAAAAACATCGGACAGGCGAGTGGTCACTAAGGGCGCCGGGCGGACCTTGACCTTGATAATCCCTTCAGGGTGTATAGCTAGGATCCAGTCAATAAGGATTTTTGTCCCTGTTTGTAGTTGACTCTGGTGCAGTCTTTCACCATCTGAGTTAGAAAAGGATAGATTGCGGCCGGTGGCACTGAGGGTTGAGCCCTGGATGCCACACCTCGCGCCATGCTGGTGACCTGGGTTTGGGAATGGACTCGGGTCATCAGTGGGTCAGCAGGGAGGATTAGGATCGAGCATCTGTAGACTGCTTTCCTAATCCTGGAGAGGGTTGGGAAGCCACCGCACTGTAGCAGCCCCTGCAGATGCCTGGGGCACAACATGCCGGTATGTATCTGAGGGAGGAGCACGGCAGACGGGATGCTGTGCCTGGATGTCATTGCATGTCCGTACTCCAGTGAGCACAATCAGGTGGAAAATGGCTGGGTGTGACCATGCAGCTTCAAGGTAACACCTGCCTTGCCAGGAGGACTCTTGTGGAATCGTCCTGGGGGATCCTGGGCCGGTTTGACTGGGCGGGGTATGGGGAGGCCCTCCAGTGACTGGCAATGGCTGTACCAGATCCCCATCATGTAACTGAGCCTGGTGCCTCCCCCGAATCAGGGCCGGTGGCTGGATGCCCTACGTAATTGCCACATGAAGGCTCAAAAGAAAGATGTGATAAAAAAGAAAAAGGATAGCTACCAGGTCCTTTGTGGTGCTGTTAGATTTAGCTGCCCAGTTGTTGTTAAAGTCCCCTGTGACTGTTGCTTCCCCATATAAGCATGATCGGTTAAAGTACCTGGCAAACATTTCAATGCCCTTAATTGTTTACTAGGTGGTATGTAAACTGACAGAACATGGAGAATCTTATGACCATTCCCCATTTGAATTTTGACAGCCAGGCACTCACAATCACTTGTGGAATTCTGTATGGTCAATTTGTGACCGTTAAGTTTGTTTGCAGATATGTCAAGCAGCTACCACCCCTTTGCCTAGTCAATCCTCACTAAAAAGTTAAAAGGTTATACCCATTTATATATAATCAATATAATGTACAATATAAGGTAATATCCTACAGAAAAATCTTATCCAGGGTATGAATATGGCTTATAGGTCTGTAACAGGCTAGGTTTAAGCTGTCACCTTTTTAAAATATGGGAATAATAATATTCCTCTCCATGAATCTGCTATAAAACTGGTTCTCAAACAAGATTTAAAATGTTATGACGTATCCACCCACCAATCTGTGTTTTAATAAAAAAACTCTGCCTGAATTTTATTGTTACCTGGTGCCTTCGCTAATTTAAGTGTAATTGCTTCTAATACCTCATTTGTTTTCAAATACCAAACATGAATCAGAGTATTCTAAATTAACATTGGTAGGGATATTGTGAGCTTCATGAATACCTAATGCTGTAAAGGGTTTGGTAGCTACTTATCAAATAGGACTCAAATGGTCAAATACAATTCCACCTTCTCAGGTAAGGCTGGACTGAATATTGGAGTGCCCCAAGGGTCCATCCTTGGCCCTCTCCTCTTCTTTTCCATTTTATAAATGACATCACCTCACACCTATCTGAGACTTTCTCCTACTATATGCAGATGATAGTTCTTTACACCAGTGCCAAATGCATAGAGGACATAAATCAGTGGCTCTCAGCTGACTTTCAACTTACACAATCATGGTTAGCAAACCACAAGCTGGTCTTAAATGGGTCAATACCAAGGTTATGCTTTTGGTACTAACTCAAAAATCAAACTCCTCCTAAGCAACTCAAAGTCTCTACCTTGGATGGCTCCTCTACTGGATCTTTACCTCTTTTAAATACTTTGGTGTTACCCTCAACCAATCACTAGCTTTGATCTCCATATACAAAATGCATGCAAGACTATGAACACCAAGCTGGGTATTGCCTATCGCACCAGCTATGTGCTAACCCCTTCCACCAGGCTAGCCATGACTCATGGTATTGTCCTCCCTCACTTACCTATGGCATTGCCACCTATACTGCTGCATCTAAGTCTAGTCTACACAAGTGGGACATCACCTACAACAGCATCTGTCGCTACGCTCCTCTGCCCACCGACTTAAACACCACTGCCTCCCTATCCTCAGACCTGAGCTGGCTGCCACCAAAGAGACAACCTTCTACTCTCTAGGCTCTATCATCAATAGTATCATCAGATCTCAAACTCCTAAGGCCCTTGCTGAGTACTTTCTCAAACAGCCCTCTCACTATGGGTTACGCTCTGTGGACAAGTACCTTGTCTGTATCCCTAGGCACAGTTCCTCCAAGGGGGCAAGTGCCTTTCCATTCTACCTCCCCAATACTGGAACTCCCTCCCACTATCTGCACCTTGCTCCTCTCACAATGCCTTTAAGATGGAGCTATGAAGTACCTTATCTTAATAAACAAATGCTCCTGTTTTAACCCCTTATTCCTTCCCTCAACACCAGCACTGTCCTGCACTTACACTCAGTTTCTGTCATCTCATATAATCTCCTTCTCTTTTCTCTCAATTTTTCCACATTCTATGCTGTTTAACCACCCTTCAGCATTGCTTCTTTTCCTCCTGTATCTCTATTTTTTTTACTTTAATGTAAACCCATGTATGATTTGCTGATGTAATGTCTTGATGCATAGTCCTACTTTGTCTCACTGTTGAAATTGTTATCCTCAAAGATATTTTTGTAAATTGTTATGTTTTGTTGTTGGATTATACTGTATCCTCCTGGGTCATGCCTGAAAATAGTCATGGTTATGGCTAGTGCACCTAACTGGTAAAATATATATATATATATATATATATATATGACTGGAGGTACCCCATAGCTACAAAATTCAGAATGACCATGTATTGTTATTTTCAGGGTCAAAAACTATTTTATTCCGATTTTTCATAAATCCTTTCTTGTTCTACTGTCATTTTGTAAAGTTTTCTTGCTGTACTTAAATTCATGAGATGCAGCCTTGATGGATTAAGTCTTGCTTGTCGAATGAACCATTTACTATCTATTTTTCTCCTGCATATTTTGTTATACCAAGAATTATTAACATTTAATAATTTGATAGTTATAAATGAGGAATTACATCAGAAAAACATGACTTAACATGTTATATTTAACACAAGGAAATATGTTTTGACCAAGTAGTTGCTTAAGCTACTACAGTCAATTATTACCTGTTGTTTTCTCCCCTGCCTGCACTGTATGCCTATTGTACAAGCATTGATTGTTTTATTGTCTACACTGCTACTCTTGTTTTTCTCATGTACTGTCTCTGTAACCTCCCGGGTCGTGCCTGAAAATAGTCATTGTCATGGCTAGTGCACCCTACCCGGTCAACAAAAACTAAATAATAAAAAGTTTGGATTAACAACTTATACAGTGGGTCTAATAAATGTTGCTCCACTTACTGATTCCATTTAATTCTTCTGTTAACCACTCTAGTATCCTGGTTTTAAATTTGGTAACTGCTCGTTACACATAGCACTTTCCCTAGTTTTTTCTGATTATTATTTGAGAATGGTCACTTTCTGGTTTGTGTAATATTTCCATATCAGAATAGCAAGGTAGCGGAAGAATTGGAATAATGACAAAATCAATTACTGTTGCAACATTATGTGAAAAATAAGTGAACTCACCTTTATGGTCTGCTATAAAGCTCAGATTCATCACAGTTAGATCATCTTCTCCATCCTGCTTGTCAAAAAGAGCCATTGTCACTGACATCCCTATCTTGACTGTTTCTGGTATACATTACTAGTGGAAGATGAGGAACAAGAACATCTGAATTGGCTAGGTTTTTAAAGAGCCCAGCTGAGCATTAAAATCGCCACAAATAATAGTTAGCCTGCCAGTATCATTCAATAATAACTGACCCAAAAGCTCAATTAGATCTGACCAAATATGTTTGGGAAAATTTAATGAGCCTTAGGAGGAACATGTACATTTGCAATATAGTACAATACAGAATACAATCAATAACACTATTAAGTAAAATAATAATGTGTTTTATATATGAAGAAGCTACAGGAACATTGTTCCAAGATTTTGACCATAGTCAGCAAGCCCCAAAGACTCCACACTTAGATTTTCATTTCTGTCTGGTAACTGTAACAGTTGGAAACCATTTAAAATGGGTCTAATAAGTTAATAGACCATGTTTTCTGGAAACATATTACAGAAAGAATTTCTAAAAGACTTTATAAAACCTTTATCAGGAATCTTAGAAACAAGCTAGCTATGTTCAGGAAATAAGAAAATGATAAGAATTTGTAAAACTATGATGCATAATACTGTTTTGTCATTGTAAATGTGTCTGTTCCAAAATGTTGAATCTGTCTGAGGTAGAAATAAAAGGATTAATTTCATTGGGGTACACTATATTATTTGCTATGGCTAAGGTCAAGGGGAGGACTCTTATGAGTATCTAAATGTGACTTGTGGTTAGAAGCATTTAAGATGTTGTTATAATCAAAATGCTAATTCGAATAAATCAAGTTTCTCAGCCTTTTCAAAATAGCCTTTGCTAGCCATTTATCTCTGAGTAGTAAATCTGCTTTACCTTCCTGTGTAGCATCATCTTGTACCCATTTAGCTGCAATAATCCCTTTACTACCTAAATTAACTTTTTAAAATGATTTTTAATAGGAAATCATCTGCCTTACTAGCGGTTGTCTGTTCATATTTAGATTTTTTTCATTCCAAACACTGAAAGGTTCGCAACTGATCCTGTTCCTCCCAGAAACTTGCTGATAATCAGCTAACCTTATAGTCGTTGTTCTAGTGAACCACCATCAAGAATTGGAATAGACTGAGTAAGACAAAATTGAACAAATCAGACTTTTTTGCAGAGGACATAATGAAAAGAGATATTAATGAGAGACACCTTTAGTGGATAAAGTAATGTAAAGAGATATTATCAAATTTATGCAAAGTGATGCTTTCTGCTGCAGATCAGTTATACAGTACTGCCTTCTGCAGCTAGATACAATAATATGGATCCAAGATCTGCACCTTCCTCGATATGAAAATAGTATAAAAATCAGAATCCACATATGGGACAACTAGTTTCTCACAAATAAATATTTTAACATTTCAAACAGAGATTGATGAGATTCATTTTCCTTCTTTACCATGTTCTTAAGTTTGATCACAATCTTGGGATGTTTATGAAACTTAGCATTAGTTATATCTATTTGGCTAGGGAAATTAATTAACTGCATCTGCTTCAATTAAAGTTCATCACTGACTTCCTCAATAAGCTGAATAACAGCATTTTGCTACATTATTGTGTATCCAATATAATAAGATCATCCATCGGTGAGCGAGTTTTATCCATCTGATATATTTTGACTGAGATTTTGAGTTATATTCAAAGCAGAAACTGGCTCATTAATTAATAATAAGCTTGCCTGAACACATATGTAACCATCCAGTCCCTGGGGTTCCTAGAATCCTATCAGTACTAGTGGTAGGAAGGTAGCAGGCAGCTGGTAGGGTGCTCATTAGGGGCTCCTTACATAATGACATCATTGTTTACTCAGTTAACCTGAGGGAAGAATGATTAGGTCATTCGAACTCTCGCAGCAACATAAACCACACTGTGTGGACAACTGCTCTGGGAGTTTAGAATGCTCAATCTGTTTCAGTTACAGCTTGAGTAAGGAGGTGAGAGTGGCAGAAGGACTGCCAGTTGGGCTCTGAGATGAGGGCCCTGCATTTCTCACCCTAGTGGAGTGTCATGTCCAGCTTCCAGTGAAGTGGTGGAGACCAGTGTTACAGCAAGATTTCCTGATTTACACTCACAGTGAAGTGGAAGGAATGGCTTGTTCTCAATGGACTCAAGAGGCAATCCCTGAAGGTTTTGTGTGTGTTTAGCTGCCTTGGAAAATACTTTTTTTCTTTTTGTTAACTGTATTTCTGCTCCACCTGTGGGGAATCTCTCTGTAGCCACTCACCCAGAGCTCTACCTCCTGCCTGAAGCACTCTACCCTCCTCTGTCTGACTTGGCAGACTCCCTGCTTGCACCATCTGAGGTAGGGCTGCCTATCTGCCCAGGGTGCTCTATCTGTAGTCTAATGTGCCAGTTGGATGGAGGTCTGGGTGAGGAGATACCTGACACTGGACTGTGGCATCTGGGTTCGTAGTGCCATTGCCTATCCCCAGCAGGGTTTTTCCTTAGTTATGCCCTGGAGTGCGGATGTGCAATGATGCCTGATGCCTGCCACCACTCCTCCCATGTACTGGCACTGATATTTATAGTGCCCTGATCTCTGTCAGGGGGCCACTGATGAGTGATGCAAACCCACTACCGTCCCAGGGAGAGCAGAGCAGTCCATCAGACACTCAATCCTCTCCCTCCTCTGCCAATCCCTGGTGGCCTGAGTCTATTCTTGAACCCAGGTCACTGGCATGGTGCAAGGTGTTGTGTCCAGGACCTCAACCCTCAGTGCCGCTGGGCTGGCCCTTAGAAAGGACTTTGAGAGACTGTTGATCTGCTACCCAGGAGCATGCCTTCTTCTTTTGTTGTTCCATGCCCAGTGGATGGGACAACCAGTTTGTGAGTACTGTTCTAGGAGACTAGATCTCCACATATTGTGGGAATCATTAGTCTTGGGTGTGTGTGCCCACAGAAGAGGCTGGATCAAACCTGTAAGTGCCCTAGTTCACCCAAATGAGTGAATGTTCTGTTAAACTGTTCACCCCAGTGAGTGCAGTTTGTTCTTTGATCACCCCAGTGTGTGACAAAGTTAAAGTGTGGGACCTCTAGCATTTTAGTGGGAAATGGGGGTTTCAATGGTGCAACCATGAAGAATGGCAGAGACTGTTGGTTGGGACCAGTGGTGGAGGAACACCATCTAAGTGCTTACAAGGCAGGCTTCCTGGTTCATAAAGGGCACCAGTTATACATGAAATGGCCAAGCTGCAGGTTTAGGTGTGTGGCTGAGTTTCACTAAATTGCACCTATGTTTGAAGAAGAGTTCTGAGTGTGTGGCTTAGATTCAGTAAAATGACAGTCATAGGAAGAAAATGTTTGGGTGCACGCCAGGTGTCCACTAGATGCACCATTGGGAAAATGGGAAGAAGATGTTCTTTTGTGTGTTCATGAACTGTACTGCATGCAAGGAACATTCATAAAATGTACCTGTTCTGCTAGACCGACCCTTGAGGGGTCCACTTCTGCTTTAAATTTCCGTCTGTTAAATAAAGCCATCTTGCACAATCCCAGTTACTGTTCTGGACATTCTAATTATTGCTTCTGGTTGTGTGAATTTACTGGCTCCCTCAGTAGGTTAGATCTAGCATATGTCTAGCTGCCCCAACCAGGACCTGGGTTGTAATGATTATACAAGGTTCATGTAGTTTTGTTTCTTTTCCCCACCCCTCTTTTCCTTTAGAAAATGAGCTGGGTATACATCCTAACACCAAGGGTGATACTAACCTTTTGTAAAGTAAATTGGTATGCGATAAGTGGGTACCAGAGTTCCAGATTTTATTGTGGGCTGTGCTAACTTGTTTAAAAATGGCCTGGGAGTTACAGAAAATGGGGCTTATCCGTTGATATTTAATTTGGGCAAGAGGTACAAAGAGTGTAGCTTGTCCAAAAGAAATATGTTTTGGAGTGAGAGGCATGCTGAGGAAATGTCTAGGATCTTCCTGTCTGGTGGCAGTGCACCCAAACAGATGATCATTTACCAGAAAGCAAAATTGTGCTAAGGAAAATGCCACTGGAAAGTCTTTTGCTGCCTGAGTTTCTGTGGAAAAGAAAGAAAAGAATTTGCTGCTTGTGTGTTCACTTTGAAAATGTGGACCAAGAAATGATTGCCCTTGCCTTGTAGTAAAAGCACTTAAAATTGTTTAAAAGTTGCAAATTTCAGAGAAAAGTATTTGTGGGCTTAAAAGACTTTTCTAAGTGCTCAGAAAGTTTCAAGTGTGTACAGTGAAAATTGGGAAGTCACTAAGGAAAATGCACCAAGTACTGAGTGAAAATGCCTTAAAATGCTTGCCCTACTGAAATTTCAAGCCGAAGAAAAAGTTACAGTTAACAGTTTAAATTTTGCCTTCTTGACAATTGCCATGCAGGAGTGTGGCTGAAGAGAGAGAGAGAGAGAGCTCAATTGCATGGTGCTGTGTGATTCTTCCCAGTGCACCTAAGCCACACCCTTGCTTGAGTCTCAAAGTTGTGGAACATTCATGGAGAAGCAGCCTGCAGTGTGCAAGCAGCATGTAGTTCGTGCAGCAGGAAGGAGGAATTGCTTACTGCAGAAGTGCTTCTGTAGCAGCAGTTTTCTAACTTTATCGCAGTTAAATTGGGCTCAACTTGTATTCCAACTGACTGGAGAGTGATGGAGGTGCTCGTAGTGATGAAAGTGCAGGGACCGCCAGCCCATTTCCCCACAGAGGTCTTCCTTGATTCAGCAGCAGGCCATATTACATCGACGGTGAAAACCAGCTACTGCCTGCAAATACCCTGTGCAAAAAGTAAATGACTGTGTTGCTAAGTTGGAAAACTGTGTAGAACTTGAACAAATGTAGCAAAGTACTGAAAAGAGAGTTTTGTGAACTGCTAAATCTTGGACTTTGTGTGTGAAAGTGCTGTTTTCAAAGAAAGTGAACTTTAAGACAAATGATCCCTCTGGTCCAAGTGCTTAAGTAATGGATTAAAAAAGTAAAGTAAACTTGTGCTTGAGAAAATCAGTTGAAATGCAAAAGATCCAGAGAGAATCTTAGCAATTTTAACTGAATGTGATGCAAAGTTACAGTAGCCATGTTGGGAGTGAGCCAGCAATGTAAACAAGCAGCTACTTTTAGACTAGTATTTTCAAACTCAAAACAAAGTTTCAAATGGTTTCTTGCTAAGTGTTGTGGAATACAGTTGCAGCAGCCAGGCAGCCTGTTAGTGAACTTTTCCAGTGTGTTAAAACCAAATCTCAGAGTGCTTGCAAAACAGTCATTTTGGGACTTGAATGTTTAATTTACAGAACGTGGCACATCTACCCCTTCACTACCCACTCCATGCCAGGGCGTAGGTAGCCCAACAGGAGTAAGAGCTAGCCAATTCAGAAAATTGTATGTCTGTTCATCAGCACCCGCTGAGGTGGCTTTGCTGAACTATCCAGTTAATGTGTGCTTAGTAAAGCCAGGAAGAGATGTTTTGCCAATTCCACATTGACAGACTGTAGAACACAATTTGGGATGAGCATGTCAGGTGGCACAAAGGTAGCTGAAGCAAAATACATCTGTTTAGCTCCAGCTTGACACAGACAGGGACCCTGTATAATTGAACGACAGCAACAGGCTGGGTGCCGTGAAAGAGACCCTATAGAGTTTGTAAAGGAGTTGTTGGACATTGTCTGTGTTGATGTTTGCAAGGCCCAGAGGAAAGTTAAGTGTTCCACACTGCAGAGAGTGGAGTTGGATGCTGCCAGTGCAGGTTCAGTAGATCCATGGGGGAAGGCCCAAGTCCAAGCCTTGTGGGAGAGTCTGAGGTGGAGGAAGCATGTTGTTGGGAGGCCAGTGCCTCTAAGGACAGTGAAGAATGGACATTTTCAGGGGTTGGTGCAATCGCCAGCTCCTGGGCAGGATTGTGGAAGAGGAGGAAGCAGCGGTGGCTTCAGTGGGACCTTGTGAGTCACCACGTGGCCTTGACTTCCATGGAGCCTCCCGATGTCTGTGTGGAGGAAGACTCAAAAAATGTGCGCTTAGGTGCAGAGGTGGACTGCTTTTGATCTGCACTAAGTGTTCATAACTGCCTCAACCAGGACTGGCCACCCCAAGCCGTCCTTCTGGACTGGAGTTAGTTAAAAGCAGCAAGGAGGAGAGACTTCTGTGTGGATGAACTGAGGCCAAGTATGGACAATCATACCCTTCCTACCCTCAGAAAATATGGGAAGAAGTTGAGAAATATAGGGGTGCTTAGTTGTGGGAGGGCTTATGCCAACCTGCCCTAGAGTAAACTATGTGGGTCCGAATTAAAGTGTGTAATGAGAGACAGCAATTCTGGAAGTGTGGCAGGACCTTTATTTATTTATTTATTTAAGATTTCAGAATTACAACCTTTGAGTCATAGACTCATTTCCAAAGGCTCCACATCATGAGGAACAACACATTTGACATACATTCAGTGCTACAGTGCATGTTACATATACATGTTTAACATAATACATATCTTGAGTTAAATATCTAGTTTATGCATTTCAGTGTCACAATTGCAGTTCGATGAGACATTATCTTGCGCCTATGGACCCTAGCACTGGGCCCAGCACTGAGATGGCCCTTGGCTGTGGTAGCCATGCTGTCAGTCTGCATGGTACTGAGAAAAAGTGTGTGGGGGGACTAAGTGGGCAGGTGCATGTGCATGAGGTTAGAAGGTCATCTTTCAGGGTGATCTTGAAAGGCCAAGGTTGTATGGCAGGTGACTTGTGAGGGAGGTGTTGAACCAGGTGGGGGCCCTGACCAGGAATGATCTCAGTGCTAGGTTGCTCTGATCCTTGGGATGGTTATTCTGTTTTACTTGTGCTGCATGTATTCACAGAGGGGCTGGAGGTTGCTAGGGTAGTTGACAGGCCCTGGGGGTTCAGGTCCAGTAAGTGATTTTTGGCTATGAGGCAGGCCTGATGTTGTACTGTCTCTTTGAAACTTAAATCTGGGCAAGTGAGTTAAGTGACCTTGTTAATTAACCTGTGAGAGTAGTGGACAAAGCTGGCCAAGAGATATTCTACACTGTTCCCATGGTTCATCTAGATGGGGTGACAGTTTATGCCCCAGATCCTGAATGGTACTACCCCAGAAACTGGTGCCATTCATCTGAAATTGTGCCCACTTGCCAGAAGTGAATGCAGCCATGCTAGCTCAGCCATCTGACACTGAAGAGGCAGCAACCCAAGATGGAAGTGCCTTTCTTCTGATGATCCAGGTTCATCTACAGCAGCATCCAGTTTCATCTGTGCCAACATGCAGGTTCATCAGCCCAGCAGTCGGAGAAGATTTCCAGTCTGGGTCCAGTAAAAGGGTTGTGGAAGCATCTGATCCAAAGATTTCATCTATCCAGCAACCGAAGATCATCGGGCCGCAGGTTCAGAGAGGTGATGTTGACATCCTTTGTCACCTAGAACTGGTAAGACATTTTTTCATTTTAATTTGATTGTTTACCTAGCCAGCCCGGTGGCACTGAGGTTGAGGTGCTAGAATGCCACACATCGTACCACCAGTGACGGGTTGGGAGCGAGCCGGGTCGTCAGGGGTTGGCAGGGATGGAAAAAGTTGAGTGTCCGAGGACTGCTCTTCTTTGCAGGGGGCTTGGGCTGGCTGCTATTCTGGTGGCCCCTAGCGAAGGCTGGGGCACTACACCAGAGCTTGCAACATAGCAGGGTTAGAGCCTTGGCAGGACGTCCAACAGGGGTACGCAGGAATGTATCCAGCATGCAGGAATCCATTGCACATCCAAGGTCTCAGGGGGAAACCAGAACATGGAAAAAGGAGCCCAATCCTGGTAGGCGCTGGTGGGGCCCAAGAGCTACCCCATGCCCAAAGTCGAGTGCACTGGCTGACCTCGAGTTCCCTTGGGTCTCAAGGATATCTGCACAGAATTGAATGGTGGTCCAGGGGAGGTGCGGATGCCTGACCGAGAGGAGCATGGCCAACCGAGAGTCAGGACTGAGTCTACAATGGGGTGGGATGGAGGTAAGCTGAGTAGGCAGTAAGGCAGACAAAGGCCCAAACCAGGAAACACTAGCACAAACAGTGAAGAAGGTGACATGACTTTATATAGATACATTAGTGAAAGGAGAAAGTGCAGAGGGATGTGTTAATATCAAAGGGGATAAGGGGCATGTGAGGGAGGAGGACCATGTAAAGCATCTATCTAAATAGATACTTCTGCTCAGTGTTTTCTGAAGAAAAGGTAGGGCAGGGCCCACAGCTCAGTACCATGGACACAGGGGAGGGAGGTGCACTAGTCCCTTCACAAAAGAAAGGGTCCACAAGAGCTCGATAAGCTCAGGGTGGACAAAGCAATGGGACCTGATGGCATACATCCCAGGGTACTAAAGGAGCCAAGGGTGGAACTAGCAGAGCCATTGTCAGAACTGTTTAGTAGTCTCTGAGCACAGGAGAGGTTCTAGAAGACTGGAGAAGGGCTCATGTGATCCTGCTCCACAAGAGTGGTAGCAGGGAGGAGGCAAGGAACTACAGACTAGTCAGTCTTACCTCAGTAGTGGGCAAGATTATGGAGGCACTCCTTAAGGAAAGGATTTTATTTTAGTCTTTTGCAACTGGTAGGCCCACTAGGCACAAGTGCCTGTTTTCAGGGGCGACCTAGGAGCACTGGGCAGTTAAGTGACTTGCTCAGAGTCACACAGTATGCAAGTGGAGGCTATGAGAATCAAACTCAGGTCTGGTTTGCTGGATGTACCAAGCTCGTCTCACACCTCATTCCTCTAACCTCTAGGCTATACTACCAGCCCAGGATAGTGCAACACCTGGAATCCATAGGAGCACAGGATACAAGACAGCATGGGTTTACAACAGGAAGGTCCTGTCAGACTAATCTCATAGATTTCTTTGACTGGGTAACCAGAGTGGTGGACCAAGGAGGAGCAATTGATGTCACCTACCTTGACTTCAGCAAAGCTTTTGATACTGTTCCACATAGAAGATTGATTAATAAGCTGGGTCAGCTCGAGGTGGGTCAGAAGTTGGTCAACTGGGTGGCAAACTGGTTGACAGGCAGAAAACAGAGAGTGGTGGTAAATGGTACATAGTCCAGAAGAGATGCAAGTCATAAGTGGGGTACCTCAGGATAAGTCCTGGGGCTGGTCCTCAACAAAATCTCCATCAGTGACATTGCAGATGGACTGGAGGGTAAGGTTTGTCTGTTTGCAGATGACACCAAGATCTGCAACAGAGTAGATGATCCAGATGGGGTGGGCAGAATGAGAAGAGATCTGGATAAACTGGCAAAATGGTCGGAAGAGTGGCAGCTGGGGTTTAGAGCAAAGAAATGCAAGATCATGCACAAAGGGAAGAGAAACCCTGAAGCCACCTATAGGATGGGAGGGAGTTGCTGGCAGTCATAGGGAAGAAAGAGACTTGGGCATCATCATCACAGATGACCTGAAATCATCCAAGCAGACTACTAAAGCAGTAGGTAAGGCTAGGGGATGTTGGGGTGTGTTAGTAGGGGTCTCACAAGTCATAAGAGGGAGGTAATAATCCCTCTTTACAAGACAATGGTTAGGCCCCATCTGGAGTTCTGCATGCAGTACTGGAGGCCACACCTTCACAAGAACATTAACCAAATTGAGGCAGTCCACAGAAGGGCAACCAAAACGGTGCAGGGACTGCATCAGAAAACATTTGAGGACAGATTAACGAAGATCAGTGTGTATACCCTAGAGCAAAGGAGGGAGAGAGGTGATATGATCAAAACATTCAAACAAGGTGAAAGAGTCTAACATGTTTCAATATAAGAAAAATAGCAGGATAAGAGGACACAGCATAAGATTAGAGGGAGGCCGATTAAGGGGTAATGTGAGAAGTTCTTTTTTCACAGAAAGGGTGGTTGATGCATGGAACTGCCTACCTCAGAAAGTGGTGGATATGAACACAGTGCAGGGCTTCAAACAGGCATGGGATAGGCATAAGGGAGCAATACAGATGAGTATGAATAGATAGGCCATTGATAGAGCAAAGGCGATGGCACATTCATAAGGTAGAAAAGAAATGGGCAGACTGATGGGCCTTGCGGTCCTTATCTGCTGTCAACGTCTATGTTTTTATGTTTTGATGTAAACCATACTGCACAATCCAGTTACTGTTCTGGACATTCCGATTATTGCTTTTGGTTGTGTGGATTTACTGGGGCCCCTCAGCAGGTTAGATCTAGCATATGTCTAGCTGTCCACCCAGGGCCTGGGTTGTAATGTTGACACAAGGGTCATGTTGTTTTGATTCTGTACCCTACCCTCTTCCTCTAGAAAATGAGCCAGGTATACATCCTAGTGCCAAGGGTGGTACCAACCTTTCTGTAAAATAAATTGGTTTGCCAGTAAGTGGGCACCAGTGCTCCAGATTTTAATGGGGTGTGTGCTAACTAGTTTAAAAAGTGGCTTAGGGTTACACATACATCTGCAGTTTCAGTGCCCTGCCCTGTCACCTCCCCTTGCTGCCTAGGCTGGGTCCCACAGGGCTCCATCCTGGGTCACCTGCTTTCTCCATGTTCCTGAATGACCTCCCTCTGCCTGTGACAACTCACATGTCCACATGTATGCAGAAGACACAGTCATCTTCACCTCTGGACCTTTCACGCAGCAGTGGAAGACCTGCTCCAGTGGGATTTCAACAACATTCTTCACTGGTTCTTAATCTGGCAAGCTCAGTCAACACTAAAAGAACTGTGTCCATGACCTTTGTTACCAGTCAGAAACTGTCCAGACAAACTGCCCCTGTTTTCACCACACTGGATGGCACTCCTCTTGAAGCAATTCAGTCCCTCAAGTACCTTGGAGTGTAGTTTGACAGTAAACTTGACTTCTAAGCCCACATCAACGCCATCCATGCAGGACTCTGTACCAAGCTTGGTGCCCTGTACTGCAACTTATACTGTCTTGTCTCCCCATGTCTGCAGGGAGCTTATTACCAAAATGGTGCTCCCTGTCTTTCACTGGTCTATGTGGTCTATGGCACTACCCTTCTACTTTCCTTGCTTGACTGGACACCTCTGCAACTTCTGCCATTTGCTACAACCCCGGACACACCATTGTTCACTGTATTCATCCCTGTCCATCCTCTCTCTGTCCTCGCATTGTCAGACTAACTGTACCTCCTTCATATCTGAATACTGATTTGGTTCACTTCCATCTTACCTCTTCTCTCTCCTCTTCCAACTCCTCCTTGCTGCCTGTTTCCTCCATTCCAGAAACCATCACACTTTTGCCACTCTTCATTCTCACTCCTCTACTGGTCAATCTACCTTATACTTATCATTGTCCTCACTCTGGAACCAATTCCTTCCTCCTCTGACTCACCCAGTCCCTGGCTCCCTTAGGCACCAGTTGAAATGCCAACCCTTCCCTCCTGATCTGTTCCTATTACCTTTCCTCTTGACACCTCCTGAACCAAGCTTAAACCATCCTGGTAAGTGGCCAGCTGGGTCCCCACTCCTGCCTTGGATTCACTACCACACCACTACAGTTTCTCCTTGATTACAAGGTCAGGCATTAACTCACCCTACAGATCAATTGCTTGTTGTCAATATTGTTCTTTTTCACCATGTATTGTTACCACTTCTGAATATACACTTGTTAAGTATTCTTATTGAACTGTACCACACCTTATTCTCTACACAGATAATTTTGTATATATTCTAATTCTGAACAAAATTTTTACCAAATGTTGCTCCACTGTTTTACATTAATGTATTGTACTGCTGTTCTTTCACTGTCCCTTCCTGGGTCACACTCTGGAAATGAGCCTTGTCTCAGTGTACCTCTCCTGGTTACCAGTTTTCAAATAAATAAATAAAAGGATGAATTTCTTTTTTGTTTTCATTTTTTGTTTTTCCTGCTTTTAGGTTTATTGCATAGAAACACAGAAACATAGACTTTGATGGCTGATAAGGACCGCTTGGCCCACCTAGTCTGCCCATTTCCTACCTATTTGATAAGCTTAGATCCTAGTTAACCAACAGCCTACTTCTTCCTACCCCCACCAGAATTGCCTTACATCAGTCCCATGCATTCTTGAATTCCCCGCTGTTTTTGACCCCACAACCTCCTCAGGAAAGCTGTTATATGTGTCCACCACCCTCTCCATGAAAAACACTTCCTCCATTGCCCCAGAGCCATCCCTCCTCTATCTTCAAATTGTGCCTCCTTGCTTTTGCACATCTCTTTTCTGAAATATGCTACCCTCTTGGACTTTGTTGATTCTCTTGAGGTACTTGAAAGTTTCTACCATGTCCCCTCTCTCTCCTTTCCTCGAGTATACATATTAAACTCCTTTGGTCTTTCTTTGTATGGCTTCTGGTGCAAACCCTGCACCATTTTAGTTGCCCTTCTCTGGACTGGCTTAAGTGGGATACTTGAGAGTGCACTAAAACAGAAGACTTACAGATAACAGGAGAACAATCAGGCAGACAATTAGCCACATTTTGTTTTACTGGAGTAAGTAACACATGATCTGTGGAACACATTTCTGAGCAAATATCTGAACCTGGAAAACAGTTTGATTTTAACAAGTCCAGGTCTTTTTAATACTTGTTAATTGTTCCCAAATAGATCAAAACCTTCTCCTATATAAATTAATTGTTTCATCAACATAATGTTTGCTGTATGTTTATGGGACAAGTTATTAACCCAGTGTAAGAGATAATAGAAGTGCAGGGAAAATTACACTGCACGAATTAGTAAGGTGGTCAGTAGATTCTGGCATTAAACTTCCTATATTTTGCAGGTATGTTCCTGTATTATCATATACCCTCAAAGTTAGAATATGACTCTTCCTCATACATGGGGGTAAGTTCAGCCTTAGTTTAGGAGTTAAAGCATGATGACCATCTGTTGTGGATTTTAAGGCACACAAGATCTCATGAGATACTAACGAGGATGAATAGGACAAAAGGACCCAATAGTATCAGAGGACACTACATCTACACCTGTGGTAGCATTCTGAGGTTCAAATACTAGGTTAGGGGATTTTGTTAAATTAGGAGAAGTAGAATGGGGGTGAGTTTGGAAACTAATTGGAAATGCACTTGTTAACAACCCTATCAGTTAAATATAAACCAGACACAAACCCTCCAACATAAAGTTCCTTTAAACTATCCCCTAAATAAGGTGAATCCTATTTATCGGACTGCCTTTTCTTGTTTATGACCCCTGTTATTTTAGTTTGTCTTATGTTTCCCCAGTCTCCTTGTCTTGCCTTGACTTGTTAGGATTTTTTGGGCTGATGTTGGTGTTTAGGGATTTACTGGGTTTGCTGGGTTGAAAGGACAAAGAAGGCTAATGTTAACATCTGTGATTGTCCTCCACACTGGTGGGTCACAATATATGATCCCAATGTTTTACCAGTTACCAACAATTTATCAAAATCATGTTTAAATCCCAGTATAGTGTTTTATTAATCAGCTCGAGGCAATTTATTCAAAATTTTAGCTGAGCGTACGGTGACAAAATGATCCCTCTTTGTGGTGTTTCCCAAGGGACTATAATTTGTTTATTGTATGAGCATAACCTGTTATCTCTGGGTTTTATATTTAGCCTGCATTGTGCAGCCAGCACAGGGAATTGATTGGCTTGTACATGTGAGTAGATCTCCCTTTGCCTTCTTTCCTGTAATGAAAGGTTTCCTTGAGGTGGGTGCATGAGGAAGGGTGCTGTCCATAACAGTGACTCCTTCCGGTGCAATCCCTCATGGCGATGGGAGGGTAGGGTGACTGGATGAGGGGTGGTGAACTGGGCAGCAGGATGTCACTATGTGTATGCACACGGGGAGCGAGCATGGCAAGTGGGCTGGAAGGGGCGGAGGGTCTGTAGGAGGTAGCGCTGCAGTGGATGGCAAGGCTGCATTGTGGTGTTGGGGTTGGCTAGTGGTTGGGGTGGGTGAGGTACGGGTTTGGGTCCGAGCGCTGGTGTGATTTTATTGCACCGGCCAAACCTTGCAATGCTTTGCCCCCCCACCACAGAAGCATTAAAAAACTGTCCTGGAGCCGTTGTCCGGTGCGCTGGGGTTGCCAGAGTGCTGAAAATGTTTTCGGCACTCTGACTGTGCGATAACAGTGATTGCCTTTAGGTGTTCACCATTATCACATAGATCCATAATGAAAATAGTCCGCCTCTATTAGTTTGTCCTCATAGAACTTGTTTTCTAAATGAAGTATAATTTTGGCGATTGGCTTTTGCACCATCTCAATCATTGTAATATCCCTTTTTGGTATGGACTCCAAACAAGTGATGCATAATCTAGGTGTGGTCAAACAAAACTTCAATATAAAGGAATCAGATTTAACCTCAAATGTATTTTTTTCTTTTACTATTTTCTGGTAACTACCATTACATACTAATTAATAAAGAAGCACACAATTTTATTTATTTGTTTAGTTGAAAACTGGTAACTGAGAAAGGCACTCTGAGCCAGGGCGCATTTCCAGGTGTGGCACAAGGATAACAGAAAGGGTTGCAATAAATCAAACCTAGCAGTAGAAGCATTCCAATGATAAAATGGAAACTGTGAACAATTCAATAAGATGCAAGTGCAATAAATGGTAAACAGAAGTTGATTCTATGAGCAGCGTAATACCCAATTAAATGACAACAGCAGGCTGATACAAATAAATGCAGTGGTTGCAGTGACATGAGTTGACTCTATCAGGTCTATGGCAGGGTGAAAAATGGCACCAGGGACAGGTCAGGTAGGGGCTGACATGAGCGGTGGGGAGAGAGGTTTTAGCTGGTGTCAGGGAAACTGGGAGGGTGAGCGAGGAGATAAGAAGGTTGCTGGTTCCAGAGGGAGAGAAGGTGATAGCAGAAGGCTGACTGCCCAGCAGAGGAGTGGGGGTGAGCAGGTGCAAGAATCTCTGGAGATGAGTGAGTGGGTGAGAGAGTAGGACTAGGTATGATAAAACTAAGATGTAAAGTACACTAAAACTATTTTAAAATGCACCCTTGAGTCTTTGGATAGATTTGAAGTTTACAAACTCAATGACTCTCCACTGCAGGTCCTTTTCTATTGAAAACACTGGAGGTGGCAATAACAGTAGTTCCTCGACACAGTAGATGCTGTACATGAGACCACTGCAGCTCAGTGCATTTAAGCGTCGTGGTGTACCCCGACCATGGTAACCTCTTTGCAAACACCATAGAAAGCATTCACAGGATATGATAAATTAATGATGTGAAATAAATATAATCAAACACACAGGGCCTCATCATTCCTGCATGGTTAACATGGCAAAGAATGAACAGTCCCACTTAAAATCCAGTAAAACAAGCGAACTCACATTTGCTCAAGGTTTATCTATTGTTCCAAAGAAAGGCACTTGGTGCTTTCCAGATAAAACAAACAGTGACTGGATAAACCTTATAAAAATTTAATTAGGCCCTAAATGGCAAACCTAGCTAAAAAAATCAACCATAAAAACAATATATCCCATCAAATGTATTAGTATTATGTATCATTTTATTGCGATAAAAGCACATTAGAGGTGGATATGTAATTAAAGTTCATTGCAGACTTTGAGCAGCTGTGTAAAATACTAAAGCTACTGCCAAAGAGCAACACCGCATTCTGTCTAGAATTTCTGGTGTTTATCCCTGCAAAAAGATGAATAAATGTACTAAAATTATTAGCACTAGTATCTCTCTGCATATTGAGAGTACACAATCCAATTGTTTTAAACCACCCTACAATTTTGACTTCCTATGCCATTACTGTCTCAGTGGCCTCCTCCAGTACATATACCTCATAGTTTCTACTTGTCTTCCCACCCCATTCCTACCATACCTCTTTCACATCCCCCCCACTCGCTCTCTCTCCTGCGATGTCTTACTGCCTCAATCCTCCCTACCTATTTGCTTCCTGTCTGGTGTTATATCTGTATTTTATAGCCAGTTCTTGTAGAATAAAGTTGATGCCAGTATTGTTATCAATTGTTATATGTGCACTTACTTTCTTTTGTACTTTGTTATGCGGAATGTTGGAATGCCTTCTAGTTACTCCAATTGCTCAACCTGTTATCCATTTTATTATATCCCTAATGGTATAGTATAGTATGCACTTACTTTCACTTTTGATATGAAGTACATCGAATATTTCTCGTTACCTCGATTGCCCAAACGGTTATCCATATTTTATTGTATCCCTAAATGTTGTATTCTTATATTGTATTGTTTTGCAACTGTTTTCCTGTGATGTTGTAACCTCCTGGTCGTGCCTGAAAATAGTCACTTTTGTGTCTGGTGCACTTACCTAGTTATCAAAAAAAAAAATAAAATAAACTGTGTAAAACTAGTAGCTCTGTTCTTTTGCTAATTAACTAACCCTGAGTAAAACCACCAGCACCGGAGAAGGAGAGAGAAACTGATGCTGGACAACCTCTGCTTGTCCCTTCAAAACTTAAGAGAGCAGTGAATCAAAACTGAGTTCAGCTGCAGTACTTATACAGTAAGTAGCTGAATAGTTGGGCTATAAGGACTGCTGCATCAAGCAATCTGGTGAATTCTGTCCCAGTCTTTTCTTGGTGTTAGATTTAACTAAAAACTAGTTCTTTGCTAAATCTCCGTAAGAGTGGCAAAACTAAAACCCTCTGTTCTGCTGAGATTAATAGAAACTCTCGCAGAAGGATAAGGGCAAATGCAGAGGGCAAGCAAATCTCAGCTTGTTGGTGACTTTTCTAAGGCACAGTTGACCACAAGGTTCCCCCCACTGGTGCCATTTCTCTTCTCCTCTCCCTCTCCAGCTTTCAGACCCTCAAACAGGTTCCTGGACAGAACTCTGACTCCTTCCCAAGCAGACAATTCCAATCCTGGTCACACTGGGGTCCCTCGAAGTTTGAGTCATGGTTCTTCTTTTTCAGCTACTCCCACTCACACCGTCATCCAAGGTCTCCCCTTTCTTGTTAGTATCAGGATTACTTCAGGGATTACTCTGGGGATCTAGGGTTCCAATCTGATGCTCTCTTAGCTCCTTTGCCTCTCTACTTCAACTTCTTGTCCAGATGCTAAAATGGGTAAGCAGCATTTGTTTTCTTTACCATGTTCTCAGCATGTTTTAAAGAAACCTAAAATATTAATAATAAATGACACCTCACAACTTATTAGATAATAGAAGAATATTCAGATGAAGTAGGAATGCGAGGAAACAACAAGCATGGTGAAGTTTAAATTCCCTGTCTTTGACTATGTAGGTATGATCTATGGCACTACCCTTTCTACTCCTGTGCCAGACTGGACACCCTCTGCGATTCTTTCTGACACTCTGCTACCAGTTCATTTCTGGTACTTATCACTGCTCCTCTACCCTCCTCCATCCTCCCTCTCCCTTATATGTCATCACTCCTATTGCACCTCAGCTAAGAAATTGGACTCATCCCTTAAGACTCTAAAGGAGTGTTAAATCTTTTTTTTGTTGTTGTTCAACTTAGTATCACATCAATGGCAGGCAAACCAGATTTCCTTTCCAGAAGGTACAGTTGGAGAAATATGTAGCTCATAGTTCTTAAGGAGAAAGTCTCCTCAACCTATTTTCTGCATACCTGTGTAGTTTGTAGGCATTAATAATGATTACCTCCTTTGCATCCTCTCAGTTTCATCTAATTTAAATATAAATCAGGTTGCTTGACTCTTTTCTGTGCTGGTGTGAAAATCTCTTTGACTCATTGTAAAGGTCGTCACCCCACTCGTGCAAAGAAGCATGGGAGTTGATGATGCATATCTGCACAAGCCACCAGAAGTTATACTCTGTCACTTCTGTTACATATTTTGTGAAGTCCCTGTATTCTCTAAAATCATTTTTTCTAATTCAGATACACTTTAAACTACAGAAAACAGCTGGGCACTTACAATACCTGGAAAAGATTGATTGCCAGCATAAGACAAGAACACAGGGACTGCAGAGGACAGCAACAGCACTGATGGACGCATTAGAACTACTGCAGGTTAGCTCTAAAGCATCAGAAAGCTCTAGGATGCCTTACATGAATCGGGTCATGACCTTTGCAATGGAGTCAAGCAGGTTTTCACACCATATTTAAGTAACTTCATTTACATTTGAATGCTGATGAAATTAGATGGGTACAATAGAGACAATAATTGTTTGTGCCTACAAACTACACAAGTAAACAGAATAAAAGGTTGAGAGGATCTTCCTTTCAATGGCTTAATGTGGTGTAAATCAGTGCTGGAACAGTACAGCTTTCTTACAGATATTAGGCTTAAGTGCCTCAGACAGTCATGATTACAAGTTACACTAGCTGAGCTTGCTTTCTGTTCATGGGATGATCTGCTCAGGCTGGGGCCCCCTGAAAGCAGGTGTAGTGCCCCAGAGTACGGTGGCACCAAAGAAATTAATGAAATAAATAGAGTGCCCAGTGGGTCCCCAGTGTTCATGGGCAGCAATAAGGGTTTATGAAGAGGCCCTGTCAGTGTTTCCCCTTCCTCCAAGCACCAGGCAGGGCAACATTTGTTTTAAAAAGAAAAGTGTTTTCTCCTACTGCCTGCTCCATCCCATGCCCCCGAGCAGACAGACTGAGAAGGGCACCCATGCTCTGGGACTGCTGTCCCTGCCCAGTGCATGGTGTGAATTTTCAAAAAAGAGCTGGTGACATGGGCACAGGCTTGGGGTTCCAAATTAGAACCCGAGCATCCGTTTGAAAGAAGATATTTTGGGCAATTGTTGTGTGCTGGTGTCAAAGGAGAAGGATGCCAGAAATCTTGTGGGGAACACAGAGGCTTACCTGTTGGGTTGAAGCTGTTCCCTGCAGTTGTCTAGGCACCTCAGCTCCTGCTCCACCAGTGTTGCTCCTGTCTGTGTCAACTCCAGTTTCTGCTGTTATCACGAGGTCAGTGCGGTGGTCACCCAAGAAGAAGAAGAAGAGCGTCCCTGCATCTGGTGTGGGTTCTGTTCTAACCCCATTTTAAAAGTAATTGTTGGTTCCTCATCGGTGGCATCTGAGAGTCATGTCACTGTGGAGGAAGACCATTGGCCTCCATGAGGCTCCCTGCCATCCACCACACTGCCTGATTCCTTGCTGCTGTCCCTCCCTCTGCCAGCGAGCCTCCTGAAAGCAGCTTCTTCACCCCGGCTGGGGCAGTGAGTAGGCAGCATGAGAAGAGTGCTGACTGCCTGAAAATATTTTAAAGAAAATAATTAATGTTTTAAAGTGCCTAGGGCACCATCCAGGCTAGATTAGTCGTAAGGGGGCTAAAGGGGCAGGAAATTAAACATTCTTCAGGCGTAGCGACACCCATAGGAGGGACTAGAGTTTAAAGGTCCACAGTAAGAGGGTATAAATATTTAATAGGATGCAGGGGCAAGGGAGGTGACAGACAGAAAGGCTCTACCACGGCCTAAATAAATATTTAAAGGGGCCATGCATGGGAGACGCCTTAGCTAGCTAATGGCAAGCTGCAAAGAAGTAAAAGGACCAAGCAGAGTAGGCCCACAAGTCAAAAGAGGTCCAGTAAGGAAGAGTCCCAGTAGAGCTAGCCCTGTATTTTAAAGGGGCCCAGCCAAGTTAATGTAAGGATGGGCAAGCAAGCCCTGGTGCCGTGCACCTTTCCAGAACACACGCTAGTCCCTAAGTCAAAAGGATGGGTTAGTCTCCCAGTAGGTGGGAGGTTGATTTTAAGACCCCTGCTGTTTGTTGAAAGCTTTGAAACAGGAAATGTGGTCACATTGGTGGGGAAAGGGTTTAAATATTTCCACCTTTAGACTGCCCCACAGGGATGGCCAAGGCAGGAGTTGGCTAGTGGCTCGATATAGGCTAGTACCATTGGAGGCAGTAGCACCATTGGAGTAAAAGAGCAATTGGGGCACCTAGTGTAGCAATCGAACCTGCAACTACCTGCACTGTTTACTGTTTGCAAAGTGCCTGAACTGCTTTACAGTTTGCAAAGTGCCTGAACTGCATTACTGTTTGCAAAGGGCCTGAACTGCTTTACTGATTGCAAGTTTCCTGAACTGCCTTACTGTTTACAAGCTGCCTGAACCACTTAACTGTTTATGGCCTGAAAACTGCTCTAGACTGTAGTTGTTGCCCCTGCTTCTGAAAGTTGCCCCAGAACCAAACAATTGCCCCAAACTGGGTTAGTTGCCCCTGCTTCTGGCAAGTTGCCCAGAACTGAACAATTGCCCTGAACTGGGTTATTTGCCCTGCTTCAAAAGTTGCCCCAGAACTGAACACCACCCAAACTGGGTTATTTGCTCTGTTCAAATCACCCCTGCAACTGAAAATTGTCCCAGGAACTGTTTAATTGCCCCAGAGTGGATCCAAAGTGTACCAACCATCCTTGATTGCTAAAGGCTTGGGTGTGTGGACTCAATCTTCTGCCACTATATTGCACTGCAAGTACTGTATGCCGATTCCAAGCTGTCCAAGCTTGTAT
Source organism: Neoceratodus forsteri (assembly GCA_016271365.2). Taxonomy (NCBI): domain Eukaryota; kingdom Metazoa; phylum Chordata; order Ceratodontiformes; family Ceratodontidae; genus Neoceratodus; species Neoceratodus forsteri. The sequence continues at coordinate 1,609,285,205 of CM057452.1, forward strand.
ACCTGTGTCCGCAATCACATCTCAGTGGAATCAGTCTCTATGCATCAGAGGAAAGATCCGACAGCTTCATTCTTCACCACCGCCTTCCAGTTCCTGTGGTCCTGGTTGGAATCTTCTTCACCCAGAGTGTGCTTGTCCTGGAAGAACTGTTTCAATGCCCTCCTTGTCATTCACTGCTATTCGCTGAGTCCGTGAAACCCAGTGTGATACGTGGCCACCAGTTTCTTATTTTCTTGGTTCTTGTTCTGGATGCTTCAAGATCATCTGTCTTCATCCAGCTTGCTATGTCCCATGTGTTGTTTTCTTCTCTTTATAGGTGTCCCTGCTTCATCCTGGTTCTTTCTCATTCCTGCTTTTGCAAGAAGTTCTCCCCTACTCATCTGGTCCCAGCGGCCCTTCAGCAGATTTGTGCTGAAGAATCTCAACAACTCATCTTGTTCTTTTAGTTCTTTTGATTTTTGGCAGCCCACCAGTGGGTTTGTGTCGAATTTTATTCCATTTGCTCTTTTTGTTTTCCCTGGCAGCCTAAAAATGGCTTGTGCCAGGAACTTGTCCAGTTTATTCTTCTTTCTGGGAGCCTGAGAGAGTGGGTTTTATGCTGAAGAACCCACAGTCTGTTTAACAAATCTTTATAATCCCAGTGGCCTCCCTAGGCCTGCACAGAAGTGCCAGTTTTGTACTTTGCAGGATCCCCATCTTCATTCCCCTTCTTCCCTCTTCATCTAATCTGCAGCTTGTGTACATCAAGACCTCACTGAAGTGGACTTGATGTGTTCTTTACTGACTTGAATTGTCATAAATGTTGTGTGTTACAATACTGCAAGAACCCTTTTAGGCTGGTAACTGTCTAATGGTGGTACCGTGAAAAGTGCTAGGGGTAGAGTCAAAAACAGTGGTCAGAGGTTGAGGTGCACCTTTAGATTTCACAGGATCCTTACTTAGTAACTGTTTAGATAAATTGATTTACAGCATATGAAAATAGTGTTTGCTTGCTTTTGCTGGTTTGCCTTACAAATTTTGCTACCCCTCTTCTCTTGTGACCATGTCATCCTACTCCTGTTGCTTGAATAAAGCCTTCCGCATCAAAACTCAAAGGAAAACTCCTGCTCCTCCTTGTTGGATGTTTCCCCTACCCACCTAAAGAACCTCTAGTGTCCCTCACCACAACACCTGCTGAAGATGACACTTATGTTGGTAGTCTGGTGATTGTAGTAAAATAAATTCCTGGTCATTCCCTCATTTTCAAGAAGTGAGATAAAATCTAGAACACAATTCATGCACCAGCTCTTCACATAGCATCCTAAGCCTAAACCTTGTTGGCTACACCTTAATCTGGCCCTGTGTACCCCAGCTGGGACTGCTGTATAAAATGGCTGCCAGCATGGAATTCTGAGAGCTGAGATCTTCTTCTGTCACAGGAACTGGAGTCAGACAGGACTGGATATTTTGGCAGCTTGTGTCCTCTCACCATCTGTCAGACACAGGCTAGTGTGTGGCTTATGCTTCTTCAAGTCATACATCCTGGGAGTAACTCTGGACATACAGCTATGGAATGTTAACTCCATCGGGTCTGGAGTCCCACCTCTAGGTAGGAACCCATAAGGTATGGGGGAGGGTGTTACATAAGAAATGACTATAAGCCAATCAGAATTCTTTTTGTAAATCATGTTAAATCTACTATATATACTTTCATTTTGGGAATTTATCTGTACTTCAGACAAGTCACAAAGGATGGAACCTTACACAATATAGAGAGAAGCCTGAAAAAATGCCTGATATCACACTGGCTCTGCTGTACTCAAAACAGAGCAGTGAAATCAAACAGAAACAGTTAAATCTTCATAAAATGAATTAAATTTGTTTAGTTGGAAACTGGGAGAGAGTCATCTGACCTAAAAGACCCATTTTGGGAATGAACTAGGCCTCTAGGCAGACATATGGAGTAAAACAGGTAATGCAGAAACACTTTCTCAAGGTATTTGTATACCAACAATTGCCTTAAAAGACATTGTTCACAAGATCAGAGGATATGCAAGATAAGAATCTATACAGTGCAACATAATTTACAATTTAATGCATAATAAAACAGTGCAGTAGTTTTATTTATGTACACTGACACTTTTAGAACTTCCCAGAAGATTTCAGCCTAGTTTCAAATATACATAGTTACAGGTACATAGATACATAGTATATGATGGGAGATATGGGCCGCTGGGCCCAACCAGTTTGCCCATTTTTTCTAACCTTCATTTTTATGGCTGCAATGGGCAGAGCCCTGCAGATGTGTTGCAATCACAGTAGAAAGAGGGAACTTACTGGATACTGAACTGACTTGTTATAGTGGAGGTGGATGGCAATCACTGTGCATCCACTGCACTATTTCATCCATCAATTAAATATGCCACTGTCTGCCATGTCAAAGATGGCTGCCTGAGTTTTTCTGAGGATGCGCAATGACTCGGCGTTTGATCGAACTCTTGACAGCACAGTCTGCCTTATCCAAGATGGCCACTGGAGTCCAGTGTGCATTCGCAGAAAACTCCAGTGTCTATCTTGGACAATGTGGAGGTCCTCTTTAGCCCTTAAGGAGCTTTCATTTAGTGTGGAGCCACAACGGTTTATTTTGGTGTGAAAGTCAACAAAGCTGAGACAGCATGGAACCACATCAGTTGCCTTTCTCCCAGAAAGTGTTTTTTGTTGCGAGCCAAGTTGGTAAACTCTTACTCTTTGGAGGCAGAAATGTATTCATGCTCCTGTAGCTGATCTCATGTTCCTGATCTACTGCTCCCAACATCTGCCACAACTACACAACTAAAGCTAACAGGTCTCCATACCTTAAAGCGGTACAGTACTGTTTGAAATTGTGGTTCCAATGGAGAGTTAACAATATGGGCAAAGTCACAAAATTAAAGTACAAAAAGTAAAACTAAAGTAAAATTCTGCCTCCTTTTCCCCACTCTTATTAAAACCAGAATGGGAAGCCAGGCAGAGCAGAGCATTTCAAAAGCCCCCTAAAACTAACATTCTGACAACTCAGATAGTTGCTTATAATGGACAAGAGGGCTGACACAGACTAGTCTTTTACAAATGGCTCTGACTGTAATATATTTCTGACATAGAATTATCATCACTTTATTTTTCTCTCAGATGTTTTTAAACAGTTTGTATTACTAATGTTATTATACATGACTTAAGACATTAAAGATGGCTGCCACTAAAACAAATTAAAAAATCTCCTTCCTCGAGATTACTTTTTAACTTTAAATGCTGAATTCATACTATGGCTATATCATGAGGATGCTAGCACACATTTATGATGGTAGACAGCACCACAACAAAACATTTACAGTAATTTATTCATAGTTTCCATGACCAGAGGCAGTTACTTTGTAAAACTTCAAAACCTGTATCTCAATACAGATGTGAAATGTAGTAAAACATAAAATTGATATATTATTGTTTTTGCCAGAAATACATTATTACTAAAAACTATATGATGAAATTGTTTTCACTAACAAATGCTGCTGCTTCAAGAGCTATAAAAGTTGCATAGATCTGCTTAATTTAGGCATAAAACAAAGTAGTAGACCAGGGAGGGGCTGTGGACATGGCCTACCTAGACTTTAGCAAGGGATTTGACACAGTCCCACACAAAGATTAATAAAACAAGTTAACCAGCCTGGGAGGCGGGTCCCAGGGTGGTAGCCTGGGTGAAACATTAGCTGGACAACAGGATGCAGAGGGTAATAGTAAAAATAGTACACTCTGAAGAAAGAGGGTTACTAGTGGGTACTGCAGGGTTCAGTACTGGGACCAGTCCTCTTTAATGTCTTTATAGGTGACATTGCAGAGGAGCGGGAAGGAAACGATGCACCAGAACCATACAAAGAGAGACTGAAGAAACTTAATATGTATACCCTCTAGGAAAGAATGGGGGGCATGATAAAACTTTCAAGTGTTTCAAGGGAATCAACAACAAAGTCCAAGAGGGTAGCATCTTTCAGTAAAGAGTGCTAGAACAATGGTCATGCTGCACCTCCAGGTTCCAGTGATGCTCATGCAGCAGAGGTGACTTTGACCTTGCTAAATGTAACTTGCCCCAGCTTATTATGTCTGTGCAAGACATCTGCACACATTTACAGTTTGTCTCCAAGGGTAGCAACCCTGAAAAATAGATTGGACATCCTAGAATAGGTGGCACAGAAATCAGAAGGAACCTCATTAAAGTTCTCATGCTGCTACAAAATTGAAGAAAACAGACTCCTTCAACAGCAGCTTGAGATGTTAAGAAATCAAACCAACACATTTCTGTATGTTATATGTATTAGTCAGTGTGTGTGTAGCACAGTTAGAAAGAGTGCAGTTAGGTGGCTCAGTGGTTAGTACACAAATTGCTAGTTTACACATTTCTCACTTCCACAATACCAATTTTTGCAGCCATTTGTCTCTTGCTAGAATTTATTTTTGCTGCAGACTCTATTTGATCTACAGTGCATCTCTTCCTCACCCCATCCTTACCTTTATGAGATCCTGTGCCTGTCCATGCATTTTTACCCCACAACTGTTTTCACCCTACTACTGCCTTTGGAAGACTGTTCCAGGCATCCCCCACTCTCTCCCTCTGTGAAGAAGTACTTCTTCACATCTCTCCTGAAATTACTCCTCCAGCTCTATATCATGCCCTTGTTCTAGAGCACATTTTCTCTGTAAAATATTCCCTCCTGTACTTTATTAATTCCCATGAGGTATTAAAAGGATTCTAGTATACCCTCTCTCCTCCTTTCCTCCAAGGTGTACATAGTTAACTCCTTTAGCCCTTCGTGGTAGGGCTTTTGCTGCAGATTATGCCATTTTGGTAGCTCTCCTTGGGACCAAATCTACTCTATCTGTGTCCTTCCTAAGATTTGGACTCCAGACCTGGATACAGTACTCAGGTTGGGGTCTTTCCAGTGATCTATATAGGGAAGCACCACCTCCCTCTTCCTGCTGGTGATACCCCTTCCTATGAACTCCAGCATTCCACTAGCCCTTCCGACCTACCTCTTCGACACTGCTTAGCTACCTTTAAGTCATCCTATATGATTACTCCTAGGCATCTTTCCTGCTATGTCTTTCAGTATCACTCCACTCATGTTGTACTCCATTCCAGGGTTTCCATGGCCCAGGTGCATTATTTCACACTTTTCATTAAAACCCAGCTGCCACACCTTGACCACTCTTCCAGTCTTTTGAGATGCCTGCTCATCCTTTCCACCCTAGAGTATCCACTCTATTGCATATCTTGGTGTCATTCGCAAAAGGCAAACCTTCTTTCTAGCTCCTCCACTATTTCACTTATAAGGATTTTGCAGAGGACTGGTCCCAACACTAATCCCTGAGGTACCCCACTGGCCACTCTCCCTTCCTTGGAGCCACTACATTTACCAACACCCTCTGTGTCCTATCAGCTAACCAGTTTTTTACCTAGGTTTACCACCTTATTACCCACTCCCAAGTTTCCCAACTTACTCACTAGTCTCATATATGGAGCAGTGTTGAAGCCTACCCAGGTAGGCTACGTCCACTATTTCTCCCTGATCCAGCTCCTTGGTCAACCAGTTGAAGAAGTCTATCAGATTTGTTTGCTATAACCTTCTCTGTGAGCCCATGCTACCTTGGGTCATGTAATCCACTGGGTACAAGATATTTCACAATCCTTTCTTTCAATGGTGTTTTCATTAACTTATCTACCACCGATTTCAGGCTGTCGTGCCTATAATTGCTTCACATTCTCATACCACTTTTCTGAAGTGTGACTATATTGTCCTTCTCCAGTCCTCTGGGTCCACTCTGGTCTCCAGTGAACTGTTAAAAGGTGTCCAGTCAAAATAGTGACTGAATGTCAGTGAGTGAAAACAATGAAGTAAATAAAAGCGAGTATAATATTAGTAAAGTGGTTATAACAGCACATCTTATGTGCACAATAAAGAGGTGATAGTCCAACGGGGTTCTAATGCGATGTCAAGGATGTTTATATATATGAAATGGGGGTGCAGTGTAAAATTTTTGAACAAACATGACAGTTGCAGAAAGATCATTTTCGGGGTTCTGACAGTTAGCATTTATGTCCCTTTGCCGTGGCTGTTTTGGTGATGTTGCTTCATTGTTATTATTATGCTGTTTTGCTTTTGCTTTTTGACATGGTGCCTGTTAAAAGATCTGGTAGAGGTGCTGCTAGCACTTCCCTGAGCTCCCTCAGCACCCTTGGATGTATCCAGTCTGGACCCACAGTTTTGTCAGCCTTCAGGTTACTGAGTGCTTTCCAGACTCTTGCCACAAAAATGGACTAATGTCCATTTCTTTCCTATTAAAGCACCTGGTGCCTTACCATGGACCCATCCTTCTCTACTTTGAATACTGAGCAAATGTATTTGTTCAAGATGTTTGCTTTTCTTGATCTTCCTCTATACAGTCACCCTCTCCCTCATGAACTGTACAACCCCTCCTTAGCCTTCCATTTTTCACTAACATACCTAAAAATGTCTTGTCCCTTTTGATACCCCCAAGCTATTCTTTACTCAGTTTGCACCTTTGCTCTCTTATAAGCTTTGCTTGTCTCTCTGTTTTCCTGTATACTCCTCCCTATCATCCCTCTCTCTGGGTCTCCTTGTCCTTACTGAATGTTCTCTTTTAGCCTTAGTTTTCTGCTACCTCTTTTGATAACCATGGCAGTTTCCTCTTTCTTTTACTTTTGCTCACTAGCTTGACACAGAGGTTTGTTGCCTTCACTATGCACTCTTTTATTCTGATCTACTTTTCCTCCACCCCAGGTCATCACGCTCTGTCAGGTCATCCCTGAGGTATTCACCCATCTTAGTAAAATCAGTCCACATAAGTTCATGACTCTCATCATTGTGTGGTTTCGTTCTGCAGTTGTTATGATATTGAACCACACGATGATGATCCCTGGTCCCCAGATGGCTTCCAGGCTCGACGTCTGCTACACTGTCCCTGTTAGTAATCACTGGGTCCAGTATTGCCCCATTACTAGTGGGTTCCCTGACTAGCTGCCTGAGGAATGCCCCCTACTGGGAGTCCAGGATGTCCCACTTCTAGCTGAAGTTGCAGCAGGGAGGCTCAATCTACATCTGGTAGACTGAAGCCCACCTGCAGCACCTCCCCTTTCTGCTGTTTTGCCAGTTGCTTCTAACATTACCTTATCTAAGTCCTCCCCGTGATGGAGGCCTGTAGGTAACACCTGTCTGAACAGTGGCCCCATTGTCTGCCTCTAGGGTGATCCACAGCAAGCAAGCAAGCAAGGTTTATTTCTAAGACACCCTTTCCCTGAGGCTCAGGGTGCTGCACAAGATACAGGCAGATGAAGAAGAAACTTAGCATTGACTTCAGCTTAAAATCAATATAAAACAGCATGTTAAGCCCCAAAAGGCTTATCTTAAAAGTATGCCTTCAGACCCTGTTTGAAGGCTTCCATTGAGGGCGCCTCCTTCAGAAACCTGGGAAGTGAGTTCCACAGGACCAGTGCCGCCTCTTCAAAGGCACAGTCTCTAGATGATTTTAACTGGGCCATGGGAACTGCTAAGAGACCCTCCTCAGCAAAATTGAGGGAGCACAAGGTGGGGCAGGAGTCAGGAGGTAACACAGGTAGCCTGGACCTGAACCATATAGGGCTTTATAGGTGAGTAAAGTCACGCTGAAGGAGATCCCCCACCTAACTGGCAGCCAGTGCAGACCATGCAGAACTGAGGTCACATGACAGGACCTCTGAAGGCCCATCAGTAATCTGGCCACCGCTTTCTGCAACAGCTGCAGGCAGTGAAGGACCTTACTGACCAGGATATAAGCGTTGCAGTAGTCGAGTCTAGACATCACAAAAGCATGCATTAGTGACAGTAGGTTGTCTGGGTGATTAAGGATGTAATTCATGTGACATTCCTAAAATGGTAGAAACCAGTCTGGATAATGGACAACACATGAGCCTCCAGTGTTAGTCCACTGACTAGGATCAAGCCTGATTTTTCACCCTCATGGATGCTAAAGAGGAACCGGTCCAAGTATCAAGCCCATTCCAGCCCTGTAGCATCTGTCTCCCTCATGCATCCTGGCTCAGTCACCAGCACATCTGTCTTACCTGGGTTTATCGAACATAAGAACATATGAAATTGCCAGCAGATACAGGCCATTCAGTCTATATAGTCTGTTAGTGTGTAGCACTTCAGTCCATTAGACTGCAGCTGCCCTCCCTCATATGCCTACCCCATCTCCCACCCCCTCACGATTTGTACCCTCCTTGAATCTGTCTCATCCTCTCTTGATGCCCCCAACACTCTGCAATGATACAACTTCCTCTGGCAGAGCATTCCACCCTGCCACCACCCTTTCTGTGAAATAGTGCCTCCTCAGTTCCCTCTTGAATCTGCCCTTCCAGCACACAGAGTCTCCCCTGGTTTCCCTTCCGCCTTTTAGATTGAACATACACCTGGTATCTACTTTGTTCAAACCCTTCAGGTACTTAAAGATCTCAATCATATCCCTCTCTCCCTTCTTTCCTCCGGAGTATACATATGGAGCTCTCTCAGTCTCTCGTCAGATGGTCTGTCCCCCAACCCCAGGATCATTTTGTTGCCCTGTGCTGTACCCCCTCAGTAGTTTGATGTCCCTTTTCAAGTAGGGGCACCAGAATTGCATGCAGTACTCTAGGTGCAGTCTCACTAGGGACCTGTACAGGGGCAAGATGACCCCACTCCTAAAGTAATCCTCTTTGCTATGCACCCAAGCATCCTGTTTGCCTTCACTGCTGCCTTCCTGCACTGAGCAAGGTGGTTCATCTCTTTAGTTACCAGCACTCCCAGATCCTTCTCCTCCTTGGATTTTGTTAATGGGACACCCTCCAGCCAGTAATTGTGTCCTGGGTTCTGCCTCCTAAATGCATCACTTTGCACTTCTTGGCATTGAAACCAAACTGCCAAGTGTGAGACCACTCCTCCAATTTTCAAATTCTCCTGAAGTACTTTTGCTCCCTCCCCTATCTACCAGGCACAAATCTTTGTGTCATCTGCAAAGAGACTGATCTTGCTCTTAATTCCCACTGCAATATCGGCTGAAAATGTTAAACAAACTGGTCCATCACTGAGCCCTGTGGTACACCACTTGTTACTGCCCTGGGTTCAGATGACACCCCCAACTACTACCTTCTGCTGTCTACCCTACAGCTAGTTCTCGACCCATCTGACCAGTTTCCTCCCTGCTCCCAGATTCTTCAACTTGCAGGTCAGCCTACTGTGTGGCACTGAGTCAAGGCCTTGCTGAAATCCAGGTAGAGGAATTCCACCACATGTCCCTGTCCCATGCCCTCGTAACCCAGTCATAAAAATCAACCAAGTTAAGTCTGGCGGAATCTGCCTGAGACAAGCCTGTGCTGCCTGCTGTCCTGAGATTGTTATCCTCAAGAAATTGCACCAGTCTTTCCTTGAGGATTGTCTCCATCAGTTTTCCACAATTGCAGTAAGGCTTAGGGGTCTATAATTCCCTGGATCATCCTTGGGACCACTTCTATGGAGAGGTACCACATGTGCTTCCCTCCAGTCCGTGGGCATGCAGCCTGAGTTCAGAGGTATTGAAGAGGTCCATAATGGCCCTGCAGACCTCTGCCAACTCTTTCAGCACCCTGGGGTGGACTCTGTCTGGGCCAGGTGCCTTGTCCATATTCAGGGACTTTGGGCCCTTCCTCACCCTTTCACTGTGATTTCCCCATCTGTGGTTGCTTCTCCCCACCCTCTCACCTCACCCTTCTTCTCAGGTACAGGCCCATACCTCTTCTTGGTGAAGACTAAACAGAAGTATTCATTAAGTACTTTATTTTTATTTATTTATTTATTACTAGGATTACAAATACCTTTGAACCAAGGGTTCTTTTACAGAGTTCCATCAGCAATGGGTGCAAGCAAAACAGTGGTAAGATATAATACAGGGTCAGGGGTTAAAAAGAAAGTAAACAGAGGTAAGATACCAGTACAGATCAAAGACAGTACATGTGTATAGACTAGAACAGTAGCAAACAGTCAGTGGCAAATATCAATGCACAATTAATAGTGTGTATATATAGCAAGACACAAATACAAATAAAAACATCCTAGGGGTGATATAAGTGTAGCAAGGGGTGGGAGATAAGAGGGAGGGTGGGGAAAAGGGGTAGGCAGTCAAGGATTTGACATTGCTGTAAGTGCATAAACAGAAAGATAAGTGCTAGGTAGTCTGGGGTGGAGCAACAAGAGATAGGGTGATAGGAGGGAGAGACAGAGAGAGGAGCAGGAGAGGGGTGGAATGGTAGGTTGGAGGTGAGAGGGGTTGAATGGTAGGCGGGGGTGGGAGAGAGACAGGGAGTAGCAGGGGATGAAGGGATGAAGAGAAGCGGGGGAGGGCAGCAAGGGAGGAAAGAGGAGGGAGGAGAGGTGAAACAAAGCCGCAAGCCTAGGCAGGCAGTCACAACTGCTGAGGTCAGTGAGATGCTGGTGGAGTTTACATTTGAATGGGTCAAGCTTGTTTTCAGCTGCAATTTGGGGAAGGTTGTTTAGCATCAGGTGTGCCCTAGTGTGGAAAGCACATTGGAAAGTACTTCTGCCTGCTCAGCCCTCTTTTCTATCCTCCACTTCCTCCTGAATCCTAACAATTTGATCCTTGCTCTTCCTCTTCTCTTGGATATACCTGAAGAAATTCTCTTCTCTTCTTTCTTTGATCCCCTGTGCTAACCTCCACTCCTATAGCCACCTTGCTGCTCTTACAACTCTGCTCGCTTCTCTGGATTTCTTCACATATTCTTCTCTGTCTTCTGCCCTGTTGGATCTCTTGTAGATCTTAAATGCATTCTCTTCTCCTCACCTTCTCCACAACCCCTCACACGTCAACTTGGTTTCTTGGTCTTAGCTTTCTTGCTGTGGCTCTTGACACAAGTATTTGTGGCTTCAGCCAGTCCTACCTTGATAACTGCCTGTTTTTGTTCTATGTCCATTTCTGGACGGATGCTTGCCATATGACTTTTAAGTATGTGTCCCATCCTGCCAAAGTCTGCCCTTTTGAAGTCCAGGACCCTGGTTTTGTAGTAGCTACTTTCCTACCCAGATTAATTGAGATCCATGTTGTGCAGTGGTTACTGCTTGCTAGAGGTTCCTCCACCCTTACATCCCAGCCTCAACCAGTTAGGGGACATCCATTTCTGGTTTCAGCCAGATATTCATTTAGCATCACCACTCGTCTTGCATCCCAGGTGCAAAACACATGTACAGTTGGGTATCATCTGCTAGCAGTGAAACTCCACCTTGTAACACCTAATGATCTCACCCAGGGGCAGCATATACACTACAAACAACATTGGTGAGAGGACAGACTCTTAGGGAAGTCCACAAAGCAGGGACTTAGGGCAGGAGGAAAACTTCCCATCACCACCCTTTGAGTCTTGCCTGTGAGATGGACTCAAATCAGCTGATGACAGTGCGGTGAGTCCACATAGCCCCCTCAGGTGATCCTACAACACGCATGGTCCACAATGTCAAATGCTGATGAGAAGTTGAGGAGGACAAGTATTAAGCGGTCCTCGATCTCTAATCCTGAGGAGGTTATTTGCTCTGACCATTGCAGTCCAAGTGCTATGTTCTGGGCCTAAATCCTAACTGGAGGTCGCATAGATGTCAAAGATGATGAGGTGTGCCTCAGGCTGCATAGCCACAATGTTCTCAATTACCTTCCCAGAAAGGGGAAGTTTGAGACAGGTCTATAATTCACCAAGATGTTCAGGTCAAGAGTTTTTTTTCAGAAAGGGCTTCACCAGTGCCTCTTTCAAAGCATCTGAAGTAGTCCATCTAAAGCAAACACCAGACTATCTTGGTGAACATTGGACTAATGGATGACACATTCCACTAGAAAATAGGTTGGGCCTAGTCCAGTTCACAATATGTGGGACACAGCTTTGAAATCACCCTCATAGACCTCTTCCATGTTGACTGGTTTAAACTTACTCCAGGCATGGGGAGTGCTCTTAGTGATACCCGACATGCCACCAGGGCTGAAAAAAGCCTGGTTTGGGAAAATGTGGCCCTGATGAAGGACACTCTGTCAGAGAAGAACAGAGTGAACTTCTCACATTTGCTACCAAAACTTCTCTAATTAGCAGAAGGCAGGCTGGATGAAGCAGCCTGTTCACAGTCTGGAAGAGTCAAGCCAGTCTGTTCTTCCCTGCAGCAATCCCCTGGACAGAAAAGCTGCCTTCTTATGGGAGAAAGCCTCTGGTAGTCACCATACTGAGTTCTCGGAGACAGCCTATCCTCCTCTCACCAAGACTTTCACCAACAGTGCTTCAATCTCTGACCTTTGGTCTTCATCACCTTGAGCTCCCCATCAAACCAAGGGGACTTCAAGCGAGAGGACCTAGGTCATATCACGGATCAAGCACCTAAGTAACAGCCCTATTATAGTCTGTCACTGCCTCAACTGAGCTGATGATGGATGCAGCAGTCACTGCCAAGAGGTTCACTACTGCTATAAGACCCTGTGGAGACAATCTCTTTAAAGGGTGGTAATGTATAAACTCCATAGGGAGAAGGGCTATTGGGTGTGGGCCCAAGTAAGAAACACACTATACAATGGTCCAACCAAATAACTGGATCACTCATGAGATTACCAGTCTCAAACCAGAGTGAGAATACTAGGTCCAAGGTGTGGCCATGACTGTTGGTCACAGAAGCAACTGCTTTTACAAAGTCCAGCAATGTCATCAGCTGGAGGAAGTCATGTCCAAAACTGTGATGATTCGTTGTTGATCCAAACATTGAAATCACCCAGGAGCAACCACCTGGGTGACTCAACAAACTCTCATCAATGAATTTCATGACTTCCAGCAGAAACTCCTTATGCCTTGGAGGTTGGTACAAAGGAGCATTCTGCAGCCTGTGCTTGGACCCCACGCATGGCCACACACTCCAATGATGAAGTAGAACCCACTGGGTGTGAGAAGTTCAGGCTGCATCTAAAACAGATGGTCACTCCTGCCCCTGCATTCCTCCTCAAGCAGTGTGCTACAGAGAATCCAACCAGGATAGACACCTCTGAGACTGGACCACTGTCATCTCCCAGCCAGGTCTCCATAATACAGCACCTCTGCCTCACCCTGAATTCCTGTTGCTGTTATGAATTCCTTAACATGAAGCACCACTCCCTCCTCTCCTACCATCCCCGTAGCCTGGTGTGACTATTTCCCAGTCATGACTGTTAGTATGCCATGACTCGATAATCACCACAATATCAGTTCAGCCTCTGCCATGATGGCCTCTAAGTCTGGGATCTTATTTCCCAGACTTCTAGCATTGACACATGGCCTTTTACATTTTATTAGCTTTTTCTTGTCGCTTCCCTATTTCCTTTTGTTCCCTATTCCTCCCTCTATTCTTCTTCCTGCTCCATTTCCCCTTTCTCCTTTGCCAACCTCCTTCTTTCTTGATTAACTTGCTCTGCTGTGGGACTTTCATCTCTGAATCTTCCCACACTCTAATTCTCTATTTTTCCACCTCCCCATGGCCAGTTTAAACGTTCATCAAAGTAATGTTTAAATTGGCCACTGAGAACTTTGCTTACCCTCCTGGATGGATGCAGGCCATCACCCTGTATAGGCTGTTATCCTCCCAGGTGGGCCTCTGGTCCCTGGTGTAGCCATACCCTTCCTCTCTGCACCAGTCCTTCAACCAGCCCTCTCCTTACCCCTAAATATGAGGTAGTTTGGTGCATAGCACAGAAAGAATGTGAGCATATTCTGATGCTTAGGAACAGAGTATGAGAACAGCAGGGTCATTATGCTGAAGACATAATAATCGCATTCACACAATTTATGGCATGAGGCATATGTCTTTGTTCTGTGGGGGACTCCACCACTAGCTCCCCTATGGGGGCTGTACCCTGACCTCCCCACTAAAGATTCTCAACTCGTGGGGTCCACAAGTCGGAAGCATACAAGTCTGGTTCACTATAATGCCATACGCTATTAAGCGCATGGCATTATGACCCAGTAGCTATGAAGAATTATCTATGCCCCATCACTTAGGTCTCTTGCCTCTTGTAAAGATTGTGATTTAAAGGTCTAAGAACTCCTGGGTTCCTCTTGTAATATTAACCCCAGAAGAGGAGGGAGGCTGGTGAATCAAAGAAGACTGTCAACGAAACAGACATGACTTCAAGCTCTATGCATTTCTGCAGAGAACTAAATTAAACTGGCATAAAGATCATGATGGGTATAGCTATTTTTAAATTTTTTTTTACTTTCTATTTGTCCTCCTCTCACCCCCTGAGCTCTGCTTCTCCTGGAGACAGGGTACTACCCATGACTTGCCTTACCTTACCTGAATCCCCAGGGGTTCCCCATGGAGCCGTGGTTATACCCCCAGGTGGGTATGGGGTGACCTTTACACCCTGATGCCTCTAGATTTTGTTGGGTCCCCTGGTGGTCAGGCAGCAGTCGCAATCAGAGTCAGTACTGGTGCTCCATCTACCCATTGCTACAGCGGTGTTTTCCTCTGTTTTCTTTCCTGCATTGTGTTGCACCATGATGTCAAGGCACTAGGTGCCAACGTCCACACAGCTTCCTGCCCCCCCACTAACTGCAGGACTTGCTGTGCCTTGGTCCTCCTCCTGGGGTCAGGCAAGCTCAGGCCCTGATCTTTCCCCTCCCCAAGAAGGTAAGCAGTCCTGGGACGTTCAAACCTTCTCCATAGCCGGCCCCCAATGACCCGGGTCACTCCGAACTCGGGTTGCAGCGCCACAAACAGAAATCCATCCACTGCGCCGATGGGCCGTGAGGTGGTTATAGCTTTTAGAAGTCAATAATGTTTAACAGATGACTTTTGGTTAATTAAGAAAGTCACTCTCTTGACTTCATTGTGTTAAAAACTGTGAAGCTCAGCTGTTCTGGAACACTTAGGAGTCATAGAGTGATTATCTTGATTAGCCAAGACACAGCTCTCAAACACTATTCACTGTTCATAAATTGTCTCTTTTACAAAAATGCATACTGTGCAACACAACATGGTGATTCAGAGATGCAGAGTTGGTAAAGATAACAGAACCCTCCACTACTCACATCTTCCTCCTTTGCATAGTGGAAAATAGATGTCTGAGCATGTATAAAAAAAAAAAAAAAAACTCTTGAGCCATTTACATTTTCAGTAGTTCTCTTTGTCTGTCTCTTTATTTTCCTGAGGGAACAGAAACTGTCATTTTTCGGCATCATTAAGGGCGGTAGCCTGTTTTACAAGCATGAGTTCTGCTTTGCCCTGGGTGTTAACATCATCAATCATTTCTTTTTCACTCCACTGACAGGAGTCAGACGTGCTGCAGCACATGAAAACATCTTTTATATCGTAGAAAATAGAAACGTATCAAATTCTGTATTTGATACAATTTTTAAATGGAGCACAATCCTAATGAACCTCTGTTTATCAGACAACAGTTACTTTATAAATTAGGCTTCTAAATCTCTCTGAATCTGTCATCTCCCCACCAAAAAAAATACACAATTGGAAGCTTGAGACAAACTAATCCATTGTGGATTACATGTCTGATCCTGTATATATATCCATTTGCAGTGTATGAAAAAAAAAAACATTAAACTCAGTAACAAAACTAATATGTCTATTTATTATTTTGTTATTGTATATGGTTTTAAAAAGTGTGTTGCCTTGAATGGAACACTTACAGTTTTTATTAAATAAAATAAAAACATACCCAGCTGCTTAATACACATTCACCCAGTATCAAAAATACATTTTAATTTGTTCAGTGTTATAAAATACCTCCTGCACCATGTCAAGAGCCTTACTTACAGTACCAAGCCCTTCTATTAGAATGAGTGTTGCAGTTATTATTAATTTGTTTTATTATTCTTGTAACCAAGTAAGGCCCACTAGGCACAACTGCCTGTTTTCAGGGCAACCCAGGATTATTAAAACTGAAGTACTTAGTTGGTGAGTATTGCCAGGTGATTCAGGACTTTTTTAAACCAATCAGACTTATGATGTTAAACTAATTAAAATGTATTTCTGATTAATAGGAATAATGGTAGTCTAATTCTAGTGGTCGGGTATTAAGCAGCTGGGTGTGGATGTTTTTCTTCCTTATCATCCTCCCTCTTAGCTGGTCCTTGGCTCCCATCTCAGGAACCTGCCACACCCCAATTTGTATTTGTATTTATTGTCTCTTAATGTACACGTGTTCCTCCTTCCCTCCCCAGGACACATCCACATCTGGAAATGAGAATGCGTTTGGAAGGATTGGGGCCTGGATGTTCACCTGGCCTTAGAACTGGTAGTTGGAGGAGTAACTCCTCTATGTGCACAATCAGCAGGTAATTGTAACAGTGAGGAAGACTCAGTACTCCTTATACAGTATTTAAAGGTAATTCCTTTATTACATGTATCAAGGTTTACATATGCCAACAACATGAAATGGCAAACATTTTGTAGCCATGAGGGTCACTTTCACATGGCCCATGGTACTCCTGTTAAACAAAACATATATTTTGATTTCTATCCAGGTTAGGTAATTAAATATATAGAGAATAATGGATGGGGAAGAGTTTGATATGATAATTTAATGCACACCCCAGTTGTGGATGCTACATAAACCCGAGGCGAAGCCCGAGGGTTTATCAAAGCATCCCACAACAAGGGTGTGGCATTAAATTCTCAAGTGAAAACCCTCTCCATCTTTTATTTTTATAATAACAGACCAGCAATTTTTCTCCAGCAGTTTGTGAGACTGTTTGGCCCTGCCCACATACAGAATGTTGGCCAATGAGGCAGCAGCATAGTTTGACTGGCATGGCTCATGAATGTCATAACAACCAGCTGGTTGTTATGGAGAAATCAACCTGGTCAGTACATTGAGAGAAATTGCTGACCAGTTATTATAGAATAATACAGCATATGGGTCAGCGTGTGTAAACAGAATTTGCACACACACAGGTGTGGATGCTACATAAACCCCAAGGGTGAAGCCTCGAGGGGTTTATAAAAGTATCCCACACTGAGGTGTGTAAAATTCTGGTTTTAATATGTATTATTTTATTTAATTATTGGTGATAATTGTTTTAGTTTTAGCACAGCTGAATCAGTGGAGCACTTCTGTCAGAGATGGACAGAGACAGACAGACACAGACAGACAGATAAGGACACACACACACACACACACACACACACACACCATGTTCTGTGAGATGTTTAGCCTGCCCACAGACAGAATAAGCACCAGTGAGCTTTCTGGGGGAGCTTGATTGACAGGTGCTGATTACAACCTCCTGGTTATAACCAAAAATATCAACACTGGAAGTTGTAACTGGATATAAAAGTGCAGTTATACATGTGTAAAAAATGATCACCATTCATTAAACATTATTGTCCATGGATCCCCACCCAGGAATAATTCAGGCTACTACTTGTAAAAGTCGGATGCTCGCTGGCAATATTTATTTGTAACAAAGGCACAATTTATTCATACATTTTGTTCGCTTTTAAAGGGAAGTCTCCATAGTTTCACACCAATATTTTCCCAACTCCTTATGTGTAACTGTTGTGTCTCCTCCAGTTGCTAGCAGTCTATTGCTGTCCACATCTAGATTATAAATAAAAATATACAGTCCCAGAAGTTATCAATGTGTTTGACCTCCATTTTACCATTAATGTTGTTGGAGGATGATGGCATGTTTGGACTGGCAGTATAGCCTAGAGGTTAGAGGAACGAGGTGTGAACGAGTTTGATACATCCGGCATACCAGACCTGAGATTGATTCTCACAACCTCCACTTGCATACTATGTGACACTGAGCAAGTCACTTAACGTCCAGTGCTCCCAGGTCACCCATTAAACAGGCACATGTGCCTAGTGGGCCTTACACAGTTACCAAAGACTAAAATTAGAAAAAAAAATCAGAGTAACAGATAATGGTGCTGCACTAAATGCAGTTCCACCATTTAACAAACCCAAAATGTTCAGTTCCCCACTTAAGTAATGGAAGAACTCTTTAAGTGTTGTGCACATCCTGAAGTGCAGGTCTAATAAAGACTAGGACCATGTAGTGTGATGCAGCACTGATGTGAAGTATAACAGTATTCATATAAGGAAGTGCCTGTGTGTAAAAAAAATCCACACTCTGCAGCAAATAAAGGACTACTCATGCATGATTTAACAGTGCTTCATTTATTAATAAGCTGTTATAAGCCAGGCTCCTGACATGTTCTCAGAACCATGTTCCTTTATCAAAGGGTCCTTTGATAAAAGAACGTGGTTCCAAAACACATCAGGGCCTGGTACATGGCACCTTATTAATAAAACGAAGCACTTTGTTTAAAACCATATGGTGAGCAGTCCTTATTTTGGTTGGCAGAGTGTGGGATTTTTTTTCTTTCGCTGAATTTTTTATCCCTGCACCTGCTTCCCATGTGCAACCTCTTTGCCTTCTTTGTTTTCAAGTGCCTGTATGTGTTGTGTTACTGTTTCTGTTAGCAAAAACAGTTTACCCAATAAATGACTCTGGGTACAGCAAGAGTTTTAAGTGGTATCATACAGCTGTTGCATGATGTTGTGTGTGTTAGCATTCCCTGTTTTGATTGACACCAGCAGTGAGAAACAATCTTGCAAATATGCCCTTTCCTTTGTAACTAGGCAGTCAGTGATTGGATGGCTGCTGTAAGGCAATAAATAATTCAGCTATAATAAGGAATAGGTCACCAGGAAAGCATCAGCTGCAGCATATGGAAGAATGATAATCTAGTGGTTAAAGCACAGGCACAAGAACTGGGGACTTGGGTTCAAATCCTACTAGAGTCCCTTACTCTCTAACCCTTAAGAAGTTCCCTAACCTCCTTAGGAACTGTGATGGCCCCTCAGGTCCATGACTTTAAAAGTGCCCCAATTCCCATTATAAATCATTAGCAGTGATGTGAGAGCTACATCACTTCACTTTCAAGGTACTAAGGAAAAGCTGTAGCAGCACCCTCCCGCTTTGTAATGCCAGCATTTGAAGTAGGATGTCCTCACAAATCAGATGCTATAACTCAACTATTGTAGGTAAAGAAATGAATCAGTCTCAGTGTTTGTAGTGCTCTGTATTTGCTTAGCTCGCTCCTCCCATGTCATATGCATTCTGTGTCTTGATATTTCCAGTCAGAAACTTAGATTTAAGGAGCATTTGAAATGTAAAACAATATACTTTATAAAGTAAATGATCTAGCTCTCCACTGTCAGGCTGCTGAAAGGGATGTGTAATTCAGTCTTGTGTGATCCTTTGAGAAACTGCCCAGGCCCACCTTGTAATGAATCTTCTCAAGGGTGGTCACCTGGTTCAATACAGATTGGCTACTTGATTGGTTGATTGACTGATTGACTGATTCGTCTACTGCTCTCCACAACATGTTACAACTATCTCACAGAGAGAAATGGGCAGTACAAAGAAACAGAGTGTTTCCTGCAAATGAAATACTATTAGATGTATTATTTGCTCTCACATACAGTATTAAGGCAACAAGTACTACTCTCTGTGTGAGTTGCATGACAGAACTGTCTTAAGTCATTGCAAACTTAAACTAAAATCAGGCTAGACAGCATTGATACCCTTATGTTTTGTTCTGCACTGTTGCTGCAGTGACATCAAGGAATGGGAGGGGTTGTATTACAAGTGACTCATTTGCATGTAAATGGAGCTTGCTTGACATTTTACTACCTTGTGTCAGAGCCTTAAACTCTAGATATGTGTTGCAACAGAAGAAATGGCTAATCTCGTATTGACTTATGTACAGTACTTGATGTAATGTATAATAAATACATCAGACATATCCAAATCAGAAATATACAGGAGTCTTCTCCATTAACATATTTCAATATTTACATTTTGGACATAACAGTCCCATATCAACATCTAGGACATACAGTCCCATCTTTGTTCCTGTGTAGTCTCTTCTTCTAACTCTGGTCTTCTTCAACCATTTCTTCTCGGGGTCCATACACAGTAGATCCAGCCCCCTTTTATTACCATAAATGTGTACCACCTTACCTGGACCACTCCCCCACCAGGTGTGGACATAGCGATCCATCCCTAGTTCTATGTCCCTCCCCTCCCCGTTGCTCCCCTGCCTGGGTTCCTTTGTCCCCAGAACATGGTGCCTACACCCTCCTCCTCTACCTGCCCCCCATTTCTTTTGCTCCCTCCTTCCCTTCTCCTCCCCTTTCATGTTGCCCTAGTCTCAAACCCTGCTGGTAGGGCTCCCCTAGTCCCCCAGTCCTTGGCCGCCCATGCTACGGCCCCTCCCAGCCCTGCCAGGCCCCATTCAGAGCACTACCTCTCATGTCTCCAATGTGCCAATGCCTACTCCCTGTATCCTTCCTCTTTCTTGGAGGGAGGGCGGGTGGACGATTACAACAAGAAAGAGGGCTAGCTGTGGGTCACTTGCCCTTAAATAGCCCTTTAGGACCCCAAATCAGGACCCTCTTGGCCCTTCCCTTGGCCAATAGCCAGCAAGCACCAGGACCTGGTTGTATGACCCCTAGTGATATCATAGCCCTCCCTTGTCCTGCAGACCCCACCCCTACTTCCCTCCCCTTCTTTATTCCCATTCCTGGCTGGTTCCCAGGACAACCTGGCTTGCCTTTTAATGCCAAGACCTATTAGTCCCTGGATCCACACGCAGGAATAATTCAGGCCACTACTTGTTAAAGTTGGATGCTGGCTGGCAATATTTATTTATAACAAAGGCACAATTTATTCATAAATTTTGTCCACTTTTAACATATTTCAGTATTTACATTTTGGACATAACAGTCCCATATCAACACCCTAGGACATACAGTCCTGTCTTCGTTCCTGTGTGGTCTCTTTTTCTAGCTCTGCTCTTCTTCAGCCATTTCTTCTCAGGGTTCGGACACCACAATCTGGCCCCTCTTTATTACCATAAAGCAGGTATCACCTTACCTGGACCACTACCCCCACCAGGTGTGGACACAGTGATCCACCCCTAGTTCTATGTCCCTCCCCATTACTCCCCTGCCTGGGTTCCTTTGTCCCCAGAATGTGGTGCCTACCCCTCCCCTCTACCTGCCCCTTTCCCTCTTGCTCCCACTCCTTCCACTGACCCATCTCCCACTTGTGATGGAAGATGAGGCTCCCCTTGTGGGCTAGCCCTCAGCCTTTCTGATTAATGTCCCCAACTAGGTTCCTGAAGGGGCAGAGGAACAGGCCCATGCCGAACTCGGTCAGGTGAATCCCATTCCCCAGTACACTGCCTCCTGGTTGTACGAGATGTCCCTATGCTGAATGTGTACCCCCCATCTCGATATCTGCCCTGGCTACCTTCCTGTTAAGACGCTTCTGCACCACCTCTACTGCCTTTGGCCCTTTCTCTTCCTCCATACTCTCCATGAGGTGATCTCTGACCAACCTATAACCACCCTTGGCCACCAGCTCTTCACCTTCTCCAGATCTGCAATAATGTCCTTTGTTAGGGACCCCCTTGGCACTGCCCCAAGTTGTTGTCCCCCAGATGTATGATAACACAATCTATGTCTGCCCCACTGTACCCACTGTTCCTCCAGCATGGGTAGCAATTGTGACCACCTCATACCTCTTAGCCCCTCCATCATACTCTGGTGTGCTCAATTCCTGAGCACAGCTGTGTCCCTATCCTCATTGTGGCTGCAAACCTTTCCACCCAGTATATGAATCAGTGACCCACAGTCCAGGCGTGTCACTTGGAACCTGCTGTGGGAGAGAAAGAGGACCCATTAGCCAATGGCAGTACCTCACATATCTCTTATAACAGTTCACCCTCCATCCTACCTAGTTGCTTGATCCTGATTCCCCTGCCCCAGCTGCTGCTGCTTCTGTTGCTGCCCCAATCTGGAAGGAATGAGGGGCAAACTCTTGGGGTTCTCCTGCAAATGCCACTGTCTTTTTAAAACTGCTCCTACCTGATACCCTATCACTGGTGAGCCATCCCCATGTATGAACCAGACTCCCCTCATGCATCCCTCACCCTACCATACTTGGCCATGGCTTGAACCACACATGTTCCCCCTCTGCCGGCCTGCAGATCACTACTGTTGTGCCACCTCTCTTTCAGTCCATCTTGACCCTGGTGCAGGATGGTACCCATCCTCTTCCATCTTCACCCCGGTATCTTGCTGGTCCATTGTGGCCACCCCTTTGGGTGCCACCATCTCACCAACCAAAACGCCTTTTGCCATGACTGGAATATGGCTTGGAACAAACAGGCCTCATTCACTGACTGACAGACCATGTCCAGCACCTGTACCACCTTCAGTAGTAGGGGCCCAATGGGTCTCCTCCCATCCTGCCTTCTGCCTTGTCCCTTCATCATCACATGACCATCTGCTTTATGGCTCAGCTGCCTGTGCATCACCCCATCCCCGCTCCTGGCAAGCCCAGCTGATACCTGCCAACTGTACCAGCATGGTGGTGTGGGCTGCCTCATTCCTCCCATTTTTCCACAATGTGCCTCATGACCTGCTCCTCCTTCACTGGCTACTACTTCTCCCAACTCCCTTGCCCAAAAGGCCTGGAGCTCGTCCATGCCCCTTTGTAGGCCTTCAAAGTGTTGGTTGCCCATGAATTTTTGTACAATGCCTTGGCTGTTCTCTTCCAATCTCCGACATCCAATCTGGTACTCTGGTCCGGGTAGGGAGGCCTGGGTGCCAGCCCGGAATCGGTCTATCTGCAAAGGAGAATAACAGTTAGCCACCTCATTCCAGATCCCTCAATATGCTGAGCCCTGAAAGACAAGTTCAGGTGCAACCCCAACAACACCAGCCTCCTCAGCACTGGGCCCACAGACTCTGTGTAGGCCACTCTGTCTGTTAATCACTTCCACCACCTCTTGTTGTCACACCAAAAGAGATCGATGCCCCATCATTCGCTCTCCCAAATCTCAAAGCTACCCATATAGGAAATATTTCAAGAAACATGATGTCCTTAGTCCATCCCC
Organism: Neoceratodus forsteri; assembly: GCA_016271365.2. Taxonomy (NCBI): domain Eukaryota; kingdom Metazoa; phylum Chordata; order Ceratodontiformes; family Ceratodontidae; genus Neoceratodus; species Neoceratodus forsteri. The sequence continues at coordinate 1,609,308,229 of CM057452.1, forward strand.
ATTCCTTCCATTGCTCTGGCCATGACTCTGCAACCTATTCCCTTTGGAAACAGGCCCCAAACCGAACCCCCAGCTATGTCTGTATACAGCTTGAGGTCCGTGTTGTGGGTCCAATCATCCTGCAAACGTCACCCGTTGTATGACTCAAGAACCCCCAAACCTGGAGGTCCTCCCACTCCTCTACTGATGTCCACCCAGTGGTGGGGCTGCTTTGCCCTGCCCATGACTCTTCCCAGTCTTCTTTTAAAGGCCTGCCTGGGCTTATGGCCTTGCAAGCTAAATTAAGGTGCCCCAGTAGTTGCTCCACTTGTACCAGCGGCACCCTCTTCCACCTCCTACCATTGCCAGCAGCCCCTCACTCGGGACACCTTGTCACCCAGCAAGTCGAAAACACTCCAATTCTGTATCTACCTCGATCCCCAAGAATCTAAATGTGTGGGCAGGGCCTCTGTCTTGCCCACCACTGGGGATCCCGATAACCCTGCACATATTCCTGGAATCCTTAGCATCTGCCGGGCTTCTGCCCAACTGTCACCCTATCAACAGGAAGTCATCCAGGTAATGTACCACCCTCTTGTGTCCATAAAGTGCTCCAAATACCCACTGTACCCATGAACTGAATGTCTCAAATGTTGAGCATGCCACGGAGCACCCCAGGGCATGGCTTTGTTGAAATACAGCCCGCCCTTGAACAGGAAACCCAGTAGGTCCCAATCTGCCAGATGGACTGGTAGCAGCTGGAAAGCAGACTCGATGTCTTTCTTTGCCAGCCAAGCCCTTCCATGGCCCATATTAACTCCACTGCTTGTTCCAGGGACACGTACAAGACCATACTCAGTGCCTCCGGGATCCCTGCATTCACCGACCCCACCTTCCGGGTATGATAAATGGTGAATTAACTGGAATTCCCTGGCCTGTTTTTGGGCACCACCCAGTGGGGACACCCGGAGTGCTTGCAGGGTGGTCGGCCAGTGGCCTCACCACCCTTCCTGCCTGGACTTCCTCCTGATCTTCCCTCTCACCACATCCTCCTTGCCCCTCACTGAGCCCAAGATCTTGGCCTGCATCCCAACCCCGAACTACAAAATCCAATGGAAAACCTTCCTAAAACCCACACTTAACAGCTCTGCCCCCTTCTCAGGATAGCCCTCTGTCCAGGCTTCCACCACGTCCAACTTAATGGGGGTGCAGGCCAGGTGTAGCTACACTGCCCTTCCCCTACTCTTGCCTTAGCTCCACCTGAAACCGGGGCATGTCTGCCCCTCCCTGGGCCTCTTCTTCCTCTTCTGACCCCTTCCTGAAAGGACTGCTCCTATGGCAGACTGACTACCTGCCCAACCTTGTCCCCACCTGTTTTCAGCCCATGGTGGGTGTGCCCCGCACGAATGCAGGCATGCTGGAACTTGCAACCCGCCAAATGCATGTGACCCTGTTGTAAGCCCAGCACACTTTGGCCCTGGGACTGGCACTATCCTCTTCCCTGGTCTGCCCGTGCCCCATCTGCACTGACTTTTCCTGACCCACAGCTCAGCATGGGTACTGTCCCACCTCAAGTGCCCTTTTCACCATCCTCCACCAGAATGCCTCATTGTATTTGAGCCATACAAAGCCCAATTTTACCAATATGCATCCTGTATGATTGCCATGTATGTCAGTAGAGGGATTGCCAGGTCTGCTGCTTCTCCAGTACCAACGCACTGTAAATTAAAAAGCTGACTGCCACATTTCTATGCTCTTTCCCTTAAAGTGGGCTTCTTCCACCTTTTTGTCCTACCACCACCAATGCCACTGCCATTTCTGACTTGCCCACCAACTCCCTCTCTGCTCATACATTTTGACAGTCTCTTTGTTTACCAGCCTGAAAATATCCACATACTCACCCTTCCATATCTTTTCCTTGAGGCCTGGATGTGGTCACCCAGGGTGAACCTGTGCAGTCCATCATATGGATTTCACCCCCACCCGTGGCAACGCATGCTCTTGACCCCTGGCTTGCCCCTCATCCTGATGGCTTTCAGGGCCCATTCCAACTTTGCAACCCCATTCTCCCCATATCCCCCAAGAGTCCTTCCACATACTCTTTCAAATCTGCATCATTGTTCATATCCACTCCATCCTTACCCTCATCCGTTATTGGGCCCTCTGGGCCTGGCGTGGATACCCACCCCTCTGGGTGCCCAGGTGTGCTGGGCCCTGCCCACTTTGGTCTCTTAGGCCCCTTCCCAGTGCCAGGCCTCTCAGCTCTCTCATTCCTTTTCCTCTGGGCCTCCTCTTCCACCTCCCTTTTCTTTACAGCCTCCATCATAGTTTTTTATCTGTGCCATCAGTTTTGCCGCCTCTGTCCAACATGCTCGCTCGACACTGGGGCTCTCTTGGGTGCCATTTTCTTGTGGGCCTCATCTGCATAACAAATCATACTGATCAGCGCACCTCACCATAAAACCTTCCTGAACCTGCTTCCCACCTGAGCCCTCCATTCCTGCCCCCACTTGCTCCCCGGTCCATGGACCTTCTCCACTTACTCCCCACTTGTCCCCTGTCATCCCCCATCCCAAAGGAGATCCCCATGGCTCCCCATCCATAATACATTATTATTTTATTCTCTTCTGTTTTTTGTTTTTGCTGGCCTGCACAGGATGAGGCCAGACAATCCTGTCATCCACATATGCTCATATGGCCTTGAGACCACCATCTGTTCTGATAACATCCCATATAGTTTGTGCCCCAGATTGTTACCCCAACCTCCATGCTTCTTCAGACCCCAATGGCTTCCTCACTGATCACGCAGCAACTAACCTGCCCTATTCCCCTCCCTCCCCGTTCCTGCCTCAGGCACTGTCCCATGCCCAAACATAGTGTCTGCACCACATGCATGGGCCACTGTGGTCTTTGCTGAGCCTCTTGGCCCTCGAGGAAGGCCCCCGCTCCTCCTTTCCTCGTGGCATCATCGTCTCTCTTCCTTGGCCAAATCATGGCCCCCTTTTAGCCATCTCCCATCCAGTGCTTGCATGCAAGCTCTCTGCCCTGGCTGTCATCCCCTTCCGTTAATGCTGCACCAACATGGTCCAATCCTCTGTACAAAAAGCCCCTTGGCCAAGTCCCAGCCGTTGGCCTGTGTTCTTCTCTGCTCCCCTGCCAGCCATCGCTCTGCAACTCCTCCTTGCTCCTGCTGCTGCACACACCCCGTGGCATTGCGACAGTAGTCTGCTGCCCCAAACAAACCCTTCCAGATGTCGAGGCCATCATCCGGTGCCCTCGCTGCATTGTGACCTGCGGCCTGCTGCCCTGCCACAAACCACCTCCTTGGCCACCTAGGCTGTCCTCCAACACCCCTGTGGCATTGTGACCTGTGGCCTGCTGCCCCTCAAGCAAACCTCTCTGGCCATCTAGGCCATCATCCAGTCCCTCGCTGCATTGCAACCTGCTGCTCCACCGACCCCCAAAACAACGTCTTGGCCACCTAAGCTGTCAGCCTATGACCTCCCCACATAGTGACCCGAGGCTTGCTGGTCCACTGCCATCATCCTGGCTGCCTGGGCCATCTATCCAAATGCCCATGTAGTATTGCAGCCTGAGGCCTGCCCACAAACATCCCTTTCTGTCCACGTAGGCCATCCCACCACTGCCAATGTAGCATTGTGGTCTGAGGCTACCACCCAGTCACACTATTTACTGCCCAGGCCATCACCCTACCCCAGAATGGCCTGAGTCAGCTGCTGCCCATTGCATTGTCCCCTGTAAATCCTGCTGCTTTTCCTCTGTGGCACCCCATTCCTTCTGCCCACCCCAGCTCTTGTTGTATGGCCCATCCACAGGTCTCAGACTTCACCTCTCACTGCAGTGAGCTGCAAACTCGCTGCCTGGTGCCCCCTATTCATCCCTCACTCATAGTAAATTTTCTTTCTTTGCACGTCATACATTGCATCCACTCCTGCTGCTTTTACAAAATGCTGCAAACTGACCGACTGTAGCTCAATTATTCTCTGCTTGGGCTAACTGGAATGGATAAACCTACCACCATGTGGTTCTCACTCTGGGCCCCTGGCCAAACACTCTGCCCTACTTCACATGCTTCCACACAAATCTTCCTTTCCAATGCACCCAATAGCCATTGTACCTTACCACAATGCAGTCAGCTTGAACAAACAATCAATGCTAAATAAAGCTCCACTACATGTCTGAGTGCTTCACTGAACTCCAGTAAAGGCCCCAGGCCTTCAGTGCCTTACCTTTGATATTTTGCCAGTGATGTACTGTAATTCAAGCTTGAAAATTTACAGCAAGAAAGAGGCCTAGCTGTGGGTTACTTGCCTTTAAATAGCACTTTGGACCCCAAATCAGGACCCTCTTGGCCCCTCCCTTGGCCAATAGCCAGCAAGCACCAAGACCTGGTTGTATGACCCCTAGAGATGTCATAGCTCCTCCCCTTGTCCTGCAGACCCCACCCCTCCTCACCCTCTCCTTCTTTATTCCCATTCCTGGCTGGTTCCCAGGACAACCTGGCTTGCCTTTTTAATGGCAAGCCCCATTATAAAATGGGTCTGAAAATCAAAGAACTTTAATTGGTTAAAACCAGTCAGGTGACCGTTCAATATTAGAGCATATTGCATAGTCATCCTCGTTCTTAACCACATCACACAATGTGCAAATCAGTCCTCCAACAACCAGAACTATCATCCACCAATCCCCCACAACCAGAAGTGATCTTCCACCACAAACAAGGCTGTTACTGTTACACTGTCAAAACCTTCAGCTGGGCAATAAAAATAAAACCACCTTAATAAAAAAACAAAACAAATTAATTAAATGTTGTTTCCTAATCATCACACACTACTTACACACATAAACAAATTAGAAACATTGAGTATTGTTCATAGTTTTCTTTGCAACTGTTTCTTTGCTGACAATGAAAAATCCTCCTTCTGTCTTTAACTGCTCATATGGGAAATCTCTTTCACTTTCCTGACAGTAAGATAATTAGTCTGTAGCTCTAGAAAAGGCCTTTGTTGTGTTTATGTATAGTATGTTTGGAGAGGAACACTCTGCCAATGGAACTCAGCAGAATATTGAATCCATGTATTCCATGGAAACATTCCATATCTTGAATTTGGGGAAAGACAGGGAAAAAACAGAATGAAGAATGTAGGCAATAATACTTCATAAATAAAGAGAAAATGTGGGAAAACAGTTACATAGGCAGAGGCGGATCTAAACTACTGAAATACATTACTGAAGTTTATAAAGCACAATACATTTGATTCATACATGAGTATTTTCAGGTGAACTCTGTCACCCCACACCAAAAAGAGCAACCTGGCAGGTTAAAGTTTTAGCACATTTCCATTAAGAAACAATACTTGTATTGATTTAAAAGCAAGGTAACATTTTTCTTATAAAATGTGTGCCACACACAGTTATCATTATGATTTATGTTTTTAGCTAACCCTACAATTACCAGAATAAGGACTATTTTTGTATTCAGAGATAACATGAAGCATATTTCAATGAAAGGTCCAATTTTATCTTTTTTAAAATACTTTATTTTTATTCATTTTAAGTCATATACTTGGCATTTATAATGGCATTTATAAGAAACAATAAGACACTCCAGGGGTGTGCCATTTTGATGAATTAATTGCACTTCTCAGGTGCATTTAACGCACTCAGCTGTGTCTCGTGCCTAACATCACACCTGAGGCATGTGATTATTTCACCATAATGCACACCCTGTCGTGTCTTACTGCTTACTTATCACATTCCATCCCAATAACAGTCCACTACATACTAGTTCACTTATTCTCACATGTTGTGATTGTGAGTATCCTCCAAGCCATGAAAAAGATTTCAAGACTCTCTATGATTTGGAAAAATTCTTGGGCTTCCCATAGAAAAATATCTTACTTTGCACAGTACATCAGGAATAAAGTGAGACTAATAAAGTTGTCTGAGTATATTCTCTTGTTATTCAACTTATTGTTCTCCACCCCAACCCCACACCTCAGGTTATCCTTGTCACTTCACTTTTCTGACTCTTGGACCCTTGCTACTCTGCCTGTTTCTCCTCTAGCTGGAACAAGCATCTTAGCCACCTTCATCTCTCTCCCTCTTACCCTGTTGTTAAGCAACTTCCTGTACTCATACCCCAGCTCACATCTGAAAATAAGCATTGGCAAACACCTAATGTAGAAACAAGCCTTGACTCAGTGTACCTTTCCCAGTCACCAGTTTTCATAAATAAACACCTACCGTAGAAACAAGCCTGTACTCAGTGTACCTTTCCCAGTCACCAATTTACGATATACAGACCTACTGTAGAAGCAAGCCTTTTCTCAGTGTGCCTTTCTCAGTTACCAACTTATTATAAATACACACCTAGAAACACACTTTGGCTTAATGGGCCTTTCTTGATCACCAATTTATGCATAAGTAAAAACACATTTTGGCTTAATGGGCCTTTCTTGATCACCAATTTATGCATAAGTAAAGACATTTATCTACCATCATCCATATTTAGTTTGCTTCATCCCTTCACACAAAACATCCAAAACTCTTAATTTAAATATTGCATATTCTCAGACTTGACTGGACCTCTCCTGGAACAGTTTGAATCCTCCTTTGGGAGGCAGGCCTCACTATTTCAGAGCCACTGTATTCATTTCATGCCAGGCTTAAGTAAATCTATCTGTCTGTGTCTGTCTATCTAGCTAGCTAGCTATCTATCTATCTATCTATCTATCTATCTATCTATCTATCTATCTATCTATCTATCTATATCTCTCTATCTATCTTCATTGAAAACTACATTAGTGAATCAGTTAGGTCTGGTATTAAAGCGTCAAAAGCTAGGAAATTCAATGTTAGGTTTCCTGCCCTAACTCCCCACCCTCACCCCAAGCAACAAAAGACAAGTCCACACAAGCAACCTCAGACAGCCATCATCAATAAGACAAACAACATACAATGGTTGTCACTGCAGATAGGAATCCATGATACTGATGGATGGCTAGAACATCATCCCTGCTTAGGTGGTGGGGACAAAAATTGTGAATTCATGAATGCATGGAGTAGGCATAAGGAACCTTAGTGATAAGGAAAATGGGGAGCCTGAGATCAAGTAGTGTCTGTGGCGTTACAGTAGGTAGTAAAATGTCGGACTAGGTGGGCAAAGCAGTTCTTTCAGCCTTCCTGTTGTTCATGTAACCATTGACACGAAACACATACACAACTGATGGGCCTGAGCTTCTGGAGCCTCAGGTTTAAGACATACACACAGACCTCTGGGTGCAGAAGTGCAGATACCATAAAATCCATGATACAAAAAGTGCAGCAGTACATCTATCTTCTGAAGCAAAGTCCCTGAGGGTCCTGTGTCTCTTCTGAGGTTTTCTATACAGCAGGCCTGCTCTTCTGGACCAAAGTTGGTGTTTGTCTTCCACCTCTGGCTGAAAAGACAAATGACCTTCTTTGCTACAGAAAGGCTGGCCCCATGGAACATATAGAAAATAATTATTGTAATTTGGATATAATGGGTTTGTATCTGGCTGGAGAAACAGGAACATTGAATCTGACAGCTGAGAAGGACTGCTTTGCCCACCTAGTCTGCCATTTTCTACCTACTTGACCTCTGTCTCCCCTTTCCTTACCACTAAGGTTCTGTATGCCTACCCCATGCATTCTTGAATCCTGTTACTGTTTTTCCCCCACCATCCATGCTGGGGAGGATGTTCCAGGCATCCACCAGTATCATGGATTCCTATCTGCTGTGACAACCATTGTATGTTTTTGTTTTATTGATAATGGCTGTCTTTGGATTTCTATCTGCAGTGATAATTGAGTGTGTATATTTTGCAGTTTGCATGCCATAGATGCAAATCTATGAAGGCAGCACATCAGTGCTACTGCATTTGTGTCATCTGGAAACACTTGTATGTTGTTTGTCTTACTGGATGATGGCTATCTGTGGTTGCTTGTGTGGTCTTTTCCTTTTGCTGCTTGGGGGTGGGGGTGAGGGTGGAGAGTTAGGATTGGAAACCCTAACATTGAATTTTCTAGCTTTTGATGCTTTTAAGCTTTAATACCAACCTTAGCTGATGCATTACGTAATTTTTTGCAATGCGTTTCTTTACTTTTGAGACAGTGTAATTGCAGCCTTATTTCCTGTGGGCTCTCACCCATGTATAGTTTTTGTGAAAGAGTAATCATATCTTTATTTGCCTGAGGGAGTGCAGGGCCCTCCCATTCCTCCATAGATGGATATTATGTATGTAGCTGTGGAAGGTCCTTGTGCTTCCATCTATAGGACAACAGTAAGCAAATTGGCAGCATAAACATCTTATTACCCCAACCCATATACCTGGTACTGAAATGTGTTGAATCCCGCCAAAACATAATTCTATGCAACCACAACACCATTCCATGCCACAGGTGCAAAAGACATTTTGACCAGGATTTGAAAATGACAGCTGTCACATACATGAGGTGGAGAAAAACACACCACAGTCAAAGGTCGGCACTCACCAACCACATCAGAAATCATACTTGGCTCACAAAGCTTTTGATAAAGGACCCCTGTCAGAAAGGCGTCCAGCATTCAGACCATGTGTGTCTTGAAATAAACTACTACTTTCTTGAACTTCTGGATCCCAGTGTGGTTTCTGATGTGGTTAGTGAGTGCTCACCTTGACTGTGCTGTATTCATTAATTGACTGGAGCACCACCAGTTCTTGTGCAGCCTTTCTGTGTTTGATCTGTGTTGAAAATTTGGGGTCAAAATATTTAAAATTTCTGAAGTTGGTAGCATTCATAGAGAAATTGCAATGAATGGTCATAACTCTGCCATGTTTATATATTTTAACCCAAAATTTTCAACATAGTCTTCTTATGACCCCACTTCATGAACAAGGTCAAGAAAAATGATAAAATCCTGCCCCTGGGAGGGAGTAGCATAATGACATTCATATTGGTCATGGGGTGGGGTCCCAAAGGCTATGTTGAAAATTAGTGGTCAAAATGGCAAAAATTGTTGAGTTATGCATTAAAGTTGAACCCCCTTTGAAATACATTGAACCATATTTACCTTAGTTTGTCATATTGCAGTCCTCGGTTTCAACAGCAAGATGTGTCTTAGAATGTGTGAGATGTGTTGGGGTGTATTGGGGTGGTGGGATGGTGGGTGCTGAGTGGGAGGTGTGGGCAGGGGGCTGATTGGTGAGGACCATTTTCTTCTTTGACAGGTTTTGTGAAAAAAAAACATTGAGGGAACTGCTTTTTATTTCAGGTTCACATTCAGATAGGAGGGTGGGGTGGGAGTACCACCAGACAACAGAGATTACAAGATTGGACAATGGGGACAGTGATCGGCTAGTGGGGAATGCCACTAGACACCAGGGTTATAAGCTGTTATAACAGGGATGGCGATTGGCAGGTGGGGGTTCCACTAGACACCAGGAAATGGAACTGTGATTGGCAGGTGGAAGGTGCCACTAGACACCAGGAATAATAAAATTTTACAAGGAATGATGATTAGCATGTGTGTGTGTGGGGAGGTGCCACTTGGCACTATGGAAATAGATAACAGTTTATAGAATAAAATTATTGATTTCTCATATTGTCCATAATTTTAGATAATGATGCACGTTTCAGTAACTACTGTTGAAAGATAACAACAGCGAATACATATAAAGTAAAATACCTGTTACAGGCAGGGCATGCTGTAGGAGAGTGGGAAGACAACAGGGACAGATCAGCTAGGCAGTGGGGCACAAATAGTAGCAAAACAGTACCCATGAGAGCCCCAATTGAGCCAGCCTGTTTTTGTGAGAGCACTGTTGCAGAGGGGGACGGGGAGCTGCTGCAGTGAGCGTTACTACAATTATCTATCTATCTATCTATCTATCTATCTATCTATCTATCTATCTATCTATCTATCTATCTATCTATCTCTGTCTAGGTATTATTTCTATCTACTGTACAACTGAATATAAATATGTTTTATTTTGTGCTGCTAACCTGTTGCAAGTTAATCGTGTATGAAACTTGTTCACACTTTCCCTGACACTTAGATGATTTCAGATGTTATAGTTCAATACTGGGTAGACATCAGCCACTGAGTTACTTCACAACTGCACTCACATATAAAATACCAATTCCAAAAAAAAAGCTTTTTATAATCTTGAGCTGTAATGGCAAAGAGTTCAATTAGAATGTGATTTCCCTATACGCTCCTTCTCCTTTTGCATTGGCTGCTACTTCGCTCCTTCTGCACACACAGCAGCAGTAAATGTGTATAAATTCATTTTAAAATAAATGATCATTAGAAAAGGCCTTAATATAACAGCCACTTTTTGGTCTGTGTTATATTTTCATTATTTGAGAACAGCTGTTCCATGCCAATTCACACAAAGCGGGTAGAAGAGGATTGGGCACCTCCCATGTACCTCTTTCTCCAAGCCCAGTTATAGCTGAAAGGAGGACTTAAAACACATATTTATATCCAAGATTCTGAAACCTGAACAGAAGATAAGATTAAACCATCTGGAACCCAAAGTCATTTCAGTTTGTTACATTCCTTTTGCCTTCCTCCAAATCCAGTTATAGCTGAACAAAAGGATGCAGAATGCAATTTACCCAAGACTCTTAAACCTAAAGTTGTAATTTGTGCTAATGACAGTTATATGCTGGTATTCCTACTTGAGAAAAAATTAATTATCTCAAAAAGAAGCACGGTAAAAACAAGCCTTCTCTTTAGGCACTGCTGGAAGTTTCAATATTAAATTGCAAGGTAATAAAACATTGTCATGGTAAATCATGAATGAAACTCACTCCACTTGCTGAATATTAACTAAATCAGTGTACTGGAAATACCATATGTGTTGAATTTTATTCAGTTTCAGTAGTTTGATTGTTATTTTAAGCTCTCACATCACTCGTGAATGATATATTCTAGTTACCTTGAATTCAGTGTGCTGCACCAAAGTGCTGCCAGCTGGGACTGAATAAATGTCAGCATTTATGTTTATCTATTATTTGGTTTTATTTTTGTGTTTGTTTTGTTCTGGTTTCTGTCAAATAAATGAAAAGGATTAGGTAGGATGCTAGAACAATGTGGACTGCACAAGGATCCCAGAGCTTTTTTTGTTGAATGCAATATCACCCCCAACAACTATGCACACCGACCACCAAGTATGCCACAGACAGCCTGACTTCACTAAAAGTTGCTGGAATGTTTTTAAAATGTATATTGAACCCCCAAGTGTCCCATAGATCTCTATACAGACTCCACTATCAGGACAGGGATGCCACAATTGTTTTTTTTTTGTTTTTTAATTACAGTCACCAAATGAGCACAACTGTCTACCCTCGACATCTCTCCCAACTGGCATCTTTTGCAGGAACCTGGTCGAGTGAAAGACGCAATCTGCCAGTTTTTTTTTCTAATTAAAAACATTCCTATTTCTGGTGATTGCTCCACCTACAATACCACCAAAGAATGGCCCATGGTATGGATCAGGTGACTGATTCATTATCAGAAGACTGATGAACAAACCCTTCCAAGTGTCTGGGAATACCTCACACCGTTCCCCAACACATACCTACTTTCCAGTGGCATGCCTCTGCTGACTGCCTGCATGATGAAGGACCTGCCATCTGTTGTTTTAATATATATATATATATATATATTTATAAAATGGATCGGGACATTGTTGTTGCTCTATTGGATCCTGAGCCTCACATGACCGTGCGTATATCAGGCGCGACCACACACCTGCACTTTACCCCTCAAAACAATTTTGACATTTTATAAGATAGATAAACCACTCTGAGGGTGTGCGGTCGTGCGTACAATGCACACCAAAGCGTGCGTATATCAGAGTGCGACCGACACCTCAGAGTGGTATATCTATTACATATACCCTTTAAAGTGTTCAGTGATTCCCACTTAACTTTAAAAACATCAAGTAGAATTACTGGACTTTACAGCATTCTGTAATGTTAATAGATGTTGGGAGACTCAATGAGGGACTGAGTACTTGGTTACAATTTCTTCTAAAAATCAGATTCCATGTGCATATGCATGAAGTTTTGGTGCCTGTACTTCAAGAAGGACATTGCACTCCTGAAAAGGGTCCAGAGGAGGGCAACCAGGATGATACTGGGTCTGGGGAAAGAGCCTATGAGGAGAGACTTGATGAGCTGAAGATGTACTCTCTGGAGGAAGGAGGGACAGGGGATATGATCGAGGTCTTTATATAGCTAAAGAGGATGAACAGGTCAGTCCAAATAGGTGTTCCAGCTGAAAGAGGAAGGACAACCAGGGGCATTCCATGAAGCTGGTTGGCGGGATGTTCAGGGTGAGACTAGAAACATTACTTTACCAAGAGGGTGGTGGACCCATGGAATTCACTGCCTATGGAACTGGTGGCTGTTAATGTAGTGGAGGGATTCAAGAGGGGCTGGAACAGGTATAGGGAAAAGGAAAGCTGAGGAGTACCAGAAATGGAGGTGTAACTCAGATGGGGTTGAGGCGATTCACAGGGAGGCAGGGGCAACAGCGGTGTCTTGACCGGGTGCTGATTTTGAGCAGACTCTATAGACCATTAGGCCTACTCTGCTGGCATGTTAGTATGTTAGTATTGTCATGTATTGAGAGTTTCAACAGTGAGGACAGGTCAGGGTAGACAGGTGTCTACTACACACTTCATATCTGATTAAATTAAGAATGATGCCATTTTGGAAGAATGACAAGACACGAAGGTTACATGGGTAGATTTACGTTTGACAGAAGCTTTATCAGCTTCATGCACAAGTTCTTGCTCCCCAACTTCAGACCTCAGAATGCGGAAATATATTGTCTCAAATCAAAGTCAGTGAATATGTAGAGATATCTTTATTATTTTGCACATCTAAATCATTGCATTTCCAACCCCAGACCTTGGACTAGGGGAAAAGGTCCTGCAACCAGTAAACTAATATGTTCTCTTGAATAAAACTCAGTGCAGATGTGGACATCTTTAATTATTTTGCTCAACTAAAGATCAAATTCACTTATAAAATGGGCAATAATAATCAAGAAATCTCATTGGCTACTAGTCCTTAAGAGCCGTGTTCTTATCAGAGAATATCATAGCTAACTGGCATTAATCTGCCCACTGCGACGCTTAACCACACTGTATCCCTGACCTCTGACCACTGAAAATAAAACTGGATCGCAATCTTAAAAGTCCACAGCGGTATCGCAACCCAGCCAAAAAACGAAACGGGTCCTCAGCGCTGACTCGTATACAAATCTCAAAATAACAGCAACAAAAGTGTTTCAAAACACAGTAAAAAGCAAATGTACTCCATATGTAATTTTTCTTTTTCCAGGGCTGCCATTTCTCCATTTCCCCTGCCATTTTCCTTCATGTAATCACACCCCTTTCAAAATGACAGCGAAAGAGTTTTAAACAGCACAATCTCTGACTCTTTCTGACCTTCTTCTGTGTTTTTAAGCCTGCCAGCACTAAAGGAAAATGATAAACTTACGAGTTGCACCTTCAAAAAGAATACCAACAAAGCGTCAGCGAGTGTTGCCATGTAACGCTAGCTCGAACTTACCCCCACGTCTCAACTGAAGACTCTCGCCATGGACGATTTTGACTCGCCAGCACCTTATTTGTAACATAACAAAGTAAAAGTAACCCAAAATACAATTTTTTTAAAGAATATCAACTGAGTGAGTCACACTATCATAAAACTGGCAAATGTCAGCGTGTTCTCCCATGACAACGGTCGGTCAACTTTGCAACTATTTCTAAACTGTACACTCTCTTCCAGTTGCTAGTTAGCTGTCAGTACCTTCTTTAAAAAAAATAGAATTTAACCCAAAATACAACTTCTTAAACACATACTACATTAGTTTAAATATGACACAGGATGTCATATTTATAGCACTAACAACACTCTGTTACAGAATGCCTGTCACTAAAACCTGCAGTCCCTCGAAAGCAAATGGAGCTCTGAGCACTTGCACTAGACACTACAGAAGAAAAAAAAATAATGTGTCTGTAGAGGTCTAATGGTAGTAAAACCAACAGAATTATAGAATAAGAAATACATAGCTAGCATCTACTACTGATGAAACACTTTACAAATGGGACTATTTTTCACTATTTTGACCTATTCAAACTTCTGTTTTCACTTTTTATTCTTTTTTAGTTGAACACCCATTACTTGGGGGCGATTTTATAAGCACAGTAACACACTCCAAGGTGTGGGTTATCTCCTGATAAAACATGCCCAGGTGCATAAGGCACTTGGCGCAAGCGCCTCATGCCTAACAATGCACCTGGGTGTGCTCTTATCAGGAGATAACCCACACCTCGTCATGTGTTATTGCTTGCTTATTTAAGCTGTGTCGAAAGTCAGCATCTGCATTGACATCCAGCAAATGCATTGTAAAACAAACATTTGTCAATGCTGCAAGTTTGGCATTAGTATTGTAGTTGTACATGCCTCCCATATGTTTCTGTGTGTATTCCTTTGCCTTGCATTTTGAGGCATCACATGGATGCAATCAAGTGCCGAAATGCATCAGTTTGCAACAGTTGAGTGAATGGGGTCCCACTGAGCTTGAGTCACACATAGCAGGGCACTCAGGTGTCCCGCAGAGCTTAGTCCACTTGTACCAGAGGTGCATGAGGGTCCTGATTCCTCTGCATGCTTGGAGTTGCCTCTGTGTACATATATTCGAACAACCAAACATATGAAGAAGCCAGCAGAAGAAGGTCAGTTGGTCTATCAAGTCTGCTCGCATTGCAGGGTCCACTGCTTGAGGTAATATCCTGCCCTCCTCCCCATTCTTCCCACCCTCCTACCCATGATCATTACTTTCCCCATGCCTATTCCAGCTCTCTTAAAGCTGACCATTGTCTTCAACAAGGTGATCTCTTTCAGCAGTGCATTCCAAGTGTCCACCGCCTCTCTGTGAAGAAGTGCTTCTGACCTCCTTCCTAAACCTCCCACCTCCAGCTTAGAATGTGCATTACCAGGGACCTGTACAAGGGCAGTATAACCTCCTCTGTCCTACTGTTGATCCCCTAGATATGCATCCAAGCTTCTTGTTTGCCTTTGCTGCTGCTTTCTTGCACTCGTGGGGTGCTTCAAGTCACTAGTGATCAACACTCACAGGTCTTTCTCCTCCTCTGGTGCAGATACTTGGACTCCACCCAGGTAGTACTCTGTCCTGGGATTCTAGGCTCCAATATGTATAACTCTGCATTTCTTGGCATTGAAGCCAAGCTGCCAGATCCTAGCTTTTCCAGATCTTCCTGTAGGTCCTGTATCCCTTCAGCTGTGTCCACTCCTGCAGAGCTTGGTGTCATCCGCAAATAGGCACATTTTGCCCTTAATGCCATTCCCAATGTCATTGCTGAAGACATTGAACATCACTGGCTTCAGCACTGAGCCCTCGGGACCCCACTGGTTACTTTTCTGGTGCCAGATAACTCTCCCCACAACCACCCTCTGAGTTCTGTCCCTCAGCCAGTTTTCCACCCTCTGGCCATCTTTTCCCAACCCCAAGATCCACCAGCTTCTTGATTAACCTTTTATGAGGCACAGAGTCAAATACCTTGCTGAAATCAAGATAGAGGATGCCTAGTGCTTGGCCCCTGTCTGCTGTCTTAGTGACACAGTCAAAAGTCAATCAGATTCGTCTGACACAGTCTCCCCCCATGAACCCATGCTGCCTCATCCTGGAGACCATGTTCCTCTAGATATTCCACCAACCTTTCCTTTAGTATGGTCTCCATGAGCTTGTCCACATAGGAGGTCAGACTGACTGGCCTGTAATTCCCTGGGTCATCCTTGGGACCACTTTTGTGGAGGGCACTACATGCGCTGTTCTCCAGTCCTCATGTATCATGCCTGACTCTACTGAACTATTAAATAGGTCTGCCAGTGGCCTTGCCAGCTCCTCAGCCAGTTCCTTTAGTACCCTTGGGTGTACTCTGTTCGGGCCTGGTGATTTGTCCACCTTCAATGCCTGCAGTCCCACTCACTCCTTCCTCCTCTATCACTGCATCTGTGTTCCCTCCACCGCTCCTCTTTTCCCTCCTGAAGGCACTGGTCTGTTGTGCTCCCTGGCTGGCGCCTTGCCACCGGTCCTGTCATGGGGGTAACCTGTGGGGTCACTGGGTGGGATAGGTGCGGGAAGCCTGGCTGAGAGATGAGTCCCTCTGAGGGAGGGACCAGAGACACCTGCCTGCTCTGAGGAGGAGCAGAAAAAGTGTATATGGAAAAAAAAAGAAATTGTCAGCAGATAAGGACCTCTAGGCCCATCAAGTGTGACTGTATGCCATGTACTTGACTTCAGCTTCTGACCCTCCCTCAACTGTAACTGTATGGTTCTCCCATGCCTGTCCCATGCATGTTTAACTTCCACCACAGTACTCGCCTCCTAACACCTCCTGCAGCAGACCATTCCATGTGTCCACCACCCTCTCTGTGAGAAAAACATCTTCATATTCCCTCTTAGCCTGCTACCTCCACTTTCATGTCCTGCCCCTCATTCTTGTATTCCTCCTGTATTGAAAGATGTCTTCACCCTGTTTATACCCTTGAGGTACTTGAATATCTCTATCATGTCTCCTCTCTACTTCCTCTCCTCCAGTGAACACATATTGCGGTCCCTTAATCTCTGCTTGTTTGTTTTGTGGTGCAAGCCCTGTACCATCTTAATCACCCTTCTCTGGTCTGTCTTCAGCCTGTTTATGCCCTTTGAAGGTACAGCCTTCTGAACTGCACACAGTACTCCATGTGAGGCCTGACCAGGGTTTTATATAACATAATCACTACCTCCCTCCTTCTGCTGGTGATACCCTGCTTATGCACCCTAGCATGCTTCTGGCCCTCGCTGCTGCCTTTGTTGTCTGCTTTGACATTTTCAAGTCATGTGAAGCTGTAACCCCCAGGTCCCTTTGTTCCTTGGTAACTGTGAGCAACTGCCCCCCATCCTGTACCTCTCTCCAGGGTTTCCTATGCCCTAAGTGCATAATTTTGTACTTCTTTGATGTAACCTCAGTCGCCACTCCTCAGACTATTTCTCAAGCCTGCCTAGGTCCTTTCTCATTTCTCCACCCTTCTGGAATACCGACCCTGTTGCAGATCTTGGTGTCATCTGAAACAGGCAGATCTTTCCTTCCAGCCCTCTGCAATGTCACTAATGAAGACATGCAACAGGACTGTCCCAAGCACTGATTCCTGTGGTATCCCACTGGTCATCTCCTTCTCCCAGATTGTACCCTATTTACCACCACCCTCTGTCTCTTGTCTGATAGCCAGTTCCTAACCCAGTTCACCACCTTGTCTACCATGCCCAGACTACTAATCTTCTTAGCAAGCCTCTTATATGACACAGTGTCGAAGACCTGGCTGAAACTGAGGTAGACGACATCCAGCCCTCCTAATAACTTCCTTCGTCACCCAGTCAAAGAGAACTATCAAATTTGTCTGCCACAACCTACCCGCTGTTCCCCCTGACCAGGGTTTTTATATCATGACATCACTACCTGACTCCTTCTGCTAGTGACACCCCTGCCTATGCACTCTTTGTAATGTTTTCACATTTGACCCAAAATTTTCAACAGTCTTCTTATCATCGTACCTCATGAACCCATAGGTGAAAATTAATCCATGGCAAAAGCCATTCCATCACAGATGCAGAAACTAATTTTGGAAGGATGTGTGAAATGACAGTTGTACTATACATGAGATTGTATGAAGAAATAGCTAGGTTGAAAATCTGGAGTAAAAATATAAAAAGTTACCAAAGTTACGTGTGTGCATAAGAAAATGCTAATGAGCACATGTAACTCTGTTTGTTGTTGGTATTTTGTTCCAGATTTTCAACCTGGGCTTTTTGGGACCATGAACAGTGGTGCTATCATTTTGTTACTCAATGCCAAAGGTGGTTTTACTAGCGACTGCACCATTCCATGCCACAGGTGCGAGAACATGTTTTGGGCAGGATGTGAGAAATAACAGCTATAGTGTTCATGAGGTAGTGTGGAAAAATGGCTGTGCTTAAAATTTGGAGTGATAATATAAAAATTGATCAAGTCATGCTCATGAGTAGGAAAATTTAAATGAGCACATGTAACTTGGACGTTTGTTGGTATTTTTGTTCCAAATTTTCAACATGGGTTTTCAGGACCCCACCTCATGAACAGTGGCACTGTAATTTCAGTACTGTATCCCAAGAAATGATGTCGCTGAGCTACTGCACTGTTCTGTGCCACAGGTGGAAAAATACATTTCAAGAAGATCTAAAAATGACAGCTTTACTATTCATGAGGTGGTGTGAAACAATGGCTATGTTGAAAATTTGGAGTCAAAATATTAAAATAACCAAAGTTACGTGCGTGCATCTGAACATTTCAATGAGTGCATGTAACACAACCATTTTACGGTATTTTTGCAGATTTTCAACATGAGCTTTTGGGAACCCACTTCATGAACAGTGGTACTGTCATTTCATTAATTGGTCCCAAATGTTGATTCCATGAAGTGACTGCGAAATCACCTTTTGGGACTGAGTAACAAAATGACAGTGACAGAGTTCATGAGGTTCGGTCCCAAGAACTCCATGTTGAAAATTTGGTGCAAAGTCTCAAACAATGGCTGAGATATCAACATAAGTTGAAACTGCCATTGACAGCCATTATACACTTACAGTGCTTACCTTTCAGTTCACGGTTCAGCTTTCAAGAGTGCAGACATGTGCCAGTCCACAGAAGATCACAGCCACCAACCTCTAGAGGTAAGTGTGCAGTTGGGGATGTGTGGGAGGTGGGTGCGTAGAGGGAGGGTCAGGATGGGGTGACGGGAGATGATGTGGGACTATTTTCTTTTTCAGTATTAAAACAAAATAATACAGACATCGGGGACAGTTTTCTAGTTTTTAGGGACAGGAATGTTTCAGGACACTGGGGTGGGCTCCCCAGTGTTCCACAGTGGTGATGGGGTAATAATGACTGGGGACATTAGCAGTGGGCTCCCCAGTGTCCCATACTGTTGGGGTTCTTCCACTGCTGACATGGGGTTTGGCCCCGATATCGACAAAGACAAGTGGAGGGACTGTAAGCGGCAGTGGCATCTGACATCAGGAGTGGGCATCCGGTGTCAGATTGTATTAATAAAATATTATTTGGGGACAGTGGGGTGGGCTTCTCACTGTCCCACAGTGCTGGGGCATGGGATACATGACGGGTGGTGGTGTCACTAGACACCAGGGTTGAAGGACAATGGGCTCGCTGAGTTGGGGTGTCACTAGACACCAGGGATAAACAAAGGGGAGGAGGGATTACGCTGGGCTGAAGTTGCATCCAGCCCCAATAGCATGAGCACACTTAAGTGAAAGTGCCTTCAGACACTGGAACCCACAGCCCGTATGGAGGTTAGGCTATGGCCTACTCCAAATGGCTGGGAGAAGAGGAGCAAAGGGAGTCAGCAGGAGGTGTAGGAGGCATGGGAGGAAACGCCTTCTCCTGCCTTCCTGAATCCTGTGGAGTACCTGGGATCAGTGCAGTAGGTGGACTTTGCTGGCAGGGGCCGGACGGAGACTGGGGCTACAATCCGGAGGGAGAAGCAGCACCAGAGACAGTGACTATAACGGGACTACAATCTGCCGCATACTGCTAACGCTGCACAGACACATGAAAGGAAAGGTCACTAGCCCGTGTCACTGTAGCTATCACTCTCTTTAGCTCTCTGTCTACATGTTGTGTGGAGATCCACTGGTTGGGTGGGTATAACACATGCCAAGGCAGCTCAAGTTTTTGGTGGGAGATGGAGGTTCAGGGTGTGTGGGTGGATATCACAGAGTGCTGGGAAGATTATACTTTGGAGATCCCGGAGTATGTGGGTGGGTATAACAGAGTCCAGGGCACATAACAGTTGCTGGAGATGCACTGCACAAGACTCACAATTGGACATCATGCAGCTAGGTTCTGCTCGCTTAGTGAGGATTTCAATGGCTGCCACACTCTGATTTTCTGCCTGCACAGTGAACAAGTCTGCCTCCAGTGGGGTAGTGCCAGGCTGATCGGGACACCGAATAGCTGTTTTCTGGGTGGTGTCCTGCAGATAAAGTAAAAGTCACTACATGATTGGTGCGGCATTTTCTTTTCAAGTACAGACTGTCTCAGGCAAAACATGGTCATGATCAGCCTGCCTGATGATTGGTGTGTACGGTCGAGCCCCATGCAGAGCACTCTGCATTGGACAGACAGTGTCACATCCCTCAAAAGCCAACTTTAAAATATTTCAGTAATAAATAAATCTGTTCTTTACTCATATTAATCAATGTACTTCAAGTCTTCATGAAGCCAGTGGCTGTGGTATCTTGCATGGCTGGACCTGTTCCCCTGTAAACTTACAGTAGTGTCAAAATGCATGATATAAAGTTATACATTACTGTACCATACCAGATATGTGTGCATAATTACATATGAGGGACAGCAATTTCAACAGTTTTGTTAAATCCAGTATGAACAGTACTGATTAAACATCTGAGTGCAGTTTCTCACAAAGCCTGGATTTGTGCATTTGTGTAGTGCATGGGTGGTAACAAACTCATTTTGGCAACAATTACATGTATCGTCCAGACATTTACTTTAGCTACAGTTATGTGGCATTAAAATATTTTGGGAGCATCATAAAACAGCCATAATTTTTAAGCCTGAACAACATGAAATTCCCACTCAGAGCTCTACATCAGTCAATGCAGTCACAATCCCGACTACTGGCTGGAAAGCTAATAGGCTAATAAAGTTAATTTAAAGTTAACTAGTTAGTTAAAAGTTTCAAAATGTAGATTACCAACTATATCTTCAGCATGCATTTAATATTACCTTTGTTTTCTGCCCAGCCTTCAGGGATGTGTGCATGTGCACACATGTGAGTGTGTGTGTGTGTGTGTGTGTGTGTGTGTGTGTGCATGTGCGTGTGTGTGTGTGTGTGTGTGTGTGTGTGTGTGTGTGTGTGTGTGGGTGGATAGAACACCTTTAAAGTTTAAAAATGAAAATGGACAGCAGTTTACAAATATTTAGTTACAAGCCATAAAGACTGTCAGGACTCGGACAGTCTGTCACTTGTAAAATGAAATGCTTGTTGGCATTAATTAAAACAAGTATTTGTCAATGCTAAAAGTTCGCCATTGGTATTGCTGTTGTACCGGTGGAGCTAGACTTCAGTTCCAGCAACCTTGGCTGCTGGCTTATTTACATGCTCTTGACCAGCAGCATTTCTCACTAACGATACAAAGTTCTTATTTATTCACAATTTATGGGAGTTATACACTGTACACAGTAGATGGGCAAGCCATGTAGACTTGGGATATACCATACAACAGTCAACCAAGAGGCTGAAGTTCCGATCCTCGTGCCACTTTTGTGTGGCCCTAAATGAGTCACTTAACTGCCCAGTGCTAACTATGCATCATAATCCCTTAGTCCTTACAGCAAGAAATTAAGACCTTTGATTAAGCAAAATAAAGCTTTGTTTAACTCCAAAGCACCTACTTGTATGAGTTATGCAGACCTGCAGCCTTTACTACCTTAGGACCACCCAAGGGATTCCCCTCTGCCGGGGCCAGCAGCAATCTCCACTATCTTGCTGAGGAGGGATCTGAGGTTTAGGGAACGGGGATTAAACAGGATTTGAAACGGACAAAACTGAAATCATGGAAGTTTACCATTTTCACTTCCCTGCTCCATGACTCAGCGCTGCAACTGCCACCTGACCTATCTTTGTCTACTGGCCTCATACCACAAGAATGATAACCCCCACACAAAATAATTCAAAATAAACATTATGTAAATGCTTCTCCTAAACTGTCAACACATATGGAAAGAGCAATTCTTGTTTCTGAGCGAACTGTCATACTTCTGCTTTTGGTCATTAGCTCCTGAAAAACACTGACAGGATCTGCTGGACATCCCTCTCTGTTGACTGAGAGCTGTCTCCACTCTCAATGCAGCACATCCGCACAGCCACAGATGACAAGAGATGAAATGAAACAGCTGCCCGACCAATGCCTGCTCTTCAGGAATGCAACCTCCACTGCACAGTTTGGAAATATTTACTAACACCCTGCCACTGTGCTGTCACTCACCCAAACTGCCCGGCAAGCCATCCATGGCTGCAGCGAATACTTCGATCATGGGTGGCTGGGAAATCACTTCTGGCTCAGACTGGCTACAGTGGGTGGCTGCTTCCTTCTTCACCCTACCAGCTGCTGCTGCTCCATCCTTCCCATGCCTGGCACATGCCATCAGCATCTCTCTTCTAGTTCTGTGGCTGCAGGTAGCTGCTCTGCTGCTGTTGCTGTCCTCTATACTCATGCATGCTGTGGCAACTCATGCACATACAGACTCAGCTGGTCTAAGTGCTTTTGTGTGTCTGGCTAGTGGTTAATTTTTCAGGTAAAACCATTAGGGGTTGCTGGTTGGTGCAGGGAGAGAAGGAATGCTGGTAATGTTATGACAGAAGTGGTGGAAAGGAGTCTGACTGAAACTCGCTGCAGAGATTGGGGAACATCTGCACAGTCACAGATGACTCTGTTGCTGAAAAACTAACAGGCTCCTTGTTGGGCATAGTTATTTAGTCTGTTCCTGTAAGTATCTGACTTTATTTACCTATTCCAGTTTTAATTTTCATTGTATTTTTGCATTTCTTTGTTTAAAGACCAAATGTACCTAAATGTTCTCATTCTAATTCCATTGCCTTGTTTCTCTCAATCCTCTGTATAATCACCTACTTGTTCTAAATGTACTAACATGGAACCTATATAACGAGCTCTGAGCTCAAATGGTTAATCTGAGATCAAAAATAAATAAAATAAATAAAAACAGTGCCACAAATTATGGAACAATAAGGAAGGAAGGGACAGGTGGGGTGGTGGGCTAATCAGGACACTGAACAGCGATTTGCTGGGCAGTGTCCTGAAAACGAAAGGAAAACCACCGTATGATTGGTTCAGCTTTTCTTTTCAACTAGACAATGTTTCCACCCATCAAGGCAAAACAGCATCACAATCAGCCTGGCTGATGATTGTTGTGGCACTGTCTCACCCCTTGCAGCCCACTCTGCATTGGACAGACAGTGTCACACCCTTCAAAAGCCACTCTTACAGCAAGAAGTTAGCTGCATGTGCACACACAGTGAACTTAAAATGGTCTACTACCGCACTTACTGTGATAAAAAAAAAAATCCCAGCAAATTCTGGTCAGGGGCTAAACACAAAAATGGGTTGTCAAGTGAATTTATCAAATATGGAACCCAGTGGAGACTTTGCTACCTCTTCTCCAGATATTACGAATGCTTTAATGCTCACTTCAATAACCTTAGATTCACTGTCAGGCTTCAGAACTCCTTGGTGCTCTCCACGGTTGATCTCTCATTGAGTAACCCAGATCCTGACCCCCATGATGTGCTAAGCTTTAACTTTCAACAAATCCCTATAAAGCACTGAGGGCTTCAGCCCAAACAAGAGTTCTGGCCCTGACTTCTTTAACCAGAAGCTTCTCTACCTTACTGTACATAATATCTGCACCCCAGTTACCATGATGTTAAAATTCTCCCTCACCTCTTGTGAAATACATACTGTCTGTAAATGTTTAGGAGTTGTGCCCTCCATGAAAGAGGGGCCAAAGAGGTTCTCCTGGACAAGAACTTCAAAGCACAGGAAAGCACAGGTTCAAAGGAGTCTTTGTAAGGGACTCAGTAACCAGGTTCTAGTCCTGGAATGGGGCTGCATGGAAGACCAGGGAGCCACATGCAGGAGTCCCTTCAGGAACATGTTAATCACATCATGTTCAGCCACCAGGCTGCCCCTTGACTGGGCATGAAAAGCAGAATGTCCAAGAGGTGAACCATCAATGAGGAATACTGGAAACCTGACCAAGAGGTAGGCAGAAGGTTGTCCACTATACACTGCACAAGACACAGAAAGGGATCCAGTGAGACATCCAGCACCAAATAGTGGAACACTTTCACTTCAGTGAATAGGTGTCTGGTGGAAGGTTTTCTGCCACCAGGAGGACACACAGAATCTTGGCTGAAGCCCTTGACCTAGACACCTTCATGTCCTCAGCAGCCAAGCATTAGCTACAGGATGGTAACTCTAAGTAAAATCAAAAATGAATGGTACACAAGACACAAAATAAAAGTGCATAAGCTAGTTATAATGGCAACATTATGCACATACACATGTGCAATGTGACTGCAGCAAAGACAGCTGGACCACATTTCACCTTGCTCTAAGGCATCAACCCAGTTTGCATATTCATACAGCATGTGTGTAATTATGCATCCAGCCAGTTTAGAGGACACTGGGTTAGAAACATAGCTGACCAAAACAGCATGGTCAAGAAGCGTTGCAAAAATGCCTCCTGTTTTTGTTTTTCTGCCCCCGCACCCATACTGTTTCTCGCCCCATGTAACAGAAATGTAAGTCCTGAACAGCTAAATGGAAGGAGACCAGGATTAGAAACTTGGTCTCTACTGTCACCAAGCTGAGCTGCTCCATGCCTCAGCCCTCCATGCCACTGGAGCAGCTCGGCAAGTGACCTGAATCCTTTCATCCTTCTCCTCTGCTGGCACCACAGACAGACAATGACCATTGGGCGCTTACATGATAGCCTGCATCCCCTATTGCTGTCTGTGGTAGCACTATATGAACTAGTGCTGCCTTGACTGGCACTAATCCTGTAACGCTAATATAACCAGGTACCATTTAGAGGTATCCTATTTGGGAATCAGCTATAACTGTGGTTGCAGAAAAGGAGCACCCCATCATAAGCTGTTGTCTTTCTTGCCAGTACATTAGGGTCACTGTAAAGGGTAGCAGGCTGAAACCAGATCCTCTCTCAAACAGGTGCTGTGAATGTCATTGCAGGGTAGTGTTACTATCAGGGTAGCTAGCCCACAGTTTTACACAGTTCCAAAAACTAGAGCACTCAGGCAAATTATAACAGACTGCAATAAGCTGAAGGCTTAACATGTATTTTATTCAGTGTGCAGAAAATGCCTTCACAGTTGCCTTAAAGTTAACACACTTTATACAAAATAGGATGTAAAACAGTATTTTCATCTTGGTTCCAAACCTGATACCCCAGCACTTCAACTCTAAATGAGCCTTCATCAGGGGTGTGGCCAAAGGGATAGCAGCAACAATTTATATACACAGTCCCATGATGTCACACATAGCATCAGTTCACCCAATTGCTGTAGTGCTTTACAATTCAAAAAGCATTCATTCACAAAAATGCACAGTAATAAAAAGTTACAACAGTTCAGCATTATAGTACTGCGTTGATACTTAGTAACACTTTATTTAAACCACATAGATTAGCTGTCATGACCGAGAAGTCAAAGAGAGAAACATAGATTACTGGGATTCTGTCATGCAATCACCGTTAATTCTGTAGACTTTGCTGTAGCTCCCAATTCAGAGTTACTGGGGATCCACAATAACAGAACTGTCAAAATAGAAAAAAAATGAGAATTAGATCAAGCCGTATTTATAGTTCACAGTGAATTTTCATTTTATGAATTGCTGCATGTTGGGTATATTTTCATGATCTAATTCTCATTTTTTCTATTTTGACAGATTTTTCTCCTCAACTCTATTTTGACTGATTTGTTTTGTTATTGTGGATCCCTCAGTAACCCTGAATTGGAAGCTATAACAAAGGCTACTGAATTAACGGGTGTTTGCATGATGGAATCCCAATAATCTTTCTATCTTCTCTTTTGAGTTGCGGTCATGGTAGGTATATATGTGGTTTAAATAAAATGTTGCCAAGTATCAGTGTTAGCATAGCAATGCTGAACTTTTAAAACATTTTTTTACAACTATGAAGCCCTACAGCAATTGAATGTTGTTATGACACTATGTGAAAATGACATGTGAGCAGGTGATCTAACCCAACAGATTCTGCTGACACTTCCTAAAAATCATAAAGGCACAGTTACTGGATTTGTAGATTAAAACGGGTATGTAGCATCAATACCTTACAGTATGCCTGCCCTTTATACCATGGGAAATACTCTGTTTCTGGTGTGCTTGATTCTACCACAGCAACATAACCCGTATCATCAAGAAAAAATAGGAGTTGGAATCATGACTCCACTGCTACAGGGTCCCAGCCCTGGACAAGGCTGGGGTTCACATAGTTGATAGTACAATACTGCTGGACCTAGGGCAAACTTAAAAATAAAGAACATATAGACAGTGAGGACAGGGTTTCAAATGTTGTATCTCTTTTGGTCTAGCCAGATCAAAAAATGAAAATAGTTCCCAACTCAAGCTAATTGTTGTGGATCTATTTGAACAACATTTTAATATTTCCATTGAAAATGAAGAGCCATATCAGTCACTAGAGTGGGCACTGACCCAGACTGTGACCAAATACAGGTAACAGTAGAATTCTTGAGCCTACATAAAAATAATGTATAATGCACGGCTTTTGGATGCTCTAGGTCTCTCGTTGTTCCAACTTATACCAACAGGTATAGCCCTGTTATAGAAGTATCTGCAGCTGGTAATAGCTGTCTTGCTTGCCCTGAAAGTCACCTTGTTGGTCAAAGGATGCTACAGTTTACAATATACCTACTTCAATTATTTGTGCTGTTTTGGCAAATCAGGAGAATTGACTACTAAATGCCTGTACCTGTGATCTACCTAAAAGTTTGGGAAACCTTATTCATTTATAACATGGAATATTGCAGGCCTGATGACCAAATTTGCTGATGGAGAATGGTTAGATTTTATCAATAAGTTCACTACAATTTGCCTTCAAGAAACCTTTCACTCAAAAGACAGTGATCTAGCAATGAATGGCTATAGTACCTATCATGTTCCTGGTAAGAGAATTGCAAAAACGGGAGATATGCAGGAGGGCTACTCACCTGGATCAAGATTGACAAAGCTATAAAAGTGGACATATTAATCTCTTTATAGCGAGTGAGCACTGTACTAATTTTCAGGCATTTATGATTCAACTTGATAAAAAGCTTTTTGTCTTGTTAATTCTTATATCCCACCAACTAGCTCAAAATCTTACTATATTGAAAATTTGGACATACTGGAGGATATCATTCATAAAAGCTGGGCCAGCATGGCCTTTGAGGAAACCCTGTTATGTGGGGACTTTAACGTAATGCTCGAATAGGTGACTATGATGGCTACTCAGACAGTGATATTCATAATTGGAGTCATTTTGTTTTAAATTTGAAAACTTTTTAGATTTTTTCATATGTCTCATACAAAGCTGATACAGGCATGTTAAGATAATTGGTGTCATAAAGGGCATGTAACCTTGCCAGAACTTCAAGGTAATTGAAGTCTAACAAAACAGGGCACAAATTAATTGATTTACTCTCTACTCATTGTCTAGCACCTATCAATGGTAGGACTGATGGTGACAAGAAGGGCATTACACTCATTATTGCTCTAGGGTCCTTCCATAATAGATTAATTTTTTGGAATGGTGATATGAAATTATGGGACTCATGTCAGGTTGCTACAAATGTAGAAAGTGACCACTTCCCTGTAGTTGCCAAATTTAAATTCCCAAGTAAAACTTCTATAAACTCTTAACCTTTACCACAGCTAGAAATATGAAATAAGATCAAAATAAAATGCCAACATGCGTGTGAAGGATTAGTCTACCAAATAATTCAAAATACAATCACCCCTGCTCATCATGATGCTGCTAATGGCACCAAACTTAATGGAAAAATTCAGTCTTGCTTCAGCAAAATCAGATCTCTTTTGGCCACAGCGTCTGCTCAGACTACAGAAAGTACTATTATGCAAACATGGTTTGACTTGGACTGTCATAGACCCAAGGAAACTTAAATCATTTAATCTGGTTTATGAAAAATAAGAATCAAAAGAGCGAGTATATACTACTAAATAAAGGCAGAAGAATTATAAGCATTTTTAAATTTAAAGAAAAAGTTTCAGGCAAAACAATGTGACAAAATGCTGACTATAATTAACAACAATGACCGTAATCTTATTGGTCTTGGTAGCCAAAGGAACTAACAATCTTAAATATGAAATTGATATTTAGATCACCATGGATGCTTGGATTGCACAGTATTCAAAAATGTTCTATTATCAGAGCAAGTTCCAGAAATAGACATATTAGAAATTGATATGTCATGTTAAACCCATTACAATACCTGAAGTCTATTATACAATTGCTTCTTTGAAAAGGAACAAGGCTGCTGGTCCAGACTTGATACCGCCAAAGTTTTATAACAGCTCCCTACGAATCGGTTAATATACTCACCTTGTTCTATAATTACTATTATGAACTGGAGATCATAAATGGCGGAAGCTTATTGGCTGAGAGGTTTTGAAGCCGTGATGATATCAGGCTACATCATCATGGCTGAAAACCTCGAGTCTCAACCTCCTCACAACAAATATAGCCTTTCAAAGTAGCGCTTGCTTGCATCAGCTCCTCCGCTGCGCTGCCACGTACTTTCAAAAAGCAGTATGCTCAGTGCAATAAAGGCACTAGAAATGGCTGCCCCAGTCTATTTACTGCTGACACTGGTACACAATGGACCATGTCCCACCACTAGCCCACAAATACAGACTTTGTAACCTCCGACAACTGTAACCCTGCACGCTGCAGAGCAACTGCTCTTCCTAATGGCAAACTGAAACCGAGCTTATGTTCTGAGTCCCGTTTAAAAGCAGTAAAGGAAGCAGGTAAAAAGACAGAACCAGGAGACTCCATAGAAACATCCCTCCATGAGCATTTTACCCATTCTATTGTTCTCCTTTCAACAGTTACTCTTGCTACTTCCTATTAACACAACTAAAACATCGAAGATGTCTACCTGCATTCCTCCCATTCAGCTCACAATGCTCAGCAGACTGGAATTTTACCAAAAAAAACCCCAAATAAATCCACACAGATCTTCACTGACTCCCACATCAGTCCAGGCAGTCAAAATAAAAAGTTTCAAAACTCGGAGCATTGCTGGCAGAGTACAACAAGAGTTCCACAAACTCTACCTACAACAGTGCCACCTGCTGCTCAGAGCCCATCAGGACCTATTTTCTGAAACCATATCCTTCAACACCCAATAAAAGGCATTTGTAAAATGTTTTAAAAGTTTCTTTCTTATTTTTCCTACTAAACCTTTAAAGCCGCTTCATAATAGCAATAATGCACTCCATGGTGTGGTATATCATAGGATATTGTCACTTCTCGGGTCATTGGTTGCACTCAGCCTCGCGACCTCATGCCCAACCATCTGAAGTGATGATATCCTATGATATACCACCCTGTCATGCCTTATTGTAATTGTAATAGACTTGAATTTCTGGATTCATGAAAGAGTGCTATAATCATCACCATATTCAAAAGGGAGATAAAATGGACCCATGCATGTACAAGCCCATTTCTTTACTCGATAATATTGGGAAAATATTTGCTAGAATAATACAAGATTTACAGACCTAATTTCTCAAACTGGTGGTCTGTCTGACTATCAAACTTGATTTAGTGAGGGCTATAGCACTACAGACAACTGCTTTATCATTTGACATCTCTTTGAGAATAGTGTTGTGCGAATTGAAATATTTTGCCTAGCGAAATATTTTGCATAATTCTGCCATTAGGTGAAATTTTATACCTATGCAAAACAAAATTTCACCTGTTTTCTCGATTTTACGTAATGGTGAAATTTTGCTTAACATGCCTTGGTGAAATTTTTTACCTATGCAAAGTGAAATTTAGCTTGGTTCCACGATTTCGTGTGCATGGTGAAATTTCATATAAATGCATTAGTATGCCAATTTCTCCCATTAATGCTCCAAATTTTGCCTTGTGGCATAATTTCACTGGCATAACTTTTGATTTGCTGGTGAAATTTTAGTACAAAGGTGAAATTTGAAATGCATTGTGGGTAAATAGGTCAAAAGTCACATGTAGCTTGTTTACAGCTCATTCTGCTGCATGTTGAATTGGAGAGCAGTCTTTTGTGGTGCATCAGAGCCAATAAAGCCTTAGAAAACATAGCTAAAACTTGTTTTGAGAGCTAAATTGCTGCAAAATATAAAGTTTTTTCCTAGTGTTACTACTGCTGCTAGGAACATTTTCTAATTTTGTGGATTTTTGTATAATAGTTTAAATCAGGTTTTACTTTTCTTTCTGTCTTTGGAAAGAGTTGTGGGGTAGGGTAGGAGTATAAAGCAGTAGAGGCTATTTCTAGCCAAGCAGATTGATATTTACTCACAATTGTGAGTTATTTATTTAGTGTTATTTCTTATTAATATTGTTATATCTTGCCATTTATTTTTCTCTGAAAATTTTCTCCGTCCTGCTTGAGAGAGTTCCTGCCACTGTTAACTGTGTTTTATATATACATATATATGTTCTATGCAAAAACTTTGTTAATGCATCAGTTAGGGTTCTTCTACAGCAAAAAAAAGCAGGAAATTCAATTTTAGGGTTCCCACCCTTGCACTCACCCCAGCCTGCCCCCACCAACAGGCATCGGGTGTGCGTTGGGTTGTCAGCCTAACTCTCACCCCATCCCATGTAATAAACAAGCTGAGGTGGTGCAGTGTGGGAGAATGGGGTGAGTTGGGGTAACCCCAGCACACCCTGATGCCCTGTTGGTGGGGCAGGCTGGGGTGGGGTGCAAGGAGGGAAACCAAAATTGAATTTCTTCACTTTTTTCACTGTAGAAGAACCCTAACTGATGCATTAATGAAGTTTTTTACATAGAATTTCCATACTTTTAAAGAAAGAATAAAAAGTAGAAAGTTACAAGAACATTGAGTGCGGGGCCCTTTGGGCCCCACGCTCCCCACCAACTACAAAGTGCTGGTCCACTTTACACAGCTGATGACTAAAAGCACAGTGACAACAGCACAACCAGCCACTAAATGAATATGAATGTAATAGAACAATAGAAAATGCTGTCTGCAAAACATTAAGTCGCCATGCAATCTGTCCACAAAAATAAATTGTCTGAGACATAAACACTGCAGTTCACATCTACAGGACATCCATCAACACTCTCCAAATTTCAAGTGAAAAGACCAAACCATCTCCGAGATATAACATGTTACCGTTTGAAATGTTCATTCTTCAGACTGGCACAGTTCCACACCTGTTGATATTTAACACACACAACAATGGCAACTACATCCATAACACTAAGGCTAGGTATCCTATCAATTTCAAGACACCACAAAAAATGCTGTCCACAGAATATAAACTCGCCACTCCATATCTTGGGCAAATTTCTTTTCCTGATACGTAGTCAGTGTAATTTACATGTACAGGATATGCATAAACACCCTCAAATTTCAAGTAAAAGACCAAACCATTTCCGAGATATTCAATCTTAAGTTTGGTAACATTTCCCTATCTATTCCTTTATAAAAATCTGGCCATCTTGTCCTGCCCTCATGATCAAAGATGGCGATCAAAAATCTCACGATCAAAGAATTTGCAGGCTCACGATCAAAAGAATTTGCAGATTCATGAACAAAGATTAAAAACTTTTGTAATTTACAAAATTGAAAAATATTGCCATAAACCACTGCCATGGTTTGACAGAATGAAGCCCCTGAGGCAAAACCCACCCTCATTTGACTTCCTAGGACGCCTGGGCTGAAAATAGATTTTTAATCCGGCCATCGTCCTACCCTCACGATGCATGATCGTGATCACAGAATCTTGCGATCAAAGAATTTGCAGACTCACGATCAAAAGATTTGCAGCATCATGACCAAAGAATAAAAACTTGTGTAATTTACAAAATTCAAAATTGCAGTAAACCACTGCCATGGTTCATCAGAATGAAGCCCCTGAGTAAAACCCATCCTCATTTGTCTTCTTAGGACACCCTGAGCTGAGAAAATAGATTTTTTTACCTGGCCATCTCATCCCTCACTCGCGATGCCGATCGCGATCAAAAAATCTCCACGATCAAAGAATTTGCAGGCTCGCGAGCAAAAAATTGCTGCGCCAGCGAACAAAGAGCGAGGGGCAGATGCCCAAATTTCAAAATAGTTTTTGTAGTCCGGGGTGCCCTATAAAGTTATATAAGGGTGGGTTTTGCTCAGAGACTCTCTACTACCATCGGAATAAAAAAAACAGTACTTTTCATTATCCCTGGTAGTCTAGTGGCCCCTCCCCTCACGGTAATGTACATAGCGATGCCTGTATTCTTGGTAGTCTAGTGGCCCCCCCATGAGTATCTTATTAATATGTTTTTTATCCGTGGTAGCCTAGTGCCCCCCATGTGTGTTTATTTATATATTTTGTAATATCCCTGGTAGTCTAGTGCCCCCATCTGTACTTCATTATCATTATTATTGATATCCCTGGTAGTCTAGCAGTCCCCCATCATAATAGAATAAATAAGCATGTTCCATGTCCTGGTAGTCTAGTGGCCCCACCCTCCCACCCAGACATGCCAGCCCACCCAGCACCCCCACCCTTCCCCAGCCGACAACTGCTTTGGCTCACCTCTCACCTCCATGGCCAGCCGCTGACTGTGTGGTATTCAGCGCTAATTCAAACAGGCGCTCAGAAATAATTTCAGAGCACCTGTTTGAATTACCGCTGCTAATTCTTTTCACAAAACATACATATACATTTTCCATTGACTCATAATGGGAACTTAAAAGTGGCATAACTTTTGAATGCCTTAATATTTTTCACCAAACAAAAGATGCATTTTGGCCATCAAAACTCTTTCAAACAAGCCATCTCACAGAGTGGCACACCACATAATGGCCGTGTAGGGGCACATCCAAAATCCCCAATCTGCCTCCAAAAACAGATACTTTTGAATTTTTCAGTGCTTTTGTATGCAAAGACCGTAAGTCTGACCAAAAGCACCCAATTTAGCAGTTCAAGAGATCTACCATGTCCCACCATGTGTACCAAATTTCAGGCAAATCTGTTGAACAGGTCCAAAGTTATTAATAATGGACTTTTAACTTTAGTATGTAACTGACTGCTGAACCCTAACTATAGTGGCGACTGCCACTAATATATATATATATATATATACATAACATTCTGTGGTGATTTGCATATGCAGCCCATGGTGCTTTGCATTGTGGGGGCATGTGTGATTTGTACTTATATATATATATATATATGTATATCTATCTATATACCATCCTTCCATTTTTAGTTGTGAATTGATTGTGAATTCTAAGGTTTTAAACACACAGAGCTTATCATTTGTTTTATTTCTTTTGTGGTTTGCTGGAGTGTTAACTTGTGTTACTAAAACTGTGAAAATCAACAGCTCTATATTTTTTGTATCTTTACTTAGGTACTTCTACTCAATCACTTGAACTTGTCCATTTCAGTCACACTGCATTGTTGAATTGTTGCCCTGTATTTTACTGCTGGAGCTTGACTCTGCACACGCAGTGTTCCTGTTTTAGTTAACTTACCATACCCTTTCTCTGTTATAGCATTGTTTGCGTAACACGTGACATGTGCATTATAAAACAGTATATATTAAAATAATCATTTTCAAAGATTTACATAGATACATAGATACATAGACAGTGTCGGCAGATAAGGCCTATGGCCCACCCAGTCTGCCCATTTGAGCTTGTAAGTTCAGTTTGTTTTCCTAGAAGTCTGTTGCCCTTACCCCTGACCTCCAGAATTCCTTTATGTCTATCCCATGCATTCTTAAATCCGTGATTGTTTCAGCCCCCACCACTTCCTCTGGCAGGGTGTTCCGCTTGTCTGCCACCCGTTCTGTGAAAATTCTTTCTCATGTTTCCTCTGAATAGTCCTCCCTCCAACTTCATCCCATGCCCTCTAGTCCTGGAACATCTTTTCGCTTAAAAATAGTGTTTTCCTGCACCTGTTCCTCCCTGTAAGATACTTGTATGTCTCTATCATATCCCCTCTCCCTCCTCTCCTCCAGGAGTACATGTTCAGTTCCTTCAACCTGTCTTCATAGGACTTGTGATGCAATCCATGCACCATCTTTGTTGCCCTCCTCTGAACCTTCTCTACCCTGTCTATGTCCTTACGTAGGGTATGGTCTCCAGAACTGTACACTGTACTCCAGGTGGGGCCTCACTAGTGTCTTGTATAGTGGAATGTACACTGTACTCCAGGTGGGGCCTCACTAGTGTCTTATATAGCGGATTTCTTGGTGATCCCTCCCATCAGACCACTACCATATTGGGTGGTACTTGCCTTTGTTGCAGTTTTCTGGTTGTCTCTGCCCTTATATATATATATAAAAATTGTGGTACTAAGTAATAACACATTACAGTACTTTATTTGTCCAGACACACAGGTGATCTGTGTTTAAGGTCCGCCACTTGTGCCCTTTTTCCTTGTGTGTGTTTCTTTAATTCCTATCCTGTTTGGGGAAAAAGTTATCTTTTTGTTTTTACTAGAATAGGCTGCCTACCATATACAGTATTGGTTGTACTCTAAGTGCTGGTACCTGTCCTGACTGTGTTTGGACTTGTAAGGAAGCCAGTACTGTAGGTGTGTGGCGTTATCGTTCACGTGTGAGGTGTTATTCACACAGTTAGTAGTAACAGATCCTTTCTTCAAATACTCTCAGAGAAGGCAAAGCTTTGAAGCAGCAGTCAGCAAAATTGCCTACTAAGAAGTGGCCAAGTACAGGAAGCGTGGCAGGGGATGAGAGAGCTAAGAAGTCTGCTGAAAAAGTACAATTTCAGTTCCAGTTCCCCATAGCAGTGAAAGCACATGTGCTGTATGTCTGCGCCAGTGTCTTCTGATGTGGGTCCTGGTGGTGCAGCAGGAACCAGCAAAGGAGTTGTTGGCCGAACTGGGTCAGGCGTACCTGTGTCTTACTTTTTAAAGCTCAAACTGTTGCAGCCATGCTAGTGGGGAGGCTGACAGTGAGAAGAAGGGAGGCACTGACACCAGCACAGGAACAGTGGTCCAGGACTCAGAGGAAGGTGATAATAAGTCTGTCAGTGTGACTGTCCATGTTCCTGCAGGAGTTGGTGATGGTAGTGTTCAACAAGAGTCTGATAATCCTGGAGATAAGGGTAGTCAGCCCCCTGAGATTGTTGTACAGAAAGAAAAAGGTGCCATCCTCCAAGAAGACAATGATAGAGGGAGGAGGAGGAGGAGGAGGAAGACAAGGACATCATCGCTATTGGTGGTGATGATGATGATGACTGGATAATCCACATGGGAGCCTGAGTTAAAAAGGTCAAGGGTGATGTAAACCATTTACATGTACAGCCTATGGGTCAGTCTGTCACCAAGCCTATAAGCAAACCTCCATGCAATCATGTAACACCCCACCCAATGTAGTTTTACAGAAGTGATGAGAGCAACCCAAAAAACACACACTTCCACACCTGTTTCTGAACTAGCCCAGTCCCAGAGTACCTGAAGTTCAGAGGTCAAAAATCCCTAGTTTGGGACATTTATGTGCTAGATCCTTCTGATGAGACCATAGCAATATGCCAACTTAGTCAAGCCTGTGTTAGTCGAGGAAAAAGGAAGCCACATAGGCACTGTTGGCCAACACGCCCACCTGAAAACAAGCACCTGCTGAAATGGCAGCAACACCAGAAGGATGCCAGAGCTGTTGGTTGCAAGTTAGATGTAGTAGAGCAAGAGCAGGAGGAGGGACAGCAGAGTGGGTCGGTGGTGGAGGAGGAGGATGAGCAATCCTTTGAGCTCTCAGTAGTGGGCATAGCAGTGACAGTGCAAGTCCCAGCTCCATGAGTCTGAAAAGTACACCACCACACCCATAAGTAACCAAAATAACTGGTTTCATGCAGTCTACACAGCCCCAAGAGTCAAGTGTTACCCCTAAAGAAAATCATTGCTGCCACAAGTACAGCGTTCTGGTCAGACAGCCCCATAGATGCAGCCCACTCTGAAGACCATCCTTGAGTGGCAGACAAAGTACCCATTCAATTATGCTGCTGCATGAGAGTTAAATACTGCCACTGCTGAAATGCTGGCCATCGATCTGTTGCCATTCTCATTTGTAGAGAATCCTGATTTCTGCAGGTTGATGGCCGTGCCTGTCCCAAATGGCAAGTTCCATCGTGAACCTATTTTACTAAAGCGTGCCATAGCAGAGCTGAACAGTAGGGTTGCTGATTACATTAGACATGCATTGAAGCATAATGCATCACACTATATCCATCTTAGCATGGATATGCGGACCAGTGGACAAACAGCAGCAAACTCACCGTATCTGTGCATAACAGCACCACTGGGCACAGTTGCCTGAAGCAGTACTGATTTTGGGTCTGGCAAAACATCGTGAAAGCAAAATTGTGGTGGTAGCAACACACCTGGTATTCAGCAGCATGCAACCGTGAGTATGACAAGTGTCACAGGTTCTCACACTGCTGCAAAATGCTACTGTTCTGCTGGACAAGATTGATGGGTGGCTACACACACAGTCCTATGATAATACAGTTATTGCACTGGCTCTGGTAATAAGCCAAACACACAAAACACTTCTTACAGATGAATTCTTTATTTTCAAGTGTAGATTCAAATGCCCCAACATTTTGCCAGGATATGGCTTCTTCAGGGGACTGTAAAAATATTTATACACAATTATGAATAAATAGAATGAAGATCTTCAAAATATGAATATAAATTAATAAGGTATCATCCATAACTTTCAATCTCCACTCTGTTACAGCACACAAACAACAGATTCAGGTGACAAACAGGGCCATACAAATGTATACACACACATAGTCACTCATAGCAGGATTCATCATAGTGATAATGGCTTCAGTGTAGTGAAGTGCATTAGCGATGGTGGTTTTCAAGTGCCCTGCCTGGCACACTGCCTTAATCTTGTTGTTCAGCAATTTCTCAACTATGCAGACATTAAAGAAATGGTTACTGTTGCCGCTGCATCTGTGTCCACTCTGCCCATTGTGCAAAGGCCCGTGACCATCTATGTGAGCTACAGCACAATAACCATCTGCCTCAGCACTGGCTGAAGCTTGATGTTGTCACCAGGTGGGACTCCACACTCTACATGCTTGACGGCTGTTATGAACAGTATAAGGCTGTGTCAGAATACCTGCTGCTACACACCACCGTGACAGTGCTGAAGTGTCCATCGCTCTAACAACAGAGCAGTGGCACCAAATTGATGGACTAATATGCATTCTCCGTCCAGTTGAGCATGCTACACAGGCAGTGAGTAAGGACACTGCTTGTATAAGTCAGTCCATACCCCTCATACATGTGCTGAGGCAGACACTAGTGAATATGCGACACCAGACAGAGGCAAGTGGGGATCATGGCACTTTGATCTAATGGATCACATGCTCCATGTGCTGGACACAAATACTCATGTATCTGGCATTTTACAGTCAGCTGAGTTGCAATCGCCACCTTGCTGGATTCATGCTACAAAGGTGGCCTGCCCTCTATAATTGAAGGAGCTCGTCTCAGAGTACAACAGTTGACGGAGAACCTCATTAGATTAGCACATGCTGCACAAATGAAAATGCATGCACTGGATCAAAACAGGTGTTGCTACCACCACGGCTCACAGGCAACTCAATCAGAGAAAATGGGCAAGGCAGAGCAGAAAGCAGCAAGCAATCCGATTTAGGATGTTCTCTTTCAGGTGGAGTGGAAGATATGGAGGAAAAGGAGGAGGAGGAGGAGGAGACAGATGAGACAGCTGGACTCCGGGCAGTGGAATGAATGTTGGAGGCCTACATGGGGGACCCAAGCACCTTGCCATTACTGATGAGCCACTGCTGTACTGGAGCAGTAAAATGACTGACTGGCCAGCACTAACATCGGTTGCTGTGAAATACCTGAGCTGTGTGTCACTGTGGAATGAGTGTTTAGTGTGGCTGGGGCAATTGTGAGTGATTGTAGGACCAATTTGTCACCCAAGAATGTGTCCATGCTAGCATTCATCAAAATGCATGAAAGGCACATTTCACACAACACAGTGATGTCAGTGGTTTGCCACAGGGACTGTGTCTCGGTGGCGAGGATGGTGATGATCCCTCGACTAAGGCATCCACAGGCAGCAAGGTGGATGAGGCAGTAATGTTGAGAGAATTCCACCTGATGAGAACTCCAGTCTTGAAGACTGTGAGGTGCTTCTTGGATGATGTGGAACTGGAAGTTGAAAAAGCCTGAGTTAACTCCAAGCCCCCAACAACTTTCAGCTCAGTATGGTGGCTGCAGTGTGTATATACACCTTATTTTTAGCTATGTACCATTGGATTGGTTATGGTAATGTGTTGTTATTTGCAGCAGTGTGTATAAGTTTCATTTCATCACCCTTTGCCATAACCCATTGATTGGTCACCTCACCACCAGTCCCCAAGCCTATATAAAGCAGCAGCAATGTAATTACCATAACCGTAAAGATTTTGCAATTGCATGATTACAGTTATAATGTTTTTCTTCAAAAATATCTTAATTTTCATGTTGACTGTATCAACCCCATCTTACAGCAATATATGTTGTCTGGATGTCCTTAAAAGTGCCCTTGATGGCAAATTCCATACTGCCCCACTGCCCCTCTTATCACCTGATCTGACCTGACACACCCATGCACTCCATGTGACTGAAAAATGTTTCTGCCACTTAGTATCGGTGACATGTACAAGAACCCTGGCTCCTAGACTAGTACAAGTAGCATATGGATGTAACATGATAACTCAACAGTTAACACCACAAGTTGAACACATTTTGAGAAATGGTGATAATGGTGGCCATCTTTAATGATGCGAGTCATTAATTACAAAAGTAATCATGAAGAAGCTAACAACTACAACATCAAATCCGCCAAAAG
The DNA here is from genome assembly GCA_016271365.2 of Neoceratodus forsteri. NCBI lineage: Eukaryota > Metazoa > Chordata > Ceratodontiformes > Ceratodontidae > Neoceratodus > Neoceratodus forsteri. Next base: position 1,609,347,097 of record CM057452.1, read on the forward strand.
GTTACTTATGCTACAGTACCAGGTTAAGGTACTCCGAAACTGCAGTGGTTCCTGGGGGGTTCAGGGCAGGGGAGGGTTCTGCTGTCCTCACTTTGGAATGGATTTAAAATGTTCACGATTACTGCAGCTATGCAGTCTCCATTGATTAGACAAGACATTAACCCCTCCACCTAATTATTTACTAAACTCCATCTCAACCATCTGGTTTCGCATATAGTTCCTGCCTGTATGTGGGTGGCAGTGGTGATTAGTCATTAATGGTAATGGTATGAACACCAGTCCAGTGGTGAACATCGCAGTTCAAGCAACACCCTGTCTTCCACAGGCACAACACAGCTCCTGCAGGGCCTGGATGGATGTGATGTCATTAAACTGCAGACATTCCCCACAGGAACATGCTGTGTGGTGCACATGTTTCCAGACCAAGGTCCATGATGAAGCACAGTAGCACTAGCAGTAGTAGCAGGCATTCCCTTCCCCTATCAGCACTGCGTACCTTGAAATAAGAAAAAAGGGAACAAATTTTGAGGATTGTTAAAAGTCCCCCACCAACCGTGAGTGTCCACCAACCCCACCACCACAGAAGACCATAAAAATGAACTACTTACCTCAAGGACTGTGAAAGTGGAACCGTCACACAATTAAACATATCCCCAGATTTGGTTGAGCAGCTAGCAGCAGCAGCGGCAGCAGGATGGAATGAGACTTAACTTCGTCGAATTCCTGATGTTGACAAAAGCAAAAATAACACAATTACTATCAAGCTCAGACAACCAGATGGCAGTAACAGACATACCACACTAGTATGAAAATTCCAATATTTACCATCTGCATTGGGAAGTTGGGAAATGCGGTGCATTCAAAGATCCATAGATCTCCTCCTCCTGGCCTGGCATGATGATGTCATGCACAGCACACTGAAAAATAATATAAAGAGCAGTACAAGCATATTAGAACTCAAGATGCCATAATACCAACCCACCAACACCTTACCTTGCACAGGAAAAACAATGAAGACAGATACTTATGTGTTCAGCAGCAGCAGTATGGACTGTGTGAAGATCATCCACCAGGCATCAACCATTCAGAACAGTAGTTCTTGTAGCAACTTAGCAAGTAGTAGTCAGAGACAGCAGCAGGCAGCAAGCTACAGTGCCCCAAAATGTCATTCACTCCCCACTGCCAGGCAAGCTACTACCACAGGATCAGTCAGTCAAGACAGCTAGACAATCAGTACAGCAGCATAGGAATATGGAAATGATAAGAGTACATTTCTATCACAATCAATTGAAACAGCAGCAACAGGAGGAAAGAATTGCAAGTAGCAGCAGCATTTTGCAGGAGGATTCATTTTCTCTGCATGGGTCGACACCCTTTTCAGGTCCTAGAGGTGGTTGACACTATAAAACATCAGGACTGATTTCACATTTCAGTCTCAATTTGATGTAACATTTTTCCTGTAACATTTCTGGAATTGTAGGCCCTATTTGACACCAGCAGCAGTGACTTTCAGGCAGAAATATTTCTAAACAGGCCCTAAATAGCATTTGAATGTCTGGGTGGTGGTTTGGGCACCATAAAACATCATGGCTGAGACCAGATTTCTGGCTGATTTTAGTGTAAAAATTTTAGGAAACATTTCTGGACATGTGCTGCCTGTGCTGCACTCACAGAAGCAAGATGTGGCCTCAAAGCAAGTGTAAGCGGTGCACAAAGAGTCCATCGTTTGGTCTGTGTGTGGCTTGGGCACCATAAAACATCATGGCTGAGACCAGATTTCTGTCTGAATTTAATGTACCATTTTTTAGGAAAAATTCTGGACATTTACTGCCTGTGCTGCACTCTGAGAAGCAAGATGTGGCCTAAAAGCAATTGTAAACAGTGGACCAAAGACCATCGTTTGGTCCAGGTGGTGATTTAGGTGCCATAAAACATCATGGCTGAGACCAGATTTCTGTCTGAATTTAATGTACCATTTTTAGGAAACATTTTTCTGGACATGTTCTGCCTGTGCTGTACTACTAGAAGCAAGATGTGGCCTAAAAGCAATTGTAAACAGTGGCCAAAACAGCATTTTAATGTCTGGTGGTGGGGACACCATAAAACATCATGGCTGAGAGCAAATTTCTGTCTGAATTTAATGTAACATTTTTTGGGAAGCATTTCATTACCTAAGGGCCCTGTTTTACATGAGCAGAGCCAAGATTCACTCTCACATAGCTTTGGAAAATATGTTTGTTCATAGTAAAATTCTTATACTTGACATTTGTGGATAGGATAGAAGGAGCAAGGAGGAAACATATAAAGAAAAATGGAGTAAGATAAAAGTAGAAAGATACGGTTTATGGGCATGATACTACAACAGGGAGGCGGGGATGGGGAGATGGGAACCAGGGACATGCATGGTCAGAAGGACAAAGTTATTCATATTCATATATGAGAGTGGGTGGGAAAGGAAGGAGCATAAACAACTGGAAAAGATAAAATAAACAAGAGGATATAGAGCAGAAGACAGAGGACAGAAAATATTTTTGTTGTTTTTTAATTTTTTTGGTTTTATTTTTTAATGGTCTGGTGCAGAGCAAGCAGAGTGACAATAACAAAGAAAGGAGAAAAAGAAAACAACACTGGCCCACCACCACAGTCACAGGCCATTCATTGCTGGGCACTGCCACCTGTGCCACCACTACCACAAAGCTCAAACAGGAGGTCCAACACCTTCTTCTGATCCAGCCATTATTTTTGGAGGTCCCCTGACCCCTGGCAGAGCAGGTCAATGTTGTGATGGACACTTTGGACCTGGGTGTGCACAGCCTTCAGGTCTGCTCTTTTGACCTCCGCCTGACTTAGGGGCTGCGGGATGCTCAGGACAGTTTGGCGCCACCAGGTCCTCCATCGTACATCGTGGGTGGGGATGCTTCTGTCTCTTCTGGCTCTGGGTGCGTCCTGCTGCTAGACCTCCTCCTCCCCTGGTATGGCACCCCGAGCCTCAGTGCTGCCTCCTGCTGCTGTCTCTCACTGTTTTGAGAGCCACTTTACAGCATGGTGGTGCTGCAGGTGGCTTCTTTGACCAGAAGTCCTAAAGTGGGACTCTGGTTTCCCCCTTTACATTTTTACCACAAAGGCTGCACACAACCACACTTATATCATCTGCCCTTGTGGTAAAAAAACGCCCAAACTGATGATCTTTGGTTGAGAGGTGCAAGCTGATGTCCTAGGGGCCCCCTCTACATCATCATGCTGGGAGCTGAGAGTCGCAGGGAGCCACATGAACCTCCTGGGGGGCAATGGGCTCTGAACCTGAGTGCTGCTGCTGGGTGGCTGTGACAGGGTCCACATCCTGCTGCTGAGAGGGGAAGCTGCTCTTACTGACAGTGCTGCAGATCTGGGGTGGGGGACCTGCTGGTTCAGGCCAGCAACCAGTGCCTGCTGCTGCTGGGGGTGAGAGGCCTGGGCCAACTGCTCCTGCTGCTGGGGGCTCACTTATAAATCGCCCCTGTTAAGGTGAAAGTGTAATCCCCCTTCCACTCTGTCCAGCTTCACAGTCAGACCCACTTCCTTGCATCATTATTTAAAAAAGTTTTATTAAACTCCTAAAGAAAAAATGAAAAAGGGGAGTGAAACACACACACACACACACACACACACACACACAAGATAAAGAGAAAAATAGAACACAAGAGAAAGATAAACGTTTGTTAAATAAAGAAATAGGGATGAACAGAAGTTCACACACACACACACACACACACACACACACACACACACACACACACACAAACTCTCTCACAATTCACCAAACTATGTTTTTTCAGTCTCTCTCTCTCTCTCTCTCTCATAATCTCTTCTACTGTCTCTGTCCTACAAACTGCAGGAAAAGGATGTAGATTCAGTGGCTTCCTGTCTGAGTACAGGCACACATGTGACCTGCAGTCTGCCTGAGAGAGCAAGTCATGTGACATGCCTTTCTTCTAATTTACCTTAGTTAAATGCTAAGAGTGAAACTTACCAACAGAAGTGAAATTTACAGGAGAAATTTTCCTGCACAATGTAGGCGAAATTTTGTCCTCACTCTTACAGGGTGAAATTTTGCCCCAAGGTCACAATTTGTGAAATGTTCTGCTAGGCAAAATTGATGATTTCGACGAATTTCACTGCTGAAATTAAAATTGCTGCATCCCTATTTGAGAAATATGTAACATTACGGAAACAAAAACTTTATGCTGTATTCTTTGATTTTAGCTCAGCATTTGACACTATTTCCCATAGTTTATTGTGGAATCTTATGATGGAATTGGGTATCTCACACAAAATTATTGTAGTTACAGATGTGACAGCCAGGATGCAATGCAGAAATGCTGCAGAATATCACAGAATGCTGCCGTTTACTGCAGGAGCCATTGTAAGTCAATGGCAAGTAAGCCCTTTGTCATGCAGGATTTTGTGATGTCATTACTGCAAGTTACTGTGCTTAATTATGACGGACTACATTGTATCAAGGCATTATACACAGATACTTAGGCACAGGTCAGACTGAGCATAAAGGGTCAACTTTCTTCCAGTTTCCCTACTAATACAGGTTTTAGGCAGGGTGCATACTCCCCCACTCTTTTGTATTTATATTAATAAATTATTATTATGACTTGAACCGTCTAGGTGTGGTTCTCCAAAAATTCTATCTAGGAAATGTGCTGTGCTTGCCTATGTGGATGACTTAGTGTTATTCTAACTTACTCAATCTGGGTTACAAGCTAAACTAGATATTTTGAACTCCTGTGCTACTGAATATAGATTAAAATCAATGCGTTCAAAAGCCAGATCTTGATATTTGGTATAAGTCCTGTCAATAAGAGTTGGTGAATTGGGGTTAAAAGTTAAAGACTGTGAAAAGTTATACTTAGCTGGGGTTGCAGCTTTCAGCTGATGGTAGATAGACAAGACATATCAACTCCCTAAAAATCAAGCTTAAACAAACTGCTAGTTCCTCAATTTGTTTAATAGGAAATTGTAGAAATACTATTAAACCACATACTACAGGTCAAATCAATATATAATGCTCAAGCCTTATATAATGCTAAAATATAAGATACAGAGAATATGATCCACTGGAGGTCCCCTGAACAAACTATTTAAATCCAGTTTGGGCTTAAGGTTTTCTATCCTGGCATCTCTGGTCAAGGCAGAACAAGGATATGCAGTCTAAAAGCATTTACTATGCCCAGAAAATAAACTATTGGATTAAAGTATCATATTTAGATGCAAATAGATTGCCACATCTTTGTCTAAAAGAAAATATGGCTGGGCGAATTTGGGTCCTTATCAGTCTAGTTGGCTTAGAAAAGTCTTACAGATTCTTCAGAAAACTGGCCTTGAATTTTTGCAAAGTTACTGTATGTATCTAAAGGTATTTCTGTTAGCTAAAATATCAGACATATGTTATATATAGGTTGATTAATTATTATAAAGCTCAAGACAGATCTAATCTCTAGGCTACATGTCATGTCTCATGTAACACATATCAATAACTCACATCATTACAGGTACTAGTTAGCTGTATTGACAGATCATAATCAAAGAACGTTATACTAAATACAGGCTGGAGTGTTCCCCAGTAACATTCTCACAGCTAGATATTATAAGAATTCTACACCCCAGGCCAACTCTGTTCCTGTACTCATAAATATCAGAAAATTTACATCATGTTATATTTACATGTCCCTGGTATAACATCCTAGAGCGCATTGGATTGTCCCTTACGTGAATCTTTCCAGACCAAAGATCAGAACCTTTTATTAAGATATTTTTACTACAAATGATGAAATCACAATTAAGACTGTAGCAGGTTATCTAGAAGCCATCTCCAGAATTTGGATTGAATACAATTGAATTAACTAGGTAATGTTGCAATTGAAGTGTATATTTGTACTATACTTAACTATAGGATTTAAATTGTATGTATTTTTTTCTCAAGCTAATGATGTTTGTCTTGAGCTTTTACGTTTTGCTCTCTAGATATATATGCACATTTTGGCTTCTTACTTTTCTATTTTAACTGTTACTGCATTCTGTTGCATCACATACGATACATTTATTTGTTTATTAGTTATTAGATTATTGCTAACTGTGTCCTGTTGCCTGCATGTTACTTTATAAAGGTCAATGACTGATCGATAAACTGAAAACTGACAGCTGCATTGCTGTACAATGTCCAGCTCCATGCTCATGGCGGATTCAACAATTTTACTCACCTCTTTTGGGATCCTAACAATGCAGCTTTACTTGCAAACAGCATTGTGAAGATATCTCTAATCTCTGTAATTGTGTGTACTTCTCTCTTTAGTAATGCCATCTTGATGGTTTTCCAGCACAAGCCGCAGCTGCTTCACATTGCAAACTGTTTTTTTCAATCTGCTAATAGCAGATCTTTTTCAGAACAATTTTGATGATGCCTGTTGTTATTATTGCACAGTGCCTTATGTTTGGTTGCTGGACCATCACTTTTGCAAGGGTTTGGTGGTGCTGATGCATCTATTTGCATTTGCAGGAGTAAACACCATCACAGTGGTTTCCATTGACAGATATTTAGCCATCATCACCTTTGACATATCCACTAGGATGACCCCAAAGAGGCAGTAATCTAATTGTTTTCACTTGGGCTCTCTGCATCATTCAAAGCACCCCTCCACTGTATGCCTGGAGCAAGATTGACTTTGACCACTGACATAATTTGTGTAATGTATTTTGGTCCTCTAGTTACTCCTATACCATGCTGATTGGGCTATTTTCATTCTGGTTGCCAGTGTGCATTATGCTGGGATGTTACTGGATGGTATACAGGGCTACAAGAAGGCAACATTTGTTGGTTTATCCTATTAAAACAAACAATGGTCAAACAAAATCTGATGAGCCCTCTCTAAACTCAGGCTTGAGAATGCACCTGCACCATCTCCACTATCACTGCAAAGCGGCTAAGGTAGTTTGTCATAATATCTTCATATATCATCAGTATGGGGCCATGGGGTGGCGAGGGGGCATCAACTAGGATGATCAGGACATCGAACAGCTCTTATAGCAAGATGTTCACTGTGCATGCATGCATGGTGAAGCAATGTCTCAAGATACACTGTTACACATGGCTCAGTAATTGACTGTCGGCTAAGTCCACGCGATAGGACACACATGTCCAGTGATGCTTCATGTACTGGGAGGATATATAGCAAAGACAGCATTTGTAGGGTATCCTGCAACCTCGTGCATGTTTCAGTAAAGGAATAATTGGTCAGAGTGTGTGTGTGTAGTGTGTGTGTGTGTGTGTGTGTGTGTGTGTGTGTGTTGGACAGGATTTCTTTAGCTTAAACCCTTCCTCTATCTTCCAAAGTGAGGCCTTTCTGACCCAGTAAGGGAGATAATTTTAAGAATAATTAACTGTGGAGTTCCTCAAGAAAATGCTTTTAACATAAGGCCATGTAATTTATGTTCTATTCACACATGTTATATTGTTCACCCCGTGTTATATTGTTCACCCCCTTTTGTACATACCTCCATGTAATCAACCTGATTCCATGTGATAATGCTGTCACTTGAGAATAGCGATCGCTGTTTGGTGAGTGTACATCACCAAAAATTAATTTTGGTGATGTACATTCACTGATGAACTAAGAAGACTCCAAGATCTATGCTTTTTATTTCATGCAGGGAACTGCACCCCTCATGGCAGGCTTCACCCCTGCAACCTCTACTAGAGGATTATGAATTCCAGGGGCTGCTGTCAGGGGGGTAAATCTGAAAAAAAAAGACCTGGTGCAAAATGCCCAGAACTGAACCCAGCACCCTCCCAACCCTAGCCTGCCACCAACCCACCATGCAACACGGCCAACTCAGCAGCCCACCACTGCACTACACCCCACAAACCCTCCCCTTCCACCCATTGCACAGTGAAGTCCCTCCCCTATGTGCATGTATACATAGTGACATCTCATTGCTATAGTCACCTACCCCCATATCCGGTTGCTACCCTGCCAGGTAGCGCTGTGCACAGGTGCTGTGATTGAGTTGCTCTTTTTAAAGCAGTCAATCACGGTGCTTAGTACGTGGGATACCAATCAATTCTACAGTATATCTGCTCCCAATTCATACACAAAATCTATTTTGAAATCATGTATTAGCATGAACATTAATTCATAAAAACTCTGCTATGATATTTCATTCCATTACAGTATATACTGGTGATCATGATCCCAACTAGTGAACTGACTCCAGTAAATGGGGTTCTACAGCACCAACATTCTAATCTATACACTAAATTGAATATAACTCAACTAGTAAGAAATGGATGTTAATAAAATTAAATTTAGTTCAAAAATGGTCAAAAGAATTGTGGAAAAAAGAAAAAATAAGAGGGAAAGAATCTGTGTTTACTGTTTGACTAAATAACAATTACAGGAACAGAGATAAATGTAATTCTTCATTTAAACCTGATGGCGACAATGCATTCAACTTAAATATCCATTGCATTGTGCCTTCCTCTTTCAGATTTTCTGTGTAAGCGCTCATATCATGTTACCTTTAGTTACAGCAGCCCTATACAGTTATAGTTTAGCACCAGTTTTTAGCAAGCTAGGCTTCTTCTAATATTCAAGTAGGTTATGCATTCTGCTCAGGGTCAGACTTGAAGCTTCTTATCCATATTTCATGTCCTTTAATTTTCATATCAAGTTATTAAATGCATTGTATCCTTGTGTAATACGTATTTTTAGTATAGGAACTCTCATTTTATTATTAATGTTTGTGGCTAAACATTGATGTTTTGCCACTAATAGTAGTTTAGAATTTGGTCACTATTTGTAACTGTGCATTTTATATTGTCACAGTTCAGTAGTACTAATAAGTAAATCTGTTACTTCTTATTAAATATTAAATCTTGGAAAGTTTATTGTCCTGTGGGCAGAGGCTTAGTTCATAACTAATATTTAGTAGCGATGATGTATTATGATTAAATACTAGCTATTAGTGAATGAGAAATTTCGGTATTGTATCATTTTCAGAATTAAGCCTTGTTACCAGTGTTGGTTTATTGTGTTTTATCTGAGCAGTACTCGTTCTGAGTTCCCATCTTAACATGAGGAATTTACAAGCCAGTAAAGCCTTTGTATAGAATGAGGAATTATCTTTCTGTTAAAGGAGTTTTTTTGTGGGGAGGGCTGGAATATGACAAGTGTAATCTGAACCATGTAATAATTAATTAAAAATTATAACTTTCATGAAATATAATTAGTTTAATACTAAACTTCACTTTTGTTTGCCACCCTTTTTTTCATCAAGCTTTAGGAAATCATGGGTGAAGTTGGGTGTCCTACTCTGAACATTCCTTTGTTAAAGGTGATAGGAAACAGTTTTTCACCTCTAAAGCCCTCTAGTTGTTCTTTTATTGGCTACTCAGTATTCTGATATGTTTTGACCTTTTTGTTGAATCAGTAATCTAATTTTGTTGCCTTTTAAGGACCCGAATCCCTCTCTCCTCAGCAGTTGCTGCTCTCTCTTTTCATACTACCTGAATATTCTATGACATCACAAACACCTTTCCAGGCCATTCAGGTGAACAACATGGAATCAGAGTTTCTGATGTCATAGAATGTCTTAGAAATATGAAAATCAGAGGCAGTAGCTGGTGAGGAGAGTGGGACTCAATGTGGATCTGAAGGCACCCCAAAGCTAGATTATTTATTTATCACAAAATCATCAAAGCATATCAGAATACATAACTGGAATGGAAAGGAAAATGGAAGGGCAGCTAACTGTGTAAAAATCATTTCCTATCTCCTTTAAGGACCATTTAAAATCAATTAGCTGGGCTTTGTGTTTTACTTTACTTCTAATATTTGCATTGAGAAACCTTGCTATTGACCCTCCAGCAGGTCTAGGTTTAAAAATGTTATTTGAAAATGTTAAATAACAAAATAGAGTGGCACTTTTAATAGACAGGCTGAAGCTAAAGGAAAGGAGCAGTGATCCAAAGACGGCTTTAGCGCTATTGGCGAACATGGAAACTTAGGGTACCCTGAGGTAATTTCAATTTGAGATTCCATAGTCATTGTCCAGTGAGCGCTATCAGGTACTCAAAGTAATCCATATTACTTACTGAACTAATAGTGGTTCATAATTTAGTAGAGTACTGAAGTGACTGATGCCTTTAGTGAGATTTTTCCTCTCATAATTAACTGGGAAATTATTGATTACTGCTAAAGAATTGAGGCAGGTCTGCAATTTATAAAGGTTATGTAAAAATGTAAAATTAAAAAAAGTGTGACATTTTAGTTAATAGGCTGCAGCTAAAGGAAAGGACAGTGATCCTAAAATAATGTTAAGCGTTATTGGCAGACTTGGAAACTTGGGTGCCATGGAAGCAGTTGTAATCTATTTTTATAATAGTATTCCATAGCCATCATGCAGTGAAGTTCTGTCAGGTAATTAAAGGAATCCATAGAACTAATACAGCTAATAGCGCATCATAATTTAGTGGCCTCCTGGAAGCGACTGATGCCTTAAGTGCAATATGCAGGTGCAGACCATAGCCATAGCAACCTAACTAGTGCTCCTGTATTTTTTGGTTTGTTTGTATGTTTTTATGTGTTTATTTTTGCAAGGAAGCTGTCTGTTGGAACCCCCTCTCTAAAGCTGGTCTATTTCTAGGTCTCTGTATAATTTAGACAACCAACCCACATAGGTACATATTTGTAAGACGTGTGAAATACACTTTTAAATAATAAATCCAGAGTTTATAAACTGAGGACTTTGTAAACATTTTAACTGCCCCTTCTATGCAAGCTTTATAGACAGTCCTGCAGTCTACATATTGACAACAGTAACCATATTTCAGATTACTTTTTAAAGTGAAGGAATTTTGTATTCTGCTGTGCTTTACAGGTACACTTCTGTCCTGAGGTGTCAAATTCACCCTCGTACCATGAACTAATGTCACAACTCACAGATAGTCCTGCAGTTCAGTGGCGAATTGTTTGCTTTTCATGAGGAAGGGACTTGAAGGGACTCTGGATTCTATATTCACCAAGATCATTGGCAGAAGATTTAGGAAACTAGAAGCAACAACTACTATTATAAATGCTACTATTAATTTCAATACTTTAACAACAACAAAGAAACTGCATTTTTTAAAATATGTGTGGGTGCGATTTTGGATGGGAGAGAACTGTGCTGGGCGTGCTGTCGTAAAACTGGGCACAACACTTACTGGAACATATTTCTGATCACCATGTGGAGACAACAACATAAAAGAAACTGCAGTTTTAAATCTGTGGGTGCCATCTTGGGAGGGAGGGAGGGATTAGAACTGGTCCTGGAGGTGCTGCTGTGTATGAGGGTGCAGTTCAGAGACTGAGGCTTGGTACATGTTTGAGGGCTTTGTAGCTATTTGTTGTGTGCTGTTTTGGGCTTTATTAGGATGCTTACATGTCATTTGATATAATGTTCTGTGCCCGGCATGCCTCGTCCCATCTATGAGCTCCTTCACAGAAGTAGAAATGTAAAACAAGGTTTCAGATTATCTGCTTACATTTCTTTGTCAGATAGAGGAAGTGTCAGGTGCTAGCATGAAATGTATTACAATCATGTAATTCTTGTTGTCCTCAGAACTTGATAATATTATTTAAAACTGTGTGCCAAAATGATGGAGCTATCATGCCCTTGAGCCCCATGTGACGGAGAGAGTTATGTCACATGGTCCCATTCTTTCACAGAATATTATAGCACTCTTAAGTATGCCAGAATGGACTGTATTTCTTGAGTTAATGTTACTTATTTTTATAATTTCTTATGGTCAATTGGTAATAGCAATACAACAGCTCACTGACAACTCCTGTATCTTTACATTGACTTGGATGCTTAGAGTGAGCTTGGGATGATAGTATGAAACTAGAAAATGTGATTCAAAATTCAAACTACTATAGCTGATTTCTCAGCACAGAATATTTATCTGTGACTTGACTAGAATAATTTCGATAAGCAAATGTAAACTATAATGCCATGCCCGTGAGCCCATGTAAAGACAGCATCATGTCCCTTGTCCGTTCATTTCCAGTCCTGCATATTGTAACACTCTTGGAGTCAGCCAGCATGGACTTTATTTATTGAGTTAATATTATTCCGACATGGGGGCAGTGTGGAGGGACCACTAGAATTAGGAAAAGTTTTTGTTTGCTATGGGGATGGCTCACGGGAGAACAGGGAGGGGGAGGGACCACTGGCCTACCAGAACTCTGAATGAGAATTATCAGTTTGAACAGTAAAGCTCAAACTCTTAATAAGCGCAAATGGTTATTTACTTTTCGAACAGTAACATACGAACAGCTAAAAAACCTGAACAGTAATTACTTAACGAGTACTGGGGCATGATTTTAGTGAGGCGAAACATATTTACAGTGTAGGTATACTAATTTTAAGACACATATAGGCGCTAAGCATATCACTGAGACCTAAATGCAGGTATTGTGCTGTCCTTAGCATGCAGTAGTTGTGTAAAACACTATTTTGTAAATTGTTAGAAAATAGGAAGGCTGACAGCATGAACAGTATTTTCTCTGAGCATGACCAGTAAATTTACAGCTCAAACTGTTTTCATTTACCTGCCTGTCTTGTGGCTATCACAAAAGCCTTATAATTCAAAAATGATAATATATTCTTCAAAAAAACATCCAAAGGCACACCCGTGGCACACCCATCATCCATAAAAACTACAGAGGAATTTTCATTCCTCTGGGCTGTAGATGATGGCAAAATTCCATGTTGACCTATGGGAGAAAAAAGATAATAAATCCAGAAAAACCCTGTAATTTTACTGTTTTTCCCACTTTTATCTCAAAAGCCATACAAGATGCCATCACAAAACTTTCCAAATCTTGCAACACTGGTAGAATGACCATGCATGCCAAATTGTTGGCTATTTTGTCCTAAATGCCAAGTTATTAAGGTGCAGAAATCAAGATTTATCATTGAAGTGCTGCACCAACCTGAATTATTATAAGGGTCTTAGGAATGCTTAAATCTGACTGGTTGTCAGCATTCTGAAAGCCTTATGTTAATGTTATGTTAATCCACTTATTAATGTACTTATCCAGCCTAATTACAAAGTATTACTTTGGCTGGTACTGGTTGTTTTCAAATTCCATTTTAGAATTTACAGCCACCATTGTGTCCACTGATAGACGTGCTGGCCAGTGTAAATGGGAATATGTAATAGACCTATCAGTGAACATGTTTCAAAATCATCTGTCCATTTTATTTCTGTCTCCTATTTTGTGTTTTGTTGTAATGTAGTACTTGGGACACATCATTAGAAATCATGTGCTGTAACAGTGACGTAAATACAACCGATAGTGCAATTAAGAAATCTTACCTAGATATGCCGTGCCACAACACTGCTGCCATCCAAATCACAACAGAATTAAATAAATGTTCCTGTCAGGTGTGTAAACAGCAGTCTACAGCAAATACCCCACCCCACCCCAGGGCGGCAGTAAGACCCCTGGTAGTGCACAAAACTATGGAGCCACAGTATGACTCCTTCGAGCTACAACCCTCAAAACACAATGATACCCCACCCTGTGCAGCACTCAGAACTGGTCCAATGGTTCAGGAAGAGTACCGCTGCAGGCTGCTGCCTAAAGCAGTCTAGGGATGGTGTGGGAGTCAATAGTAGATACCAATGTCTCCCTCTCAGGACTCCTGTAAGTGGTGATTTTTGTGTCTGAAGCAACATCCACCGGAGGTCCTGTGGCTGAGTTTCTTTCAATAGGAGTTTTTTTTTCAGAGGACTGCACAGTCAGGGAGCAGAGCTGAACTCAAGTGTACAGTGGTATGTTACGGAACTGCAAGGCAGCAGCGGTTATTTTAAGTTAAGTAATTGGGGCTATATATTTTTTTCTGCTTCTATCAGTGCTTGCATTTTGGTATGAGGCTTAAGGCACCAATAGAAAGGAATGTCGCAGAAACAGCTCTGAGGAGTTTAAATCCAGTAAATCAGTGCTGTGTTCTGTTCATTTACTACTCAAATTGAGTATTTGATATTTGGAGTCAGGACCTCATTCTTTGGGGATTTACTGCTTTTGGTTGTTACAGACAGCAGGGCTGGGAAGCTGGGGAATGGCACAGAGGAGGTTTGGAGCGGATGATTGCTTTTTGTTCTACAGATCAACACTAGAGGGTGTGTGTGTGTGTGTGTGGGGTGCATTTCACAGTCCACTGAATAGGGATTACCAGAGGCGGCAGAGTTTAAAAATTAAATCTGGTGCTGACAATCAATGAATGATCCACAATGGTTGTGGAATTTACTTCAGCTTAACTTTATAAAACTGCTGCCCTTAAATGCAAAGAAACAGTGGGTAGGGAGGAATCTTCACTGACGAGCTGCACTACAATGTTTTCACTGCTGCTGTGGCAGGCTAGACAATTGTGTTGTGTTCCTCTTCCAATGCTAATGTAAACCTTTGCGGAAGACTATTTTACATCAATAATTGAGAATATTTGAAATTAATAAAGTAAAACATTGAAAACTTGCAAGAAAACAAAACCCAATTATAATAATAGCAATAAGGCACTTCCAGGAGTTATGTTAATATTCAAGTTAATAACACCTAGGGCAATATGGCACTCAGCTGTGCCTTGTGCCACATTACACCCCAGGGGTTATTAAGTAGAACATTAACATAACTCTTGGTTGTACCTTTATTGTTTAACTATAGGGCATGACCGCACTTCTATAATACATATATATGTGTGTGTGTATATATATATATATATATATATATATATATATATATAAAATATTGAATGCGATAGTGCCAGTATAATTTGGGTGAAAAGGTAACTTCTATGTTTAATCTGAATTTGTGAATCTTAATAACTTTGGACCCGTTAAATGGATTTGAATGAAATTTGGCATGCATGATCTCTAGTGAAAGGTCTCTGCACATGCCAAATGTAGATGATAAACAAACACATTGTGTGGTTTCAGAGATACAGAGTGTTGAAACAACAGAAAAATCTGTATTTTTGCCATTTCCTTTTCCACCTGGATCTCAGAAATGGCTTTAGGTTTTATCTGCAATTTTGCCTCACAGAAGTGCCTTTGAGGTTTGGTGAAAAATATTAATCCATTCAAAAGTTATAAAATTTTAATTTTCCATTATTGCCGATGGGAAAATTTATATATTAAACATGAAAGATTTGAATTTTGCACAAATTATACTTTGCACAAAATGGGTGGGTACAGATAGGTACAGTATAGGAGAATGGGGTAAGCGTTGTGCTGATGACCCCAAGGCACACCCCTAATGCTTGTCAGTGTCTACAGGGTGGGGGTGGAATGAGCCGAGCAATAGGACTGATGACCCCATGGCACACCTCAAATGCCTGTCAGTGTCTGCAGGGTGGGGAGGGTGTTAGGGTTGAAAACCCTAACACCTCATTCCCTCTTTTGTATCTTTAGTAAAAACCCTAACTGATGCTTTAATGAAGTTTTTGCAATGAATATATATATATATATATATACTCACCAGTATAGTTAGGTGAAACTGCACTTCTATGTTAAAGTTCAAACTTTGAGCATTTATAACTTTTGAGCTTTCAACAGATTTGCATGAAAATTGGCTTGCATAATCTTGAATGATTGTTCTTTTGATCTGCATAATCTGATGAAAATCTGTTGATTGTTGTCTGAGATATAAAGTGTTGAAAAAACAGAACAATCAGGCTTTTTGACATTTATTTGTCATCCTGGATCTCAGAAATGGCTTTATGCTGTGGGCTGAAATTTTCAGTGTAAAAGCCTTTGGGTCAGATGTGCATTTTGAAGGTTTGGTGAAAAATATTAATCCATTCAAAAGGTATTAAAGTTTTTAATTCTCGTTATTTCCTATGAGAAAATGTTTATGTTTAGCACGAAACTGAGATTTTCAGAATATGTGAAGTATCGTGAAAAGGAGATTTTCACACACTTTGGAAGATTTTCACAGAAATGATGGCTGTCAGCGTGAAAATGAGATTTTCACAAATATGTGAAGTATACGAAAAGGAGATTTTCACACATTTTACAATTTCTGGTAGGTCTACTTCTACAACTGAGTGTTTCTGTGTAACTGGGTAGGTAGATGAGTGCACAATGGCTATTTTATAAGGTGGATACAGTGGTGGTGTATATTTTGGGCTCCAAGAAACAAAAAGGCCCACAATCTGATTATGGGGAGGGATGGCTCTGTAGCATTCTGCTGAGGTCCACCAAAAAGATGTGCTGGGAGTGCTAGGCTGTGTTCTGTGGCCTACAGATCTGAGGTGGTGGGCCATTTGGTGTCAATATTGCTGATTGTATCCTTCACCCCTACAGAAATGATTTGAGGGTGGTGAAGGTGTCTTTATGTTTGACTACGGAGAGTGCCACATTACTAATTCTGACATTGCTTTGTATTACTGTATATGCAGTTGGCCAATGAACAGTATTACTGTGTGTGTGACTGTTCACAATTAGGTTGTGGCAACCTGATGTACCACAGTCACTTCTGATAGAAACTACTAAGATTCATTACACACACCTTTTCTTATGTGGTTTACACATCTGTGGTTGTGTGGTTACTGACCATGGGGTGGAATGGTTTGCTCATTGTGCAACTGATGGTAGTGACTGGAACCATGTGTACACTGTGATAGGTTGTGAACTCTTCTACTGTATTGTTCTCTTCATTTTGTCTTTTCAGTGGCTATTTCATGTACTTTGGTGGGGATTTCACACCAGAACACGAGAGGAAACAGGGAGACTCTGGGTGGTCACTATTGTGCACTTCCTGAAGAAAATAGGGAGGGAGGAGGGGTAGCAGCTCCAACCTAGGGGGCTAGCTACACAGTTGAGCTGACTTGATAAACCATGAAGTTAAATTTCTATGTTTGTAGCTTTAATGTGGCATGTCCACATTGTTTATGTTGTTTTTGTCTCCTTCATACTACAAGTGATGGAACATGAACACATTATGTTTCTCTTAATTTTGATGTAGAAATGAAGTAATATAAACAAAATGAGATTCGTCTCCTTGTGGAGGCCATAAAATCAGTGGCTGATCCTTTTATGATTATGAGAGGAACAAATCAGGTTCTAACTGATGTATGAAAGGCTGTCAGTGCCTATCTGTTGGTGACACACAGACTAGACAATGTTATATGAAATGGAAACTACGATGTTAAACCTTCTTTAAGTTGAAAGATGCTGAAGTGTACCAGAAACCCAGAAGATATGGTTTCCTGTAGTGATGGAGATATGGAGAAATGCTGGTAACCCTAAAATGGGTGAAAGATTCTGTACAAGTGAGAATGTTGAAGGAGAAATTGTGTGAGCATTCCAAAAGTACTTCTTTAATAACTCATGCTAGTACATTAACATTATATCTTTTATGACCATATAACTCCACTGTTTGTGTTTGTGTCTTCTAGAACACTCCAGAAGTGTGGAGTTACTGTGAGGTAAACAAACTTTACAAACACAATAAAGAGAGGAGATGGGTGATACCACATCAAGCACTTCCACCAACAGCGAAACAGCTAGTGAAGATCAGGGACAAGACATAGATGAAGATACATATGCGTCTGGGGGTATGTTCAGTTGTTACATATGCATATAGGTGTAACATGCTTCTGATATTATCTAATGTACTGTGTGTTACTTATTTTGTGGCAGAGAGAAATGTGACCCAAGAGGAAGATGTGTTCACCTTGGAAGAAGCAGAACCAATAGAAGAAGAACTGAATGTACCAGTGGACACTGCGGTAGGATCTGAGAATACCAGCAAGCCTGTTTTTGCAGTTAAAAAACACAGACAGAAGAGATGTGCTGTGATTGTGTGGCTTCATGTGGTGAGTGACAAAATGCTGACTACAACACCTTCTAAGATATTGGTCTGTTACTGTGAAACAGTGATGTAAACATGTGTTTGTGAAAATGGTGTAAGTTGTTTGCTTCTTTTCTTAAATTTCTTTTATTTTTTGACCCTGTGACAGAAACCAATGTTTAAATGATGCAGACTCTGCAGGCTATCAAAACAAATTATGCAAGATGGATTTCAGACTGTGACCCAGACTCTTACTAGTATGCTGCAGGAAATGTGCATTCATAGTCAAGGTGAACCCTCAAGAGTTGCTCTCCAGTTGCAGAACCAGATGATACTGTATGAGATGTCCTCGAGGTTTCTCGCTTGACCATAAGTTTGCAAGAGTTGATCTCTGGATATCCCATCTGGCAGAATGTCCTGTGCCAAGCCTGGCCAATGAATGAGTGCAAGTGACCACTTCAGTTCAACTGTTTAGCACAGTTAATTATAATAATAGTTTAGTGATTGCACTACTTGTAACACATAACTGCAAGTTTTGATAAATACTATGTTGCCATTACTAAGTTTATTGAGAGGTCAGCATTGGCTTGATCAAAAGTGTACCTGTCAGATTGTAAACATAATGCTTAAGTAGAGTATGTTGCAATGACTTGAAGTTTTGGGACGTTGTTTGAGACAAGGAATTGTCAGTTTTGAAATACTGTTGAAGTACTTCCACAGATAGCATTGAGGCTGTATTATTCCTTTTCTGATTTACATTTCTGTATTTAACACATAGATTAGCATGCCATGTTGATGATGTCTGTGTGCTGCAGTTTACGATTTCAGTACCGTTTCTTCAACATTATATTACTAAGCTTCACAGTTTTAACACATGTTGGACTTGTGAGTGTGATTATGGAGTTTCAGATCACATGAGAAATGTTGTGCTGAGGTACAAATAGCTCTTTTCAGAGACAGATTTATTCAATTACTCGATGTTAGATGTAATCTGACAATAAAGGTTGTTCCACTTCTCATTTGCATTGTGGTTTCTTGTCTCCTTTTTTCTTCTTTTCATTACTTGTGATACATAAAAGGGTTAAAATTATCTGCTATGGCGTGCTGCTGCCATGGTGGTGCAGTGGTAGAGTATTGGTCTTTAGTACATGACTAACATTGTGGATCATGGTTTGACTCTTGCCTTTATTTCATCCAGGTTATTGTTTATGTACTGTCTGTAATGCAATTCTACCATAGTATTAATACACAATTTTAATTTTCTTCCATAGGAAAATGAAGACACTGTGGCGGGAAGCTGAGACTTATCATTTGGTAGAAGCAGTTCAGGAACTTGGCAACCCACATTCTGATGAGAGATTTGAACCAGCTACTAACATATATGTGGGAAGCAGTCCAGTTGCAAGCTGCAAAGTAAGTGTAAAGTGAAAAGTGATGCTATTTTCTGCAAGAGAAAATGGAAAATGATAAGACAAAATTTTTAAACTGCTTCCAGACAAAGAGTCAGCAAGTAACTCTTTTGTATGGTTTGCCACAGTTCAACAGCTCTGGGAGTTAGCTGGAAACCATCTCTTGCACACATTACTATGACAGTAAGTATACTACAGCGGCGCACAAATTTACAGTACAAACAAAGCAATCCTGTTAGACAGACAGAGACATATACAGATAGACAGGCAGAGATTGATAGGATGCACACACAGACATCTGTCCTCTCATACAGAAAATACGTAATATGATATACTGTCTTTCACAGTATATTGAGAGGCTGACAATAAGAACAAAAGTCCAACACTGATAGAGGAACAGAGTGAGGACACCGATAGGAGAGTACTGCTGAACCAGAGGAAATCGACATTCGTAACAGTGCAGAACAGATTCAGTCAGGTAAGTACCACTGAACCTATACAGGTTAGAGCATCATGTGATAAGACTATGTTGAAACTGTGGTTTCATGTCTGTATTTCAGATTCTGAACAGAGCAGGATCACAGAACATCTGTGTACTGTTTCAGGAATTCAGCCTTCAAAAGACTAGATGTTGACTATGACTCAGGCACTGCTGTAAATGAGAACACTCAACAAAGAAACAAAAAGAGCCATAAAGTAATACCAGATGTACAGAGCATGGAAACAGAGGAAACAGCAGAGCTAGAGCAGCACAAGCACAGATATACTGGAAAAAAAGGAGCTTCAGAAGAAAGAACAGCAAGACAGTCTAGAACCAGCAAAAAGATTCTGTGATTATTGACAAACTGGAAACTATTGTCTGTACCATTACTAAGAGTCTAGATTCTGCCATTGAAGTACTCTCAGCAGTGCTACAAGAACAAAGATTGCAGGCTAGATCCTAAAAGACATATTGAAAGAGTTTAAAATGAGGTCCAATGATGAACTGAACCGAGTGACACTGAAGGTGCAGGATCACTTCGCTCTCAGTGACATTTCTGACAATTTGACAGAGATGAAACATACTGTATGGTTCAAACTTTGGGAACCCAGTCATGTGCTGTAGAGCAATACCCTCAAGTAGTCAACATTCCAATTAATGGTGGAAATGTGTGTTCTGCATATTGTGCCACCTAATGTACCAATGAAATACCCCCAAACTGTTGTACTGCACGTCCTACCTCCCACTAGTACCGCCTGAGGTATGGCTGACCATAAATATAAGCTTCTGCCGACTGTGCTTGTACCACACTGTTACCTACCTCCTGTTGTTACAAACGCACTTTGATGCTCTTGCTTGTACCTCGATATGCTGGATCCCAATGTTATTGCACCTTTGTCAGTCTACTGGGTCACCTGTAGGCTTCTGTCACCCATGCCTGTACTTTGCTGCTTTACCTCATGATGTAATCTATGTGTCTGATTCTGATATAATCTTTTACCTGATTCTAATGTATGTTACCCTGTTTCTGCCTGATGTTCATGTATTTACCATTGTAACCCTGCTTTTGCCTAATGTTCATATATGTACCATTGTAACCCTCCGATTCGCAACTGAAAATAGGCACTTAGTTATCTAGCGTGCTTACCTGGTGAACAAAAGCAAATAAATAAATTACTACTAGAAATCTTTGAAATTTGTTTTGCTGTTTTACTGCTTACTTAAGTGTAACAAAAAATAAGTTGTATGCCTGCCACTCATGCTACTATGCAGTAAACATCTTTTACTATGTTTCTTTGCACATGTGTGATTTAGGATGCTTTTCTACTACAGAAAAATAAATGCTTTACATGTGCAATTTCACTTGTCATTTTCTGATATGCTGCTATCCACAGTGTGGCAGCCTGGTCAAAATGTATGTTTCTAGACCAAGGGATTTCAAGGAACTGTTAATTGAGCAGTAACTTGCAGGGAAATATTTCAAGACTGTAGTATTGTTCAGGGCCATGTCAAACCCAGCAATATTATTATTGTATCTGGATGGAGGAATGCTTGTACTATATTGATGGAGGATCCGACCCTGTGCTCCCACTGTGGCATATGGATACTGTTGTACTATCTGCGCCCTTATGTAACATAAGCATACAGTTATGCTATCTGAATATGAAGGAAAATTCTTTGCAAAAACTTTGTTAATGCATCAGTTAGGAGTCAATACCACAGTGACAAAGAACAGGAAATGAGGCATTAGGGTTTCCAACCCCAACACCTCACCCAGGGTTTCTGCCTCTACCACCCACCCCATCCCCCACTCCTCCACACACCAACAGGTGTCAGGGTATCCCATTGGGTTGTCAGGGCTAACTCTCACCCCATTGTGCTATTTTGTAATGTGTTTGTTTACACGCGGAATGGAGGGAGAGTTGGGCCTGACAATCCCAATGGCACACCCAATCCTGTTAGTGTGGAGGGTGGGGGATGGGACAGGTGGTAGGGGCAGGATTCGGGGTGAGGTGTTAGGCTGGAAACCTAACACCCTTACTCTGCTTTTGTCACTATGGTATTCACCCTAACTGATGCATTGATGAAGTTTGTTTTAAAGAATATACATATATATATATATATATATATATATATATATACATACATACATACATATAGCTATATAGATATATATATATAGATATATAGTATATGCACACATATATATATATATATAACACACACACACACACATATACAGTATATCATTGTTTAGCATGCATATCCAACAGACACCTTATGGTGCTTAATATCAAGGAAGTGCCAAATCCACAGTTACTCACTCCATAACCTTACCCAAGTCCTGTCACAAGAAACATTTTTATGCCAAATTTTATACTGTTAACACTATATACTTTGTAACGCTATCTTCTGTGTTTATAAATACTTATTTTACTGATCGTGAATCAAAATCAGTGATGCTACAGAATCATCCTCTTAGTTCCTGAATTTGTCCTCAGTTTTGTGAACTGTGTCCTGTGTTCAGCCAGAAGTAGTGATCAGTTGCGACTGCACTACCAGTATGTATGGTGAAAAAACACCATACGTTCCTTAAGTTCACTTACTGCAAACTATCCCTTTATGCTGTCAGTTTGCACAGATGGACAGACCTGAAATTCTGAGGAAAAGGAACTGAAAATGGCAGTAGGCATCAAATCAAACTATAACCCTCCAAGAACGCTTCACAAGCCATAGAAACCTATATTAAGCTTGTTAATCAAGATATTGACAACTAAAAGAATTATGTTCACAGTACCTAATATAACCTTACCAGAAAACAGAGAGGCACTGAAAGAACTGGAACTGGCTGAAGGGGGGTGATAGTCATGGACTACCATAAATATAAACACAAATACCTTAGACTACTTAATAATGAAAATAACTACAGCATTTTAGACAGTGATCCTCTACTACAAGATATCAGGTCTGAAATCATACTGTTACTGGATCAGGCAGTCAATATGGGGTGGATACTGAACTGGGAATCACAAATTCTGGAAAAAGAACTACCACATACCCCAGCATTCTAGTGACTGCCTAAAGTCCACAAAATCATATGGTGGACCTCCAGAAGATCAGTAGTCTTTGGAATCAACTCCATTTACAAACTCTGTCATATTACATAGCTTATTTTATCAAACCTCTGGTTCTCCAAATGAAATCCCACATTAAGGACTTGCACTACTTTCTAGAAAAATGTACAGATTGAATAAAAAATCTCACAATTTTGATGAAATATTCCTTGTGACCTTAGATGTCCAAGATTTATATACATGCATTCCCACATTGGTCGTCTACACTCCTTCCATGTGGTATTTCAAGGGAGACTAGTAGGAGACATGCCTGAAAAGTTGCTACTAATTTCACTAGCAGAAACCATACTAACATGAAATTATTTTACATTTGAAGAGAAATACTATGCTCAAATCAGAGGCACAGCCATAGGAAGCACATTTGCACTCACCTATGCCAGTCTGTACAAGGAGGCATTTGAAATCCGATGTTTGCCAGTGTTGCTGGTCTGCGGGGCTAAACACAGTCTTCTGTGACTGTATGTAGCACAGGGAGGTCAGCAGGACCAGAAAACAAAAGCTTGTAAAAACTCTAATGTGCAATGCAGGCTGTAGAATCTTCCACTGCTGCAGTGCTACTCTGATGTCAACTGCAGTGGATTCTGGGATTTGTAGTCATAGAAATGTCAGCTTGAAGTCAGCAGAATCAGCCTGATACACTATATTATACTGCAGTAAACAATAAGTAAAAAACAAAACCAACTCCCTGTTTTTCACACAAAGTGGAAATTGAGACCCGTGCTCCACTTGGGTGTGGGGCTCTTAGTGCTGACTATTCCCTTTAACAGGATGCCTAGACAAATAATACTCTACTACACTTAACTTCCAAAGCATGCGCTATCATTACTGCTTTATGTTTTCTGTACAACATAGCTAGATTTTATCATTCAGCCACCTGAAGAGATGGAGCAGGATGTGGGAAAAGGCATTAACCGTTCTGCAAGACCATGAAGATTTCTTAAGAGGATAACATGAACTTGTCGGTTACACAATGCAGCCTAAGTATAAGGACACTGGTGACAAGAACAATGTTTCACAATCTTGGTGGACATGAACAGAAACCAAAACCCCTGACTTCAAGAAAAACAATGTAAGGTAGTTTCCTTAAAACTGTTCCTATAAAAGTATTATTAGCTCTATTTAAAACAAATGCATTTAAAAATTATTGAACAAGTCACTGTACCTCCTTCATTAGTTTGAGTCCTACATGACTTGCTGTAGTCAAAGAGTTGGAGTAGGTGAGTCTAGCTCTGGTGCCTCACCTATTTCTATTAGTGTTCCCGGGCTTAACATGGCTCCCTCCTTTCTCCATTTTTGATAATAACCTTCCTTTACAGGTTAATGTCTGCAACCTGCATTTGTATGCTGGTGAGATGACACTGTTTGCTTTTTCCATTCCTTCCCTGCTGATATGCAGACATCCCTCCAGTACAATTTTGAACCCATTCGAAAAAATGGTTAATGACAAGCAGTTAACTCTGAACTGGAAAAAGACTATAGTAATGGTATTCAGTTCCAAGGCCTAACTGAAAACTCCAGTCCCTCTTGCCATCAATACGCTAGATGGTCACACACTGGACAGAGTATCCGTATTTTAAATACCTGGATATGACCCTTGAGCTGCACCTGGCTTTTCTACACATATTGAGTGTCTTACATCTATAGTGTATTGTGGAATGTTATTAGGGATGGAAATCCATCCTAGAATAGCGTTGTTATGCTGCAGTAGCTACGTCATCATAGCTGTTATGCTGCACTAGCTATGTAGCTACTGCAGCATAAGAATGATGAGCTCCTGCATGTGTCACCCAACTTCCACCAATGAGGAAGTGGTAGCAGCGGTGAGAAGCAACAGACAAGGAGAGTGATGTGAGGCAAAAATCACAGCGAAGGACACAGCTGTGTACCTCCTTGCTCCATTTTTATAGCTAACAGATCATACACTATAAAAGACAATGTATGGTCCTCTAGATTACAACAACTGTGAGTTGCCATCTCGAGGTTACCATGGCGATCAAAACTTCTAGAACTTCGCTCTTAAGGTTTTAACAAGTGCGCCATTGTCAACCTCTCGATGGCAACACACAGTGTTATAGACAGAGTACCATACATTATCCTCTATGTTATCATTCCTAAGCTGGGTGCATATGTCAAAGTAAAGAACTCCCTTTCCTAGGTGTAGGGAACTGCATTGTGGAGCAGATGCTTCTCCTGCAATTCATTATGGTGATGTCTATAGTGCAAGTCCTAAAACTTAATTAACTAACCTGAACACTCTTTTCAACACTTTGTGCAGATGCAGCCTCAGCTGTCCACACTATGCTTCTCATTGCTGTGGACCCCTCAAACACAAGTGAACCTATCATACCTCTCTACTTGGACATAAGTTTTGACTTAGTGCTCCCCTCCCACACACACACATACACCTCAGCAGATTGGTTACCCCAGTCACTAACCCTGGCTACCAATTTATGTCCCAACTTGTGAGGTAGTTGCGTATTCCACGATGCAGAAAGAAAGCTGGTCAAGCAACTTTCTCCTATAGTTTGCTTCCTATCTGGAATAAGCTCCCCTGACTTTACCAGCCCTTGCAATTCCCAAACTGTTATGTCGATTAAACATCTACCTTCCCCTCCCTGTTCCTGCCTAAGATTATATATACTTACATTTGTTGTATGATATTTTGCCTCCTTACTGCAAAATTGTGCTATGATTTATATATTTTTTCTGTGTTATAATCCCAAAGTATTTGCCTGGTCACGATTACAATGTTGTGAATCAAGTGCCTTTGTGTTTGTGAAGTACTTACATTAGCATTTGGGGACACAGATTCTAGTCAAAACTGGAGAAGGTCAGCACACCTAAGGAGGTCAACAAAACCTTTTCTTGCAAAGACCTGGTTTGCTTGATAATATAATCACAGTAGTTAGCACAAATTACTAAATCCGGCACACCTAAGAGGTCAAAACACCAATAGTATTGCAAAAATCTTACGATTTAGTATTATCACAGTAACAAACAAAAGCGCACATTTCATTCTCACATTATTGTGGTTCAAGAAAACTTCTGTGGTATGGTACCTTTGTATGTAATCCTTAAATAAAGATAGTTAATTATAGTTTCAGAAATCCATTTATACGGATCTCTAATGTTGCTGTAAGAGGCATAAAGTTTAGTACCAAAATAGTGCCATTTAGATAAAAACATACTGTGATTCAATTTGAAAGTCCAACTTTCACCTACTTACAGAAAAAATGACTGGCATCTGGTGCAGTTAGGGTGAGTGCCCTCAGGCTGGTCAGCATCCGGGTGAAGCAGCAACGTTTATGTTGTATCATCATCAGATATCCTATTCAGTGCCAGACGCCAGTCGATTTTTAGCTATCTTAATCCATTCTCTTGGAAAGATTATGCATGAATTAAAAAGTACTGGAGCAAAGGTATTTCTCATTTCCTGGACCTTACGCTCTTTATTGTACTACAAGCCAATGTATTTTGGATCATTTGTAGTGCGCATGCGGGACTGATGCTGCACCCTGGTAAGTAGATGAGAGTTGGCCTTCCAGATTAAATCGCAGTATGTTTTTTATCTAAACGGCACTATATTCTTACTAAGTTTTCTGCCTCTTACAGCAACATTAGAGATCTGTATTAAATGTACTTCTGAAACTATACCATTAACCATCTCTGTTTAATGATTGCACAAAACGCACCATAAAGAACTTTTCATAATGTGGTGAAATGTGCAGCTGTTCTGGCCAGTATAAACTATGTAAGATATTTACAATACTATTATTTATTGACCTCTTAAATTGCTTACTTACTTTTAGTATTTTTGCTGACTACTGTGATAATATTATCAAACAAACTGAGTCTTTGCAAGAAAAGGTTTTGTTGACCTCCTTACTGAATGTGTGCTGACCTTCTCCAGTTTTAACAGGAACCTGGGTCCCCAAATGCATTATACATACTCCCAGGTATGTGCACCCCCTACAGGTGAGCCCCCACACGGTGTGCCCTGTGTGTTTGCATTTATATTAACATTTCACTTGTAATATTATTCTCTGATGAGTAACTGATCCCTATATCTTCAACCTGTACTCCCCAGGTCATGACTGGAAATGAGATGTGTATTATTTACAATCAATCAATCAATCAATCAATCAATCTATACTGTGCCTCTAAAGCATTTTACAGATACAAATATATTGCATGTGTGTGTGTGTGTGTGTGTGTGTGTGTGTGTGTGTGTGTGTGTGTGTGATCCATAACAGATTAGCACTTGCCTGAATGTTTGGTGATTTAGCTTTTGAAGGTATTTGCGCTTTAGTCTGCTTGAATGCAAGAAATGGCTAGCAACAGTTCATTCCAGTTTTACAAAAATACTGTTACAAAGAGCAACTTACTAGGCAAAGTTAAACAATACAAAATTAGTGATAACCAACCTCCCAACTGTTCTTAACTGTTAGGGGCTGCTAACAGAAATAGAACAAATTGGAGTTCTGGACAGATGTATCAGTCCGGCCCTGCAAGGTTAACCTCACAGTTTAGGGTACCTAGTTATTGCCAGTTGTGTCTTGTTTAATTTTGCCAAATGACTTAATTGTACTGTCAGGGCCAGTGTTAGACCTGATGACATCCTAAGCAAACAAACCTGTGGGGTCCCCAGTAGTGATGTAGATGGGAGGCTATAAAGGATCAAAATGTAAACTATAGGCTGGTGTGCATTCTGGCACATTTTGGGGTCATTTGAAACAGAATTTGCTACCCTGTTACCTCCTCCCCATGTCCAATAAGTTACACCCTAGCCCTCTCCCCAGAGTCCCCACAGTCCAGTATGTTTCCCAGACCACCCTCTTCATAGCCTAACCCACGTGCTCCAGTGCATGGCTCCCAGCCCTCCCCAAGCACAGCAAGCTGCATCCTAGCTCCTCTCTGTGAATTCACAGCCCTTCTCTGCCACATCATCCATAACCTCAGGGTCTGCTCTCCTCTGTATTGCCAGTACCATTCTTTCTCTCCTCTCTCCTACTAGGCTGAGCTGCTGTTCTTTACACTGCTCACCTGGAGCTGCCAGCTACTTTTGATTGACTCGGACATGTAACTCTCTCTCTGTTACAGACAGGTGTTGGTTCACAGACATCTCCTTCAGACAGACATGGACAGACTGAGATTTCTGATCAATAGAGTCTGTATTTGAATAATTATAGCTGCATGGTAGTGCAGCTATAGTTAAGAATTAGTCTTGAGCATATAATGTTAAAGACCACATTTTGCAGGTTAATAACT
Organism: Neoceratodus forsteri; assembly: GCA_016271365.2. Classification (NCBI taxonomy): domain Eukaryota; kingdom Metazoa; phylum Chordata; order Ceratodontiformes; family Ceratodontidae; genus Neoceratodus; species Neoceratodus forsteri. The sequence goes on from CM057452.1 coordinate 1,609,375,271, forward strand.
TTGAGCAGCTTCAACAGATCTGCTTGACAGTTTGCGTGCATCATTGGAATGGACAGGTTTATTGATATGCCAAATTTGGTTTGAATCCCTTGTGCAGTTTCTGAGATACAGAGTGTTGAAAACAAGATGGGCTGGATATTCAAAGGGTTCGCCATGCTTAATAGGTTCTTGTCGCCAGAGTCCGAGAATGCGCCATTCTCGATATTCAGCAGGAGGCAGTTGCACCACTGAAAACAGGCTGAGCAACAGCGCAATGCAAATGAAGGCATGCGCGAACCGAAGGGGTGGATCCATGCATAAAGAGAACAATGCGATATTCAAAGACTTGCCAATGCGCAAGAGCTGAACAGTCGGAAGTTGCGCCCAGCGGAAATGAGCCAAAATAAAAGGCTCAAGGAAGAGGCGCAAGAACGCGACAGGGAAGACACATGAGGCAGAGACAGAGAAGGCCAGAGTAACATACAGTGCAGGCCAGGGGTGCACAGGACAGAAGAGGGCAGGGAAGGTGTGTAGGGCCACAGGTGCAGAGGCCAGTAGGTGTACCAGTTGCAGTGGAGGTAGCAGTCAGGACAGAGGGGTAACAGAGCAACATCAGCCGGGGGTCACAAGCCAGGAGATGGACAGTGCCAGCTTCCACATGGAAGCTGTAATGAGGGTGAGAATGCATGCTGCAGGGGATGTGGCCGTGGAAGGGCCCGTCGGTACGCCCCCAACAGGCAGTACCGTGCCGCATCAGCTATGAGCTGTACACAGATGTAGAGATCGTGGGCGGTACCACCTGAACAGGGCAATACTGAGATGGCTCTGTGAGCTGTGCAGTGATGTGATGCAGGCACCCTCACGGCGGAGTCACGCTCTGTCGATGGAGACCAAGGTGACAGCCTGCATGTGCCTGCTCACCACGGGCACCTTCCAGAGGCCGACAGGGGACACCACAGGCATCACACAGTCGGCCACGTCACGCAACCTCACCCAATTCCTCAGCGCACTGCTGCCACATGCTGCGGGCACATCCAGTTCCCCAACACCCGGCAGGCGGTACAGCAAACATGCAGGAGTTCCACAGGGTATGCCGTATGCCTGGCATGCTAGGAGCCATAGACTGCACCCATGTGGCCATCGCACACCACCTGGCCCCGATGGGGCTGCATATAGGAACAGGAAGGGCTATTCCAGTGTCAACTGCCAGGTGGTGTGTGATGCCACTGGGCGCATAATCAATGTCTGTGCCACACACCCTGGTGGAGCACATGATGCCTTTATATGGTATCAGTCCACACTGTGCCATCGATTTGAGAGTGGGGACATCCCCACAGGCCATCTAGTGGGTGAAATGCATGTAGGAATTGCAAGCGTGGGGCAGGGTGGGAATGCCACAGGTGCTATGGTAGTGGCACACAGGGATATTGGCAATATGGACCTGAACATGATACTCATCTCCACCATCTCCACACAGGTGACAGCGGATACCCACTCCGTCCCTGGCTGCTCACACCATACCGGCATCCCATGGCCCCCATCGTAGCAACGCTATAATGAGGCGCGTGCTGCCACCGCCAGCATCATTGGCGGGTGTTTGGGATGCTCAAGGCATCTTCTGATGCCTAGACACCTCCGGCGGTGCCCTACAGTACAGCCCCTCAAAGGCCTGTGGGATGTTCCTGGCCATTGTATCCTGCAACATGGCCAAGACTGTGGGATAGCCATTCAGGTCGAGGAGGGGACAGCGATAGGGATGCCCAGCGCCCGGTGATGATGGTGATGAGCAGCCCCCTTGGAAGCGGGACCCCGACTGATAAGGCAGGCCCAACTGCACTGGGACACCATCATGGAGGAGCATTATGCATGACACAGGTAAGTCAAGGGGCCATGTGCAGCCAACACTGTCCTGGCGGAACCCACAGGCACACAGAGTAACACACCAGGGGTGCATGATGGCAAGGGAGTGGAAGGACCAGGCACACAAACACACCATCAGGGAGGCGAACAGTCATATGGACACACACACACACACACACACACCAGGCACAAAGCGTACATGGGCAGGTGCACAGCAGAGCAGGAACAGACATGGCAAACACACAGATCCACAGACCACACCCACCATCTGTACTGTCCAAATACGTGTGTCAGATGCTGGGCACCCTTGCACCTTGGTGTACAGTACAATGCAGGCATCATCATGCACACGCATCTGTGGACAGCAGTCAGGATGGTGTGCAGGTGGTCCATATGTCGGCGTGATGTGCAGGGGCACCCACCAGTGCACTGCCCACCATGATACACAGTGCACACAGGGCAGCACCAGACAGAGCCCACACATGGGAGACAGATCAGTCATGTTGCACCATTCCCGGCCACCGTGGATGCGTGAGCCGCCCGCCGTGACCCAACAGCACTGGCAGGCTGAGTAGGGGCCACATGGGGTGGCACCGATGGACCACCAGGGGTCCCACTGCCGATCGCGACCTTGTCCGCGAGTGGGGTCTGTAGTATGCCAAACATACCTGCACCAGGGTGCTTGGGATGCCCACAGCAGCACCCGGCATCGACAAGCTTGGTGTCGCATGGCGCCGAGAGCGAAGTGGAGGTAGGCGTACTGTGTGGGGTCCGGCGGTACAGGGGCACCTGCTTGTGTGCCCAGTGCAGCCAAGACAGCGACCAATGCCTGGGTCTGCCTGTCAATGGCGGGGTCACATCCATCCGCATATGGACCATCTCTGCAGGTTCAGGCACAGTCCCTGCTGTGCCGCTCCACAGCCACGCTCAGTGCCTCCAGACGTTGCAACCCGCCTTTGCTGCTGTACTGATTCCTGCAGCAGGCGGGTGTGCTCTTCAAATGGGTACTCTGCCACAATGGCATCCTGTCCCCAGGGTATGGAAGGTCCTGATGCTCAACACCCCTTGAGGGTGGGCGCTGTTCACCAGGACCAGGAATGGGCATATTAAAGGGTGGTGGGCATGTGCCACTGCTGGACACTGTACTCCCAGACCTGGTGGGTGACTGCTGCTGCTGCCCCTCCAACCGCTGTGCCCAGGGACCACTCGTTCCACTGCTGTGGCGCAGCAGTGCCAGACACCTGCACAGCCACGGTGCTGCCCCACGGTGCTGACAGGCACAGCCTGGGACTGTGCTGACATGCTGGCACACATGTTGGAACCAGCTAGGCCCAGGGGCATGTTCTGCGCCTGCTGTGTGTCCATCATGGGACACACACATGTCACTGCCTATGGTCCTTGCATCATCAATGTTGCAGGTTTGTGCTACAGCCACAGTCACAGCATGCTGGCATGCTTGCATGCCAGACTGCTGAGGACATGGGCTGTGCACCCCCCACCCGACTCACCAACACCAGGTTGGCAGCCCGGCGTGCATGCTGGTGCAGTGCATGCTGGCTGGTGACAGAGGTGGATGGACCCTCCTCCATGTCCAGCAGGTCTTCCTCACTGCCTGGACCCACCACCACCATCCCTGAAGATGAACAGGATCTGTAACAGAAGAGAGGACATGTGAGTGCATGTGAACAACCTCTCCCCCAACACCAGCACCATGTCATACCGTGCGGTGATGGGCTTCCACCTGTCTGGAATCCACCTCCTGGTACCCCTCAATAGCACTCTGCTGCATTGAGTGCAGCCAGTTGGTCCTCAGCGGGGTCAGCTCCACCACCCTGGCTGGCCCCGCCTGTGCCAGACGTGCCACCCTGAGGACTGCCACCTCCTCCCCCCCTCCTGTGGTCTGTCCCCATCTTCTTTTTGCATTCCTGCCGGTGCTGGTGGCTTCCGTGCAGGTTCACTGCCCGAGCTACCCCTCCCATGCAGCCACCACCGGGCCTAAGGGGTGCCCGCCATCCACTCAGTAGTGGCTCCTCCTCCAGGTAGGCCTGGAAGAGGGCCTCTGTCTCCGCCGTGGTGAAGTTGGGCCTCCTCCTCCGCCCACCATCCTCACCCTCACCTTGGCTCTGCTTGGTCATGTCGATCTGTATGGGTGGAAGTGGACACCTGTCACTGTGCAGTACTAGCGTTATCCCATGACCATTGTCCAGAACATCACACAGCATGCAACCCACCTCTCACCTGCAGTAACCAAATCTGGCCAAGCGCAGCCCGATATCGCACATTTATAGCACAATGCATGCAAATTAGGAGTGGAGCAACTGTAATGAGATGCAAATCACGCCACTGCGCCTTTGAATGGCTGATCAGATGATTTGCATGTGTCGGCTGAATATCGTGCCGTGCGCTTTGTGCAATCACGGTTGAGCTGGCTGAGCCAATGGCGCATATCTGTGACTGTGGTACACTGCATTGTGCATGCCAGGTAGCTTACGCGGGCATCTGCGCGCTGATGGCGTGCTGTGCGTGATCGGCAATTCAGGCCATGGCCACCATTGTGCCAGTGGCGCTACAGCACTGGGCACCATATGGCGCTGTGGCACTACTGCACAATAGTCCACTGTGGCACTGGCATGCAGGTGACCATTCGCGCGGGATGCATGGATGTCAGATGGCTATGCGTGGCCTCGTCATAGACCCTGACCTGGTGTCCGACCTTTGCCCCTGGCGCTGTTCGGCTGCCATGTATACGGCTCTGTTGCGCTGTTTGGTGACAGCGCTATGGACCGATGGCGCTATCACGAACAGCATGAGTTGGAACCTATGGTGGTCTATTGCGCAGCATTTCCACGTGGGTTGCGCGCTGCGGGCGCATATTGCCTGCTCTACTACCACAGTAATGGCACGCAGGGAGAGCTCCCCAGTGGAGTCAGTTGGAGGTGGCCAACCTGGTGGCAGTGGTTGAGCCTCACTTTGGGGCACTGTTTGGGGATCAGCCCCTCACCAGACCCACACCCATGTGTGGCTGCAGGTGGCCACTGAACTGGAGAGGGTCACAGGGTGGTGCCGGTCTGCTGAACAGTGCAGGCACAGATAGTGACCTCCGCGGGAGGGCGGACATGCTGCAACACCTCAGGTCACATGCCAGGAGGGCATTGTGCCTAGGCCAGTGGGTGTACCATCTATGCACCTGTATTCTCCATAGGGGTGTGACTGTGTTTTGGTGGCGGTGCATGGGGATGGCTCTGCCATGGTTGGCTGTGTCAGTGTGTGCAGGTGTGAGATGCATGGGTCTGGCTGTGTGGGCAGGCACACTCACTGGGGCAGGGGCAGTCTGCTTTGGGGTCACACTGATGTTTTCTCAACATTTGTCACCCACAGGCCTGGCAGAGGATGCAGGCCCAGGCTGAGGGAGGGCCGTGGTGGGGCCCAGATGGCAGCCAGAGGAGGTGTGATGGGTGGGCCACAGCGGCAGCAGCAGCAGCAACAGCAGCAGCAGCCACAGCTGCTTGATGAGTGTGAGTGTCATTACATCATGGATGCTTGCATGCTGGAGGGGTGGGCATGACCACCAGCCATGGACAACACAACCATGCATGACACAGGCGACAGTCATCACTGTCAGTGTCACTCGCGTCTGTGTGTCGTCACTGGTGGTCCATGCATGCACTGGGCACATGGCTGTGGAACTGGCATGGCACCACGTGCCATGTCACTTGACAGCCTTGTTTGTGCTGTGATGGACATGGGCAGTGTGTGTGTGCAGTGGTGCATAGCTGGTGCTGCCTGGTTGGGCGTGTCATATGCATGGTCACTGTGGGTGGGTGCATACCATCACAGGTGCGGGGCACTAGGCTATATGCCTTGCAGGATGGGTGGTGATCAGGGTTGTGGACAGTCACAGCCATTGACTGTGTTCCTTTTCCTAGGTCTCAGCATCCTCACGGCGGATGGACCGTGCCTCCAGCGGCTGGCGCGGGTGTCGAGTCGCTACACGCAAGACCTCCTGACAGACATGCAGTGCCATGGGGTCAGGTGACACCGGAGGAACGGGAAGATCAACAGGCAGCAGGGGACCAGCCTGCGGCCCCAACTGCCGCTTCCCCCACTTCACCCAGCCCTCCCACCCTGCCTTCCCTCCCAGTTGTTCACCCTACTCCTTACCCACCCCTACCTTACCCCTACCCCCCTTGTCTTGTAATATGTATATAGATGTTGTTGGTGTTGTACATATCTTTTCTGAATATATATATTTTGTTATGAATTCTGTGGTGGTCTCTGATTTGCAGCGGGCTATGGTTGCTCAGTTGCAGTGGTGTGCATGGCATCTGGGGTGGTAAGGTCCTGGGTATGTGTGTGTGTGCATGGGAAGGTGTCTCGGTGTGGAGTGCCTTTCAGTCAGCCTTGCCATCTGCTACCGTCCACTGCTGGGTGCCCAGGGTGGGTCTGCCTTATGGTTCTGTGCTACACGAGGTTGCAGTGTGCGGGGTTGCATGGTGTTTACTGCAGTGCCAGTCACTGCACATGGAGTGGTGTCTTGGGGTCACAGTGCAGGGTGTGCTGTACAGAAGGGGGCTGATGTGCACTGTGGTTGTCGACCCCTGTGTGTGGCAGTCTCAGCCTGCCAGTGGGTGTGCTGGGGCGACATGGCCCTGCTGTGCTGTGTTGGCTTGTCCCCATGGGCGGTGGATCATCCATCCCTCCCCAGTGATGCTGTGCTTGGGGTGTGAGGTGTGTTATTAGTTCTGCAGTGTGTTCCTGTGCCCATGTGTGGCATGACTGGTGGTGGGCCCCAGCCTGCCTCCCTGGTTGTGCAGTTCCATTGCTCTGCTGGGGGCTCTGCTTGCGCTATGGCACCTCTGGACTGCTCAGCTGGGCTAGCCTTGTTGCGCTGGCGCATCATTTCTGCTCAGCTTCCCCTTCCTGGTTGTGCTATGGGCGCGGTTTGTGCTATATTCAGGCGTTGGCTGCTTGCGCGGTTGTCTTGCTCCATGTTTGAATATCGCATCTGTTGTGCATATGCACAATTGACTTGTCTTGCTCCTGCTGTTGCGCACTTTTTGGGCGCAGTTTGAATATCCGACCCGATATGTTTATGTTTTTTTTGCTGTTTTTTTCTTTTGCCAACCTGTATCTCAAAACGACTGTAGCTACGGGCTGACATTTTCAGGGTAGAAAACTGTGGCCTCCCAGATGTGCCTTTTGAAGGTTTGGTGAAAGAATATTAATCTATTCCAAAGTTAGGAAATGTTCTTTTCCCATTATATCCTATGGGAAAAATACTGTATATACTCGTGTATAAGCTGAAATTTTTGTACCAAGTTATCATTTCAATTTAGGGATCTTGGCTTATATTGGGTCAGTTATTTACAGCACAGTAACATTAAGGGTCAGCTGCAATGGGTCCAGCATTGCCAGCTAGGAAGAGGTCTTCTTTAAAAAGAAATGGGAAGGGAACAAATGCCGGGTGGAGCGGATGACAGGAGGATCGTGGCAGTGAGCGACAGCGCAGAGTGCCTAAAGGCGGACCTGATCAAAGAGAGGAGGACACAGAAAGGGAATCGAAGGGATTGAGGCATAGGGTAACAAATTGCTCAGCAGGAGTAAGTAACAGAGTGGGTCAGTAGCTGGGATATCACGTGCCTACTGGCATTACAAACCATGAGGGCTTTGGCATTTGACATCACCAGCAAGCCACCTGGATGAAGGAAGCATAGTGGACAGGGGACATGGGGCCAAGAGGGAGGGTTGGTGAAAAGGGAATGGGGTTGGTCTGTTGTTGAGTGACTGGTGGTAAACAAAACAAACAAAAATGAGCCGAGATACCACACTTACTGAAACAACTCTCCCTTGCCTGAGCTTGATGTAGACATTCAGTTGTAAAACTTGACATCTGCTTATCGTGGGTTACTGCATTTTGTAAAACAATGCAGCATTTTTCGAGGTCATCTTATCGTGGGTCTGCTTATACATGAGTATATACGGTAGATGTCCTTGGGCATAGGATTCTAGTTCAATGCAAATCCTGCATCGTCATAAGATTCTAGTTTGATGCAGAAACCTGCATCGGCATGAGATTCTAGTTTGATGCGAAACCTGCATCGGCATAGGATTCTAATTCGATGCAGAATCTTGCAATGAACTGCCATGTTAGATTCAGAATGATGGTGGTTATTTTGCTCTTATATTGTCTCTTGAATGTAATATTGTCTCTTGAGTTGTCTTGCCAGCTGTTGTTGTACACTGTAGCTATATATTTTCCATCCCCCACCACCCAGGATGCATCTGGAATTGAGCAGCAGCCTGCTCAGCATGCCTCCTGGTAAAACTCTTAAATAAACAAATAACTAAATAATCCTGCATCAAACTGCCATGTTGCAATGCAGAATCCTGCATCGAACTGTCATTTTCCAAGTGTACCCCTTTGTAATAACTGTTTCCTGACATTGGGGTGCCCAATCCCCATGTTGGCATTTCTTTAACCCTCCATTACTGTGACACACTAGAGACCACCCAAGTGCACTGAATGCATTAACTTTCTGGTAACTTTATGTTGTTTCCAACACTGGGATGCCCACCCCGGTGTCGGATGCCCCTGCTACCTCACAGCCCATTCTTATTATTCTTTGCTGACATCAGGTGCCCAGTCCATGTCAGGATTTATTTCTCCCTCTGTTACTGTGGCACACGGGAGACCACCCCAGTGTGCCCAAAATCTTACTTTTTTCAGTGTTGATTCTGACACTGGAAACCCGCATCCAGTGTCGAATGCCCCCAGCTCACTCTACTATTAATAATGTTCACTGACATCAGAATGCTCAATCCCTGTGTTGACATTATGACACCCCCAGAACTATGGACACTGGGAGCCCACTCCCAGGATCCAAAATAAAGTTATCCCTGCTGTAAAAAATTTAACTGTCAGTGTCTTTTTTGTTCTAGAAAAGAAAATGGTTCCTCATTATCTCCGCTCCCTCCCTCATCCTGACCCTACCACTGAGCACCCACCACGCGCACCCCTCTTACCCTATACTTACCTCAGGTTGGCGGCTGTAATGTTCTCTGGACGGGACATGTCCGCCTCTTCAAAGCCCAACTGAAACTGAGGAATCAAAGTAGGCTTGTATTATTGCTCTCAATGGGGTTTTCAACTTATGTTGATATCTCAGCCATTTTGGAATTTGTACACCAAAGTTTCAACACAGGGCTCTTGGGACCCCACCTCATGAACACTGTCACTGCCACTTTGTTATTTGGTCCTGTAAGGTGATTTCACGGTCACTGGGGAATCTCCTTTCTGGACTGAGTAATGAAATGAGTGCCAGTATTTATGAGGTGGTCCCAAAGCCCATGTTGAAATGTGGTGTAAATATTCTAAAAATGACTGTGTTATGAGTGTGCATTGCAGTTTCTCATATATTCATAACGTCACCAGTTCTTAATATTTACACTCCATATTTTCAACACTGAGTTTTTAGCACCTCCTCACCAACAGTACAGCTGTAATTTTTCACATCATGCCCAAAATGTGTTTTTGTAGCTGTGGTGCAGAATGGCACAGCCGCTGTGTGAAATAAACTTTTGTGATGTACTAATGAAATCACAGTGCCTCTGTTCATTAGGTGGGGTCACAAAAGGTCATGTTGAAAATGTGGTGCAACAATTGCCAAAATGACTGTGTTACAGTGTCGTTGCACAGTTTCTACCTATATTTGTAACTTCACCCAGTTTTCATATTTTCACTCCAGATCTTCAACATTAGGAATCTTGCACCGCCTCACGAACAATACAATTGTCATTTCTCACATCCCACCCAAATGTGTTTACACAGCAGTGGCACGAAACAGCACAGTTGCTGCTCAAAATCACTTTTTGGGACTGAGTAACAAAATGAAAGTGTCAGTGTTCATGAGGTGGGGTCCCAAAATGCTGTGTTGAAAATTTGCAGAAAAATACCGAAAAACTCCAACAAAACTGGGATACTATTATACTATTTCAAACAGTAAGGAAAATAATTAACAAACACTTCATTTAAAATAAAGTTAGGGTTCTAGACATAGGTGTTCAACCAAAGTGGTAAAGGTCAGGAAATTGGATGTTAGGGTTTACAACTATTATACCCTCCCCACCAAACCCTCCCATTGTTACAGCACCCCACCTCCACACACAAACAAGCATCAGGGTGTGCCGTAGGGTCATGGGCCCCACCCGCCCACCCTGTACACACAGACAAGTGTTGGGGTGTGCCTTAGGATCATGGACCTAATGCTCACCCATTTCATGTGTAAGGAACCTGACATGGTACAGTATAGGAGAATGGGGTGAGAGTTGGGGTCCATGACCCTAAGGCACACCCCTTACTGTTGGTGTGTAGAGGATGGGGTGGTGTTGTGATGGTAGGTTGGGTGCGTGGGACCCACAACCCAAGGCACACCCTGATGCTTGTTTGTGTTTGGAGGGTGGTGGTGTAGTTTCAATGATAGGGTTTGATGGGGAGGGTAAACAGTTGTAAACCCTAACATCCAAATTCTGACCTTTACCACTTTGGTTGAAGACTTATGTCTTGAACCCTAACTTTGTTTAAACAAAGTTTTGTTTATATGTATATATATATATATATATATATATACACACACATACATACAGTGAAGCCTGCCAAGATGAAGTGCAGTGCCACAGGTTTCCTGCATGACAAAAGGGATTAACTTCCATTGAAAATGCATTGTTTGCTGCAGTAACTCTACTGCAGAGTTCTGCAGAGTTAGGCTTCATCCTGGTGGGCTTCAATGTATACACACACACACACACACACACACACACACACACAAGTTAATTTGCTTAGCCATATTCCATTCATAGTTAGCAAGGGCAGTGCCACCAGACCCAATCCTGGCCTACTTACCTGTTGTGGCTTGCTCCTCCCTCTCTTGTCTTGTCAGTAAAAATTATCACAGTACTACTACACATGCAAAATGCACTCTAAAATGCCAGGTTGATTAAATACCACCACTGAACTGTTTCCCATTAATTTTTGTTGTTAACAATTGTGCCCTTTGTGGAGGAGGGGGCATGAAGCAGATCCAGCAATTTAATTGACAGCACCAAAGCAATCCTTTGTTGTAGTAGTAGGTACCCATGCAAAAATTAGTACCGAATGCCATATGTCCTCTCACTCACACATTTTTCTGCTGTCTACATTTGAGATGGGGTGGGTGTTGGAGTCAGAGATCCATGAAGACTGTTAAGAAAGCACATGTCTAGAACACACGCCCACCACCACACATTTTATTGTTGCAAGTCAGTGCTCACTGCAGACTCCATTTTGTCCTTTCCTGTTCAGAAAATAATGAATTCTAAACACTCTGCCAATACATTGGGGTGCTAGCTTTACAAGTGCAGTGTGTAAGCTGGGTTTGCAGGGTGATGTAGTAGTAATAAAAGAGATGCAAATGGTCCCATACAGATCAGAAAACAAAGATCCCTACCTGTATGTAACTGTGCTGTGATTCATGTGACACCCACCCCAGCCTAGTTTTCCTACTGCATCTAATTTTAAGCTGTCACCTGTCTCTCAGTCTCGATCTCTTCTTGGTGGTGTTTCCCTGGTGCAAGCTTTGTGGTCTGCTTCTGATCTAGTGCCTGTCAATGCGCTGTCCTCAGGCACTCTCTCTTTCTCTCTCTCTCCCCACTCTCCTTGAGTCTCTCTCTCCTCATGCTTCTCCTAATCCCCATGACTCTCGAGTTGACTGGCTCTGGCTTCCCTAGGGCCAGATTTAAGAATGGGGCCCCTACCCAAGCCATATAGTTAGGGGGCTCCCCACATGCCCCCATCTGAAAACACATTCAGTCATTTTATGATGATTTTACTTTTATAAATGTAAAATATTGTATAACTAAGTGGTTCAACATGCTCATGCACAATCTAGAAGTTCCTGGGGACCGAGTGACACTGTGGGCCAAAGGAGAACAGATGGGGCATCATTGAGCCTGCCCAACTCCATTTTCAATTCCTCTCCCAATCTTACTGGCTCTGACAGCATGCAATATGGAACTGTAGCCCCACTTTGTGAAGTCTTGAAGCCTGCATACCCCTGGGCTTCCACCCAGTGGCTGTGAAAGGCTGAGAAGTCTTGGTCACCCCTCTCCAGGAGAGGAGGCAGTTCCTGGGATGCTCAACCCTCTTTCCCACTGGCAAATCTCTTAGCAACGCAAGGTCATTCCCAAATTCAGGTCACCAGCCTGATGGCAGGTGAGGTGCAAGCGCCTCGATCCTCTGTGCCATTGGACTGGCGGGTCAGAATCCTTTGTGTTTAACTGTCTGAAACAGAATCCTTCCAGAGCAAATGGGTTTACATATGGTTCAAGTACCCTGAATACCAAGCTCAAAGCAAAGACAGAGTTTATCGGTTACTGAGTAATCGATTTTAAGCCTGCTAGTAAATGATGCTTTCGATGGCCCTGGGATTGATCCAAGTGTATCGATTACTTAGACATCAGTTTTTAATATGCATGTAGATGCAGTCAGAGCAGGAACTGATCCCAAACACTTGCTCAGTTGTCAAGTACCCACTGTACATGCAAGGTAAAATCAAGTACACAGTAATCAGTTACAGAGGGCTCCATGTCATTTGGGTGATTAAGACATGGTGGAGGTCATTTGGGCAATGCAACAATGGTGAGAAAAGAAAAGTGACCAGCAATGTAGAACACTGGCAATAATGGTGAGAACACTGTTTTATTGAGGTGCTTCACCCGCCTCACCCCTGATGTGGGGGCAAAACATGGGGATGGGTGAAAGCCACTGGTCACCTTTTCTGGTCGGTTGCTGTTTTTCCCATTGTCATATATCCAGTTACCATTATTGCCGCGCCCAAATGACCATCACCATTTTGTATTCACCCAAATTATGTGCTACTGTTACAGTGTAATCGAATATTACCCTGCATGTAAACATGTTCTGTTCTTGGTCCATAGATGGTCGTCCTCCATGTAAACCAGAATGGAGATGTGATCAAGTACTTGGAATTGAAGACAAGGTAATCAATCACCAACTCATGTAAACCTAGTAAGGGAATCACAGCACTGTTGTGCATGGCTAGTCATCCATTCAGGGCTGAACAAATCAAATATAAACATTTAGGACTTGGCCAGTCTCCACAAAAACTGAATTAGCAAGTGTCACTCGTCCTTCACAGTGAAATGCACTAGTTTTGTACTTGTTCATCATGGAAGTGTACTTTTCTGGCCAGGGGCAATATGATTCCTAAAGTAAAGCTTATGATTCCTAAGGTAAAAAAAACCTTTGGTCAGAAATCATTTTTATTTAGAGCCACTGTACTCTTTAATTCTATTCCCACAGCTATTATTAACTACCTCTCACTCCGCACCATTTTAAAACAAGTCTTAAATCATGATTGAAAGCTCCTCCTCTTGTTCATGCCCAAGCAGTATTCTGAGGATTTAGCTTTTGTCTATGTTTTATAGTGTAATTATGCTATGTATAGTATTAATGTGTCTTGAATTGAATGATTATGTCTAGTTTATGTACTACTTGCCACTTGTGAAAACTGGCAGTGATACTCATTAAGTTATGAAGTACAAAAACAAAATGAAATGATTTCTACACTTCTGCATCTATTATTCTATTTGTGTTGTAATGAATTCCAAAGACCTAAGACTGAATTCAGTTGCTGTAGCTTTCAAGAATCCAATCAACAAAAATCCATTCTAGACAAATAATTATAGGAAATTATGGCTAGAAGTAAGTGTCATCATTGCCCCCACACCGTGGCAACAGTTTCTGACAAATTCTCCTTGTTACAGAAGGCTATGACAGTTCATTTTCTTGGGATTAACTAGCAAAAATGGCAATTGGGTAGTAAACTAGAATAAAAGCAAAAGCTGGAGTATCAAGACTGTAAGATTCTCAGCCAGGTTCAGTGGGACTGGGTGATTTGAGAATCTCAGGTCAGCCTTATCCAGCAAAGCAAAAAACATAAAGGTGTTGGGATGGTTACCCTTCACATGCTTCTGACTGAGATTGGATCCATTCTCCAGTAGGTACTGCAAAATGTCCTGGTGCCCTTTGTAGTAGCAGATCATCAGACAGGTCAGTTTGCCCATGGTGTTTCATCACCTCCAAGTCAGCTTTGTGCTGCAGCAGGAACTTGACTGTCTCCAGGTGCCCATTGAAACAAGCTGCCCTCAGCAGGGTTGAGCTGATCAGGGTCATGCTGTTCACTGATGCAACATGCTCCAGCAGCTCTTTCACTACTGGGAGGTAGCCGGCAGCAGAGGCCACCCACAATCAGCAGCGGGACCCCTCAGTGGTCTCACTGTCGAAGGTGACGGTCACCATCCTTGATGGGCACACTCTGTTACTCCAGCAGGTATTCTGCCTCTTTCATAGTGAACACCAATGATGAGTCAGAATGACCGTCGTCAGGGTCAGAAAAGTTACTACTGCACCACCGGCCGCAATTCAAAATGGTTCATTCTTCCCGTGGCTCCATCTCCATGACAATCACTCGGGCACCAATGCCACCATGCCTGCCTACTCCTCCACTGTTTAGCTTTTAAAGGGCCATGCTTTCCTCCAGCACACACATTCAGGGGACTGGTGAACCACAGGCTCATGTACCCTGGCTGTGCTGGCGCTCCAAGCAGCCATATGTTTCGCATGTGCCTAATGTTGTTCCTGTGTACAATCTTTTCTCTGTGTATATTTTAGCCTGCAAGTAACTATTCCTGCTGGACTATGTTAACCTGTTGACTGCTGCTATTCTCCTGGTGCCACCATGAAAATGGGATGCTGCAGCCTCGTGGTTATCCCTTTTGGAATCATTTCAAATAAATAAATAACTAAGTAAATTGCTCTTTGTAATATGATTTTGTTCTACAACTGAATGGAACTGTTTGACATTTCTGTCACTCATGCTGAGGAAATAGACACTGGGTTTAGATTACCAGAAGAGCAGGCCTTGATGGGCTGTTCAAGCTTCTCCCATCTCAGATGCTTTATGTTTTCCTATAAATATGAAGAGAATAATGCATGGGCAACCATGCACAACACAACTCTTATTTCCATTGAGGGATTCTGATGACATCATAGGAACTCGAAAGTGAAGCATGAGCAGCTTATGATGTTACAAGAGTCCCAAGATGGAATACATGCCATGTCACACTTGCTTTGTTATTTGTTATTTTGTATATTGTAAATCATGACATCATTCTTAGCCAGTCAGGATTGTTTATTTCTGAACATTCCAGTTACTGTTTTAACCATGAGGGGTCTCATGCACAGAGTTATATAATTCTGCAGTTCTAAGTTCAGTTGGCAAAGGCTATTTTACACAATGGGATTCTCTAAAACACTGCACAGTTAACCATTTTAAATTTAAATAAAATGTCATTTTGTTTAAAATAAAGGTATTTACCATGATTTGTAATGTGTAGCATTTATAATATAGACTTCTTCACAAGTTCTTTGTGTGCCAGCACTGCTCAGCTTTGCTTCACAGTTCTCTCACTCAAAGAACTCAAGAATGCACTTATACATATCTTTTATATATAAATCGCCACTTTCCCATATTGACTGGTCCCCGATCAGCCTGGTGCCATCCCTAGACCAGGCCCTTGGCTACTTCATTGATTGCTTCAATAGCATTTGTGATGCATATGCCCTGGCACTAAAAGGAAAATTATGGGGCAAGAAAATGGTTGGATCAATGGGGAACTCCTATCCCTCCTGAAGAACAGGGACTGCCTCTGGGAAAAGGCCAGGAACTTGGGTAGTAAATGTACCAGAGCTACCGAATGGCAAGAAACCATTGTACCAAACTAATCCGCTGGCAAAAGTGAATTTCCAAAAGACCCAGCTCAGCAATGCCTGGGGCAACAGCAAAAAATGCTGGGCCAACATAAAAACATTCTCAGCAAGGAAGACAAGCAACACCTTAAGGTGCTCATTATTAACAACTCCTTCCAATGACCCCTAGAAATTGCTGATGCCTTAATACAGCCTTTACTAACCTGTCCTCAGTGCTGCCCCAAGACTATTTTCAGAATGAAGGAAACCTTGCCAGGGACCACTCACCCAAAGCTCACCACCCCCATTCTGCTTTTAAGAGGGTGACAGTAAAGGAGGCCCTAACCTTGGTTAGGAAAATCCTCAGTAAAACTAGACTTGGCAGTGATGGGGTAGACATGAAAATACTATATCTCACCCTGGATGCCCTCATCCTGCCTATAACAATGTTATTAAATGAGCCCCTGTCCATGGTGCAATTCTCTGAGGTCTGGAAGCAAGCCCTTGTGACCCCAGTGCACAAAAATGGAGATAAGGCACAGTTAACAAACTACAAGGCCTATCTCAATCCTCTCACCTCTATCCAAAGCTCTTGAAAAGATTGTTGCAGAACAACTCATTGTATACCTCAACAAATACTATCTGATATGCCCAGACCAGCACGGTTTCAGGCAAAACCACAGTACCACCACAGCACTGCTGGACTTTACTGAATTTATATACAAGGCACTGGATGGAGGCAAATTGGTGGGTTCAGTCTTCATAGATCTCATAAAGCCTTCAGTACCATCAACCACGCCTCCTGGTATCTCAACTGCTTAGCCTGAAGGTGGGACCCAGCACCCTACTCTGGTTCCAAAGCTACCTGTCACAGAGGAGCCAAAGGGTCAAAGTGGGGCAAACACTGTCCTGTTCTAGAGAGGTATCCTTAGGGGCCCCTCAAGGATCAATTCTGTGACCCTTGCTCTTCAGCCTATTCTTAAATGAACTCCCTCAGCTTGTGACACTAAGCTCATCCTGTACGTGGATGACACTGCGCTCCTGAGCAGCAACACCTCAATGGATGCCTCAATCTGTACTTCAGAACTCCTTCGCTAAACTCAAGGCCTGGTTCGGTAGCACAGACTGCTTCTAAATTACAATAAAACCAAAGCCATGGTTATATCCAGCCACCACCATAAACAAAGGCTCCACCCCTCACAATCTCCAATGCATGCAATGAGCCGCTTGAACAAGTTCACACTTTCAAATACCTGGGTATCACCATTGACGACTCCCTCAAGTTCTTGCACCATATTGACTCTCTCAACAGGGCAGTAAATGCCAAGATAGGGATTCTATACAGGCATAAGAAATCCCTCAGCCTGGAGGCACTCCATCTATCAGTCTCTAGCTCCATCCTATCTGCTATTCTTTATGGGCTGGTTGTGTATGGGGCTGCCTCTGACACAGTGCTCAAGAGGGTCCAAACTGCACTCAATAAGGCTTGCCACCTCTCACTGAACTCATACCTGCTTGCTGTATGAATGCACAAACTGGCTCAACTTAAGGAATAGGATCAAGTTCCAAACCTGCCTTCAGAAGAAGAAGGCTCTACTAGGAAAAACTCCCCATGTATTGGGAATCTGTTTGTGGCCCCCTCTGCATCGCATACCACCGGGGCCAGATGTGAGGGGTACTATCTATCCCTTCCACTGCACCTCGCTTTGGGCAATGAGCTTTTTCCTATCAGGCACCCCCTATGGATGAATGAACTATTGGGGCATCTCATGGCTTCCAACAGCCTGACTCAGTTCAAAACTGGTCTTAAACAGCACCTAAAATAACTTCAGAATGTAACTGTCCCTAAAGCCACTGCCCCTCTGCCCATTGGCCTGCCCAAATGTTGCATCCAACAGGCAATGTTGAACATGCACCTCCCCCTCACCTCCACCCACAATAAATAATGGGTCTGCACCCCAGGTTAACCCTCCATGTCAATGCCTTGAGATGTATACTCTGCTCAATTTCCTGTTTCCACACAATAAACTGCCCTGCTTGGCCTCAGCACCTCTAACCCACCACGTAGCCCCCCCACATGACAAGGCCCTCTGAGGCTGATTCCTTTGTTGCTCTCTCTCTCTCTCCCATCTCTCTCTCCTCCCTTCCTCTGTCTCTCTCTCTCTCTCTCTCTCTCTCTCCCTCTCTCAAATTTTTGTGTCACTGATTGTACTTGTCTTGTGTAATTAATTTATGGTAGTCACTGAGTGCTATGACTAAGCCATTGTACTGTACTCAATTGTAATTGTTCCTTCACTGTGTGATTCTCTTGCACATACTGTTATTTTCATGTAACTGCAACCATTAATGTATTGTATGTTGAACTAGTTTACTTACTCTGATGTGGAACCTTTGTAAAAGAGCCTGCGCTCAAAGGTCTATCAAATAACTAAATAAAAATATGTATATAACGATAAAGAGACACACAGAAACTAGACTGAGCACCAGGATACTCTGCTAAGGAGCTGTCAGCAAATAAGGCAATTACTTGGTAAAGTCCAGGGCACCTGTAGCACTAGACACACCACACAGACCAGACAGAAGTCCAATAAGGTCACATTTATAAAAGTGCTCAAAGTGCAATAACTGGCAAAGCTGCTAGTTACAAAGATAATAAAACTGACATTTCCCCCATGTGTTGCTGAAGGCTTCTTCAAAATCTTGAAGAAGCCTGGCTGTACGCTAGAGGAAAGCAGTCAGTTTTATTATCTTGTAACTGCCACTTGCCAGTTATTCACTAAACACTTTATAAATGTGACCTTAGTCTGTCTGGTCTGTGTAGTCTGTTCACAGTGCTACTGTGCTGGACTTTGACTAGTAATAACCATAAGAGACACAGTAACTGTGTATATACACATATAGTAATGGAGCCATCAGGCTAGTTTCTAAAATCCAGTTAGAACTGTTGATAAAACATGTTGCTCCAGCTACTACTAGGGTGATAAAATCTTATAATATCTTAATTGCTGATCAGTGATACAACAGCTTTGTGATGTGATTGGCATGGGGTGTCATGTTTCCCTATGGGGAAAAAAGACTATCCATATAGTATATTCTTTGCAAAAACTTTGTTAATGCACCAGTTAGGATAACTTAGCGCCACAAAAGTATGGAAAAGTGACATTAGGGTTTCCAACCCAAACCCCACCCCAAGCAGCAAAGGAAAAACATAAGGGTTTGGGTCTCCGAGGAGATGTGCAGGGCCCTTTGAGCTGTATGCTGTGGGAAGACTCCATCTGCTTGCAGAAGTGCAGTGTCTGGCACATTCGCTGTTTACATGTTTACTCTTTACACATTCACTTTTAACTTATTCAGTCTTCACACATTCACTCTTTTTATTTAATTTTGTTCCCATGTTTCAAGATAGCCATTTATGACTACCCTTATAAACATGGCATGTAGCATTATAGTGTATCGGCTGAAACACCATTTTGCACCAGTGTGAAAGATGTCCTATCCAGGGTTTAAAAATGTCATCTGTAATGTTTACGAGGTGGTGTGAAAAAATTACTGTGACAAAAGTTTGGAGTCAAATACTGTACTGAAAATTAGCAACGTTATGAGTGAACATTGAAATACTGCAACATTATCATAACCTGGGCATTTTACCATATTTGTATACAACATGTTCAGCATAGCCTTCTTATTACCCCACTTTATGAACCAGATAAGTCAAAATGTTCATGTCCCTTTCAAAAGTAATTAAGTGCCACCAAACGTAATTCTGTGCCACAAGTGTGAAAACACATTTTGGCAAGGATTTTAAAATGTCAGCTGCCACTTTCATGAGTTGGTATGAAAAATGACTATGTTGAAAATTTGGGGTCAAAATTTTCAAATTACTGAAGTTGTGAGTGAACATAGAAAATGTTAATGTACGCTCATGACTTTGTCATTGTTACATATTTTAATCCTAAATTTTCAACATAGCCTTCTTATGACCCTAGCTCATGAACTATGATAGTGAAAATGTTCAAGGCTGGCTCAAAGGTGATTTTGCCAAGTGATCTCAAAATTGTCTTTTGGGTCTGATTTGCCTGATTCCATCACTACTGGTCATGAGGCATGATCACGAAAGGCCATGTTGAAAATTTGGTGTGAAAATATGCAAACATGACAACGTTATGCATCATCACCAGTTCCAGCAGCAAGATATGTCTTTGATTGGAAAGTGGATCTATGCCATGGGACAAGTTCAGGTGAGTGAGGATGTTGAGGGAGGTGTAAGTGCTCAGTGGAAGGTGAGGGTGGTGGGTCAGGTTTAAAAGAAAGACAGACTTTTTATTACAGCTGAGATTCTGACATTTGGGATTGGGCACCCCAGTGTTGGGCTACATTTTGGGGAATGGGACAGGCAACTTGGAGGAAGGGGGTACAGACAAGTGGTACAGAGGCTGGGCACCACGGTTCACTTATGTATTACAATGGTGCAAATCCCTGAACAAAGACAGCACAATTAAAGTGCAAAATGAAGGGTTTAACATTAAACAGCCTACTCAACCCTAACTATAGTGGTGCTACAACTCCACACTAATAGCACATTTAAATCAGTAACTACTTCATTTAACTTGACCATTTTCTTCCTTTAGAGATTATGGACTAGATTTTCAGTCAAACATATGAGCGTATGAAGTTGCCAGCAGAAGAAGGCCATATGGTATTGAGTCTGCTCATTGAAGAGCTCATGCAGTTTCCAGTTTGCATTACATGGCGTGTCAGAGGATTGCAGAATGACTGTTCTGCATCCGCATGCTTGCATTAATATATTAGACTGCCTTAATGGTGATCTAAGTATCATGGACATCTGCTATGAGTTGAGATGAACGGGTGCATTTTAATGACACATATATCTATATGTGATGCATGCATCAATAACTTAATGTAAATAGTGTCAATTGCTGTAAATGCAGCAAAACATTTGAAAATGACATTGAAACATTTTATCGCATTTATCCTGCTGCAGGCACAGTCAAGTATTGTGCACATCTGCTATGAGTTGCAATGAAATGGGTGCACCGTAATGATGCATGCCTCAATATGTGATGCATGCATCATTATTTAATGTAATGTAAATAGTGTCAATTGCTGTAAATGCAGCAAAACATTAGAAAATTGCATTGAAATATGTTGATGTATTTATCCTGCCACAAGCACACACCAAAACCAAGTCTTACACCTGCAGTAGGAGCTTTGAAAACCCAGCTCATATCTTTACACAGCTGACATTTTTTCTGACCTTGCTGTTTGTGTACATTGTAAATGTGTTTTCATCAGATATCCTTAATTTGTTAGTTTGAAAATGTTGCAGTACTTTATTTGGAAAATAAACAAGTACTATGCATGAAGAAATACATTCAAAATAATATTAAACACAACTTATAATATAAGGTAAAAAGACAAAGAACCTCAACACAAAAGCACTTAGACAACAGGTAGGTGAAAAGGACATTGGCAACAAAGCCAGGTTTCAAAGAAATACAGAATCATACATACGAAGATGCAAAGCATCATGGGATGTATATACAAAGCACCATGAAAAAGTAGACTGGTTCTGCGTTATCAGGCATGCATGGTGCCAAATGACCTCTCACACAATCTGCAATGGCTAAGAACAAAGACAGAGACAAGCGTTTTATCCTTCTATGGACTTGTCATTGTGCCTCACCTGTATCTCACCCCAGGTAAAATCAAAGAACCAACAGTACTGAGAGGTTCCAAGGTATGGACGTGTCATTTTATATAGTAAAGATACATATACATACTAAACAATGTATAAGTAAATGCTGCACAATACAAACACATACATGCAAGCAAGTTAAGATGTTACAAAGTTTTAATTTGCCGGAAATTCTGGCGAGTTGCTAATTCACCTCAAGGATCATCTCTAGAGTTTTCTATTTATTAGAAATTTGCCATTGGTAACTTCACCTTGCATCTTCACCTGCAAATTCTCCTTGGAGTACAGAAAGGCGAAGTTGGGTCAAAATGACTTCATAAACTACTCCTTTTGGGTTTGTTAGGCATTACTTGGTCAAATTTTATTAAATGTGTCTGAAACTTGGTAAGGTTATTGTCCAAGAAGAGTGCTTATATGTTGCATTTATGATGATTATTGGACTTAAATTATGGAGTTAGCAGCATGGTCAAACTGGGAGATGATTTTGGGGTGTTGTACACCCCAGACATTTCAGGGTATTCTGTGTTACTACTGTAGTACACATTGAGACCCTTGTTTGGATGTATAGAGTGTCCCTTAACTCCAACAGCTGGTGGTATTATGGCTTGTTAAAGTTGCAGTGTTATTCTATGGGACACTAGGGTAAGTGTGTTCACTTGCAACCTATGCAATAGACATGTCCCTGGGTTGTTTACTGTTGTTTCTCTTGTCACCTCCACATCCCCCACCAGCATGGCTGCCACAGATGTGGCAGAGAAAATTTGGCTATACTAATGCCACTGCCACCAGCTACTCCTTCGCTACTACCAGCTCCAGGGCCAACAGAACATGCTGCCACAGACATAGTTTTTTTAACTGCAGCAGTATTTTGCCCCACAGATTTTGAACACTTCTTTGCTGCCTCCCAGGCACCTCTCCCTTTATCAGAGCTTCTCTTCCTGGTCATTCTTATATGTTAATTGTAACTTGATTTGAGATGAAAAAATGACAAATAAAAAAAAAAGCCTGCAGTACAAACAAGTACCAGTAGTAGACAGAAACTCCCCAAGGGAATCAGGGATCAGCATTGTAATCTGAAAAATAAAAACACCACAGGGATTAGCATTGCACACACAACAGGGATAAAAGGCTAAACAAGTTATTAACTGCCAACAGCAGACAGCACCTCTCCCTAGAGAATCAGGGATCACAATTGTGACCAGAAAAACTACTACTACTACTAAAAACAACCAAAAAGTTCTTTTTTCTTTTTTCAAACAGAACAGAGATTAAAACAGCAGGGTAATGGGTAATTTAATATTAAGTATAACAAAAGTGACAGAACACCAAAGAAAAATATAACTCAAGGGTTAGCAAAAATGCTACAGAAAGACACTAACAAAACATGTAAACACACCAAAGTAAACCACAGAAATAAAAATGACAAATTACTCACTACAGATCAAAATAATGAACAAGAAAGAGTGAAAACCAAAATACAACACAAACCTCCTGCTCAGACAAAGGGCTCTAGATCTTTTTGGACTGCCTTGCTTTACAGTACATCTACCCTCTCCCACCCCTCTGCTTCATAGACTGACAGAATAGAAATCACTACTTCAAATTAAATAATCACTGAAAAAATAAGCCAAAAGCACAAGTCTAGCAATACAAGCCCCTCTAGAACAATCTGTGAGCAATTTGGATTCAAAAGTTTGATTCTGAGATGTATTTTACAAGTTTTTTTCCTCAAACAAGCACACACAGAATTCTCTCCTATTCTGTCTGCAGAACAGTGCACTGATGACAGTCTTCTCATGGCATACAGCTTATTTCAGCAGATTGTGACATCCAGTCCCATAGTACATTGCAAAATTCGTCAGTGAAGTTACCAACAGCGCACATTGCAAACTTCGGCTTCTGAGCCAAACTCCACCAGCAGAGTTGCCAACTTCACATTTCATGGAGTTATCAGTGTTCCATGAATTTGAACTTTGCATGGTAGATTAACTTCACAAAATGAGGTGAATTCATGAATTAATCTGCAGTGAAAGTTTTCCAACTTCACTCATCACTACATGCAAGTACACCACAAAATAAAACAAGCATACCCTACACCACACACAAACTCACAACTTTTAACCTGATCAGTTCCTGCATTGGGGCCTCTGGGGTCAGCATTTGTCAGTTTGAAGTAATGTTTCCCAAGTTGCATTCAAACCTCAAAGTCCCAGCTAGGACTTTTCAAGTTATCAGTAATGTAGAACCTTAAACCTTGCTGAAGCTCTAGCACTAACATCAGCAATGACATCTAACAATTTCCCTGATACTAAAAAGGTCAGTGCATGAAAATGGGGTTACCAATAAAGGCTAAAATACCTCACCAAACCCAAACTCAGGAAAAAC
Organism: Neoceratodus forsteri; assembly: GCA_016271365.2. Taxonomy (NCBI): domain Eukaryota; kingdom Metazoa; phylum Chordata; order Ceratodontiformes; family Ceratodontidae; genus Neoceratodus; species Neoceratodus forsteri. The sequence goes on from CM057452.1 coordinate 1,609,399,015, forward strand.
CATGAAAAGATGTATTTCTATGTGATTTTAAATTAGCCATTATGTTCTATTAAAAATATTATTGGGGCTGGCAGTATAGCCTAGAGGTTAAAGAAATGAGGTGTGAACAAGCTTGATACATCCAGCAGACCAGTCCTGAGTTTGATTCTCACAACCTCCACTTGCATACTGTGTGACTCTGAGCAAGTCACTTAACCACCAGTGCTCCCAGGTCACCTCTGAAAACAGGCACTTGTGCCTAGTGGGCCTCACGGTTACCAAAGACTAAAAAAAAAAAAAAATGACATCCGATAATCCTTTGTGGAAAAATTCCACTTTCTTTATGCAAAGTCAAGAAAAATGTTGCCTGATTTGTGACATGGCTACTCATGTCTTGAACAAAGTGCTTAAATAGAGCTTATTGAGAATGTTCACCTGAATAAACTGTTTGGCAACTGAGTATCTGTCCTGTTTTATTTGTGAGACTATTATTGGGTGTTGCTTTAACTAGATTCCCCCACAGGTGACTCTGAAAATGTGGCCTTGACTGTAACTGCTTATGTCCCCTGCAGTTCGTTCACACTTGTCCCAAAAGAATTTAAGATATTTTACATCCTTTGCTGCACTATGCTTTGCTCCATTTGTATTGGAGCTAGCACTGCTTTCAAATGCATTGTCATTCATTTTCTGATCGCTACCTGTGTCTGATGCCTGGTGACTGTTTACTATCCAAGCCCCGGATGTTCATAACGAGCCGTCGCAGAATCAGAGCGGTGCTGAAGAATCTAACCAGAACAATAACGCTGCACGATAATGAGGTAGGGTTTGGGGAGGTATTTTCTGTCCAGCCTCATTATGTGTAGATCTTGGAGCCAAACAGGGGCTAATTACACATGCAGCCAACAAAGTTTGTTTTTCCCTGACTATTGTGTTTGTTACTGCCAGCCCAGCTGCATTTGAGGGATTGTACTGGCCGCAACTTTCTTTGGTGTAAACTTTGATTTTATTGGGGCATATTGTGTTGGCATTTTAGTGTTTTTTTTAATTTGGAACATGAAACAGGTTTATGTCCCTATTCATGTGGCACCACATGGCCTTTGTCTGCTTCACCTCTCTCAGCCTCCCAGATGCACTGTATCTACAAAAGTTTTGTCTGCAAAAGGTGTTCATTTTAGTTTACTGTATTTAATGTAATGTATTTATCACTGTTGTCCCTTAGTTCCCAGGTGTGTGCATTAATTTCATAAATTTGGAGCATTTATTTTGGGAGGGTTATTGTACATTTGGTACATTTTAAAGTAAGTCTGGCTGCTAATAAACATAGTTGTTTAGTTTTGGAACCCATGTTTGGCTGTTTTGCTAGTAAACATAGAAACATAGACTTTGATGGCAGATAAGGACCGCTTGGCCCACCTAGTCTGCCCACTTCCTACCTATTGGATAAGCTGCAGATCCTAGTTAACCAACAGCCTACTTCCTCCTAACCCCTCACTATAATTGCATTATGTCTGTCTGTGTATTCTTGAATTCCTGCACTGTTTTGACCCCATGACCTCCTCATGAAGGCTGTTCCATGCATCCACCACCCTCTCTATGAAAAATACTTCCTCACATTGCCTCTGAGCCATCCCCCTCTATCTTCAAATTGTGCCCCCTTGTTCTTGCACATCTCTTTTTCTGAAAGATGCTACCCTCTTGGACTTTGTTGATTCCTTGAGGGTACTTGAACATTTCGATCATGTCCCCCGCCTCCTTTCCTCAAGGGTATACATATTAAACTCTTTTAGTTCTCTCTTCATATGGCTTCTGGTGCAGACTCTGCACCATTTAGTGCCCTCCTCTGGGCTGTCTCCATCCTGTCTATGTCCTTGTGGAGATGGGGCCTCCAGAACTGCATGCGGTACTCCAGATGGGGTCTCACCAACTGTCTGTACAGAGGGATAACAACTTCCCTGTTTTTACTGGAGATGCCTCTCCCTGCATCCAGTATGCCCCCAGCCCTGCTTACTGCCTTCTCCACATTGCTTGCCTACCTTAAGGTCATCTAATATGACTACCCCAGGTCTCTTTCCATTTTGTTGTGTTGTTAGTACCCTCCATTGAGTACTCTTCCCTGTTTTTCCCATTTTTTGTTTCCCAGGTGCATTACTTTGTACTTCTTTCATTGAATCTAAGCTGCAATACTTTTGACCATTCCTCTAACCTTGCCAAGTCCCTTGTCATCCTTTCTACCTCCCATTGTGTATCAACCCTGTTGCAGATCTTTGTGTCGTCTGCAAAGAGGCACGTTTCCTTCCAGCCCCTCCACAATGTCACCTATAAAGACATTAAAGAGGACTGGTCCCAGTACTGAACCCTGCAGTACACCACTAGTAACCCCATTTCTTCACAGAGTACTCTGTTTACTATTACCCTCTGCGTCCTGTTGTCCAGTCAATTTGTTACCCAGGCTATCACCCGGGACCCACTCCCAGGCTGGCTAACTTGTTTATTAATCTTTTATGGGACTGTGTCACATGCCTTGCTAAAGTCTAGGTAGACCATAGCCACAGCCCTTCCTGGTCTACTACTTTGGTCACCCAGTCAAATAAATCTATTAGATTTGTCTGACATGACCTTCCCACTGTAAATCCATGCTGGCTTGGATCTGTGCCCCACCAGCCTCTAGGTACTCAACAATTCTTTCTTTCAAGTGATTCCATCATTTTCCTACTACTGAGGTCAAACTAGTTTCCTGCCTCTACCTCTGCCTTGCTCCCACTTTTGTGGAGGAATTACATCCACCCTCCTCTAGTCCTCAGGTTATGACACCATCATCCCATGATTTGTTAGAAAGGGTAGTCAGTGATGTCAATAGGTCTCCCCTTAGTTCTTTTAGAAGTCTGGGGTGAATCCTGTCAGGCCCCATTGCTTTGTCCACCTTGAATTTTAGGAGTTCTTTCAGGACCCTTTTTCTGTGAATGGACTGGTATCAACTAGAGATGGGTGAAGTTGCCCAATTCGCCCTTAAAGTGATTAGCAGGTGAAAGGCAATTCACGGAGTGCTTCATAGCCCATGACAGAGTACTGCATTATAATGGGCAACATGAAGTCCATTGAAAACAATGACTTCACATTATTCTGCCTTCCCAAACCACTACTCCACCAATTCTAAAGGTGAAGTACATTGAAAACAATGTACTTCACCTCACTTTGTTTTTAAGCTCAAAGGTGAATTTTGCAGTGATTCATGGGATTTCAGGTCACATGGGCTCTAGATTGTTCTGCACAGCTTCAGTTTGGGTAGTGTGTGTAGGAAGCTGTAGGAGACAATCTGCTCTGAGACTCACTGCAATTCAAACCTTCTAAAGCTGTTAAAAAGCCTTTTGAGTCATTTTTTGCTGAAACTTTAGTTCATTGATTATAGGAAACCCTCCTGCGCTCATATCATTGAGCATTTATTGTTTTGTGGATTTTGAATGTTAATGTACAACATTCAGTCTGTGTACTGAGAGATAGTGGAAGTGTGCTTTGGGGAGGGCGTATCTGTGGTGTAGGTAGATTAACTTGGAGAAAAGACAGTGTTTTCTGTTTTGGAGATATTTTTCTTGTATAACTGTGTTAATGTACACAGTAATATTTTCAATAATTCTTTCCATTTTTGCTGATTGTTGTGGTGCAGCAGTGCATAATTTAGTTCATTTAAACTATGTGGCTATATAACTGAAGTTTTCAATTTGCTACGCAAACTTAGTATGTGTGTGAGTATGTGTGTGATGCATGTCATCAAATCAAACACCTTTTATTGTGCCACATAATTTCAGCAATGTGAACCTGCTATCCACTGCAGCTGTGTGATTTTTGTACTTCTTTGTGGTATCTTTACTGGTGCTCTACTAGTACTAGTGACTGTTACTGCAGCAGTGCAGTACATTGCCTCCCAGCACCGCCCCCAACCGGCAGAGGTATTCTTTTCCAGATTTGAATTTCTGAGGCCATAGGGGCACAGAACCCAAGGCAGCATGGATTCACAGTGGGAAGGTCATGTCAGATGAATCTAATCAATTTATTTGACCGAGTGACCAAAGTAGTAGATCAGGGAGCTGGCTGTGGACATGGCCTACCTAGACTTTCACAAGGCATTTGACACAGTCCCACACAAAGATTAATGTACAAGTTAGCCAGCCTGGGAGTAGATCCCAAGATGGTAGCCTGGGTAAAATTGGCTGGAGTACAGGACACAGAGGGTAATAGTAAATGGAGTCCATTCTGAAGAAAGGTGGGTTACTAGTGGGGAATACCGCAGAGTTCAGTACTAGGACGGTCCTCTTCAATGTCTTTATAAGTGACATTGCAGAGGGACTGGAAGGAAAGTATGTATCTTTGCAGATGACACAAAGATCTGCAACAGAGTTGATACACAAGGTGGGGTGGAAAGGATGAGAAGGGACTTGGCAAGGTTGGAGGAATGGTCAAATATATGGCTGCTTAGATTCAATGCAAGAAGTGCAAGAGTAATGCACCTGGAAACAAAACCCAGGGAAGAGTACACAATGGGGGTGAGATACTAACAACAACAAAAATGGAAAGGACCTGGGGGTAGTCATATCAGATGATGTAAAGGCGGGCAAGCAATGTAAGAGGGCAGTAAGGAAGATCTGGGGGATACTGGGATGTTGCCTATATAATTATAGTACTAACCTATTACCCAGGTATCCTCTTCTGGCAATCTAACAGCATAGGTGATAGCCATGGACCCCATGCATCTCTCAAAAATACTGTCCTGGCCTCTAGAGCTGTATAGTACCTTAAGATAGGATATCAATTTAGCTAACCCTGCATACCACTCCTGTATCTGTGGGCTCTGCTTGCCTCCATCACACATAATTGTCTCTTAGCTTCTGTGACTAGGTGGTGTACTAATATCCAGCTGCTTTGCCACCCCATCATATGGCACTCCCAGTATACATAGGTCTGGGGTATCTGGTATATGTGTACCCAAAATATTTCTAGTCAAGTCTATAATGTTTGTCCAAAATGGCCTAACCAAATGACATGACCATATAATATGTTCAATGTCTCCTGGGCTTTGTTGACCTCAACACACATTAAGGATCTGGACCCCCATATTTTGAAACATCTCTGGGGTTCTATGCCAGCAACCCTCAATTTTGTTTTGAGAAGTTGCAACTTGGGATCTGGGGTTGGTACCTGTGCCCTCTTCTAACAAGGTTCCCATTGTGTGGGCGTAACCTGGAGTGACAAATCTTGGTTCCAATGTATCGTTGTGCCTCCCATGTTGGGTATGGCATTCTTGAATTCCCTTATATGTATAGGCCCTTCATCTTTGGAATTTTAAGAGAACCTCAATATTTGGGGGCATTTCTGATCTGTGATAAGAGTAGTTTGGGCTCAAAACTTTCATTGTGTTCCTAAGTTGTAGGTAACACCAATGTTTGCTGTCCATAAGGCCAAATTCTTCTTTTAATTGTGAAAATAATTTTAGTACATTTTGTTGAAGTCTACCAGATCCCCAAGGGTGTGTATCCCCTATTCTGCCATTCTGTCCAGTTTAGTAATGTCCTCCTTAGTCATATATTTGGATTATTCCATATTGGCTATAAACTTCCTAACGTTGGGTGGGACCATCTTTTATATTTCATTAGAACTTTCCAGACTGCTCCAGATAATCTAATTGTGGGACTAGTGCCAATTAGAACAAGGGAGAGTCCAGTAGCACAAGGCTAATGGGACAGGGTCCTACCAGGGCCTGGTCCATATCCACCCATAGAAGGTGAGTGGAGGTAGCTAGCATCAGCCAAGCCAGGGCCTGTTGTACTCCTGAGCTATATGATATGCCTATAGCCATGGCAGATTCAACCCCCTTTTCCATTGGTACATGCAAATTGTCTTTCTAAAATTAGATTTTTACCTTCCCAAATGAACTAGTTAATGAGCTTATCAATTGTTTTCCACTGCAAAGGAATAATTCTGATGGGTAGATTGCTTGAGACAATAAAGTAGTCTAGGCAGCACCATCATCTTGAATGCAGCCACCTTGCCTGCAAGTGTAAGTGACAATTTTTCCACCTCTCCATGTCCTTAACAAGGTCTGCAATTAATGGATCTATGTTTGAACTTACTAGGTCCTGCCACCTGGGGGTAGGTTGCTATTACAGACCATACTCCTATTTTCTGCATGTGGGCCTCAGCAGCCCACCATCTCCTCCACCTCGTTATGTTACCTTCATAAATTTTGGACAGCTTGATGAAAAGGCATTCCTTCAGGACATTTCTTGTAGTAGATTGGTCTGATATCTACTGCACAGACAGTGTTGAGGCTCTGCACATTTTCTCAAATAATTTACTGCTATCAGTCTAGGTATGCCCCAAGATCACCAGAGAGTTACAGGCAAAGCAAACTAGGTGGCTACACAAGGACCTCCTGACTGAACTACGTCAAAGGGATAAGCTAGGAAGCATTTCAAACAAACTGGGCATATGGATGATTTTAACATTTATAGGGCCTGCAGAAATCTCTGTGAAAGAAAATAAGATTAGCCAAAAGTAAATACTGTCAGGACCTGCTCATGAGCTCAGCATCAGACTCTAGGAAATTTTGGCCCATATCAAAACCTTTTGGGATCCTCCCAGTCCCATACCCCAAGGATATGATACTAAATGGGGTGCACTGTAATGATCCAAAGACCATTGCAAATGCTCTAAACCAGAAGTTCTCGGATCTGTCTCTGTATACCTCTGCTTTTCCACCACAGACCTCTCCCACAGGACAGTGGGCCCCACAGGACACTTGGCTCCTTTACAGCTCCCAGATATCTCTGCATACTCCTTCCTTTGCTTTAAGGTGATTACTGCACAAGAGGTCTTTAAACTTCTCTTATCCAATCTGACAACACTAGTGGTGGATCTGACCTCCTTAGACACCCGTTTACTCAGACTTGCTGCTGCCTACACAGCCTCCCCATTGGTGAAAATAATACATTATCCTGACCACTGGCACTGTCTCGGTCCTTTGGAAATTTGCTTGAATAACTCCTGTATTTAAAAAGGGGACAAAAAGATATCAGCAATTACAGACCTATTGCTATTCTCTCAGTTTTGTCCAAACTACTTGAAAGGCTGTCGCTACCCAAACATGTAACTTTCTCTCAAAGTGGGGTATCTTATCTGATGCCCAACATGGTTTCAAGAAAACCATAACACATCTACTGCGCTACTGAAGCTTACCTCAGATATTCTCTCATACATGGACTCAGGCAGACTCACTGGTGCTGTTTTTATAGACTTTACCAAGGCCTTTGATGTTGTGGACCACCCTACTTCTATCTCCTGCTTGCATAGCCTGGGCTTCTCCTCTCCAGTTGTACACTGGTTTAGCAGCTATCTATACGATAGGTCACAAGCAGTTAAATTCAACTCAGCCATTTCTGGTCTGCCTCAGTAAATGTAGGTGTACCTCAAGGCTCCATCCTGGGTCCTCTCCTCTTCTCCTCTTTATAAATATTGTCTCTTGTGCACTGAAAAGTTGCTTATCTCTCTTTTACACAGATGATCTTGTCATTTATACCAGCGATAACAAAGTGGAGAATCTAAACTCGGCACTCTCAACTGATTTCAAAAATATACAGAACTGGCTGTATGAACACAAGCTGGTCCTAAACATGAAGAAAACCAAGGTCATGCTTTTGACTCTGCCCTAAACTTGTGAGGTGCCCTCCTCCCTTACAGTTCATGACTTAGGTGATACAAAACTTGAAACTGTCTCATCTTTTAACTATCTTGGTGTCCTGCTTGACCAATCCTTGATCTCAGCCTGCATTCAATCCATCTGCAGGACTGTAAATAGCAAACTTGGTGCAGCATACAAGTCTGGTTACTTACTAACGCCATCTACAAAGCCATTGCTAGGGGTATACTGCTACCTTCCCTTCCCTACAGTGCCCCCATCCTCTCTAGTGCTCACAAAACTGCCATTCAGAAATGGGATGTCACGATACAATAACATATGTCAATATGCATCCTCCTCCTCAAGACAAAACACCGCTGTCAGCTTTCGATGACCTGGGATACACTCTCCCCATGGCAACAAAGGCAATATTATCTGGGTTCCCTTACTGACTCTGTCGTAAGGCTCAAAACCCAAAATCTCTGGCAGAGCTTCTAATTCCCACTCCAGTCCCTCACGGTCCTGAGGTCTGCTGACAACTCTCTACTCCAAGTTCCAAGATGCTCTACAAAAGGCACTGGGGGCTTTCAATTAATGCGGCTCCCCAGTTATGGAATACTCTTCCCCTGAACTCAAATCGGCTGAGTCTCATTGATGTTTTAAAATTAGCTTTGCCATTATCTATACGCGTACTGGCCCCTGCAATTGCTTTGATCCCACCTGATGATCCTGATTATGTGGCATGCCCCAGTGCTCTCTTATTCCTCTTCTATTCTCTCTCATATGTCTTGACCTCATTTCCCTAAGTCCTATAGGCTTGCCTGCCTGTGGTGTTTCTCCTATCTCTCAAGACCTATCTCACTCCTCCTGTATCTCTGCTCTAACTCTTTCATGCCATGATCCCTCTGCCTTGTCTCTTTCTTGCCTGGTCCTCTACTTTCTCACCTTCCTCTTATACATGTCCTTCCCTACTCCTGCTTCCTGCTATGATCCCTCTGTCTTGTCTCTCTCTTGCCTGATTCTCCACCTTTTCACCCCTTACTCCTGCTACTCTGTCTTCCTTTCTTAAGCCTCTTCTCATTATATTACCCTACTGTCTCCTCCTGCCTCCTCCTCCTCCACTTTAATCCTATAGACCTTATTTTTCAGAGTTAGACCTGATACCCGATTCTATACAAACTGTATTTGCTTGAATTATCCTGTGTTTATCCCTCAACAATTGCTGCTTGTCTTGCCTACCGTGGCTTACTGTTATGCTTTCTGTTTCCCTCAGTTGTACCATATGTTAAATCTGTTTTCACCACATGGAGAACCTGTAGCGCTACCTACTGCCTCTGTTATGTTGAATTAGTTCCCTCAAGGTTCTTACATTGTGTACATTTGCTCATTTCCTTGTATAATTTATTGGTTACTTCTCTCCTTGTTTCAAAATGTTCTTGTACCTGTTCATTATGTTCATGCTCTCCTGGATCCTGCCTGAAAATAGTCATTGTGTGTTGGCTAGTGCACTTGCCAGTAAACAAAAACTAAATAAATAATTGTCTTCTCAGATATGTAATCCCTTTGATGCCCTTACACCTTCCACTTGTGCCATATCTTGTGTGCACCGTTATAGGGGTAGAAATTCAGTCTTGGCCCAGTTTACTTGAAGTCCCGATATATTCCCAAATTTTGTTAAAGTATCTATAGTAAAGCCCACAAGATGAAGTGCTGTGTCATGGGTTTCCTGTATGACAAAAGGTATTAACTTCCATTGAAATTGCATTGTTTGATGCAGTAAATAACTCTACTGCAAATTTTACAGAGTTGGGTATTGTCCTGGTGAACTTCACTGTAATACCACTGGTAGTGATTCAGACACTCAGGAGATGGTAAGTAGAGGTCATCTGCATATAATAGTGTGTCAGTGTTCTATCTGGATCCCTAATGCTCTTGGACTATGTCATTGTATGGGTTGCTAATGGTTCCATTGTGATTAGGAACAAAAGTGATAGAGGACATCTTGCTTTGTTCCTCTATGCAGATTGAAGGCAGGAGATAGAAGCCATTTGTGAGAACCATCACCCATTGGGTCTGTTACTATATATAAGGTTTAACCCTAAATATAAAGTTGGTGCCTACTCCATGACTCCCATACGTTAAAAAGATAGTTCTATTCTACAGAGTCAAATGCTTTTTCTGCAACTATTGAAATGATGGCTGCTGACTCTTTACTCTTCAGGGTCTGTTGCAATATATCCACCAAGAGTCTGAGATTATCTACTCCCTGCCTTCCTTCATGAATCCTGCTTGAGATCTGTGTATAAGAAGGGGAGAACCCATTCTAATCTGGTTGCCATAATCTTGGCCATAATTTTAACATTTGCATTAAGCAGTGATATTGGCTGGTAATTAGTGCAAAGTGATTTGTTCTTATGAGGTTTCAGAAGCACTGTAACCACTGCGTGCCTCATAATCTGAGGCAATTTCCCATTATGACACTACTCTTGGAAAAGGATGCTAAAATTGAGTTAATTTGGATGAAAATGTTTGGTAAAAATCTGCCAGCAATCCATCCAGACCTGGAGCTTTTGCCCTGGCTAATGCTGTAATGGCCAACCCCACTTCTTGTTCTGTAATGGGCATATGAAGCTGAGCAGCTACTTCAGAAAAAATCAGAGAGTAATTGGACCTTGCCCCAAAATTGCTACACATCCTCTTTTTCAGATACCCTTGTGAAGATATAAAGCTTCTGATCGAACTGTGTGAAAATTGAATTAATGTGTGAGGATTAATGGTTAAGGACCCATAAGGTAGTCAAATGTGAGGATCAAAGCCTCACTCTGTTTCTTTCTTAATCGATAGGCCAGATGTTTTCCATCTTTTTCCTCTGCTCCCAATAATGCTATTGCAGAAAAATATTGCTCTTTCTGCTTTCTGCATGTGTATGGTGTTTAGTTTGTATCTGAGTGCAACAAGCTTACAGAACTCCACCTCAGACTTACTGTTCTATCTATAATAGTCTTCTTCTGCAATACATAACTGGGAAGTAAGATGCTGACATCTTGTCACCTAATCCAATTTAGTTGAGCTGCATAGCTGATAATTCTACCTCGAATGAAAGCCTTGAAGGAATCCCAAACTATCTCTCAGCTATCCCTGGGTAGCACTGATTTCAAAAAACATTGAATTTCATATTGAATCATGTGACAAATTCCAGCTTGTGAGAGGAAGGGGAGGGTTAAGCTGCCATCTTAGCAATTTACTGGTGGTATCTGACAGGACTAAAGTAATTGTAATGGGTGAGTGGTCAGAGAGAATAATGAACTGTATAGTAGCCTCCACTACTTGTGGATGTCTTTGGAACTGACCAGGAAGTAGTCCAGGCAGCTACCAGAGTTGAATGGTGTGAAGAGCAAAAGGTATAATCTCTTGTGGTTGGATAAAGCAACGACATACATCCCTAGGCCCTGTTCCTTACTAAGTTCTAAAAGAGCTTTCCTAGCTAATTTGTGTGGGTAGTCTCGAATGTTTTAAGGTACTGTCCAGTATGGGGTCTAGAACTAAGTTAAAATCTCCCCAACCACCATTAAAGGGTTTGAGGAAACCATATCCTGGAGAATCTGCACCAATGACCAAAAAATGATTTGTCATCCTCATTAGGCCCATAGCATTGGCAATAACTATAGGTCTCCTTGGAATGTGCCTGATACAACTGCCCATCACTGTACCTTCTGTATCCTTAGCTACCTTGTCAACTTGCAAAGTATTCCCTTTCTAACTCAAATAGATACTCTCTTTTTAGATGTAAAAACACTTGATAATTATCTTGAACTCACCCCCTAGCTAATGTCTCTGCTTCTGCACTTAATAGATGGGTCTCTTGTAGCAGAGCTATATTTCACTTATTGGAATTTAAATAAGATAATATCTTTTTCCTTTTAATCAGATGATTGACTACTTGTACATTCCAAGATACCATCTTTAGCTCTGCCATCAGAGGCCATCCCTTCCTGCCTGTATGCATACATAGTCCAGAAAAATGGATAGGTCTTACCAATGGCTTCAGCACCTGCAACCATCTCCATCCTAGTAGTTGGTCCATGCGGTGCCTCACCTGAGAGCATCCCATCATGGTTCCATCACTGGGAAAGGAAAGGATACATGTGAAGAACAAGCCACAGTATGTGCATGAACTTCACATAACATAATAACTTGAATGACATGGTAGCACAATCAGTGGCATGTGCAGAAGCCATGAAAGGCTGATGGCACATTCATAAGGTAGAAAAGAAACTGACAGACTGGATGGGCCTTGTGGTCCTTATCTGCCATCAACTTCTATGTTTCTATGTTTCTATGAACAAGTGAGGCCCAAAATCTTTTTTGAAATTTTGCATCTTTATTGAATTTGACATAGTCAAATGTGACTAATAATAGGAACATGAACCAGTACTAGTCACAGTAATTACAAAATGGTTACAAAAAAAAGCTTCAGGATGCTTCAGGGATCGTTAAGTCCTATTAAAAAATAGCAACCCACAACTAAAGGAAGAAAACCTCCTCCTCCAATCCCTCTATTCCTACAGCCCCTTTACCCCCACCCCAGCCCAGGATGTGCCTTATTGAAAGAGAGAAAGACTATTTAACAGAACATATACTGAGATATAATCCATATAAAGTGAATGAATCAGTGTAAGATAATACAAACCAAAGCGGTCAGAGGTATATATATTTGGACATTAGTTCAAATATAGAGCAAACAATTTACCCATTTTCGATCAAATGAAGTCAAGCAATTCCAGAAGCTTGCTATTAATCTTTCAGTCTGAAACAAAGAGACATTTCTTTAATCCATTCTGCATATGATATAACCAGTTGGTCCATCCAATGTCTGAGAACCAGCCTTTTAACAGTTATAGAAATTAGAGCCATGTGGAACCTACAATCCAAGACCTGTATATTGGAAAACATCCCTAAAATACAAACTTCTATAGTAAAGAAATCTTTCAATCCCAGAAGGGATCTAAATTAGACTGGATTGACTACCATAATGGAGCCACTTTGTCACAGTGCCAAAAATGTGCACCAGGTTCCTTCAGCTATACCACAACTTGTACAATGTTCAAGGTAGTCTATCTAACTTGGCCAGCTTGACGGAATTATAACACAAGTTGTTCAAAATATGGTACTGGGTGAGCCTATGCTATCTTGAGTGAGGTATCTGTGCATGTCATGCCCATATCTGTCCCCAAACTAAGAGAGAATCTGGCAGAAGAGAGGACCACATTTTGAGCCAGTAAGGATTGGGGAATTTAGTTCCAGTAGAAAGGAGTATATCTTGAAATGCCATGGGCCTTATTTGCACATTCTTGTATCTGATCTAAAAAGGTTTAACTTGAGATAGCATGCCTGTGGAACCAAAACTGGCAACCATTAGGTGTCTTAACTGGAAGACTCTAAAAATATGTTTCTGAGGGATGTTGAATTTAGCCATAATATCCACCGAGGACAGAAGAGAGTTGTTGAGGAACAGACTTTCAACGCAGCAATCCTGCAGCTGAGGAAGCCAGTCTGGAGAAAGCAGACAGCCACCAATCTTAATGTTTGGGTTTAGAATAAGAGATTGGGCCATATCTTTCTTAGGAAAAATGTTAAAAAGTTCCAACATTGAGTCAGCATCCTAATGAGATCCCTATAACACTACTTTGTAGGGGAGGTAATGTGGAAAAGTATAGTAAAAGATTCTAGATGACAGGAGACTATGTTCACTTAGAATCTTTATCTTGAGTTGTAACCAGATTGGGAGATAAACTCCGGTCTAGAGTTATACCACCTCCCATTTTCGACATATGACTCACCAATAATATAACATATAAAGTTGGGAAAGGCGAAGTCCACCTTTCTCCTTAGGTAAATTAAGCTTTAAAAGGTCCTCCTAGGCTGCTTACCTTGCCAAATAAACTTGGAAATGACAACGTGAAGGTGCTGGAAGTAGGACATAGGGAGATAAATGTTCAGTAAGTTTAGTGGGTAGAAGACACAAGGCAAAACATTCATTTTGATAATATTTATGATCCCACAAAGATAAGGGAGGAGCGGTCCATCTCTGAGGTCGTGTTGTATTTTAGACAACAAGTCATCCAGGTTAAGCTTCCTGAAGCTTCAGGGTCTTTAGTAAAGGTATATACCTAAAGTATTTAAAGAGAAGGGCCCATTTCATACCAAACTGATGAAATTGGCCTGGAGTGTGTTAGGGTTTAATGGGAATATGATTGATTTAGCTAAATTCAATTTATAATTGGCCACCTGCCCAAACTGGTCAATAATTTGTAATATGTGTGTTACAGAAGATTAGCAAATGTAAAAGAATATTATCAGCATAAGTCAAAGAGTCAAAGATTGTTGGTGGACTAAACATTCTGTAACCTGGGGTGAGTTCTTAATACTAAGTAGGAGAGGTTCCAAATATAAATTAAACAGGAAAGGAGACAGGGACACCCTTGCTGAGTACCAGTAAACAATGGAAATTAGAAGAGAAGACCCCATTACAATAAATTCTAGCAGTAGGAGACTTATAAACCATCTTAATCCATTGAATGAAGGTGTCTGGGAAACCCATACTCTAAGTATAATCCAGAGAAACTCCCAGTGAACTCTGTCAAAGGCTTCCTCCGCATCTAATGATATTAAAGCCATAGGAGCATGGGAGTCCTGGGCAGCCTGAAAGATATGTGAAAGGGTGCACAGATAGTCAGTTGAGGATCTGCCTTGAACAAACCCCACCTGTTCAGGGCTCAACAAATTAGACCAAATCTGCTTAATTTTAAGGGATAAAACTTTGTTAAAATCTTAACATTAATTTAGTAATGAAATTGGATGGTAACTAGATGGGTCTGTCTGAGGCTTATCTGGTTTCAATATCAAAACAATAATGGCTGCTAACAGAGTGGAGTCCAGAGTATCAGAAGTAAACATATAATCAAACAATTTCAGGAGGAGGGAGCAAGTTCTTTACAAAAAACTTTATAAAAGTTGGAAGGAAACCATCTGGCTTTGTCCAGATCTAATCCTCTATCGCTCTCCACCTCGGCCACAGTAATAGGAGAAATCAAAGACTCACCCTGATGGGCCTGCAGGGAGGGAAGAGGAAGGCCATCCAGAAATTGGTCAATATGGAAATGGGAAGGTTGGGAGGAACCACTACTATAAGGCCCCCTATAAAGGACTCAAAACTTGTGAGATTTCCCTAGGAGAAGTTTTGAGAGAGCCATCAGGGAAGATAAAGAAGGGATCCATCTTGATCCTTCCACTTCCCTCAAATGAAGAGTCAACATCTTGCCTGATTTCTCCCCTTGATCAAAATGAAGAGCCTTGGTTTTGAGGAGGCGTACTCTGCCTTTATCTCTTACCAAATTGGAATACCCATTCCTAAGTTTTATAGGGTTTCCAAATCTGTTTGGGAGGATGAGGAGGATAACTTATTTTCTGCATGCCTAATTTGATTTGACAACGACATGATCTTAGCCTCCCTCTGCTTTCCTTCTGGATGCTAGCTAATAAATTCCCTGATGAAAACACTTAAGGAGCACCAAATCAAGTCTTCCCTATTAGTTGAGCCTGAATTAATATCCATGAAAGAGGAGATTAAAGATTTAATATGAGAAACTATACGTTCTTCTTTTAAAAGCTGAGTGTTTAGTTTCCAGGAGGTGTCTCTTTGCACCTGTGGATCAGGGAAACCAAGATCCATGCCACGGAATGATCTGATATCACAATTGGTTCAATTCCGGTTGTAGAACCCCAGACAAAAGGTATTACTGACTAGAATTAAGTCAATTCTGGACCATGACTGATGGACCTGAGAATAGTAAGAGAAAAGCTATCTGAGGATTAAATAAACGCCATGGGTCACATAAACCCAATAGGTCCATAAAATTCTCAGGGCAAGCTGTGAAGGAGAGTGGTTTCATGTAGTCTATAGGATTTATCAAATCCTGAGACAGAGCAATATTCAGTCCGCCTCCCCAGTATTAACAAAGAGGGCAAAACCCACTCAGTTTATCAGCTAAATTCATAAGAAAATCTGGGTCTCCTCCACTGGGCCATAAATTGCCCTACTACTACCTGACATTATAAAGCATACCCTTAACAATAATAAATCTACCTTCATGGTCCGTTAAACATTCTTCTGCCAGAAAAGGTCTATGTCTTCTTACCAATATGGCCACCCTTCTAGAAGATGTCCCACATGAAGCAAAAATTTAGGCGTAACTCTGCCGGTGAAGCCCATTAACTTCTGATGGCACAAGATGGGTTTCTTGCATCAAGACAATATCGACATTCAAAAGAGCACAGTTTTTGAGAACCTGGTACCTCTTAGACAGGTCTCTGACACCTCTGACGTCCACGTTGCAATTTTAATCAATGTCATACTCATGAGTGATTGAACAGAACAACAATAAATTATATAACAATGGAAAAATAAACCATCCAAAAAGGCACATCCTACCCACCCCCACCACACTTGAGAGTCATCACATCCATAACCCACCCCATCAGTACCCCTGAGAAATAACTGGAATAGAATAGTACTCAACCATAATACTACCACCCTTATTGAAACGAGCAATGAGAACAATGAGAAGGTCAGCTGTAGCCCCAACTCCCCCTCCCCCAACTCCCCAACTATATACTAAGGTTCTCCGACAAATCCCAGAGAGTTATGAAGAGCTTTAGGTCTTGAGTCAGGAACAGAAACCCAAAAGCACCATCTTGTTGGGAGGCAAAGTCTATATCAGAAAGCCAACACCAAAGGAGTACCCCACATTATTCCTGATTTTGTTAACCGGTTGCCAACCGGGAACCTCTGACTAAGGTGCCTACCAAGAAGAATGCTTTCCACCCTCTCCTGGGTGTGCTTTGCAGTCCCTCCAGAGCCAGCTCCATCGTGGGGCTTCCCCGCCTACCACCCTCGAAAACCCGAATGAGCCCTACAAAATGGTCTAATGAGTGAGAACTCAATGAGAGCATAAAAACACCTCAATCTATAAAGATGCCAGTCACTTCCAGCATTGCAAAGAATATGGTACCTCATATAGAGCAAATAATTTAAACTGCTTGGGAGAGTGAGCCACTACATCTAAGAGTGCCTCTTAAAACCATCGTGGGCTATCAGACCTGTGTTAAAGAGTAGAGACCACCAGAACCCCACCTGAAAAGGTACCTCCCCCAAGGATCTGGGTCATTGCCATGGAAGAACTAAATTCTAACCTCAATGCTTCGCCTACTTTACCCCCCACAAGCTCAAGCACTAAACTGCAAGCCGATCCGCCTTTCACCTCAGAAGTCATAAAGCTGTAAATTGAATACAATGCAGTTTTAATGCTGGCTAAACTGGGGACGAAAGTCATTAATGCCCTAATAGCCACTATGATGGCACATATGGCCCATCTAACTAAGTGTCGAAACCCAGGATTAGCCACTATCTCTGCTGTTTCCTGTTGAAGGGCCATGCTCTAAATTTGAATTAATATATTAGAGCCTTAGCAAATGAAGTGGCACTACCATCCAGCAGTCACACCCAAGATACCACGACTGTTGATGCCAGCGAAAACACTACCTGTGGACAACACCCCATGTTAGTCATATTAATCTCCCAGCCCACCTCCTGAAATGGTAACCCACTATATTCAGCCCTAAAGACCGATTCCTACCCAGCAGGTGACTTGAGCTCTCCTGATAACATCACTCAGTTATATTACTTGTACAAGGTTTCTATATTTAAAGTTTACCTGCTCAGGGAGATAAGGAAGGGACGGGGACCCTTAAAAGCTGAGGGACCAAAAGGTCAGACCATTCTAGCAATGTGTAGAAACCCCAGTTAAACCAAGGTTCCTACCCTCTTAACTGACAAGCGGACCTTGCGACCAGCCACAGGGATTAGGCTTGCCAGGCCACGCTCTGGCCTACTCTACCACCACCCCCATCAGCAGGAAACCCAAAAGAAAGAAAAGGGAAAAGAAAACTCCACCAAACAGGTGAGAGCCAACTATTGTAACTATACACAAAAGATAACATCCTAGCACATCAACAGGTGTTCAGCCCAGTTTAAACAAGTTGGGTAGCTTGACAGAGAGATCCGATGTAGCTTGGTCTGGAGACTCATAAGAGTACCAACTTCCTTCAATAAATACTTGTAGCTTGGCTGGGTAGGTCATTCTGTAGCGAATACCTGCAGCAATCAGCTCTAACTATGGAGTGAAAAGCTGAAAGTTTCTGCCTCATTTCATAGGGAAGATCTTGTTATCGTAACTTTGTACCACTCCATAAAATTGCTTGCAGTTCTCTTGCTTTGAGTAATACATGTTGCTTCTCTAGAAAACTGAAGAACTTGATAATGATGGGCCTTGGTGGTGCACCAGCTGCAGGTTTCGGCCTAAGAGATCGATGAGCCCACTAATATGATATTGTGGGTTGAGTGGGATGGCCCAACAACCTTACTTAAAACTTCTGGAGAAAGAGGATGATATCGGGCCTTCCTCAGCTTCAGGAGGCCCAGAATCAACAGGTTGCTTCTCCGACTCCTTCCTCTAAATCTTCTGTTTTAAGTTGAAGTTTGTTGATCTGCTGCCTAAGTTGGATAATCTCTGGGTCTATCTTTCTCTTCACTTCTCCAGGGAGGAAGTTCTTGCCTCTGTGTTTCCCATTCTGGTTGTTAGAGTGCTGAGATCCCTCGTAACAATTTCAGCTCAGTAGAGATGTCTTCTAATGTTTCCTTAAATGGTAAAAACTCTTGAAGGAAATGATCTTCAGTGAGAGGACCGATGGAATATTAGACGAGGTTAATTTAGAGGCAGACCCTGAGCTTTGATGCTTGGATTTTTTGGAAGATTTTTCGTGGACGGTGGGTGTGCCTCATACCAGCTGGCTTCATTTCTGCTTCCATCTCATTCTTCCACTGGATGCGATAATGCGATAATGTAAAGCGGACCCACAGCCTTCCATAAATATAGCATTATTAACAAAGCTCTAGGTGTAGATGTAACCTTAATCGTTGATGTTTGTAGGGTAAAAGTAGTTTGGAGAGGGTGATATACGGGAGCTCCACAAAAATGCTGCCTCTAGCTGCCCTGCATCACGTGACTGTGCCCAAAATCTTAACAAAGCTTGGGGGTCTGAGGGCATGCCCCAGGAGTTTTTGAACAAAATCACTGTAAATCGTGCATTTTCTTACATTTTCTATTTAGGCAAGATACATTACAGTCCAAAGCATGAACAGGTGTGCACATTTGTAATGCAGCCTGGTGCTTTGAGGGGATATTAGCTAGCCACTGCAAATACAAAGAGAAAACATTCAAGGTAGCACAGCACTCACCAGCCTTCCAGAATAAGAAATGCAGGCTTCAGTAAATCTGAAACAAAATTCTCCACTTTTATTGCAGGTAATTAACAGATGCACACAGTGTGGACTCACCGATACACCAAAACTGGGGTTAGTTTTACTGCACCACAATAATCCCTTTATACAGTTTCCTGAACCAAAATACTGTCTGCCTCCTGCTGTTTTAAATACATATAGATATGTTAATTCATGATTTAGATTTAAGCGGCTGTGGTGGGATTCAAACAGTGATAGACAAACTGCAACACAATGGAACATAAGATAAAATAAATGAATATAGAAACGTATACAAATTAGGCAGCATTGCACTAGGGAAGATGAGTTTGAAAAAGAATCTCAGGAACTTTACAATATATTCATACAAAGGGGCTATGAAATAGGCTGACATTTGACAATGATCTTGAGAGAGCTTAAATGTGGAAAGGGATTTCTTGTTAGAAACGAAGAATCAGGAACAGGGTGATAACAAATCTGTCTGTTTTATCACAAAATACATTAGGGCACCAGGGACATAGGGAACATCCAGGGCTTCAGATAAGGTTTTTGGGATGAGTATTGCACTCCTCATTTTGAAAGTGAGGTGAATAAAACTAAATTCTGATGTATACAAATTGTCTGGAGAGAGTGGCGTGAAGAGTACATTTTTAAAAACAATGCTGTTTTTAGATAAGAACTGATCAAGTGCAAACAATGGTACAGATAATGTTGGTAGGTAGGTAATTTACTCACCAGTTTTAAACTATGGTGAGTAAAACAAAACTGGGACGATATGGGTGCTGTAAATCTGGAAAACCCTGCTCATTTTGAATAACCAGTTATGATATGAAGCACTATTCTTTGGAGTGGAGTAAAATTACAAATGTTGGGTGAGTCTTGGTACTCTTTAAAAACATTTTTGAAGAGTATTTCTAAAATTAGGTGAGTAAAACAGGTTGGTATCCCTTTATCTGGAGCCCTGGGGACATCATTAGAAAATACTGGCCAATACTTCTTAATGATTCTATTTTATCACCAGAATTAACAGAGAGCCTTAGAATAACATTTTCCTGAGCAGATAATCTTACAGACAGGCTAGTACTGTACACATGCATTATGCTTGAAATCAAACCTGAAGCAACCTATAGGCTATAGTATATGGTTACCCCACCCCAAAGGGATGTTTCAATGTGGAAAAGTAACATCTGTGAATTCTGCTGCCAGAGTAATAAATTCCAGCTTGATGGTTATGAAAACACTGTTTGAGAAAAGAAACTTTCTTAACTGCAGCAGTTCAGGATTTTGAGGCCAGACAATGTAAACAACAGAATAAAAAATTAAAGGGCATCTTTTTTTCTGTTGATAGCATCTTAATGGGGGCAAGGTCAGGATCAGCCCCCTCTATGCGACCTCTGAGTACAATAGTAGCAGCAAGCTTACTGTGCCAACATCAATATTTACATTGATAGTCTGCATCCTGATAACAAACACCCACAGAGATACCTTTCCCAGTTTTCCCTAACCTATTTGCAGATGCAAAGGTGCACCAAGTAGAAAGGGTGTGCCTTGCCACCCAATTCTGCTGTCCTTCTCCTGTAGTGCTATCTACCTTAAAACACATAACGTCTACGCTAAAACTACTTTTCAATAGAGCCCATCCAGCTGTAGTACTTTCAGTTCTATTTCTAGTTTTCTTTCTGGCCAGAGGAGAAAAAGTTGTTGTTCCAGAATGCATTGATTTATTTAAAGATAACTGAGTTGGGGAAGCTATCAACAGCCTCAGGCTGTTCCTCCTATAGCAGTCTCATGGATTGCCACAATAACATTTCATGCTTTGGACCACTCCGAGTCTACATTGACTTTCACATCCCTTCCCCAGGATTATCCCTGTTTTGAGCATTACACACCTGTCCTTTCCTCCCAAGTATAATATTTCTTATAATATATATAATAGTTTACTTATCTAATATCTAATGTCTATTATCTAATGTTTAGGGGGATCCCATATTATTCTGTTACTTGAACCTTGTGCACCAACAAGCACTAATCCAAGTTAACTGTTGGGAGCAAATGTGGACATACAATGCATCGTGTTTTACAGATTCACATGCTGTGCCTTGGTAACCCTTCTATAGATTCTTGACACCTCTATTAGTCCTTTCCAGAGTCTCATTTATGTATTCCCTTACACATGTTCCATACCTTCCCATTTTCTTATAGTGCAGTTGCCACTAGCTCCCCAACTGTCCTAGAAGATAATTAATCAAATATATACTGTCTCCTATCCTCTTTCATACTGGCTGGATATTGCCTAGGTGCCAAAGTAAGACAGTGAAAGATATCTCTCACAGCAGTGTGGGACAAAATGGTGGCACTACCTACCAGCGGTGAACTGCTTTCTGAGCAAAGTACAGGTGTCCAGCTAGCTAAAAAGGAACGAGTCTTGAGTGGTAATCACTGCCCTTCTAAATCTAGAAGAAGTATACATACAGTATGATATTTATACTGTAGCTAAAAGTGTTTGCTTGTATTTAGTTTTGTTGGCCTTTGCCTAGTATTATTGTGCTATGGAGTATCACTATTAAAATATTTATTTCACTATGTGTTTCAAACAGCCATTATGTTCCGCCCAACCTCTCACTCTCTGATTGTGATATCACTATCTGTTGACATGGTTTATACTTTAACTCCACAAACAAAAGCACCTCAGATGTTGGTAGGGAAAGTCAGAAGCCCTTGGTACTCCATCTAAGAGCCCAGTCAGGATGTGTTATAAACCCTGAAAAGGGAAACTTAAGATTACAGAAAATGAATTTCTAAGCTAGGTGCAATAATGGGAAGCTAACATTTTATGAAAAATATACACTGTAGTGCAGTACTGGTCTTCAAAGCAAATGGTAAAGCTTATCCAGGAGCACTGCACCCAAACTATCCTAATACAATGATCTTTATACCAAGCGCCAGTCTGCTAATGTCTGTTCCTCGATGTTACATCCATGGGTTTAAAAGAGCTTATTTAACACAGTCATAACCTGACTGAAGAGACATCCAGCCCACAAATTGTTAATCTCCTGCCTGTTAGACAGCAAGCTCTAGTCCTGTGGTGTACTCGCTTCTCACTCGTCAGTGATCAGCAGGTCAAATTCTCCCATCTTGACAGCATTCCTGAATCCTGAATTCTTTGTTAATACTTAAAATAATATCTCATATTAGAATCTCCTTGCCTGAAAATAATCTGCCTGGATGTGTCCAACAAGTGCACTGTTTCCTTTTTATTGAGACAAATTCAGACAGTAGTAACATTATCTATTGTTAGTTATGACAAATGAGCAGGGAGTGGATACCACAAACACAACCCAGCATGACTTAAATAATACTGCACCCTTGCTCACAGGTAGCCCCCTCCCTTTGCTGGAATGAATTTGGATGCATACAGTACCATAAATAAATTCCTTGCCTCTAATATTGACAGGGATCCACTTGACTAGCTGAGGCAGATTTCCACTCACCCCTCAAACTCCACATCTTCGGACTTCAAAACCAAAATGGAAAGGAAAAAGCAAGGGTCCTATCTTCAAATCACTACCTGTGACCCTCATACACCTGCAGAAGAAAGAAGCACCTTAACAGTGATCCACTGGTATCTGTATTCAGACTTGGGAGAACAAGAGAAATTAACGAGGTCCTCTATTCTAATTAAAAATAAATAAACTAATTTTGAGGGAGGTGAGCTCTGAAACTTTCCCTTATACTAACATTCAGTGTGTTTCCCAGTCAGTCCCTTCTTGGCACCATCATAAGCTTGTATGAGAGACCTGGTGGTGCAGTGTATCACAATTATTCCCTATAATGTCACCAACACCACTGCCTCCTTTATTCACATTCTTCCCACCCCTGCCCCCATTTTACTATAGGAAAACTTGGATTCATATGTCAGACCTTAAATGATTTTCCTGCCTGAGAGACACAGAGGGTCATTAAGAGTAAAAAGTCCATATGCCCCTCAAAGCCCAACTCCTCAGTCATTTTAAAAAGCAAGGGTCCTCTCATCCTACCGCTCACTGTGAACCCTTGTGCATCCGTAAATAAAGAGAACAGAATTACTCTTCAGCCCTGTACATTAATAAGGAAATTTTGAGGTGGGGAGCAAGCAAACACGGAAAACAATTTATACAAAAATAATAAATTATCAAGCTTAGCCCCATCCATTAATCCTAGTAGTTGACATATACAGAGGAATGAACCTAAGTTTCATTGCACAGAAAAATGAAAGAAATGTTATATATATACTTTTCCTTCCCTTTGAAACAGTAAAGTCAATCATTTGTGAACTGTGATACCAGCTCTGCATTTGCACAGAAACACAAACAACCTGCTCCTGTTAACTTCTTCAGCTGTCAATGGGCTGGTCTTTGACTTGGGGGAGGGGAACTTGGATTATTTTTGGTTCCATGTCATAATAGTGATCACAAAACGGTGATCGCTATTATGTGATATATATCACCGAAAATCCGTCGTGTATACACAAGCTGTGACCAAACATCTGGCAACTATAAAAGTGTTTATGTGGAGGACTTTTTCTTCTGTCACAAGTTCACAGTGTCTCCTCCACAATAGATGTCCAACTGGGTCCTGCGTTGTCTCCGCCATTATATGTTGGCAGTCCATATTTTCGGCATTATGCAGATCATCTACTAGAAGGAACGTAGCGTAAGGATTATAAATCTGCAGCTATTTTATATGGAGGTTCCTTCCCCAGGATGGGGTACTTGAGCCTGGGTATGATCGAGAGCTTCTACTTCTGCTTCTCTGCTGTGACTTCAGTGATACTGACTTGCTCCTGGGGTTCTTGTGCCTCCTCCTCCTCTCATGCAGATGAAGCCTTTGGATTTAACAGTCTGCCAACTATTTTGCTCCTCAGTTCGGCCATTTTTGTCGATTCAACCTTCTGTCCCACGACTGTCTGATCATTCACATTTATGGGTTTCTCAAGGATTCCTCATTGAGGTGCAGTTGTGTTCTTGTCTCTGCAAGCTCAAGTTTTCAGGACGCTGCATTTTGATCAAAAAGTTGTAGCCTCCTAGGTGTGGGGAAAGAGCGTCATTTCTGAGACCAGTATATGTAAGGTAGCAGGGTATCACAGTGAATATTGTATATTAGCCCTTGCCAGTTCTTTCTTAATTGTGGCATATGCTTTGCACTGCTCTGCAACTTCCTGAGAGAAATTTTGAAAAGATATCGCCTGAGCCCATTCAGTAGAGTGGACCTTTCTTCCTGGCCCTTTGTAAAATAAATTCCTTAACACTGTAACTAGAAAATAAGCTAGAATCAGACATGGAGGGGTCCCCTTGCTGGTTTTGGCACCAACAACCTGTGTGAGCATTCCACCTCTGACAGACCATCCCAGTAGAAATCAATTAGTTTTGGGATTAGACCTTGTACAGACTTGTTCATATTCTGTCCTTCAGACTTCTCCAGCACACCTACAATCCGAAACTGTTCCGTTGTCTCCTATTTTCAAGGTCATCGACCTTATGCCATAGCTGAGTCATCTGCTTTTCCATTTCCAACAATCTATGTTCCTGTCATGCCACCTTTGATTCAACCTGCATTGCAAAGAGTTCATTATTCACAATTCTGAATTCTGCTGTCTCGCCCTTTATTCCATCTCCACTACTGACTGTCAGATGCTGGGAATGTCATTTATTAATGTTTTTATCATGTTTTTATTTCAAAATGTTGACTTTTTCAGAAATGTTCTGAGCTGTTGAACTGTCACTTTTCTGTCCACTTGCCACCATTGTCAAATCTCCTCAGCAGGTTGTACTGTTTGAAGGCCATTAAGAGAACTCTTGTGATTGAGAAGTCACAACTGTTTTCCTTCTCCCGCAGTTCAAACTTGCCAGACTGGCACCGAAAATTTCTCTAATTAACCCTTATTTTGCAACTTGATTCCTGGCCCTAATACATGAAATCTTTGCTCGCTTTTACTAACGGTTTACCAGAGCTCAAGGACTAACAGCCATCTTGTTGTTGGCTCTAGCACTTCCCAACTGAAAAAAATTTGAATGCATTCTTTTTAAAACCAGTCATGTGTTGTGTGTGGGTAGCATGTCTTGCATTTGTTTACATGGGCGGACCTATACTTGTGAAATAAGGCCCATTTACTAATCCTAATGCTGAATTGTTTTGTCTGTTTGTATCCAGTGTGTTTAGTGATGTATCTCCATTTTGTTTTCAGATGGGTGGACGTGTGCCTACATTTTTTGCAGATGGGTGGTTGTGCACCTCCATTTTGTTTGCAGATGGGTGGATGCATGCCTCCATTTTGTTTGCAGAC
Source organism: Neoceratodus forsteri (assembly GCA_016271365.2). Taxonomy (NCBI): domain Eukaryota; kingdom Metazoa; phylum Chordata; order Ceratodontiformes; family Ceratodontidae; genus Neoceratodus; species Neoceratodus forsteri. The sequence goes on from CM057452.1 coordinate 1,609,424,359, forward strand.
TGGTGAATGTGTGTCTCCATTTTGTTTGGAAATGAGTGGATGTGTGTCTCCATTTTGTTTGCAGATGGGTGGATGATGTCTCCATTTTGTTTGCTGATGGGTTGGTGTATGTCTCCATTTTGTTTGCAGATGGGTGGATGCATACCTGCATTTTGTTTTCAGATGGGTGGATGTGTACTCCATTTCGTTTGCAGGTGGGTGGATGCATGCCTCCATTTTGTTTGCAGGTGAGATGATGCATGCTCCATTTTGTTTATAGATGTGGATGTGTGCTTCCATTTTGTTTTAGATGGGTGGATCTCCTTGTTTCAATAATAACCACTTCTTGCGTTGAATGTATACTCTTATGTGAATAACCACTTCTTGCCTCACATGTATTCTCTAATGCAAATAACCACTTCTTGCATCACATGTATTCTCTTTTGTGAATAACAACTTTGTGCATCTCGTGTATTCTCTTGTGTGAATCACCATTGCTTGTGTTGCATGTATTCTCTTTTATGTTGGTGACTATGTGTTTCTGTTGTATTGACTGAAGTTCTGTTAAAGAAAATGTTGGTAACCCTTCATTTTGGAAATCAGCTTGTGTTTCGACAGTTTTACATTTGGATGAATGGAATCAAGAGGAATGCCCTGTGTGTCCTCATCAGCCCTGCACAGAGATGCACTGCAGAATATGGCCAACCCAATATCGGCTAAGGAGAAAAGCAGGCATTACAGAGCAAATGTCAAGAATGACTCAGACTGTTATAAGCACTAGAGAAATTTGCAGCATGCCTCATGCATACCGTGGTTCTTGAATGATGAACAGCACCAAAACTGCAACCAGAAGGTTAAAGAGAGAATGCGGAGATATAGAGAAGCCCAGAAGCAGAAGAAACAAGTGGCAGCTGAAGTAAATAGTGCACCAACTAAATGCCAAACAAGGCTGAAGAGCAAAAGAAAGCAACACAAAGAGAATACTGGAGTGAGAAAAAGGCAACAACATGCAGCAATGATGAGTCAGAAAAGTAGAAGAATTAATGAAAACAACACCACAAATATTGGGAAACAAAGGAGCTAAAAAGCAAGGACAAGTCACTACCACCACCACCACGACCACTGCCACCCACACCCCACCCCAGCAATACCAGTGGTCATGCCAGAGTGGGAGCTGTGTTTGATACTAGTGGATCAATATAATGTGGCCTATAAGAAAGGCCGTTCAACTAGCATGAAAAGATTTGCCTAACTCACCCAATAGATCTGCTGTCACAGTGGAGAAGATCATGTCATCTTGTTTGACATCAAAAAAGCTGCCTTGTCCAAGCACAGTGTGCTTCCAAGAATCAACCTAGAAGACAAACTTACATCTCTTGTAACAGAAAAGTTGTCACAGCTCAAAAACCATGGCAAGAAAAGTGAAAGACAGAAGAGTAAGGAATTCTTAAAACAGTTGTATTAAAAAATATAAGCTGCTTAGAACTGCTAGCTTAGCATTTGGGATCAGCTGGAAGAGGCTCATGAGGGTATCTCATCGTGAAGGTGAAAAGAACAGATGGCACTAAGCTCCACACTGCCACAGGAAACTGTGACTAGAGCTGAGAATTTCTTTGAAGAGTGTGCCATACCTCTGCCACACAAAAAGGCTTTTTGAAAATATCTGGCAAAACAAGGTCATAACTCGATAAACCTATTAACTGTCTTTGCAGGAATTCATCCAACAGAACTCAGACACACCACTGAGAGCTAGAAACTTTGGAACTCTATACCCAAAGCACATCACATTGGGAAGGGATGAAAAACTTAACCAATCCCTGTGTGAATATTGCACAAATGCTTCACTGACACTTAAGGTGCTAAATCGTATTGTGGATAAACATCAACTAACAGGCTGCAAAGTCACGAATGTGTACCAGGCAGTAGAAGCGACTATGTGTCCAAATGCACCACTTGGAAAGTTCTAGAGGTGGTACTGTGTAGAAAAAAGCATGTGATCAGTGCAGCACAAATAATTTTGGCAAAGCAGTGGAGGAGCTAGTCAAGCAACATGGACAAGAACAAGCAATGTGGCAGCAGGGACAGTTTCAAAATAATTCACAATGCTGATGGCATACAAGTGTGACAAATGAGGAGAGTATCAACAAAATAAATGCTCAACTGTCTGGAACCTGGTAGAAGTAATAAAAGAAGAACTTTCATTCCTGGGTCAGCATCTGCATGTGGTTGTGATGGTGTTGGAATTCACTGAGAACGACACCTGCAAACTACAGGACTAGTGCACACATCATAAACAAACAAAAGTTCACCCTGTGGTAACCTATTATAGGTGTGCTCACAGTGAAGCCACCTTCACTGGTGATCATCTCCAGTGATCTGAAGCATGATCACAATGCAATGCATCATTTTGTGAAAACTGCAATCCAGTATCTCAGGAATGTCTGATCTTTGAACTTCGTTAAGCAAGTGAACTTCACAGATGAGAGCAGGAGCCAGTATAAGTCAAAATGTCCATTTTATGATATTTCTTTGGCAAAAGTGAGTATGGTTTTCCAATTGAGTGTGCTTTTTGGGTCACAACATGGAAAGGGGCCTCAGATGGTGAAAGTGCAGTTGTGAAGTCTGCAGCAAGCAAGGCAAAACAGTCACCGCTAGGCTGTGATTAGAAAGGAAAATACCTCTACAAATACTGTTGTAATCAATAGATGAGAGAGTGCCACTGAAGGGTGCAGTCACTTCAGGCAAACATTTTTGGGTAGGTGAAAATTTTAAAAAAGAGAGTTAAGTGGAGATATAAAAGCCGTACCTGGGACACACACCTTATACAAAGTGTGAAGTCATTTTTGTCTGGTATGGTGGTCACAAGAAACTTTACATGTTTCTGCATATGCTGTGTTAATGAAGATGGGCCCTGTAAGAACTGGAGTCATGTGGAAGATTGGAAGACAAAAGACTAACGGCTTCAGCTGCATTTGTGCCAGCTGCCAAAGATCCCAGCACCACAATTCTCACTGATGCTCCTGGTTACTCTAACAATAAAGGAATCTGGACAAAGAACTAAACAGGATCTTGAATATGTATGTATATGTTTGGAGTAAACATCTTGTTGTTGGTAGCTCCCAATAGATAAATGAGGGTTATTAGATTAGCATAAGACATAAGATATCAGATCATATTGCTTTTTAAATAAACATGTTGTTATCACATGTGATGTGTACTAGTTTGTTGTGTTAATATATCTGTGTGTTGTTGCTATAAAATGTTCCTTTTAGTATATAATATTTGTATTTTATGTAATATCGCATAACATTGAAAATGTTTGGAACCTTTTGTAATTTGCACATAAACATCAATATCAGGATCACCATGAAAACAGGCCTTGTATAAGACCTATGGTGTAAACTTTTGCATTGTCAAATTGTTTTTGCCTGTATAAATAAAAATGTTTTACTACTTACTACTACTGCTCCACAGCTTTGACTGTTGTGTCAGGTCAGACACACTCCACAGCCTCCACGCCAACCCTTATCTTGGTAATACTGACTGCTCCCAGTGCTAATTCAGCTCCTGATGCCACAACAGCAACCACCATGGCTAACAATTCTGAGACTTTGACAGACACAGATGTGCCCAACAATGTTTCTACATCAACTGAGTGCACAGCTCCACATTCTGATGACGTCTGCTCCATCATCAATCAGCATCCCCACAGTTTCTAAAAAGACTAAAACATTTTAGACCCAGAAATTATACAGATCAATAATCACTATGCTGTGTACTATTCCATTGGGCAAGTAACTGCAGTGGATATCGAAAAAATGGTACTCTGTGAAGTTCCTACAAAGCATGGAAATGTTTTTACTTGGCCATGATGGTAGGACAATGACTGTATGATGAGAAAACACATTTTATGGACCAATACAGTTGGAGGGAGGAGGTGGCCCCATATTATGCAATCTGAAGAATTAAAGATGATCTCTGAAAAGTTCAGAAAGCTGCAACAGAGATGGAATTAAAGACACACTCAACTTGTACTATATTGACCTCATAATGTTAAGTGGACTTTGGTGAAAATATATTCATTATCACAAATCACACTACATAGTTTTGTAATTTATGTACATACTGTAGTTTAGCCTGTAGATATAGTTTAGTCAGTAAGTATAATTTAGTCTGTAGGTATAGTTTAGTCTGTAGTTGATGCATTATTTATTTATTTTTTAAAATTTCACCAGGAAAGGCATACTGAGTAGAACTGCTCATTTCTAGATGTGTCTGGGGGAGAGGAGGGAGAGACAAATAATACAGATATTGAGTTCAGATGCTTAAACATGGTGGTAATATGTTACATACAGTACAATGAACTAGAATACAAGATAAACAATACAGGTGTGGGCAACAATACATCAACGAATTACAATGGTATGGAGACAAGTTCAAAGTGCATTCAGGGTGTTGTGTGTTACATTCAGGCAGTCATCATCATCAGCCAGCATCCCACAGTTTGCATTAGCAAAAACTGTTTCTGTAAATTTCATAGTTTTGGTAAATGTGGACATTTTTTAGTCTGTAGTTATGCTTTAGTCAGTAGCATTAGTTTAGTCTGTATTTATAGTTGATGGATTACAACAAAATCCTGTTTTTGTAAATGTAATACTTTTTGTATAACTCATTTTACTTTAAATTGTAAACTTTTGGAATGTGGACTGCTGTTTCTTGTCTCTTACTGCATGTGCTGTGGTAATTCAAGACCCTTGTCACATTGCAACATCAGGTTAAAGTCCCCTGTTACATGCACATCCAGAGTTTTATGTCCCTTGTACATGTGTATCCATAGTTTTATGTCCCCCTACATGCATAACTTTGTGAGCACTTTTCTCAGGACCCTGTAAGGGAGTTATTTTGCACCATAAAAAATTTCATTGGGTGAGTCACAGCATACAAAAACTTTAAATATTTGATAAATCATGCATTTTAAAAATGATGCTGGTGTCACAGTTCAGTAGCCTTTTTCATGCATTGACCCATAAATTGTAGTGAGAAAGAAAAATGCTTCATGCTGGTTATCAAACCCTGGCCTCTACTCACTACTGAAAAAAAACCAAATGGGAATCACCCACAGGATACACTGGAGCCATGCTAGATAAATTTAATTTATTGGTGCAAAGGTAAAATGCTGACTGGCAGCCACAGTGCTTCATCCAAGGGTCTTCAACAGGGACATGTCAAACAGTGTTGGCTCATACTTCTTTTAAATGGCAGAATTGAAGCAACAGCTTCACATTTATCAAAAATGTAACAATATCAGTTATAACCAGACCACTGCCCCAAAGAAAGCAATATTGGTTGGGGAAAAGGAAGTGCTGCACAGAACTTGAACCCAAATCACAAGACTGCATAACCTCTTTTTACAAAACACACTGGTTAACAGGATGATGATTACATGCAAAAGTCCCACCTTTTTAAAATGTGTCATAATCCAGAAATTAAAGCACACTAAGTCCAAGATGCTATGAGTTGTTAAAGAAAGCCCATTGTGTCCACTATGCCACTAGTCTCACAGCACTCAGTCACAAAATGTACTCTATAGTAAAACAGCCGTTAGGTAATGCATGCTAAATTTCTATGGAAACGGAAAGGTACTGGTAGTCCAGTGGCTGTTGGAAAAACAGTGGGTAGCTAGATATGTCTATCTAAACTGGTACAGTGGAGTCCTGTTATAAGCACTCCCAAATGCTGAGCAAAGATGTTCTTATAACCAGGACATTTTATAAGAGGACTTAATTGAAAACAGTGAAAATCCATGAACAAGCTATGGTTAACATAAAGAAACTGGGCTCAAACTAGGTTTTAGAGAACTCATTATTAAAAGTAGTATAACATAGCTTTGTAAAAGCCCTTGCTAAAACATATTAAGAGTACTGTAGTAAAATTAATTCAATGTCTTAACTATATATGCTACCTTCTTCATAGCGCATCTTTCACAAATCCACTCACTACTTAAGTGACTATTAATGAAAAACTAGATCATAATTCAACCCAGGCTTAGCTCACTCACAGGTGATAATAACCATCTACCACTACCTCTGGAAAAAAATGTTATTATAAATGGGCTTTACTACCATTGAAAATAATGGTCAAAACTCTGGACATTCAAAATATTTTCTTATAAATGGGATGCTATTATATCCGATATTCATATTAATGGGCTCCACTGCATTATGTTTCATAAATGCTAGACAGCTGTATCAGATCACAATAAAGAGAAGCAAAGATAGGAATTTAAATTCATACTGTATCTTGTCCACAGAGGTAGAACACTAAAGAAAGAGCAAGTGCAGTCCAACTGAATGAGAGTTCCTTATTCTGGCACCGAGCAAGACATCAAATTAATTCTGCTGAAAGAAAGAAAAATAGAGATCAGGGCTGGATTCACAAAGACCCTGAGATTGCTACAAGGTGCCCTGTATTAGCCTTTATAAATGGTGCAAGTGACCCCTTGCATTAAATACTGCCCTTCTGATTGATTCACAAAGGCAGCCTGCATCAACCACAGGCTGCCGGCCCCAAACGGGGCTTGCAGCATCCATTCATCCAGAAATGGGCTACGACATGGGAGCTAGGGCTTGTGGTAGATGCAGGCTGCCATTGCTCCACAATTAGGATTCTGAAATCTCACCCAGAGGGCACATTCTAAGTAACTTAGACCAGCCAGGGCTGGTCTAAAGATTATAGACATATGCCCTCTGAGTGGGATGAACACTGTGTGACAATGTGCTGCCCTGCCCCAATCCCCCTTATATATATATAAATCCCTGGAAGTCCAGTGGCCCTCCTTTCTGATGCCCAATATCACTCATTTGTACAATAAACATTAATTTGCCCTGTCCTGGAGGTCTAGTGGTCCCTCCCCACCCTAACAGGTAGTGCCCACCATCCCACTGTCCCCAATCCCAAAATGCAGCCAGTGACTGGCACAGAACACCTCTCACTTCTACAGCTGGCTGCTGAACTGAAGAGTCAGTGAGTGCCTACTGTATAGTGTATGCACTCATGATTATTCATGAACACGTATACTAGGCTAGTGAGCTTCTTGGAGGAAAATGGTCTCAGGATGATCAACAGTATGGATTATAGTGAGGTAGATCCTGCCAGACAAACCTTGTAGAGTACTATGACTGGGTGACGTGGGAACTGGATAAGGGCCATGCAGTGGATGTCCTGTATTTGGACTTCAGCAAGGCCTTTGATTCAGTGCCATATGGAGGTTGCAGAGGAAACTGGAATATGTGGGCGGGACCAAAAATGGTGAAATGGATCACAAACTGGCTAAAGGGAAGGCAGCAAAGGGTGGTGATGTGGGGACCTCTCATCACTGAGAGCAGTGATGAGCGAGTACCACAGGGATCGTACTGGGACTGTGCTGTTTGGGATTTTATTGCAGATATCTCACATGGGATCCAAAGCAAGATCAGTCTGTTTGCAGATGATACCAAGATGGGAGCTGTGGTTGATGATATGGAGGGGTGGAAGGGTTGCAGGAGGACCTAACTAAGCTGCAGGAGTGGGCAGAAACATGACAGTTGTGGTTCAACGCAAGAAGTACAAGGTTCTGCACTTGGAGCCAGGAACCAGGAAAGAATTATCACTTGAATGGGGTACAGTTGGGGAGCCCACAGAGGAGAAGGACCTAGGAGTGATCATTACAGGAGCAAGAACAACTCTGCTCAGTGCAGGAAGGCAGCAGCAAAAGCCAACAAAATGCTGGTGTGTATTGTGAGAGGATCTCCTCCAGAAGGAGGGAGGTTATTCTGCAGCTGTATAGGTAATGGTCAAGGCCCACCTGGAGTACCGTGCAGTACTGGTGCCCATTCCTGAAGAAGGACATCAGATTGTTGAGTGGGTGCAGCTAAGAGCCATAAAGATGATGTATGGATTTGAGAGCAAGCTCTATGAGGACAGGCTGGGAGAGCTGAATATGTATTCACTGGAGGAGAGGAGGAATGGGGGATATGATCAAGACCTTAAGTATCTGAAGGGATAAACAAACATGAACACAGGAGGGATTTTTCAGATGAGAAGGGGAGGGACACCAGAGGTCATGGATTGAGATTGGAGGGGAAGATTCAAGAGGAGATGAGGTGACATTTTTTACAGAAAGAGTGGTGTACAAATGGAACACCTTACCAGATGAGATAGTGTCCTGTAAGACTGTGGGCAGTTTCAAGAGGGTTAGGACAGGAAGGGATACTGGGAAGGGGAGCAGGACGGTCAGCTGTGAGGTGAGGGACTAGCTGCAAACTTAAGCAGATTGATAGATCATGAAGCCTATTTCTGCTGGCAATTTCATATGTTCATATACAGTAGGTGCTCACTGACAGTTCAGTCTGGTGGGCAGCTACAGAGGTGAGAGGTGGGCTGTTAGTTGCTGACTGCATTTTGGGATTGGGGGAGTGGCGTGGTGGGCACTACCTGCTAGAGAGTGAGGGCAGCTAGACCACAGAACAGGGCAACATGATTACTACAGTCCCCACCACTTATAACGGGCAACTTTGTGTATTAACGCTTTTGCCCGTTATAATCAGTGGTCAGTTAATCAAAAGAAAAGAATTTTGACGAACTTTTGTTTTTACATTTTTAAACAAGACTTTATTGTTTATTAAATTAAAGTTGTTTTGTATAACTAAATACCGTTACAATGCTAAACAAACCATCAGCTGCACATATTTTCCCCAATTAATGAGTTACAGCCTTTTACGAGTTATGTTCTTTCATTCTTTCAGTCTTTCGATTCAAAGAACTCAATTATCTGCTTCTGCACCTTATGTATCTCGTAGTAAGGTTTCCACACTCTCCACTCTTGTCATTGAATCCCAGTCTGGTTGTAGGGCATCATGTTGTTCCATCACTCTCCTCAGCATCAGGATAGCGGATTGCACATCTGCTGCAGTCACGATCGTCTCTTCCTGGGATTGCTCGTCCTCGCCACATCATCCTCCGCGATCATTACTGGGGCCAATTGCATTCAGTATCTCTGCAATGTCATCATCAGTTCATTCAGAAAATGCTTCTCTGGACAAGTTTGGGGTCTTATGCAATCAGTAGTTACTGAAAAGGTACTGTAGCTGTGCAAATGACACACCCTAACACACCCTTGATTAACTACTGACAACGCTAAGAGGCTTGAATTTCGAATTGCCCAAAATTGCCCACTATGTACGGGCGGCAGAGAACACTATAACCACTGGTTTTAATGTGTGAGTTTAAATTAGGAATGGCGAATGATAACTCAAAAATGCCCGTAATATCCGATTGCCCGCATTATCAGTGATGTAAGTGGTGGGCACTGTACTATAAAAAATAGGCAATATCTGGGATCAGGAGGGAGGGCCACTAGACCACCGGGAAGGAGCAAGGATGCTTGCCATTGCCAGAGGAGCTTATGGCATACCCTCCAGTGCACCGGGTGTTTGTTGCATGGGAGTTGTTGCCACAAGTGTGGGTCTTAGGTGCTGGGACCCTCCTGTACCTGAATCTAGTGCCAGGGTCCCAGATGCACTGGGCTTTGCACAAGCCTCTGTTTGCCACAGCATTGAGCCCAAATGTCAATACAAAAATCAGTACAAAATTTAGACAGATTATATTTGGAACATGAAAGTAATGAGGCTTATGTAAAAAAGGTAAGAAGTTGATTTCTTCATTTAAATCATTGAAGCTCAATGTGTTTATGGTGCATATCCAGCTGCTTTCTTTTTCAAAAGCTGTTTACTCTGTCACTGCCCTCATGAGTGGGGGGACTTGTTCCAGGGTCATGAATTTTAATGTCTGGAGATCTGAGTTATATTTGGTTTTATAAAGTGCCCTTGACACTTGCTTAGTTTTATAATGATCTTCTAGACCATTGTTTTCATTTCCATTGTGGAAGGCCCTTCCATGCTCTTGGATTCATTATTTCAGGAATGTATGGTTATTCCTCATATTGAACCACAAGGGCACCCTGCCACATAGACAACAAAAGGGTCTTGCAAGTTACGTTGTCTGATTTCTACTTTCTTGTCATCACAAGTAGGGCTTACAAAATGTGTTCCCATCAACTGCATATTTGTAGATGTTGCAGAAACTGCATCTGTAAAATCCTTTTGAATGTTACAGTAGTCAAGTGGGTGTGTTTCAAGGGATGACACTTGGACAAAGCAACTGGATTTTACTAGATTCCCAAGGCTCTGTCCTTTCTTGAACGTGATTATTGATTTGATTCCACACTGATTCCCAAAGATCTGTCCATTTGTAAAATTGGCCAGAATTTGTGAATCAAATTGTTAATTTGGTCTAATAAAGGATTAATATCTGTCACAAAGGTACAGGGTTGGTCTGCTTCTTTAGTGTGATTTTAGGTATTAAAGGAGCATCCCTATCCAAGTGCTGGGCTTTTACAAGAGCTTCATCCAAGATTTCTTGTGAGTAGCCTGTATCCAAAACTTCTGAGTCAGTTCCTGTACCTGCTGCTTGAAGGTACTGGTTTCACACTACAGTTCCTTTTAGTCAAATGTATTGAGAGTAAGGGATGGAATTGATCAGATTTTATAGGATGTGACTATTGTAGTGCAGTAGGGCATTAGCTGCTGGTTCCTTCCTGAACCCACAAGATGACATTTCTGTATCTGGCATGACACTTAGTGTGACATCCAGAAAATGTATCTGGTGTATGCCAACTTCATGAGTGAATTGCAAATTGAAGTTGTTATGATCAATGTATTCAGTGGAACTGTGGATGTCATCCACTGTGCCACATCAAACACAGATAATATCAATAAAGTGATACTGAAAAATCAACCTATCAAAATAGAGATTTACTTTCTCATTGAAAATATATCTGTTCTCCCAAAGGCACATGTAAATATTTGCATAGGATGGGGTGAAGGCTGTCTCTTGCTGTACTGTACTCCTGAAGAAAACACTGTTTGCTAAACATAAAATAGTTTTGTTGCAAAGCAAATTCTAGGGCCTTCATCATGAATGGTAAGCAGGCATTCTTACGAACGTTACTTGATGAAAGAAATGTTCTACTACTTCAACACCTTTAGGATGGGGATGCTAGTGTAAAGGCTGCTCATATTTACTGCAAGCCATATATATTCTCATCTCCACATGTACCCATTTAATTTACTAAGAAAGTCCATGGTGTCCTAAATGAGATCTCAAACTCAAGATTGCTGATTGTAAAAATGATCAAGAAGGATTGATAAAGTTAGGGTAAGATATCCCACTCCCAAGACAAATTGTCTGCCAGGTGGATTTGTCCTGTTTTTGTGGACTTCAGGCAGAATATAAAATGCTGGCACGACGGGATATTCTGTTCTCAGAAATCCTGACTCTTTTGCTGTCAACCAGGCCCTAGAAAGACTGCCATCTAACAAATTAAAAGCTGCACCTAAAACACTCTGGTTGGATTGCCCTGTAAGTGTTCATAATTTTTACACATTTAACAGTTTGTACAATGTATGTATGTAACTAGTTTCATTTAATAGAACAATATTACTGCTTTTGTCTGGGGACTTTATTAAAACCCTTCAGAGTTCTTGTAGTTCTGTAGGGTCTTTCTTTGGCTGGAGAAAGATAAAACCTATTACTTGGATTTTCTTGTAGCAATTATTTGTCCACCCTCATGACTGATAAGTTTCTCAAAAGTTCAGGTTGCTGTATGAGTTCCAAATTGTGGACAGAAAGTGGATTTTGTCTGAATCTGCAGTCTTCTTCAGCAACCAGAGTTCCTGATGAAATATGGGAATCCAATAATTTGTCCAATCCACTTGGTCAATAAGGTTGTGTGTGTTCAATCAAAGATTCCACATTAATGTCTTTAATTAAGTTTGCCACCATTGTAAAGTCCATTAAAGCATGTGTTGCATCTGGTGTGCAGTTCTGTATGGCATCTTGCTCCATCTACCTCCCTGATGTGTCCCTTTAGGGACTCAGCAGTTACAGCTACAATAAGTATTGAGTTTTGTTCTCTATTCTGTGGGAAACCCATGTTTGATTGTTCACTGAGTTTGCTTGTTCTGACTGGAAAACCCTCAGTTTAAGTTTTCATATGAATTTAAATAGGTACACCTTTAACTTAAATCAGTCCACTGTTGGGGCAGGGATAAAATGATAATCCCTTTGAAAGCACTCTCTTGCTTGTTACTGAGTACTACAGACATCAAATTGATTTTGTAATCCCCTGTTAAATGATTTATTTATTTTTTGCATTTTGGGTTGTGCTTTCCCTGCCTCTATGTCTTGATTTTTACCTGCTTTTTACAGTTGTTTTCTTTTTCTGTTGTTTGGGAATTTTCTCTTTTCTGAAAAGGTGTCTGGTTTGAGGTGGGGTTAAATACTGGCTGTAGAGTCAGTCTCCATTTCTGAGATGGTGGTATTTGTAGTGAACTGGACCACTAGTTTAAAACTTAGGTGTTTCTAGTATTTGCATTCCTTGGTCTTCTCTTTGATCTGAAGCAAGATCTCCCTACTGGCTGATCAGTGTCTGTGCTTCCAGCAAAATAATTCACCTTTATGTAGTCTTCTGTGTCCCTGGATGATTTTGATTTTTCATGCTTAAAGGAACCTTCTCATCCTTAGAGGTGGTATTAATATATGTTTTATTAAGGGGTTCAAAATCTGGATCTTCTTTATGTTCCTCAGTCACTTCTTGTAAATAAATAATTTCCTGAATTCAAACTTTCTTGTAACTGGGTGTCCCTTTTGATGAATGCCTTCATTAATTTATTTGTGCATTCTGTGAGAGCTTCCTCCCACTCCTGTTTGAATATAAATGCTGTCACTTATGCAGATGAGCTTATCATGCTTTAATCCCCTGGAGACCAACCTTGTTCCAAATACTTTGCAAGAGTTAAACTATTGTACAAAATGGTTCAGTTCAGATACTCTCAGTTTTTCCTAATTATCAAATGAACCCTGAGTTCCTTTTATCAACCTCTGTCATCTGTGAAACGGGCAGTTTGCTCATCAGACTTATAAGGGTAAAAATATAATGAAATTAAATCAAATGTCTAACATGTCTTAATCAGCAAAGAGGATTGTCTTGCCTTTTCCGGCATTTGGCAATTGCTTCAGTATCTCTAGTGATAGTTGCAACTGTCTACTGGTTCAGTAGAAGCCCCACTATTGTAATATTATTCATGCTTAAACATATTTTGCACAAACATTATGATGAGTAGACAAGTCAGGAAAGATTACTCTACTCAACTACTGCTTGGTAGCCATTAGCTTTACCACTGTACTAGGGTTCCTTGACAGGAAATGCAGACTGTGGTAAAGGACATCAAGCAGTGAGTGCAGACCCCACCTACACAGCTGCAGTGAGTTTAGTAATGAACAAGATGGCGCTGGGCTGGGTGTGCTGTAAGTTAGAGCTCTTGCTAGTCTCTCAACAAGCTTAAACTTTTAATATTATGCTTGTTTGGGGAATCCAAAAGTCAGTTTTTGAAATTGTAGTTAACTTCCAAATTTAGGTTTTTAATTATGCATTTTAAAGTTGTTTAAAAGTTAACTAGGTAGAAGTAGCTATTAGGGAAAATAGCTTTAGCTAGGGAACGAGTGAGGAAGTGATGGGAGTTTAGGTTTTTATTTTTAGGAAGTTAGTTTCAGTCTATGGTGCTGTGTATAATTCTCAATTATCAGTTTGGGCAGCATTACTACAGTGCTGCTATTTTGTTGCACTGCTGTTGGAGTACTGACCTATGGTTCAGAGCTTGTCTGGGCACTTCATGTGGGGTCAGTGAGGTGGAACAGTCTCCAGGTGTTTTGCAGAGAATATGAACTTCTTGGATCCAAGAGAGCTGGAAATGGATGGAGCACAGTGGGCAAGGAAAGGAGGAACTTAGTTGAGAGGTTCAGGGGTGATGCAAGTGGGTACTCTTTCCATTACTTTGAAACTTCAGCTCACTGTTGCTGAACTGTGCTCAAACTGGGAAGCTTGTGAGGCTGCTAGCCAGCAGCCGCACAGGTAGAACTGTGCTGTGACCATTGCAAAATCACCTTTCAGGCAGGAGTTGAAAATTTTCTCTGCCCTTGCTCATGAGGTGGGTCATAAGAAGGCTATGTTCTAAATTTGGGTAAAATATTTAACAAAAATAGTTACTAGGGTATGTTGAATTGTGCAAATGCAGGCTCATAAGTTACATAATATTCAATATTTTACTCCCAAATTTTCAATGTAGCCATTCTTTTACAGCACCTCATGAATGTGACAGTTGTCATTTTCAACTGCTGCCCAAAATGTGTTTTGTATCCGAAGTTGATTTTGCAGTCCCTGTTCAGAAATAATTTTTAGAGCAGGAGTTGAACATTTGCTTTTCATGAGGCAGGGTCATAACAAGGCTATATTGAAAGTTTGTGTAAAAATATTCCAAAACAACAAATGTATGAGCCTACATTACATTTTGATAACACAGCTCATAACCTTAGTAATTTTCAATATTTTCATCCACAAATTCCTCAGCTGCAGCCCTATTGGCTCTGGCTAGAATTTGTTTACCAGGAGATCATTCCATAATTGAATTTACCTTTTTGTCATATATGGCTGTCTGTCAATGGTCCATTTGTAGGTCACTTTCAGAAATCATATTTACCTGTGATCCTTAATGAAATGCTAAACGCCTCTACTGTTTGCCATCCTGTTGCATTTTCTCTAAATCAGAATCAGGTTTATCACTATATTTCTTGCATGTGTTTGTCAGATGCTAGTGGTAATCTGTACTGGCATACATAAACTGGACTTTCACTAGGGTCTGTAGGTACCATGGTAACATGCAGGTCAGTTACCCCACAATTATAAACATCTTTTTCAAAATATTTCTTTCAACTAAAAAAATCTTATACATAACATCCTTTTCTATTTCAGTTTCACAACTATATGTACTTCTTTAAACTGTTCTGTTTCATTTTTCAGGGTAAGGATAGCACAAGATAATCACCTTCAGCTTTACATGTACGTATTTCTTTCTTATCCACTGGGCAGATTTCCTGAAGAAATTAAATGACTGGGCAAAGACCCAGTACTCCCATCTGTGCCATTTCTCTTCTTTCATAGTGCCCCAATAACTGGAACAGCTAATTCCAAATCATAAAAGGATTTACCTACAACTATTCCTAACTCACAGTTAGCTTCTATAGTGATAGGCTCTGTTGTAGGATTATGGACCAAAATATGCATTACTCTGTTGCTCATGCTACCAAGGTGTGGAATGGATCTTCAAAACTCTCATATCACTGAACTGCTGGTTAAGCACAAACAATGCAGTTTGGTCAGGCATTCTTGGCCATTCTTTATATTAATCCTAACAGAATATTCCCTTTATTTACCTGGAACTGTCTTGAGTGAACTCACTCACAACCTGACAGACTTGAAGAATAGCTTGTCCAGACCTTAAGGTTTGTGGTAGCACTTTTATTGGGTAACGGTCCCCCCTTATTGGTGACCACAGACTATCATTGGCTAGGTCTATATACAGTACGCACTTATTAGTACAAGAACATCTAACCCAAGATACATGGAGATTTCAAGCCTTGCACTACATACACATAGTGTTGTATATTCTTTCCCAATCTGAGATTCAAAACACAGACACCTATAAGTTTTAAGCTACCTTCATGGTTTGGGACAATTTTAGCCACTTTGTTTAGCTACAAATGTCAAATTAGGGCTCTGTCTTTTAACACTCTGTAGACCTGCTCAATGATAAGACAGTGCTTGTAGCCTAGGCATAACACAGAACTGGCTACCTGCAAGTTCTCTGCCCTAAGCACCTTAAACTCACCTTTTCTGACTTTATTTTACAGAGAAAGGACTTATGATTCAGTGGCATTTCCTTTCTGCAGTCCTCAGCAGAAGCTGTGTAATCAGAGTCTAAGGCCTTTGCATCAGAAACAGGATGGAATTCTGAGAAAATAGGAATTACTTCCCTTGTGAAGAAAGTTAAACCTCTTTATAATAGTAGTTGATAATGGTCAGATATTTCCAGATATTTTGCAAAATTTCTAAAGAGTTCCTCTCTGCTGCTCCTACTGTGTAAATGCAGAAAGCAGGAGATTTCTCTAGAAATATCACAGAAATTTCAGGAAATATCTGGCCATGTCTTTGGCTGTGACTGTACATTAACCTCAGAGCCTACCACATCATGTTTTGACAAACAAACCACATGTGCTTTACTTCCCCATGTAGTCAAATTTTCAGAATTACCTAATATAGACACATCAGGTATGTCAGAATGTACACAATTTAGTTTAATCATTGCATCATCTTTCTCATGGTAACATGACTCTGATTGTTTAGAAACCTTAAGACTCTTTCCAAATGGAATGGGCCTGTTTACCTGTGACCACAGAACTCTGTGGAAATAGTAATAGGTCTAAACCTTTCAGAAGGTTATTTCTAATTAGGAAATCATCACCGTTTTGTTTGGTAACATACACTGGATGTGTACAGTGGTAGTTATATAGTACAGTTTACCGGTGCCGTAGTTGTATCAGTCAGTGCTGCTCTGTGTTTGCTTGGTAGTGTGATTGTGCCTTGATCTGCAGTGCAGTGCAGTATGTGGTGGGTATGCTTGGCTTTATTATGCACTTTCCTGTGAAGCCACAAGGTGGCGACTGGGAATAATTTTAGCAGACTGGAGCTCCAAAGTGTATGTGGGTTGTTTTAACCACTAGTTTTACCTGTTCGCCAGCAGGTGGCATGAATTACTGTAGTTTTAGCAGGCCTTGAAGCTGTACTGCTCAGGTTTTCTCTATGCATTTATCCTCGTTAAGCCTTGCTAGGTAGTCTCTGTCTGCTAATAAAAATTATGTTCACCTACTTTGTCTCTCATGGGTTTATTTCCTTTATTTTTCAGTATTTCTGCTCCCTACATGTTCATTTTTATCTCAGTTATGTGCACTGGTTTATAAATTGTCCATGTTTTGAATGATTCAGAATGTACTGTAGGTCAGTCATGGTCTGAATGTAGCATTATTTCCTTATGTACCAAAGAATATTATGTTGTACTCAATAAAAATTGTTTTGCTCTACCAACCTATACAAAAATAAACTTAATTTGTATACAGAAGTGCAGCACTGATGCCCACTCACAGTATATTGTTCAGCGTGCATGAGTTCTTATGTGGCAATGTCTTTGAATTGATAATTGCATGGCTCTTAGTACACTGTAGACTACACAAATTTGCATTGTCGTGGGTTTGTTACTGTAGTGATCTTTCTTCCAGCCCACTAGTCCAACCATCAAACTTTCCTGCATGCTAAAATTCATGAGTACTGTATCAGAAGGAAATCAAATGATAATTAATCATAATGCAGAAAAGAATGATTTGTGTGTTACTGTAGCAATATTTCTCTATCTTGCTACCCATGCTACGAACCTTCCTGTACATTAAAATTCACAGGTACTGTATCAGAAGAAAATCAAATCATAATTAATCATAATCTAGAAAAGAATGATTTGTATGAATGCAGAATGCTATGTACTATAATTATTCAACAAGATCACAGCATACTGAACATATTTTACATACTGTGTAGGGAGCTTCAATACTGCACTTCAGTATGCCAAATGAAATGCTCATTCACATTTATGTCTCTTTTTGTCAGTGAGATTGTGGGTTTATTTGAATACCTACAGTACAGTTTACCATTTATTCTAAGAGCAGTAGCCTATCACATTGCACAATCATTGATTGCACCACCTGCAAACATTTTCTGTTGTTAATTGGATGTGGGGCTTATGAGGATGTGATTCTGGCTAAACTGCTAGTCTGCCTGTGAAGCAAACATGTTGCTTCCACAGTAAGTGGTTGCTATGAAGAGCCATATGTCTCTGTGCCCCCAATTATTGACAGTTCTACATTGCCACTAAGCTTACTTTAATGCTACCCATTGGTGGTTCCTGCACTTCCTGCTGAGTGGGTTTACTTTAATGCCACCATCAGTAACTTTGAATTGACCATCAAGCAGGCTTGCTTTAATGTTGCTGGTCACTGCCTAGTCCACTGCTCAATGAGAAGGCTTGCAAAAATCTGCCAGTTGCTGGCTCCTGCATTGCCAAGTATGCTTACTTTAATGCTGCCAATTGGCGTTCCTACACTGCCCACCAACCGGCTTACACTGATGTCCCTAGTTGAAAGTTCCTGAATTGTCTGCTTAGCTGGCTTGCTTAAATGTTGCTGCACATGGCACCACCTTCATGCTGACATCCGCCTTCTGGCTAAAAAATCATGTTGCTTTTTTCTTTATGTGGTTTAAACTATTGCCCAGGGTCTGATATTTTTGGGAAGGAGCAGTAGGTCAAATTTCAAAAATTACATAGAATTATATTATCAAACCGTGATAAAAAAGGTCTTACAATTTCTTACTGCACCCTGGCTTTTATGCTACAACAGCTGAGGTAGTTTTTTATAAACAAGAAACCCATAATAAAATCATTCATTTGTACAGAAAGTAATAAGTCGCTCTTTTATATATACTTGCTTTTCAAGTATTTACTGTTTCAAATATTATGTTTATTTGTTTGTTTGTGTATCTGTTAAAAATCTAATAAAATGTTTTATTTAAAAAGTAATTAGTCAGCCAGCAGTTGTATTCAATGATATCTGTAATTTGCTATTAATCTGCAGAGTCATGGTATGTTGTCAAATACATGGGAAAAATGCAATTGTATTTATCAGAGAATACTTAAGAGAAATATGGTTGAAAAGATTGAAAATAAGCAAGTTTAAGAATCTCAACTCAAGCTGCTTTACAAAGATTAGTCAACTAAATACAGAGGTCAAAATACAGATACACTTTTCCACGCAGTATACTACAGAACTAAGTCTGAGAAAGCAATTAAGGTTAGCATGTTGTCTAGCAAAGCATATCCACATCCATCTACTGTGTTGTATTAGATTTACCTAATATTATGAATTACAGTAAGTGCAGCTTGAGCCTGTGAGTGGTGTTTTGTGTTTCACTGATTGCATACTGTATATTTTCAGATTGCAGTAGTAATATGGATATGATGATGGATGAAGTCCATTTTAACACTATACCAGAGAGGTGCTGTTGTTGTTAAATCCAATTTCCTCCCATTTAAGTATTAACTATCAAAACAAAGTTCTTTCTTTTTTCTTTTTTTCCTCTAGGGCAAGATTCTGTAGGTTTTCCAACTGTCTTTAAAATGGCAAGAAATATATTTCTTACGTGTGTGTGTGTATGTGTGTCTGTTTGTCAGTGTGTGTTTGCTTCTTTACACAGTAGATTAGTTGTGACAAGAAAGATAGGCATGCTGTTTTTACTTAATTGCTTCCAGTGTTACTTACCTACTGTTTCTGCTGGCATTGTTGTATGTTCCTATGTACAAAAGTTGTTGCCAAAACACAGACTTCTAAAGGATAGGACAAAGGTCATGCTCATAGTGAAATATCCAGCACAGATGGTTAAATAAAGTATGGGATTTAGCGCCTGTATCAGGAATTACCTGACAGGGGTCCCTGTCAGGGAAAACATGTCCAGGCTCTGCTAACCTATATAGGGACAATTGCCTCAGTTTGACAATTGTTTTGTGGCATAGGTAATTGTCAGGTCACATACTGTGCCAATAGTTATGTCAAAACAGCAGTCAAGTGCATAATCACATAGGTCATTTGCTTTAGAGAATATTATCAATTACATAGGAGCAGGACTAGCACCTACTAAAGGCTCCCAGTAGTTAGTAAGGGGCTCCCAATCATAAATAAAAGCTGTGGATTCAAACACATTGTCCCTGCCTAAAGACTTTTATTTCAGAAGTTTAGCAAAAGTCCAGAAAAATCAAGTACTTACCATATGGCTTACCAACTCATGCTCAAACTCCACCCTTGGCCAGACCAGCCAGAATTTGCATTTTGTGAATTCTGATTAAATTGGATGGACTTTTAAACACTGAAGAGGACACTGCTTCATCGTAAGTGCTTGATTTTATTTGACTTTTACTATACTTCTAAATAAAGGCTTTAATGATCGCTTGTGTTTGAGTCCACAACTTTATTTAGGATTGAGAGCCACACTACTATATGGAGCATTTAATAGGTGCCAGTCCTTCTGCTGTGTTTTTTGTATTTCTGACTGTGCACCTATTGCCTGGTCATGGTCTCTGTTTTTGCATACATTATTATAAATTAAAACAGCCATAAAAGGTTTGAAAGGGACTTGAAATGTAAGGTTTCACCAGATCATACAGTATGTAGTTGGTACAAAATGGTTGAACAGTTTATGAAAGCCAGACAGAGGGCTGCAGATTGTAATAAAATCAAGAAACAATAGAAAATGTGTCTTGTAAATGAACAAATAACTGACCGTTCCTTCTTGTTATTCTTTTCCTGTATACAAATGTAAATAAACAAATAGGCATCACTGTGTAAACATTAGTTTAAGCAGACTGGAAAACACAGAAAAGTTGCACCTGTGGCTATGGGAAAGAATAAAGGGGCAGAAGCAGTCAGCTATTTTGTCATTTACAAAGACCTTTTTCAGTGCAAATAGGCAGTGCAATAAAATTACCATTTACAGGTATGGTGCTATGCACCCCAATAGTGAAAAGCTGCTATCCTGATGTAAATGTCTGACATTTTGGATAGTCACTTGCTAAGCCTTCTTTTGCACTGCCTATTTGTGCTTAAATAAAATGTGTCTTTGTACAGTAAATGAACAAATAACTGACTGTTCTTCCTATTATTCTTTTCCTATATAAAAACAGCAGCACAATCTCCCTCCTCAAATTCAAAAATGAGCTCATTCTCTTGAACTGCACATGCTGATTTGACTTGGCTGAAAGCTGCAGCCGCACACTCCTAACAGCATGACCTCCTCAGCTATACACACTTCAGCTGTGCTGCCTTGGACATGGATGGAAGAGGAGGAGGGTAGAATCAGTGAATATGTTTTTTTTTATTTTTGTTTTTGTTAATGGGCAAGGTTTTGTTTTGCTCATTATATCTCACAGTCCTTTTTTTTATTATTTTTTTGTTAACTGGGCAGGCTTACTAGGCACAAGTGCCTGTTTTCAGGGGTGACCTGGGAGCACTGGGAGGGTAAGTGACTTGCTTAGAGTCACACAGTATGCAAGGAGGGTGTGGGAATCAAACCCAGGTCTGTCTGCTGGATGTATCAAGTTCATTCACAGCTCATTACTCTAACCTCTAGGCTATACTGCCAGCTATACTTACAGCAAAGAAATAAAATTGCAGTGTTCCCAGTCTTTTCCCTTCTAAATGTTTAGGCTACAGAAGGATCAAAGTTCAGACTAAACATTGCAGTTGTTCTTGTTTTCCTGGTGAGTTTCTACTGGTAATGTAGGTGATGGATAATTTCTTGATCTACTTTTTAGTTTTGCAGAAGGAAGAAATAGCTGACTTCTAAAAAATGCTGAAAGGTTAATGTTCAAAGGCACTTCATTTTATCCAAGGGCATAAAACTAGCAATGGGACAAGTTACTAATGTAAGAGAGCACATCACAGAACTCTACAGAAGTGCATAATTTTTGTAGCATAGACACTCCTGTTCAAAACAAGCAGATAAAAGGCAGTTCCTAGTTTACTTAGATGTAGGGCAATCATAAGTGGAAGAGGGTTGTGAAAAGAGGATCACCTGGAAACTAATAGTTGATTATTTTCATCTGCTTATTATGAACACGGGTGTCTAATCTACACTAGGTAAAGTGAAACACTCTTCGAACTATTTCTGATGTATGCGCCTTACTTTAGTAACTGATCTTTTTGTAAGATTTGGCTTTTGGATTAATGAAGTCCTTCAGAGCGTTAGTGTTTCAACAGTGTGCAGGTGCCAGCTATTTCTTCACTTCCTGCATTTACCTTGTTCACGCAAATCACTGCTCATCTCAGTGGATTTATTTAACATTCCCTCATTTTTTAGTTATGTAAACAGGATTAGCCAATGAAGATAGGTCAGAACATCACTAGCTGTGTAAAATACTTAGCTGGTTGCTTTATTTGCTTCTTAGTATTGATATATTTCTGGAGAAAAATGGGTCAAGAGGGCAATGCAGAAAAAGCAGTAACTTCAGAAAAATGACTTCTACAGTATATGCCAGAATGGCCAAGACTAAATGTTTTTTACTGGTATTAAAATACTTAGCTAGTTGTTTTATTTGCTTCTTAGTATTGATATATTTCTGTGGAAAATGGGTAAAGAGGGTAATCCAGAAAAGTAGTAACTAGAATTTTTTCACTTTACAAAGAAAAATGAAATAAAAATTAAACAATTGGCTGCATCAACAATCTTTACACAATGTAAGCCATCATAAAATGTGTTTTTAAACTAGGTCAATTTGAGGCTTTAAGGGTCGACAGTGTCCCTTTAAAAGAATAAGTGATCAATGATGAAAATACCCTTATCCATACAGTATATTTGTCACCTTCCAAACTGATTCTTTTCATTATTTACCTAAGAATCACAAAGTACTGGCTTAGAAAAAAGCAGTTTGTTCATAATGCACTGATTGACATGCCACCTGTACAAACACCTGGGACAGTCAAACTCTAATGTTAGAAAATGAAACATTTCTGAAATAGGGCATTAAAAATACTTAACCGTCTTAAATTATTGGTAACTACATTAAATAAGCCACTTAAGAAAATAATAGTTTTAAAAGGTTTAGGGCCACAGATCCTCTGGTCAGCTCTGCTTATCCACAGCACAATACTGCAGTATGTTTGCTCCTCCAGGTGTTTCTTGTTCACATGTCCTGTTTGCTCTTTAGCTTCAGGCCATTGGCAGTGTCTAGTGCATAAAATCTTTAACAGAAACTGGAATGTATGACTGTGAAGTGGAAACTGTATATTTGGAGTAGGTCCTCTAATTGCAGTAACATTCTCCCCCCACTCACTTTCTACAATAGTAAGATCTGCTTGCAAACTGTATGCCAATGAACTTTACAATCATTATCTCCCCACCTGACCAACCACAGAGGTGTAAAATGGATTTGCTACAATTTAATTGAAATCATTATGACTACACAGGCAATCAACCCTTCCCCAACCCAACAAAGATAATGGCCACAGCAATCAGCCCTGCCCCAGATAATTCTGTGGCATATTGGCTTTAGAAATCCAAAGTCTGTTGTCATGTTAAATGATTGGTCTTACTGTCAAAGGCATTATTTACCATTTCAACAGCGTCAAACAGAAGCAGATTATTCCAGGCTCAATCCTCAAAGACAGGAGGAAATAAAACAAAGGTTAAAGATCAATTGGTTTGTTTAATAAAAAATAATGGCCCATATATTCAAAGGGTTGCTGCGCAAGTCTGAAAATGCACAATTCTGTGATATTCAGCGGAGGCAGTTGCGCCTAAATCACACTGAGCAACAGCGCAATGATAATGAATGTATGTGCAACTGAAGGGAGGAACCATGCATAAATGGCACAGTGTGATATTCAACAACATGCGCCATGCGCAATAGGGGAGCAAGCGAAGTTGCACCATAGCAGAAATTAGCCAAAATAAAAGGAACAAGGAGAGGTGCAAGAACGCCACAGGGAAGCCACAAGTTGCTGAACTATAGCCAGCCACACAGGCAACACACACACATAGGGCAGGACAGTGAAAGGGCATCTGGAACCCACAGGCTCAGGGAAAGGTGTGGGAGCCACAGTGCAGAAGGGGAAGTGCCACACAGCAAGTGAGGCCAGCAGTCAGGTGTTTCGGTGCAGGGAAGTAGCAGCCAGGACAGTTGGGGAACACAGAAACAGCTGCCAGGAGGTGAACACAAGCCAGGGACATGGCCAGTGCCATCATCCAGATGGAGGCAGTAATGAAGGGGTGAGAAGGTGGGCAGCAGGGGGTCATGACCATGGAAGGGCACGTCAGTGGTATGCCCCAACAGGCAGTACTGAGCCCGAACCAGCCCGGGCTGTATAGTGATACTGAGATTGTGGGCCAGTACCACCTGAATCGGACAATTCTGAGGTGGCTCTGTGAGCTGTGCAGTGATGTGATGCAGGCACCCACATGACGGAGCCATGCTCTGTCAGTGGAGACTAAAGTGACAGCTTGCATGTGCTTGCTCACCACGGATACCTTCAGAGACCAACAGGGACACCACAGTCATAACCCAGTTGGTCGCGTCCTCCACCTCACCCAATTCCTCAGTGTACTGCTGCCACATGCTGGGTACATCCATTTCCCCAGCACACGTGGAGCGCACAGCAAACATACAGGGAGTTCCACAGGGTAGCACGATGCCTGGTGTGCTAGGGGCAATAGACTGCACCATGTGGCCATCCGCACACCACCTGGCCCCGAGGGGCCACATACATGAATCACAAGGCTATGCTAGCATCAACTGCCAGGTGGTGTGTGATGCCAGGGGTGCATAACCAATGTCTATGCCATGCACCCTGGGGAGCACACAATGCTTTCATCTGGCACCAGTTGGCACTGTGTCACAGATTCGAGAGTGGGGACATCCCCCACTGGCCACCTAGTGGGTGAGTATGCAAACCACACAGTCAAACATAGGGCTTGTGAGGGGCATGGCAGAGGTGACATGGGTAATGGCCTACATGGCCCGGCAGGGTGATGCTGATCACCAAACTAACCTCCACCTCTACACACAGGTGACAGTGGATACCCACTCCATTCCTGGCTGCTCACACCATACTGGTGGCCCACAACCCCATCACAGTAACGCTACAATGAGGCTACACGCTACCACACATAATGTCATCGAGTGGGTGTTCGGGATGCTGAAGGCACATTTCTGTTGCCTGGACACCTCCAGTGGTGCCCTACAGTACAGCCCCTCAAAGGCCTCAGGGCTATCCTGGCCTGTTGCATCCTGCACAACATGGCCAATGAATGTGGGATAGCCATACAGGTCAAAGAGGGGCAGCGATGGGATGCCGGTGACAATGGTGATGGGCAGCTCCCCCTTGGGCGACAGGACCTCGGGACTGCTCGCTAGCACAGCTGCACTGGGACACCATCACGGAGGAGCACTTCAGCCAACCCCTTATAAGTCATGGGGCCATGTGCAACCACCAGTGGCTAAGGCACAACCCACAAACATGCATGGACACACACCAGGGTGCATGCTGTCAAGGGAAGTGGTCAGCATGGAACCACACACACCACCAGGGATGGGTGAGGTGTCATGGCACACGGACAGACACACACACACACACACAAAATGCACCAGACATGCACAAAGGGTGGAGGCACACCGATCCAGAATGCCACCCAGCCACACACATGTCCACAGACCACCACACCCACTGCCTGTCATTGTGTATGTGTCAGATACTGGGCACCATTGCACATTGGTGTACAGCGCAATGCAGGTATCATCATGCACATGCAACTGCGGACAGCAGCCGGGAGGGTGTGCAGATGGACTGTGTGTCTGTGTGCAGGACTGGTACCCACCCTGCATTGCCCGCTGAATGACATCAATGCACACAGGGCAGCATCAGACAGTAGCTGCGCTGGGAGACAGGTCAGTCAAGCGCCACAGTGCACCCCAGCTGCCACGGATGCAGAAGCGGCCCGACGAGACCCACCAGCACTGACAGGCTGACCACTGACTTAATGGGTGGCACCGATGGTCCCCAGGGGTTCTGCATCATGCGAATGTGACCTTGCTCGGGCAGGGGTCCCGCAGCACACCTAACATGCCCGAGCGCCAGGCGTGGCTCGGGATGCCTTCCACAGCTGAAACCCGTGTTGACAAGGAGGGTGTCGCATCAACTGGGAATGGGGTGGACATTGCACTGCACGGTGCTCTCCGCCCATATGGGCAAATAACTCAGTGCCCCCCTGTGGCCAATGGCAGCTGTGATTGTATGTGTCAGCTCAGTTAATTGGCAGGTCACATCCTCCGCATCCGATCCATCCCTGCCAGGAGCAGAGCAGTTTCTGCAAAGGCGACATCTCCTCTGCCCACTCCAGAGCCGCACTCAGTGCATCCATCACTGCCGCCACAAGCCGCATCTGCTGATTGACTGATGCTTACAGTACGCGGGTAGTTTCATCCAAGAGGTCATCTGCCTGATCGGCACTCTGTCCCTCAGGTGCACGGTCCTGATGCTCAGCACCCCTTGAGGGCGGGTGCTGTGCACACCAGGACCAGGCCTGGGCATGTCCACAGGTGGTGCACTGACGCCCGCCCCGACACTGTGTACCCCAAGCCCATTGGTCGCGACTGCTGATGCTCCCTCCGCTGCCGCCTCCCCAGGGCTCACTGGTGCTGCCGCAGCAGTCGCAACAGTCCCACTGTCCTGTACACACCAGTGCTGTTCCACTGGTGCTGAAAGGCAACAGGCTGGGACTGTGATGACATGCAGGCCTCCGCGGGCGCACCACCCACAGCCATGGCCGCGACTAGCTGCTGTGTAGCCATCCTGTGGCACACATTATGTCACTGCTCATGACGTTAGCGACATCATCATCAGTGACGGATCCGGCACTAGCTCAGTCACAGCATGCCGGCATCCGTGGATGCTGGCATGTTGGGACATGGGCAGGGCCTCCTCTGCACCTGCTCCAACAACATCAGTCTGGACATCCAGGCAGGCCCACTGTCGCACTGAGCCATGTATTCCTGTGGAGGTAGATGGGCCCTCCATCTCCATCTGACGGCCTCCTAGTGAGAGGCCCACCACCACTGACCCATGCAGACACTCTTGAGCTGTAAGGGAAAACAAAGTCGCTGCATTGCATGTGACCTACCCTGTCCCTCTCAATAGACAGACCA
The DNA here is from genome assembly GCA_016271365.2 of Neoceratodus forsteri. Taxonomy (NCBI): domain Eukaryota; kingdom Metazoa; phylum Chordata; order Ceratodontiformes; family Ceratodontidae; genus Neoceratodus; species Neoceratodus forsteri. The sequence goes on from CM057452.1 coordinate 1,609,451,121, forward strand.
TGACCTACCATGCAGTGATGGGCTGCCACCCGCCTGGAATCCACCACCCAGAACACCCTCAATGGTGCAATGCTGCATGCTGCCAGCAACCCTCTCCTCCTGTGGGGTCAGGCGTAGCACCTGTGGCTGTCCCCCACCTGTTGCAGATCATGCTGCTCTGATGGCAGTCACCTTCTCCTTAATCCTCCTCCTGTCTGTGCCCATCTTCTTCTTGCACTCCTGCACAGAGTGCTGGTGGCTGCCATGCAGGTTCACAGCACGCCACCATCCTCCCATGCAGCAGCATGAGCCTGTGGTGTTCCCTGGCATCCGCTGAGAAGCGGCTCCTGGTCCAGGCAGGCCTCAAACAGGGCATCCGCCTCGGCCTTGGTGAAATTTGGCTCCTCCTCCCACAACTCTGTTCCTCTTCCTCCACAACTCGATCGGTCATGATTCAGCCGTGAGAATGACAGGTGTTACCTGTGACTGTGCAGTCCCATGCATGTCCCAAAAATCCACAGTCCACACTCCCAAACAGCATGCAACTCACCAATAGACTGCAGTAACCGACTATGGCCAATGTGCAGCTCAATGTTGACTTTTTATAGTGCAACCCATGCAAATGAGGTGAGGCACATTTCTATGGATGCAAATGCAGTGACTGCGCCATTGAATGGCTGATTAGCTGATTTGTATATGACGGTTGAATATCGCGCTTTTGGCGCTTATGCAATTGTGTTGAACGTCGTCGGCGCCAAGGGTGAATTTCTGTGACATGCACAGTACACACCTAACTGTGCATGCCCGAGGTTAATGACGCAGGCGCCTGCCGCGCTGCTGATGTGCTGTGTTGTGGAGGTAATGGTGTCACGGCCACCATTGTGCCAGTGGCGCTACAGTGCTGTTCACCTATGGTGCTGTGGCACTGGGGTGTTGTAGGCACACTAGGGCAACAGCGCCGGTAGGCAGTTGGAGGAAGTGGCACAGGCACCCAATCGCTGGCTACATGCATTGGGTTCCAACCGCTGTGGCGCTGTCCGTATGCCTAGAGACCCTTGACCCTGTGCCTGACCTTGCTCCCTAGGCGCCATGCTGCCAGGCATGGGCATCATCATCACGCCTGTTCGCGACAGCATGATAGGAATGGCAGCGCTTAAACTATGCAGCATCTGCACGCGGCAGAACTGCCTGCAGAGCGCCATTTTGACTCTACTGAGCATTAGAGATGGCACAGATGAGAGCTTCCCAGTGGAGCTAGGCAGAAATGGCAAACTTGGTTGCCATTGTGGGAGCCACTTGTTGGCCCACTGTTTGGTGAGGCACCCCTGGACTGGTCCAGGAGTCAGTGTGGCAGGAGGTGGCTGACACCTGGGGAGGCCACAGGAATGGGGCGGATGGCAGAGCAGTGCTGCCACAGACATGGGACCCAAGGCGGAGGGACCTGACCTGCTTGTCACTGTGGGCACATGCCAGAGGGCACGGTGCCACGCCAGGTAGATGCAACATCCATACACTTTTATTTTCCATATGGGCATCATGGTTGCATGTGTCCGAACATGGGGACCGTCCGGTGTTGGCTGTGGTGGTGTTTCAGGGTGTGGGGTGGTGGTCTGGCTGTGTGGGATTGCACACTCATGGGGGCAGGGGACTTTGCTACAGGATTGTACTGATGTTCCTCTCTTCATGTTTGCACCTTAGGCCCAGAGACGCAGCAATGGCTACAGGGAGAGGAGGCGCAGCAGGAGGACCATCACCCGAGAGGGTGAAGGTCCACAGAGGCAGAGGGACCAGCCTGATGATGGTGAGTGCCTTACATCCATGACTATTATTGCATGCTGTGTAACAGGGCGGGCAGCGGGCATAGCCACCATCCATTGACACACCACTGCCATGCACACAACTTGTTACAGTCAGCATTGTCCAGTGGCACTGCATGTCTGGAGTATCAATGGTGGTCCATGCATGCACCAGGTACCTGGCTGTGCTACTGCCTTCGCACCACATAGCCATGTCACTGAACAGCCATGGTGGTGCTGTGTGACTTGGCTGGTGGGTGTGTGCAGCAGTCTGCATGGCTGTGTGCACCTGGGTGGGCAGGTCTTGTGGATGCGATCACTGTGGGTGGTCACACACCATCACAGAGGCATGTCCCACGTCCATATGCCATGCACAGTGGGTGGGCTGCATGGGGCTGTGCATTCACACCTATTGACTCTGCCCTTGTCCTAGGTGGACAGCAGCTGCAGGAGATCAGGGTGGCACTGAGGGAGATTCCACCAGGTAGCCAGGGCATCCCTTGAGATCCTCGAAGGTTGGACAGGCTCGGTGTCCAAAGACGCCATGGCGGAGGAAGGCCGGAGCGGGAGCGTGGCTCCCGCTGAGCTTTGAATCTGCCCCTGATTTCCCTACTCCCCTGGACACACCTCACACCCTTCCTTCCTCTACCATTTGTTCACCCTCGCCCTTACCCACCCCCACCTTGTTTGTGCGCCCCAACCCACAAACCTTGTAAATACTTGTACATAGTTTTGTTTGCTGTTTTTAAATACATTTCTTTGATATGCCTACTGTGTAGTCTCTGATTGGTAGCGGCTGCATGCGTGCTCAGCTGCAGTGGTGTGCATGGCATCAGGGGTGGTGCAGTCATGTGCATGTGTGTGTGTCCGGGGATGTGAGTATGGTGTGGAGTGGCTATCAGTCACTGTCTATGGCATGTGTGTGTTGTTCCCTGTGCACTGGGTGACTGTGTGCAGTGGTCCACGGTGCATGCTCTGTGTCCATGGCACACCTGTCAGACCATCCATGGCCTGTGCAGCTGACACCCATGCATGTCTGTGACATGCACGGTCCACTGGTATGTCAGTGGTGGCTGTTCATGCAGAACAGCCACTGTACCCGCACAATGCCAGGTTGCCTCCTGTCACCGGGTGTGGTGCATGTCTGCCTCGGTGACACTGTGGCCTCTGCTCTTGTTGTCCCACTTCCATGCTGTGGCTTGTGTGTGTTGCAGGGGATGTGCACCACTGTCTGTCACTTGTGCTCTGGGCAAATGCTGGTGGCGCATAGCTCCACAGTGCCTGGCAAGAGGGTGGCTGGCACTCCTGTGCCATGGAGGAGTGCTGGCCATGTGTACACGGTTTCCATGGCCACACACTGGGACTTGCTTGCCCCACTACTGTGCCCTGTGTTGGTGTGCCCTTGGGTATGGGTGGGTGTTTGTCCATGCACTGTGTTAGAGTCTGTGTGGTATGCTTCATGCACCACTGCTGGGTGTCTGCGCTGGCTGTTGTGGGCCAGTGCTGGGTCAGGTGGTCCTTGGGAGGGTGTGCAGGGTGCTGTACCACTGGTGGTGGGGTCTGGGGCATGCCCTGTCACTTGTGGGTACCTCATGTGCCGATGCATGGTTGGTCTCTCAGCTGTACCTCAGGGGGATGTGTGTGGTGGCACTGTGTATGCAGTCATTGCATCGCTGTGTGCTGCCACCTGCTGATGGGTGCTCATGGTGGGGCTGCCTTGCATGGTTCTGTGGTGCACAGGGTTGCATTGTCACAGTGGGGGTGGTGGCATGCATGGGGTATCCTGCACTGGTGGACGCTGCTCCTGGGCAGGGTGTCTGGGGGTCACGGTGCAGGGTGTGCTCTGCATTGGTGGGATGGTGTGGCATGGGGTGGTCGGCCCTCCTTGTGTGCCGGTCACAGCTTGCCAGGGGTGTGATGGGGCACTCATGACCCAACTGTGGATTGGTTGCTGGTCTCCATGGGCCAATGGTTATTCCAGCCCTCCCCAGTTGTGCAGTGCATGGGGGTGTGGGGGACGATGTCTGTTCTGCTGTGTGTTCATCTGACCATTTGTGGCATGGGTGGTGGGCCCCTGCATCCCTGGTTGTGCTGTTGCATTGCTGCCCTGCTGCTGGGGCATCCCTGGTTGCACTATGGTGCATCTGGACTGCTCAGCTGAACATCCCTTGTTGCACCATGGTGCATCAGATATGCTCAGCTTCACCTCCCTAGTTGTGCTATGTGCAGGTGGTGCGAAATTCAGTAGTCGGCTGTAGCATCTTGGCCACAGCGCAGTTTTTGAATATCGTGCCTGTTGTGCATGGGCACAATGGACTTGCTCTTGCTCCTGCTGTTGTGCACTTTTGGGTGCATTTGAATATCTGGGCCAATATGTGTAAACTATCCCATACTGTGTGTTGTGTTTGTTTTGGTCTTACATCCATTGAAGCTAGCGGATGTTTGTGCAGGTTGTGCAGGTGTTTTTCTTTAATCTCTGCAGATACTTAGTACTGCTAGTAGTAGTGGAGAGTGGTGCAATATCAGGGTTGATTTAAAAGTAACTAGCAAACTTCTGCAACTAGTTTATAAAAGTGTTCCCATGTGTCAAAGAGCAGTTTGGTTTTACTGAACAAATGTGGGTGTTATAACTAATCAACTGCACATTTATCTTCAGTACAAAAAGTGGCTTGTTCTTTGTGTGTTCTCAGGAGGGGGAATAACCACTAGCCACCAGGAAATTTATGCTGTACATATGGGGTGGGTGATTATGGGGGAGGGACTGCTAGCCAGCAGGGAATTTTTTGTGTTCACTGAATAGAAATAATTGTTTAGAGTTTTACCAATTTGTTTGGGTTCATGTATCATTACTCTTTTTTTCTAACAGCAGCCCCATTGATTTGCACCCACCTAATATTATTAACATATGCATTGGGTTACTGATATTGTAAACTGCAAACCCAATCACAAGTGCAGTCTTTGCTCTGACTGGGACATTAAATAGTGTTTTTTCCACCTCATCCAGAAATCTTACAGCAAGGTTTACCATGAATAATTGGGTTGTTTCAGTATCAAAACTTTAAAGAGACTGTTAATACACAAATACACCTTCTTCTAGGCCACGATCAACTTTAGAAAACTGCAGACACATGCTAAAAACAGGGCAATACATAGTATATCAGTAGATGCATCACCCTGTAACCAAGTGTTCTGTATCGCTACTAAAGTAAAGTAAAGTAATATAGAAAAGGGCTACTTAAAGGAAATCAAAATATCAAAATATTTATATATTTTTGGGGTTTGAATTTTGATTATTTATTGTATAGTCTACTCTGTAGCCCTAAAAACAATAAAACGGACTAAAGCATTTACTCAGGAAGCAAAATGGAAAATAATTCATGAACAGATAATCAAGGGAACTAGTGGGTAAAAATTATTATGAATTTAACAAGAGGTTGCTCAAATGGAAGCACCCTTATCTTAATTAAGGTAACCTGAGAGTGCGCTATTTTAAGGGAATGCAATATTTCATTACACTATATACTGTATTTTTAAATTGGTTCAATTAACTTCAGTCCTTTCTTCATTAAGATGCCTGCAGGCCATATATCGAAGTCATTCTCCCTGTCAGTCTACAAACCTCACCACTGTGTGCAGTTGAAAAATTTATACTGTGTAGATTTACAGTAATACCAGCATTCGCTGGCAGTTTTCTAAATTTAATTGCTCCAGAAGGAGGTGTATTGTTGTATTTATAATCTCTTTAAAGTTTTTCAGCTGAAATATTTATAAACTATCACTGAGCCAATACAACCCCTCCACACTTTATGCCTCTATAGGGTAAGTTAGCATGGCAGCACCATACTTCATCTCATTTGACAGGGAGTCCTCATGTTCCCAATGGATTTTGCATTTGTACTTTTTCTTAATTAACTTCCATTTTAATTGTTTCATTTACGTGTCTGTCTTTTGAAACATTTATATGTATAATCACTCTGCAAATTTGTATAATGTGGTGAAATCGATTATTAACATCTGTTAATGAACAAGTAAAATTCACATTTAACATTTGCATAATAGGCAATTGTTTAGTCAGGAAAGGCACACTAAATTGAACTTGTTTCCAGGTGTGAAATGGGTGTAAAATGGGAGCATAAGGAAGTTAAGTGACTTGTTCAGGGTCACACAGTATGCTGGGTATGGGCTGTGGGCTTCACACTCAGGCCTCCATGTTTATGGCTCAGTGCATGTTAAACATACTGTAGTTAGAGTATTTAGACTGCTCTGTTAGCCCACTAATCATATCTCCTGAGAAGCACTTGTAGGAAGAACCGTGGGTCTTTTCAGTTGCCTGCTATAATCTGTATGTCTGTATTTGTGGATAGATCAACATTTTTAACTATTACCTTGTTTCTTTGCTCCTGGACTGCACAGATGATGTACTGTAAATCATTTGCAGGGTATTCTATACTACCCTTACAGAAATAATTATATGAAATGTTTTCACGCTGCACAAATAAAACTACCACGGACATGCTTGCTACAAGCATGATTTAAATGTTAAATTGAAACTGATTACATGATGTGGCATGCGGCAGCATAAGCAGGTGTGGAAAGCATGCTTTTTATGTTAAATTGGAACAGACTGCATGCATGTGGTATGCGGAAAGCAAGTGGTCACTGATAACTGCACACATAAAAGTTAAGTGACTTGCTCAGGATCGCACCATATACAGTACAAGTGGGTAGATGAGATTCAAACCCAGGTCTTCAGGTCTCCAAGTCTCCTGGCTTGCAGTTCAGTGCCTTTAACCACTATGATATACTGCCTGCAATAATATATGGCTTGCTTGTACTTCAGTACAAATCTATATACATCTGCACACATGTGGCATGCTTATAGCCACTGTTATACTTTTTAGTTTTCTTGTCCCCTCATCTCAGCTGCACAGCAGAACTGTAGCACACACACCAGTGGAAACACATGGTTCTTCCCACCCAATACACACACTTACTCACAAAACTACTTAATTACTTCTGTCTGACCTGTACTCCTACTATTTTCTCCATAATTGTGAATGCTTCTGCACAAACAGACTTTAAGTGGCAAACACAAAGTAGCAATAACTTGACACCCACCAACATGGCCAGTTCCTCCCATGCACACACACTGTATCAGGCATGGCCATACTGCTACAGACAGCCCACCAAGTATAGATATAAGTCAATAGTCTCTACTTGAGTACTAGGAAACCAAAAGCAGGAGTCTTTAAGAGATGATGTCCATGGGTCAGAGTACTGGGGAGTGCCCCTTGAAATGAATGGAGTTATTTGTTATTACTATTTTATACATTATGATGGTGAGTTGGAGAATAATGAAGGCCACTGTTTTACTAACAAGGCCCTTGTTAGTCGAGCGGTGACCTTCATTAATCTCAACTCTCCATCAATAATGTATAAAATAGTAATAAAAAATACCCCCATTCATTTCAATGGTGGACACCCCTGCAGTCTCCCCTTGCCTTATGTCATAATGTGCCTGAATGTGGGGATGTGGATTTTGGCTTCACTGGTGGTGGTGGGTGGCATAAGCCTGATTATAGTGGAGCTCCAATAGTCTGTGCATACTATACCGCTCAACTGTCCCCAAATGCAAGGGACAGTTCTCATTTACCCCTAAAAATTGCTCTGCTCCTCATCCATCCTCATGGAAAACATACTGCTCTCATAGAGGATGTCCTGTAAATTTAGACTTTATGGCAGTGGGGCCATTTCAGATATCAGCAGGGGAGCCAACAACCAGTGGAGGCCAGGTGCTGTTTAGCCCCTAGGTAGCAAGCTCTAGAATGTCTGGAACATCTCTAAAAGGTAAAACTTATTTGTTGTGACTGAAAAGTGATATGCAAATCAGGAAAAATTCAAATTTTTAAGAGTCATCTCTCTGTACCCTAGAGCAATGCATCAGATTTGGGCTTAAACCCACCCAGTTACTGATCATTTGTTTTCCTGACTAAAGTTCTTAACCCCTCAGAAAAGTCCCAATTTCTCTCCATGACTCCATTCCATTCAGTACCTATTCCAAATGAGTTATGAAGCCATCCAAAGGTGCAGACATGTGAAAAACACATCAATATTTCAGTCCTTCCTCCTTCCCCAATCCCTCTGTAAAACACATTATTTGCTTTTACTTACCCTCCCATCTGGCCAGGACCTGTGGCCTGATCCAGTGTGCCACCAGCCCAGTTTTCAGTCCACTCCTCCTCTGTCCTTCTGCCAGAAGATGGATGCTAGAACCGACCATTCCACATCCCCAATTTGTCCACAACCCACCAACCAAACCCACTCAACCAGTGTTGCTTGCTTCTTGCTTGGCTGCTGCCACTGCTGCTGCTGCACTGCACTGCACTAATCAATGCTCATGAAGGCCACCCACCCTCCTACTGTCACCACTGCTGCTAGGCCTAGCTTGCTGCCATGGGGGGCTGTGCTGTTTTTTTTGCGAGGCAAGTCTAGTAGAGTAAGTAGGTAGCCTAGTCTTGAGTTAGCTTCTAGCTCACCCTCTGCCCCTTCAGCCACCAGGGAAATGGAGACTCACTAAGAGTAGACCAACAAAATATGCCACCACAACACTGCTATTGAGAGTTCAGTGTTCACTGCCTCCTCCAAGCTGTGTGTGCAGCCTGTGTACTCTGTGGTGGGAAATACAGTGTTACAATCATTTGATTCATGTGCTCTTGCTTGGCTGGAGCTCCTCTGCATCATGTATGATGTTGCCACCAGGAATAGGTGAAGAAAGTGGACAACACAATACAGACACAGTTGAGTCAGGAGTGCACCTGCAGCATGAGTGTAACAGGCCAGGGGGCACATATTGTGCAAAAGATTACATCCAAATTTAATGCCATTATCACCACACCATAAGAAGAACCTAGGCACAAATGTGGGGTGGGGGCAAGTGCCTCTCTTCCGTCATAAATGGCACCCCTGCTTTATGGCAGAAATTAATTCTTAGGTGCTAACATTGGTACAAGTAATTACAATGGTTTCCATTGTGTTCTGAGGAACTGTATCTCCATGTTTCAGGATGTGTCCTGATCATCATGAGGACAGTATCCCTCATTGTCCCTCATTTTGAGTGTCGATGTCCCTCATTTCAGTGACAAAATGTGAGGAATGGTGGATGCTTCCAAGATCCTGCTCAACACAATGAGTGCTGAGCATGGCCATAGATGTATATCGCTATACAGAATGATAAAGGGAAAGTAAGTGAGCTGAAACAGTCATGGAGATACACATCTGTAGTACTAAATGTGCAGGATTTTCATGGCTCAAAACAAAAGGTCAGGCTTCACAACACAGAGACCCTTTTCACACATCTGGAATGGTGGATGTTGGCTGACTATATGCAAGGCATTTAATGCAGTAAGCAAACAATATTATCCAAATTAATGGCAATGTAATGACAAAAATCAAAACCATTAAACAACTTGCAAAAGTATCAGAATTAATGAGTTTACCTAATTTTAGTGGGAAATCAATGCAACATGTATTTTAATGACTCTAATTGCTAGCAGTAGTATGAAAAATAGAAACTGATGTGTTTTTAGATGAGATTTGTACCAGCTTAGTTGCTGAACACATGGCAAGCGTGCAACATGTGAACCTGATGTGATTTTTAAATGATGTTCCACACCAGCTTAACTGCTACACTCGTGTATAGCATGCAACACACAAACCTGATGAGATTTTTAGAAGATGTTCGCACCAGCTTACCTGCTGCACACACATGCCAAGCTTGCAGCATGCGGACCTGATGTGCTTTTAGACCTGGTTAACGTAGGTTCACTTTTTGTCTGCAAACCACATGCAAACATTGCACAATTAGCATGTGGCATGCATTCTGCATGTATAATAGCACACTTATATTTTAGAAAGGTAAGGACTGAGCTGCAATGTAGCATCTATGCACTTTATATGCATTTTATCAAGCACTGAATAAAATATACTAACAAGGAGCTAGTTTGGCTACATGCCTGGTTTTGTTTTACTGGTATCCCACTAAGTATGACTATCATAGTTTGCACAGCAATCTAAACTAAGGACTGAGCTGCAGTATACTGTAGCATCTATGCACTTTAAATGCAATGTATCAAGCTGCTGAATAAAATATATTAACAAGGTGCTTGTTTGGCTACATGCCTAATTTTTTTACTTGTGTCCCAATAAATATGACTAACACTGTTTGCACAGCATTCTGCACTAAGAACTGAGCTGCATTTCAGCATCTATGCATGTTATATGCATGTTATCAAGCAATGAATAAAATATATTAACAAGGAGCTAGTTTGGCTAAATGTCTATTTTTTTAACTTGTATCCTGCTGAATGTGACTAATATTGTGGGTTACAGAGTAGCTTATAGGACTAGCTAGTACTTTAGTTACACGATCCCTGCACTTGTTTGTGCTCTCTTGTAATTTGTGTACATTACATTAAAACACATATGGCCTCTGGTCCAAAAATGCACACACTGGGTAGGACAGTTTTGCAATCGAACTGTTAAAATATGACTTGGACTAGCAGGCTTTTGTAATAATTTTGTGTTTTCACCTCTTCAAAACTATTCCCTATTTTGCAAAATCTGATAAATTTATGTGGTTTGAACTCTTTTGCTTAGTTATGTTAAATTAGTGTTTTATTATGTTTGTAACATTTAAATTCTGAGATCCAGGTGCTGTGGATTTTGCAGAATTTGGGGAGGAACAGGTGACCTACTGACTCAGTCAAGTAATGGCCATTGAGGAGTTCTTATCACTTGGTTTAGACCATCAGTGTTCACACTATTGAAGAGATGAGAGAACTATATTATGTGCTCACATGTGAATAAGTTTTCAAGGCAGTGTAATTCTACAGTTGTGATGGTGAATCTGCTTTCATATTTTTAAATTAAAAACAGATCCTTATGCAAGGCACCAATCATTTAGCCAGCATTTTTAAATATTTTATATAACATTTTTCATTAAAATACTTATATATTGGGTTACAGTTTTATATATTTACTATGTTGGTTTCCTTTTTTCCAATTTAACACTCCACTGTCAAAATATTTATTATCAGACACCCCTTTTATCCTAGTACCAGTTCATCTTGGGTCTGTGCTGGGGAAGATATTATCACAGTGACTACATTAGATGCTTACAATATTTGTCTGCTACTAAAAGCAAATGAGTTGCAGGGAGGCCTTCAGGCTCTGGGGCAAACTAATATCCTTTTTTTAGTATTTTTTATTTTATTTATTTATTTTGAATAATCAGATTTACAACCTTTGAGTCAGAGACTCTTACAAAGGTACCTCGTCACAGGGAGGGTGGACAAACAAAAATGTGAGGTGAGACATTGGTAACAATACAGGTGAGATACAAGGTGTAAATAAAGCAAACACAAGATGCACCAACTATACAAGGCATATTTGAACTCTGTGATAGAGACCAGTGCTTAGTAGGCTGGGATGTTCAGGGTACTCTGGGAGGTACTATTCGGGACAAATACAGCTCTGATTATCAACAAGGTATTTTTGTAGGGCTATTTTGAACTGGCCAGTTCTGGGGATGTTTGTGATGTGTGCAGGAGAGAGTTATACCAGGCAGGTGCTCTATGGTGAAAAGATCTTTGACAGAGTGAGGTCCTGGCTCTAGGTACTTGGAAGGTGGCTTTAGTGGCATTATGGGTGTGTACAGCCGGGAGGCCTGTTGCTAAGGGTGTGGTGACCCTGGAGGGCATAGCCCAGATAGGGCCTCTTTTGCCAGCAAGCAGGTGTGATATTTCAGCCATTCATCAAAGGTGAGTATGTTAGAGGCAGAATAGAGAAGACATGTATGGGTTCTGCTATGGGCACCAGTCAGAGCCTACAGGCTTTGTTGATAGAGGTCTGGACTTTAGTGAGGGCGTGTAGGGTTGGCAGCTGCATAGGTAGGGAGTCCATAGTCTGCCAAGGACAAAACAGACTAGGTGATGGCAAGTTTTAGAGCAAACTCAGGGAGGCAGTCTTTGTGGTGATAGAGGAGACCAATCCTGGAGTTCATGGTCGATGACAGAGCTTTAAGGTGGGTATGGAAAGTAAATGCTGAGTCAAAATGATGCCCAGATACTTGTAGGCTGATACCTGTTCAAGGGGTGGAGTGTGCTGGGGTGATGTGAAGGGAGCATCACTGGAGTTATTTTGGCGGTGTGCAAAAGCATAGATTTCATTTTTTCAGGTTAAGGACTAGGACGGTGGTTGATGAACCATTTTTCTGCTTGGTTGAAGGTGCGTTGCAGGGTGCTTTGGAGTGAGAGTGGGTCCGAATGTGAGGCAATGAGGACACTGCTCCAGGCTTGTGTCACTTGGGAGTTATTTTGAAATCTGAACAAAAATCTGTCTATGCTTCTGAATATTTTATGGAGGACTTTTGACTGGCAACAATTTTGTTTTATTTATTGAAATTGTATTATATTTTAATGTGATCTTTGTATTGTATCAATCTTTTAAAAGGATGTTTAAAGTAACACTATCTCCAGGTAGGAAGATTATCTATTCCTTAGGGGTTCACTAATGTCAACAACATCAGAAAATGAATCAGATCACAAGATATAAAATGGTTTGATGGGGATCAACTTAGAGTGTTTGTTTAACAAAATGTAGTAGGAAAAGGCTGACAATGGAAACAAGTTAAAACCAGAAAGCAAAGAAGTACCTATCAGACACCAAATATATAATGTTGTAGCGCATGTAAATGACCAAGATAAAATTAACTAAAACCAGTACCACCTGGTGCATTTAAGCTGCCAATAATGGCAAATCAATTAAATTAGAGCTTGGCACACTACCACATTATCCC